>OZ024828.1:17211030-18617852 GCA_964016985.1 Anodontia alba | reverse complement strand
TGAATACTAAAGAAATCTCCTGGCAAGCAGGCGGATATGGATTTTCGTTCTTCGCATTTACGCCAAAGACCCATTTTAGCCTGGCGTGGCCATCACGAATACATACATTCTTATATAATTTTGACCCCCTTAAACCCCACTTTAATAAAGCAAAACTGGAGTTTACAGGGGTATACATTATCTTTTCTTATTTCTGTTCAAAAACATAGACTGTGGGCACTCGTTAGAACCGCCTCGGCGAGGCAATTCAAACGTGTACCCACTAACTTCGTTTGAGCAAAACATGAAAACTATCAGTTTTTTTATCTGACAATTTTCATTCTTTGGTGGTAAAATTTTCAGTATATTTGAACAGGCACGTTTTCGTAATGTCAATAGAATTTCTCGGTATTTAGTCCTTCCTACTTGGAATCTTTATTTTGATATCAAACATGGGGAGAAAGGCCCATACGCATTACGCAAACAACGACTGGTCATCTTTTCCCGCATAGTCTAATCAAGGCATTTTCTACTCGTTGGCATGAGCCACAACGTGAGAAAATGTACCTGCTGACGTGTGCTCCCAATGAAGACTCAAACCAGCCTGCACTTCCGCGCAATCTGATCAGTCTTCGTTGTCCTCATAAAGGACCTTGCACCCGTGGCTACCAAAAACTGCGCCCAGTGAAGATTCCGATCAGACTATGCGAAACCCTAAGGAACGTTTTCTGACGTTGTGGCTCATTCTATAAGCAGGCAACGAAGACTCTGATCAGACTGTTTTCGCGCGGGCTGATCTTGGCCGATGTAGCCCGTATACGCCATAAGGGAATTTTTCCTGCGTTGAACAGTGAGTGTGTCATTTAAGTCATTAAACTTAGACCGAGATAAACGGGTTTCAGTTTCGATGACAGCGCTTATTGGTCACATAATTTAGATAACATTCTTGTTGTGAAAAAGTAATTTCGCCTAAGAGAAAAATGCAACCACACGCAATATGATGCAATATCTGATTGATTTTCGAAATAGCTGTAAGAGTAAGAATTCAAGTATTAGCTTTCACACACACACACACACACACACACACACACACACACACACACACACACAGAGAAAAAAAAATCTTGGTCTACACTTAGCACACATTATGTGCAAAGCGTAGACACATTATGTGCAAAGCGTAGACAAAGCTGTTTTATGAAAGCTAATACTTGATTATAGTTTAGCAGTCTATGGAAAATAACAATTGAAGTAAGTAATTTTTTTTTATTTACTTCAATTGAAACAGTCCATGAGCCTATATAAAGTGCTTCGGGAGGAATGACAAACAATAAGATTGTCTACGCCCATGGGCATAGGCAATAAAATAAGCGACCAGATAGATAGAATTATGTTGTTTAATATTTCCAGGAAAACAAGTTCCGGCAACTAATCCTTGTTATTCAAACAATAAGCTTTAAAAATAAAATAAAAATAAAAGTAAAGTAAATAAATTAATTGCATCATATTTCCTGTATCATATTTCCATAGTTCAGGGCCCGGTTGTTCAAAGCGTCGTTAGCTTAACGAGCTCGTTAAGGGTCATTTCGTTAACTGTTTTAGCGGATTCAATGTACAATATTCTAATATTTTTTGCTGAAAAAATGTGAGTAGCTTTTGCACTGCAAAAGCTACTCACATTTTTTCAGCAAAAACTTTCAGCAGATTTGCGTATCACTCGATGTAAATTTTAACGAATCGTTAACTAACGACGTCGTTAGCTTTGAACAACTGGGCCCAGATTTTTTTTTCGGTGTAATTCAAATTATGCGACAATTAATGCATGTAGTATGCAGTTAATTTGGTGTGTTCAAAGTGAAAAACAGACATCTGGCTGGCGAAAAAAAAAAAAAAAAATAGGCTAAGCTGTAAAACAATGTTATTAAATGGATGTTTTCATATTGGCCCTGTTACAGGTCCAAGGGCAGTCGTATTGGCCTTAGGACTGCTGTATTGGCCCGAGGCGGCCGAGAAGGCCAATACAGCCATTCGAAGGCCAATAAGACTGGCCGGGGACCTGTTATAGGGTCAGTGTGAAGACATCCATTTCATGACATTTTTATCAATCGATTTTTTGTTTTCAACTTTTAAAGTGTTGAAAGTCAATAATACCTCTCTTTAAGTAGTTTTGCTCATGTTGCTTGCTTCACCATGCAGTTTATTACTGACCTTTTTTAAGAAAAAATTGCTTTGTTTGAATGGATAATCAGAACTGTTGTCTGCAAATATAGCTACAACATCTGCAGGCATTTTGATGTACTCTAAGCACCAAACAGATCAAGTATCACTGTGTTTAAACATCCCACCGACTAGTTAATACCGTAAAATACTGGCCCGATTGACACAGTAAAATATTGGCCCGATTAATACCTAAACCCTCGGTTTTATCCCCTAAATCCTTGTATTTTCCAGTGCTAGTCTTCATATAAAGCCCGGACCAAAACCGTATAGAAATCATGCTAAACATTGCAATGGTATGATGCAGGTTGTTTGGCACATATTAGAACAATAATTACTTAGTTGAGTAATAGTTACATTTATTAGCTGAACTATAGGCCGACCAAACTGGCCTATCTCTTTGACCTTTTTAAGTATGTTTAGTATGTTTTAATAGATAGATAGATAGATAGATAGATAGTGACAGCTTCACATATACTAGATAACTGGTCACATATTAACCTATTAATATTAAAATATTTAAATAATCAAAGTATGTCTCATGACAAAGTAATAAAGCACTAGGAACATAATCCAGAGAAGAATTAAAGAGCAAAACTAAACGCTAACCCTTACTGATTCACGACGAATGTAAATTTTCTTGCAACCACGCCTGAATTATAAAATGGACGTATCATAATGAATATTATAAACTCTTGCCATGCTGAATAAATTGAGATCCCGCGCCCACTTCCAATTTTCAGCCAATCAGATTACTCGATCCGGATTGTTGATATTAATTCACATACTTAATGGTAACAGTGCAGATCCAGATCAGTAGGCTTCTTCAGAAGCCACCTGATCTGGATCTACACTGTTTGCAAAGGTAGGGCATATTCGGGTTCAGCAGGACTAGGGATTAATGTAGATATGTTCTCTAGTAACAAGTTATTATTAACTGCAGGCCAATATGTCGCCATATAAGATTGCCGGGCCGAAAATCTATATTTACGGAAACCATCAGCCGAAACGCAGCGTTTCGCGTACGATGCGTGTTCGACCCGATGAATTGTCCATATCGTCAGCAAAACGTAGCGTAACTGTTGAATTGCGTTGCTAACCTTCGAATGCTTGAAGGTACAAGGACTAGGGTTATATGCCAAGGAAATATTTTGTCGTATCTTAATTCAGCCTTGCATACCAAAATAAATGTTTTGCAAAAAGTGTAGACCCTAATGATTATATCGGGACCGATATTCATGGTACCACGTCATTAAATATGTCAAAACCTCCCAATATATGGGCCTTCACGTGAGAAAAAGTACCTTCTGTTATATGCGCTAAACGAAGACTCAAATCAGCCGGCGCATCCGCTCATTCTGATCAGTCTTCTTTGTCCGCATGAAGAAACGTTGCATTCTTTGCTATTCAAAATGCGTCCAGGTAAGATTCTGATCAGAATGCGCGAATGCGCAGTCTGATCTGAATCTTCGCTGGGCGCACATGTCTAAAGGTACGTTTTCTCAATCTGTGGCTCATATAATTTCCGGGTTCCTCTTCCCTCGTTCAGGGAAATTGTTTACACCAAGTTTCTGAGAAAAAAGTAGTGTAATACAAACTGGAAAAAGACAGTGTAATACAAACTGGATATACAAACTAGGCCGCGCCAAGCGAAAACATATCCTTGGTGGGAGAGGGGTCGGGGGTAAATTTATTATGCACAGCAAAGTCCAAGATCAGCCCGCCCAACACCGCTTTCTGATCAGGGATCTCGCTGTCCCGCTTACAGAAGTATTTTATATTGTGCTATAGAATGTATCAGCGGAAGATAAAGGTCCTGATGGGGCCGCGGATCAACACGAAAACATGCCTATATACTTTTGACCCCCCTTAAACCCCTTTTTTTATATAGTAAAACTGGGGTTTACAAGGGTATACATTATTTTTCTTATTTTGCTCGAAAACATGGATTGTGGGTACTCGTTAGAACCGCCTCCGCGAGGCGGTTCTAACGAGTACCCACAATCTATGTTTTGAGCAGAAATATGAAAAAATATAAGAATTTTTTTACCTGAAAGCTTTCAGTTTTTGGTGGTGAAATTTTCAATATATTTGAATAGGCGTGTTTTCGTAATGGCACAGACTAATCTAAATTTCCGCATTACGCATATGCTCGAGGCCATGATGTCGCCGGATGATGATGATGACGACGATGATGATGATGATCGTGATTTGATGTTTTACGTCCATTTCAACATTATTTAAGTCATATCGAGACGATGGAAGTGTGACAATGAAAGGCTTTTTGCAGTGAAGCGCCATAAATCATGAGCTAAATTCTGACCCCAGCGGGTTTCGAACCCGAGACGTCATGATCCGAAGGTGGGAGCGCTAATCACTCGGCCATCGGACGCTTCTTGAAGTCGCCGGTAATGCAGGGAATAACAGTCTTGGGTGAACACTTCCAAGCATGATTTTAGCTGGCATTCCTTTATTACCCTAGATACATGAGAACCTGGGGTGAGTTGCTTAAGGAAAGCGCTTTCAGGTAGCGCTCTGTAGCGGTTTGTTCTTGCTATGCAACGGTCCGTTTGATAGGAGCGCTTTTTAAAATGTCTGCCAAAATGACACGATTTTCAAACTGGGAATTTCTCGTAAAAAGCTAGCGGTGCTTGCTTCAGCGATTGGTTTTGTGTTCTGTGGTCATTTATGCACAATGCACTGCGTTCAAGAACAAAAAAACAACAACAAAAAAAACAAAAACAAAAAAACATTTAATTTCTTAATACGAGCACTGACTACGTCGGGCGCCGCCATTTTGTTTTGTCTGGTTGCTATGCAACGTTCTGTTTCAGACAGCGAGTCAGCTCCAAACACAGTTACGAAGCGCCACAAAGCGCTTTTTGGTAACGTACCGTTGCATAGCGAAGCGCTCTGTAACGCTCGTCTTATGCAACTCATCCCTGCCTTATTTAATGCTTAGCATTCTGGGTAAAATTTTCAGCAGACGATATTTTGAAAGATGTTTATTTTTCCCAGAAAACAGGATTCTGATATTTCATGCAAATGGAGACAATTTGCATGAAATATCAGATCCGGTTTTGGGGAAAAAATAAGAAAAAACATCACCAAATTGTCGTCTGCTGAATTAGACCAGAGAGTGAAAGGTAAAGATTAACTCTTTCAGTGCCAAGCAAAATTTGTAGCAGACAACACTATTTTTATATAGAAAATAAAATGACAAATTTATGTGAATCGTCTGCTGCTATATACCTTCTGACATGTGCGCACACTGAAGACTCAAATAAGACTGTGCTTCCGACGCCATCCGCATGAAGAAAATTCGCAACCTTGGCAATCAAAACTATGTTCAGTGAGGATTCTGATCAGTCTGCGCGAATTTCCTGACGTTGCGGCCCATTCATTACATCAATTTTAACCCTTAACCCCTTAAAGACTGAATAAACTCTCCCACACTATATATTGGAAGAGTCCATTTTCGATTTTAGGTATGTCAGGCTATATTATATGGATATTCCTAAAAATGGTTAAACTTTTTGCAAAACAGTGGAGACCCCGATCAGACGCCGCGTTCTGCGGCGTCCGATCTGGGTCTGCACTGTTTGCCAGTTACCCGTTATAACTACAGCATACAACATTTCTATTTTTTCATATGTCATAGAAAATTATTTTTTCATTTCATGCGAATCGTCAGCCTATTCACATGAAATGCCAACTTTTGTTTTCTCTGAAAAAAAAAAAAAACAATAATAATAATAATAATAAATAGAATGTCATCTGCTACATTTTTGTTTTGCACTTCAAGAGTTAAGACAAATGATGTTTGATAGTAGGCCTTTTCAGGACAATGCAAATTATGAAACCTTTTGCAATTAGGGCTTTGGTCTTCATCATTTGATAGTAATTGATAAGACAAGAAAATCCTGAAAATTTGAATTAAATGTCTTTCTTGGTTTGGAAGATAGGGCTGTTTAAAATAATTCCAAATATGGTCACATTTGAGAGAAAATTGTTTATTTTTTCATAACCAAACCCAAAATTGCAAATCTGATAACATATTATTACTGGCATACTATCCAGACATCCAGACATCAGTCTAGTAAATATCACAGCATTTGGATAAAAAAAATAATACTTTTATGCATTATTTTATACAGTAGCCCAGTACGATAAGAAAGTTGCTCATTTGTAACCCCTTCCCCTACCCCCCTCTCCCCCAACCACCCCCCCCCCCCCCTCACCCACTCCAGGTAAATTTGCAGCATTTTATTGTTATTTATGTACTAAATATTTTGGACGTGCATAACTCTGGAACCAGAGGTGGATCCGGGTTGACTTCTGAGGGGGAGGGGGTCGATTTGATCAAATTACTGTACTTACTCAGAAGTTACTCTACGTATTCGAACAGAATGGCTTTTGCAAACAGTGTAGACCCAGATCAGACGCCGCTAAACGCGGCGTCTGATCAGGGTCTACACTATTTGCCACTCATCTAACAAATTTACACAAATTCATAGGTAGTTGAATGGACTTGTTGAAGAGAAGTATAAGGTAAAAAGTAAGGGCTGTGAATATTTAGAATTTATCAAATTTCTCCAAAATTTCCCATGAAAATGAATTCTGAGGCAAAGAGGGGTTTCGACTGAACTCCGCGAACCCCCTCTGGATCCCCACAGGGAACCACTCCGGATATCCAGTTCAAATTTTCAGCATTTCTCACTTACGTGATGGCCATCAAACGCATGAAGTTTTCGAACTCAGAGATGCGCAGGTTTCCAAGTTGGTATTTTCCGGTTAAAGCCTATTAAACCAGGGGCGTAAATTTTATTACTGATTCCATATTAAACATAACAAAACCCAGTTCTGGAGATAAATTTATGGGCATCTAAACTGAAAGTGCACAAATAAAATGCATGACATGATATTATTCTCGGTCTCAGCGTAACAAATGAAAAGGCAACTTATGCTACATGCAGACAATGAAGGTTCAGTGCAGCCTGCGCATTTGGACTGATCATGGCCTTGTTTGTCTGTTTACAGAATCAATCATTACAGATTATTTGTTATTTCAATCAATATCCATGCGCTGCATTAACCCGTTCAACCCTGAAATTCGGATATAGACTCTACCATCTCTGCATTTGGACATATCCATTTCTGCCAAAGGGTGACATTTGTAAATCAAGAAAAGAATGGCAAACAGTGTAGATACTGATGAGACGGCTCATTATGGCCGTCTCATCAGGATCTACACTGTTTGCAAAAATTTACACTGTTTGCAAAAGTGTCTTTTTTGGTCTACAGGACTGAATGGGTTAATTTGTCATAATATATTTAATAACCAAAGTTTCCTCATTTCTCCACATTATATAGAGTAAGGTGGGGCAAAACGCCCAGGTGGGGTCAAACACCCATGCACATTATCTCAATATGTTGGGGAAACAGGTGTAACAGGAGACAGATACTGGTCATTATAGGATGGGTAACACATCTGGTATGAGGCCTTGGAGTCAATGAGACGACAGTAGACCAGGTCATGTTATCAATCTGGTATGTGACACTTCTAGATTTTATACTCTGTTGCAAGTCTGGCAAGAGCCAAACATAGAACATATGGCGGGTTACACATCTGGCATGAGATACAGTCGACTCTCGTTATCTAGAATTCCAAGGGACTCTATTAAATACTTCGAGATATCCGTACCTCGACATATACGATTTGCAGAATTGAGGAAAAAATTATTCGAATAACCACATTTAACAAATATATATGTAACTGGAATCTTGAAGTTAGAGATATACTAAAAATATTGTGGAAAAGAGGAGGAATTGCTCCTTAGGAGCAATTTCTCCTTTTTTCCACAATATTTTTTTTGCCTGTTGTTAGATGTTCATGTTTCGGCAGGGACCAGATTTTCACTTCGAGATGAGCGGTTATTCGATATAAGCGAGTTCGAGATAACGAGAGTCAACTGTAGTTGCAGATCATAGGATTGACTACACATCTGGTATAAAAAAGTAGTAGACCTTAGGGTGGTTTATACGTCTAGTTTGAGATGACTCATAGCTTACATGTCTGGTATGAGGAGGAGACCGTATGATGCATTACACCTCTGGTATGAGTATGCAGTAGACACCAGGGTGGGTTACAAATCGGACATGATTCAGTTGTAAACCATAGGGTAGGTTACAGCTCTGGTAGTTGTCAGTAGTAGATTATAAGATCGGTTACATGTCTTGTATGAGACATTCAAAGACCATAGTTGCTTACAAGTGTTAGGCACTAGTAGACCAAAGGTGCGGTCACAGTTCTGATATGTGGCAGAAGTAGAACACATGGTGGGTAATCATCTGGTATAAGACCATATGCTTCATGACACGGCTTTTATGAGACAGCAGTAAACCAGAAGTTGACTTTGTAACAGGTCTGGTAAGAGACAGAAGCACACATCTGATTTGAGACTCTGGTAGATCATATGGTTGACAACACATCTGATATGAGCCAGGGCCCAATTGTTCAAAACTAACGATGTCGTTAGTTAACGATTCGCTAAAATTTTAATCGAGTGATACACAAATATGCTGAAATTTTTTGCTGAAAAAAAAGTGAGTAGCTTTTGCATTGCAAAAGCTACTCACATTTTTTTCAGCAAAAAATATCAGAATATTGTGTATTGAATCCGCTAGAACAGTTAACGAAATGACCCTTAACGAGCTCGTTAAGCTAACGATGCTTTGAGCAACCGGGCCGAGTAGTATACCAAAGGTGGATTACACGTGTGTTTTAAGACAGCTAAAGTCCCTAGGTTGGATCACATGTCCGGTATGAGACAGTAAACCACAGGATGCATTATATGTCTCGTGTGAATAGGCACACGTAGTAGACCATAGATTGGATGAGACAGTGGTATGCCACAAATTAGGTCACACTTATGGTATAAGACACAGCAGACCATAAGGCGTGTTGTGGGTTTATACATATAGTAGAGCATAGTGTGAAAAACAATTATAGTAGAGGACAGCAGTAGATCATTGGAGCAGACCACAGCAGACAACGGAGGCATACAGGTATGGTGTGGACAAAAATATACTAAAGAATTGATTATAACTTACATGTCTGGTAGGACACAATAAATTATATAAATTATATTATATGTAGTTCTGGAGTGGATAGGAGTAGAAGTAGATGACAGAGATGGTAGGAGACTGATGTAGAGCACAAAGTTGACCTCATAGTTGCTAACAGGTCTAACTGGATAAAATACGGTAGATAGACCATAGAGTGGGTTACAAAATGTTCGTGCCTGAAGATATCTAAGTTGATCATAATGTGTGTAACAGGTTGGGTGGGAGAAAGTGGCAAGCCATTTGGTGGAAACACATATATTATGAGACATTAGTAGACCACATGGTGGATAACATGTATTAGAGCATAGGGTGGGGTGATGGTCTGGTAGACGACAAGTGTGGACAATAATGTGAGTTACAGGTCCGATAGAAGACACTGGTCAAGCATATTGTGTGTTATTGGTCTGTTTGGTAACAGTGGTGACCCATACGCTGAGTTGCAGGCCTGATAGGTAATAGATAACCGACTGCGGGATAAAACGCCCACCATAGGCATTTTGCCCCATCAAAGAGGGCGTTTTGCCCCGGACATGGGGCAAAGCGCCCAGTTGACAGTAAAATATAAAATTACTTACTGCTCTAATGCTAAGCTTAAACTCGGGATTTTAATTGCCATATTTTAAATGATCGGTATAAACATTGTACAAATATAGTATGTTTTCCAATATAAATTCACTTCTCAAGTTTATATAAGCATGGTTCCTTAAGATAGGCGTTTTGCCCCACCTTACTCTAGTAAACTGTCAAAATTTAGATAATTCCAGATAAGAGGTACATCCTGATCAATATGTGGTCCTGTTTTCCACCAAAACATAATTCTTCATCTGGAAATAAGTAAACACAAGGCAGTCTGAAGAACAGCTATATCCCCCGCCGCAGAATGACAATGGAGCGGCCTCAAATTTCAAGGCTCAAACTGGTGGCCTTCAATTGTGACCTTGACCTTGAGTCTGCATTGTTGAATTATGGGTTCTGCACATCATCTCACTAAGGCGAACATTTGACCCAACTTTGATAAATATCTTTCAAAGGGTTCAGGAGATATGGAGTGAAGATGAAATTCAAGGCTCAAACTCGTGACCTTTAACTGTGACCTTGACCTTGAGTCGGCATGCTTGAGTAATGGGTTCTGCACATCGCCTCACTAAGGCAAACATTTGACCAAAGTTTCATGAAATCTTTCAAAGGGCTCAAGATAAATGAAGCGAATAAGAAAGAGACAGATGACCTTCAATTGTGACCTAGATCTTGAGTCTGCATCGTTGAGTTATAGGTCCTACACATCATCTCACTAAGGCGAATATTTGACCAAAATTTAACAAGGCAGTCTGAATGGCAATGGAGCGGCCTCAAAATTCAAGTCTCAATCTGATGACCTTCAATTGTGACCCTGACCTTGAGTTAGCATAACTGAGTTATGGGTTCTGCACATCATCTCTTTGAGGCAAACATTTGACCAAGTTTAAAGAAAATCCTTCCAGGGGTAAATCAAGGCTCAAATTTGTGACCTTCAACTGTGACCTTGACCTTAAGTCCGCAGGGCTGAGTTATGGGTTCTGCACATTGTCCCACTGAGGTGAACATTTGACCAAAGTTTAAAGTAAATCCTCCGAGGGGTAAAGGAGATACAGAGCGGTCACAAAATTCAAGGCTCAAACCCGTGACCTTGAACTGTGACCTTGTGAGTCTGCATGGATGAGCTATGGGTTCTGCACACCATTTCACTGAGGCAAACATTTGACCAAAATTAAAAGAAAATCCTTCCAGGGGTAAAGGAGATATCGAGTGGACACGAAATTCAGGGCTCAAATTCGCGACCTTGAACTGTGACCTTGTCCTTGAGTCCCCATGGCTGAGTTATGGGTTCTGCACATCGTCCCACAGGTGAACATTGACCAAAGTTTAGAGAAAATCCTCCCAGGGGTAAAGGAGATACAGAGCAGACACGAAATTAAAGGCTCAAACCCATGACCTTGAACTGTGACCTTGAGTCGGCATAGTTGAGTTATTGATGCTGCATATCGTCTCACTAAGGTGAACATTTGACCAAAGTTTAAAGAAAATCTTCCACTGGTATAGGAGATACAGAGCGGACACGAAATTCAAGGCTCAAACATGTGACCTTGAACCGTGACCTTGACCTTGTGTCGGCATGGTTGAATTATGAGTTCTGCACATTGTCTCACTGAGGCAAACATATGACCAAAATTTAAAGAAAGTCCTTCCAGGGGTATAGGAGATATGGAGCGGACACGAAATTCAAGGCTCAAACCCATGACCTTGATGTTGAGTTGGCATGGTCGACTTATGGGTTCTGCACATCGACTCACTGAGGCAAACCTTTGACCAAAGTTTAATGAAAATCTTTCAAAGGGTTCAGGAGATATGGAGCGGCCAAGAAAGTGTTACGGAAAGACAGACAGACGGACGGACAGGCGGACAGACGAAGGCCATTTCTATAATCCCCCATCCCATTCGCGGCGGGGGATTAAATATCAGAATATTAATGTTCTAAAACATCTTTCTAGAGCTATGACAAAAGTACCCTGTGGGCGCATGGCGTTTATACAACGCCGCATTTACTTCGATGTAACGTCATGACATTTATACAACGTCGCATTAAGGTCGATGCAATGTTATTAACGTTTATACTCAAATATTTTAAATGGATGTTTTCATAATGACCCTGTCACAGGTCCGAGGTCAGTCGTATTGGCCTGAGGATGTGTTGTACCGAGGCGAAACCAAGGGCCAATACAGCCATCCGGAGGCCAATACGAGTGGAGAAGACCTGAATTAAGGCCAATATGAAAATATTCATTTCATGACATTTTTATTGCATTTTCTTTGTACAAGTAGGCAGGATTTATACCGTAAAATATTGGCCTGCCTAAATCCCTCGGTATTTATGCTCTAAATCCTTGTAACTTTCAGTATTGGCCCTCGTATAAAGCCAGGACCAAAACGTATAGAAATCATGCTAAACATTGCAATGGTATGATGCAGGCTATTTGGCACATATTAGAATAATAATTACTTCTTTGGTTTATAAAACGTCGCACTAACGTCGATGCAACGTCATGGCGTTTTTACTCAACGTCGCATTAATATCGATGTAACGTCATGACGTTGTATCGACGTTAATGTGACGTTGAATAAACGCAATGTACCTCTAGGTATATTTTTAAATAGCTGTGTAAACGTAATGGCTAACGAAGTTTAACCAGGGCAGGAATTATCCTAAATTAAGAAAATAAGATAACTCTTGAGGTCAGTATGCTCTTGAGGTCAGTTATCGCTTTTGAGTCATCTTCGTTTGCTCTGAAGTTTACCCTAGTCCGGTGAACCTACATGCGCCCTGCCCTTGCAAACAGTGTAAATCTAGATCAGTTGAAGAAAACTGATCTGGATCTGCACTGTTTGTTATTCAGTATGTGAAGTCAAGTAACATAACGAAAACACGCCTATTCAAAGATATTGAAAATTTTACAACCAAAAAAGGAAACTTTTCAGATAAAAATGCTAATATTTTTCATATTTCTGCTTGAAACAGATTGTGGGTACTCGTTAGAACCGCCTCGGCGAGGCGGTTCTAACGAGCACCCACAATCTATGTTTTTTTTAGCAAAATAAGAAAAATAGCCATCAGAAGAGATGGAAAATCCCACGACCTCATCGCAAATAGATGTTTGTTATGAATCGAGTACAACTTTTTGATAGCATAAAAATTTAATGATACTGAATATAGTAAATTGATAGTCTTCGAAATGAGTGTATCATATACCCAGCACCACAGTAGGTGCAAAGCACTTCAAACCATCTGCAAAATAAACACAGCTTGATCAGATGAAAACACTGAGAGTACAAAAATGTGTTTTTACACAGTAAAGACTCATTTGAACGGATATAGTTTAAAAGTGTCTTTTCATACGACCTCGGTTTCATCTGTTACTGCAAATGCTATGAAGATGCCATATAGTACTCACAGTTTTCTGGCAACTGGCTTTGTTTTATTGCCTGTACATAGCACCCTACCTCCAAAAAAAAATACAGATGGATGGACAGACAGACAGAGGAGCAGGCAGACTCCCGGGCAATCACTATATCCCCGAACCTATTGGTCGGGGGATAATAAGGTCTGTTGCCTGCAAAGATTTTAACTCTTAAACTGTAAGTCGTAGAAAATGGAGTTTGTGCTTGCTAGTAAGTGATTTTCAACAAAGAATCCAAAAATAATGAGAAATATCAGGCCCTCTGCCTGCAAGGTCTGTAACTCTTTAACCGTAACTCTGGGCAACTCAATTTTGTGTCTGCTAGTAAGTGATTTTCAACAAAGAATCCAAAAATCATGAGAAAAAATAAGCCCTGCTGCATCCAGTATAAGTAAGGGAGATAACTCCAACACTCAGTAGGTCAGAGTTGTCCTTATATATTGTGATACACTTATTTTATGTTCCTGGCAACTCTACCAACTATCATTGAAATGTCTCCACTGCTTAAAGAGTTTTGGCCTGCACAAGTTTTTACCACCAGGGGAGATAATTGAAAATAAATGGAGTAAGCAAGAGTTACAATTCTTAAATGCAACTCTCCTTCTTAATGTCCTTAGCATCCCTATTAATTATCAACAAAAAATCTCAATTGGTAGAGCAGTTATGCCCTTCTGAAAATTTAACAACTATGGGAGATAACTAAAAAACAGTGCCACATTTGTGTTTCTTACGCTGTACATGCCTACTTGATGTCCTCTACAACTTGAAGTATCATGAAAATATCTCAATGGGGTTAAGAGTTATGATCTGTACAAGATTTTATAACTATGGGAGGTAACTCCAGAACAGAGTAAGTTACAGTTTTCATTCTTGTACATGACAAACCTACTCAATGTTCTCTACAACTTGAGGAAGTATCATGAAAATATCTCAGTGAGTGTAAGAGTTATGGCCTGCACAAAATTTTTTAACTATGGGAGGTAACTCCAGAACTGAGTCAGTTAGAGTTGTCATTCTTGTACGCGACACACCTACTCAATGTCGTCTACATATTGGCGATGTATCATGGAAATATCTTAAAGGGTTTCACAGTTAAGGCCCGCACAAGATTTAGCAACTATGGCAAATAACTCCAGAACTGAGTCAGTTAGAGTTGCCATTCTTGTACGCGACAGGCCTACTCAATGCCTTCTACATATTGGTATAGTATCATGAAAATATCTTTATGGGTTCTAGAGTTATGGTCTGCACAAAATGTTACAATTATTGGCGGCTTTGGGAGATAACTCATTAATCAAGTCAGTTAGAGTTATCTTTCTTGCACGTGACACACCTACCCAATGCCCTCTACAACCTGACAAAGTTTCATGAAAATAGCTCAAATGGTATAGGATTTATGAGCCGCACAAGGTTTTGTCTACAGAAGGACGACGGACGGACGGACGGACAGACAGACGGACAGATGGACAGATAGATGGATGGATGGACAGATGGATGCCCGGCCATAGCTATATCTCTGGATCGATAAAAATATCTGAAAGGGTTTAAGAATTATGGCCTGCACAATTTAACAACTATGGGAGATAACTCAAGAAAATAGACAGTTAGAGTTGTCCTTCTTGTACATGACACACCTACTCAATGTCCTCTACAACTTGATGAAGTATCATGAAAATATCTCAAAGGGTTATTGAGTTATGGCCTGCACAGGATTTTATAACTATGGGAGGTAACTCCAGAACTGAGTCAGTTAGAGTTGTCATTCTTGTACGCGACACGCCTACTCAACTTCCTTTACATATTGGTGAAGTATCATGAAAATATCTTTAAGGGTTACAGAGTTATACTCCGTACAAAATTTTACAATTTTGGAAAACTTTGGGAGATAATTCATGAACCAAGTCAGTTAGAGTTGTCATTCTTGCACGCGACACTCCTACCCAATGCCCTCTACAACCTGACAAAGTTTCATGAAAATAGTTCAAAGGGTATAGGAGTTATGGACCGCACAATGTTTCGTCTACAGACGGACGGACAGACGGACGCCGGGGCGATCGCTATATCCCTCGAAGATATCGGTCGGGGGATAAAAATAATGTATACCCCTGTAAACCCGAGTTTTACTATGTAAAAGTGGGGTTTAAGAGGGGTCAAAATTATATAGGCGTGTTTTCATCATGACCTGACTGGCTGCAATTAGAAGTGGGGGTGGCATCTTAAATTTTTCAGCATGGCAAGGGTTTAATAAAATTAGGTGTAATGCTGGGGAGTTTTCATTTGGTGGAGATACTACAACTGACATTACTATAATCAATTCAAGACCCAAATTCTTACAATGACAATGAGTTTCTTGAAGTAGAAAATCGCAGGTATTTATGTTAAGATTTTAATTCAGCTTCTTTTTCCAATCTGAGTCAAATTTTGAAGATGCAGATAAACAGAATTAATAATCGTTTTCGTTGCAAATGTGTTAATAATAGGTATTGAGAATCAGTTTACAAAATAAGACAAAACGACCACAAAGCAAGCCATAGTTCCCCACCAAAATGAAATATGTATCCAAATTTGATAAAGAAATCTTACAGACCAGGAGACATGCTGAGCTGTTTTAGTTTGTCATGTAATACGTCAGTGGTTCGCCATGACCTTGGTTTTGATATACGACACATAATCCACAACAGACGGGCAACACAGAAAAGAAGTGTGTTAGATATTGTATTTTTCTAATGTAAGTCTGAGGATCTGTATGTAGGTTCAGTGTCTACTGTTGGCCTCATCATTGAACTTCATATAATTTTTCAAAATCCCAGAATGGGCACAATGATCAGTGAAAGCGTGAAACGATAATACCCCGCTATCATCATGTTGCGGGCAGATAACTCTGTCAATATTTGATGAGATTTTCCAATCAGGAATCCCTAACCAGATCCACAATATCAATGACATTACGAAAACACGCCTATTCAAATATATTAAAAGTTTCACCACCAAAAAAAATGGGAGTTTTCAGATAGAAATTCTGATATTTTTCATATTTCTGCTCAAAACATAGATTGTGGGTACTCGTTAGAACCGCCTCGGCGAGGCGGTTCTAACGAATACCCACAATCTATGTTTTTGAGCAGAAATAAGAAAAATAATGTATACCCCTGTAAACCCCAGTTTTACTATATAAAAGTGGGGTTTAAGGGGGTCAAAATTATATAGGAATGTTTTCGTGATGACATATCAAATTTGAAAATCCATTGAGATTTACTCAATTTCAATGATTGTCCTGAAACTAAAACTGAATACGGATGTGTTGCAGGCAGATAACTGTGAAAAACTGACGAAAACCCATTAACAATGCCAAAGCAGATCTCCACAATATCAATCCACATACCGTTTTGTGAAAATACATTGATATTTACTAAAGTTATCGTCCGGAAATAGGGACGTGTTGCGGGTAGATAACTCTGTCAAAAATTGACGAAATTTGCCAATCAGCCATCTCAAACCAGATCTCCACAATATCCGACATTGCCGTCTTGCATGTACCAAGACTAGTGAAAATACAAAAACATTAATATTAATATTTACTGCAGCTATTATCCGGAAATGAAAATACGGAGGTTGCGGGCAGACAACTGTCAAAAATTGACGAAATTTGCCTATAAGCAATCCCAAACAAGATCTACACAATATCAATGCACACTCAAAGTTTGGTAAAAGTCCATTAACATTTACTCAAGTTATCGCTCGGTAACGAAAATACGACGGACATACCACAGACGGACGGACGAACGGACAGACAGACGGACAACCAACGTGATACCATAATACCCCGCCACTATCGTGTGGCGGGATATAAAAAGGACCTGAAAGTATTAACTACATTATAATGAAGTATGGGGAGACATTTTAAGGCACACGACACTAACATCAGCTATAATTAAGGCAACAGATTCTGCAAGTAATGGCAATTGAATACAATGACACGCCCACAAAGCTGAAAACAGCTAGTGTCAAGTATTCTGGGTCAGACTATCTATTTTGGCCAATTAATTGATGGTGTTGGGGTTTAACGACACGTCAACCCTTGTGGGTCATTTTGTGTCTCTCCCAGAGAAAGGGAGAAAAGAGATAGAAGAGACAATAGAGGAGACGGAAGAGAGGGACAGGGAAGAAAGAGAACAAGAATGGGAGTGAGGAAACAGAATAAATAAAAACATTCCCCTCTACCCTTACCTGCTGTAAGGATAGCAGGCCTTGCCCAGGTGTAAGCTAATATCAGTTCAAAAATCCCGGATACATTACGAAAACACGCCTATTCAAATATACTGACAATTTTACCACCAAAAACTGAATTTTTTTCAAATGAAAAATTCTGATATTTTTTATACTTCTGTTCAAAACATAGATTGTGGGTACGAGGCGGTTCTAACGAGTACCCACAATCTATGTTTTTGAGCAGAAATAAGAAAAATAATGTATACCCCTGTAAACCCCAGTTTTACTATATAAAAGTGGGGTTTAAGGGTGTCAAAGTTATATAGGCATGTTTTCATGATGGGGGCTCAACAATCATAAAGCACCAGAAAATATAAACTACACTATAATGAAGTACGGGGAGACCATACAATACTGAGGTAGAAAGTCTAAATATTTAGGCTAAATACTTATATTTATTTATTTATCTATCACGAACCACATAAGATAGTCAATATAATGGTAGCATGTAATCGGTATCTAACGTTATTACAGCCATGTAAAATGTACACTTTTTAAACTTAAAATGATTTTTTTTTCTGATTTATCCACCAAAATATGTTGTGTGTGCTTATTAGAAGCGCTTCTGCTCTGCGAGGCGCTTCTAATAAGCACAAACGACATGTATTTGGTGGAGAAATAAGATAATATTTTCGTCTTGACACTTTTCTTATACAGAGCTATGACGGTCTTGTCATTATAGCAAACACATGAAGTGAAGCATTACTGTATAGAGGCTGACAAACATACTTAGGCATCCAAATCTCGTGTGGGATCTCGTAGCAAACTTCGTTTTATCTCGTTCGCCATCTTTAATATAGTATCACGGTGAGCAAACCAATAAATGATTAATAAGCCAAAAAATGAGAAATATTTATTGTTTAAAGCTCTGCTGAATTCAAGCAAAAAATACAAAAAAAAAAAAAAATGCAAATAAAAAAAATACAGAACATATCATATGACCTCAGTTGACCTAACTTTGTTTGTAAGCAAACTGCTTTCAAATATTTTACATACCAGAAAAATATAGTTGGCTGAGTGTGTTCGCATCAAAGGCAGTGCCTTTATTTCATATTAATCATATAAGATGGGAAACTGGGAATAATTTGGTTACTAAGCAATTTAAGACATATTTATGCAGTACTCCAACACAGCACGCCTATATAGGCAACGGATAAGAACTGTGTTTTATTCCGCAACAAATCACCGGGCGGAAGAGCGTGACGCGAAGACCCGCCGTTTCGTGACGTTTTCACGAGTTTTTCTGACGTAATTCCTGGACGTTAGGCTGTATAACGTTGTTTTCGCATCAGATACGTTACAAACAGACGTGAATGCATGCCAAAGAAGTTTCCGGGATTTCGTCGAACAATAGCAGAAGGCTGGGATTCTGAAGGAATCAACGACATTTCTGTGGATTTTAGTGTGGTAGAATCGAAACAGATCAGCTCTAATGCGTGAAATGCTGAGTAATAATGTCGGTCAGATGTAAGTAGATAAATCACTCGCGGTAGCGCAGGTGATTTGACCTACATTACAATGGTCCTCCAGCCTGTGATTTATTACTCAACAATTCACGGCTAAAGCTATTCTATTTCTTAACAGGTGACTAGAAGTTTAAACACATTGAAAAGCTGGTTTAAAAACAGAAAAAAAAATCTTTAATCATATACTATGGAGGAACATACGGGTACACATTACACATAATTGTTGATGTAATGTATTTCTTAGTCATGGACCACGTGAGACGTACAACAAAACAATAGAATATCTATTGTGCTTTCGACGTCTTTAAGAAGGTCGTTTTTGCCTGGCGCTTCATATAGAAGAAGTAAATTTGCAAACCTTTGTTATGATTTAATGCAAACCTTTTTTTTTTTGTCGTAACTTCGTATGCACAAACAAAAAAAATATTCTATTCCTTCGTTTAAAAAAATGGCCACAAATTGTGTACAAAAGAAGCAACAACACAGGTTAAGAAGAGTTTTGAAATTTTCACAATAATGTTGTGACACATCAGTTATTTCAAATCAGTAGGGACAAGTAAACAAAAATATTTTCTAAGATAAAAGCAATAACTTTACTATAGCATAGGTTAGACCAATTTTGGTTATATTTTTAGGGTAAATATTTGAGACCAAAGCAGGGAAAAAGAAAATACAAGCGGTGTATGATGATATGTGGTCAATCACTCTCTAAGTGATGTCGAAAGGACAGTAGTGTGATACCAATCGTACATATCTAACAAATATGCTGATCAAAATGATCCGTCATGTTCACATTCTATCACAATTAATTGGGCTCCGCTATGCGAAAACGTGTCTTCGGTCATCTGCGGACAGCGAAGACCCTGATCTTGGCCTTCAGAATCATTGAATACTATAGAATGTTTCAGTGGAGACCAAATGGCCGGGTGAGACTTTGCGCATGTGCAAGATGGTGTGAATCCGCACATTTGGCGCATGCTCGAAGGCACTTTTCCACTTGACGCGGCCCATAATTTATGACCTCTTTGACCCCCTTTTTAACTTTACTGCAGTGGAGGGGGAAAGAGAGAGGGGGCAAAACTAAGAGGGTAGCGCATACCTAACTCTTAACAAGTGAAACATTTCTTTTTCTGGTTGTGTTTAAAACCTCAGATACATCCTCGGTAACCCAGGTGTGACCCATTACGTTACACTTCATTCATCACTGATGAATGAAGTGTAACGTAATGGATCACACCTAGTGATGAATGAATCACTGATGAATGAAGTGTAACGTAATGGATCACACCTAGTGATGAATGAATCACTGATGAATGAAGTGTAATGTAATGGATCACACCTAGTGATGAATGAATCACTGATGAATGAAGTGTAACGTAATGGATCACACCTAGTGATGAATGAAGTGTAACGTAATGGATCACACCTAGTGATGAATGAAGTGTAACGTAATGGGTCACATCTGGGTTACCGAGGATGCTCAGATATAACTAACGAAACTCTTTTTGATTATTCAACAACCCTCTGAAAAGGACTGCGCAAGGACATCACACAGGTTCCGAAGTTGAAAGCTTATTTTTGTATCTGCTCACTACCGTATAAATAAAAGCAGAAAACATTTACAAATAGCTTTCCTATTTTTCACACGAAAACAAGACAACATTTCAATCACATTGTCTCTGGAGACAAACTCAATGAACTATCAAATCTTATTTTCTGTCAAATCTTATTTTCTGTGAAAAATTAGGTGGGAAATACCACTAATTTTTCTCTGATGGTTTTTGTCTGTAGAGTGCAAAGCTTAACATTAATATTCGATGGGACACGTAATGAAACAACAGAACGTATTCTTCAGCATAAATCGAAAGTAGAAGTATGCATTATGAGACCTAAGCACAGAACTCAAACATTACATGGACAGTCACAAATGAAATCAAAATCAAAGCGCTGACAGCACTGGTGGGCCGATCGTCTCTGAGTGTAGGCTGGAAAAATGGTCCTGAAATGGGACTTAATACTGTTTCAGTTAAACCTTGACTTCCTGTAATTTAAGCCCACTGTGCAGATCCTGATCATACGCCGCGCTCTACGACGTCTGATCTGTGTCTGCACTGAGACTGCGGCGTCTGATCTATGGCTGCACTGTTTGCCAATGTCCCAGTCCTGGTTTTACAAATAACCCTCTTTACACGCTACTCTGGCGTCACAGAGACAAGAATAGCGCGGCAATAAATAATCGTTATCTGGATTTCGTATAAACGCGCGGCATAATTTAATTGGTCAGTGATAATCACGTGGATAACAACCTAAAGGAAATTTTGGTGTAAGTATACTTTGACTCAGTTGTAAACAGCCGACCCATTAAACACAGAAGAACCGTAAAAAGACGGACCACCTTGTACGGTCAACAGTGAGTATACTTCGGGGAGGGGCGGGGCTGAAACCAGTTTTACGTGTACACAACCCCACCCCCATCTCCCGAAGTAGCTTCTTACAACAACACAAGAATACAATTTCCTGACATGAACATAAGAATAAAAGACAAATCGAGCACTGTGCACCCGGCCGGCGCCAATGCATCAACAGGCCTGATTCTGTCTGACACAATACAAGTCATACCTAATGCTTGTGCCAAATTTCAGAATACTAGGTTCAGTAGTTCCTGAGACTGAATCTTTAACGAAAACAAAAGCTTACACACACACACACAAACACAAACATTGTTACGAAAGACAAAAACTATACAGCCTCTATATGCTTTGTATGCCGCGGGGTATAAACAGAATGTGGGCAATATGTGAAGAAGACGACCACAAAGCATTGTAAAGAACTAATAGTCAAGAAGACAAAACGTTAGGCAAAGTGCGCAGTCTTGCAAAGGGTTATCACAATGAAAGATTTATAAAACGAAAGCTCTGCTTCAGAATTTCCGCCTTGGAACGGACAGCAGAATAAACTACTGGGGGCTTAAACTGGTTTTACCTGTGCACAACCTCACCCTTAGTCCTGATGCAGATCCAAATAATAATAAGGTATTAGTTATTACGAAAACATGCCTATTCAAATATACTGAAAATTTTACCACCAAAAACTGAAAATTTTCAGATAAAAAAATTCTGATATTTTTCATATCTCTGCTCAAAACACAGATTGTTGGAACTCGTTAGAACCGCCTCGGCGAGGCTGTTCTAACGAGTACTCACAATCTATGTTTTTGAGCAGAAACAAGAAACATAATGTGTACCCCTGTAAACCCAGTTTTACTATATAAAAGTGGGGTTTGAGGGGGTCAAAATTTTATGGGCATGTTTTCGTGATGAAATGATCGCAGTAAAACACGTGATATTACGAAGCAACTATGATGAAACAAAATTAATATTCACTTATAACAGTGTTTTCAGAGAAAACAGATGTCCCCCTCCACCGTGAATTTTCGGTTTTCCTACTGCTGTGACCTTCGCATTTAGGTGAAGGTCACCAAAATCTAATCAGTTCTTTATTAAGTCTCAATTATATATTCATTAGAACTTGGTAAGAATCCAACCACTGATTCAAAAGATTTTGTGCAGACAAGAAAGTGTCACTGAAATTTCCGTTTTTCTACTGCTGTGACCTTGAAAATGAGACCAAGGTCACCAAAACTTAATTAGTTCTTTGTTACATCCCAATTACGGGAAAATAAGAAAACTGTTTCAAAATGTCGTCAGCTCAAAATTTTACCCAGAGTGATAAGCTTAAACCAACCTTTCTATAGCAATTTTTTTAAAGCAAAAATCTGTCTTGATTTGCCAAACAGCCAAACTTTTCCTCATTTCCCACATTATATGGTTAAAATGCCATGGCTTACATTGGCTTCAGATGATTATCAAGATCAATATTGTTCTGACGTTTCCATGTAAACATATGTTGTGAGTACTAATGTACCTCGCAGAGGCATTTCTAATGAGTACCCACAACACATGTTTTCGTAGAGATATCAGAAAATTTAGAAAATTTTTAATATTTTTGGTTAAAAATCTGGGCCCAGTTGTTCAAAACTAACGTTGTCGTTATTTAACGTATCGTTAAAACTTTGATTATTAACTATGGCATATATGCTAATATTTTTGCTGAAATAATTTTAGTAGCTTTTTGCAAAAGCTACTCTTTTTTCAGCAAAAATACCTGTGAATTAGATATTGTACTTACTAGAACAATTAACATTTTGACCACTAACGTGCTCGTTAAGCTAATGACGCTTTGAACAACTGGGCCCTGGCTTATCGAGAGTATTGGCTGAAACCTATACAGTATACAGTTTACATAAATGCGTTAACCTAATGATGTTTTCTGAGAGAAATAAGATAATATAAAATCGTCATCACTACTCCGATCTTATTCAAAGATTTCTGAGGGTTTTGATTTGATCAAATTACCGTACTTACTCTACGTATTCGGACAGACAGACCTGAGTAAACAGTGTAGAATTGGATTAGACACTGCGCTGCGCGGTGTCTGATCAGGGTCTATACTGTTTGCCACTTACCCAGCAATTTTACTCACATTGTAGTAAAATGGACTTGTTACAGTCGAATTTCAATGGCTTAAATATCTTTGGGACCATGAAAATTTGTTCGAGGAATGGGTAGCTCAAGCCACTGATGGTTAATCATGGCGCCAGGTCAGGAAGCAAATGGCGAATATTCAGGAAATTATTTTCGATTTTCTACACAATAATGGTAAAATAAGAAAATTTTCCTAAATATTTGCTTTCTTGAGCTATCGAAGAATCTCTTAGGGACTCAAAAAACGAGTTCGAATTAGCCATGGTAAAACAGCCATCAATGTTCCAGCTATTGAGGTTCGACTGTATAAGATAAAAGAGTAAGGGGTATGAATATTTATGGTAAATACGGTATACCGAATTTTATCAAAATCATCCAATATTTACCATGAAAAATGAAACTTTTATCCTCTGAATCCGCCGCTGTCACCGACTCAAATGCTTTATGGCAGACACAGCCAACTCTAAACGCAAAATGAAAAACAGCATTAAAACAGATAAGTAAAACCATTTAAAACAAGACAAGTAAAACCGCCACATAATGGATTTGTTTATTCTGTTCACTTGAAAGACACCTGGCTACTTCAGCTGCACTCATGATCATACGATAGGCATGATAATATGTATTGTAGTCAAGGATAAGCCTACGTCAGCTGGTCTCAAACGACGACTGATGAAGACTGGATGCATCTTGTAAAATTCTGCAAAGATAAATGGAAACAAATGAGCTGCGATGTTAGAAAACGTACCTTCGGATATGTGCGCCCAGCAATGATTCAGATCAGCCTGTGCATTCACACAGTCTGATCAGAATCTACACTGGGCACATTTTGGATAACTTTGAATGCAAAGTTTCTTCATGCGGAAAACGAAGATTCTGATCAGTGGAATAATGGTGTTTAACCCATTTTAGACTGAATGAATTCCCCCACACTATATACTGGAAGATTCTAATTTCGATTTTAGGTATGTCAGGATATCTGATTTAGATACTCCTAGAGAAAAAGGGTTGAACTATTTGCAAACAGTGGAGACCCAGATCAGATGCCGCATTCTGCGGCGTCTGATCTGGGTCTACACTGTTTGCCAATTACCTTTTTAGGGGTCACCAGAATACAATGGGTTAAAGAATATGAAGAAGAAAAGATATAAGTTTACTCCTAAGTACCACGAAGAAACAAAGACGAGGGCTTAACTACAAGAGAAAGTCGGTGAGCAAAAGAGAACATCAGTAGAACTATGGTGAGCCAAACCACAGACTTAGGTCATGCACAAGCCATCTTGACAAGAAAAAAGACATACAAATAAGATGTGTCTCAATTTTTAGTCTTATCACTGATAGGAGACTGGGCACAATAAAACCTAGTAAACTGTCAATAAACAATAGACAGGTAGAGGCCCAATAGGGGAATTTAGTACTGGCTTATTTACCTCATCCATAGTTAATATCTCCTGCAAAATGTTTATTATACAGTCGACTCTCGTTATCTCAAATTCCAAGGGACTCTCTGAAATACTTCGAGATATCCGTACCTCGACATATCAGATTTGCATAATTGAGGAAAAAAAATAATTCAAAAAACCACATTTAACATAATATGTGTAATTGGACTCTTGAAGTTAGAGATATATTGAAAATATTGTGGAAAAGAGGAGAAATTGCTCCTTAGGAGCTTAGGAGCAATTTCTCCTGTTTTCCACAATATTTTTTTACCTGTTGTTAGATTTTCATGTTTAGGCAGGGACCAGATTTCCACTTCGAGATAAGCGGTTATCCGAGATAAGCGAGGTCGAGATAACGAGAGTCAACCGTATTTATAACCCCACAGAAGGCCTCTTAACCACCACTGCTGGGATCTCATAATCACCTCTTTATGATACGCCTTTGATCTCTCTTGCATAGCTCCTAGGTTGGGGCATTGATTGTGTTGAGGTTTAACGGCACGTCAACCCTTGTGGGTCATTTTGTGTTGTCTCCCAGAGAAAGGGAGAAGAGAAATAGAAGAGATAGTGGAGGAGATGAAAGAGAGGGACAGAGGAGAAAGAGGAAAATGAATGAAAGTGAAGAAACAGAAGAAATAAAATACTCTCCCTCTACCCTTGCCTGCTGCAAGGATAGCAGACTTGCCCAACTGTAAGCCAGTATCAGTTGGGCGTCCCGTGGGCGCAAGATACACGACACCTTTGCCTCACCCAACCACCCCACCAAGGTTGGGGCAATAAAATCATTAGTGAGAGGTACCTCTTTAGTCTCATTATAGCTGTCTTTAAGACTGAGTTGTCACTGAGTGTGTATGTCCGTTAACCATTAAGCATGCATTCTCTGCCATATATCTTTTTTATATGTTTTGAATAATTCTAAACTTAATTAATGATTCTTAACTGTTTTGAATACATGTAATTCTAAAGTTAGCAAAATCAATAAATTCATCCATTTGCTATTATTCCTTGTGTTTATCCTGTTCGTTGCCTTATTATTGAGATTGGTGGGTGCTGCAATGTGAATTATTACTAAAACAAGCCGAAAAGTTTACCACCAAAAACCGAGAATTTTCAGATAGAAAAAATCTGATATTTTTCATATTTCTGCTCAAAACATAGATCGTGGGTACTAGGTTCTAATGAGTACCTACAATCTATGTTTTTGAACAGAAATAAGTAAAACTAGACAAAGTGCCCAGTAGGGCACGTATACCCCCGACCAGCGCTACCGCCATTTTTTAAAGAGCACAAAGTATGTAGCTTTGACTCTGGAGATGGCAGTTGTATGCTATATGTTATAACATTGAAAGAATTCAATCACACATAATATGAAGCCCTTGACCTCAAAGGTCAGGCACAGGTGCAGGGATTGAGCTAAATAAAACTTTAGCCCTTTAACTATCACAATATACCAGTGAAATCAATCAGTCTTAATAATATAAGCAAAAATGACATTTGTATGAAAAGTCTGTCACCTTGACTTAAAAGCCATGCCCCAGCTTGGGGATGGTGCCGAGGAAAACTTTAGACCTATATATACCATCATGCTTAATATTAATGAAACCAACAAAAGGGTCTTCATAATATAGCTATATAAACTTAAGATGCAATTTTTTTGATGAAATTCCTCAAAATGATGAAATTCCTCAAAGGGTCTTGATGGTATAGCTATATATATGAACATAATCACAAACATTTTGACTTATTTATGAAAATTCTAAGTCCGTGACCTTGATCCCAAGGTTATTCCCCGGGATAGGGTTGGTGCTGATAAAAACTTAAGCCCTATATTTACCATCAGGCCAAACATGAATGAAATCCATCAAAGCGTCTTCATAATATAAGGTCTTATAAACTTTAACGTAAAAACTTTGACCCTAAGACAAAAATAAAGTATGAATGAATAATGCTTCAACGGATGGATGGACAAACGAACTAATTCCTTGCTGATAGCTATATCCGCTCAACCTTTCAATTAGGGGATAATAAAATTTAACAAAAGGTCTTGATGATATGGCTATATAAACTTAAACGCAAAAACTTTTACTTTTATATGAAACTTCTAAAGAAGTTCGTGACCTTGACCTCGGTCACACCCGGGGTGGGGATCATGCTGAGTAAGACTCTAGGCCGATATCTACCAACATGTCAAATATAAATGAAATTCCGCAAGGGTCTTGATGATACAGCTATATAAACTTAAACACAAAAAACTGACTTTTTTATGAAAATTCTAAGTCCGTGACCTTGACCCCAAGGTCCAACCCGGGGTGGGGATGGTGCTGATAAAAACTTTAGACCTATATCTACCATCATACCAAATTTGAATGAAACCCATCAAAGGGTCTTCAAAATATGAGGTCTTATAAACTTTAACGCAAAAACTTTGACCCTGTGACGGAAAGACGAACGAACGAACGAACATACGTACGGACGAACGGAAAAGCGAAAACTATATACCCCCACATACTTTGTATGTCGGGGGTATAAATATATAGAAAATTACACCTCCAAAAACTGATAGGAGGATAAAGAAATTCAACAAAAGGTCTTGATGATATAGCTATATAAACTTAGATGCATTTTTTTTTACTTTTATATGAAATTTCTAAGTCTGTGACCTTGACCTCAAGGTCATACCCCGGGATGGGGATGATGCTGAGTAAAACTGTAGACCTATATCTACCAACATGTAAAATATAAATGAAATTCCTCAAAGGGTCTTCATGGTATAGCTATATAAAGATAAACATAAAAATTTTGACTTATTTATGAAAATTCTAAGTCCGTGACCTTGACCCCAAGGATATCCCCCGGGAAAGGGTTGGTGCTGATAAAAACTTAAGCCCTATATCTACCATCAGGCCAAATATGAATGCAATACATCAAAGGGTCTTCATAATATAAGGTCTTATAAACTTTAACGTAAAAACTTTGACCCTAAGACAAAAATAAAGTATGAACGAATAATGCTCCAACGGATGGACGGACAGACAAACAGATTCCTTGCTAATAGCTATATCCGCTCAACCTTTCAGTTAGGGGATAATGAAATTTAACAATAGGTCTTGATGATATGGCTATATAAAGTTAAATGCAAAAATTTTTTACTTTTGTATGAAAATTCTAAGTTCGTGACCTTGACCTCAAGGTCACACCCGGGGTGGGGATCATGCGGAGTAAGACTCTAGGCCGATATCTAGCAACATATCAAATATAAATAAAATTCCTTAAGGGTCTTGATGATATATCTATATAAACTTACACACAAAAATTTTGACATTTTTATGAAAATTCTAAGTCCGTGACCTTGACCCAAAGGTCACCCCCGGGATGGGGATGGTGCTGATAAAAACTTTAGACCTATATCTACCATCATGCCAAATATGAATGAAATCCATCAAAGGGTCTTCAAAATATGAGGTCTTATAAACTTTAACGTAAAAACTTTGACCCTAAGACAAAAATAAAGTATGAACGAATAATGCTTCAACGGATGGACGGACAGACGAACAGATTCTTTGCTGATAGCTATATCCGCTCAACCTTTCAATTAGGGGATAATGAAATTTAACAAAAGGTCTTGATGATATGGCTATATAAACTTAAACGCAAACATTTTTACTTAAGGGTCTTAAGGGTCTTAATGACATAGCTATATAAACTTAAACACAAAAAACTTTGACTTTTTTATGAAAATTCTAAGTCCGTGACCTTGACCCCAAGGTCACCCCGGGGTGGGGATGGTGCTAATAAAAACTTTAGACCTATATCTACCATCATGCAAAATATCAATGAAATCCACCAAAGGGTCATCAAAATATGAGGTCTTATAAACTTTAACGCAAAAAAAACTTTGACCCTGTGACGGAAAGACGAACGAACGAACGAACGTACGTACGTACGAACGAACGAACGGACGAACGGAAAAGCGAAAACTATATACCCCCACATACTTCGTATGTCGGGGGTATAATAATGTATACCATTGTAAACCCCAGTTTCACTATATAAAAGTGGGATTGAGGGGTCAGAATTATAAAGGCTTGTTTTCGTGATGGCTTTTTTTGGAAAGAGGGAGCTGGTTTGTGTGCTTTTCTTCGGTTTGTGGCTTGTGCACTATCTATCTTGTTTTTTGTTGTTTTTGTGTGTTTTTTTTTTTTTTTTTGTTTTTTCTTTCATTATTTTAGTGGGTAAAATGTTACTCTAATGAACCCAACAAGTTTTTTTTTTCAAAGGATATGCTCAGATCATGATATTTACAAAGAATTCAACACATTCTTTTCTTTGCACACATCCTGGAATTTCATAACTGGCAATTCAGTCCAAAAGCTCTGCAAAAAAAAAAAAAAAAAAAAAAAAAGACAGAAAGGAACTATGTGATATTTAACTTACCTATTAAGACCTTTCAGTGATTCAGTATTTGACTTCAATAAACTGTCTACTTCAGCAGTTTCTGTTTGCAGGGACACAAATCTAGAATAAATGTAAGTTTTGTTTTAAGTTTTATATTATTAACCCTTTCATACCTGAGTTTCTAAAGTGGACTCTTCCATTCTTGAATTTGGACTTGTCCACTGACGCAAATAGGGATTTCAGTCTAAAATAAAAATTAGCATGACAAATAGTGTAGAGCCTGATGATGTGGCTCGTTACCTACACTGTTTGCACAGATATTGGTGTTGGTCTGCCGGGCTGAAAGCGTTAAAACAATATTATTGCATAAAAAGCAGTTCCGCACGTTATTAACAGCCGTGCATTAACCTGAGAAAAGCCGTGTATTGCCTTAATAAAAGGCAATTCACGCGCTGTTAATGCACGGCTACGCAACTTTCAATATGATCATACCGGGGCTACAGTTAAATGGCAAATGTTAATGCATGAAAAACCATGTTTGATCCCTATAATAATATGTGAAATCAAAAATAGACGCTTATCACTCAATACAGAAATTCAAAAATTGATGCTTATCACTCAAACATAAAACTTTTTATCAACAACAACATTCGTATTGAATAAATTTATGCCGTATGATAAAGATTTAAATTTTGAATTACAATATTCACGCGACAATTCCTCTCATTGCTATCCACTATCATTGAAACTTTCAGTTTGTTACCCTTACCGATGTTTGAGATTTTTTCTTTGGACAAAACAGTGATGGACTGATTGGCGGACGGATGGTAGGATAAACAATTTGGCAACTATATGCTGTTGAGATATGGTCATGAGAAAAAAAAGGTTCGGACTGACGGGGACGGGCAAACAAGAGTGATTACTATAGAGCTACCCTTTATATGCGGGCTAATCAAAGTGTAAGGTGTAATGAGGTATGTTGTCTGACTGTACTATTAGATTAAATGGGGACCATATGCCTACAATTTATGACCACCCAGAGCAGTCCCCATATCTGCACATTTTGACTAGGGCCCTCAATGCACTCTTGCAGAAACACAGTAAGCAAAGTATACTGAAGGAAGACAGAGACATACCTAGATCAGACTGTTTGCATTTTGCTCAGAATCCCTTTTATCACACAACAAATATTACGTACGTGGAAATAACATTCTTCATCAATGCGTCCGTTTCCTTTCTCGCAGCTGGTGACTTAAACGATTGCCTTCCAACATCTCGATCTTCTCTGTTACTCAGTGGACCTTCTCTAAATAGTGAAACATTGCTTGCACCCTCACAGTTTTCACGAAATTTCATCGGGCACATATTTGGAAGTATTTCCTCTCGTAGGAAATTGCTGGCTTGTTTATATTTTTCATCAATCTACAAAAGAGGATAGGTGGATTATTATTATTATTATTATTATTATTATTTTGAAGAAAAAGGTTACTCTCACATAGCTCCAGGTAAGAGTGGTATCCATACATTCTTTGTCTTATATGTCCACGAAACATATGTTGTGGGTACCCATAACATAGGTTTTCGTGGAAAAATAAGCAAAATATCGGATTTTTTCGGTTGGAAAATAGTGTCTTACATGTAGCTAAAGCTAAGACACTTTTAACATATCGGCATATTCAACAACAGTACCTATAGTCCAATCAAGATCTCTCGTCATCGATTTATTCTGCAGTAATCAATGATTTAACCTTTACCATTCTCTGGGCTTAATCATCAGACACAAATTCAGTTTTTTCCCTTATTTTTCCCAGAGGAATTTGACATTTCATGCAAATTATCTCAAGATGTCGAAAGCAGAGAAAAATATAATCAAAGCAAAAAAGTAAGGGTTTATTTCGGGGTTTTGGAATAAACCACTGATGTTACTATAAACATGATCAAGAATGTTATACACTGATGTGTGTGTGTGTGTGTGTTTTTTTTTTTGTTGTTTTTTTTGTTGTTTTTTTTTTGTTCAACATCTTTTCGACATTCCGTGCTTCGAAAAGGCTATACTTCGTGATTGTAGTTTTATTGTGTTACTTTATTTATTTATTTTTATTGATTTATTTATTTATTTATCTTTTTTTTTTTTTCTTTTTTTTTTTTTTTTTTTTTTTTTGATTTGGGTTTTACGGCCCTTTCAAGAATCTTTCTTAAATCGATCCGAGTGTTCATCAAAGGTGGCGAACCACTGCGGTGAGAAACCTAATAGATTAAGTGTCAGCTCTCCTATCCACTAGGCTACGAGGTCCCACCCTTGATTATACTTTTCAGAATAATTAAAAAAAAAATAGTAAAACATCGGTGAGGCGCTTCTAATAAGCACCCACAATATATTCTAATGAGCACCCACAAAATGTTTTTATGGAGAAACAAGAACAATATCAGTACTTTTCTGTCGAAAAAAAGGACCTTATCTGGAGGAATATGCGCTGTAGCCCGGCTTTACCTTATCCAATTTGGTACAGATCTGCTCCTGGCACTGCAGAACACATCTTATATTCACTTCTACCTTGCCAGCTCTGGTATAATGTTTGAGTAAAATACTGAAAAATAAAAAAAACAAAAACGTATTAATCCTAAATATTGGGACACCTCAACTCCTTACCATAGTTGTTCTAAAATTTGTAAGTCCATTTTGCTACGCGTGGAAGTGTCTAAAATTGCTGGGCTCATTACGAAAACAAGCCTATTCAAATATACTGAAAATTTTACCACCAAAAAACTGAAAATTTTCAGATAAAAATTCTGATATTTTTCATATTTCTGCTCAAAACATAAATTGCGGGTACTCGTTAGAACCGCCTCAGCGAGGCGGTTCTAACGAGTACCCACAATCTATGATAAATAAGAAAAATAATGTCTACCTCTGTAAACCCCATTTCATTACGAAAACACGCCTATTCAAATATATAGAAAATTTCACCTTCAAAAATTGAAAAATTTCAGATAAAAATACTCTGATATTTTTCATACTTTTGCTCAAAACATGTATACCCCTGTAAACCCCAGTTTTACTATATAAAAGTGGGGTTTAAGGGGGTCAATATTATATAGGCATGTTTTCGTGATGTTTACTATATAAAAGTGGGGTTGAAGTGGGTCAACATTATATAGGCATGTTTTCGTGATGTGGAGTGGCAAACAGAGTAGACCCTGATCAGACGCCGCATTCTGCGGCATCTGATCTGGATCTACACTGTTTGCCCAAGCCTGTCTGTTCCAATACTTAGCATTACGAAAACACGCCTATTCAAATATATAGAAAATGTTACCTCCAAAAACTGTAAAATTTTCAGATGAAAAACTCTGATATTTTCATATTTCTGCTCAAAAACATAGATTGTGGGTACTCGTTAGAACCGCCTCGACGAGGCGGTTCTAACGAGTACCCACAATCTATGTTTTGGCGAGGCGGTTCTAACGGGTACCCACAATCTATGTTTTGAGCAGAAATAATAAAAATAATGTATACCCTTATTAACCTCAGTTTTACTATATAAAACTGGGGTTTAAGGGGGTCAAAATTATATAGGCATGTTTTCGTAATGGGGTTATTAAAGTATCACAAAATTATGGTTCTGACAAAGGAGTAAGTGCAATAAGTGCAATGATGTGTGATGGTTATAAACTATGTTTTATGGAATGGCCTCAAGAGTTGATCAAGGATTATTAAACCTTTACCACTCTCTAGGCTAATTCAGCAGACGACAAATTGGTAACATTTTTCTTATTTTCACTAGAAAACAGGATTCGACATTTCATGCAAATTGTGGAAATTTTCCCAAAAATAAGAAAAAATATTTCAATATGTCTGCTGAAAATTTTATCCAAAATGCTAAGCGTTAATAGGGTGTAAACATTTTCTGGGTTTCGATTTGATCAAATTATCATATTTATTCTATGTATTCAGACAGAAAAGCCCAAGGAATAAGTATAGATCAAGGTCAGAGGCTGCAGAAGGCGGCGTTTGATCAGGGTCTGCACTGTTTGCCACTCATCCAAAAATTTAAGACACATTCACAGATAGTAAAATGGAGAAGTTAAGAATCATAAGGTAAAAGTAAGGTGTGCAAATATTTATTATGGTGGATAAATCCAAATTTTCTGAAAACGAAATTCTGTGTCAAAGTGAGGTTCATGTATACAGATGACATGACAGCCAACTGAATATCGTCTAGAGTTATACACTGAAAGGAGAACATCACAGAAACATGCCTGTATGAATTTGAGCCCCTTAAACCCCACCTTTATATAGTAAAACTGGGGTTTCCATGGGTATACATTATTTTTTCTTTTTCTGCTCAAAAACATAGATTGTGGGTACTCGTTAGAACCGCCTCGCCGAGGCGGTTCTAACGAGTACCCACAATCTATGTTTTGAGCAGCAGAAATATGAAAAATATCAGAATTTTTATCTAAAAATTTTCAGTTTTTTTTTTGTGAAATTTTCTACATATTTGAATAGGCCTGTTTTCGTAATGAAAAGGGACTTTGGTGACCATTTTCCGGTTACCATTCCGTGAACGTAAGATAAGATAAAATAATTCTGCTTCAGAACATAGGCCATACTGGCCCTTGAGTTCTATATATATTTATATAACTTATAATGCATAAATTCAATATTCACATTATGTAAGTGTATTGTTCCCCATTTAGTACTTTATGTAATTGCTTAAATATAAACAATATGACACTAACAAAATGTGAATACTGAATTTATGCAGTTCAACCTATTCAAAATTGCAATATACTTATCATTAAAGCCGGCCTCGGTGGCTCAGTTGGATGGGCGTCCGACTGGAGACCAGGAGGTCGCGGGTTCGACCCCCGCCGAGGTCGGTAACATTCTTTCGTGGAGATTGATCATGAAATATTTTCTATGGTCCTTCTCTCCCTTCCACTGATTCAAGAAGGGCAGTTGTCAGTTTCTGGCGAAAGAATGTGCACAATACTGGTTAACTGCTTAGAGGACTAAGCCTGCCCAGTAAACGTGTTGTTAGGTAAACTGACCGCGCTCCACATGACCCCACTGGGTTGACTGGGCCGTAAAACCTCAACACAAACAAACAAACAAAAACTTATCATTATTATGCACCGTAGCACCGACACACTTCCAATGATATTGAAAAGCTCTGTGCAATTAACTTTTTATATGGTCTCTCATCACCGATTCTAACTCACTCTGGTACCTAGGTATAAGTAATGTGCGTGGGGACCAGTAAGGAAATTTGCCAGGGGAGACAACTATCTCCTCACCCAAAACCACCTCTATTAATCTATTTATGAAAGTTACGTTTATCATATGTCACTATTATTCCAATAAAAACCCCAAAACTATCAGAAAGAATGTGTTTGAATCTATAACAGATTCTATAAATATTACCAATGTAAACCGTTGTCTAGTATACTACATCATATTAACACTTACATGTAGCACACTATAAGCAGATTCAGCAGACGTCCCAGCTAGCATTCTATGTAAATCTACATCGGGCCGTCATCGGCCCGTCAGCTACCCTGACGGACCGATGACGGCCCGATATAGATTTACGTAGAATGCTGACTGGGGTTAAACTGATCAAATTTTTCTTTTTTCTTTTTCTTTTTTTTTTTCACAGAAAACAAGAGCTGACATTCCATGCTAATTGTCTCCTTTGAAGACAATTTGCATGAAATCTCAGATCCTATTTCTGGTAAAAATTTATGACAAACTGATCATATTTTCTTTTTTATTTTCCCAGAAAAAAAGATATGACATTTCATGCAACTTGTCTCTATTTCTGGAAAAAGCAAAAAAAATTTCAAAATAAAATCTGATAAAATTATTACCCAGCATGCTAGGTGTTAGGTAAAACAATATTCTCCGATGAACAAATAAGATATGGAAAATATTTAAACATCACGAAAACACGCCTATATAATTTTGACCCCCTTAAACCCCACTTTTATATAGTAAAACTGGGGTTTACAGGGGTATACATTATTTTTCATATTTCTGCTCAAAACATAGATTGTGGGTACTCGTTAGAACCGCCTCGGCGAGGCGGTTCTAACGAGTACCCACAATCTATGTTTTGAGCAGAAATATGAAAAATATTAGAATTTTTTATCTGAAAATTTTCCTTTTTTTGGTCGTAATATTTTCAATATATTTGAATAGGAGTGTTTTCGTAATGAAAAAAAACAAAAACAAACAAACATACCTGTTGATCTTTTCAGCAGCATTGTGTGCTTTCTTAGTGTTGGCTAAACAATGACCTTGATACAAAGACAACTGATTTACACTGTTGTCTTCACACTTTTGCCTGGAAAACATCAAAATGACACTTAGAAAGCGGGGTAAAAACTTCAGCAGACGACATATTGAAAATAAATATATTTCTTTTTTTTTTTTTTTTTTTTTTCAGAAAATAGGTTTGACGTGTCATGCAAGTTGTCTCCATTTGCATGAAATGTTAAACCTATTTTCAGAGAAAAATATGTAAAAATCAACAATTTGTTGCTTGCTGAAATTGCCTAGAGGATGATAAATGATATATAACGAGAATGTTTACTTACTGTGGAATTCAATAACACAGGCATCGTTTTAATGAAATTAATCCAAATTGTGTGTAGGAAGTCCAAACATGGTGACTTGTCTAGTTTTCAAAATGTTTAGGGGCTCTGAATACATTTGGTATATTTTCTGCCATTATTACAAAGGAGACAACTTTAAGGACTTCCTGTTTACTGCCCTTCTGAAAAGGGGTCTACTTTAAAGAGAAAAGAGGTCCCGAGGGATGCAAATTATTTCCTCTTAGAGTAGACACTTTTTTCAGGAGGCAAACATTTTTGAAGGAGTGACCGCCCGTTTTCAATAGTAAAAATTCCCTTTGATTCCCAACTAGACGTTCCCAGAAATGTGACAACATATCTCGAAAAAAATGTTCAAACTGAAAACAATAAAAGGAGTACTATGATGATGGTTTGGTGTTTTACGTCGCTTTCAACATAAATTAAGTCATATCGAGAGGATCGAAGGGTGATGATGAAAAGGCTCCATCACGAAAACATGCCTGTATAATTTTGACCCCCTTAAACCCTACTTGTATATAGTAAAACTGGGGTTTACATGGGTATACATTATTTTTCTTATTTCTGCTCAAAAACATCGATTGTGGGTACTCGTTAGAACCGCCTCGTCGAAGCGGTTCTAACGAGTATCCACAGTCTATATTTTGAGCAGAAGTATGAAAAATATCAGAATTTTTCATTTGAAAAATTTCAGTTTTTGGTGGTAAAATTGTCAGTATAATTGAATAGGCGTGTTTTCGTAATGTCTGCAATTAAGCGCCGTACAATGAGGACCTGAATTACGGCCCCGGCAGGATTAAAACCCGGGACCTGGTGATCTGAAGTCGGTAGTCCTAACTACTCTGTCATCTGGACGCTACTAGTACAAAAGGTAGCTTACCGATCTATTTTATGGATGAATTCTTCATGCGGGTGTAGAGTACCGTATCGCTTGTGTTTGGCAAATGAATTCCAGATATTCATACTGTTGTTACTGAGGTGCTCTGCTTTTGGAATACTGTAAAGAAAATTCAGTAAAACCTTAATGGCTCGAACCTCTTTGGGACGATGGAAATGTATTCGAGACATGGGCAGTTCGAGCCACTGAGGGCTAATCATGGCGCCAGGTCAGCCAGCAAATTGTGATAACATTACGAAAACATACCTATATAATTTTGACCCCCTTAAACCCTACAGTAAATCTGGGGTTTAAAGGGGTATACATTATTTTTCTTATTTCTGCTCAAAAACATAGATTGTGGGTACTTGTTAGAACCGCCTCGGCGAGGCGGTTCTAACGAGTACCCACAGTCCATGTTTTGAGCAGAAATATGAAGAATATCACAAAATTTTATCTGAAAATTTTCCGTTTTTGGTGATAAAATTTTCAGTATATTTGAATAGGCATGTTTTCGTAATGTTTAGGGAAGTCTTTTTTATCTTCTATACAATAATGGTATGTTGATTGTACTCATTAGAATCGCCTCGATAAGGACATTCTAATGAGTACACATAACATACAATTCCATGATAAAAAAAAAAGAAACATTCCCTAAATTTTTGGTTTTCTTGAGTTGTCGGAAGAATTTCGTAGGAACATAAAAACCAGTTCGAATCATCCAAGGTAAACGAGTGGTAGAGGTTTAATTGTAATTAATATGATACCGATACCTATGTAACGAGCTTAAGCATTTTATGCACTTTTTTTTTTCATCAGGTATGCAAAGTCGTGGACCAGACAAAACCTGTTTAAACGTAGGTCCGAGGCAATGTGCCCAACATCGAACAAGTTTTTCCCAAGAAAATTTTGTACATTAGTGTGTCACCGGGTATAGGTATATGATAGTCTTGTACTGCCCTGAGTTACAAGCCGGACTTTATAGCGACGTCGTAGAATGTTCACCTGTCACGTAGACGGCCCGGGTTCACGCAGACGGCCCGGGTTCAACCCCCGGTCATAGCGATTTTTTTTCCTATTACAAGTGTATAAATAAATATTTTGTCTTATAGTAAAAAGAAATTATGCATGTACCCCGAAAATGTATTTTTATAGGCTGATTTCGTAAAGAAAAAAAAAAACTTGATTTTTTCTTTTAGCTATACCGCGAACGAGCAGCTGATCGCCAGTCAACTGAAATCACCGCATATCCTACCTTTATCATGTTGTCAGCGATAAATTCTTCTCCATGCATAATTCCTGTTATGTGCTGTATGAATGTAATCCATTTTTTTACGGCAAAGCTTCAGTATTTACGCTTAAATACGCGAAAATCTTTAATGCGAGAGAAGTCACAGATTAAATATGGCGGTTAAAACGCAGATCAGTCACGCATTTATCCGTGTTAATGTCGTAAAAAATGTATTCTTCTATTTCATTGGCTATACGATTCATTACAGCCAATGAGATCGCTTGCGGCGGCTGACTGAATCCATTATTGTAGCGGAGCATATCTGATCATCATATTTTTCTGAAACCAGGATGGCAACGAACATAAATTAGCGTTAGCTTTCGGATTCAACATTAAGCCGATACACTCCGCCGTAGATTTGGGAAACCAGTCAGCCGCCGCATGCTAATTCTTCTGCAGAGTATGTGAGAGACTCACGATACCTATAGTACGAGCTTAAGCTTCGCCACCTGCTGCGCAGGTGGCGACCTGCTTCGCAGGTCGCTTAAGCTCGTTATTCATGCCTGAGCCATGCTACGAGAAAATGACCTTTTACGTACATGCGTATATATGAACCGCAATGTGAGAAAGCGTACCTTCTGACGTTTTCTCTCGTTGAGGCTCATTTCATAGAACTTAATTGAGCCGGGGCACAGCATTTTCTACAAGATTGCATATGCGCCCGACGAAGACTCAGGTCAGCCTGCGCATCCGCGCAATCTGATCAGTCTTCGCTGTCCGCCTGAGAACGCTCAAGATCCTTGGCTGTCAACATAGTGCCCTGCGAAGACTTTGATCATACTACACATGTAATCTTGTAGGAAATGCTGTGCCCCGGCTCAAATCTATTGTATATAGTATAAAAGTAACATATATGGCTATACCAACTCTGAACCGAATATTACTAGTTTATCAGTCCTGAATGAGGAACTAAATAAGCTCTTATGCTTTCGTTCTAATCCTATCGTTGTATTTTTGTATGTGTTGTATATTTAAACATTTTAGAAATAAATATGTTTAAATCAATGAGGAACCAAACTGCAGACCTTGTTGCATCAGATATCCGAGTTAATGTGTTTTTCTTTTTATTTCTTCCCATATTTGTTTGTTTATTACGGAATTGCAGATCATTATATAGATAAAATATTCTGAAGCACGGACCCCTTAGAAATACAGAACGAATCAAAACAAGATTTGATAGGATGCTCAGTTTGATTCATTACGAAAACACGCCTATTCAAATATATAGAAAATTTCACCTCCAAAAACTGACAATTTTCAGATAAAAAACTGTGATATTTTTCATATTTCTGCTCAAAACATAGATTGTGGGTACTCGTTAGAACCGCCTTGGCGAGGCGGTTCTAACGAGTACCCACAATCCATGTTTTGAGCAGAAATATGAAAAATAATGTATACCTCTGTAAACCCCAGATTTACTATATAAAAGTGGGGTTTACCGGGGTCAAAATTATATAGGCGTGTTTTCGTGATGGGATCTTTTCATAAGGAATAATGGGGAAAATGCAACTTCCCTCAGAGCTCCTAGCAACCATGAGCGGAATTCTATTTTAACATAATATTATACTGCATAAGTAAATATGGAAATACCCAGAAAAGGCCACAATCAGGAAGTGCAGTAAATTATTTCCTCTTAGATTAGACAGCCTTTCCGAAGGGAACCAACAGAAAGTATATAGGGTAACTTATATATAGCTACAAGTTACCCAGGAAAAAAGGGGAAGGGGTGAGGGAGCTTAAACTAGTTTTTCTGGCTCAAAATAAAGTATAGAAGATATCAAGGAAGAACCACAATCACAGAACAGTTTACCTATGATTCAGAGGAAGTGAAACAAATCAAGACATACAATGCACAAGCCACAAACCAAAGAGAAGAAACCCCCATCACGAAAACATGCCTATATAATTTTGACCCCCTTAAACCCCACTTTTATACAGTAAAACTGGGGTTTACAGGGGTATACATTATTTTTCTTATTTCTGCTCAAAACATAGATTGTGGGTACTCGTTAGAACCGCCTCGGCGAGGCGGTTCTAACGAGTACCCACAATCTATGTTTAGAGCAGAAATATGAAAAATATCAGATTATTTTATCTGAAATTTTTCAGTTTTTTGGAGGTGAAATTTTCTATGTATTTGAATAGGCGTAGTCAAAGCTATGTGTTGACATGATTGTTTAAGTTATTTGAGCGCATCAGTTCCACGAATACCTACAAAATATATTTTCGTGCAAAATAAAACAAAAAACAATCTCCGTAATACTTCCTCTATCTGGGCCTATCTACTTATTTACCAAAAACAGAATATCTGGGCCCTACCATGATAAATGAGCCGTAACGAGAGAAAACGTACCTTCTGAGATATGCTGCAAACGAAGATTCAAACCAGCCTACGCATCCTCGCAGACTGATTAGAGTCTTCTTTGTCCGCATGAAGAAACTTTGCCTTCTTGGCTATCCAACATGTGCTCAGTGAAGATTCTGATCAGACTGCGCGAATGCGCAGGCTGATCTGAATCTTCGCTGGACGCACATGTCCGAAGGTACGTTTTCTTACGTTTCAGATCGTTTGGCTTCGATACGAATGTTTAGAGATATTGGTGCAGACATTATATCTGAGGGGATTTTCCCACTGATAGACCAAAAAGTATTTATGCCTTCCTTTTATAATCAAAAAGCAACCAGGAAATCCTGTCTGATGTTAATCCTAAATGCGCTAAGCAAAATAGTAAAAGATGACATTCTATTTTTTTATTACTATATTTTAGAGAAAATAAGACCTAGCGTTTCATGTTAACCAGAGCCAACTTGCATGAAATGTCAAAGCCTATGTTCTGGGAAAAATAAGAAAAAAATCAATTTGTCGTCTGCTGAATTTGACCAGAGAGTGGTAAATGTGCTTTACTCAACTAAACGCACCTGAACAGATAAATATTATTCAAGGCCCCTTACAGGTGAAGATGACTGAAAACAAAATGTCAACCTTTACCACTCTCTTGACTAATTCGGCAGACGACAAATTGGCGATATTTTTCTTATTTTTTTTTCTTCAGAAAACAGAACTTGACATTTCATGCAAATTGTGCGTGAAATGTCAAAACTTGTGTATTGGAAAAATCAGAAAAATATTTCAATATGTCGTCTGCTGGAAATTTTACCTACTATAATTACCCTAAGCTGGCTGACAGACAGGCCTGATCAAACAGTGTAGAGCCAGATAAGATGTCGTATAACACGCGCTGTACTGATTTGATCAGGGTCTACATCCAGAAGGTTTAATACACGTGAACAGATAGTTTAATGTACTTGCTGAAATTTTAGGTGAAGTAAGGTAAGACGTTATAGTATGAGACAGCGCATAACATCACGAAAACATACCTATATAATTTTGACCCTCTTAAACCCCACTTCTATACAGTAAAACTGGGGTTTACAGGGGTATACATCATTTTTTTTTATTTCTGCTCGAAACGCAGATTGTGGGTACTCGTTAGAACCGCCTCGCTGAGGCGGTTCTAACGAGTACCATCAATCTGTGTTATGAGCAAAAATATGAAAAATAGAGTCTTTTATCTGAAAACTTTCAGTTTTTGGAGGTGAAATTGTCTATATACTTGAATAGGCGTGTTTTCGTAATGACAAAACTAACAAAACGGCATGTGCGCCCAGCAAAGACTCAGATCAGCTTGGGCATCCACCCAGTCTGATTAGTCTTCGTTTTGCGCTAAATAGGTGGATACGAACCCAGGCTTTCTTTATACGGACAGCGAACACTCTGCTCAGACTGGGTGGATGCCCTGGCTGATCTGAGTCTTCGCTGGACGCACATTTCCATTTTGTTGGTTTTGTCATGCGCTGACTCATATCCGAATATCTAGCGTAAACATGACAAGTTTCAACATTAATATAAACGTACTTATATGAATGACTTTTTTTTTTGTGTGGATTTTACCTATGTATAAACGCCAGTCAAGCACTTACATACTAAATAGCACCCATATTGGTGCAGACATTATTTTCTTAAATTACGTGTATGAGTGATTCGCCCGCATTTACACATCAGTAAAATCAACAAAAATAAAATGCATTTCTTATTGAATAGGTCATAACTAGGTCTATCAACTACTGTACTTTCGACATCTTTCAGAAAGTCGTTTTTTGCCTGGCGCTTTACACAAAAGAAGAAAATTTGCAAACTTTTGTCATGATTTAATGCAAATCCATTAGTCGTAACTACCTATGCACAAAAAGTTTTATTCTAGTCATTGGTTTATAAAAATTCAAATATTTTCACTTTTTCCCACAGTAAAAATGAATGCAAATTATGCAGAAATCTGTAGGGTAGGTAACTTGGAGGCAGATTTTCTACAAGTTCCGCTTGATCAATTGTTCTGAAATTTTCATAATATTGTTGTGAAACATTAATAATTTAAATTCAGCAAAGAAAAGTAAAAAATATTTTCTTAGACCTGAACTCCAAAAAATCACTTTACTATAGAAATTGCATTGATCAGACTAATTTTTGGCCGTAAATTTAGTTTTACTGTAAATATTTAAGAACAAAACACAGAAACAGAAAAGACGTATGGTTTCTGATAAGATATGGTCAATCAGAGCAAAATATTTTCATTTAAAATTAAAACGCCAAGCAAAAAACATCTTTCCGACACATGTCAAAAGGACAGTAGGTCTTATTTACATTGAAAATATGGGGGAAAAATGGCTCATTTTAAAAGAAAAAAAAAAATGCGAGAAGAAAATAGTTCAGAAATTCCTACTAAATGGATTTATTGAAGTATCAATGCCATTTTCAAATGGCATTTTCGAATCTTCGAATCGACTATTCAAATTGTGTTACATGAATGAACGCCTATTGAATTGGAATTTTAAGAAGTTCAAAATATATTTTTAACTTCCTTGATATAATCACCCTTTCAGAAAATCTGATTCGTTCTTATTTTGTATGAGTATAAAAACTAAAACTCAGCAATATTTTGACCAGGAAGTACAACTATAATTTATTATTTAACCCTTAAAGCACTGATCACAACTATTGCAGAGGATAATAAATGTCTTTACTTTTCAGAGAAATAAGGCTTGGCTTTTCCTATGAATCGTCTGTCTAGCTGACGATTAACATGAAATGTCTTATTTTCCCTGAAAAAGTAATAAAAAAGTTAGCATGTCCTATGCTACAAGTTTGCTTATCTCTTTAAGGGTGAATTCAGCAGACTGGTTTTATATACACTCAACCTTTACCACTCTCCGGGTTAACTCAGCAGATGACTAATTGACAATATTTTTCTTATTTTTCCCCCCCAAAAAAACAACAAAAAAACAGGATATGCCATTTCATGCAATTTATCTTCGTTGGAGACAATTTGCATGAAATATCAAATCCTGTTTTCTTTGAAAAATAAGCAAAACTGTTTCAATATGTCGTCTGTGAAAATGTTACACAGAGTGCTATGCGTTAAAGACTTCCTGTATTCAGAAAAGGCGATAAAAATTTGATACCTTAATAGTTCCTCATTTTTCGAATATTTTGAGATATACTCTTTTCAGTCCATTATGAAAACAAGCCTATTCAAATATACTGAAAATTTTACCACCAAAAAAATGAAAATTTTCAAATCAATATTCTGATATTTGCCATATTTCTGCTCAAAACATAGATTGTGGGTATTCATTAGAACCGCCTGTTTTTGAACAGAAATAAGAAAAATAAAGTTTAACCCTGTAAACCCCAATTTTACTATATAAAAGTGGGGTTTAATGGGGTCAACATTATATAGGGATGTTTTCGTGATGCAATGAATTGGTTAATGGGGAATGGATAAATTTTCAAGGTAAACAACTCTGTCAAAATGTTTTGCCTCCCTTTCTAAACGGGTCTACTCTAAAAGGAAAGAGTTTGCTCCCCATGGGAGCAAAGTCTTTCCTTTAAGAGTAGACCCCTTTAAAGATGGGATTCGGTGTACAAGAAAGCAAACAGGAAGCGATACAAGTTGTCTCCTTTGTGAAAAAAGGGGATAAATAGCCAAGCTTATCCATTCACGTAAAAGATAATTAATTGACGTAACACTTCCTAGATATCAATTGACTGCTTCCTTATAACATAATTGTTACCTACATACATATTTGTTGCAAGTTGCAAAAAAAAAATAAAACAAAAAAAAAACAAACAAACAAAAAAATAAAACAACTCCTTTTGATGGCATATTTAGCATTAAACGATCATAATTTCCCTGGTTATTCACACACCTTATTTTATTACCATATCTGTCCTAAAATTCGAACAACTTTTTTTCTTCCGGCGTTCTGCTGCGTCTCTCCAGGGCCTACAGTGTTTGCTGAGACCTATCTGTTCGAATACTTAGGATAAATACGTATATCCACATGATCCAGAGATATCCGGGCAAACCGCGCATGCGTTGATCCGAAAAAAATATGTTGTGGGTGCTCATTAGAAGCGCCTCGTCGAGGCGCTTCTAATGAGTACTACAACATATTTTTGTGGAGAAATAGACGAGGCGCTTCTAATGATTACTCACAACATATTTTTTTCTGGGGAATAAAAAACATATCAGTGTTTTTTGGTTAATAAAAAGCACCTTATCTGGAGCTATGTTGTGCATTCAATATTAAGACCATCCCACTAATAAGACCACTTTTAGGCAGTAGCAAAGGTGGTCTTTATAGCGTAATTTTACTGTTCATACCTGATGACAGGTTTTGTCATCAAGTCATTCATATAAAAAGGCAGATCTCCACAATATAAATGCACATATCAAAATTGGTGAAAAATCCATCAAGATTTACTCAAGTTATTGTCCTGACAGTAAAAAAAAAAAAACTGACAAAAACAGATGTATTGCGGGCAGATAACTCCATTGATATTTACTAAACCTCAATAAAAATACGGACGTGTCGCAGGCAGATAACTGTCAAAACTTGACGGAATTTTCCTATCAGCAATCCCAAACCAGGTCTCCACAATATCAGTGCGCACACCAAGTTTGGTGAAAATCCACTGATATTTACTTAAGTTATCATCCGGAAATGAAAATACGGACGTATCGCGGGCAGACAACTCAGTCAAAAATTGATAAAATTTGCCCATTAACAATCCCAAACCAGATCTCCACAATATCAATGCACACACCGAGTTTGGTGAAAATCCATAGACAATTACTCAAGTTATCGTCCGGAAACAAAAATACGGACGGACGGACGTACGTACGACAAACGGACGGACACACGGGCAGCCAACGTGATACCATAATACCCCGCCACTATCGTATGGCGGGGTATAATAAAGAAAATGAAACAAACTTACCAGTGTTCGTCTTGAAGACATCCCGACGAAGAAACTTGAAGGTTGATGTCAATTTCTCTTAGCTTTTCAAGTAACACACTGAGGTAGACTTTTATTTCTTCCGTTCTACTTTCTGTCTGCAGAGTTAGTCAAAATATAAACCATTAACTCTTTCACTGCCACAGGTGATAATAATAGGCGTTTGCAAACAGCATAGATCCAGATGAGACGGCTCAAAAAGAGCCGTCTCATCTGAATCAACGCTGTTTGACATACAGTCTTTCAACTTCACATACAAACATTTTTTTTCCAAGCGACAGTTTATTTAAAAAAATACAGACGACAAATGTCGTCTGAAAATTTGGCACCGAAAGAGTTCAAATATACAGACAATCCTCTTTATACCGATACTCGATACAACGACAAACTTCGTTATAATGACAATTTGGCTGTCACGAAACCATCGCTTAAGAGGTAACAATTAGTCAGAACTTTTGCAAGAATATTGTATTCAATACTTTAAAGAAACACATGTTTTGGACATTTGTTAGAATCTATGAGAAAATAAAAACAAAACTAAATCTTTCTTACATATCCATCTGCGAATTAAGTAACCTGTACAACAGCAAATTCATTTCAATGGCAACGTATTTTGAAACAAATGCTGTCGTTGTAACGAGGGTTCACTGTATGAACTGCAACGTCAGAAAACGTACCTTCAGACATGTGCGTACATCGAAGATTCAGATCAGCCTGCGCAATCACGCAATCTGGGCCCAGTTGTTCAAAGCGTCGTTAGCTTAACGAGCTCGTTAAGGGTCATTTCGTTAACTGTTTTAGCGGATTCAATATACAATATTCTGATATTTTTTGCTGAAAAAAATGTGAGTAGCTTTTGCACTGCAAAAGCTACCCACATTTTTTCAGCAAAAAATTTCAGCATATTTGCGTATCACTCGATGTAAATTTTAACGAATCGTTAACAAACGACATCGTTAGTTTTGAACAACTGGGCCCAGATCAGAATCTTCACTGGGCGCATTTTTGAAAGCCAAGGATGCAAAATTTCTTCATGTAGACCATTAACGAAGAATGATCAGACTGCGCATCCTCGCAGGCTGATTTGAGTCTTCGTTGGGCGCATATGTAAGAAGGTACGTTTTCTCACGTAGCAGCTCATATGATGCGCAATACTGGGTGATGATCTTTATGATCTGGGTCTACGCTGTTTGCTCAGGCCTGTCTGTCCGAATACCTAGAGGAATAGACTAGCCCCTAGTCCTCGATGACATGTTTTATCACTCCTAACTATAAACTGATTCATATTTATGTAGCCAGTCTTTAATAGTCGGTCTCTGACATCAAGAGATAAGGAACATTAGAAAGGCAATAAATGGCAATCACTTCTAAGAGTACATATCGCATTTTACTAGTCGGATATCTCCAAGATCGAAGATATGAGGCAAAGCAATAAGCAGTAGATGGCCCTTAATTCACTGAGTAAATTAATAATTAAAATTCATTGATGAAAATAATATTGATATCCGACTAGAAGCTAGTATAGTAGAGCAAGTACGGTAATTTGATTTACTCGACCCCCTCATGAATTTAAATGTATTAACCCTATATATGCGAATACAAAACCCCTGACCATCCTTGCCCAAAATTTTAACAACTACATTTTGCTACGTATTGAAGTGTCAAAAAACTGCTGGAATAGTGACAAACAATGATCGGACACCACATTCATTGGGGCCTGATCTAGGTCTACACTGTTTTTACATGCCTGTTTGTCCGGATAGGTCGCAGCCGTTAATTCACACCACAACAGTATGATACTTGCACTTTTGTTTTTGGATTCTAACACTTTTCATGCTGGGTAAAAGTTGCAGCTGAATGTATTTTGAAAGATTTTTCTTATTTTTCCTGATAAATAAGATTTGACATTTCATTCAAATTGTCTCCTAGGGAGAGACAATTTGCATGAAGTGTCAGATCCTATTTTCTAGGAAAAATAAGAAAAAAATATCATCAGTTTGTCGTCTGCTGAATTTGCCCATAGCATGGTAAGTGCTAACTTCCCAACAAGCAGTACGTATGAGAAAAAGTCCAAAACTTATCCAAAATTCGACGTCATGTGCTACATGAAAACTTAGAAACCGGATCCAATTTCAGCCAAAGTTTATGCTGAGATTCTGTTTTAAAAATTTTATCAGCCGTGTCATGGGAAAAGAGCCATTAAAGCATATTCGAACAGCAGAGGTTCAGGCCAGCCTGTGCATCCGCGCAGTCTCGCCAGAACCTATGCTGTTTGCTCACGTAAGCGGTAAGCCAAGAGGAAACTTCAGCCAAAGAAATAGATATGGCCTCGCTAAGGGCTGCATGTGCACTGAAATATTAATTCGACGGGAGAGCCTATCTCCCACCTTTGCCTATATGAGATAGGCTTTTTGTCCATTTGAGAAACGTCTATCTCACATGACCAAGATGGTCCTACGAACAATCTATTTTCAAAGGTGGGAGAAAAAGAATCCATTATGAGCCAGTCCGTGCAGGATAGAGACATCTCACCCCCGGAGTAGGATTTCAACCAGGGACGAGGCTTGCGAGGCAAGCCTCGTCCTTGGTTGAAATTCCTATCCGTCGGGTGAGATTTCCCTATCCTGCATGGACACTCATGGTGGATTACGATATTCTCGCAAAGAGGCACCTGTAGTACAGTGTCTTACCTATCTGATTTTGATTCGTGGTCAAACCACTGAAATCAAAGAGGCTCAGCAAATTCATTACGAAAACACACCTAGTCTAATATACTGAAAATTTCACCACCAAAAACTGAAAGTTTTCGGACAAAATTTCTATTATTTTTCATATTTCTGCTCAAAACATAGATTGTGGATACTCGTTAGAACCGCCTCGCCGAGGCGGTTCTAACGAGTACCACAATCTATGTTTTTGAGCAGAAATAAGAAAAATAATGTATAGCCCTCTAAACCCCAGTTTTACTATACAAAAGTAGGGTTTAAGGGGGTCAAAATTATATAGGCATGTTTTCGTGATGTGCACGAGGCTTTAGTTTGATCTAGAAATGATATTCATTTAGCATATCCTTCCTTATCTTTTGCTTACTTAAATTTATGACCGTATATAGATCTCCTGACTGGTCATAATTTATTTACCTTCGTTAAGAATTCTGACAAGTCTTTATCTTGTGAGAAAAACAAGTGCCAGTTTGTAGGAAATTCTGTCTTGGTAAGAACTCCAAACTGTACAATCACTTCCAGTATACTGTTGAAATTTTGTTGTGACAGTCTTATTGTATCAATTCTTTTCCTGAGCTGAAGGGTGAATCTCTCTAACTCCGGCACACACAGTTCTATTGGCTGGAGGATTGCTTTAACATGGCATCTAGAACAGAGAAAAAAATCTTTAGCCCTTAAAGCGCTCAGCAAAATTGTAGTATAAAATATAAGTCAAATATAATGTGCCAGTGGCTTTCCTGTATGCCGACTTATCATATACATGTACAATTTAATGAAATATAAATATACATGTACAAATTAATGAAATATAAATTTTTCCTGTATACTGATTTATTATCTCGTACAAATTAAAGACGTATACATAGATTTTACTCTTATTTAATGAAATATGAGAAAAATAAGTTAAATATAATGCGACAGTGCTTTTCCTGTATGCTGATTTATCATATAAAAACTAATGAAATATAGAAAAATACAAGTTAAATATAATGCGTCAGTGCTTTTCCTGTATGCTGATTTATCATATACAAACTAATGAAATATAGAAAAATATGTCAAATATATTCCGCCAGTGCTTTTCCTGTATGCCGATTTATAATATACGTGTTTTACCCGTACGCAGATTTAATATATACAAATTAAAGAAATATAGATAGAGTTTACTCTAAATTAATGAAATATAGAAACATATAAGTCAAATAAAATGCGTCAGTGCTTTTACGGTATGCCGATTTATTATATACAAATTAATGTAATATCATTACGATAACATGCCTATATAATTCTGATCCCCTTAAACCCCACTTTTTGATCCCCTTAAACCCCACTTTTATAAAGTATAACTGGGATTTTCATGAGTATACATTATTTTTCATTTTTCTGCTCAAAAACATAGACTGCGGGTATTCGTTAGAACCGCCTCGTCGAGGCGGTTCTAACGAGTACCCACAATCTATGTTTTGAGAAGAAATATGAAAAACATCAGAATTTTTTATTTGAAAATTTTCATTTTTGGTGATAAAATTTTCGGTATATTTGTATAGACTTGTTTTCGTTATGTAGAAAAATATGTCAAATATATTCCGTCAGTGTGTTTCCTGTATGCCGCTTTATTATATACAAATTAATGAAATATAGATAAAGTTTACTCTAATTAAATGAAATATAGAAAAATATTTGTCAAATATAATGCCTCAGTGATTTTCCTGTATGCCTTTTTATTTTATACAAATTAATGAAATATAGAAAAAAAACGTAAATCAAATGTAATACGCCAGTGCTTTTTCTGTATTCCGATTTATTATCTACAAATTAATGAAATACAGAAAAATATACACTCAACGACAGCAAAAGAAACGCAAATTTTCACTCTTTCGATTTACGTCATTAAAATAATAACATTTTACTTTTTACTTTGTTCACAGATTTACCTATGAATGGTTTATGTTTTTGCAGCATTTTAATTTTAAAACGATATTTGTTGAAAAATTTATATTGAGTTTTGTGAAATAAAACTAAAATCAAAAAAAAATTCTTGCAGAATCTGCCAAGCACCTAATTTTCATTTAGATTATGTTGCATGCGAGTATTATGATGTAACAAGCGCGGAAACGATGTAACTTGCACATTAGAAAATTTGACTCTCATGCAGTTTTGTCGCGGCAAAAAAACAATTGTGTTTTCCTAAGTTTTTTTTTTAAGTTTTTGAAAATCGTCTAAATTATCACTAGTTAAAAAATATGGTACTTTGGGCATAACAACAAGTAAGGTTAAAAAACAAACGAATCGTTTAAAGAAAGTTTTTTTGGGTTCGAAATTTGTCCGTGTTTCGTTTTACATTTTTTTCTTCACTTGGTTTAAACATATTTTATTGCATAATACAAGTGTAACAAATTTGACATACAAACGATATAGGATTAGAACGAAAGCATATAAATATTTATAGAGTTCTTCTCCTCTACGGTGTATATTTCGTTGTTGACTTGAAGGCAGATTGTTTCACAGATCAAGGCAAAATGTTGTGGTTTATTTCATGTAAGAAGGTAAAATAAATTAGTTGACAAAACACACACAAAAATATAGAATAAAAAAAGAAATAAGAATAAAGAAAAAGTAAAAAAATGAAAATAAATAGATAAATAATAGATAAATAATTCAATAAGTGTTTGTATTAAGATTTAAAAATGAAAATAAATAGATAAATAATTCAATAAGTTTTTGTATTAAGAAAACAGTAATAAGAATCAAACAGTGTATAACAAGGTATATGAAAATGGCATTCTTGGAGAGGAACAACTTAGCTTGCATCCACAGGCAGACAATGCAGATATTGTTCAGGACAAGTTGTACCTGCAACATGCATTTACCACAGATTAAAAACCGTTTAGTGTCCAATATAAATTTATGAATTTTCTCAAAAATGGCTTTGTTTATGTCAACAGAGAGGTTTGAGCTGCCGTATAGCAGCAGATTTTAAGTAGGTTTAGTTTAATCATATTTTATTGCCAAATAATCATATAGCAAGTGGGTTGGACCACAAGTTCTCACAACATTAGAAAAGGTCCTCCCCAAAACAAAATATAACATACAAAGTTTATGGCATTTAGTAACTCTTATTATGTAGACACTAGAATTCCGATTGTCCAGATGCTAGTACAGAAAGAAGAAAGAAGATAAAATTATATAAGATCAAACAATATACAGCGTCTGGAGAGTCCGAGTTCGCGTGTTTACATGCATACAAAATTAATTTATAATCAACAAAACATTGAGCGGTCGCAAGTAGAGCTATAGAAAGAAGAAAATAACTAGAGAAAAGAAAAGAAGAACGGTGTACAATGATAAGAAATTAGTTCTATAGGAATCTAGTTTCAGGATAAAAATGAAACTAAGAAGGATGAGTAGTGAGCGGGGGTCACCAAACCAAGCTTCGATAAAACTTTAATAGATATAACAGGCTACTTACATGTTTACAGTATTTAAATTTGGTTTTCCGTTTCAAAATCGATTTGTTTCTTTTATAAAATGTTGGACGTAAGAAAAAAGTTCAACGTTATCGTCATCAGAGAGATCAGGAGAACCGTATAGGAGAAGACGTATACCGACAGGCTGAAATTTACGGATGGCCTGGAATAGACTAGTCCGTTGCTGGATGAATCTATTGCAGAAGAAAAAGTAGTGTTCAGCATCCTCATTCTCAAAACCACAGTCACATGCAGCCGTTGGTTTAAGATGATTATTGAATAAGTCGTCATTTAGATTGCTACAATTATTTCTTATTCTACAATGATAGACAGAACTTATGCGTTGGCCTGAAACAAAATAGTTTGGGATTTCAGGACTCCTAAAAATAGATCTCTTAAGTAATTGTTTAAAAGCACTGAGAGAGTCGGCGCTTCTTACTGACAAAGGTAACTTATTCCAGTAGTCAACGGAAGAGGGAAAAAATGATCTAGAATAAATTTCTGTTCTTCTACTTAAGACAGAAATGTCGGCTGCATTTCTCAGACTATATTCTGTTCTCTCTGACACAAACGGCGGCATGATATTAGAAATGTATTCTGGCGCCAGGCCATTTATGATTTTATACATAAGCACAGCCTTTTGAAACAAACGCCTATCTGATAATGACAACCATCCTATTTCTTTTATGAGTTTATCGATAGAAACAGATCTCGTTAGTCCTGTAACAATTCTGGCTGCTTCATACTGTATTCGCTCAAGTCGAGTTTTTTCATATGCTGTACAGCCGTCCCAAACCACAGCTGCATACTCCAGGATAGGTCGAATGTAAGAAATATAGATATTATTTAAAGCTTTCCTACTCAATTTGTATTTAACGGCTCTCATAATTCCTAATAATTTTGATACAGATGTAATAATGTTTTCTATATGCGCATGCCACTTGGCGTTACTAGAAAGAGTAAGCCCTAGATGCTTATGACTTTCAACAAAATTAACCAAAACGTCTTCGAACATAAGATTCGGAAAATAATATGCGTCATTACAAGAAAATATAATCGCTTCTGTTTTACTGGGATTAAAATCAACCAACCATTGCTTCCTCCAAGTGGACAATACAAGCAAGTCATGATTTAAAATTTTAAGTAGGTGTCCGAATTGTAGAAATAGCATTCATTAAAGCTGTGCGTTGAGTTTGGTAATGTGAGCAATGGAAAAAATAATGCTGCGAATCCTCGATACTACCACAACTACACAGTGAAGTTTTCTTCACTTCTTCACTTCCGGTTTGGTACCCGCATATTAAAGACCATAAAAAAGTTTGTTTTTGTTTTTGTTTTTTTTTTTGTTTGTTTTTTTTTTTTAAGTTTTTAATGGCAAACTCTTGTTTCCCAAAACACTATAGGTAGACTGCACTTCATGATAAGATGCAAATGAATTTTATTTAATTCTGCTCAGTCGCTTCACGGATCCCTAATTATTTTAGGCACAGCATTACGAAAACAAGCCTATTCAAAAATATACAGAAAAATGAAAAATTTTCAGATAAAAATTCGGATTTTTTTTTCACATTACTGCTCAAAACATAGATTGTTGGTAGTCGTTAGAACCGCCTTGCCGAGGCGGTTCTAACGAGTACCCACAGTCTATGTTTTAGATTAAAAATAAGAAAAATAATGTATACCCCTGTAAACCCCAGTTTTACTATATAAAAGTGGGGTTTAAAGGCTCCATATCCCTCAAAAATAGGCATTTTTTATCCAAGAAAGATTTAATAAATTGATATATAGTCTCAATATGATCATAAAATGCAGCATCTGACAGCCTGTAAAATTCAGTTAGTCTCTCGTTTTTGAACTGAATCAAAAATGAAATGATTTTTTTTATCATATATTTGAATTAATGTTGGCAACATTAATTCAGAGACACGACAAAAAATCATTTCATTTCAAGAACGAGAGACTAACTGAAATTTCACAGGTTGTCAGGTGCCACATTTTATGATTGTATTAATACCATGTATCAATTTAACAAACCTTTCTTGGACAATAAAATGTCTATTTTTGAGGGATATGGTGCGGGTCAAAATTATATAGGTATGTTTTCGTGATGGTGATTTTTCAATTGTTATGTGGCTGTATATGAAATGACTTAGTTAAACCTAGTAGCCAGTTTTCGTTCTTTTGTGTGTTCTTAGTTTCAAAAGACAAACCTTTTCGATTTTTATTGGACATTTCATAGCCATTCGACAAAACTGCGCATCGGACTTTCCCTGACAGAATGTAAGATTTGCAGCTCCTCCCCTTATGATTTATATACAACAAAAAGAAAATTTAAAATTTGTCCAGATTACGACTTTTATTTCATCTCGCGACGTGAAAAAGTATATTTCATACGAAGCCATGCATGAAATATACATTTTTCATTACGAAAACATGCCTTTTCAAATAACTGAAACTTTTACCACTGAAAACATGAAAAAAAAAAAACTGACATTTTTCATATTTCTGCTCAAAATATAGATTGTGGGTATTCGTTAGTCGATTCTAACGAGTACCCACAATCTATGTTTTTTAGCAGAAATAAGAAAAATAATGCCTATCCCTGTAAACCCCAATTTATTGTATAAAAGTGGAGTTTTAGGGGGTCAAAATTATATAGGCATGTTTTCGTGATGCCACTTCATCCAATGAAATAAGACATATTCACTTAAATTATTTGAATATTCTCTATATATTCTACGCTATCCGTTGTTTCTCTAAACAGGCAATGAAGGCAGTGCCCCCATTTTCCCAACAGGAACAGTTACTTCATACAGAATTATCAGATCTTTCAAGAATATCTGTAATAGACTGATTTTATCCTCTTAGTGCAAGAAGATACTTAGTAACATGTTAAATCTTAAAGCGTCAAACAATATTTGTAACAGACATTTTGATTTTTTATGCTTTGTTTTATTTTTTCGGGAAAATAAGTTTTGACTTTTCATGTTAATCTTCTGCCAAACAGACGATTCACATAAAATACCAGACTTATTTTACCAGAAAAATAACAAAAAAGGATTAAAAATTAAAATGTCGTCTGCTGCAGTTGTGAATGGCGCTTTAAGGGTTAATTGCTGATAATCTAACGGTATCATATAAGGACAAGACAAAATATTTAGACGTAAACGTCTAAGTACCGGCGCAAATTTTGTTCATGTTTACATAGATATGGGACAAGGGTATACTAAAGTTTAATAGATTTTCAATGTAACAGGTAAAATCGAACAATATTGTGATTTTTTAACTTTCACTGCCAAGGCGATAATAATATGCTTTTGCAAACAGCATAGATCCAGATGAGACGGTCTCATCTGGATCTATGCTGTTTGACAGTCCGTCTTTCAACTTTACGTATAAACTTCTTTTTTGAAGCGACAGTTTGTTAAGAAAGAAAAGCAGACGATATTGTCGTCTGCAATTTGGCACCGAATCTGTTTACAACACAGTTTGTAATAAGATTTTTATATTTGCCGGGATCGTCACCAATCGACGATCCCGGCAAGTACAAAAAGTCCTTAGTGAGCTAATCGAACACGCTCCCATTGTAAAAATCCAAAGTTATATTAAGAGACCGGCGCGATTCCCGCACCGGTCAAAAAGTGTTACCTTAGATGTACGACCGACTCTTGAAGTAAAACCTGCAGAAGAATCATTCTCTTCACTAGATGTACTACATAAAAAGCTATGCTGGCAAACTGCCGGGTTGTTGAAGCATCCGTTTTCAAGTTCACGTCCCGACTGAATGACGGAAAGGGCGCTGAAAAGGTCAAAGGTGAGTCTTATTGAAATAAAATGAAATAGTCATACAAAACATTTGTGTTTCGACATTCCATCAACATTCTTTCAGCCATTACCGAACGACGATAAGACAGTACATGTAACATGATAAGGTTCTGTGTAGGGAACACTGTGCAATATTTAGATGATGACGGTGATGATAATAATAATATTATTATTATTGTTGTTGTTGTTTTTATGGTAGATTTCCGCCGTTGTCTTTCGGCGAACAATCGTTGTCGATGTCACAGGGTCTTGGTTTTGATTTTGAACTGCGCGGGCCGCTGAAACTGACCTCGAGTTCCAGGACTTCAAGTCCATACAACATTCTTGGTATGACGCGTGAACCAAAGCTTCTCGTTAATGTGAATACCAGTCCCCATTGGTGAGTATGCTATTCTCATACCTAGGTTAATCTTGTCTTAAATACAGTCGAACTTCAATGGCTCGAACATCTTTGGCACCATGGAAATTCGTTCGAGACATGGGTAGTTCGAGCCACTGAGGGTTAATCATGGCACCAGTTCAGGAAGCAAATAGCGATAATTTAGGGAAATCTTTTCGATTTTCTACACAATGATTGTATGTTGAGTGTACTCATTAGAATCGCCTCGATGAGGCGATTCTAATGAGTACACACAACATACAATTCCATGATAATATCGGAAAAAAATCCCTAAATATTTGTTTTCTTGAGCTATTGGAAGGATTTTGTAAGGACTGAAAAAAGAGTTCGAATCATCCACGGTAAATGAGCCATCCGGGTTCGAGCCATTGAGGTTATACTGTAGTGGGTGTTTGATGGTATCATGGAGTATGCCAAGATGCTTTGTTTCATTTACCTGTTGTACTTGGTCTCCACCCATGGTATACGTATTGTTTGTATTGAGGTTTTATGGCCCAGTCAACCCAATGGGTTCATGTCGAGCGCGGTCAGTTTACCTAACCCCACTTTTACTGGGCAGGCTTAGTCCTCTAAGCGGGTAAACAGTATTGTGCACGTTCTTTCGCCAGAAACTGACAACTGGCCTTCTTGAATCAGAGGAAGGGAGAGAATGACCGCAGAAAATATTTCATGATGAAACCTCCACGAAAGAATGTTGCCGACCCGGCAGGGTTCAAACTCGCAACCTCCTGATCACCAGTCGGACGCGCATCCAACTGTGCCACCGAGGCCGGCCATGGTATATGTAACCTCTCCTGACTTTTTTAGGACCATACAGGTAAGTCAGTACTAAATTTTGGTTGGATGGATACCATATCTGTTCCTCCCTGCAAAACCATAGCCACAGTATAGCATATACTGCATCTCTTAATGGGAGTGTGTCAGAAAGGCAAGATATTCAGCCAAAGTAATATGTGGTACACCTTGGCGGATGTTGAATGGGCTGGATTACCGAAGCCAGGTCAACATACATGTTAAGGAGGAACCAGCCGTCTCCTGTGATTCCGTCGGAGTATAGTTTACGTAGGAGATTACAGTGGTCAACGACATCAAATGAATGCCTTCTGTGCATCAAGTATACCGGGCATCAGGGTTTACGCGTGTTCTTAACTTCAGAGGTGCACTCTGAAAGGACAAGGGCAGCATCAATTGACGAGGAACCAGTGGTGAAACCCTTTTGTAGACGTGACTGTGATTTCTCCAGGTGGGCATTAGGCCTCTTGTTGAGATAGGGTTTCGTCATAGCTACAGATAAGAGGGGGTATCCTCATAATATTTTTCTTATTTCTCCACAAAAACATATGTTGTGGGTACTCATTAGAAGCGCCTGAAAAAAGTGCCTTATCTGTTGCTGTGTTCCTTCAGTAGTACTAAGGTCACTGTTACTGCCCGGAAGTTGTCAGGGTTTGTCTTCTCTCCGTTTTTGAGGATTGGGGTTATCAACCCTCTTTTGAGCATTGGAGGAACTGGCTTCGCCGCGAAAATGTAATTCACAAGGTTCAGTAGATAGGTCTCAGCACACTGTCCACCGTATTTCAGATGCTCGCTCGTCAGGTCCATGTAATCCGCAGCTCTGTGTAACATGGGGAGGGAGGGGTGTGATACTCTGGTTCACCCTGGCTACATGTTCAGGATATGGTAAGTATATTGAGTGTAAAATTATTTTACTTCGTCGTCAAATCTACCCACGCATTGATTTTCTCCAAACATTGCATGTTATTTGCACAAGCACAGCAACTACAAAAATAGCCTTTATTCTAGATCAAAGATTTGTGGGTCTCAGGAGAGCTCCCCCATGTACACCCGGCTTAAACGTTTACCTGTCTCAAAACTCAACAATTCAATATGATTCCCAATAATGTCTATTGTTGTAGTAAAGAAACACTATAAGGAATACATGATTTGTATACATTTCTATAATAGTATTTTTTTCAAATACTGAAAATCAAAATTTGATCAAATGATAGCTGAAAATAAGAAAAACAAGACAGTCTGTCCAAAACTTAGAACCGTAGCAGATAGATAAACTTCCGCTTGGCTCGGCCTATATTGGAAGGATTTTGTAAGGACTGAGAAAAGAGTTCGAATCATCCATGGTAAACGAGCCATCCGGGGTTCGAGCCATTGAGGTTATACTGTAGTGGGTGTTTGATGGTATCATGGAGTATGCCAAGATGCTTTGTTTGATTTACCTGTTGTACTTGGTCTCCACCCAAGGTATACGTATTGTTTGTATTGAGGTTTTATGGCCCAGTCAACCCAATGAGTTCATGTCGAGCGCGGTCAGTTTACCTAACCCCAATTTTACTGGGCAGGCTTAGTCCTCTAAGCGGGTAAGCAGTATTGTGCACATTCTTTCGCCAGAAACTGACAACTGGCCCTCTTGAATCAGAGGAAGGGAGAGAATGACCGCAGAAAATATTTCATGATGAAACCTCCACGAAAGAATGTTGCCGACCCGGCAGGGTTCAAACTCGCAACCTCCTGATCACCAGTCGGACACGCATCCAACTGAGCCACCGAGGCCAGCCATGGTATATGTAACCTCTCCTAACGTTTTAGGACCATACAGATATGTCAGTACTAAAGTTTTGGTTGGATGGATACCATATCTGTTCCTCCCTGCAAAACCATGGCCACAGTATAGCATATACTGCATCTCTTAATGGGAGTGTGTCAGAAAGGCAAGATATTCAGCCAAAGTAATATGTGGTACACCTTGGCGGATGTTGAATGGGCTGGATTACCGAAGCCAGGTCAACATACATGTCGTTAAGGAGGAACCAGTCGTCTCCTGTGATTCCGTCGGAGTATAGTTTACGTAGGAGATTACAGTGGTCAACGACATCAAATGAATGCCTTCTGTGCATCAAGTATACCGGGCATCAGGGTTTACGCGTGTTCTTAACTTCAGAGGTGCACTCTGAAAGGACAAGGGCAGCATCAATTGACGAGGAACCAGTGGTGAAACCCTTTTGTAGACGTGACTGTGATTTCTCCAGGTGGGCATTAGGCCTCTTGTTGAGATTGGGTTTCATCATAGCTACAGATAAGAGGGGGTATCCTCATAATATTTTTCTTATTTCTCCACAAAAACATATGTTGTGGGTACTCATTAGAAGCGCCTGAAAAAAGTGCCTTATCTGTTGCTGTGTTCCTTCAGTAGTACTAAGGTCACTGTTACTGCCCGGAAGTTGTCAGGGTTTGTCTTCTCTCCGTTTTTGAGGATTGGGGTTATCAACCCTCTTTTGAGCATTGGAGGAACTGGCTTCGCCGCGAAAATGTAATTCACAAGGTTCAGTAGATAGGTCTCAGCACACTGTCCACCGTATTTCAGATGCTCGCTCGTCAGGTCCATGTAATCCGCAGCTCTGTGTGGCATGGGGAGGGAGGGGGTGTGATACTCTGGTTCACCCTGGCTACATGTTCAGGATATGGTAAGTATATTGAGTGTAAAATTATTTTACTTCGTCGTCAAATCTACCCACGCATTGATTTTCTCCAAACATTGCATGTTATTTGCACAAGCACAGCAACTACAAAAATAGCCTTTATTCTAGATCAAAGACTTGTGGTTCTCAGGAGAGCTCCCCCGATGTACACCCGGCTTAAACGTTTACCTGTCTCAAAACTCAACAATTCAATATGATTCCCAACAATGTCTATTGTTGTAGTAAAGAAACACTATAAGGAATACATGATTTGTATACATTTCTATAATAGTATTTTTTTCAAATACTGAAAATCAAAATTTGATCAAATGATAGCTGAAAATAAGAAAAACAAGACAGTCTGTCCAAAACTTAGAACTGTAGCAGATAGATAAACTTTCGCTTGGCTCGGCCTATATTGGAAGGATTTTGTAAGGACTGAGAAAAGAGTTCGAATCATCCATGGTAAACGAGCCATCCGGGGTTCGAGCCATTGAGGTTATACTGTAGTGGGTGTTTGATGGTATCATGGAGTATGCCAAGATGCTTTGTTTGATTTACCTGTTGTACTTGGTCTCCACCCATGGTATACGTATTGTTTGTATTGAGGTTTTATGGCCAAGTCAACCCAGTGAGTTCATGTCGAGCGCGGTCAGTTTACCTAACCCCAATTTTACTGGGCAGGCTTAGTCCTCTAAGCGGGTAAGCAGTATTGTGCACATTCTTTCGCCAGAAACTGACAAGTGGCCCTCTTGAATCAGAGGAAGGGAGAGAATGACCGCAGAAAATATTTCATGATGAAACCTCCACGAAAGAATGTTGCCGACCCGGCAGGGTTCAAACCCGCAACCCCCTGATCACCAGTCGGACGCGCATCCAACTGTGCCACCGAGGCCGGCCATGGTGTATGTAACCTCTCCTGACGTTTTAGGACCATACAGATATGTCAGTACTAAAGTTTTGGTTGGATGGATACCATATCTGTTCCTCCCTGCAAAACCCTGGCCACAGTATAGCATATACTGCATCTCTTAATGGGAGTGTGTCAGAAGGGCAAGATATTCAGCCAAAGTAATATGTGGTACACCTTGGCGGATGTTGAATGGGCTGGATTACCGAAGCCAGGTCAACATACATGTCGTTAAGGAGGAACCAGTCGTCTCCTGTGATTCCGTCGGAGTATAGTTTACGTAGGAGATTACAGTGGTCAACGACATCAAATGAATGCCTTCTGTGCATCATGTGTACCGAGCATCAGGGTTTACGCATGTTCTTAACTTCAGAGGTGCACTCTGAACGTATTAGGGCAACATCAAGTGACGAGGAACCAGTGGTGAAACCCTTCTGTAGATTTCTCCAGGTGGGCATTAGGCTTCTTGTTGAGATAGGGTTTCCTGCATAGCTACAGATAAGAGGGGGTATCCACATAATATTTTTCTTATTTCTCCACAAAAACATATGTTGTGGGTACTCATTAGAAGCGCCTGAAAAAAGTGCCTTATCTGTTGCTGTGTTCCTTCAGTAGTACTAAGGTCACTGTTACTGCCCGGAAGTTGTCAGGGTTTGTCTTCTCTCCGTTTTTGAGGATTGGGGTTATCAACCCTCTTTTGAGCATTGGAGGAACTGGCTTCGCCGCGAAAATGTAATTCACAAGGTTCAGTAGATAGGTCTCAGCACACTGTCCACCGTATTTCAGATGCTCGCTCGTCAGGTCCATGTAATCCGCAGCTCTGTGTGGCATGGGGAGGGAGGGGGTGTGATACTCTGGTTCACCCTGGCTACATGTTCAGGATATGGTCAGTATATTGAGCGTAAAATTATTTTACTTCGTCGTCAAATCTACCCACGCATTGATTTTCACCAAACACTGCATGTTATTTGCACAAGCACAGCAACTACAAAAATAGCCTTTATTCTAGATCAAAGATTTGTGGGTCTCAGGAATGTCCACTGATGTAGTAAAGAAACACTATAAGGAATACATGATTTGTATACATTTCTATAATAGTATTTTTTTCAAATACTGAAAATCAAAATTTGATTAAATGATAGATGAAAATAAGAAAAACAAGACAGTCTGTCCGAACTTTGAAAAAAAATGACAATATAACAAATAGTGCCCTACAAATGGCATAAACAGATATACACGAATTCAACACTGAAATATTAAGAAACAAGTCATTTCTATAGCAAGCTAGCTATTAAGTTCCAGCAATGGCTGTAGAAGATAGATAAACTTTCGCTTGGCGCGGCCTATACATCGGAGCGACAATCAAGCCCTTATGTGCTACAATTTGGATTGCCTAGGTTAACAGAAATATATTCTGAGGTTAGTAGCTGTTCACTACTGATAATACTTTTCCATATTGGCCGTGCTATGAAAAAATGTGTCTTCGGGATATAAGGGAAAAGTAAGGATCCAGATCAGCCAGCGGATATATATATTCTGATCAGGAACTTTGCTTTACTTCGTTATCATTACGAAAACACGCCTATTCAAATATATTGAAAATTTCACCACCAAAGACTGAAAGTTATCAGATAAAAATTCTGATATATTTCATATTTCTGCTCAAAACATAGATTGTGGATACCCGTTAGAACCGCCTCACCGAGGCGGTTCTAATGAGCACCCACAATCTATGTTTTTGAGAAAAAAAATTGAGAAAATAAGAAAAGTGGGGTTTACAGGGGTCAAAATTATATAGGTATGTTTTTCGTGATGTGTTCTACAGTTCCCCAATAATTCTGTTAGCGGACAGTGAAGGTCCTGATCAGACTGCGCGCATGCGCAGTCTGATCTGGACCTTCGCTGTCCGCATATGCCCGAAGACAAGCTTTCGCATGGCGAGCCCCAGTAACATTCTGAGGTTTTTAACTATTCACTACTGGAAATACTCTTCCATATGGTCTATCAGGTTATCACTCACGTAAATCAGGTTCGTCCATTCTTTGGCTATCATAGTTCTCCTTTTCAAACACAAGAATGTGGTGTTTAAATACTGTCTTTGGATAGGATTCTATTTTAGTCCTTTCATCGACAATCTCTGTCAGCCGCTGCCGAAAGCTAATGATTAACTGCTTATCTGCTGGAATCTCTGTGTGATAAGCGATATGTTCCTGGATTTGAACATAGCTGCAAAGAAAATAAGAGCCGGAACATCGGAAAATGTACCTTTGGCCACGTGTGCCCAGCAAAGATTTAGATCAGCCTGCGCTTTCGCGCAGTCTGATCAGAATCTTCACTGGGCGCATTTTGAAACGCCAATATGTTAAATTTCTTTAACCGGATCAGACTGCGCGTTCTGATCAGACTGTGCACATATCAAAAGGTACATTTTCGCACTTTGGAGTTAATAAAAATCGATGACAAGAAAAACAACAAGAGGCCCACGGGCCACAATTCGCTCACCTGAGTGACATAGCCACTGCAGACATGCAGATGTTATGCAACATTTTGCCAGTCCTATCATCGCAACTAATGAAAATATCATCATTTGAACAGTTCTTAGTTTTGAAGAAGAATATATGAGCCTGACAGTCAATGGAGCATGATCATTTGAATAAACTATCAAACACATTTCAGCAGAAGGATCAATGTGAAATTTGGTGGAATTCGGCTAAGTGGTTTCTGAATTTTAACAGAAGGATCAATGTGAAATTTGGTGGAAATTGGCTAAGTGGTTTCTGAAGAATCGTGATTTTATACATGTAAACAGCACAGTGGCAGGGAAATATTATAAATATAAACCAGATGATGGCCATCTCAGATTTCCAATCAGAACAATTTTAACTACTGTTGATCTACAAGTCACTTCGATACTTTCAATATAAATGTATAGGGCCCACACAAATAGGGAAGCAAATTTGACCTTGGAGGCAAAAAGGTCAAATGTCAACATAGAACCATCATTTGAGCAATTTTGGTAGGTCTCCTGTCTCCCGTAATTTGTGCAAAGATTAGGACCCAGGGCATATTTGGTTATGGAGAAGACGATTTTTAAAGGTTTTTACCATATATGGGTATGGCAGCCATTTTGATCAATGGACCATACCCATTTTAGCAATCTTTCATTCTCCTGCCCACGGAGGCTCCGCATGAAATTTGAGCAACACTGGCCCGGAGGCGTCTGAGGAAAAGCCATTTGAAATTATCAACATTTTTTCCATATAAATATATGGGGCCCATACAAATGCATACAGAAGCAAACTTGACCTCGCCCTAAAAAGGTTAAATGTCAATGTATGACAATTATTTTAGCAACTTCGGTAGATTGCCTGTTCCAGATGATATATGCAAAGATTCAGCCACAAGCCATCCTCGGTTTTGGAGATTAAGGATTTTAAATGTTTTTTCCCATGCAAATGCATAAGGAAGCAACTTGACCTTGCCGTAAAAAGGTTAAATGTCAATGTATGACCATTATTTTAGCAACTTTGGTAGACCCCCTGTCCCCGATGATTTATGCAAACATTCAGCCCCAAAGCATCCTCGGTTCTAGAGTAGAAGATTTATAAAGGTTTTTACCATATATGGGCATGGCCCCCATCTTGGTCAACGAACCGTGACCATCTTAGCTATCTTTTGTTCCCCCTACCTAAGGAGGCTCCATATGAAATTTGAGCAAAATTGGCCCAGAGGCTCCTGAGGAGAAGTTGTTTGAAATTCTGAACATTTTTCCATACAAATGCATAAGGAAGCAAAATTGACCTTAACGTAAAAAGGTCAAATGTCAATGTATGACCATTATTTTAGCAATTTTGGTAGCCCTCCTGTTCCCGAAGATATATGCAAAGATTCAGCCATAAGGCTGCTCGGTTTTGGAAAATAAGATTTTTAAAGGTTTTTCCCATACAAATGCACAGGGAAGCAAACTTGACCTTGCTGTAAAAAGGTCAAATGTCAACGTACGACAATTTTTTTAGCAATGTTGGTAGACCTCCCGTCCCCAATGATTCCTGCAAAGGTTCAGCCCCAAGGCATTCTCGGTTCTGAAGAAGAAGATTTTTAAAGATTTTTACCATATATGGGCGTGGCGGCCATCTTGGTCAACGGACCGTGACCATTTTAGCAATTTTCTGTTTCCCCACCCTAAGGAGGCTCCATATGAAATTTGAGCAAAATTGGCCCAGAGGCTCCAGAGGAGAAGTTGTTTGAAATTCTGAACATTTTTCCCATACAAATGCATAAGGAAGCAAAATTGACCTTACCGTAAAAAGGTCAAATGTCAATGTACCACCATTATTTTAGCAATTTTGGTAGCTCTCCTGTTCCCACAGATATATGCAAAGATTCAGCCATAAGGCATGCTGGGTTTTGGAAAAGAAGATTTTTAAAGGTTTTTCCCATACAAATGCACAGGGAAGCAAACTTGACCTTGCCGTAAAAAGGTCAAACGTCAACGTACGACAATTCTTTTAGCAATTTTGGTAGACCTCCCGTCCACGATGATTCCTGCAAAAGTTCAGCCCCAAGGCATTCTCGGTTCTGGAGGAGAAGATTTTTAAAGGTTTTTACCATATATGGGCGTGGCGGCCATCTTGGTCAACGGACCGCAACCATTTTAGCAATTTTTCGTTCCCCCATCCTAAGGAGGCTCCATATGAAATTTGAGCAAAATTGGCTCAGCGGTTTCAGAGGAGAAGTCGTTTGAAAATGTTAACGGACGGACGCACGGACGGACGGACGGACGGACGGACGCACGGACGGACGGACGGACGGACGACGGACGAAAAGTGATCACAATAGCTCATCCTGAGCAGAGCTCAGGTGAGCTAACAAAGAAAAAGAACATATGTTATGCAACGCAAAAACAATACAATCTCTCTCTCTCTCTCTCTCTCTCTCTCTCTCTCTCTCGCTCTGTGTGTGTGTGTGTGTGTGTGTGTGTGTGTGTGTGTGTGTGTGTGTGTGTGTGTGTGTGTGTGTGTGTGTGTGTGCGTCACATTCTTGCGAATATATTGCACAGGATTATTGGGGTGTCAGTGCACATTACAGTCGAACTTCAATGACTCGAATACCTTTGGAACCATGAAAATTTGTTCGAGATAGGGTCAGTCCGAGCCACTGAGTGTTAATCATAGCGCCAGGTCAGGCGTTCTAATGGGGATGACTTATGGTAAGTTTTAGATATTTAATGTTGTGTGTACTCAGAATCACCACATCGAGGCGATTCTAATGAGTACATACAACATACATTATCAAGATAAAATAAGAAAACCTGCTTAAATTCTCAGTAACTATTTCTCATATTGGGATAGGCGATATATTTCCTAGGGACTCATGAACGAGAAGTTCGAAACAGCCATGATAAACGAGCCATTGATGTTCAAGTCAGTATTTGAACAGAGAAAATGAACAGGAAATAAAAACTTGTGACAGCACTAAAGACACATATTCTCCGCCTCTTGTCTGGGCTGGTCCATCATGATTGCACACAATATACAGCCCTGATAGTGGTGAACAGAGAAAATGAACAGAAAAGAAAAACGTGTGATAGCATTAACTGATCAACAATGTATGAGAGAAACTTAAAAGCGGTTGAACACAGTGATTTCAATGCCTCTAGTGTGGCGGTGGTCAAATCACCATACTGCCATAGTGAGTTGGTTAATTGTAGGCGGTATAACAATATACATTCTCTGGTAATCTGGTCTAATTATAAACATTTTACATGACTCGGACGTACTGCGTGTGTGATTTGGATGGTCGTTATAGTGACTTTTGGAAAGTATAGTGGCATTCGAATACTATCCATCACATTATTTATAGTTTGACGACTATTGAGCCTACTCTTTGATGCTCCAGTGACCTTATCTTCCATGTACTGCCGAAACACTTTTGTAAGGATATAAAGTGCTGAGGTGCAATTTGAGAGTCATCCTTTGGACCATAAGTACTGACAAGATGGTTCCTTTGGAATTAAAAACGCATCAAAATTTTCTTTCTGTTTGTATTGTTTTATTGTTTGAAGCTGCATCAGGAGCTGACGGTTCCAAGGGGGTTACTCTGTTGCACTTCTTCTTAGTTTATGCGTCTGTGGTTTCTTCTGTGGCGTTTTTGGTGTCCTTATTTCATTACGAAAACACGCCTATTCAAATATATTGAAAAATTCACCACCAAAAAAAACCCTGAAAGTTTTCAGATAAAAATTCTGACATTTTTCGTATTTCTGCTCAAAACATAGATTGTGGGTACTCGTTAGAACCGCCTCGGCAAGGCGGTTCTAACGAGTACCCACAATCTATGTTTTTGAGCAGAAATAAGAAAAATAATGTATACCCTGTAAACCCAAGTTTTACTATATAAAAGTGGGGTTTAAGGGGGTCGAAATTTTATAGGCATGTTTTCGTGACGGTCCTCGCCGCTCCTTCTTTTGGTGTCTCGGGACGGGTGTGCTTTTGGCATTTCTTGGGTATCTTCACATACATTTTAATGAGTCTGTTCTTGAACAGTATGGACAACAGTACTCATGCCTCCTAGATCCTTGGCTGAGCGATCCTAGATCCTTGGCTGAGCGATATTTTATTTCCAAAAAAATCTAAATACGTTCGGTAATCCCAAAGGACCAGAACATATGAACTACACTAAAAATGGAGTACAGGGTGACGTTTTACGGCCCCTTACAGCACTTAACATCAGCTGTAGAGAAGATGAATAAATTCTGTAATGGTTACCAATTATTCAGTTTTAACAAGTGCATAAATATTTAATTACAAAAGCAGAAATAAAAAAATAAATTGCAGAAAATTACATGTATATAAAAAAACTGATGTACAGACACTTACCTATCAGTTTTTGGCACATACAGAATTACTTCGCTTGCGTCTTTTGCCTTAAATAATCGTATCTTTACAAGACTCACAATGTACTCTACTTTATTGAAGAACTCTTCGAACGTCATTGTCTTGTTACTTGCACTTTCTAACAGTCCTGCCAGAACAGGCTTTATCAATCCTTTCATAGTTCTGAAATAAATTAATACATAACGAAAACACGCCTATTCAAATATACTGAAAAATTCACCACCAAAACTGAAAGTTTTCAGGAAAAAATTCAGTTATATAATTTACATATTTCTGCTCAAAACATAGATAATGGGTACTCGTTAGAACCGCCTCGCCGAGACGGTTCTAACGAGTACCCACAATCTATGTTTTTGAGCAGAAATAAGAAAAATAATGTTTACTCCTGTTAACCCCAGTTTTATTATATAAAAGTGGGGTTTAAGGGGGTCAAAACTATGTAGGTATGTTTTCGTGACAAAATGTGTGAAAGACAAATTGAGCGGTGTTGTGACATAATTCACGTCCCTTTTATTATTATTTAAGTCATATAGAGACGGAGGAAGGCTGATAATAAAAAGTTCTGTGCAAGGAAGCGCCGTACAGTCATGAGTTGAATTCCGCCTCGAGTGGGATTCGAACCCGGAACCTCATGTCCGAAGCCGGGAGTGCTAACCACTCGGTCACCTGGACGCTTCCGGTATCATGACATAGTTTTCCTTTAGGCATCTGTAAACCAGGGCCCAGTTGTTCAACACTTACGATGTTGTCAGTTAACGGATCGATAAAACTTTGATCATTAAATATGGCATATATGCTAATATTTTTGCTGAAAAATGTGTGTAGCTTTTGCATTTAAGCTTTTCACATTTATCCAGCAAAAATACCTGTGAATTAGATATTGTACTTACTAGAACAGTTAACATTTTGACCACTAACGAGCTCGTTAAGCTAACGATGCTTTGAACAACTGGGCCCAGATTGTTTATAGCCTCAGTCTGTTCAGGCCATCGATAAACTGCTTTTTAAAAGTCAATAAGGTTGTCTGGAATTAGCGATTGCAAGGTTATGGCCATGCTCGTTTTACACACAACTCAGTGAATATATTTTACATGATGTAGCTTACATGCAATTAAATAAAATTTCAAATCATCAAATATTACTCATTTTACCAATATGTAAGACTGTCCCTGTCATTGTCTTGTTGCTGTATGTTGTTGTTGTTGTTGTTGTTGAGGGGGAGGGGGGGGGCTGTTTTTTTTTCCTTGTTTTTCTTTTGTTGTGGTTGTTATTTTTTTGTTTTGAAAAAAAGTTTAATTTAACTCTAGTCCTGCTGAACCCAGATATACCCTGCCTTTGCAAATAGTGTAGATCCAGATCAGTTGGCTTTTCATGAAGCCAACTGATCTGGATCTGCACTGTCTGCCATAAAGTATGTGAATTTATAACAACAATCTGGATCAAGCAATATGATTGGCTGAAAATTAGAAGTGGGCATGGCATCTAAATTTATTCAGGCTAACGACGGTTAATATCTTCTCTACTGCTTTTATTGTTATACTTATAAATTTTTGTTGCTACAGAAATATGCATTCTCAAGAAACACAGTGCTGTTTTACTTCTCATTAACCCTTAAACTGCCAATCACAACAATTGTCGGCTGCTTTGTCATCTGCTTGTGATTTTAAAAGTCATTTCTGCAAACAGTGTGGGCCCAGATCAGACAGCTCCTTTAGGAGCAGTCTGATCTGGGTCCACACTGTTTGCTTGTATGCAAAAATAGGTTTGAAAAATTAGCAAGAATATTCAGCAGACGACATAAACAGACGACATTTTCAGACGCAAGTTTTCTTGGCGTTTTAAGGATTAAACCTCTCTCTATAACAGTCATTATGTGTCTCCCCATACGTGCATGTTGTAGACAGTATGCACCGTATTTCCACGTGATAAATAATAACTTCCTTTCTTGTACCTGGTATTAAATAGAAAAAGAAATATGCAAAACAAAATATATTTTGTTGTTTGAACCCTTTGACAGATCCTAAGGGACAAACATATAATAAACAAAAGGGAAGGTTGTGTCGAAATGCTACTTACTCCGAAAGCATAATTGTCTTAGGGAGATCACGTGACCATTCAATAGGTCCATTTAGTTGTTTCTGTACTCCTGATATTACACCAGACTCTTTCTTTGTTGTAATCAAAAACCTGGTCATAAAATAAAGTATATACGAAAATTTAAATGAAGCCCCCTGGAAAAGCCACAATCACAAAGGACACCCTTCTTGAGGCATCCAACGAAAATGAGATATGGAACAAACAAAGTCAAGGCACAATGGCACAGTTGAAGTAACCTATATCATAGCTCCACGTAAGGCACATTTTTCAACCAAAAAGTTTGATATTTTTCTTATATCTTCACGAAATCATATGTTGTGGGCACTCATTAGAAGCGCCTCACTGAGGCGCTTCTAATGAGTACCCACAACATATGTTTTCATGGAGAAATCAGAAAAATAATTCATGCATGTGGATACCCCCTCTTATCTGGAGCCACTGACATACAAACAGGCATAAATAAGATCATACCTATGCAATCAATGAATAAACACGTCAAGGCAAATATTTTCAAAATATTCTTGAATTGGGAATACCGATTTACATGTCTTGTTTCGCGCCAGGAAAGCTGGTTTAAGCTCCCAAGTAGTTTTCCTGCAGACCTTTCCAAGGTAGTTCCTCTGTTGCAGTTCTCCTTTGTTTATGCGTCGGTGGTTTCATGTGTGGTGTTTGTGGAGTCCTTATTTGTTCTTCATTTCGCCTTCTTTTAGTGCCTCGGGAAGGCTGTGCGTCGTGACTGCGGTATTTCACTGTGGTATTTCACTATGGTATTTCGCTGTGCGTCGTGACTTAGGTATTTCACTATGCTATTTCGCTGTGCGTCGTGACTGTGGTATTTCACTATGGTATTTCGCTGTGCGTCGTGACTGTGGTATTTCACTATGGTATTTCGCTGTGCGTCGTGACTGTGGTATTTCACTATGGTATTTCGCTGTGCGTCGTGACTGTGGTATTTCACTATGGTATTTCGCTGTGCGTCGTGACTGTGGTATTTCACTATGGTATTTCGCTGTGCGTCGTGACTATGGTATTTCACTATGCTATTTCGCTGTGCGTCGTGACTGTGGTATATAGCGTTTGTTTTGTCATTATTTGTTCCTCATTTCGCCTTCTTACAGTGCCTCAGGAAGGCTTGATTTCTGGGTATCTGCACTTATATTTGTGCTAAGATTTACAATTATATTTCTTCAAGTATTAATTAAGATTTTTATCTTGAGTTTATAATAATAGCTATTTAATATCATAGCTGGCAAGTGATGGCAAATACAAGAGTCGTAAGCTAGTGACAAGCATGCCAGGAAGTGGAATTGTTGTGATAAAATGCATGAGAATCAGACCAATAGTTAGGAAGACAGCACATAGCTCAATATCTACAAAAAGATGAAAAGCAACGTGTGAAAACGGCTTTTTTGCCATAAGTGTACAAACAAAGGACCAGATGGGCGTGCCCCTCCGTGCAGTCGGATTTAGGCATGCTCTGGTCATTGACATATACTACAGTATCCATTGATTCTGTAAGCGGGCAATGAAGGCCCTGATCAGCCTGTGCGAAGGCACAGGCTGATCTGGGCTGCGTTGTGCGCAACTGCATAAGGGCCGTTTTCTTGCGTTGCGCTTCTTACGCATCCTATGTATGTTAGAGGGACCTCAACGTGAGAAAACGTACCTTTTGATATTTGCGCCCAACGTAGACTCATATCAGCTTGCGCATTCACGCAGTCTGATCACAGTCTTCGGTACAAGTCAGAATGAATGCGCAGGCTGATCTGAATCTTCGCTGGGCGCACATGCACGAAGGTACGTTTTCTGACACCGCGGCTCGGCTGTATTATATGTGTACACTGCTTACATGGTTTGTGCATTGCCTCTCCCACCGTATGGTTGGAATGGTAGTCTTCCTGTTGCCACATGATACAGAGTGACCCCAAGACTCCAGAGGTCAACATGCGAGCCAAACTGATTCTCACCCCCTTCTCGCAGGACTGCTCGCTGGTACATATCTGGGTGCTTGGAAAGAAAGAAAAATAATATAATGCAGTCACATGATAGTATTACCACTTCCAAAACACTAGACTGGCTCCAGTCTCCAGTGCCTAAACAGTTTTTCTTATAATCTTGCTTGATAATCCATTACAGTAAAAAACAAAAATAATATCATGACTATAAAGGCTGGTCACTATGGTGACCAGCCTTTATAGTCATGATATTATTATTAGTCATTACATTATTTTGGTTGTATATTAGTGGATTAGCAAACTGTATTATAAGAAAAAATATATAGTCAGTTGAGACTGGAGCCAATCTATCATAACACAAGAACTAATTTGAAAGAAAGCATTTCATTCTATTGACGCACTCGGAGAAATCTTGTTCTCATCCCCTTCTCGTATGGCTGCTTACTGATATATATCTTGGAGCTTGGAAAGATAGAAAATAATTAAATAATCGTAACATTATTATAGAATGCAAAGGTAATAAAGTAACAGGATATTGTTACCACTTTTATAACAACAGAACTAATTAGAAAACAAATTTCAGCCTATTGAAAAAAAAAATTCCCCCTTTCTGTTGCCATGGCAACGAGAGTTCTGCGCGGAATGAAATTATTTACACAAATTTGAAAATGGACCAACTAAAGATCATTCTGCCGAGTTTGGTTTGAATCCACTCAGCATTTTTGGAAGGAGATTACGTGTAAAGAAATTATGACCTGACGGACAGAAGGACGGAAGACAACAGACAGTGACCGATTAAAAAATCTCACCCAAAGCCTTCAGCTCGGGTAAGCTAAAAACTGAATTGCATGTCCTACGTTCTTGAGCAAAACAAAAATTAATAAATAAATAAAAAGTGAAAAAAAAAAAAAGAAATGAAAATGAAAAATATATATACTGAAAGGAAAAAGAAACGCAGGGTAAATTTTATTCCTAAATTTCATTCAAGTTTGAAGAAGTTTGTTAAATATTTTACTATGATTACAAAACGGTACATGTATGGAACAAAAGTTACAAATTTCATTGGTTTGTGATCAACAAGTCTCGAGTTATTGAAGTTCATTGGTAGCTACCCCCCAAATCTTGAAATCAAAATCAAACTGAAAATCAATATCGGGTGTGCCCCCCTCTTGCTGCCGTTGCTGCCCTAATTCTCCTTTGGATACAGTTAACCAAAGCATTGACAGTTCGCATCGGGATGTTATTCCATTCATCGATCAACGCATTCCTTAGTTGTGCGAGAGTTGCGGGGGGATTTCAGCGCTTCCTAACCCTTCTGTCCAGCTCATCCCACATGTGCTCTATTGGGGTCAAATCTGGACTGTACGGTGGCCATGCTAGTGGTGCGATGTTATTGTTTGCCAGGAAATCCTGACAAACTCGGGCAACATGTGGTCGGGCATTGTCCTGCTGCAGAATCAGATTACGTTGTTGCACAAGCGGGACTGCAACAGGACGCAAGATCTCATCCCTATACCTTACTGCGGTCATATTGCCCGCAACAATAATCAACTGTGATTTTATCCCGTGAGCAATGCCTCCCCAGACCATAACGGAGCCACCCCCAAACCGATCCCGTTCAACAACACAGGCGTCGGCAAAGCGTTCTCCGCGACGTCGGTACACACGACGTCGACCATCTGCGCGATACAGAGTGAACCTAGACTCGTCCGTAAAAAGAACTCGTCTCCACTGCCTCATCGGAAATAGCCTGGGCGCATGCGCCATCAACCACGCCATACGACGCAACCTACGTGCCTGGGTCAGAGGCAGACCAACGTATGGACGACGAGCTCGAAGACCAATCTCACGCAATCGACTTCCAACAGTCTTCGGAGAAATTTGTCGATTATGCGTACCTACTGTATTAAGGGCAGTTTCGGTAGCAGTGAGACGACGATTCCGCAAATGTGCCAGACGGATTGTCTTGTCTTGACGTCGCGACGTCACGCGTGGACGCCCAGACCGCGGTCGGTCTGCTAAATGCCCTGTCTCCCTTAAACGTCTAATAAGACGTTCAATTGTTGAGACGTTAACCCCAAAATGATTGGCAACTTGCTGTTGCCTCTGACCCTGCATCAGCAACGCAATTGCCCTACCCCTCTGAACATCAGTCAATCGTACCATGATTGAAAAAAAAGTTCAAAGTAGCGTAAAAATGAAAAGAAAAATCGGTAAAAGAATCGAAGAGCGTTGTGTATCGTTGAAGTGTACCAAATGGTGTGAGGAAATCTTGTGCTGAAGGTTTAAACATGCTTGTTTTGCACGAAATTTTGGCTTTCCGTATTGTCCGTGCAATGCACTGTGTAGTGCACGGTTGAATGATTTCACACACTGGGTAGATAGCACATCGACCAAAGACTCGTATACCCGCGGTTCACATTCACAGGACAATCTGTAAAAGTGTATGGCTATAGTAAACACCGTAAAAAATGGTTAAAATAAGAAGGAAAAAAACTCTACCCTGCGTTTCTTTTTCCTTTCAGTATAGATATTAAACTATATCCCTCTTTTTTCAGTCTTCTTTTTTTCTATAGCATTGCAATATGTGACCACCTATTCCCGTTATTATGAACGGAGTGGCTATTTACAGTCAATTGTAAATAGTCAAAAAAAAAAAACGTTAAATTGGCTATTTACAGTACAATTTAACGTTTTTTGGCTTTTTTACAGCTGACTGTAAATAGCCTCTTCCTATTATGAAATCAGATTTATTTATGTAGGGGCTTTCCCAAGGTAGGTATTTGGCGTTTTGTATTTAATTTAATATGCCATTTTAACATTAAACGAATCAAATCTCAGATCGTAGTCATGCATCACGTTCGTGTTTTATTTGACATTCGTCTCCATATAGCACGTATACATACATTATACTTTACAAGCGGGCTTCCAAAAACATGCATATTCTTCTTAGTATTCGGACGGACAGACAGTTCTGAACAAACAGAGCAACAGAGATATTTTGGGGGAAATATGGTAGGTAATCGAGTTTTGTAATCCGACCTCAGGATTTAAAAAAAAACAAACAAAAAAAAAAACAAAAAACGTGAGAAAACGTACCTTCGGACATATGCGCCTAGCGAAGATTCAGATCAGCCTGCGCATTCGCGCAGATTGATCAGAATCTTCAATGGGCGCGTTTGGGATAACTACGGATGCAAAATTTCATCACGCGGACAAATGCGTCGTGAGTCGACTGCGCGGAGGTTGATCTGAGACATCGTTGGGTGCGTGTGTTAGCAGAGGGTACGTTTTCTCGCGTCGTGGCTTAAGTCTTTATAAACCACAATGTGAATAAATAATGCTTACAATATATGCACCCCGCAAAGCCTAAGACAGCCAGTTAACCCTTCTCTTGCTGAACACGACATGCCCTTTCTTAGCAAACAGTGTAAACCCAGATCAGCTGGCTTCTGAAGAAGTCAACTTATCTGGATCTGCACTGTTTGTCGTTAAATATGTGAATTTCTATCAAAAACCGGGATCAAGTAATCTGATTGGCTGGAAATTAGAAGAGGGCGTGGCACCTTAATTTATTAATATTAACAAGGGTTAATGTTTTAAAGAACTGAGCCGTGGCGCGAGAAAGAGGCTCATTGGACATCCCGTCTAATCAATCTTTCAGTGCGCATGCTCGGCCCCTTAGCGAGGCCACGTCTAGTTCTTTGGCTGAAGCTTCCCCTTTGTGTACCTCTTAAGTGGGCGAACAGCATAGGTTCTGGCGAGACTGCGCGGATGCTATTCGCATATACTATAACTGCTCATTTCCCATGACGCGCAAATTGTATTGGCATTCCCTGTATGTATGTATGAAATCATAAACTAGAAAAAAAAACTCATGTATCATGATTAAATTGCTGGGATGGGCTGATATCAAAATTTCTAAAATTCTTTTTCATCATGATAAATCATATTTATATTTAAACTGTCATCTCGCGTTAAAAGTTCAATCCACGTGTTAAAGTGTTTATGGTAAAATAAAGGTCTTTCACAATATTATCAAATTAGTAAAAAAAAAAAACAACAAACGAACAAAAAAAAAACACAACAATGGAATGTGGCAACTGTTAAGCTGTAAAAATATGGTATTTTTGTCAAAATACTTTATTTGTCTATTTGTTCATTCTTTCTTCATTTTTTCTACACTTCCTTCATTTTATCGTTTGCTTAGCAACAAATCTAATTGAGAAAACTATTAAGCTTTTGAAATAATCTTTTTAGATACTTTATGGCTTTTACCTAAAACAACATTTTAAGTCATTTTTTTTTGTAATAGTTAATTACTATGACAACAAGTTTTCACATATTTGAGGCTATTTGATAGCTAACTTATCACACTTCTAATGTTGGGCCTTTTAAAGAAGTATATGAGTTTGGTTTTAACAGGTGGACCTCAAACATTCTAATTTCCTACTTAAAAGGGATATAGATATTTTGTTGATTATTTGTTGTATTAGTAAATATGGCCTTATTATGGCTTTCTGTCTTTGTTCCTTGTCATGTCTGAGGGCGTGGCTAACTGATTTTGAGTAGTCTTTTGAATTTGGTCACTTTGGTAAGGAAAAAGATGAGTTAGTTAGGAATTACCTACGCAACTAAACAAATCAGTGCTTGGATATTCCAGCATACCTTTTATCTTATAGTCTGGGCTATTCCAACTAAAATCTCAATCATAATTAAAATTTAATCTGTGTGTTAGACATTGTAATTTGGAAACCAATTACATGTTTATTTCTATGAATTTATACTTGATATGAACGCTGAAATCAAGAAACTGAACTTTAATTAAAATTGTTGAACTTTTATACTGTCTCCTGTGTTTTCATGCATAAACTTCATAAATACTGGAATCCCAGACGTTAATACAACTCACAGCTCTCTGCCTCTTCCTACTCCTATATACCGCATTACGAAAGCACGCCTATTCAGATATATAGAAAATTTCACCTCCAAAAACTGAAAAATTTCAGATAAAAAACTATGATATTTTTCATAATTCTGCTCAAAACATAGATTATTGGTACTCGTTAGAACCGCCTCGGCGAGGCGGTTCTAACGAGTACCCACAATCTATGTTTTTGAGCAGAAATAAGAAAAATAATGTATACCCCTGTAAACCCCAGTTTTACTATATAAAAGTGGGGTTTAAGGGGGTCAAAATTATATAGGTATGTTTTCGTGATGGTAAAAATATACTTTTTGCATATATAAACCTGGACTAAGTTGTTCAAAATTTAATGAAGTTGTTAGCAATTTCAATCTTGAAATTTGGCAAAAACATCGACTTTTTTGCTGAAAAAAATGTGAGTAGCTTTTGCATTGAAAAACAAGAGGCCCACGGGCCAAGGCTCGCTCACCTGAGTAACATAGCCACTGCAGATATGCAGATGCTATGCAACATTTTTCCCAATCCTATCATTGCAACTAATGCAAAGATCATCATTTGAGCAGTTCTTAGTTTTGAAGAAGAATATTATTTGTGCCTGACAGTCAATGATCATTTGAACAAACTATCAATCACATTTCAACAGTAGGATAAATGTGAAATTTGGTGGAAATTGGCTAAGTGGTTTCTGAAGAATCATGATTTTTATACATGTAAACAGCACAGTGGCAGGGAAATATTATACACATAAACAAAATAGCGGCCATCTTAGATTTCCAATCAGAACGACTTTAGCTACTGTTGATCTACAAGTCACCTCAATACTTCCAATATAAATGTACCATACAAATGCATGGAGAAGCAAATTTAACCTTGCCGTAAAAAGGTCTAACGTCAATATAGGACCGTCATCATTTTAGCAATTTTGGTAGATCTCCTGTCCCCAATAATCTGTGCAAGATTAGGGCGCAGGGCTTATTTGGTTCTGGAGGTGAAGATTTTTCAGGTTTTTACCATATATGGGCATGGCAGCCATTTTGATCAATGGACCGCGCCCATTTTAGCGTTTTTCCGTTCTCCTGCCCCAAGGAGGCTCCACATGAAATCTGAGCAACATTGGCCCAGAGGCTTCAGAGGAAAAGTCATTTGAAATTTTCAACATTATCAACATTTTTTCCACACAAATTTATGCGGCCCATACAAATGCATACAAAAGCAAACTTCATCTCGCCATAAAAAGGTCAAATGTCAATGTATGACCATCATTTTAGCAATTTTGGCAGACCTCCCGTTTCTGATGATTTGTGCAAAGATTCAGCCACAAGACATCCTCAGTTCTGGAGAAGTATATTTTTAAAGGTTTTTACCATATACGAGACATCTTGGTCAATGGACGGCAACTATTTTAGCAATCTTTCATTCCCCTGCCCCACGGAGGCTCAAAATAAAATTTGAGCAACACTGGCCCAGAGGCTCCAGAGGAGAGGTCGTTTGAAATTCTCAAAAATTTTCCCATACACATGCATAGGGAAGCAAACTTGACCTCTCTGTAAGCGGGTAGCGAAGGACTTGATTAGAATGTTGAACGTTGTTTTCCGCGTCACTGTTTGACCTGTACATTACGAAAACATGCCTATTCAAGTATATAGAAAATGTCACCTCCAAAAACTGAAAATTTAGGGATAAAAAACTGATATTTTTCATAAGTCTGCTCAAAACATAGATTGTGGATACTCGTTAGAACCGCCTCGGTGAGGCGGTTCTAACGAGTATCATAATCTATGTTTTTGAGCAAAAATAAGAACAGAAATGTTTACCCCTGTTAACCGAGCTTTACTATATAAAATTGGGGTTTAAGGGGATCAAAATTAGAAAGGCATGTTTTCGTGATGGGCACGGCTCATATTTTTCTAACCCTCTGCATGCTGAGTAAAATTTTCAGCAGACAACATTTTTTTTTCTTATTTATCCCAGAAAATAGGGTTGACGTTTCATATTGCAAAAGGCTTTGGAGACCATCTAAATGAAAAGTCAAACCCTAGTTTCTAGGAAATATAAGGGAAAAATCATCAATTTGTCGTCAGCTGAATATGTCCATGCAGAGAGTGCTAAAGGTTTATAAGGGTGTGATGGATTTCCCGAAATTCCACTTGTCATTGTATCTCCAAGATATCGTTTTACAATGAAAATACCGCAAATTTCACTTAAAAGGTCAAACATATAAATTAGGAAAAACAAATATTCACGAGATCTGCAAATGTTTGTACGGTAAAATAAAAAGAAAAAGGGATTGTAGAGCAAGTTTATAGACCAATTATTAAACTTTTTAGGAGGTTTTATCAAGTAATATCTATAAAGGTTCCCCTTTGAAACAAAGAACACAAAAAGAACAAAAAAACCGGAGTCTCGGCCTCATTAAGACTCTTCATATGATAACCCTGTACTTTGCAGCCCCACCCTCAATCCTACCCATCCCCACATCCCACCAGCTTAAGTGGAACTATGTTTACTTACAAGATACTCTTCTGTCCCATATATTGAAGTAAATGTTTCTTCCTCTGCTAAAGCACGTGCAGCCCCGAAATCTGTTAGGATGTATGTTACGCTGAAAGAAAAATAAACCTGACATCACGAAAACACGCCTAATATTGTTTTGACCCCCCGCCCCCCTCCCACTTAAACCCACTTTTATACACTAACACTGGGATTTACAAGGGTATACAATAATTTTTTTTTATATTTTTGCTCAAAAACATAGATTGTGGGTACTCGTTAGAACCGCCTCGCCGAGGCGGTTCTAACAAATACCCACAATCTATTTTTTGAGCAGAAAATATGAAAACTATCAGAATTTGTCATCTGAAAGTTTTCATGTTTTGGTGGTAAAATTCTCAATATAATTGAATAGGCTTGTTTTCGTAATGACATGGCGATATAAACTGGGCAGGGGACAAAGAACTTCACAGCTTAAGAGGGTCTGATACATGTTTAAGTACAACTGATACACTTTCAGGGGTGGCAACTCTGTAAAAGCTGTTTCTCCTCCCTTCTGAAAAAGGGGGTCTCCTCTAAATGGAAAGAATTTGCTCCCCGTGGGAGGGTACTTGGTGTGCAGGAAACCTAACAGGATGTCATAAAAGTTGCCTCTCTTGTAAAGAACAAGCGTTGTCAGAAGACAACGTAGCTCGCCGGAAAGGACTACTCGGATAATAAAACAATCTTTAAATATTAAAGATTAAATGCATAACTTAAACATAACTGTAAATGAAAATTATGACCTGTATGACCTGACTCTGATGTCGGAAGAATATCAAACTGGTAGATGGGGTATATGCCATTGAAACGTCTTCCGTAGGTTGGTGTGGACAAAATATAAGAGCTATATCTTACATGCTGAATCCCACAGGTTGTGTGGACGAAATATGAAAGCTACATCTTACATACTTCAGCAATCATATAAACTTTTTAAATCTTAAACACAGCTGTAAATGACAAAGTATGACCTGACATTGACCTAGGCAAAAGTTCATACTGAGGCAGGGGTGTGTACTATTGAAAGGTCTTACCCTAAGCAAGGTGTGGGCCAAATATTAAAGCAGCATCTTCAATACTTTAGCAGTCACGAAACACTTTTCAAAACTTAAACACAGAACTCAAACATGGGTTTTAATGACAAAGTATGACCTGACCTTGACATAAGCAGAAGGTCAAACTGAAAAATAAAGGATGTGTGCTATTAAAAGGTCTAACCCTAAGGTTGGTGTGGGTCAAATATTAAAGCTCTATGTTGAATACTTCAGTAGTTATGTAAACTCATGAAAACTTAAACGCAAAACCTTTAACATGTGTGAAAATGACAAAGTAACAACTGACCTTGACCTACATAAAGAGCCTAACTTGGGGATGGGAGTGTATGCTATTGAAAGGCCTTACCCTGAGGTAGTGTAGGCCAAATATGAAAGCACTACCTTAAACAGTTAAAAAACTATGCACATCTTTGAAAACTAAAACATTTTTTTTAGGAATAGGAAGCCTTTAATCTCCTTTTACCGCAGCTCAGAACGGAGTGGAATTTCTGTAAGGCGCGTAATGTATGTTATAAACTAAGTCTTACAGGTTCTTGATTCTGGAGATGATTTAAGTGGTTTACCATATATTAGACTGGTCCCCTTGAATGCCGATATGCGATAGCTATATCAGGAGAACCAATCTAACCATATACAGGCATGGGCAGCTTCTGATTGGAACAAATTATCATGCCCCTGCCCCCCCTCCCCACCCCCCCCCCCCGCCGCCACTCCCGCCCCAACCTACCCCCCCCCTCCCAAACACACCCCCACACTCCTACAGAAGGTTCCACATTACATTTGGTGAAAATTGACCTACTTGTTTCAGAGAAGTTTAAAAATTTCATATATAGCTACAGGCAAGGTGAGCTGACCTCTGGAAAATAAAATTTTGATTCGAACTCAAAGATTTTTTTACTTCAATCATATATTGTAAGATTCAACCATTTGTCTTTAATACATTTTGAGAAATGATATCGCAGCATTTTTCCCATACAAACGTATAGGTAAGTAAGTTTGCTTTGTCCCGAGTTTCAATGAGCTTTTCTGACTTTAATGAACAAGGTTTTTTCCCTACAATCTTTTTTCAGCAATTCCTATTTGACTACTTCCTAAAAGGTATTTCTTTTATAAAAAGGTTTATTTCTAAACAACTAACACAACATTGTATGCATACAAATGCAAATAATCCACAATTTTTCCAATAACTTCCTCTAATGACGTCACAAATGATTGTAGGAAAAAGCATTGCTCAAATTCCTGGGAAATTGTAGGAAAACCCCGGTAGCAGAGTAGGAAAAAATCATTTCCTATCGGGACCTACAGTGTATAAATAGAAAAGCCAGAAAAAAATATATATCGGGACCAAACAAACACCTAGCAATCAAGGAACCTCATTTGAACGAATATCTCGCATCCCCTTCGCTATAAACTAAGATTCAGCCTCAAACACTTTTTTTTTTTATTCTGCAAAAAAAAGTCTGAGTGTTTTTCGATATATGAGTATAGCGGCCACCTTAGTCAACAGAGTGTCATCATTCGAACAAACTTTCGTTCACCCGATCCAAGTAGGCTTCATATAAGATTGGATAAAAAAATAATTCAACGAATTGTGTTGCAGCTCAAATTACGCCCTCTTATTGTTCTTACTAACTACATTTATCTCGAGGGCACTGTGAATGTGCATATATCAAACATACTAGTTACTAGTAACACATCTGTTACGTATTCGTATGTGTGACATATGTGCACTCACGGGGCACTAAACGAACTTGCTAGATTTTGGGCCAAGTTTTCCAAATGATAAATCTGTCTTCATATTTTAATGTGAATCTACCTCATTACTCATATTATATAGTGAAAATGTCAGGGCTTACATAGTTTCAGATAATACGGTTATGAAGGTAATTTTTCTGGTATCTTCTAAAACAACATACAGTAGAACTTCAATGGCTCGAACCATTTCCTCCAAATACGATATACGGACAATTTAGGGAGATTTTCTTCTTTTATCTTGTACATGTATGCTGTGTGCACTCATTAGAATCGCCTCTATGAGGCGATTCTAATGAGTACACACAACATACATTTAAAATATAGAACACCGAAAAGATATCCCACAATTATCTCCATTATGCCGCCTGGTGTGGCACTAATAGTAACCTTCCGTGGCTCGAACTACCGCTGTCTCGAACAAATTTTCATTGTCCCAAAGGGGATCGAGCCATCGAAGTTCGACTGTAATGTGTTTTGGGTATTCAGAAGAAGCACCTCGCAGATGTTTTGTGGAGATTCAGAAAAAATATCAGTACAGTTGACTAGTTATCTCGACCTCGCTTATCTCGAATAACCGCTTATCTCGAAGTGAAAATCTGGTCCCTGCCTAAAACATGAAAATCTAGCAACGGGTAAAAAAATATTGTTGAAAGGAGCAATTTCTCCTCTTTTCCACAATATTTTCAATATATCTCCAACTTCAAGAGTGCAGTTACACATATATTTGTTAAATGTGGTTATTCGAATTACTTTTTTCCTCAATTCTGCAATCTGATATGTCGAGGTACGGATATCTCGAAGTATTTCAGAGAGTCCCCTGGAATTCGAGATAACGAGAGTCGACTGTATTTTGGTTAAAAATTTGGCTTACTGGAGCTGAGGCAAAATTAGCCCTTACCTCTCTCTAGGCTAATTCAGCAGATAACATACTGATGACATTTTTTTCTTATTTTTCCCAGAATATCAATTTTGATATCTCATGCAAATTGTCTCCTAAGGAGACAATTTGCATGAAATATCAAAACTTATGCTGTAGGAAAAAAGAGGGCCACAGGCCCTGTATCACTCACCTGAGTATCACAGCACTTACGGAACTTGACCTATAGATCATCAAGAAAAACATTCTGACCAAGATTCATGATGATTACATAAACAACTAAGACAATGTTGCGTGCCTAATGGACCATGAAAATAGGTTTACGTCAAAATGGCTGACTCCACTCAAGAGGTCAAGCTAAGATGTTGCTGCAAGACCAATAGTTCCTGAGAAACTGACGTAAACACAAAACAAAGTCAGTGGACCACGAAATGTAGGTCACTGTCAAATATGGATGGCTGCATTCAAGAGTCAAGCTTAGATGTATGCATGTGCCAAGTATCACTGCTGTAGGACCAGTAGTCACTAAAAACTGACCTATACAGGAAAACTTGACAAAGTCAACAGCCCTTAAATATAGGTCATGGTCAAATATGGGTGATTGCATTCAAGAGGTCATGCTAAGATGTATGCAAGTGCCAAGTATCACAGCTGTAGGACCAATATTTACTGAGAAACTGACCTAAACTGGAAAAACGTAACAGTCACTGAACCATAATATATAGGTCGTTAGTGACCAAGTTTAAAACTTGACCTAGAAATCATCTGGACAAACATTTTGAGCAAGGTTCATGGTGATTACTTAAAAATGTGACCTTTAGAGTGTTAGCAATGTTTTCCTTTGATTTGACCTAGTGACCTAGTTTTTGACCCCAAGTGATCTTGTTTCAAACTTGACATAGAAATCATCGAGACAAACATTTTGAGCAAGATTCATGATGATTTCTTCAAAAATGTGACCTCTTGAGTGTTAATAAGGTTTTCCTTAGATTTGACCTAGTGACCTAGTTTCGAATTTGACATAGAAATAATAAAAAAAAAATATTTTGAGCAAGATTCATGATGACGTTTTTAAATGTAACCTCTAGTATGTTAATAAGGCTTTCCTTTGACTTTGCCTTGTGACCTACTCTTTTTACCCCAAGTGACCCAGTTGCAAACTTGACATAGAAATAATCAAGAAAAAACATTTTGAGTAAGAACCATGATGATAAATTCAAAAATAGGACCTTTAAAGTTTTAATCAGGTTTTGCTTTGATTTGACCTGGTGATCTAGTCTTTGACCTTAAGTGACCCAGTTTTAAACTTAACCTTGAAATCATCGACAAACATTCTTAGTAAGATTAATGATGATTATTTAAAAAACATGACCTCTAGAGTTTTTGCATTCATCCCATGTGACCAAGTGTCGAATTTGACCTAGAAATCATTAAGACAAGTATTATGAGCGTTATTTATGATGATTACTTAAAAAAAGTTACCCCTAGTGTGTTAAAAACCTTGTTTTCTTTGATTTGGCTAAGTGACTACTTTTTGACCCACAGTGACCCAGTTTCAAACGTAACCTAAAAAATCATCAAGACAAATATTTTGAGCAAGATTCAAGATGATTTCTTCAAAATTGTGACATTTATAAGTGCGTCCAACCCGAACCGCGAAGCGGTTCGGCGTGCAGATGCATTACTATAGACTAACTATGTGACTAGTGATGTGTGTGACCACAAATGTACTGGTCCAAAAAACGCTTGGGTGGTTCGGTGCTTATCCTGAAAAACAATAAGCGTTCCGTGATTTGGCAGAGACTATTGACACGGCGGCCGTGACGTCAAGAGCAACAAAACAGCCAATAACACCAAGTATTCCCATTGAAGGGGGGCTGAATCATGCGACTTAGACGTCAGCCTACAAAAATTGTGATCGCCGCCATTTTGAATTTTGTCTCCACTTCGAATTTATTTCTATCCATTCTCAGTCTCCTTATAAGCTAAGCATGATTCGTTTTGTGCGTAAGGTACACTGTGATGTAGATTTTGTTTTTATAACACATAGACTGTATGCTCTTTTCACGTGATAATCTGTAAAAACTTCGAGACAAAGTGTTTGTTCGACCGGTTTGTAATCATGTAAATTGTTGTTATTTTTATGGGGGTTTTTTGTGTTTTTTTGTGTTTTTTTTTTTTTTTTTTTTTTTTTTTTTTTTTTTTTTTTTTCTGCTTTTCATAATGTGTAGACTCGCAAAAAAAGACCAAAAAGAAACAAAGACAAAAGCGCACAAACGGTCAAAAATCTTTAGGAAAAATCCTGAAGCAGTAAAATGAATTTCAGGTAGCGGACGATAGTGTATGTCGTTGTGCCTGTTACCGGCATACACTAGTTTTCGGTAATCGGAGAGCATGGCCTCCGCCCATCGGGGCCCGCAAAGTAGATGGGCTGCCTAAAGCCTCCATGGCAGAGCTGCTAGTAACTAAGCAGGACCCGAATTCATGTGATCGGGTCGGGTCAAAGTCCCACAAATTTGGAGGCAATGTCTCTAAACTACTGAAATATTGTTGACTTGGGCGTTATATAGCAATTTATGCAGTGGATTCAGAAATCAAGCGTGGTCTGAAATCAATTCAGTTAGATCTGGCCAACCCGCCTATGAAGTATGTGATGATAATTTGGACGCACGGATATAGGTAGCACCTATTAAATTCATATTAAGTGCGTCCAACCCGAAAGCGGTTCGGCACGCTGAGGCACTACTATAGACTATGTGACCAGTGATGTGTGTGACCAAAATTGTGATGGTCCAACAAACGCTTGGGTGGTTCAGTGCTTATACTGAAAAACAATAAGCGTTCCGTGATTTGGCAGAGGCTATGGACACAGTGGCCGTGCCGATAATAGCAACAAAACAGCCAATAACGCCAAGTATTCCAATTGCAAAGGGTTGCATCACGAGACATGACGTCAGCCTACAAAATTTGCGATCGCCCGCCATTTTGAATTTTTTCTCCACTTCGAATTTTATTTCTAGCCATTCTCCGTCTGTTTACAAACTAAGCATGATTCGTTTAGTGCATAAGGTACACTTTGATGTAGATTTTTAGATAACACATAGACTTAACGCTCTTTTCACGTGATAATCTGTAAAAACTCCGACACAATAATGTGTTTGTTCGACCGGTTCGTAAATTTATGTTGTTATTTTTAAAGTTTTTTCCTGCTTTTCATAATATGTATACTCGCAAAAAAAAAAAGAAAAAAAGAAAAATAAGACCAAAAAGAAACAAAGACAAAAATGCACAAACAGTCAAATTCTTTTTAGAAAAATCCTGAAGCAGTAAAATGGATTTCAGGTAAGCGCACGGAAGTGTATTGTCGTTGTATCTGCCATCGGCATACACTAGTTTTCGGTATTCGGAAAGCATGGCCCCGCCCATCGGGACCCGCGAAATAGACGGGCTGCCTAAAGCCTCCATGGCAGAGCTGCTAGTAACTAAGCAGGACCCGAATTCATGAGATCGGGTCGGGCAAAAGTCCCACAAATTTGGAGGTAATCTCTAAACTACTGAAATATTGTTGATTCAGAAGTCAAGCGTGATTTGAAATCAAATTCAATTAGATCTGGCCAACCCACCTATGAAGCATATGATGATAATTTGGACGCACGGGTATAAGTAGCACCTATTAAATTCATATTAGGGTAAACAAGGTTATCCTTTGATTTGGCCTGGTGACGTAGTTTTTGCTCCAAGTGTTCCAGTTTAGAGCCTGACATAGATTTCATAGAGGCAAATATTCTAAGTTGGTTTCATAGAATTTGGGTCAAAACTGTAGAAAGTTAACAAACTAATTGTTGACGACGAACGACGGACGACGACGACGGGCAAAGGGTGATTACAACAGCTCACCCTGAGCATTTGTTCAGGTGAACTAAAAAGTATTTTAAGAGGTTTTCTGCTAATTTTTCACCCAGATTATTAAGCGTTAATTTTACGTAATGTACTATATGGAGATTTAATTTTAGACATTTTATCAGAATTATATTCAACAGATAAAAAAGTTTAAAATACATAACCATTGACTGACTAACCCTAAATGTTTGCTTACACATGTTTCAATGATAGATGTATTTCGACACTACAAGGGCGTACGAGGTACGATCAAGAAGTTCTCAGCCCGACATACTTAGAATGAATAAATTGAAATAAAATCCAAATCAACCTATAATTTATCTTATCCAACAACTTTCGTAGAAAGAATAGAATTCATAAGCTATGGATTTCAGCAGGAATTCGCTGCAAACAGGGGAATGGTGTATTTAACTGAGAAAATTAATAAAGTTGAAGTTAAAGCAGTTATAAAATACTTCTGCAGGACAGGCAGGAAGGAAATTCGTGACAACCATGAAAACCCTTGGGGATGAGTCTTCTTCTTACAGTATGGTGAAGAAAAGGGCTGCTGAATTTAGGAAAGGGGGGGAGAGCGTGGAAGATTATAAACGGTCTAGATGCCCTAAAGAGGCTACTACAGACGAAAACGTTGAGCTTGAGTACAGTCTGATCATTTGTGATTAGATAAGACGCCTGCGTGATATAGCTGGACAAATAGGAATAATTTAGAGGCAGTTAAGTCTATCGTAACCGATATCTTAGGGATTTCCAATGTCTCAGCTAGATAGGGCAACTGAATGTTGACCAAAGATCAAAAGAAGAGCAGGCTTGATATTTCCAAGTATCTCCCATCTCTCTATGAAGATGACCCTGAGGAATTTATGCGTCGAGTTGTGACCCAAGATGACACTTGGGTCCAACACCTTGATCCTCAGACCAAAACGCAGAGTATGCAATGAAGCATCTGAGCTCACCCCTCCTAAGAAATTCAGGAGAGTTTCTTCAGCAGGGAAGGTGATGCGCTATCTTTTGGGATAGACTGGGTGTTATCATGGTTGATTATCTAAATGAAGGTTGCAAGGTAAAATGGTGCATATTACGCAGAAAAACTAAGGAAGCTGGGTCAGGTGATTGTTAAGAAAAGAAGAGGAAAGTTGACTTGAGGTGTTCTGCTCTTGCACGATAAAAAAAAAGGTAAGAGAAAAGTCCAGGGAGTGCCACAATCACAAACCGCAGCCCTTCCCATACCCCAAGAGGAAAAGGAAACCGACAAATCTAAACAAGCACAAACCGAACAAACGTACGAAAAGCTCTAAGATTAGCTCTCTCTTCCCCGAGCGAGGTAATCGCAATACTAAAAGGACTGAAAAACACAAGAACAAAATGACACATGGAAAGACATACAACAAATCGCCTCGTAGAATAAACCACAAAGCAACAAAGAATAAGACTAACACCGGGACCACCGCCTTAGAACGGTCGGTAGAGCAAACCACCGGGGGGTTTAAAGTACTTTTACAGCTAGCTAACTTGACCTTGGGTCCCGATGCTACTCTTAATACAGAAACACATAAAAATTCGGTTCGCATAAAGGCTCCCAACTCGTCAATGCATCAAAGCGAAAACATAAAAATCAAATTAATCACTATAATAAACAAAGACGAGTACTCATGGCTAATTCTACTGTATGCTAGAGTAAATGAAAACCAATAGTTGAACCACGGCGGGCCAAGCCAAAGACATATCGTCAAGCCCCAACCCACTGGTTAAAGTTTTACGAAGAGGCCGTCATTGAGTCTGAGGCCCGAACCGCCGTCGTGCAATTAAAGAGTGAAGCATAGCCATCAACAATGATTGGGTTGACAACTAGGCATGCAGTCTGCCGCATAATATCCAGGCTATAGCCAATTCTTTTATAACGGTTAATAAGTTTTCTGAATTGCTCCGAAAAGTAAGATTTACCTACAATTTTTCTAAATCTGTACACTAAGTCACCGTAAAATTCGGGTTCCGATATACCTTGTTGCAGAAGTGTTTTCAGACTGACGCTATATTTTTCTAACAAGGCACTGTGTCTGCGATAAAATTTCGAAAACGCCTTACGAAGTTTAAAATAACGATAGCCCTGCCTAAGAAGTTTGGCAGTAAGGGCTTTATTACGGTAGTTAAAGTCATTAAGATTTGAAGAAGCTCTGGCGAATCTTATAAGTTGAGATATGTATACCCCATATGAGGTACGCCGGGGGACATCGCCATCCAGAAAAGGGAAACTGACTATATCAAAATCAAAATCGTCCCGTTTATCATAAATTTTGGTGGAAACTGTACCATTAGATATACATAGATTCAAATCCAAAAAAGGCGCCTCGGTATCGGAAGAATTTGCCCTTTTTAATTGGAGTTCTGTAGGGTATATCCGGTCCACCATTTGGTCAAAGTAATTATTGTCAATATTTAATAAATCGTCAAGGTATCTTGAAGTTGAATTGAAAGCCTCAATAATGTCAGCCTGATTTTCACGTGAGACAGACTTCATGAAAGCTCTCTCATAACAAGTACACACCTCACAAGTATTTATGGCTACTGCGACTAAATGCAGCTTCGAGATACTGTTGATGAGCACTTGGTGGGACCGGAAAGAAGGCTTCTATTTTCAAGGGATAAGCAAACTGGAACAGCGTTGGAGCATTGGAGAAAGTGCATCGAAGCAAAGAGAGATTATACTTAGAACTAATGGCACAATTTCTGCATTTGGTCATTTCCAAAGTACAAAGGCCGAGAAATTTTTGATCGTCCCCCGTACATGAAATATGCTAGCTTTGGGCCTACTTCGGAGGCCAAAAATGACTCCATATGTAACAAGAAAACATTGATGCGAAGCATCAATACACTGGGAAACTAATCTGTCATGCATTACTTAGCTCCCTATAGATCGTAGGTATAGTGAAAAAAATGTTATAATTTATGAAAGGTTGTAATTATATAAATTACCGCAATACTCAACGATAAAAACATTATAGACATTATCAGAGCTATGCAAAAAAACAACTATGATCGTCTGTTTTCTAGTCCGCATACATAATTACATATCGTCATCCATAGCCTAGACCTGAAATCATGTATGTAGCAGTGTTTCGTTCTTTTCTCCACTCATAACGTTTTCTTTCGGTCCAAATCTTTCCATGCTTGAATATCAAATTAAACTGTATTATTAAACCAGCTTATAATCTGTTCGATTTGAGAATGCATATTTCCAGTTGTAAACAAAGAAAAATATCTTTTGTGTCTTCTTCGTAGTATGACGAAAAAAACGAAATGAAAGAAATTCAAACGTGTACGAATATTGACAGCAACAAGCCCACTTCAGGTCGAATGGTCAAATTGGGGCTCCTACGGGAAAACTGCTCATTTCTCTTTTAAATGAGCAAAACCCACATTGCTACATTCATTCTACACAGTAATTCCCATTTTTTATTTCACTATGTTACCAATAGCACAGATCTCTGCTTCAAAAATGTGACTTTGAATAATAATAATAAAAAAGTGGGGGTGAATAGTTATATATAACCCCACTAAGAACCCTATTAAACTGGAAGCAAACCGATGTTTTCCAAATGCATACATTTTACAAAAACAACCTCAAATAGATACGCCAGGCTCCAGCCCGGCGTAAATGACCTGCCGTTTCCTTAAGTTCCTTAAGGGGAGGTAACTCTAGGCAAATGTATTTGCCTCCCTTCTGAAAAGAAAACCATTCTATGAAGAAAGAATGTGTTCGTCTTGGACGCATTTTTCGTTCTTTTTTATGGTAGACCCTTTTAAAATAGACACCTTTTCAGACGGGGGCGTGGCACACGAAACACAAAAGGTATCCCCCAACCCCTTTGCGGAAATGGCTAAAATCCTACTAAATGTATCCCTTTGGTGAAAAAATATCAAGTATACCTAGTATCTTAAAAAATGCCCTCTGTGTGCGTGCGTGTGTTTCGAAAAAAAAACAGACCTTGACATTTCGTTCGAATGATCTTCGTGACAAACTATTTTAATACTGAATGTAAAAAGTACATAGTGTGACAGATCTGTTACACTAAAAGAATGTTATTCACGTAAAGAAATAGATATTTTGCAACCTATGAATGAACACTATTTTTCTCATGACATTTCAAAAAAAAAAAAAAACCTTGAGATTTGGGATTGGGGATACTTGTCGTTACGTAAAGCAATATTTCCTTTCCTAACTTCTATAGAGCAAACAAAAAAAAAATACAATAAACACCTACAGACATACCGTTTAAACTTATTCTTTGCATGCTGGGTAATTTTGCGTGCTTTATTTATTTATTTATTTATTTATTTATTTATTTATTTATTTTTGTCAGGAATACTATCAGTGTCAATCAGTTTGGTCCAGATCAGGCCCGACGTTTTGTCGGGCCTGATCTTGGTCCAAACTGTTTACAAAGATTATCAGCAGACGACAAAAATCGCCACTAACGAGGAAAGAGTTAAAGCGCCAAGCTAAATTGTAGTAGACGACAGTTCAGTTTATCATATTTTTTCAAAGAAAATAAGACTTAAGACTTAACATTTCATGTGAATCATCTGCTAGTCAGCTGATTCACATTCAATGTTAAAACTTATTTTCTCTGAAAAGTAATTTAAAAAAAATCAAAACATGTTCTATTGCCTGGCTGTGACTGGCGCTTTTAGGATTAACCCTTAAAGCGCCAAGAAAAACTGCATCTGAAAATGTCGTCTGTTTATGTCGTCTGCAGAATATTCTTGCAAACTTTTAAAACCTATTTTTGCATACCGGAAAACAGTGTGGACCCAGATCAGACTGCTCCTAGAGGAGCAGTCTGATCTGGGTCCACACTGTTTGCAAAAATGACTTTTAAAATCACAAGCAGATGACAAAGCAGACGACAATTGTTGTGATCGGCGCTTTAAGAGTTAACTATTGAATTTTAGACAATTCTTCCTCCTACATTGATTATTTTATCCTTATAAAATAGATGTGCAATTATTTTGATGGCCTTGTAGGAGTGCATTAGTTTCTGACATTACGGGGTACCAAGGAGAAGGACCCTTATTTCGACAGCTTTCATTATTTCGAAGTCATATACTTGCACTGCGCTTTATTCAAAAGTAGTAAATTAGCAATTTTTGTAATGTCTCTATGCGAACCGTTTTGTCATAACTTTTTAGGCAGAGAAAAGTTTTTGTTTTACTCAGTGGTTTTAAAAGCTTTCGAAAAATTCTATTTTCCCCCGTAGTAATAAGGCCACAAATTAAGCAAAAACTGATGGATGAAGGGTTTCAACATGTTCAAAAATTCTGATATTTTCACATTTTTGTTCAGGAATATCAATAATTCAAAGTCAGTGAAGAAAAGAAAAACTTTAATTTCTTGAAACATTTTATTCAAAAAATCCATTTTACTGTAGAAATTGCATAGGTTAGACCAATGTTTGGCCGTAAATTTAATTTTACAGTAATTATTTGAGAACAAAGCGCAGAAACAGAAAAGACAAACGGTTCCTGACGAGATATGTTTAATCAGAACTAAAGGTTTCATTTAGAATAAAACGCCGAGCGAAAATAAATAAATAAATAAATAAAACGTCTTTCCAAAGAATGTCGAAAGGACCGTAGGTAGTCTGTCTCCAGACTTCATCTTTTTTTTATGAAAAATAAAAAAAAACTCTCATCAAGTTGTCCTCTGCTGAATTTGCCCATAGCATGATAAGGGTTAAATAATCATAAATCCACCCTGATTTACTATATCAAGGTTAATAAGGTCTCCAATCGTGGCATGCTACAAGCCTCATACAACTTCCTGATTCAAATCATTTGCTTCAGTGCAGGAAGCATTTCTTTTACCCGAAACGTGATTTTTGAAGTCGGAGACGTGCTTCAGTTATTTTACAAACAAGAGGGTCATGATGGCCCTGTAACGCTCACCTGAGTATACATAGCACTTAGAGAACCTGACCTAGAGCTCATCCAGGCAAACATTCTGACCAAAATTCATAATGATTAAATTAACAAGTAAGACAATGTAGCATGTCTAATGGACTGTGAAATAGAGGCGAAGGTCAAATATGGATGACTGCACTCAAGAGGCCATGCTAAGATGTATGCATGTGCTAAGTATCGCTGGCTGTAGGAGCAATAGTTACTGAGAAACTAACCTGAACACAAAGACTTTACAAGTGCTAAATATCACTCTGTAGGACCAATAGTTACTGTTAACGGACCTAACGGAAAAGCTTAGGAAAATCACTGGACCGTGAAATATAGGTCATAAGTGACCCAGTTCCAAACTCCACCTAGAAACCATCAAAACAAACAATTTGAGCAAGATTCATGACGATCACTTCAAAACGTGACTTCTAGAGTGCTAACAAGGTTTTCCTTTGGTTTGGCTGGGTGACTTAGTTTTTGACCCCAAGTGACCCAGTTTAAAACTTAACCTAGAAATCTACAAGACAAACACTTTGAGCAAGATTCGTGATGATTGCTTCAAAAATGTGACCTCTAGAATGTTAACAAGGTCTTCCTTTGATCTGGCCCGATAACCAAGTTTTGACCCAAGTGAACCAGTTTTGAACTTGACCTAGAAATCATCAAGACAAATTATGAACAAGATTCATGATGATTGCTTCAAAAATGTGACCACAAGAGTGTTAACAAGTTTTTCCTTTGATTTGGCCTGGTGAACTAGTTTTTAAAGCCAAGGGACCTAGTTTCGAACCTGAACTAGAAATCACCAAGACAAACATTTGAGAAAGATACATGATGATTGATTAAAAAATGTGACCTCTAGAGTCTTGATTTAGCCCAGTGACATAGTTTTTAACCCCAAAGAACCCAGTTTCGAACTTGACTTAGAAATCATCAAGAAAACATTTTGCGCAAGATTCATGATGATTACTTCAAAAATGTGACCGCTAGAGTGTTAACAAGGGTTTCCTTTGATTTAGCCTGATGACCTTATTTTTGACCCCTAGAAGCCCAGTTTCGAACTTGATCTAGAAATCATCAAGACAAACATTTTGAGCAATACTCATGATGATCACTTCTAAAATGTGACTAGATAAAGTGTTAACAAAATCTTCCTTTGATTTGGCCTAGTGACCAAGTTTTTAACTGAAAGTAACCCAGTTTCTATACTGAATCTAGAAATCATGAAGACGCAAACATTTTGAGGGAGATTCGTGATGACTGATTCAAAAATGTTACCTCTAGAATGTTAACAACGTCTTCCTTTGATTTGGCCAGGTGACCTAGTTTTTTACCCCAAGTGACCCAGTTTCGAACTTGACCTAGACATCATTAAGACAAACATTTTGAGCAAGATTTATGATGATTGCTTCAAAAATGTGACTGCTAAAGTGTTAAAAAGGTTTTCCTTTGACTTTGCCTGGTGACCTAGTTTTTGACCCAAGTGGCCTAGTTTCAAACTTGACATAGAAATCATCAAGACAAACGTTTTGAGTGATATTCATGATGATTTCCTCAAATATGTTACCTCTGGAGTGTTAACAAGGTTTTCCTTTGATTTGGCCTGGTGACCTAGTTTTTTACCCCAAGTGACCCAATTTCGAACTTGATCTATAAATCATCAAGACAAGCATTTTAGCAAGATTCATCCTGATTACTTCAAAACTTCTAGAGTGTTAACAATTTTTTTCTTTGATTTGGCCTGGTGCTAGGTTTGATCCAAAGTGACCCAGTTTCAAGGTTGACCTAATTTTCACAGAAGCAAACATTCTGAGCAAGTTTCATCGAGACTAGGTCAAAACTGTGACCTCTAGAGTGTTACCAAACTAATTGTTGACGTCGGACGACGGACATCGACGGATGACGGACTGAGGGTGATCACAATAGCTCACCCTGAGCTTTCGCTCAGGTGAGCCAAAAACACTTATCAAAAGTCCGTTTTGATATCATTGTATGTTAATGTATTCAGTCGAACCTCAACAGCTCGAACACCGATGGCTCGTTTAACATGGCTAATTCAAACTCGTTTTTTAATCCCTGTGAAAATCTTTCGATAGCTCAAGAAAACAAATATTTAAGGGAAGTTTATTTTATCATAAAACTGCATGTGAGAACTCATTAGACTCGCATCATCGAGGCAATTCTAATGAGTACTCAACATGCTATTATTGTGCAGAAGATCGAAAATAATCCCTAAATTATCGCCATTTGCTTCCTGAGCTGGCGTCATGATTAACCCTCATGACTTTGGCTGAAACGAACTACCCGTATCTCGAACAAATTTCCATGTCCCAAAGATGTTCGAGCCATTGAGATTCGACAGTATTTGTGCAGTCTGATCAGAAACTTTGACTGCCAGCTGTGGGAAAAAAAATTTCTGATCTATGGTCATTTTAATTTAAAGCTCCTTTAAGACTATGTTTCTAGTCTTGTGACGTGTGCACAGTGGACGTGCGTTCATAACGAATTCATGTAGTTTATTGGCATGTGTTGTTTCTGAGCAGAAATGTTCTGGAAAAGGTCACCATCTTAAATCTTAATGATTCAGTTTGACTCATAAGGTATCGATGTTTCATTTGTTTCAAAATCCTGTTTACAAATCCATTTGAATAACATTTTGGAACATAAATAGGATTCCGAATTATGTTTCAGTTTCAAGTTAACCAAAATACATTGACAATTTTCTTTTTTGGCCACGAAAAGATATTAGAAGCCGCTAATGAGTACCTAAAACATATGTTTCATGCAGAAATAAGAAAAATCTTTACTTAATATACCCCACCCCTCTAATCTAGTGCTATTTTAGATATACCTGCCATCCTCTTCAATCAGACGCATTATATTACCGGGTTTGATGTCCCGGTGGATCACTCCTTGAGATCGTAAGTACTTCAGACCACTTGCTGAAACGAAACGAAAAGTCAGATCTTAAATATTCTCTTATTACTCCATGAAAGCATACTTTGTCAGTACATGTACTCATAAGGAGTGCTTTGTGTTCTTAAGTCCATTACGAAAACATGCCTGTTCAAATATACTGAAAATTTTATCATAAAAAGAAGAAATTTTCAGATAAAAAAAAATCTGATATTTTTCATATTTCTGCTCAAAAACATAGATTGTGGGTACTCGTTAGAACCGCCTCGTCGAGGCGCATCTAATGGATACCCTACAATATAAGTTTTCGTTGAGAATGAAGAAAAATATCATTTTTTGTTGAAAAAAAAAAACGCCTTACTTGACAAAAAAGTTGATGATTTGAGAATACAAATGTCAATTTTTGGGTGCAAAAATTTGGTCATCATTTTAGTTCAAAATATCAGGCAGCAAAGATCTATGGGCATGCTGTCATGCCCTTGTAGATATGCATCACGAAAACATACCTATATAATTTTGACCCCCTTAAACCCCACTTGTATATAGTAAAACTGGGGTTTACAGGGGTACACATTATTTTTCTTATTTCTGCTCAAAACATAGATTGTGGATACTCGTTAGAACCGCCTCGGCGAGGCGGTTCTAACGAGTACCCACAATCTATGATTTGAGCAGAAATATGAAAAAATATCAGAATTTTTTATCTGAAAATTTTCATTTTCTGATGGTAAAATTTTCAGTGTATTTGAAAAGGTATGTTTTCTTAATGTTGGCTTCGTGGCTCTGATACCATAACAACTTGGAGGTTTAGATTTCGCTTTTTGTTCAAACATATTTTATTGCTAAATAACATACTTGCAGGACGGTTGGGCCGAACGTTCTAACAACGTTATGTATGATCCTTCCCATATTATGCAATGCATACAGTCGAAGTCATGATAAAATTGTAAAATGCACTTTCAATACTGTCAACGCTTAGTACTCTCGGTAAAATTTTCAGCAGACGACATACTGAAAAATTTTCTTTTTCAAGATATTGAAAACAGGATTTGACATTTCATGCGAATTGTCTCCAATGGAGACAATTTACATGAAATGTCAAATCCTGTTTTCTGGCAAAATTAAGAAAAAAATGTAAACCAACTTGTGGTCTGCTGAATTGCCTGGGCAAGAGAGTGGTAAAAGTTAACTTATGATGTTTTTGACTTTGAGTGTTCCGTCACTGAAATAGCATGCACAGACACACGACACGGATATACCATCCAGTCACATTATACTGCAATGGGATTCCTAATTTTATTTTTTAATGCTGAGCGCCAAGCAGATGAGCAGCTAATAGAATTTTAGCCATATGTATGACTCGACCGGTGATCGAACCCATAACCTCACGGAAGCACAGCGGACGCTCTACCGAATGAAACACTGTGCCGGTTTCAGTACCGTTAAACTTTAAACGCTGCTGTATTTACACTATGTATTCGGGCAGTCAGGCCGAACCAAACAGCGTAGACCCAGATCTGACGCCGCACAACTCGGCACCTGATCAGGGTCTACTCTGTTTGTCATTCATTAAGAAGTTTTTAATTACATCAACAGGTAATAAAAGTCTTGTTCAAATGTTAGGACAATTATAGTAAGGAGTTGAGGTGTTCCAATACGGTATCCACACACGCAGGTAAAAGGTAAAATGTACATGGGCTCCACAGGGCGATCATGTGCGATCGGGGCAAGCGCGGCCACAGCGAAGATCCAGATCAGACTGCGTAGATGCGCAGTCTGATCAGGGTCTACGCTGTCCGCTGCCAGGATCATTGGCTACTATAGAATCTATCAATGGAGAGCAAAAAGCCCGGATGATATATTGCGCATGCGCAGGACAATCTGCGAGTTTTGCTTATGTTCGAAGCCTCGGACGCTTATTCGCTTAGCAAGGCCAATATATATAGTCAATCCTGTAAGGAAGATTACCTGTATTTAGCAATCATCTGTCTTAAAAGGCCTTTATTTCAGATCCTATCAAGAGAAAGGAAGCGGTTACCTTTTTTCTAGCAAGCATCTGTCTTAAGCAACCATTTTATGGCTTTGCCATAAGTGCTTGCTTAACACAGGTTTAACTGTAGGATAAACGTTAAAAAAATAACAATGCATGAAAACTGTAAAGAAAGAAGGAATAACCGCAAAAGAAAAGAAAATGAATGAGAAAGGTAGAAAGAAAAATACATGCGATAAGAAAAAAAAAAACAGTAATGGGGTACTTATTAACTTTAAAGCCAAAGCAAATTTGCAGCAGGCGGCTTTCTGAAATTGATTGTTTTTTGGGTTTTTTCTGTTTTTTTCTTTTTTTTTTTTCTTTTTTTTTGTTTGTGTGTTTTTTTTTTTTTGTGTGTGTGTTGTTTTGTTTTGTTTTGTATTTTTTTTTTTTTTTTCTTTTTTTTTTCTTTTTTTTTTTTTTTTGTTTTCTAAGGAAATAAGACTGACGTTTCCACTGACGATCCACACGTAATGCCAAGCCTTATCTTCCCTAAAAATAAAAAGAAACATACTTCAAAGTGTCGTCTGTTGTCGTTGTGATAAGCGCTAGGATGTCAGTAAGTGGACTATCTTAAAATATTGTATGTAAAGGCTTAAATTTGAATGTAAATTATGTCGAACTTCCCGTTTACTCTAACAAGGCTGAAAAACAAAAACTTCCTGTTAAATTTGAATGAAATACGCTAAAGGAAATATTTGTTAAAATAGTCATATGTTGGTCAAGTATATAATTGATTTCATGTTTTCTTGGCATTATTTCATTGTATATATAAAATTTACTATCTTTTTTTCCGGGAATAGTTTCTATCCTATATAATCAAGTACGTCAATCAAACGGATTTGAGTAAATGGGCGGCGCCATTCGAAAATGTGTCTTCGGGCCATATGAGGTAGGCCCAGATCAGACTGCGCATTCGCGCAGTCTGATCAGGCAGTCTGATCAGGACCTTCACTGTCCGTTAACAGAATCATTGGATACTACAGAATGTATGAACGGAGAGCAAAGGCCAGATCATACTTAACGCATGCGCAGGATGATCTGAATATGCGCCTTTTGCGCATGTTCGACAGCAAATTTTCACCTGACGCGGCGCAACAATAGCGTTGGGGAAAAGTGAGGTCATTACACAGCTACAGACAAACACAGAGGATAAGTCATAGATATGCTCATTCTTTCATTATTTTTTTTAGATGTATGGGGAAATATTTGTGCTTTTGTTCATGGCGAGTCCGTTAGGGCGAGTCCAAATATCCAGCCCTCTTTACAATCAATACCAATATTTGTAAGATGTATGGACGGTTTTAATCCATAGATTGACAATAATTTTCGCTATAAAAGTTGATACTGGAACTACTTTAGGCGTAACAAAAATCACAGGAGTTTCACTCTCGTTTCAAATTGATGTTCTGATAATTATATTGTCCGAAAAATTAATTAGAATATGTTTTCTTTTACTCCAAGTTTCTCGAAAATGATTTATTCTCTGAGGTTCTGCAGAATATGCATTCTTATCATAAAAATACATAAAACTACAAATATACCAAAATATTTAATAGTAATAAGATTAAAATTACCATTTAAATGATAACACGATTGCCTCCCCTGACCTAACTTGTCTACGTAGCCTAGTTAAAAAAACACATACTTAGATATACTTTGTCCTATATATAATCATTGCACTTTATAGCAAACTAGGGGCATCTTAATTTCATTTAGAAACAGTATTTTCATACTCCAAAAAGTAAGGTTATATCGAAATTGGCTCCAGTATCAACATTTAAGAAAATATTTAAAAAAATAGAACCTGTTTTGGTTTCATCTTACTTTTATTTTATTATTTATTTTTGTTTCCTTTTTCTAATTTAATCTTTTGTACCAGTCTGAATAAATGGATTAATCTACCTGCTTCATTAGTATTCAACGGCATCTTTATTGCATAAAACCCAGTAGATATACTAAAATGACCTATCAAAATTGATGTTAAAAAGCATGGAGAAAGCCTCCAGGGCATATGCGAACAGCAAAGATTCAGCAAAGCACTCCCCCGCCCGCCCCAACGCCACCACCACCCCGAAAAAAAAAGACACAGTCCTGTTTGCGCTTATGCTGTACGTCGATACATTTACAGTATACAATGTATCTGTAAGTGGACAGGGAAGCCCTTGATCAGACTGCGCGCGGGCGCGCAGTCTGATCAGGGCCCTCCCTGTCCGCATGTCTTAAAAACGCCTTTTCCTATGGGGATGTTCATTTGAGTTTGAAATCACAGAAATAACACAATTATAAATATATTTAGTGGAAAAGCAACAAAAAATATCTAAAATTTTCCCTAAAATCATAACAATATCTGGAACATTGCCATTAACAGTTAGCACGCGAAGGGAAAATCCAACAGACGACAAATTCATGTTGTTTTTTTTTATCTTATTTTTCCCAGAAAATAGAAACTGTGATTTCATGTAAATTGTCTCCTAAATTTTGCATGAAATGTCAAATCCTGCAATCTCGGAAAAAGTAAGAAAAAAAATATCATCAATTTGCCGTTTGCTGAATGTGTCTGTAGAGTGGTAATGGTTAATATAACTGTGTTGTTCTGTTGTTAGTTCCCAACCAGTACACCGGTGGGAGACTACAGGTTAGAACTCATGCCGTCTTCCGTCCGTCCGCCCGTCCGAGAACTTGGCCTGGGCATACGTTTCGTATTGTACGGCCTATGGGTATTAAATTTGTATTGGTACAGCAATTGAAGATGTGTGTGACTCACCAAAAGTGGAGTACGGTGACCTATATTTTCAACTCTACCTGTTTTACACATTTAATTTCCTAGTGAAAATTTTATCACAAAAAGAAGAAACTTTTCAGAAAAAAAAACCTGATATTTTTCATATTTCTGTTCAAAAACATAGATTGTGGGTACTCGTTAGAACCGCCTCGTCGAGGCGGTTCTAACGAGTACCCACAATCTATGTCTATGTTTTTGAGCAGAAATAAGAAAAATAATGTATACCCCTGTAAACCCCAGTTTTACTATGTAAAACTATGCAAAAATCATACTATGAATAGACGGGGCCAATCAAATTCGATGTTACGGTTCATCCCGAAGACAATTTATCATAAAAGAAACGTAGATCACTGCGACCTATAAATTGACCTTTGACCTAGTTTATACAAAACCATTGTCAGATGCATTTTCGCTGTAATGTATCGTTTAGGCTTACCAAATATACTTAGGATATGGTAGGAAAGCGTTGTAACGTATAGTCTAGGCTTACCAAATATAGTTAGGATATGTTAGGTATTCGTTCTAATGTATAGTCTAGGCTTACCAAATATAGTTAGGATTCGGTAGGCATGCGTTGTAATGTCTTATCTATGCTTACCAAAATAGTTAGGATACGGTAGGTATGCATTGTAATGTATAGTCTAAGCTTACCAAATATAGTTAGGACATGGTACATATGCGTTGTAATGTATAGTCTAGTCTTAACAAATGTAGTTAGGATATGATACTATCATCATCATCATCATCTTCGGATTTTTGATTAACGTGCAGGTACGGCTAGACATAAATGGGTTGAAATAATTTTTTTTTTAAAATATCTTCTGGTAGCAAGGATTCGGTTTTATTTGAGTGCGTTCATGAACAGTAATGTAACAAACTCCTAAACCCAGCTTATAGTCATCTAGCCCATAGTAGAGAATATTCTGTTTGGGCAACATCCACATCAGTGGACACTCTTCCAGGTAGCTGGCTTGCTGCACGCATGGCAGATCTCACACCAGATCTCTAGGTATGTCTATCATGAGGGTCGAAAGCCGAGAGCTTCCACTCTCCGCAATCCCTCTCTGTCAGCTGCTTCCATGTCATCTTCGGCCTCCCAGGCCCACGCTTTTCATCAACCTGTATGCCAAAGGCGTCTTGACTGCACCATTGGAGCGTTTTACATGTCCATACCAGCAGAGCCTTCCCAGCAAGCATTCTACGTAAATCTACATCGGGCCGTCATCGGCCCGTCAGCTACCCTGACGGGCCGATGACGGCCCGATATAGATTTACGTAGAATGCTGACTGGGTTCTCTCCTTCAGAATGAGATCCAGATCCTCAATGCCAAGCCGCGCAAGCAGTTCAGTGGCTCTGGTGGTGACAATATCTTACGGTTTGACATTGCAGATCTGTCTGATCATTGCCCTGTCATTTCGCTGCAGACCTTGGAGGTTTGGTTTTGTCAATGGCCAGGTCACACTGGCATGAAGCATTGCGATCCGCACACAAGAGCTGTACACGCGGTCACGTGTCTTGAAAGAGAGGTGGAGGGAAGAGAGAGCTGGTAGCAGCTTCTTGAACTTCTTCCAAGCGTTTTTCACACGTGTTGTGGTTGAAAGTTCACAGCCACCGGCTGCAAAGAGCATGTCTTCTAGGCTGCAAAAGGAAGCTATACCACCTCCAGTTTGACAGGTACGACTTGGACTTCCCTCTGTGGTCTTACGTATCATGTCTACTATATCCTAATTATATTTGGTAAGACTAGACTATAAATTACAACAAATAGGTATCTGACAAATGTACCATCGGACAAAACAAAAAACATTACCTATATGTTCAATAAAGGTCAAAAAGTCGTCGTCGGGGAAACCGAACCCGTACTGTGGCTGTTCCAAAAGTGTGTACAAACTCCCTCCTTGACAGTACACCATAACGATTATCTGACAACGTGTACTCAGCTACAAAACAACAAAAACAATAATTACTCATATATCATCATATACGGATTCAAATTAGAAAGCACAAGTCACAAACACCAATGTGGATGGATAAAAACGTCTATTTCAACATCTTTCAAGATATGAACCGGGACAGAAAAAAAGTTTACTACAGGACTGCACGTGCACCCAACGAAGATCAGAACCCAGCTACCATTCTTTATAATTCTATAGTCGGCTGTTATCAGCCCGTTAGCTAATCTGACGGATCGATAACGGCCCGCTATAGATTTATGTAGAATGCTTACCGAGAACGCGCTTCGTCTGATCACCATCACGAAACTATACCTATTATAATTATGACCCCTCAAACCCCACTTTTATATAGTAAAACTGGGGTTTACAGGGGTATACATTAGTTTTCTTATTTCTGCTCAAAAACATAGATTGTTGGTACTCGTTAGAACCGCCTCGGCGAGGCGGTTCTAGCGAGAATCCAAAATCTATCTTTTGAGCAGAAACATGAAAAATAACAGAGTTTTTTTTTCTTTTTTTTTTATCTGAAAATTTTCAGTTTTTGAAGGTGAAGTTTTCTATATATTTGAATAGGAAAGTTTTCGTAATGACTCTAAGCAGGGTATACTGTGGGTAGCCAAGGATCCTATGCGTCTTTAGGTGTTCAGTGAAGACATTCCCCCCAGGCTGATCTGAGTCTTCGCTGGGTTCACATGCAATTTTGTAGGAAATGCTGTGCCCTGGCTCATATTTGACATACCGCGGTTAAAACAAAATACATCAGCAGCCAAAGGGCTGTTTTCCTGCTTGGAATCACAGTGATTTGTTACAAAATGATGTTAATATCTGATACGACCTCCTTTTTGTCCTTAAAGGCGCCATATTCCTCAAAATTGACTTCTGAATTAATGTTGGCAACATTAAATCAGAGAAACGATAAAAAAAAAAAAAATCATATCGTTTCAAGAATGAGAGACAAACTGAAATTTTACAGGCTGACAGATGCCATATATCAATTTATTTAAGCGTTTTTGGATAATAAAATGTCCATTTTTGAAGAACATGGAGCCTTTAAATGCGTCACCGCCAGGATGATGTCTGCAAGAGGTTATGTAGATTAAGTAAATGTTAACGGCAAATCTTGACCTCACTCTACTATTTTCGGCTTTTTGTGATTGTTTTATCCTCGCTCTTTTCGGAGAAAAAGCGGGGATATTGTGATACCCCGCGTCCGTTCGTCCGTACGTCCGTCTGTCCGTCCGTCCGTCCGTACGTTCGTCTGTGATGTCACACCACTGCTCCTAGACCATTTAAGCTAGAATCTCGAAACTTTCACAGGCGATAGCCCTATGGATGAGGACTGCAGGAACACTTTCGGAATTTTGATGTAAACCCTGGGGCAGGGTCGGGGGTGTGGCCCCGAAGGGTCCAAAATCTCTTTGTACGAACATAGTCATGCTCCATATCAATGCAAAGGAAATAAAGAGTAGACTACAGTGGTGCAAATATTTTGCCCTGGGGGCATGTCTGGGAGTCACCAGAGTTCAAAACGTAGGATTTGGGGTCCTTTTTTTTATTGTCACACAACTCCTCCTAGGCTTTTTGAGTTAGAATCTTGAAACTGTCGCACGTAATAGCCCTATGGATGAGGACTGGAGGGACGAATTTTGATGTGCGCGGAGATATGCGATGGCGCTGGCGCGGGGATATGCGATGGCGTGCCATCGACTTGCTCTAGTTTACTTGTTAATTTGACCCCTGCTGCACACTGACACACTGTAAGTTTTTTAAAGAAAATGATATAACCATATTGGTCAGAAGCTAAACATGCAACACATGACAATATTCCATCAATAGTAAAGGGTGCACACTTTCTTTTGCGTTTGAGCATATAATGACACTGGACCATGGAATATAAGTCTCGCTGACATATGTGGTGACCCATGACTCTCAAACAGGTAGGGGCCAGATATGGGGGAATAAGTTTTGAGCAGAAGATAAATGGCTAGAAGTGTAAAATAAGTTTTTATTCATTTATCCCTTTGAAACCATTTTGATAACGTACAGGTGAAGATTAAAAAGTCTCTTAAACAAAAGTAACTTTATATATTTAAAATCACTTAGAAAGGTGTTTTATTCATTTATTATTTTTAATCTAATTCACTGTTACACACAATCCATCATAACAATTTTGATCTTTTGACGTGTTCATCATTTTACCTAATGCATAATTAAAAGTTAATAAAGAAAAAGATTAAAAAAAACTGCTTTTATTTTTTCCTCTTTTTTTTATTTTTATTTTGACAACTCTGCAAACTAAGAATTCATTTATTCACACTTCAATAAGAATGCATTAAAGTTAAAAAATAATAATAATAATAATAATGCATAATAGAATTTAGATATTTCTTTTAAAACAATTGATAAAATTTAGCATTAAATCAACATATTCATATAGTTCAGGTAACGTAATGAACACTTTATTAGATTATATTCATTTTCCCCCTTTCAAGTCCCACCTAAACAGACCAGACCGTGATAATCACTTAAGACCAGCCTTTGATGTGAGCCACTGCTATCAGGGCTGTGCATTGTGCGCAATCATGATGGAACACCCCAGCCAAGAGGCAAGGAATATAAGTCACATTGACTTCTGGCAAAATTCAAGTTATTGTCTGCTAAGCGTAGACCAAGGTTTTGAGATAAGCTAATACTTGTTTTAGGATAAGAGTTGTCATCCACTTAAGTCGTAACTGGACAAAGTAGGGGAAGACCGAATATTTAGGGTCATTACAGTATAAAACATTTTGCGACATTCGTCCGAGTTACCGATAAATAAATAGATTATGCAAAAACAGGCTTTGGTATTAATGTGACCTGTGTAGACAAGTGTTTATCAATTTTTCACTTGTAAACACTGTAACAGCCACGGTTCCTCCAAATGAAGAATGAACTGATCCTGATCAGTTTGTGTGAGGTGCTAGGTGATCTGAGCGTTTGCTGTTCACACAAATGCAGTGAAATAATATGCGCAATAACATGTGACAATGTTTACTAACTATATATAGAATATGGGAAACCCAGAATAAAAATGTCGGTGATCGATATACATTTCATACGAGTCGATTCGGAGTAAAACAAAACAGATTAACCCTTAAACCGCCAATCACAACAATTGTCGTCTGCTTTCTCATCTGCTTGTGCTTTTAAAAGTCATTTCTGCAAACAGTGTGGACCCAGATCAGGAGCAGGTCCACACTGTTTGCCTACATGCTAAAAGTATGTTTGAAAAGTTTGCAAGAAGATGCAACAGACGACATAAACAGAAGACACTGTCAGATGCAGGTTTTCTTGGCGCTTTAAGGGTTAACGATTAGCATGCTGAGTAATATTTTCAGCGAGACGATATTTGATTTCCAACCCCCCCCCCCCCCCCCCTCTCCTCCTCCCCCACTCCCCCCAGAAAGGAGGCTTTGACGTTTCATGCAAATCGTCTCATATGGCGACATCTTGCATTAAATTTCAAAGCCTGTTTCTGGGAAAAATAATAAAAAAAAAATATCAATTTGTTGTCTGTTGAATTAGCCCAGAGAGTGGTCAAGGTAAATCTGTTCTAGATTTTACCCGATAGACCTGCAGTCCGACCATATTTAACCCTTCTCTTGCTGAAAGCGACATGCCTTGTCTTAGCAAACAGTGTAGATCCAGATCAGATGGCTTCTGAAGAAGCCAACTGATCTGGATCTGCACTGTTTGTCATTAAATATGTGAATTTCTATCAAAACCCTGGATCAAGTAATCTGATTGGCTAGAAATTAGAAGTGGGCGTGGCATCTTAATATATTCAGCATGAGAAGGGCTAAATCAATCCTAAAAGAGCAAAGCAAAACTGTAGCAGACGAAAGTCAACTTTTTTTAATCATTATTTATTTATTTATTTATTAATTTATTTATTTAATTTTATTTATTTATTTTTTAGAAAAAAAAAATATGGCTTGACAGTTTATGCGAATTCTCAGTTAGCAGACAATTCACATAAAATGTCAATCTTTATTTATCTCTGAAACCATTACGAAAACATGCCTATATAATTTTGACCCCCTTAAACCCCACTTTTATACAGTAAAACTGGGGTTTACAGGGGTATACATTAATTTTCTTATTTCTGCTCAAAAACATAGATTGTGGGTACTCGTTAGAACCGCCTCGTCGAGGCGGTTCTAACGAGTACCCACAATCTATGTTTTGAGCAGAAATATGAAAAATATACGATTTTTTTATCTGAAAATTTTCCTTTTTTGGTTGGAAAATTTTCTATATATTTGAATAGGAGTGTTTTCGTAATGGTAATAATAAATGTTGTCTGCTGTTGTTGTGACTGACGCTTTACGGGTTAATGGTACTTTTGTCGGCTTTTACGTAATTTCTCGACCTCTTTATAGATAGTTCACACATCCTGGTAAATATTACAATTCAAAAGACAACTTTGCTTTGGGTCCTCCTATAGTATGTGACGTAGTTTTAGGTTGTTTTTCAATGAAAGGATAAATATTTTCGATTCGCTTGAGAAAACAAACTTTTAACACATAACATCCTGAAGAAATTTTTCAGCAGACGATATGTTGCAATAGTTTCTTATTTTTTTCTAGAAAAAGGGTTTTGATGTTTTATGCGAATGGTCATTTGCAAGAAACGTCAAAATCTATTTTCTAGGAAAAAAAAATTAAACTTTCGTCAACTTGTCGTCTGCTTGTTAAGAGAGATCTGGAGGTTATTACAGCTGATTTATGATTTAAAAAAGATGTTTATTTTTTACGGACTTTGCTAACATAAACAAGACTATACTGGAAAATTTTATTTATTTTGACATCATATTTATTTTTAGACTTCCTGAAATTTAACTGCGAAAATTGTATCACAAGCCCAGAGCTGGAACGATGTCAACTGACCGTAATAATATAACTTTCAATGTGTTTATTTCTTCTTAAAGCTTTCTAAATACTTTAATTACCGTATTTTGCCTAAGCATTCGGACAGACTGTCTTGATCAAACATTGAAGACCCATATCAGACGCCGCAGAATGCCCAATATATGTCTTCATGGGGAAATATAGATATATTTACTGTGCTACTCTTCTGGTCAAGTGCTGTACATGCAATTGCAGCCATTACGAAAACACGCCTATTCAAATATATAGAAAATTTCACCTCCAAAAACTGAAAATTTTCAGGTAAAAAACTCTGATATTTTTCATATATCTGCTTTAAACATAGATTGTGGGTACTCGTTAGAACCGCCTCGGCGAGGCGATTCTAAGGAGTACCCATAATCTATGTTTTTGAGCAGAAATCAGAAAAATAATGTATACCCCTGTAAACCCCAGTTTTACTATACAAAAGTGGGGTTTAAGGGGGTCAAAATTACATAGGCGTGTTTTCGTAATGGTAGATCTGGAATCAGTTCTTTGACGATTAACGCATTTATGCTGACTGGACACTCCTACCTCAACTTTTTGGACAGTCCACTTCCAGTAGAGGGAGTGTCTGGGTACACGTTTAACAGAAATTCCTGTACTTCATGCAAACAGTGCAGACCCTGATCAGACGCTGCATTCTGCTGCGTCTGATCTGAATCTAGGCTGTTTGCCTATGTCCCTTTTATGGGACGCCAGGTATAAATTGGTTACGTGATTTTTATGATTCAGTTCATAAATAAAGTGCACGTTACTGTACATCGTTTTCCGGCCCGGGAACATTTTGAACATCCCTCGTATATATCTGTCTTTCTATGCCCTAAAGCAGCAAAGGCATAATAGAAACCTAGCCAAGGAGAAATCTACAAACCATCTGAGGCTTACTCTTCAACCTTTTCAGCCCTGTAAACCAAAACAGACACCTTTGCAAACAGTGTAGATCCTGATAAGACGGCTCGTAGCAAACCGTCTCATCAGGAGCTACACTGGCTAACCATTCTGGCTTTGTTTTTTGACTGACATGCCGATTTACAATAATGGGCTTATGCAAATCCAAAGATGGAAGAGTCTACATCAGAAACTCAAGGGTGAAATGGTTGATATTTTATTTTGTCAAAAGTGTATTACCTCTTGTTCACAGTCAAACAGTTGTATTACATTCTTATGTTTGAACTTCCGGAGTAGTTCCACTTCTCGTTCTCGAGCGAGAATTGCTTGACGAGATTCTCGTGTGCTGAACTCTTTAATGGCAACTTGTTCACCAGTTTTCTGAAGGCAAAGTAATCATTTAATTTTAAAGGGGCTTGATATATTTGGTAGATTTATTGTCACTTTGTACAGTCAACCCTTTTTATACCGACACTCGTTACAAAGACAAACTTCGTTATAATGACAATTTAAATATCACGAAACGTTCGCCCAAGAGGTGACGGTTAGTGACAAATTATGCAAGAACATTGCATAATACGAGGGTGAGTCAATAAGTAACCAGCCTATCCCATTTCCCATGGATCGAGACGGTCACGATTTTCATGCTTTCTTTCAATATATGTTTTATACACGGGTACAAAATTGCACGCGTATTGAGTCATTCTTTAATAAGATATTGAATGTCAAACATGGCTAGTGATGCAAAGGCATGCTTTTCTTCTAAAGCTGAGTACCGTGCTGTAATTCGGTACTTGTATTTAAAAGGTAAAATAGGCAAGGAAATACACGGCGAGTAAGCCGATGTTTATGGGTCTTCTGCACCATCTTATGCTCAGGTTAAATTCTGGGTAGGGGAATTCAAACGCGGTAGAACGTCTTTAGAAGATGAAGCCAGGTCTGGACGCCCATTGGATGCCCCCGACGAAGAAATGTGTAAGAAAGTTCGGGATCTGGTATACTCTGATAGGCGAATTCAGGTGGAAGAAATAGCGCAAGCATTAGGTATTTCACATGGCAGCGTTTCAACAATCTTACATGATCGTTTAGGTATGCGCAAGCTAACAGCCCATTGGGTCCCCAAATCCCTTAGCGATGAGCAAATGGCAACCAGAGCATCAGTATGCAGCGCCTTGTTGAAGAGTTTTAGGTCAAAAGTTGATTTTCTTTTGCGTCTGGTAACTGTAGATGAGACTTGGGTTCATTTTTATCAGCCAGGGAATACAGCTCAAGAGTCGTCAGTGGGTAGGGCCTGGGTCCCCGAGGCCAAAGAAGTTCAAGACGCAACCATCTGCTGGCAAGGTGATGGCCACAGTATTTTGGGACGCAAAAGGCGTTATTATGTTGGACTTTTACCCAAGAGAAGTACAATAATTGGAGTGTACTATGCAAACTTGTTAGACCAGCTGAGAACTGCTATCCGTGAAAAATGCCGAGGTAAACTCTCTTAAGGTGTTTTGCTGCAACAGGACAACGCGAGAGTCCACACTTGCAAAGTTGCAATGGATGCTGTAGAGCGAAACGGGTATGAATTAATACCACATCCTGCCTAGCTCCTAACGACTTCTTCCTATTCCCAAACTTGAAAAAGGATATCCGTGGACTTCATTTCCGGTCTAATGAAGAAGTCTTGACGGCAGTTGAGGAGTGGAAAGGACCCTGCCTTTTCAATTCTGGGCTGATGGCACTTGCACACCGTTGGTCTAGGTGCATCACACTAGAGGGCAATTACATCGAAAAAGAAAAGGTGGATCTCAACCGGAAATAAGTTAGGCTGGTTACTTATTGACTTACCCTCGTATCTTCAAGCAACATGTGTTTTGGATATTTGTTAGAATCGCCTCAGAGAGGCGATTCTAACAAATATCCAAAACATATGTTCTATGAGGAAATACGAATAAAATAAGGCCTTTTTCTACCTATCATTTTGTCCATTAAAAATTCTTTACAACAGCAGATTCGTGATAATGACAACGTCTTTGAAAACAAATGCTGTCGTTGTAACGAGGATACACTGTTGATTAACTGCCACTTTGTAGACTGGAGGCAATTTTTCAGACCACGTTTTCTTTCCTGCATACCGAGCCCCTTCTGAAAAGCAGCCATTCTAAAAGAGAAGAATTTGCTCACAATATACGTTCTCGTAGAGAAAGTAACAGTCAGCATTTAGGATCACTTGAAAATAAATTATCAATCCCAAAATGAGATATAAGGCGGCGGAGCAGTGTTTCACGTACCATTAACGCTTAGCACTCTGGATTTTTTATTTTGAGCAGATGAAATATTGAAATACTCCGGGATATTCCTAGCCCAAAGTTATTTTAGCCCTTGAAATGGGCAAAGAACCCATGTCCCATTCAAATCATGTAAAATTTGAAATCCCAATGGGCTTTTTCAAGTTCTGATGAGCCTTCTGTAATTTTGATGGGCCCAATAATCCCAAATACCCAACTAAGATCAAAATAAACAGTGCCTTTGAATAGTTTGTATAGCGGGGCCCAGCCAAAAATAATTTCAATTTAAGTGAAACATTAAAGGTTTTCAACAAAATGGATCAGGCCAGGAATATCCCTGAGTATTTTCCTTATTTTTTCCCAGAAAACAGGTTTTGGCATTTCATGCAAATTGTCTCCATTGGAGACAATTTGCATGAAATGCTAAATCTTGTTTTCAAGGAAATATAAGGAAATATCATCAATTTGTTATCTGTTGAATTAGCCCAGAGAGTGATAAAGGATAATAATACTTTTCATGAACAGATTGACCGTAACTCTTTTTTCCTTGTTCCTTTTTCTCAAAATGTACTTATCTCTGCCACAGCTGTTCTTACGTGCTATGCGGTGATCGTAGAATGTCTCCATCTATGTCACCCCAGTGTTGCTATATTCTATGGCCCCTTCACTATCCTTCAGCTCATACATCTGGATAAACATGTAGTTTAAAACAGAACAGGCTCTACTATGTGCTGGGTGAGGCGTTTATGTTACATTACTGTTCATGAACATACACAAATAAAACCGAATCTGCTATTTTCAAACAGAGTCTGCTAGTTTCATTAATTTGACTGGTGTCTTGCTACCAAAGGATCCCTCTTTTAATTCGCCCTTTACCATTATTTCATTCACCTTAAGGCACAAGAAATTTAGCAGACGATATTTCATAAAAATATTTCATTTATGCGTAGCATCCCATAAAAAGGGGCATTAGCAAACAATATATACCCTGATCAGACGCCGCAGAACGCGGCGTCCGATCAGGGTCTACACTGTTTGCATTACATACAGAAATTTTCTATAAAACATAGTAATAATGAAACAAATCGTTCTATTTGAATTGGACACCTCCAGAGAGTTGATATAGAAGATTCCAGTCGGCATATTTTGGTCAATTCATTTTGACAGGATATGCCTAAAACAGAAACTTTTAACCAGTCTTCTGTTATCAGTCGATGCATCTGTGTAGGGATCAGTAAATTTGTTAAAATGATCAACGATTATAAGGAACATCCGCCAGTTAAAAGTAATCTGTATTACAAATAAACTGTCTTAACCTTTTTTCTTCTAATCTGTAAAATCAGTCTATCACTTCTTTTAAAATTAAGGTAAACATCCGCCAGTTTATTATCCGTTCTCACTTTGTTTGACCTGTTTTTCGGATTACAGACACCCCCAATCTAATATGGTACTTACTCTGTGTCGTCCCAGGAATACGCAGGCGGTGGCTCCCCTGCCCAAACAGTCGGCTTTATTCCACACATAGTTTGAAGAGTAACTTAGGGCGCCGGTCTTGTCTGGACTGGAACCAGTGATATCATTAGTTATCATCTATATATATATAAAAAAGACAATGAGATCAAAAACAGACTTACTACCGGATAGTCCTTAGCAAACAGTGTACATCCAGATCTGATCAGGGCTTACACAATTTGCCACTCATTCAGCAGGATTTTAAATATATCAACAGATACGAGTAGTTTAATCCATTGAAGACCCTAAACGGGTAACTGGCAAACAGTGCACGACAGAATGTGGCGTCTGATCAGGGTCACCACTGTTTGCAAACAGTTCAACCATTTTTCTTTCGAAATATCTACATCATATAATCTGACACACCTAAAATCGAAAATTGCCTCTTCCAATATATAGTGTCGGAGAGTTTATTCAGTCTTTAATGGTTTAATGGAGTTATTTCAAATTTTAGGATGAGGCTGTCAAAATCTTTTGGGTAAGTAACGTAAAATGGACAAAATTGTAAGGGAGTTAGGGTAGTAAATGCAGGTGTCTGTTTTACATTAAATTTTGTTGTTGTTGTTGTTGTTGTTGTTTTGTGTGTGTCTTTTTTTTAGCTCACCTGAGCACGAAGTGTTCATGGTGAGCTATTGTGGTCAGTCAATGTCCGTCGTCCGTCGTGCGTCGTGCGGCGTCAACACTTGCTTTAAAAGCCTACTCCTCCTACATCCCTGGGCTTATTGACTCGATACATGGTAGGAAGCATCGGAGTAACTTGTACATCAAAAATAGCTAAAATCGTTCCGATCGGAAATCCAAGATGGCCGCCATGGCCGCCATCTTGAAAATCTATTTTTCGCTTCTTCTCCTATACCGAAAGGCCAATTGACTCGAAACTTGCTAGGAAGCATCGGGGTGACTTTTAGATCAAAAACAGCTAAAATCGTGCCAATCGGAAATCCAAGATGGCCGCCATGGCAGCCATCTTGAAAATCTATTTTTCGCTTCTTCTCCTGAACTGAAAGGCCAATTGACTCCAAACTTGCTAGGAAGCATCAGGGTGAGTTGTAGATCAAAAACAGCTAAAATTGTGCCAATCGGAAATCCAAGATGGCCGCCATGGCAGCCATCTTGAAAATCAATTTTTCGCTTCTTCTCCTAAGCCCAAAAGCCAACTGACTCCAAACTTGGTAGGAAGCATTTGGGTGACTTGTAGATCAAAAAAACTAAATCGTTCCGATCGGAAATCCAAGATGGCCGCCATGGCAGCTATCTTGAAAATCTATTTTTCGCTTCTTCTCCTGAACCGAAAGGCCAACTGACTCCAAACTTGCTAGGAAGCATCGGGGTGACTTGTAAATTAAAAATAGCTATAATTGTGCCGATCGGAAATCCAAGATGGCCGCCATGGCAGCCATCTTGAAAATCTATTTTTGCTTCTTCTCCTAAACACAAAAGCCAATTGACTCCAAACTTGGTAGGTAGCATTGGGGTAACTTATAGATCAAAATAGCTAAAACCGTTCCGATCGGAAATCCAAGATGGCCGCCATGGCCGCCATCTTGAAAATATATTTTCTCTTCTTCTCCTGAACCGAAAGGCCAGTTGACTCGAAAGTTGGGAAGCATTGGGGTGACTTGTAGATCAAAAGTAGTTAAAATCGCGCCGATCGTAAATCCAAGATGGCCGCCATGGTGGTCCTCTTGAAAATATATTTTTTGCTTATTTTCCTAAACCCAAATGCCAATTGACTCGAAACTTGGTAGGAAGCATTGTGGTGACTTGTAGATCAAAAAAAGCTAAAATCGTTCAGATTGGAAATCCAAGATGGCCGCCATCTTGATATCTATTTTTCTCTTATCTCCTGAGCCGAATGGCCAATAGACTCCAAACTTGGTAGGTAGCATCGGGGTGACTTGTAGATGAAAAATAGAAAAAATCGTGCTGATCGGAAATCCAAGATGGCTGCCATGGTGGCCATCTTGAAAATCTTTTTTTTTTTTTTTTTCGCTTCTTCTCCTAAACCCAAAAGTCAGCTGACTTGAAACTTGGTAGGAAGCATCGGGATGACATAGATCAAAAATGGCTAATATCGTTCCGATTGGAAATCCAAGATGGCCCCCATGGCGGCCATCTTGAAAATCTATTTTTCACTTCTTCTCCTGAACCGAAAGGCTTATTGATTTTAAACTATGTAGGAAGCATCAGGGTGACCTGTAGATCAAAAATAGCTAAAATCGTCCCTATCAGAAATCCAAGATGGCCGCCATGACAGCCATCTTGAAAATCTATTTTTCGCTTCTTCTCCCGAACAGAAACTGACTCGAAACTTGGTAGGAAGCATTGGGGTGATCTAAAATAGCTTAAATTGTTTGGATCGGAAATCCAAGATGTCTTGAAACTCTTTTTTTCGCTTATTTTCCTGAACCAAAGGGCCAGTTGATTTGAAAATAGGTAGGAAGCATGGGGATGACTTGTAGATATAAAAATAGCGGCCATTTGAAAATATATTTTTCCCTTCTTCTTCTGAACTGAAAGGCCAACTGACTCGAAACTTGGTAGGAAGCATCAGGGTGACTTGTAGATAAAAAATAGCTCAAATTGTTGCGATAGGAAATCCCAAATTGCGGCCATGGCGGCCATCTTGAAATCTGTTTTGAACTTTTTCTCCTGAACCGAAAGGACAATTGACTCAAAGTTCATTGGAAGTATCACGGTGACTTGTAGATCAACAGTAGCTAAAATCATTCTGATTGGAATTCCAAGACGGCTGCCATCTTGTTTATGTTTATTATATTTCGCTGCCACTGAGCTGTTTACATGTATAAAATCATGATTCCTCAGAAACCACTTCGCCATTTGCCACCATATTTCACACTGATCCTACTGTTGAAATGTGATTGAAAGTTTGTTCAAATGCTCACGCTCCACTGACTGTCATGCCGTATATATTCTTTTTCAAAATTAAGAACTGCTTAAATGATGATATTTTCATTAGTTGCAATGACAGGATTGGAAAAATGTTGCATAACATCTGCCATCTGCATATCTGCAGTGGCTATGTCACTCAGGCGAGCGACCCGTGGCCCTCTTGTTTTTTTGTTTGTTTTTTTTTTTTGTTTTGTTTTTGTTTTTTTGTTTTTTGTTGTTGTTTTGTTGTTGTTTTTTTTTTTTTTTTTTTTTTTGTTTTTGTTTTTTTTTTTTTTTTTTTTTTTTTGTTTTTTTTCGTTTTATAACAAAACTTGTTTTTTTACGGCTTTGTCACGCTTTAGGCGCCGGGTTGTTTGGCTCAACATGTGCAGAAAAGTGTTGAAAACAGGAGTATTGATTGATTGGTTGGTTGGTTTGGAGTTTAACGGTCCAGACAACAACTTTGTCGGCCCTGTCAATTCACCTCACCGCACTTTTCTAGAAAGGCTTAGTTCTCAAAGCGGTACTTATATGCACAATCTTTCACCAGCAGGAGTATGTGTTGTTAAAAAGGAGTAAAAAAAAAGTTTTCACATGCCTATTTAATGCCCATAATTCAATGTTTTTCTCATGCACCTGCTGTCTTTTTCCGCCACGTTCTTAAATCGCAAAATGTCCGCACTCTTTTCCTCGGATGATCAGTGTGGTTTAATTTTAATAGTATGAGAATAACAAAAAACAGACGTCTTCAAAAAACACAGATGCCTCCGCCCTATGGCCTTTGCCCATATAGCTGTTTCCTTTGGCCTCACCCCACAGCCCCATCCCTAGCATGATTCAGTTTCCAAACCCTAGTCTCTGTATAAACTATTTCATCTGTGATCATTATACCCGATTTCTAACTTTCTAGGGCAAGTAATGGTACCAGACTTACGATTCTATTGCCATTTTGCATGTGTTCAATATGACCTGTTATACATTCTGACCCCTGGCTCCACCCAGGGGCAACTCTACCATGTAGTCCAAGGTCTTGGTCTGGGTAAATATCATACAAAATTTCAGCCTTGTAGCACAAAAGGTATCAAAGTTATGAGCAACTTGGACGTAAATGCGAATGTAATATGCAGGTAAACTTGCATGTAAACTGTAACATTGTTAGACTCTGGTTACGAACGTGACATAAGCACGTACGGACGTAACATCACGGCGAAAAGCTATATGCCCCACTCCAGCCTTCGGCAGCGGGGGCACAAAAACTCAGCACAGCCTAACTGGTATTGCAAGAGAATGGTTGTGAACGGTTATATATATACAAGATGAACCCGTAAATTAAATTCCTATTCCCAGAAAATGTGCTATATTGTGACCTCGAGCGAAACCGAAATTGACTTTAGAACCTTTATTCTCTGGATACAACGAATTAATCTAAATACTAGGACACCTGAGTTCCTTACCATACTTGTTCTAAAATTTAAACACGTCCGTTTTCCTACATGTTGAGGTGTCTGAAACGGTTGGATGTGTAGCAAACACGGTAGACCCTGATTAGACGCCGCGTTCTGCGGCGTCTGATCTGGGTCTACACTGTTTGCTCAGGCCTTTAAAGTCATTAATACTATTGCCGGCTCGGGGAGGAGCTGGGTGGCGAGATTGCCAGTATGCGTATACCAGAATTTCTGAAAACTACAAAACTGAAACATTATCCAAAATCAGGTCAGCAGTGATATTTAAATTTTTCAGAGAGGCTAATTACTTTATCGGAGGATCTATTTTTGTCTTAACATCTTGTATTATTCTGTCATGCCTATTTTAAAAAGATCTAGGTCAGATAAATACGCATCACTGTATGAATGTTAAGATACAGTCGTGTCTACATGAGAACCTCTCCAGAATGCTGGGGGATAGAGGTGGGAGGGGGTGGGTCTGGAAGTTTAAAATCATTTCTGTACAGATTTCGTCTATATACCATGACAGACAAGTTCAGAACGGAGGAGAATACCATAGACTAACTAATTAAACCTCTCTATTATTACTTTCGCTTTTCTACTTACACTGCTCATAATACTCAGACATTAGAGAGAGAGGGGGGGGGGGAGGGAGAGAGAGAGAGAGAAGAAGAAGAAGAAGAAAACAGACAGACATATAGTCACTGCGGTGAGTGAGTCGACGCTTCAGACTGTTCTCTGCAGGACAATCATGCAAGAAGAATTTGCTGACACACCCATATACATATCGGGAGAACGGGTGTGAACACGTGAAAACGATTCGTCAGAGACGGAGAAAAACATAGCCTACACATAAAAAAGACACAAAAACAAAATTAATTTAAAAAAAAAATAAATAAATAAAAGAGTAAAATTAATTAGATCATTACTTACAAATATACAAGAATTTTTCTATCACATCAACAGACCACTTATTATACGAACAGCCGATTTATAACAAACAACAGGCCATAAAATATAGTACAAAGTCATGAACCTCTAAATTATAAATAATCTGGAAATTCCCATCTACGTGTACATTTTTATACAAAAGATAAGCTTTTAAAAAAGCTTGGCTCAATAACAGTCGAGTTCGGTTAATCTGTGGTTTGTTTGTGTTGAGGTTTTACGGCCCAGTCAACCCAATGGGGTCAAGTCGAGCGCGGTCAGTTTTACCTAACCACACGTTTACTGGGCAGGCTTAGTCCTCTAAGCGGTTAACCAGTATTGTGCACATTCTTTCGCCAGAAACTGACAACTGCCCTTCTTGAATCAGCGGAAGGGAAAGAATGACCGTAGAAAATATTTCATGATCAATCTCTACGAAAGAATGTTGCATACCTCGGCGGGGGTTGAACCCGCGACCTCCTGGTCTCCAGTCGGACGGCGCCTCCAACTGAGCCACCGAGGCCGGCATTAATCTGTGGTAAGCAATAATTCAGAGAGAATTCCCCCCCGAAGCGAAAGAATATACATACGAAATACGTATGTCAACATAGAAAGCTAACAATTTTGAGGTATTCATCCGGAGAATTGTTTTGAAATAAACACTGAGAGCTCTATATATTAACATTACGTCAACAACTCTATCGGTAATGCATACCCAATTTTACCCACAATATATAGTGAAAATAGGGATATACAAGGAAAAAATAAAGCAGATTTGAAGACTTCTTTTCCCCATTTTTAGACCTAATTTCGATTTTTTTTATGTTATTTCTATCAATATTTTATAAAGTATAAGTTTGTATTTATGTACCATGTTATTTACCAAATTTTCATTCTGTTCTCTATATAGAAAAAAATATCATAGGTTAACGAGGAACCTTTGGCAACATCAGTAAATACCTGTTTTAGGTTATCTTTTGGGAATACCCACTATAAGTACTGTGAAGTACACCGGACTACCGTATTAACACTTACCACGCTCTAGGCTAATTCATCAGAGTTTTGTTTTTTGCTGTTGTTGTTTTTTTTTTTTTGTGTTTTTTTTTTTCCAAGTTTGCAATATTTTATGATAACAATATAAGGAGCAATACAATAATAACCATTTTACAATTTTATGGCAGCTTAAATGACTAGAGGAGAATAAAAAAAACTTAAAAGAGTGGAGACTGAAGAGAGCACTACAATACTTAACCCGAGCCTTCTCTGGCTGTTCAAAGCCTTTTTATTGATTTGGGGTCTTTGGCTAAAGCCGCCAGTCAGTAAATATCAGAAGGCTTTTTTACGTCAGAGAAATCTCGGATTAATATATAGTATGACGATGCAGACCCTTATATGTGTTACATTGGTGCAGTTGATATGTATACCTGAATGCCCTTTTTGAATATCGTTTTCATGTCATGTCTGCATTGTACTGCTCTTTTCTTGAGTAAAGCTCATAGGCCAATAGGCCTTTTGTGAATAAAATTTATCTCATTTATCTAATGACATATTATTTAATGTAATCAAGTTAACATTATGATAACAGTTTATCTTAATATTTATCATTTTAAAGCATTTTAAGCAATATACGTTAGAAAACACTTCAGCAGTAATAAAACAGCAATAAAAATGATTAAATGTCCGAGTCTGTACCCAGCTAGCATTCTTTATAAATCTATAGCGGGCCGTTATCGGCCCGTCAGCTACCCTGACGGGCCGATAACGGCTCGCTATATGTTTACAAAGAATGCTTACTGGGTAATGTACATCTTCATGCTTCCCCATAATATTAAACTGAAAACCGCATCACGTAAACATACCTATATAATTTTGACCCCCTTAAACCCCACTTTTATATAGAAAAACTGGGGTTTACAGGGGTATACATTATTTTTCTTATTTCTGCTCAACAACATAGATTGTGGGTATTCGTTAGAACCGCCTCACCGAGGCGGTTCTAACGAGTATCCACAATCTATGTTTTGAGCAGAAATAGGAAAAATATCAGATTTTTTATCTGAAAATGATCAGTTTTTGGAGGTAAAATTTTCTATATATTTGAATAGGCGTGTTTTCGTAATGGGATGCACAGAATTATAAGATAGAGCTGAAAACTCATAATATTAGTAGTACACACACACATACACACACATACACAGAGTAGTATACACACACACAGAAGTACACACACAGTAGTACACACACACACACACTTGGGGCGCTAATTATAACTTTAGCAGACGACATTTTGATATTTTTTTTATTTTTCAGAGACAATAGACTTGACATTTCATGAGAATCATCTGCCTAACTAAGAAATGCCAATTCATATTTTCACTGAAAAATTAAAAAAAAAAAAAAAAAAAGAAATAGAATGTCGCCTGCCATATTTTTGCTTAGCACCTATAGTGTAAATACCAAATACAAACAGCTTCAACATCAGAAAACGTATCGTCGGACATTCGCGCAGTCTGATCAGTATCTTTACTTGGCGCTTTTGGAAGGCAACAGTTTTACAAAAGGACCATAACTCCAACAGAGTATGAGGCAACAGTTTCTAGACGTTTAAGTGAGCACCGCTACAGATAAGAGAGGGTATCCACATAATATTTTTCTTATTTCTCCATGAAAACATTTGTTGTGGGTACTCATTAGAAGCGCCTCGACGAGGCGCTTCTAATGAGTACCCACAACATATGTTTTTGTGGAGAAATAAGAAAGATATCAGCATTTTTCGGATAAAAAAAACGCCTTATCTGTTGCTATGAATTTCAGTGCAGAGAAAATTTACGAGAGAAAACTTAAATTGAAAGTAACCCCAATCAGTTGACAATTTTATTTTATTCAACATCTTTGGTAGAAAGAATAAAAAATTGGATTATGCTGCAAACAGGAGAAGGGTGTGTTTAATTGACAAAATGGACAAACTTGAAGTTTTAGCAGTCATAAAGAACTTCTGTTAGAAGGACATGCCCCCGACGGAAATACACGATGACTTCGTTAAGACTTTAAGAAGAAATGGACTGCTGAATTTAGTGGGGGTGGGGGCGAGGGAGCGTGGAGGATTATGAATGGTCTGGGCGCACTAAAGAGACTACTACAGACGAAAACGTTGAGGTTGTGCACAGTCTGATCATGTGTGACAGGAGAAGAATCCTGCTTGATATGCATCACGAAACCATGCCTATATAGTTTTGACACCCTTAAACCCCAATTTTATATAGCAAATGGGGTTTACAGGGGTATACATTATTTTTCTCATTTCTGCTCAAAAAACATAGATTGTGGGTACTCGTTAGAACCACCTTGGCGAGGCGGTTTTAAGAGTACCAACAATCTATGTTTTGAGCAGAAATATGAAAAATATCAGAATTTTTATCCAAAAACTTTCAGTTTTTTGTGGTGAAATTTTCAATATGTTTGAATGAGTTGTGACCCAAGATGAGACTTTGATCAATCACTTTGATCCTGAGGCCAAAAAGCCAAGTATGCAATGGAAGCACCCCGGCTCACCTCTAAGAAATTTATGAAAGTTTTTTTATCAGAGAAGGTGATGGCCTTTATCTTTTGGGATAGTCAGGGCGTTATTATGGTGGATTATCTTGAGGAAAGTCGCACGCTAGCTGATGCATATTATGTAGAAGAACTACTGTGCTTTCGACATATTTCAGAAAGTCGTTTTTTGCTTGGCGATTTACACAGAAGAAGTAAATTTGCAAACTTTTGTCACGATTTAATGCAAAACCATTTGTCGTAACTACCTATGCACAAAAAGTTTTATTGTAGTCATTGGTTTTAAAAAAAGCAACAAATATTTTCACTTTTTTCCATAGTAAAAATGAATTCAAATTATATAGAATTCTGTAGGGTAGGTAACTTTGAGGCAGATTTTCAACCAGTTCCGCTTGTTCATTTTTTCTGAAATTTTCACAATGTTGTTGTGAAACATCAATAATTAAAATTCAGCGAAGAAAAAAAAATATTTTCATAGATAAAAAATCCCAAAAATCACTTTACTATAGAAATTGCATAGGTCAGACCAACTTCTGGCCGTAAATTTAATTTTACTGTAAATATTTGAGAACAGAACACAGAAATAGAAAAGACAAATGGTTTCTGATAAGATATGGACAATCAGAACAAAATATTTTCATTCAAAATAAAACGCCAAACAAAAAACGTCTTTCCGAGAGATGTCGAAAGGACAGTAACCCAGCGGGCACATGGCGTGTATACAACGTCGCCTCAACGTCGATGCATCGACGTTGAGGCGACGTTGTTTAAACGTCATGTGCCTGCTGGTAAGACGGTTGTGCCAGGAGTGTGAAGAGGAAAGTTGATTCAAGGTGTTCTGCTCTTGCAAAATAATGCGCCAGCCCACACATCTTAATTTGCTTTCGCTGGTGCGACTTAATGCGGCTTCGTGGTCCTTCCTCATCCCCCATGTTCTCCAGATTTAGCCCATTCCGATTTTTGCCCTTTCCAAATCTGAAAACTAACCTTCGTGGTAGGAATTTTGGAAGCAATGAAAGCGTCATAGATGCTGTGGATGAGTGCTTGGGAACCAGGAAGAAGGCCTCTATTTTGAAGGGATAAGCATTTATTTATTTTTATTTATTTTTTTTTTTTTTTTTTTTTTTGTTAACTTCTCAATTAACACCCTAATTTCATTTCCGTAAATTTCTCAATATTTTACCCTAGTTTGCAACGTAAATATTACCAAGATGAACGTTATAGCATTAACCCTTATCCTGCTGTTCACGGCAAGCCCTACCTTTGCATACAGTGTAGATCCAGATCAGATGGCTTCTGAAGAAGCCATCTGACCATGATCTACACTGTTTGTCATTCAGTTTGTGAATTGAATGAAAACATTATATGATATAATCTGATTGGTAGAGAGTCAGAAATGGGTGTGGCTAATTAAATTATTCAGCAGGATAATGGTTAATACAAAGTCGCATTACCGTCACTTTTGATTTTGGACATTATTAATTATTTATGGACAGAACTTCAAGCTCCTGTGCATCGAGGTAAATGCGACGTTGCATAAAGGTCATGTGCCCATGGGGAGAAACGATGACATTACCCTTACAGGCAGCGGATAAACTTCTAAGGTGGACAGCTCTTACATGGAAATATTTGCCTCCGTTCTCACTGAAGGCTACTCTTAAAGGAAAGAAAATTCGTTCCTTTAAGTGTAGCTACAAGTGGCTTTGAGAGTAACCCAATTCTAGAAAATTTTCAAGAACTAAGGATGCAATAACCTGTCTGCAAACCCTCACTCCCCGCTTCCCAACACACACACACACACACACTTTACAAAAAGAGCGTTCCAGTCACTTCTAGGCTACTGGACATGTGTGCATATAGATAAGGGCGACAATTTCTACTTCAAATATTTTAAATACATGCTGAAGTTACTGTTCCTTTGAATACTGCGGAATGAACCAATAAATAAAAATAAATACAATTTTGACCTGATTCTGTAGGGGATTGGCAGGGACTCAGATTACTTTATTTACCATATTTGTCATGAAATTTGAACAGGACCATTTTACTACATGTTGATTACTACTGTCCTTATTTTGTTCTGATTGACCATATGTTCTCTAAATGAGAAACATTAAATTTGAGCCAGCGCATGACAAAACCTACAAAATGGCATGTGCGCCCAGCGAAGAATCAGATCAGACTGGGCATCCGCCCAGTCTGATCAGAGTCTTCGCTGTCCGCATGAAGAAAGCTTGGGTCCTTAGCTACCCATTGAGCGCACAGCAAAGACTCTGATCAGACTGGGTGGATACCCAGGCTGATCTGAGTTTTCGCTGGGCGCACATGCCATTTTGTTGGTTTTGTCGCCCGCTGGCTCATATGCCTTTTCTGTTTCTGTGTTTTGTTCTCAAATATGTAGCCTAGAATTAAATTTACGATCAAAGTTTGGTCTGACCTATGCAATTTCTATAGAAAAGTGACTTTTTGGAATGTTTGTCTGAGAAGATATATATATATATATATATATATATATATATATATATATATATATATATATATATATATATATATATATATATATATATATTTTTTTTTTTTTTTGACTTGACTTTTCTTTGATGTGTTTGAATTATTCATGTTTCACAACAATATTTGCATTCATTTTCACTATGGGTAAAAGTGAAAATATTTAATTTTTTAGAAACCAATCACTAGAATAAAGCGTTTTGTACATATGTATAGTAACGACAAATACTCGTAGTTTTGCATTAAATCGTGACAAAACTGCAAATTCACTTCTTCTGCGTAAAGCGCTAAGCAAAAACGACTTTCTGAAAGATGATAAACAATATAGATCATCATGGGTATACACTGTTTGCGAAGGCATTACCGTATTTACCCGTCATATTGGGACAACTTAACACCTTACCATTCGTGCTATTCCAGAAGACCATAATTCCTAGCGCGAACGTGACATCCGGTTTAACCGAAAGTAGGGAATTGCATTTGAAATCCAAAATATTCGATAAAGATTTCATAAATTAATGATATAATCGGTCAGCCATACATCATAATTTGTAAAATCTAAATGTAACATGACTAAATTATAAATAAATGTTAGAAAGAATCCCTTTTTCTTGACAGTAATTGAACAGAATGCACATTCTTGATGGGTGGGGTAGTAAGTGCTGTTGTTCTTTTTTAAGTGGAAAGTGTTAACAGTGGGTAATTTACTTATTTCAGGTGTAAAGCTGTCTATTCCTCTTTATCCATTTTAGAAATAAATAAAACTGTCTTCAACATTGAAATAATAAATTTTATTTGAACAAGAACTAGCTTTTCTGGTGGGGGTGGAGGGGTGTGCATTCCAGCTGTCAGATTCAACATTGACTGAGTACACCTTTTATGATGATCTTATTCAATCTAGGTACTCTTAACTAACACACAGATATATATTTTTTAAACAATCATCATTCTGACAGGTTTTCATACACTTTGGCCGTTACGAAAACACGCCTATTCAAATATATAGAAATTTTCACGTCCAAAAACAGAAAAATTTCAGATAAAAAACTCTGATATTTTTTTCATATTTCTGCTCAAAACATAGATTGTGGGTACTTGTTAGAACCGCCTCGGCGAGGCGGTTCTAACGAGTACCCACAATCTATGTTTTTGAGCAGAAATAAGAAAAATAATGTATACCCCTGTAAACCCCAGTTTTACTATATAAAAGTGGGGTTTAAGGGGGTCAAAATTATATAGGCATGTTTTCGTGATGCGCTGACCGATATTCCAGAAACATTCCGGGTGACAGGCTGTTATATTCAGGGTTACTGACAGATACACTGGGGAACAGTGTAGATCAGTGTAGCTGACAGGTCTTTGTATACTGTGTCGCTGACCGATATTCCGGTAGACCTATACACTCCAAGTTTATACCCAAGGTTACTGACTGATACATCGGGGTACAATGTAGCTGGCAGGTCCTCATATACTTTGTCGCTGACTATTATTCAGGTGTACACTTCAATTGACAGACCGTTATACCCTGGGTTCTGACTGATATACTAGTAACAGTGTAACTGACACTGTCGTTGACAGATATTCCGATGTACAATCCAGGTGACAGGCCGCTATACTGACTGACACAGGGATACAGTGTAGCTGAATAGGTCTTCATATATTTTGTCGTTGACTGATATTTCGGTATACACTCCGTGTCAGGGGTGGGGGGGGGGAGGGGCTATACCTTAGGTTACTGACTGATACACACAGGGTAACAGTGTAGCTTACAGGTCTTAGTTTACTCTGTCGCTGACTGATATTCTAGTACTCCGACATGCCGCTATACCCTGGGTTACAAACTTATACTTTGGGGTACAGTTTATCTAATAAGTCTTAGTATACTTTGTCGCTGACCGATATTCACTGGTTTACACTTTAGGTGACAGGCCGCTATACACCGGGTTACTGACTGATATACCGGGGAGCAGTCTAGCTTACAGTCTTCATATACTTCGTCGCTGACCAATATTCCGGTATACACTCTAGGTGACAGGCCACTATATCCAACACAGACTAATATACTGGGTAACAGTGTAGCTGACAGGTATTCATATACTTTGTCGCTGACCGGTATTCGGGTATGTACTCCAGGTGACAGGCGGTCGGCCATACCTGGGTACAGTGTAGCTTACAGATCTTATTATACTCTGTCACTGACCGATATTCTGGTCCAGGTCAGAGGCTGCTATACCCTATACCCAGTAAGCATTCTACATAAATCTATAGCGGGCCGTTAGCGGCCCGTCAGGGTAGCTAACGGGCCGCTAACGGCCCGCTGTAGATTTATGTAGAATGCTAGCTGGGTAAGTTACAGACTGTTACTTTGGGATACAGTGTAGCTGACATGTCTTTGTATACTTTGTCTCCGACTGATATTCCGGTATACACTTCAGGTGACAGGCCGCTCTACCCGGGTTACTGGCTGATACACCGGTATACAGTGTGGCTTACAGGTCTTGATTTACTCTGTTGCTGACCAATATTCCGGTATATACCCCGGGTTACTGACTAATACACCAGGTAACAGGGTAGCTAACAGGTCTCTGTATGTTGGTTATTCAGGAATATTTATAACTGAAAATTATCAAGTCAAATTTGACCCTGTCACATTGAGTAGAACATACTGAACATACTGCATCGCGTTTGCTAATCAATCAATCAATCAATTAATTAATCAATCAATTTATCAGTCAATCAATCATTCAATCAATCAGTCAGTGATAGGAAGTTCTCTAAACCCATGTTTATTTTTAAATTTTCAATTGCTGTTTTGTCAACAAAAAATGCTAGTCACTGGCTTATAGTGTAATTCTCATGAAAATATAGACTTTCCAAACAATTCTAAACGGCAGGTATAAACTGAGTGATGTCGGAATTTAGTCATCAGTAACAATAATCTTACACTTGTTTCTCCCGGAGCTCCTGTCGTCCTGGGCCCAGTTGTTCAAAGCGTCGTTAGCTTAACGAGCTCGTTAAGGGTCATGTCGTTAACTGTTTTAGCGGATTCAATATACAATATTCTGATATTTTTACTCACATTTTTTTTTCAGCAAAAATTTTTAGCATATTTGCATATCACTCGATGTAAATTTTAACGAATCGTTAACTAACGATTAACTAACCTATTCAAATATACTGAAAATTTTACCACCAAAAAATGAAATTTTTCAGATAAAAAAATTCTGATATTTTTCAAATTTCTGCTCAAAACATAGATTGTGGGAACTCGTTAGAACCGCCTCGACGAGGCGGTTCTAACGAGTACCCACAATCTATGTTTTGAGCAGAAATAAGAAAAATAATGTATACCCCTGTAAACCCCAGTTTTACTATATAAAAGTGGGGTTTAAGGGGGTCAATATTATATAGGTATGTTTTCGTGATGAGTGAGAAAATCAACCCACTGGTCGGTATTTTTTTATTCCCCTCTAAACTATTTGCTTTAAAGTATTCCAATTGTTGATTTTAATGTAAAATCTTGAAAATAATTCATCTTCAGTCAAACAAAAAAGCGGTCATCATAACACTATCAGTATTGTTTTTTCTACTTTCGTCGGACGTACTGTCACGTTACGCGCAAGGCATTATGGTCTACCGGAATAAAGCGAATCATATAATTTTGACCCCTTTAAATTCCACTTTATATAGTAAAACTGGGGTTTACAGTGGTAATCATTATTTTTTTTATTTCTGCTCAAACATAGATTGTGGGTACTCGTTAGAACCACCTCGCCGAATAGGCATGTTTTCGTAATGCATGGCTTGTCCAAAAATTTGAACGTCCATTTTACTGTCTCATGATTTGTCTAAAAACCGCTGAATGATGGGCAAAAGGTGTAGCTCCGGACCAGACGCCGCGTTCTGGGATGTCTGATCTGGGTCTACATAGTTTGCGCATTATAATCGTATTTATCCTAAATATTGGGACATCTTAACTTTAACAATTTTGTCCTAGAAGTTTTTACAAATTGATTTTTCTACCAGATGGCGTGTCTTAAGAACATTTGGATCCGTGGCAACAATGTATACCCAGATTAGTCGCCGCGCTCCAGGACGTTTGATCTAGATCTACACTGTTTGCTCAGATATTTAGGATAGATAAAATAATCCATATCTCTAATCCTAAATCAAAGATCCGATATTTTCGAAGGATATGCAAGACAAATACACGCATATGCTTGAACGCACGCGCGCACAACACAAACACACACACACGCACACGATGGCATGCCTGTATTTTTAAAAATGAGACATGCTGAGGTATACTCTTAGGCAGCGGCAAGTTCAAGATGGTACAGGATTTTGAAAATTAAGTAGATAAATATTACTCACTTGCTGTCTTTACCACAAAACTAAACTGATAAACAAATATAATAACTATGAGAATATTCATTTGTTTGTATTTTACTGTTGTGTAGCTGGTGGTTTTTACCGGATCTTAGCGTTTTTTTTTTTTCTTTTTGCTTTTTACACAATTTCTTGATCAAGCATTTTATTTAAGATATATAATTTTGTTATAACAACAACAACCGTCATCATCATTATAAAACCTCTCTGATGTTACTAAACTGGCAACCTTTCACGCTGCCCTCTCTCTGTGCACGCGTGCATGTGTCCGTGCATGTATATATGTAATGTTATAATTATATATTACAATAATTAAATAATTACAATAATTTAAACCAGTTCTTAAATGTTTACAAAAGTCCACTAGGAAACAGGAACTCTCGATGCAAACTAACATGATTAGCCTTCATTTGGTTGGTTATTTTCATACAGTATAGCATAACAGTCTCAAAGATCCTTTCTTTAATAATATCTGTAATTCACGGACGAAAAACAACAAGACAGGGTTTACAATAACAGTTCAGAAGATGCAAAATAGCTTTGAAACTCTCGTGATTTCCTTTATTGAGTCTGCTAGCGACAGCTAGCAGGCTCTATGCAATCGCATGGGGTTTTTTACTACGTCACAAGCGGATTTTCATCACCGCTATATTCATACGCGCACTACTTCTTAATCAGACGCAATGCGGCACTATTACGGCGAACTGAATGTGAAGCAGGGGATTTTTTTATAGCTTTTCTATTTCGCTAACATAACTGTAACTGAAATCGATTGAGATAGTGCAATTTGAAACATAGACTTCAAAATTCGGTGTAGTAATACACGCGCTACTTTTGTCAATCACCCCACGCCATCTTTGATGTTGTGCTTAGCAACGGAAGCTGAACGAAAAGAAAGTATCAGAATCTACTTATTCGATATTGAATATAGCAAGACATCAGGCATTTAATTCATTCCTCCTACATGAAATTACTTTATTCACACCTCAGCGACACGGAGTTGTCTGACGACTGCTGGCCCATTTATACGTTATGACCCTTCTTTTGTGGACATCGGAAAATCTCTTGAAAAGTAGTTGCGGTCATGGTACCAAAGCCGTAATCCAAAATCATAAATCCATAAACGAATGACGAATCAGAATGTTCAGACCAACAGACATGGACCCCAGAACAAAGGGTGTAATCAGAAAACAGAAAAGGATAGGCATAGCTGGTCGGGCTAATCTGTTGATGCTTAGGTGAAGCACTATCAAATGACAATCGCTAATCTGGATTGAACATAGCCATTTCAAATTTATTTAATCTGCTCGTCTTCATAATAAGTTGATAAAGATAAATTTATAAAATTGCACCAGAATAATCGTGGAGCTACATCAGGTGTTGAATATGTATGAACTGGAGCATATCTAGACTTTAACTTTGATAATTCTAGAAATTGGAAATTGCTGCTGGAGATACACTCATTTGGAATAATCAGGTGGTAAACTTCATTGGAAAATAAAGAGGTTCATTACTCCAATCACTGCATTGGCTTATATATGCAGATAATAAAATGGATTTTTTTTTGTGAAGAAAGAAACAAAACAGAAGAGAAATAATTGTATTTAGTTTTTCAGATTTTTTTTGTGAAGAAAGAAACAAAACAGAAGAGAAATAATTGTATTTAGTTTTTCAGTACATGGTTAGATTATTTATGTATATCTGTTTTACACAGATGCCTCAGTAAAGACCCATTCTTATTTATACATTAAAAGAAGTAGAATGCATTTCCATCTGACTGATTTTGAGAAATTAAATTGATAGTGAAAGCATGTAGTACAAAGTGTTCATGTTGGTTGTTTTTCAAGGAATAGTAAATTTTCTCACAAAGCCTTGTCTCTGAATGTAAATTTAATATTAGATGAAGCCACTGGTTGTAAGAAAGTGTGAAAATATGGATATAGAGCAAAATCCAGGTCCATCAAATCATATAAATCTAATTATGTAATTAAGTTAATGCCTTTTTTCGTGACACCGCCTTCTGAACAATTCAGAGTAACTACAGTTGCTATACTGGATGTACATTACTCTGTGGTGGTTCTGAATCTCTTTTAACTACACTTTTATTTAACTTTAACATGCGTAAAGTAACGTTATTATTTACCTGTATTATCAGTTAGATAACACACTTTTTGAATAAAAATTACTGGCATGTTTCTTATTTTTCTTAAGGAATATATGTTGTGGATATTCATTAAAAGAGCCCTACCAATGAATGACCTTCTAATAAGTTCCAACATGTTTTTGTGTTGACATTATAATGAACTAGAACATGTGTTTGAACAACACTATGACCCCAACTATATGGTTTCCCTTAAACATGCATTGTCCATAATACTGAAACACTAAAAATGGCTAACTTCAAAAGTAAGAATAGGATGGCCGAAACATTCCCATACAGAACTAGTATTTTTACCGCTGGGCGGCGAATAAATTCCAACCACAGTTTCGTCTGCCATCATAATGAGAGTAAAGCAAAATGCAATTGGCTATCAGTCAAGCGTCATCCAATCAAAATCGCGCTCTGAAAATGTCACTTTGTAGACGGGATTAAAGAATGTAACGAACACAAATAAGCGAATCTGAATAGAAGCGTTCATCATATCGATACTCCATCATGTGTATCGATACATGAAGCGTATCGGGATGCACCAATGCATAGATGAATCGTCCCACCACTAGGCGTAACTCAGCTAATATTTGGTGGACTGTAACCTCAAAACAATACGCCCTTCTCTACATCTTGGTCTAACTATAGCATAAATGAAGTTTCAGCTTGATCGGATATAAATTGTAGGAGGAGTTAACCAGAAACTAGAAGTTTAAAGAAATTTCCAATGGGGCTTAACTCTGCTAATATTTAGTGGACTGTAACCTTGAAACAATATGTGCTGCTCCACATCATGGTCTAGCTATAAATGAAGTTTGAGCTTGATCGGATGTAAATTGTAGGAGGAGTTAGCCGGAAACGAAAAGTTTAATGAAATTTTAAAAGGGACATAACTCTGCTAATATTTGGTGGACTGTGACCTAGAAACAATATGCACTGCCCCCACATCTTGGTCTAACTATAAATGAAGTTTCAGCTTGATCAGATGTAAATTGTAGGAGCAGTTATCCGGAAACGAAAAGTTTAAAGGAATTTTCAAAGGGCTATAACTCTGCTGATATTAAGTGGACTGTAACCTCAAAACAATATGCACTGTTCCACATCATGGTCTAACTATAAATGAAGTTTCAGCTTGATCAGATGTAAAGTGTAGGAGTTAACCAGAAACGAAATGTTTTCTGAAATTTTCGAAGGGGCATAGCTCTGCTAATAATTGGTGGTCTGTAGCCCAAAACCAATATGTGCTGCTTCACATCATGGTCTAGCTATATACCAAGTTTCATTTTAATCGGATGTAAACTGTAGGAGGCGTTAGCCAGAAACGAAAAAGTTTTCTGACGGACGTCATACCCCGTAAAATAATATGTCCCGTTTTTCAAACAGGTGTATAATAATTCAAAAAAGTATAAATGCAAGAGTTATGGTTCTTGTGCGCTGCATGTTGTCTAATGCTGATTGATATTTACATGACCTTTCTTGAAGATATCTTGAACAGGTTTCAAGTTACAGAGCGGACACGATTTTGTGACGCATAAAGTTCCAAGTGAAATAACTCAAAAAGTATAAATGCAAGACGTATGGTTCTTGTGCTCTGCATGTAAGATAATGTTGATTGATATTTATATGAAGTTATGTGGAGACAGCTTGAACCATTTTCAAGTTACAGAGTGGACAAGATTTTGTGACAGACGCCCAAGGGAAAAAACAATACACATCTCCCTACCCTAAAGGGAGGAGACATAAATATCAGAATCCTAGCTCAAGCGGGAGGGGGTATATTGCTTTTGGTGCAGATCTTATTAGCACTGGCGTCCCCATCCAAGGGTGTGTGTGTGGGGAGTGGGGGTGGGGGAATATTTAGAACAGAATAGATTCAAAAACAGGCATAACTGGCATGCTAGGTCCAATGGAGGAAAAAAAAAAGCAAGAGGACCATGATGGTCCTATATCGCTCACCTGAGCAAACAGCTTTGCATACTTACTGTTGAAGTTTCAGCCAAGTTTACAGCTCTAAAATTTTTGTATAAATTTTATAACCCTGCACCCCAGTGGCCATGTTTTTTTCATCCATCATGATGGCTTGAACTGAATAGTGAAAGAGGATCACCAAAGGAACAATTCTGCTGTTATATTGAAATTGGTCCAGTGGTTTCTGACAAATAGATTTTTAAAATGTCTTATATAGATATATAGGGAAATTAAGCCCCACCCCCTAACGGCCATGTTTTTTGACAAATCATGACAGCTTGAACAAACTTGGTAGAGGGTCACCAAAGGAAAAAATCCTGCCAAGTTATATTGAAATCGGTTCAGTGGTTTCTGACAAGAATATTTTTAAAGTTTTCTATTTAGATATATAGGGAAAATAAGCCCCACCCCTAGCAACCATGTTTTTTGACGAATCATGATTGCTTGAACAATCTTGATAGGGGGTCACCAAAGCAACATTCCTGGCAAGTAATATTAAAATCAGTCAGGTGGTTTCTGACAAGATGAATTTTAAAGTTTTCTATACAGATATATACGGAAAATAAGCCCCGCCCCATGAAGGCCATGTTTTCTGACGTATCATGAGGGCACAATCTTAGTAGAAGGTCACCAAAGCACATTCCTGTCAAGTTACATTGAACTCAATCCAACGGTTTCTTACGAGAAGATTTTTAAAGTTTTCTATATAGGAAAATTATGCTCCGCCCCCTAGCCGCCATGTTTTTTGATGAATAATAACGGCTTGAACAATCTTGGTAGAGGGTCACCAAAGAAACATTCCTGCCAAGTTATATTGAAATCGGTCCATTGGTTTCTGAGAAGAAGATTTTTAAACTTTTCTGTATAGATATATTTGGAAAATAAGCCCCTCCCAGTGGCGGCCATTGTTTTTTGACGAATCATGATAACTTGAACAATCTTGGTAGAGGGTCAACAAGGAAAGATTTCTACCAAGTTATAATGAAATCGGTCCAGTGGTTTCTGACAAGAAGATTTTTAAAGTTTTTTATAGAGATATATAGGGAAAATAAGCCCCACCCCCTGGCAGAATTTTTTTTAGACGAATCATGACTGCTTGAACAATCTTGGTAGCAGGTCACCAAAGCAACATTCCTGCCAAGCTATATTGAAATTGGTCCGTTGGTTTCTGACAAGAAGATTTTTAAACTTTTCTATATAGATATATAGGGAAATTAAGCCTCCCTCCCCACCCACCACCCGGCGGCAATGTTTTTTTGACAAATCATGATAACTTGAACAATCTTGGTTAAGGGTCAAAAGGAAAGATTTCTGCCAAGTATTAATGAAATCGGTCCAGTGGTTTCTGACAAGAAGATTTTTAAAGTTTTCTATATATATAGGGAAAATAAGCCCCGCCCCCTAGCTGCTATGTTTTTTGACAAATCATGACGGCTTGGACAATCTTGGTAGAGGATCACCAAGGAAACATTTTTGCCTAGTTATATAGAAATCGGTCCAGTGCTTTCTAAAATGAAGATTTTTAAAGTTTTCTATATAGATATATAGGGAAACAAGAGGCCCACGGGCCACGGCTCGCTCACCTGAGTCACTGCAGACATGCAGATGTTATGCAACATTTTTCCAATCCTATCATCACAACTAATGAAAAGATCATCATTTGAGCAGTTCTTAGTTTTGAAGAAGAATATATGGGCCTGACAGTCAATGGAGCATGATCATTTGAATAAACCATCAATCACATTTCAACAGTAGGATCAATGTGAAATTTGGTGGAAATTGGCTAAGTGGATTCTGAAGAATCATGATTTTATACATGTAAACAGCACAGTAGCAGAGAAATATAATAAATATAAACAAGATGGTGGCCATCTAAGATTTCCAATCAGAACAATTTTAACTACTGTTGATCTACAATTCACTTGAATACTTTCAATATAAATGTATATGGCCCATACAAATGCATGGGGAAGCAAATTTGACCTTGGAGGTAAAAAGGTCAAACGTCAACATAGAACCATCATTTTAGCAATTTTGGTAGCTCTCCTGTCCCCCATAATTTGTGCAAAGATAAGGGCCCAGGGCTTATTTGGTTATGGAGAAGAAGATTTGTAAATTTTTTTTTACCATTATATGGGCATGGCAGCCATTTTGATCAATGGACCATGCCCATTTTAGCAATCTTTCATTCTCCTGCCCAAGGAGGCTCTGCATGAAATTTGAGCAACACTGGCCCGGAGGCTTCAGAGGAAAAGTCATTTGAAATTATCAACATTTTTTCCATACAAATGTATGGGGCCCATACAAATGCATACAGAAGCAAACTTGACCTCGCCGTAAAAAGGTTAAATGTCAATGTATGACAATTATTTTAGCAACCTTGGTAGACCGCCCGTTCCCGATGATATATGCAAACATTCAGCCACATGCCATCCTCGATTTTGGAGAATAACATTTTTAAATGTTTTTTTCCCATATAAATGCATAGGGAAGCAAACGACCTTGCCGTAAAAAGGTCAAATTTTAGCAACTTTGGTAGACCCTCCGTCCCCGATGAATTATGCAAAGATTCAGCCCCAAAGCATCCTCGGTTCTGGAGAAGAAGATTTTTAAATGTTTTTACCATATATGGGCATTGCGGCCATCTTGGTTAATGAACTGCGACCATTTTAGCAATCTTTTGTTCCCCCAACCTAAGGAGGCTCAATATGAAATTTGAGCAAATTTGGCCCAGAGGCTCCAGAGGAGATGTTATTTGAAATTCTGAACATTTTTCCCGTATAAATGCATAAGGAAGCAAAATTGACCTTACCGCAAAAAGGTCAAATGTCAATGTACAACCATTATTTTAGCAACTTTGGTAGCCCTCCCATTCCCGATGATATGTGCAAAGATTCAGCCACAAGGCATGCTCGGTTTTGGAGAAGAAGATTTTTAAAGGTTTTTCCCATACAAAAGCATAGGGAAGCAAACTTGACCTTGCCGTAAAAAGGTCAAATGCCAACGTACGACAAATCTTATAACAACTTTGGTAGACCTCTTGTCCCTGATGATTCTTGCAAAGATTCAGCCCCAAGGCATCCTCGGTTATGGAGAAGATTTTTAAAGGTTTTTACTATATATGTGCATGGAGGCCATCTTGGGTCAACGGACCATGACCATTTTAGCAATCTTTCGTTCCCCCACCCTAAGGAGGCTCCACATGAAATCTGAGCAAAATTGGCTCAGCGGCTTCAGAGGAGAAGTCATTTGAAAATGTTAATGGACGGAGGAAAAGTGATCACTATAGCTCATCCTGAGCAGAGGTCAGGTGAGTTAAAAAAAAAAGTCCCACCCCCTGGCGGCCATGGTTTTTGACATATCATGACGGCTTGAACAATCTTGGTAGAAAGTTACAAAAGAAACATTCCTGCCGTGTTATATTGAAATCGGTCCAGTGGTTTCTGACAAGAAGATTTTTAAACTTTTCTGTATAGATATATAGGGAAAATAAGCCCCGCCCTCTGGTGGCCATGTTTTTTGAGGAATCCAAATGGCTTGAACAATCTTGGTAGAGGATTACTAAAGGAACGTTTCTGTAAAATTATATTGAAATCGGCCCAGTGTTTCTGACAAGAAGCTTTTAAAAGTTTTCCATATAGATATATACATGTAGGAAAAATAAGCTCCGCCCCCTGGCAGCCATGTTTTTTGACGAATCCAGATGGCTTGAACAATCTTGGTACAGGATCACCAAACAAACATTCCTGCAAAATTATATTGAAATCGGTCCAGTGGTTTCTGACAAGAAGATTTTTAAAGTTTTCTATATAGATATAAAGGGAAAATAAGCCCCGCCCCCTGGCGGCCATGTTTTTTGACGAATCCAAATGGCTTGAACAATCTTGGTAGAGGATCATCAAAGTAACACTCCTGCAAAATTATATTGAAATTGGTCATACTTTACTGGATGTATTTGGCCAGACAGTCCCGAGCAAATATTGTAAACCCCCATGAGATGCTACAAAATGCGGTGTCACATCAGGGGCTAAACTGTTTGCCACCCATTGAGCTATTTTTAGACAAAACATTCGGTAGTAAATTGTACTTGTTAGCTCACCTGAGCGCAAAGTGCTCATGGTGAACTATTGTGGTCAGTCAATGTCCGTCGTCTGTCATGCGACGTCAACAATTGATTTAAAAGCCTACTCCTACACCCCTGGGCAAATTGACTCGATACTTGGTAGGAAGCATCGGGGTGACTTGTACATCAAAAATATCTAAAATCATGCCAATCGGAAATCCAAGATGGCCGCCATGGCCGCCATCTTGAAAATCTATTTTTCGCTTCTTCTCCTGAACCGAAAGGCCAATTGACTCCAAACTTTCTAGGAAGCACTGGGGTGACTTGTAGATCAAAAATAGTTAAAATCTTGCCAATCGAAAATCCAAGATGGCAGCCATGGCAGCCATCTTAAATCTATTTTTAGCTTCTTCTCCTGAACCGAAAGGCCAATTGACTCCAAACTTGCTAGGAAGCATCGGGGTGACTTGAAGATCAAAACTAGCTAAAATCGTGTTGATCAGAAATCCAAGATGGCCACCATCTTGAAAATCTATTTTTCGCTTCTTCTCCTGAACGGAAAGGCCAATTGACTCCAAACTTGCTAAGAAGCATCGGGGTGACTTGTAGATCAAAAATAGCTAAAATCATGCTGATCGGAAATCCAAGATGGCCGCCATGGCAGCCATCTTGAAAATCTATTTTTCGCTTCTTCTCCTGAACCGAAAGGCCAATTGACTCCAAACTTGCTAGGAAGCATAGGGGTGACTTATAGATCAAAAGACGCTAAAATCATTCCAAACGGAAATCCAAGAAGGCCACCATGGCGGCCATTTTGAAAATCTATTTTTCGCTTCTTCTCCTGAGCCGAAAGGCCAACTGACTCCAAACTTGGTAGGAAGCATCAGGGTGACTTGTAGATCAAAAATAGCTAAAACCATGCTGATCGGAAGTCCAAGAGGGCCACCCTGGTGGCCATCTTGAAAATCTTTTTTTCGCTTCTTCTCCTAAACCCAAAAGCTAGTTGACTTGAAACTTGGTAGGAAGCATCGGGGTGACTTATAGATTAAAAATGGCTAAAATCATTCTGATTGGAAATCCAAGATGGCTGCCATGGTGGCCATTTTGAAAATGTAGATTTTTCACTTCTTCTCCTGAATCAAAAGGCTTATTGGCTTTAAACTAGGTAGGAAGCATCAGGGTGACCTGTAGATCAAAAATAGATAAAATCATCCCTATCAGAAATCCAAGATGGCCGCTATGACAGCCATCTTTAAAATCTATTTTTCGCTTCTTCTCCTGAATTGAAAGGCCAATTGACTCGAAACTTGGTAGGAAGCATTTAGGTGACTTGTAGATCTAAAATAGCTTAAATTGTTTGGATAGGAAATCCAAGATGGCTGTCATGGCGGCCATCTTGAAACTCTTTTCCTTTCACTTATTTTCCTGAACCAAAGGGCCAGTTAATTTGAAAATTGGTAGGAAGCATCAGGATGACATGTTGATATAAAAATAGCTAAAATCCTTCCGATTGGAAATCCAAGATGGCGGCCATCTTGAAAATCTATTTTTCTTTACTTCTTCTGAACTGAAAGACCATTTATTGACTCGAAACTTGGTAGGAAGCATCAGGGTGACTTGTAGATCAAAAAACGCTCAAATGGTTGCGATAAGGAATCTCAAATTGCGGCTATGGTGGCCATCTTGAAAATCTGTTTTGAACTTTTTCCCCTGAACCGAAAGGGCAATTGACTTAAAGTTCATTGGAAGTATCGAAGTGACTTGTAGATCATAGTAGCTAAAAGTCATTCTGATTGGAAATCCAAGATGGCTACCATCTTGTTTATGTTTATTATATTTCCCTGCCACTGTGCTGTTTACATGTATAAAATCATGATTCTTCAGAAACCACTTAGGCAATAGCAACCAAATTTCACATTGATCCTACTGTTGAAATGTGATTGAGAGTTTGTTCAAATGATCACGCTCCATTGACTGTCTTGCCATATATAATATTCATCTTAAAAATTAAGAACTGCTTAAAGGATGATCTTTTCATTAGTTGCGATGACAGGATTGGAAAAATGTTACACAACATCTGCATATCTGCACTCACAATGCTACTCAGGTGAGTGGCCCGTGGGCCTCTTGTTCAATTTTAAATAAAGGTTGGTAAGGAGTTGAGGTGAGTAACCGACCCAGAAATCAAATTTCGGGTAAGGTGTTCACATGCTGTGTTTAAAGGAGTGTAGATATTGATGTAGTGTATGTACAAGAATCTCAGACATATGACAGACTATTGAAGCGATATATGAGCCTCTTCATGGGATAAAAATCTTATGCCATATGCGAACAACAAAGACACGTGGTTTTTGCTATGCGCAGTCTGATCAGCACCGTTGTTGTTCGCTGTCTAGACAGTAAACAACCTATCAAAACTTTCAAGACTAGCTAATCTGGCACAATGGCCGAGTTAGCCAGTCTACGGCTGAGTAAGCAGGTCTGAGTCTTATTTGGTCGAAAACCTCGAAGACAGGTTTTTCATGTCGTTGCTTATATATTATCTGTACTTTGACAAAGTGCAGGGAGACTTTGTAGCGGCATCACACAGTGCTAAACACAAGCTACAATTGGATTAATTAACGCATAATTTTACTGCAAGCATATTTTATTTTCGGGCTTCAGAAGGGGGAAAATAGGACCTTATGCACATACTCCTTTCAACTTCTTAAACCTCATTGAAATATATTTATATCAGAAAGATTATTAAATCCAGAAAATAGGAGCTAAATTTTGCAGTAAGGAGGGTGTACATGCCGAAAAATTTTTATGCCATGAATTATACGATTTTTGCTTAAAGGATCTGTTTTAAGGTCTTTGTGAACATGTCGCTTTGCGACAAATGTCTTATATTGAATTAATTTTCTCCGTAACACATTATCCAAGTTGATAAAATAATATATAGAGGCTGTTGCATTATGTGAGGGATTTTTACAGATCCCTCATTTATTATTCGGAACTAGCGAAACTATTTGGAACTAGCCAAATCAGTGGAGAACTTCACATTCATCACAAGGGCAGATAACCTAAGGCGAAGGACAAAGTCTTTGGTGTGATATTTCAAGGAAGGCTAGTACTCTGTATCAGCCAATAAAGTCCAAATTTTGATCAGCCACTTATTTGGAAATTGTTATGAAGCATAACTTTACCTGGTTCTAGCCAAATGACTGTATCTGATCAATTGTGCCAGCTTTAGTGTTCAGACAACAAAATTCACTTGCCTACACCTATATGCTTATGTGTGTGCAGAGTTGGAGCATGGGCATGTCACTATGACTTTTAGGATTCAAAATGTTCTTGGTATTTTTGCAGCTAATAAAAATTGTCCAGATAATTGAGGAGTGTGGGTAAAAAATATTTCAGTCATTATTAATAAAGATAAAGAGCCTTAAATAAAAGGTTGCATATAAGAATTTAAGAAATAGACAACATAAGCTGTGTAGAGCTTTTAATGCTTATAAGTTCTTTCAACAGCTAGCCCTACTGGGATGTCCAACAGAACCATGATCAAAATCAAGATTTGTGATCTAGTTTGCTAATTTTTTTACTATACATATGTGTACAGTATAATAATTACTGTATTTTTAAGTCTAGTCCCATATAATTCACATCTTAGAATTTTTTGCTGTTATTATTTAGCCCGGTTTCATGTATTTTCACGTTACTAATGGTAAAACGTTTCATCATAACTACTTACAGAGACAAATGCTGAAAATAATTCTGAAGTCATCTAAATTATTATCTGAGCATTTATTTTATGTACAAATAATGCAGTTCTTTGGATTTGATTTGTGAAAGCATTTGTGTAAACAAGCCAATCATGTTGCCGCCATTTTGAACCAAAAGCCATGTAACTTCGCGTTAATTAAATTTTTGGCAGAAAATCATCATGTAATTGTAATGTGATTTTTGCAAATTTTGGCCATTTTCAAAATAAAGTATGGATACCGTATTAATCCGCCTATAAGACGATTTGTTTATAAGACGGGGGCTGTTTTTGGGCCCTTCCCAGGCAGGATTTTGCTTTTAATTAATTATAAGATGGGTTAAAAAAGTCGCCTGTCGGAGACATTCCCTGCCACTCAGAAATTCCTAAAGTACATGAAGACATCGGCGATGATTGGTCAGATTTGTAAGTGAATTTATCACAGAGCAGGAATAAAAAAAAACTCCCAACACCACTTACAAGCATGCATACCGTATTTAACTGTGTATAACATGCACCTTATTTACCCAGAAAACGTTTATAAAAATCCGATGTGTATTATTTATAGGAACACCAAAATCGGGACAGAAATCACCAAGATAATCGGTCGCGAAAACTCATGACATTCACGATCGCCCGTTAAAAATGCGAAATAGAATGATTGCTATAAGATATTCATGATATTTTTATACCTATCTCGCCCTTACCAGGGTTCTGGCAGCTCAAAACAAGCAACTCGATCTGATTTGTAGTAATTTGATATCCTTTTCATGTCCATGCTTTTTTTGTTTACGCTTTTTTTTTATTTTGCTGATCATGTGATCTCTTCAAAGGGAAACTACTCAAACAGGCATATGCATATGAATCTGTATTGATTACCGGACTTTGACAAGACTCAACCGTAACTTGAATAAATCAGCCTGCACAACTGATTTATTGTAGTTCAAAATAGGAAATAAATTTGGTAGAACATAAATATTGGCACGAACGATCATACATTGAAAAAATAAAAAAGTATTTAAGTTTATGCAATTATTAAAATTATTGATAATAAACAAAACCAACTGGGCTTTTGAGGTAGGTAGATCGGTCATTTGCATTTTATCTTTTATTTTCTTACCACCCAGCTAGCATTCTACGTAAATCTACATCGGGCCTTCATCGGCCCGTCAGCTACCCTGACGGGCCGATGACGGCCCGATATAGATTTACGTAGAATGCTGACTGGGCATATGTTTATCTTTTTTTTTTTTTTTTTTTTTTTTATTTAAACTTTTCTTCCAACTTACCAAAAAAAAAATTGTTTGAAATAAACAATGTTTATGATAAAGAAAATCAAACTACCAGCATACATCTGTGCACTTAATTGGTTAATTGGCAGTCAGAATGACAACTAGTCGACTTTAGTTGTTGTTTGCATTGCCCTGAGGCACTGAGTTGATAATTTCACGTCTCAGTTAAGAAAGTGACACAAAGAAGGTGTTAATTATGAGAACACAAAAGAAATAACTACATTTTTATTATCATAGCGTCTGCAGTGGGGAAGCAAAGAACTGCCTACACTACATCAAGTTGCCTGAGGCCCATGGTAACAGAGCTGCACAACGAAAATTCAATTAGCATTATCGTAAATTCGGCCTGTTTCTACTCTAAACCTTCCGAGTTCGGCCATTTTCAACTCAATCCTAGTGAAATTTGACACTTAGTTTCTGGTAACTTAGTAAATAACGCACAGATAAATTCTTCGTGTTTTACATAGAACATCTCTTTTTTTTATTTCAAAACTATTTTAATAGCAAATATTCAGTGCGTGTTATACACGGGTGCGAGTAATACACAGAAAAATGCGGTACTTCACCTACAAAATTACCTTGCTGCTATTTCTGTCAAGGGACGAAGGTAAACATTATATCCTTCTACCGGTTTCGAAGATCGGCATTTTCCGTGACCACGTGGCACCACCGGACTTTGCCGAAAATACCGATATGGCCAAAGATCTTGATTATAAGATGGGTCTGGATTTTTGGGGGCTTTTTTTTTTTTTTTGGAAAAATCCCCGTCTTATAGGCAGATTAAGACGGTACCTTAGATTTGATATTTTCATAGAAAAAATAAGTTAGTCTTAGCTGTAAAAATTGATTTAATAGATATAGGTGTAAATGTCATTAAGGACTGTTATCACCACAATATATTTCTTTTCTAAGCGGAAATCACAAAACAACAGTGTATTTCTGAAAACAAACCTTGCCCACTAAAGCGTGACTTTGTATTTAAAACATCCAGCAGGTAGGTGGCGCTGCCGTTTATTTTCATTGAGAAATCAGTTTAACGCAATATTGAATTTAACGCGAAAATACATGGAGTATATTACTTTTATTCACACAGACTATTTAGGCTGACAAAATTAATCAGATAATTGATTAACTGATCTATAAATTCCACAAAAATGATTATCATTACAGATGTCTTATAATCAATGAGACGCCACATTTTGCGGCATCCCATCTGGGTCTACACTGTTTGCTCAGGCCTATTTGACCAAATACATACAGTAAAGTATAACATGGGAAGAGTCCTGCTCAGACAGACAAGTAAATTGACCTAATCTTTTGTGATAAATAATCGATCACAATGACAGGAGTGATAATCGACCAGATTAGCCAGCCTTAGAGTCTATTTATACATTGTATTTGCTGTATGATGATTCTAGCGAATAAAAAGAAAAGAAAAAAAATGCAACAATGTATCCATTTAAAGATACTGCCTCCAGATTTGTGGGACTTTTACCCAACCCGATCACATGATGAACAGGCCCTGCCTAAGGCAACTCTGCCCTGGAGACTATAGGCAGCCCAACTACTTCGCTGGCCCCGATGGGCGGGGGCCGTGGTCTGTGGGTCGTGATTTCTGAATACCCGATAATCAGTGCACGCCGGTAATAGGTACCAAGTTACGCTACACTACCGGTCACAGGAGCTTGACATTGGATAATTTCTACTTATAGGGCCTGTCCTTCGAACCTTCGATTATTTCATAATCGTAGGGACAGGCCGCCCTATAAGTAGAAATTAGCAAACGTCAAGCTCCTGTGCTACCGGTTGCCTACATGAAATGCACTTTACGGCATCAGGAATTTTGCTGAAGAACTGAACAAGTATCTGTTGTTGTTTTTCGCGTGCGACACACCATGAATTTCAAAAATGCAGGTAAAAGAAGCTTTCATGTCTGTAGCCTCGCGAAAAATAAACTGTTCGACAGCCGGTAGATTCTAGTAAACAAGCTGGTTGTCATACGACAACACACACAGTTGTCGCAACACCCAGAAGGTCGGAAACCAGACACGATACGTATCGCTGAGCACTTTCATTGGCTGACTGACATCACATGTCTCAGTCGAAACACTCGGTGTTATTCGCTTTAATCATTGCGACTTTTCAGGCCACGGCAAGGGTCCGTACACACAATTCTGTTCTATTCCATACGTGTTATCATTTGACGCCACCGTCGTGGCTGCTTCTTCGCGGCTGCTTCTTCGCAGCCACGAGGCGGTGTCGCTACAAGAAAATGCATCTGTATTATTGCAAGGAAGTATCCATCAAAGAGATGGGATATTTAGTCCTGATTCAAGAGGGTGTCAATGCCAAGCATGTTGTTTAGTATTATTGGTGAAAGCTGTACAGAAAAGGATCTGTACCAACAAGTTGAATGTCAACAACATGAATGAAATTCTGTTTGCAGGAGATAAATTATACAAGTATGCAAAAAAGAATGCCAAGACATATCATGACTATTTAGAGCCATGTGATTTGCCATCTTATTTTTCACTTGACAACCAGCATTATCCCTGGAAAGTGAAAAAAAAAACAAAAAAAAAAACATTTTCAGGAAATTTAAATATCTTATCCTTAGTGGAGTATCCTTTCCTTGACAGGACTCGCCATGACTTTCTCATTCAACCCATATGCAGTCTTCATTTGCAACGGCTTTTCTATTGCATTATTGGAACAAGGTGACTGTTTCTACCTTTTTGAGTCACATGCAAGAGCTTCAGATGGAATGCCAAATGTTAATGGCAAAAACATTTTGTTAAAGAAAACAAATATAACTGGCATTTTCCTTACATTTGCGTAGATTGTTTAGTTTTGATAATTCCTTTACTACAACAGCGGTGAGTCAGTTTGATTTGCATTTGCTCTGTATATCTCATGTTTGCAGGGAGACCAAAAAATGATACCAATGAGCTGGGTTTCAAATTTGTGACATAACTACCTATCCTCCTTTACAAGAATGTATTTCATTTGAGTTGTGTCCATCACAGCCTTATGCTTCCTCCCAGCTTGCTGACAGCTTAAATGAACACGGTTCCGCATTACTTGATTCACCCCTTATATGTGAAGAATTGCAAACCTCCCTGAATAAGAAACTTAAGTTAAGTGACACATCAAAAGATGGTTTGAGAAGTAAGAAATTTAAAAACAAAGAAAGTGCTATAGTCACACAGTTTCACAAGTTGGTGTCTTGTGGTCCCCAGTACATATGTACAAGTTGTTGTCAAACATTTTTCAGACATTCTGATGTTAAATTTGATATTCAGGGTCTAAAGCCAGAGATGAAAAGACTCTGTACATTAGGACATAAAAGTGTGGAGGATAAGGAATGGATCTGTCAACAATGTGCTAATAGTTTGAAGAAAAATAACTTGAACAAATATCTTCCTTTTTTTCAAGCCCGCTTGCGCTGAGCAAGACATAGTCACCATAGCTGCATTTAAGTGTATATTAGTGAGTCCATCCGTATTTGTCCGTCCTAGCTAGAAATTTTGCATGCAGAATCATCTTTCAGTGTAGTTTGAAATTTCTCCAAGACTTGGCCTTGAGGTCAGATTTGTCAAGGACATGCACTTACCAGCAGAATTTAAGAGTTTTTAAAGAAAGTCTTCTATTCAGGAAGTGCAATGCCCAGATGCTTGATATATTCCATAGAGCGCCATCTTATCGTATAGTATTGGTAGCATTGGAATGTTCTTTGCATGTATTGTGTAAAATTGCATAGAAGATACACAGCACTCCATTAGTACTTTACAAGCTAGCAGACTCTTAGGACTATCAGTCCTTTGATTGATTTTTGAGTCTGCTAGCGACAGCTAGCAGGCTCTATGCAATCGCATGGGGTTTTTTACTACGTCACAAGCGGATTTTCATCACCGCTATATTCATACGCGCACTACTTCTTAATCAGACGCAATGCGGCACTATTACGGCGAACTGAATGTGAAGCAGGGGAATTTTTTATAGCTTTTCTATTTCGCTAACATAACTGTAACTGAAATCGATTTAGATAGTGCAATTTGAAACATAGACTTCAAAATTCGGTGTAGTAATACACGCGCTACTTTTGTCAATCACCCCACGCCATCTTTGATGTTGTGCTTAGCAACGGAAGCTGAACGAAAAGAAAATATCAGAATCTACTTATTCGATATTGAATATAGGAAGACATCAGGCATTTAATTCATTCCTCCTACATGAAATTACTTTATTCACACCTCAGTGACACGGAGTTGTCTGACGATTGCTGGCCCATTTATACGTTATGACCCTTCTTTTGTGGACATCGGAAAATCTCTTGAAAACAGAAAAGGGTAGGCATAGCTGGTCGGGCTAATCTGTTGATGCTTAGGTGAAGCATTATCAAATGACAATCAGTTATTAAAGCTAATCTGGATTGAACATAGCCATTTCAAATTTATTTAATCTGCTCGTCTTCATAATAAGTTGATAAAGATAAATTTATAAAATTGCACCAGAATAATCGTGGAGCTACATCAGGTGTTGAATATGTATGAACTGTTGCTTCTATCTAGACTTGAACTTTGATAATTCTAGAAATTGGAAATTGCTGCTGGAGATACACTCATTTGGAATAATCAGGTGGTAAACTTCATTGGAAAATAAAGAGGTTCATTACTCCAATCACTGCATTGGCTTATATATGCAGATAATAAAATGGATTTTTTTTTGTGAAGAAAGAAACAAAACAGAAGAGAAATAATTGTATTTAGTTTTTCAGTACATGGTTAGATTATTTATGTATATCTGTTTTACACAGATGCCTCAGTAAAGACCCATTCTTATTTATACATTAAAAGAAGTAGAATGCATTTCCATCTGACTGATTTTGAGAAATTAAATTGATAGTGAAAGCATGTAGTACAGAGTGTTCATGTTGGTTGTTTTTCAAGGAATAGTAAATTTTCTCACAAAGCCTTGTCTCTGAATGTAAATTTAATATTGGATGAAGCCACTGGTTGTAAGAAAGTGTGAAAATATGGATATAGAGCAAAATCCAGGTCCATCAAATCATATAAATCTAATTATGTAATTAAGTTAATGCCTTTTTTCGCGACACCGCCTTCTGAACAATTCAGAGTAACTACAGTTGCTATACTGGATGTACATTACTCTGTGGTGGTTCTGAATCTCTTTTAACTACACTTTTATTTAACTTTAACATGCGTAAAGTAACGTTATTATTTACCTGTATTATCAGTTAGATAACACACTTTTTGAATAAAAATTACTGGCATGTTTCTTATTTTTCTTAAGGAATATATGTTGTGGATATTCATTAAAAGAGCCCTACCAATGAATGACCTTCTAATAAGTTCCAACATGTTTTTGTGTTGAAATTATAATGAACTAGAACATGTGTTTGAACAACACTATGACCCCAACTATATGGTTTCCCTTAAACATGCATTGTCCATAATACTGAAACACTAAAAATGGCTAACTTCAAAAGTAAGAATAGGATGGCCGAAACATTCCCATACAGAACTAGTATTTTTACCGCTGGGCGGCGAATAAATTCCAACCACAGTTTCATCTGCCATCATAATGAGAGTAAAGCAAAATGCAATTGGCTATCAGTCAAGCGTCATCCAATCAAAATCGCGCTCTGAAAATGTCACTTTGTAGACAGGATTCAAGAATGTAACGAACACAAATAAGCGAATCTGAATAGAAGCGTTCATCATATCGATACTCCATCATGTGTATCGATACATGAAGCGTATCGGGATGCACCAATGCATCGATGAATCGTCCCACCACTAGGCGTAACTCAGCTTATATTTGGTGGACTGTAACCTCAAAACAATACGCCCTTCTCTACATCTTGGTCTAACTATAGCATAAATGAAGTTTCAGCTTGATCGGATATAAATTGTAGGAGGAGTTAACCAGAAACTAGAAGTTTAAAGAAATTTTCAATGGGGCTTAACTCTGCTAATATTTAGTGGACTGTAACCTTGAAACAATATGTGCTGCTCCACATCATGGTCTAGCTATAAATGAAGTTTCAGCTTGATCGGATGTAAATTGTAGGAGGAGTTAGCCGGAAACGAAAAGTTTAATGAAATTTTAAAAGGGACATAACTCTGCTAATATTTGGTGGACTGTGACCTAGAAACAATATGCACTGCCCCCACATCTTGGTCTAACTATAAATGAAGTTTCAGCTTGATCAGATGTAAATTGTAGGAGCAGTTATCCGGAAACGAAAAGTTTAAAGGAATTTTCAAAGGGCTATAACTCTGCTGATATTAAGTGGACTGTAACCTCAAAACAATATGCATTGTTCCACATCATGGTCTAACTATAAATGAAGTTTCAGCTTGATCAGATGTAAAGTGTAGGAGTTAACCAGAAACGAAATGTTTTCTGAAATTTTCGAAGGGGCATAGCTCTGCTAATAATTGGTGGTCTGTAGCCCAAAAACAATATGTGCTGCTTCACATCATGGTCTAGCTATATACCAAGTTTCATTTTAATCGGATGTAAACTGTAGGAGGCGATAGCCGGAAACGAAAAAGTTTTCTGACGGACGTCATACCCCGTAAAATAATATGTCACGTTTTTCAAACAGGTGTATAATAATTCAAAAAAGTATAAATGCAAGAGTTATGGTTCTTGCGCGCTGCATGTTGTCTAATGCTGATTGATATTTACATGACCTTTCTTGAAGATATCTTGAACAGGTTTCAAGTTACAGAGCGGACACGATTTTGTGACGCATAAAGTTCCAAGTGAAATAACCCAAAAAGTATAAATGCAAGACGTATGGTTCTTGTGCTCTGCATGTAAGATAATGTTGATTGATATTTATATGAAGTAATGTGGAGACAGCTTGAACCATTTTCAAGTTACAGAGTGGACAAGATTTTGTGACAGACGCCCGAGGGAAAAAACAATACACATCTCCCTACCCTAAAGGGAGGAGACATAAATATCAGAATCCTAGCTCAAGCGGGAGGGGGTATATTGCTTTTGGTGCAGATCTTATCAGCACTGGCGTCCCCATCCAAGGGTGTGTGTGTGTGGGGAGGGGGGGTGGGGGAATATTTAGAACAGAATAGATTCAAAAACAGGTATAACTGGCATGCTAGGTCCAATGGGGGGAAAAAAAAAAGCAAGAGGACCATGATGGTCCTATATCGCTCACCTGAGCAAACAGCTTTGCATACTTACTGTTGAAGTTTCAGCCAAGTTTACTGCTCTAAAATTTTTGTATAAATTTTATAACCCTGCACCCCAGTGGCCATGTTTTTTTCATCCATCATGATGGCTTGAACTGAATAGTGAAAGAGGATCACCAAAGGAACAATTCTGCTGTTATATTGAAATTGGTCCAGTGGTTTCTGACAAATAGATTTTTAAAATGTCTTATATAGATATATAGGGAAATTAAGCCCCACCCCCTAACGGCCATGTTTTTTCACAAATCATGACAGCTTGAACAAACTTGGTAGAGGGTCACCAAAGGAAAACTCCTGCCAAGTTATATTGAAATCGGTTCAGTGGTTTCTGACAAGAAGATTTTTAAAGTTTTCTATTTAGATATATAGGGAAAATAAGCCCCACCCCTAGCAACCATGTTTTTTGACGAATCATGATTGCTTGAACAATCTTGATAGGGGGTCACCAAAGCAACATTCCTGGCAAGTAATATTAAAATCAGTCAGGTGGTTTCTGACAAGATGAATTTTAAAGTTTTCTATACAGATATATACGGAAAATAAGCCCTGCCCCATGAAGGCCATGTTTTTTGACGTATCATGAGGGCACAATCTTAGTAGAAGGTCACCAAAGCACATTCCTGTCAAGTTACATTGAACTCAATCCAACGGTTTCTTACGAGAAGATTTTTAAAGTTTTCTATATAGGGAAAATATGCTCCGCCCCCTAGCCGCCATGTTTTTGATGAATCATAACGGCTTGAACAATCTTGGTAGAGGGTCACCAAAGAAACATTCCTGCCAAGTTATATTGAAATCGGTCCATTGGTTTCTGAGAAGAAGATTTTTAACTTTTCTATATAGATATATTTGGAAAATAAGCCCCTCCCAGTGGCGGCCATTGTTTTTTGACGAATCATGATAACTTGAACAATCTTGGTAGAGTGTCAACAAGGAAAGATTTCTACCAAGTTATAATGAAATCGGTCCAGTGGTTTCTGACAAGAAGATTTTTAAAGTTTTCTATAGAGATATATAGGGAAATTAAGCCCCACCCCCTGGCAGAATTTTTTTTAGACGAATCATGACTGCTTGAACAATCTTGGTAGCAGGTCACCAAAGCAACATTCCTGCCAAGCTATATTGAAATTGGTCCGTTGGTTTCTGACAAGAAGATTTTTAAACTTTTCTATATAGATATATAGGGAAATTAAGCCTCCCTCCCCACCCACCACCTAACGGCAATGTTTTTTTGACAAATCATGATAACTTGAACAATCTTGGTTAAGGGTCAAAAGGAAAGATTTCTGCCAAGTATTAATGAAATCGGTCCAGTGGTTTCTGACAAGAAGATTTTTAAAGTTTTCTATATATATAGGGAAAATAAGCCCCGCCCCCTAGCTGCTATGTTTTTTGACAAATCATGACGGCTTGGACAATCTTGGTAGAGGATCACCAAGGAAACATTTTTGCCTAGTTATATAGAAATCGGTCCAGTGCTTTCTAACATGAAGATTTTTAAAGTTTTCTATATAGATATATAGGGAAACAAGAGGCCCACGGGCCACGGCTCGCTCACCTGAGTCACTGCAGACATGCAGATGTTATGCAACATTTTTCCAATCCTATCATCACAACTAATGAAAAGATCATCATTTGAGCAGTTCTTAGTTTTGAAGAAGAATATATGGGCCTGACAGTCAATGGAGCATGATCATTTGAATAAACCATCAATCACATTTCAACAGTAGGATCAATGTGAAATTTGGTGGAAATTGGCTGAGTGGTTTCTGAAGAATCATGATTTTATACATGTAAACAGCACAGTGGCAGAGAAATATAATAAATATAAACAAGATGATGGCCATCTAAGATTTCCAATCAGAACAATTTTAACTACTGTTGATCTACAATTCACTTGAATACTTTCAATATAAATGTATATGGCCCATACAAATGCATGGGGAAGCAAATTTGACCTTTCTTGGAGGTAAAAAGGTCAAACGTCAACATAGAACCATCATTTTAGCAATTTTGGTAGCTCTCCTGTCCCCCATAATTTGTGCAAAGATAAGGGCCCAGGGCTTATTTGGTTATGGAGAAGAAGATTTGTAAAAAAATTTTTACCATTATATGGGCATGGCAGCCATTTTGATCAATGGACCATGCCCATTTTAGCAATCTTTCATTCTCCTGCCCAAGGAGGCTCTGCATGAAATTTGAGCAACACTGGCCCGGAGGCTTCAGAGGAAAAGTCATTTGAAATTATCAACATTTTTTCCATACAAATGTATGGGGCCCATACAAATGCACACAGAAGCAAACTTGACCTAGCCGTAAAAAAGTTAAATGTTAATGTATGACAATTATTTTAGCAACCTTGGTAGACCGCCCGTTTCCCGATGATATATGCAAACATTCAGCCACATGCCATCCTCGATTTTGGAGAATAACATTTTTAAATGTTTTTTTCCTATATAAATGCATAGGGAAGCAAACGACCTTGCCGTAAAAAGGTCAAATTTTAGCAACTTTGGTAGACCCTCCATCCCCGATGAATTATGCAAAGATTCAGCCCCAAAGCATCCTCAGTTCTGGAGAAGAAGATTTTTAAATGTTTTTACCATATATGGACATGGCGGCCATCTTGGTTAATGAACTGCGACCATTTTAGCAATCTTTTGTTCCCCCAACCTAAGGAGGCTCAATATGAAATTTGAGCAAATTTGGCCCAGAGGCTCCAGAGAAGATGTTATTTGAAATTCTGAACATTTTTCCCATATAAATGCATAAGGAAGCAAAATTGGCCTTACCGCAAAAAGGTCAAATGTCAATGTACAACCATTATTTTAGCAACTTTGGTAGCCCTCCCATTCCCGATGATATGTGCAAAGATTCAGCCACAAGGCATGCTCGGTTTTGGAGAAGAAGATTTTTAAAGGTTTTTCCCATACAAAAGGATAGGGAAGCAAACTTGACCTTGCCGTAAAAAGGTCAAATGCCAACGTACGACAAATCTTATAACAACTTTGGTAGACCTCTTGTCCCTGATGATTCTTGCAAAGATTCAGCCCCAAGGCATCCTCGGTTATGGAGAAGATTTTTAAAGGTTTTTACCATATATGTGCATGGAGGCCATCTTGGGTCAACGGACCATGACCATTTTAGCAATCTTTCGTTCCCCCACCCTAAGGAGGCTCCACATGAAATCTGAGCAAAATTGGCTCAGCGGCTGCAGAGGAGAAGTCATTTGAAAATGTTAATGGACGGAGGAAAAGTGATCACTATAGCTCATCCTGAGCAGAGGTCAGGTGAGTTAAAAAAAAAAAAGTCCCACCCCCCTGGCGGCCATGGTTTTTGACGTATCATGACGGCTTGAACAATCTTGGTAGAAAGTTACAAAAGAAACATTCCTGCCTTGTTATATTGAAATCGGTCCAGTGGTTTCTGACAAGAAGATTTTTAAACTTTTCTGTATAGATATATAGGGAAAATAAGCCCCGCCCTCTGGTGGCCATGTTTTTTGAGGAATCCAAATGGCTTGAACAATCTTGGTAGAGGATTACTAAAGGAACGTTTCTGTAAAATTATATTGAAATCGGCCCAGTGTTTCTGACAAGAAGCTTTTAAAAATTTTCCATATAGATATATACATGTAGGAAAAATAAGCTCCGCCCCCTGGCAGCCATGTTTTTTGACGAATCCAGATGGCTTGAACAATCTTGGTACAGGATCACCAAACAAACATTCCTGCAAAATTATATTGAAATCGGTCCAGTGGTTTCTGACAAGAAGATTTTTAAAGTTTTCTATATAGATATAAAGGGAAAATAAGCCCCGCCCCCTGGCGGCCATGTTTTTTGACGAATCCAAATGGCTTGAACAATCTTGGTAGAGGATCATCAAAGTAACACTCCTGCAAAATTATATTGAAATTGGTCATACTTTACTGGATGTATTTGGCCAGACAGTCCCGAGCAAACATTGTAAACCCCCATGAGATGCTACAAAATGCGGTGTCACATCAGGGGCTAAACTGTTTGCCACCCATTGAGCTATTTTTAGACAAAACATTCGGTAGTAAATTGTACTTGTTAGCTCACCTGAGCGCAAAGTGCTCATGGTGAACTATTGTGGTCAGTCAATGTCCGTCGTCCGTCATGCGACGTCAACAATTGATTTAAAAGCCTACTCCTACACCCCTGGGCAAATTGACTCGATACTTGGTAGGAAGCATCGGGGTGACTTGTACATCAAAAATAGCTAAAATCATGCCAATTGGAAATCCAAGATGGCCGCCATGGCCGCCATCTTGAAAATCTATTTTTCGCTTCTTCTCCTGAACCGAAAGGCCAATTGACTCCAAACTTTCTAGGAAGCACTGGGGTGACTTGTAGATCAAAAATAGTTAAAATCTTGCCAATCGAAAATCCAAGATGGCAGCCATGGCAGCCATCTTAAATCTATTTTTAGCTTCTTCTCCTGAACCGAAAGGCCAATTGACTCCAAACTTGCTAGGAAGCATCGGGGTGACTTGTAGATCAAAACTAGCTAAAATCGTGTTGATCAGAAATCCAAGATGGCCACCATCTTGAAAATCTATTTTTCGCTTCTTCTCCTGAACGGAAAGGCCAATTGACTCCAAACTTGCTAAGAAGCATAGGGGTGATTTGTAGATAAAAAATAGCTAAAATCATGCTGATCGGAAATCCAAGATGGCCGCCATGGCAGCCATCTTGAAAATCTATTTTTCGCTTCTTCTCCTGAACCGAAAGGCCAATTGACTCCAAACTTGCTAGGAAGCATAGGGGTGACTTATAGATCAAAAGACGCTAAAATCATTCCAAACGGAAATCCAAGATGGCCACCATGGCGGCCATTTTGAAAATCTATTTTTCGCCTTTTCTCCTGAGCCGAAAGGCCAACTGACTCCAAACTGGGTAGGAAGCATCAGGGTGACTTGTAGATCAAAAATAGCTAAAACCATGCTGATCGGAAGTCCAAGAGGGCCACCCTGGTGGCCATCTTGAAAATCTTTTTTTCGCTTCTTCTCCTAAACCCAAAAGCTAGTTGACTTGAAACTTGGTAGGAAGCATCGGGGTGACTTATAGATTAAAAATGGCTAAAATCGTTCTGATTGGAAATCCAAGATGGCTGCCATGGTGGCCATTTTGAAAATGTAGATTTTTCACTTCTTCTCCTGAATCAAAAGGCTTATTGGCTTTAAACTAGGTAGGAAGCATCAGGGTGACCTGTAGATCAAAAATAGATAAAATCATCCCTATCAGAAATCCAAGATGGCCGCTATGACAGCCATCTTTAAAATCTATTTTTCGCTTCTTCTCCTGAATTGAAAGGCCATTTGACTCGAAACTTGGTAGGAAGCATTTAGGTGACTTGTAGATCTAAAATAGCTTAAATTGTTTGGATAGGAAATCCAAGATGGCTGTCATGACGGCCATCTTGAAACTCTTTTCCTTTCACTTATTTTCCTGAACCAAAGGGCCAGTTAATTTGAAAATTGGTAGGAAGCATCAGGATGACGTGTTGATATAAAAATAGCTAAAATCCTTCCGATTGGAAATCCAAGATGGCGGCCATCTTGAAAATCTATTTTTCTTTACTTCTTCTGAACTGAAAGACCATTTATTGACTCGAAACTTGGTAGGAAGCATCAGGGTGACTTGTAGATCAAAAAACGCTCAAATGGTTGCGATAAGAAATCTCAAATTGCGGCTATGGTGGCCATCTTGAAAATCTGTTCTGAACTTTTTCCCCTGAACCGAAAGGGCAATTGACTTAAAGTTCATTGGAAGTATCGAAGTGACTTGTAGATCAACAGTAGCTAAAAGTCATTCTGATTGGAAATCCAAGATGGCTACCATCTTGTTTATGTTTATTATATTTCCCTGCCACTGTGCTGTTTACATGTATAAAATCATGATTCTTCAGAAACCACTTAGGCAATAGCAACCAAATTTCACATTGATCCTACTGTTGAAATGTGATTGAGAGTTTGTTCAAATGATCACGCTCCATTGACTGTCTTGCCATATATAATATTCATCTTAAAAATTAAGAACTGCTTAAAGGATGATCTTTTCATTAGTTGCGATGACAGGATTGGAAAAATGTTACACAACATCTGCATATCTGCACTCACAATGCTACTCAGGTGAGTGGCCCGTGGGCCTCTTGTTCAATTTTAAATAAAGTATGGTAAGGAGTTGAGGTGAGTAACCGACCCAGAAATCAAATTTCAGGTAAGGTGTTCACATGCTGTGTTTAAAGGAGTGTAGATATTGATGTAGTGTATGTACAAGAATCCCAGACATGTGACAGACTATTGAAGCGATATATGAGCCTCTTCATGGGATAAAAATCTTATGCCATATGCGAACAACAAAGACACGTGGTTTTTGCTATGCGCAGTCTGATCAGCACCGTTGTTGTTCGCTGTCTAGACAGTAAACAACCTATCAAAACTTTCAAGACTAGCTAATCTGGCACAATGGCCGAGTTAGCCAGTCTACGGCTGAGTAAGCAGGTCTGAGTCTTATTTGGTCGAAAACCTCGAAGACAGGTTTTTCATGTCGTTGCTTATATATTATCTGTACTTTGACAAAGTGCAGAGAGACTTTGTAGCGGCATCACACAGTGCTAAACACAAGCTACAATTGGATTAATTAACGCATAATTTTACTGCAAGCATATTTTATTTTCGGGCTTCAGAAGGGGGAAAATAGGACCTTATGCACATACTCCTTTCAACTTTTTAAACCTCATTGAAATATATTTATATCGGAAAGGTTATTAAATCCAGAAAATAGGAGCTAAATTTTGCAGTAAGGAGGGTGTACATACCGAAAAATTGTTATGCCATGAATTATAGGATTTTTGCTTAAAGGATCTGTTTTAAGGTCTTTGTGAACATGTCGCTATGCGACAAATGTCTTATATTGAATTAATTTTCTCCGTAACACATTATCCAAGTTGATAAAATAATATATAGAGGCTGTTGCATTATGTGAGGGATTTTTACAGATCCCTCATTTATTATTCGGAACTAGCGAAACTATTTGGAACTAGCCAAATCAGTGGAGAACTTCACATTCATCACAAGGGCAGATAACCTAAGGCGAAGGACAAAGTCTTTGGTGTGATATTTCAAGGAAGGCTAGTACTCTGTATCAGCCAATAAAGTCCAAATTTTGATCAGCCACTTATTTGGAAATTGTTATGAAGCATAACTTTACCTGGTTCTAGCCAAATGACTGTATCTGATCAATTGTGCCAGCTTTAGTGTTCAGACAACAAAATTCACTTGCCTACACCTATATGCTTATGTGTGTGCAGAGTTGGAGCATGGGCATGTCACTATGACTTTGAGGATTCAAAATGTTCTTGGTATTTTTGCAGCTAATAAAAATTGTCCAGATAATTGAGGAGTGTGGGTAAAAAATATTTCAGTCATTATAAATAAAGATAAAGAGCCTTAAATAAAAGGTTGCATATAAGAATTTAAGAAATAGACAACATAAGCTGTGTAGAGCTTTTAATGCTTATAAGTTCTTTCAACAGCTAGCCCTACTGGGATGTCCAACAGAACCATGATCAAAATCAAGATTTGTGATCTAGTTTGCTAAGTTTTTACTATACATATGTGTACAGTATAATAATTACTGTATTTTTTAAGTCTAGTCCCATATAATTCACATCTTAGAATTTTTTGCTGTTATTATTTAGCCCGGTTTCATGTATTTTCACGTTACTAATGGTAAAACGTTTCATCATAACTACTTACAGAGACAAATGCTGAAAATAATTCTGAAGTCATCTAAATTATTATCTGAGCATTTATTTTATGTACAAATAATGCAGTTCTTTGGATTTGATTTGTGAAAGCATTTGTGTAAACAAGCCAACCATGTTGCCGCCATTTTGAACCAAAAGCCATGTAACTTCGCGTTAATTAAATTTTTGGCAGAAAATCATCATGTAATTGTAATGTGATTTTTGCAAATTTTGGCCATTTTCAAAATAAAGTATGGATACCGTATTATTCCGCCTATAAGACGATTTGTTTATAAGACGGGGGCTGTTTTTGGGCCCTTCCCAGGCAGGATTGTGCTTTTAATTAATTATAAGATGGGTTAAAAAAGTCGCCTGTCGGAGACATTCCCTGCCACTCAGAAATTCCTAAAGTACATGAAGACATCGGCGATGATTGGTCAGATTTGTAAGTGAATTTATCACAGAGCAGGAATTAAAAAAAACTCCCAACACCACTTACAAGCATGCATACCGTATTTAACTGTGTATAACACGCACCTTATTTACCCAGAAAACGTTTATAAAAATCCGATGTGTATTATTTATAGGAACACCAAAATCGGGACAGAAATCACCAAGATAATCGGTCGCGAAAACTCATGTCATTCACGATCGCCCGTTAAAAATGCGAAATAGAATGATTGCTATAAGATATTCATGATTTTTTATACCTATCTCGCCCATACCAGGGTTCTGGCAGCTCAAAACAAGCAACTCGATCTGATTTGTAGTAATTTGATATCCTTTTCATGTCCATGCTTTTTTTGTTTACGCTTTTTTATTTTGCTGATCATGTGATCTCTTCAAAGGGAAACTACTCAAACAGGCATATGCATATGAATCTGTATTGATTACCGGACTTTGACAAGACTCAACCGTAACTTGAATAAATCAGCCTGCACAACTGATTTATTGTAGTTCAAAATAGGAAATAAATTTGGTAGAACATAAATATTGGCACGAACGATCATACATTGAAAAAATAAAAAAGTATTTAAGTTTATGCAATTATTAAAATTATTGATAATAAACAAAACCAACTTGGCTTTTGAGGTAGGTAGATCGGTCATTTGCATTTTATCTTTTATTTTCTTACCACCCAGCTAGCATTCTACGTAAATCAACATCGGGCCGTCATCGGCCTGTCAGCTACCCTGACGGGCCGATGACGGCCCGATATAGATTTACGTAGAATGCTGACTGGGCATATGTTTATCTTTTTTTTTTTTTTTTTTTTTTTTCTTTTTTTTTTTTATTTAAACTTTTCTTCCAACTTACCAAAAAAATTGTTTGAAATAAACAATGTTTATGATAAAGAAAATCAAACTACCAGCATACATCTGTGCACTTAATTGGTTAATTGGCAGTCAGAATGACAACTAGTCGACTTTAGTTGTTGTTTGCATTGCCCTGAGGCACTTTGATAATTCCACGTCTCAGTTAAGAAAGTGACACAAAGAAGGTGTTAATTATGAGAACACAAAAGAAATAACTACATTTTTATTATCATAGCGTCTGCAGTGGGGAAGCAAAGAACTGCCTACACTACATCAAGTTGCCTGAGGCCCATGGTAACAGAGCTGCACAACGAAAATTCAGTTAGCATTATCGTAAATTCGGCCTGTTTCTACTCTAAACCTTCCGAGTTCGGCCATTTTCAACTCAATCCTAGTGAAATTTGACACTTAGTATCTGGTAACTTAGTAAATAACGCACAGATAAATTCTTAGTGTTTTACATAGAACATCTCTTTTTTTTTATTTCAAAACTATTTTAATAGCAAATATTCAGTGCGTGTTAAACACGGGTGCGAGTAATACACAGAAAAATTCGGTACTTCACCTACAAAATTACCTTGCTGCTATTTCTGTCAAGGGACGAAGGTAAACATTATATCCTTCTACCGGTTTCGAAGATCGGCATTTTCCGTGACCACGTGGCACCACCGGACTTTGCCGAAAATACCGATATGGCCAAAGATCTTGAAAATATGATGGGTCTGGATTTTTGGGGGCTTTTTTTTTTTTTTTGGAAAAATCCCCGTCTTATAGGCGGATTAATACGGTACCTTAGATTTGATATTTTCATAGAAAAAATAAGTTAGTCTTAGCTGTAAAAACTGATTTAATAGATATAGGTGTAAATGTCATTAAGGAGTGTTATCACCACGGTCAATATATTTCTTTTCTAAGCGGAAATCACAAAACAACAGTGTATTTCTGAAAACAAACCTTGCCCACTAAAGCGTGACTTTGTATTTAAAACATCCAGCAGGTAGGTGGCGCTGCCGTTTATTTTCATTGAGAAATCATTTTAACGCAATATTGAATTTAACGCAAAATACATGGAGTATATTACTTTTATTCACACAGACTATTTAGGCTGACAAAATTAATCAGATAATTGATTAACTGATCTATAAATTCCACAAAAATGATTATCATTACAGATGTCTTATAATCAATGAGACGCCACATTTTGCGGCATCCCATCTGGGTCTACACTGTTTGCTCAGGCCTATTTGACCAAATACATACAGTAAAGTATAACATGGGAAGAGTCCTGCTCAGACAGACAAGTAAATTGACCTAATCTTTTGTGATAAATAATCGATCACAATGACAGGAGTGATAATCGACCAGATTAGCCAGCCTTAGAGTCTATTTATACATTGTATTTGCTGTATGATGATTCTAGCGAATAAAAAGAAAAGAAAAAAAATGCAACAATGTATCCATTTAAAGATACTGCCTCCAGATTTGTGGGACTTTTACCCAACCCGATCACATGATGAACAGGCCCTGCCTAAGGCAACTCTGCCCTGGAGACTATAGGCAGCCCAACTACTTCGCTGGCCCCGATGGGCGGGGGCCGTGGTCTGTGGGTCGTGATTTCTGAATACCCGATAATCAGTGCACGCCGGTAATAGGTACCAAGGTCACCGGTCACAGGAGCTTGACATTGGATAATTTCTACTTATAGGGCCTGTCCTTCGAACCTTCGATTATTTCATAATCGTAGGGACAGGCCCTATAAGTAGAAATTAGCAAACGTCAAGCTCCTGTGCTACCGGTTGCGTACATGAAATGCACTTTACGGCATCAGGAATTTTGCTGAAGAACTGAACAAGTATCTGTTGTTGTTTTTCGCATGCGACACACCATGAATTTCAAAAATGCAGGTAAAAGAAGCTTTCATGTCTGTAGCCTCGCGAAAAATAAACTGTTCGACAGCCGGTAGATTCTAGTAAACAAGCTGGTTGTCATACGACAACACACACAGTTGTCGCAACACCCAGAAGGTCGGAAACCAGACACGATACGTATCGCTGAGCACTTTCATTGGCTGACTGACATCACATGTCTCAGTCGAAACACTCGGTGTTATTCGCTTTAATCATTGCGACTTTTCAGGCCACGGCAAGGGTCCGTACACACAATTCTGTTCTATTCCATACGTGTTATCATTTGACGCCACCGTCGTGGCTGCTTCTTCGCGACTGCTTCTTCGCAGCCACGAGGCGGTGTCGCTACAAGAAAATGCATCTGTATTATTGCAAGGAAGTATCCATCAAAGAGATGGGATATTTAGTCCTGATTCAAGAGGGCGTCAATGCCTACCATGTTGTTTAGTATTATTGGTGAAAGCTGTACAGAAAAGGATCTGTACCAACAAGTTGAATGTCAACAACATGAATGAAATTCTGTTTGCAGGAGAAAAAATATACAAGTATGCAAAAAAGAATGCCAAGACATATCATGACTATTTAGAGCCATGTGATTTGCCATCTTATTTTTCACTTGACAACCAGCATTATCCCTGGAAAGTGAAGAAAAAAAAAAAAAAAAAAAAAAAAAAAAAAACGTTTTCAGGAAATTTAAATATCTTATCCTTAGTGGAGTATCCTTTCCTTGATTTAGAGACAGGACTCGCTATGACTTTCTCATTCAACCCATATGCAGTCTTCATTTGCAACGGCTTTTCTATTGCATTATTGGAACAAGGTGACTGTTTCTACCTTTTTGAGTCACATGCAAGAGCTTCAGATGGAATGCCAAATGTTAATGGCAAAAACATTTTGTTAAAGAAAACAAATATAACTGGCATTTTCCTTACATTTGCGTAGATTGTTTAGTTTTGATAATTCCTTTACTACAACAGCGGTGAGTCAGTTTGATTTGCATTCGCTCTGTATATCTCATGTTTGCAGGGAGACCATAAAATGATACCAATGAGCTGGGTTTCAAATTTGTGACATAACTACCTATCCTCCTTTATAAGAATGTATTTCATTTGAGTTGTGTCCATCACAGCCTTATGCTTCCTCCCAGCTTGCTGACAGCTTAAATGAACACGGTTCCGCATTACTTGATTCACCCCTTATATGTGAAGAATTGCAAACCTCCCTGAATAAGAAACTTAAGTTAAGTGACACATCAAAAGATGGTTTGAGCAGTAAGAAATTTAAAAACAAAGAAAGTGCTATAGTCACACAGTTTCACAAGTTGGTGTCTTGTGGTCCCCAGTACATATGTACAAGTTGTTGTCAAACATTTTTCAGACATTCTGATGTTAAATTTGATATTCAGGGTCTAAAGCCCGAGATGAAAATACTCTGTACATTAGGACATAAAAGTGTGGAGGATAAGGAATGGATCTGTCAACAATGTGCTAATAGTTTGAAGAAAAATAACTTGAACAAATATCTTCCTTTTTGTCAAGCCCGCTTGCGCTGAGCAAGACATAGTCACCATAGCTGCATTTAAGTGTATATTAGTGAGTCCATCCGTATTTGTCCGTCCTAGCTAGAAATTTTGCATGCAGAATCATCTTTCAGTGTAGTTTGAAATTTCTCCAAGACTTGGCCTTGAGGTCAGATTTGTCAAGTACATGCACTTACCAGCAGAATTTAAGAGTTTTTAAAGAAAGTCTTCTATTCAGGAAGTGCAATGCCCAGATGCTTGATATATTCCATAGAGCTCCATCTTATCGTATAGTATTAGTAGCATTGGAATGTCGTCTATCTTCTTTGCATGTATTGTGTAAAATTGCATAGAAGATACACAGCACTCCATTAGTACTTTACAAGCTAGCAGACTCTTAGGACTATCAGTCCTTTGATTTTTCTTCGCAATTCATCAAATGGTTTAATTCTCGGAACTGGACATGAAAGTGACAGTGTATTTTCTAGGTATGCGAGGAGGCAATCCACAAGATATTACGTTAACAAGTCTACATTCTGTGTACCCATAAGGACGTGGGTCATTGACTTTTTTTTCCGATTAAAAGAGAAATACACGAAATCGTACCTTCAGGGTAGTTCTCGAAGAGAGGCGCTTTTAACGAGTTCCCATAATATATGTTTTGTAAAGAAAATAATGAGAATAATATCATTTTTTGTCTAGAAAAATGACTTATTTAGGCTTAGACGTATGTATTTTACACAGGCGTGTTTACGCAAAAGGATTTTTTGTGGATGAATGACATCCAGAGCTGTGATAAATAGGAGTTGTTATCGAAAACAGGTCATGCGAAGTTTCCATTACGAAAACACGCCTATTCGAATATATAGAAAATTTGATCTCCAAAAGCTGAAAATTTTCAGATAAAAAAAACTCTGATATTTTTCATATTTCTGCTCAAAACATAGATTGTGGGTACTCGTTAGAACCGCCTCGCAGTCTGCTCAAAACATAGATTGTGGGCAGAGGCGGTTCTAACGAGTACCCACAATCTATGTTTTGAGCACAAATAAGAAATACAATGTATACCCCTGTAAACCCCAGTATTACTACATAAAATTGGGGTTTAAGGGGGTCAGAATTATATAGGCATGTTTTCATGATGCAGCCTGCGCTTCTATATTCCATATTCAAATGCTGTGGATGTTTGATGTAGAACCTGCTGGCGTAAAACAAAAACCCAGACCGGCCTGTGCAACAGTATGATCTAATCTGGAACTTTGTTTTAAAACGAAAACCAATGCTCCATTAAACTCTTAATTCATTCGTTCATCTTGAATCTTACTCCTTTAAGTGCTTAGCAAAACTGCGGAAGATGATAGTCTATTTTTTTTTACAGAAAATAAGACTTGACATTTCATGTGAATTGTCTGCCTAACAGACAATTCACATGCTATACCAAGTCTTATTTTCTCTGAAAATTAATACAGATATTTCAAAATGTCATCTGCTTCAGTTCTGTTTAGCACTTTAAGGGTTAGCTTGACTTCACATGATTTAGAATTAATATGCAAATATTTGTTTTCAGTTCAATCTGAGCTAACCTCTTACAAAATCTTTTATTTTAATTGTTGGAATTATTATATAAATAAATGCATGTACCTTTTTTCGATTATCATCCATTATTATCATCTTTGAGCATCGCATTTTCAAAAACAAATCTATATAAAGCTATTCTGTAACAGAACTTTTACTTTCAGTTTCACCTTTGTCGTGGTGAATAAATTAAGATGCCCACTCCCACTTCTAATTGTCAGCCAATCAGGTGACTTAAACCAGATTGTTGATATCAATTCATATATTGAATGACAAACAGTACAGATTCAGCTCAGCTGGCTCTAAATGATCTGAATATGCACTGTTTGCAATGCGTGGCGCATCAGGGTTCAGCAGGGCCAGGGTTACCATTTAGTTTGCTGCAAACCAAAGCATAACAAATTACTTTTAGAACTGCATTACAAAAACAAGCCTATTCAAATATGTAGAAAAATTCACCTCCAAAATCTGAAAATTTTCAGATAAAAAAAATCTGATATTTTTCATATTTCTGCTCAAAATATAGATTGAGTACCCACAATCTATGTTTTTGAGCAGAAATAAGAAAAATAATGTATACCCCTGTAAACCCCAGTTTTACTATACAAAAGTGAGGTTTAAGGGGGTCAAAATTATATAGGCGTGTTTTCGTGATGGACCCCGATTATTTTTGTTTGGAGACTTTTGTTCTGATATTGGCCTGCAGTTGGGCAAGGCCTGCTATCCTTGTAGCAGGTAAGGGTAGAGATGTGGGGGGGGGGGGGTCTTCTGTTTCTTTACTTTCATTATTTTTTCTCTTTATTCTCTTCCTTCTCTTTCATCTCCACTGCTATCTCTTAATTCTCTTTTCTCCCTTTCTCTGGAAGATGACACAAAATAACCCTCAATGGCTGACGTGTCGTTAAAACCCCAACAGAATCAAAATCAGGGAGATGACTGTACCTGTACATGTGATACTCCTCACTTTGATGAGACTCTTATAATAAACAATAAAATGAAAATTGTAAAAACTTAACATCACGGAAAACGCCTGACAGTGTATAATTTTGACCCCTTTAAACCCCATTTTTATATAGTAAAACTGGGGTTTACTGGGGTATACATATTTTTTCTTATTTTGCTAAAAAAAGAGTATCCACAATCTGTGTTTTTAGCAGAAATATGAAAAATATCAGAATTTTTTATCTGAAAAGTTTCCTTTTTTTTTAGTTGTAAAATTTTCAACATATTTGAATAATGATATACTGTTAAAATTAACACATCTTCAAGTTTAAGAGGAAATGATACTATTTCAGAGGGACTTATCTTGTCTAAAATATTTTCTCCCCTTCTGAAAAGGAAAGTAGTCTAAAAGGGGCAAATTATTTTTTTTAGAGTAGACCCCTTTTCAAATAGGGCTCGATGTGTAGGGCGCAAAGAAGGAAGTAACATAGATTGCCCCCCTTGTTAAAATGCCAGAAAATCTATTTAGTGTATCCAGTGCGCTTAACTTTTCAGCCTGGTAGACCCAAAACAGATAATAATGCAAACATTGTAGATTCAGATGAGACGGCTCGTCACGAGCCGTCTCATCTGAATCTACAATGTTTGCAATTCGATTCTAGATTTTTGACATCCATATTTGCAACAATGGACGTGTCAAAAATTCAGAAGACTGAAGTGTCCATTGATGAAATGATTAATTAAGCCTGATTAATTATCTGTATAGTTTATTATAAGCCTCCAATGCATTTCAGTGACTAGGTAGTACTAAAATGACGAAATCAGTTTCTCTTTAGGGAAAGTGGTACACTTTTAGGGGAGGTAAAGCTGTCAAAATAATTTTGGAGTAAATTTTTGATGTATTTCTTGTTTCCAAAGATTCCTTTTTATAATTTACTTTTTTTTTCACTACATCTGGCAATACTGTCCTTTAGACATCACTCTGAAAGGCGTTTTTTAAATATTTTTTTCTGAGTGACCATATCTTATCAGAAACCTTATGTCGTTTTTGTTTCTGTGTTTCTCAAAATATGTACCTTAGAATTAAAGTTACGGACAAAAAGTTGGAACTTTCTGACCTATGCAATTTCAAATTATTTTGTTTCTTTGCCTAAATTTGAATTGTTGATGTTTCACAACAATATTGTGAATATTTCAGAAAAATTGAACAAGCGGAACTTGTTGAAAATCTGCCTCCAAGTTACCTCCCCTACAGGTTTCAGCATAATTTGAATTCATTTTTACAATGGGAAAAAATGAAAACGTTTGACTTTTTTAAAAACGAATGGCTAGAATAAAACTTTTTATTCATAGATAGTTATGACAAACGGTTTTGCATTAAAGGTATATTCCTCAAAAAATTGATATTCTTATCCAAGAAAGGTATAATAAATTGATATACAGTATTGTGTGACATCTGACAGCCTGTAAAATTTCATTTAGTCTCACGTTCTTGAACTGGATCACAAAAGAAATGATTTTTATCCTATCTCTGAATTAATGTTGCCAACAATAATTCAAAGATAGGATAAATAATATCATTTCTTTTATGATCCAGTTGAATGACTGAAATCTAATAGGTCTGGTCCTTTGCGATCAATGAGCTTTTTTTGGATTTGAGAATAGCATCACGAAAACATACCTATATAATTTTGACCCCCTTAAAGCCCACTTTTATATAGTAAAACTGGGTTTACAGGGGTATACATTATTTTTGTTATTTCTGCTCAAAAACATAGATTGTGGGTACTCGTTAGAACCGCCTCGACGAGGCGGTTCTAACGAGTACCACAATCTATGTTTTGAGCAGAAATATGAAAAATATCAGAATTTTATATCTGAAAAATTGCCATTTTTGGTGGTAAAATTTTCAGTGTATTTGAATAGGCGTGTTTTCGTAATGGAATATCGCTCAACCTGAGGTAAGGAGGCATGTTCAGTGCGGCACGTTATATAGATACTCACGAACTATCCTCTAGGTGATAAAGTTTTTTCATGCTCAACTCAGCTGAGCATGAACGAAATTTGTCCTGCAAATGAATTTAAAATTGCTAGCTATTGCAAATTCTTTTTTGATAAACATAGCTGAGCATGAAAATAAATCTGCAAAAAATATGACGGCAGAGACAAAAAAAAAAACAAAAAAAAAAAACATGCTTAGCTGAGTTGGGCATGAAAAAAGTTTTATAACCTCGGTGCCAGAATTATGCCCCCACACCCCCCGCACCCTCCCACCCTCCAAAAAAAAAAGTTCAAAGTTTTTATTCATAAAGCATTTGTAATATTTACAACATAGTGAGCCTGTTTTGCGTTTCTTTAAAAAAAAAAGTTACAGATATGGCACTTATTCAACCAAAATGATTGATTTTTTCTAAAGAGTGCCCACAAAATATGTTTTCTTGGAGACATAAGAAAAATATTTACCTAATACCCCTTTATAACTAGCGTTATGTTTAATGCTAACTCATTACGAAAACACGCCTATTCAAATATACTGAAAATTTCACCTCCAAAAACTGAAAATTTTCAAATAAAAAAACTCTGATATTTTTCATATTTCTGCTCAAAACATAGATTGTGGGTACTTGTTAGAACCGCCTCGGCGAGGCGGTTCTAACGAGCACCCACAATCTATGTTTTGAGCAGAAATAAGAAAAATAATGTATACCCCTGTAAACCCCAATTTTACTATATAAAAGTGGGGTTTGAGGGGGTCAAAATTATATAGGCGTGTTTTCGTGATATGCAAATTTGGCGATATGAATGTTAAACTCATCTATAATTTACTTCTCATCATGTTCCTGCTTCAACGTGTTCCTATAGAAGAAACATCAAAAAACACTTTTAGTTGCTGCTTTTCTGCTAGAGCCATTTTCAGCCCTAACAACCTACGTCATAATGGTCATGAAGACACACGTTTTTCGCCAGTAAAAGAACTTACTTGGGTTTTATGAAATTCAGAATATTCATTCAGTGCACCAAAACAGATAAGAGAACGCAGGAACTGATACAATCAGATCCACATTAAGCCCCCAACACCGAAGACAAATACAATTAAGCAGCCACAAAATAAACAGATGGCAAACAGAATTGTCAGCTCTTTTCCAAAAAGGTGGCAAAAAGCTTTTCCACTGAGTCTTTTAACCCTTGTCCTGCTGAGCCCGGATATGCCTTTTCTTTGCAAACAGTGTAGATCCAGATCAGTTGGCTTCTGAAGAAGCCAACTGATCTGGATCTGCACTGTTTGCCATTCAATATGTGACTCTATATCAACAACCTTGACCAAGTAATCTGACTGGCTGAAATTTAGAAATGGGTGTGGCTTCTTAATTTATTCAGCAGGACAAGGGTTAAGAAAGAATGCATATAAAAGGCAATATTTAGGCAAAAAAGGTAAGGAATACAGTGTTTGAGATTTTAGGACATTTACCGTACACAACGTATAGAATTCGCATTATTGGAAAAGGCAGTGCTAAAATGGACATGTTTTGTGCAGTCGGTGAGTTTTCGCTAAACTCTGAACTTTTCGTAATCTTATCATGGACCCGAACAAATGTTACAGTCGCGTTTATATCACCGTGCGGATGACGAAGATTATTGCCGCTACAAAACAAATGCTTCATGTGACGAAAAGAAAATTTGGATTTAGATGGTTAAGTGTTTGAATTGTTAGAATAGAATAAATTACGTTTATCTTAATTTTAAAAATGCTTAATTTCCAATCATTTAAACCAATAAATACACTTTAAAGGGAGGCAATTGTCAAACATTTTGCTCCCTTCTGAAAAGGGGTCTACTCTAAATGAAAATAACTCGCTTCCCAAAGGAGTCAATTCTTTCTAGATGATTCGTATTTTCATCACGAAAACACGCCTATATAATGTTGACCCCCTTAAACCCCACTTTTATATAGTAAAACTGGGGTTTACAGGGGTATACATTATTTTTCTTATTTCTGCTCAAAAACAGAGATTGTGGGTATTCGTTAGAACTGCCTCGTCGAGGCGGTTCTAACGAGTACCCACAATCTATGTTTTGAGCAGAAATATGAAAAATATCAGATTTTTTTATCTGAAAATTTTCATTTTTTGGGTGGTAAAATTTTCAGTTATTTGAATAGGCATGTTTTCGTAATGATTGCATGTAAAACGAAGGGATTGGACACAAGTTATAACAACATTAGAAAGCCCTCTCCCTGCAGCATGAAATGCATTCTTTTAAAGATACACTGCTGCAAACAGTCATTTTTTCACATCAAAAGAGAAGAAAGTACACATTTGGAAAAGAAGTTGTGGTCCTTGACAGTGCAAACTTCTCGATATGCTGATATTATCATTAAGCAAGAACAAAATCGGAATGTATGGAGCACACACGACTGAAGAACAAGTCCAACCTGTTGATGTCTTTTATGACTTTTAAAACGGTGCAAGAATGTTAGTATGATTAGTTTATTAGTTGCTACAGTCGTATAACGAACAGCCATCTGCTAAGAGATCAAAATGTACATAACGAATGTTTTGAGTTTTGAGTATTGTTTGCAGTACAAGTTGCTTTCGAGGGAATAGTGTTTGCGTTTTTTAACAGATCAACACAACTGCATGAATTAGGAATTATGTAAAATTGGAAAAGATCTGCACTTAAACTGCAACACTTATTTATTTATTTATTAGAAATTTCATGGATACATACATACATACAAAATGAGTACATATATATGCAACACTTATGCCTTATTGTGGTTAAAATAATGCTGTATTGGTCACCTACTTAGAGCGGTTGATTTGAATTGTAATAAGTTCTTTCCTTTTAGAGTAGACCTCTTTTCAGAAGGGGCTTGGAGTGCAGAAAGCAAACAGAAAGCCACAAAAGTCGTCTTTCTTGCAAAATAGTGGAACATCTTTCATTTGTATCCATTCCCCATTAAAGTGTTAGACTCAATATGTCCTGTATATTTCCAGTGATTTCATCCGACATTTGTTAAGGTCGATGCGGTTAGTTAATCTGTATTTTGGTCCAGTAGACATACAGGGCACAAAGGACCAGTTGTCAGGGCAGTTATTTAAGGCAACCTGTGACTGGTCAATAATAAAGAGGAATTGAAGCTTATCATTCTAATTGAAAAAAAAAATGTTTGTATGTAATTGCTGGTTTTTCACAAGCACGCGCTACTGATGTAAGGGGACTGGAAATACTTTCAGAGAAGAGGAATCCAACTCTGTCAAAACTGTTGTCTCCCTTAAAAGGGATCTACTCTTAAAGGGAAGAATTTGCCCCCAATGGGAGCAAATTCTTACCTTTTAGAGAAGACTCCCTTTCAGAATTGACCTCTTGTTTGTTCCTCATCTCTCTCTTGGTGTCTCGGAAGGATAGTGATGTCATAACCACCTTATTAAATATGCAAAGATTTAAATAAATCGAATCTGAAACAACATTTTATTGCTATTGACCTGCAAAGGTGTTTATTTGCATATATCCCACTAACCAACTCGCAGAAACAGCGTATTCCTGTCAATATACAGCATTTATTTGTGCCTTATAAAAAGTAGATATCTTATAAATATTAAATATTCAAAATGACGGCGTCCCTGCTCACAATTTAAAAACAAAAAAAAAAGAAAGAAAAAAAATACTAAAAAAAAACTCAATATAATATCTCCCTTTTTGCTTAACTGTTTGAATCAAATTTGTACAAGATGCTTGTTGTCAAAAGCCGAATATATTAAGGCATGGATTTCACTTAGTGTGTCTTTCACTTTAACCTTTGTGAGAAAAAAAAGTACTTTCTGATGTATGCACCTAGCAAAGTATCGACTGACTCTACGTATCCGTGCAGTCTGGCCAGTCTCTACTGTCCACCAAAAGAAGATACACTGACCAGATTGTGCCGACGCGCATGCTGATCTGAGTCGTTGCTTTTGGCATTTCAACCGGTACACTTTCTCACTCTTCAAATTTAGAAGCAAGCTTTTGTACTGTTTTTTTTTTAACATTTATTATTCACTTTTTTCACATTAAATTCATCTTGTATATACAAAATGAGCCATAAAGTCAGAAAACGTACCTTCGGACATGTGCGCCCAGAGGAGATTCAGATCAGCCTGCGCATTCGCGTAGTCTGATCAGATTCTTCACTGGGCACATTTTGGATAGCCGAAGATGTAAAGTTTCTTCATGCAGACAACATAGACTGTGATCAGACTGCGCTTCCTTTATTCCGTAACTTGAGAAAACGTACCTTCTGACATGTCAGAAGGTACGTTTTCTCAAGTTACGGCATAAAGGAAGCTTCTTAAGTTATATTTACATAATTTTACATAATATACATCACTATTACATAATATATATCACTATATACTGCATTCACAATGATCAAATATCAAGTAATGCAATACAATATAGCTTTCCTAACCGAGGTTTATTGCAATACTATATGCCTTTCCCTACCGAGGTTTATTGCAATCCTATAAAGCATTCCTAACCAAGGTTTATTGCACTGAGGTTTATTGCAATAACATATAACTTTCCTAACCGAGAGGTTTATTGCAATATGCAACAGCACTTAGTTTTCCTTACCGAGACTAATAACAATATCATACATGCTCATTGCAACATCACTTAGCTTTCCTAACCTGGTTTATTGCAATATCATATAGCTTTCTTTACCGACGTTTATTGCAATACTTACAATCCCATATAGCAAATCCTAACTAACTGTGGGTGTATTTCAATAGGCGACAATACCATACCACTTTCCTAACCGAGGGTAACACGCACGTAGTCTTCCTTACCGAGCTAACAGTAATATCATACAGGTTCATTGCAATACCACATAGCTTTCCTAACAATACCATAAAACAGTTTAGCGTTCCTATCCGATGTCGATTGCAATATGGCTTTTCTAGCCGATTTTTATTGCAATACCATAATTATACTTCAGTAACCGATGTTAATTGCAATACCATATAGCTTCCGCTGCCAAGGTTTATTGCAAAACCATATTTTGCTTTCCTAACCGAGATTAATTGCAACACCTTATTGCTTTCCTACTAACCGTACCATAGAGCTTTCCTTTCGGAATATTATATCAAGGTCAGCAAACAAACAGTAACAGAGTATTAAATGAATGTTATTAATGTAACAGAACAATACCCAACGTTGAGACAACGTCGCATCAACGTTGATGCAACGTCATGACGTTGAATCGACGTTGACGCGTATAAACGCCATGTGTCAGCTGGGTGCCATCTAGTATTGGTAATGTGTTATTCACAAACCAAATGAAGGATCTGATATCTGAACAGACATTACTGAGCAGTCTCTGTGAGATTTTCTGATGGAAGAAATGCACTTCCAGGCATAGTCATATCTCTTCATGGCAGGTTTCACTTTGTCCTTTGTTTTTACACTTTTAAGAACTGCCCTCCGAATATAAACCTTGCAGTTTTGTTTTACAACTGCGTCAATTTGCGCTGCTATGTCTTTTCTGCCCAATAAACTTTTCTCCCAGTTTGATCTGCTTGTAAACCCTTTGCAGGTTTTGCAGAAAACTACGATTTTCTTTGTTCTGTTGTGTGGTAACACGGCTACCTCATATAGAGCGGGAATTTTGGTTCGGCCATTGAAAATATCTGGCGCCCGGTATCCCGGATATCCGTTTCCACTGCGCTTGCGCCAGACTTCACTCACTGGAGTTTCCGGTCCAATTACATAATGCCATGGTGACCAGGACAGATCTCTAAGAATAAAATTTGTTTGTGGGACATCCTCTCTCTTTAACCGACGGAGTTTGTCTTCTGAGTAAGCCTGAAATTGAAAGTTTAATTTTTTATATTATAATTTCAGCGAGAAATGATCAAAGCTGTAGATAAAAGGGGGTTTCGGGAAAATATTTTTCTTATTTCTGTATGAAACTATATGTTGTGGGTACTCATTAGAAGCGCATCATCAAGGCGCTTCTAACGAGCTCCAACAACCTTTTGTTTTTAGTGGCGAAATAAGAAAAACATTAACACTTTTTGGTTGAATATGAAATGCCTTATCTGGAGCTCTGATTAATGACAACAGGAATGTCGAATTTTTCAAATTGAACAAACGTCATCGATCAGTCCGCACATATGTGCAGTCATCTCAAGACTTGTAATTTTCGTTAAACAGGAGATTTGAGAGAAAGTGAGTTCGAAATTACTATGACCTTGCTCTGTGGATCTTATTCTTCTTAGGAATATTTTAAAACAGTAAACAAAATAAATGACTTTGGTGGGCAATATTAACATAGTTACACAAGAATGCAGGGAAAGAAAGAAAACCTCTTTACCTTAACTGCTTTGGACAGTTTCATTTTGTCCCAGCCTCTCGCTCTTAGTGCTTTCCTCTTCAGGGTTTTTAAAGCAGGAGATTTCGGTTTGGCAGTAGGAACTTTAGGCTTTAATTTAGAGGCTGTTTTCGTCGCTGCTTTGACTTTCACTACCTTAACTGGTGCGGTGGTGGGGTCTGTATCTCTTAAATCTCCGAACAATTGATGAAGATCCTTGTGTACCGGTCCACAACGGGCTCGCACTTCTTTCTCATAATTCTGGTGAAACACAAACAATGTGTTATTAGAATTTGTAACCAAGGAACATAAACGTCGCAACAAGGTCATTCGAGGTCGAGGCGAACTCGAAGAGACGTTGCTGACACTGGGATAAATGCATAAAATGACACATTGTAAAATGTACATTTTTTTTTTTTTTTTTTTTTTTTTTTGCTATATTTAAGTAAAAAAAAGTCTGTTATTGACATTACTTGGACGTGACAAAGTTGCAGCCTAACCTTTACCACTCCCTGGGCTAATTTAGCAGACGAAAAATCGGTGATATTTTTTCTTATTTTTTCCCAGAAAACAGGGGCTGACATTTCATGCAAGCTGTCTCCAACAAAATTTACATGAAATGTCAGTTCCTATTTTCTGAGAAAAAATAAGAAAAGTAATTCAAAATGTCGTCTGCTGAAAATTTTCCCATAGTGCTAAGCGTTAAAGCAATAAACTGAGGTAGCTGTAATAGAAATTCACAAATAGACTCACAACAGTGTTGGACAAGTACTTTTTTTTTTAAAAAAATCCAGTCATAAAGTCAAATTTTCTTAATTAGACTTCAAAACTGACAAAATGTGATTCAACTGTTCCCTCCATATGACCGTATAACATATTTTGCCGTAATTAGGTACATGTTTATTGATAAAACAAATTACTGCAGATATACCGTATTTACCCTAAAATGATCGAATAGACCGCCCAAGCAAACAATGGAGACCCAGATCAGACGCCGTGTGCGGCGTCTGATCTGGGTCAACATTATTTGTCACTCATCCGGCAAAAGTTCAGACACGTCAAAAGGTAGTTAAAAACATTTTCTAGCATTTTAAGGCAGTGTGACAAGGAGTTTAGAAGTTCGAATACTCAGGATATATACGGTACTATATAAAATGACTTACATCCAAGAATTCTCCTCCTTTTTCCCTGTAACACACGGCCATGATGAAGTCAAAGATGTTCTGGAACTGGTCCAGTTTAAGATGTTTACCACCGGTTCTGTCAGCTATACTCTTGTAAAATTTCTTGGAATCGCCGTAGTCTTTACACTGGACAGAATAGATGCGTACGCCCTATTGGTGAAAAACAAAAATGTCGATTACGTTCATAATAATAATAATAATAATAAAATTAATAATAATGATAATAAACTGAAGTGGACTGGTTACATTTGGTACATTTTCCGCCATTTTTTGACAAGGGAGACAACTTCTGTGACTATCTGTTTGGTTTCCTTTACACCAGCCCCCTTCTGAAAAGGGGTCTACCCAGCAAACACATAACGTCGAAACAACGTCGTAACAACGTCGCTGCAACGTCACAACGTTGTAACGACATTGTTGCGACGTTGTGTTTGCTGGGTATTCCATAATGAAAGAATTTGCATCTGTTTTATGGTGTCAGTAAAGTGCTCATATTGCTCGTATTTTGTGACGTATGTAGACGAGGCATTTTCCTTTTTGAGTAGACGTATTTTCAGAAGGGAGAGAAAACAATTTGTCTCTTTTGAAAATGAATCAATTTCTCTTACAATAAAAAAAATGAATCCCAGCGGGCACATGACGTTAAAACAACGTCGCCTCAACGTCGATGCAACGTCATGACGTTGCATCGACATTGAGCCGACGTTGTATAAACGTCATGTGCCCATTGGGTTAATCAGTCTATACTATGCACAGGTAAGAAAACAGTTATATAGGAATATATGCTGTATGAAGAGTAGAGCAGAAATTGTGCTCCAATACATCTGCCTTTTTGACACTATATATATATATATTGTGTTCTTTTAGTAAATTTGCATTTCAATCTGTTACATCATTTCATATCACCTGAATAAAATATAGACATGAATATTGTCATATAAAGCTAGAATGGTATTTTCTTTCTTTCATGTGTTTTAATTACTAACTCTCTTTTTACTATATTATTATTATTATTATTATACATCATACAACATGATGAGTAGCTTACCATTTTGCCAAGTTCGTCTGCTTCGTTCCGCCAGTTCAGTTTTAGTTTGTTCTGAGGATACCCCGGTTCGTGTGGATTACAGTCTCCGATCATAACTAGCGCCCTCTGTGACCCAGGCGTCCAGGACAACTCTGTTCGAACCTGGTGTAGAACCAGCTCATAACATTCGTCCGAATCGCCTCCTCCTGTTGCTTCAACGGATTTTGCAAACGTACACAACTGGGCTATGTTGTCAGTGAAGTTCTCGTATTTTGTGACGTATGTAGACTTGGCATCGCAGTAATCTCCGTGAGCAAAAATAGCAATTTTGATTCCGGGAATGTCCGACTGGAGGCGTTGCACCATATCTTGTACTCGACCTCTGACCTCATTGAGACAGCTACTCATACTTCCGGTAGTGTCAAATGAAAACACTATTTCCATTGGACCATTTGGTAGAGCCATTTTGCTCTGAAAGGTAAGAGCGGAACTATATAATAATTACAAATAAGTTGAAACGCGTAAACTTAAATATAAGCCAGTTCAGTATAAATGCAACAGTCCAGTTTTTGCCTCCAAACATAGAAATAACTTTTTTTTTATATGAAAGTTTAACTTTTTACAACTCTGAGGGCAAATTCAGGCGATATTTTCTTCTTTTTTTCCAGAAAATATGCTTTGAAATTTCATGCAAATTAAGAAAAATAAGAAAAGTGTTTCAGTATATATGCCGTCTGCTGAAACTATTACTCAAAGAACAAATTTTAGCACAGCTATGAAAATTAGGGCTATCAAAAGCCATATCCAATGAATACCGATGGTTCAACAAAGACCAAGATTAGCGCCTGTGCTGTCCGCATTCGAATAACAAAGAAGGTATCTTGGCCTTCGTTAACCGATTTATGTCGAGTAGACTCTTCTATCACAACTCTTTGGACCAGTCTATTTCCAGTAGCGGGATGTCTGGTTAGTTTTTATTATTACTATCTTTTATAGAAATTCCTGTAGTTAATGCAACCAGTTTAGACCCTGATCGGACGCCGCAGGGTGCGGCGTCTAATCTAGTTCTGCACTGTTTGGGGGTCTCCAGACTAAAATAGGTTAGTCGCATACAGTTCTTGTTGCATCGACGTTGAGGCGACGTTGTATAAACGTCACGTGCCTGCTGGGTAGTATTCTGTGAATTCCTGGAAATTCTTCTAAAATGAAAAAGGGTATATTATCAGTCACAAGTCACAAATAATGCTTACCATGTAAGGGAAGAAACTGCAAAAATGCTTTAGATATTTTCTTTGCTGAGTTATTTTCCGTAGGATTTTATACCGCTTGTGTATTTTTCATTGATCTCCAGCTTGTCGTCTGCTTTATATACCTTTTGAGTTGTGCTAAACCGATACATGCTATATCATGAAGACGTATCTTGTTCAGACATGTTAATATGCTGAGTACACAGTTTTGTGACAGCTGGTTTTCTTGTCATTTGTCGATACGTGTGATAAGTGGAGAACCAGACTATAAAGTTGACCAGGGTATGCGCATGCGAAATGAAAATTTGATTTAGGAAAATTCGCTATTTATATTCTGATAGCTATATTTACGTAGCATCTAATTTTAGAAGTTACAGGAGCTTCGGGCTGGCCTGTTTCACTCTCAACATAAAAAAAAAATAATAATAATAAAATCATAAGTATCGCTTCAGTGACGCTGGTTGATGATCATCTACCCAAGGCATGTTGCACTAATTCAAGATTTAAACTAATGCGAAGGGAAATAGATAGTAATTGTACTTCAATAATTTTTTTGCAAGATAGCTAAGATTACCCAGATAGCATTCTTTATAAATCTATAGCGGACCGTTATCGGCCCGTCAGGGTAGCTGACGGGCCGATAACGGCCCGCTATAGATTTATCAAGAATGCTGGGACCATATTAGCATTCAATATTAGGACAGACAGGCCCGTGCAAACAGTGTAGACCTAGATCAGACGCCGCTAAACGCGACGTTTGATCGATCTTCACTGCTTGCCATTCATCAAAGAGTTTTTAGACATTTCAACTTTAGTTACTTGGACTTGTTGAAATTTTAGGACAAGTTAATGTATCCCAATATTCAGTACAGTATACGTTACACCAAGCACCCAAAATTTGATCCGTGTCTACACTGACAGAATTTTAACCTATTAAACTATTTATGCCGTTCGTCCCGTGAAAGGGACTTTGGCAAACAGTGTAGATCTTGTTCAGACGCCGTAGAGCAGATACAGATCAGTCAATTCCTGGATTTACAATGTTTGTAAAAAAAAAAAAAAAAAAAGCGTACAACTTTCTCAACGCACATGAGCGTTCTTGATGTTTTCATTTTTCCAGTGCTTGTCATACCTTCTCTGTGGCTCAAACATGCACACCCAGGTTCGTCACCTGTTAGAAAAATAAATATAACATGACTATTACAGTTTTTGTATCTTTTTTTTTTTTTTTTTCTTCAGGTTCCCAGGTAGATTTCAGACGCTTTCCTTTTTCTCCTCAGTGAGCCAATGAGTATCCTTCTAGCAAAGATTTTTCGCAGGAGTTTTTGCACGCTGTCTTTAAATTAGACTAGCTGCTAGTCTGATCATCACAAAAACACACCTATATAAATTCGAGCCCCTTAAACCCCACTTTCATATAGTAAAATTAGGGGTACACAGGAGTATACCTTATTTTTCTTATTTCTGCTCAAAAACATAGATTGTGGGTACTCGTTAGAACCGCCTCGGCGAGGCGGTTCTAACGAATACCCACAATCTATGTTTTGAGCAGAAATATGAAAAATATCATAATTTTTATCTGAAAACTTTCAGTTTTTTGGTGGTGAAATTTTCAATATATTTGAATAGGCGGTTTTCGTAATATAATAAAAGTCCGATCATTGTTGTTTATTGTTAAAAGGTTATCAGCATGTTATCAATGGCAAGTCTATTGGTAGTCTCAAATACTTATCTTGGCTAAGTATTTTCATCATTAAAATTGAGAAAGGGGGTAGACTAGCTATAGAACTATTATACTGCTCATTTTCATGTAAAAAGATTATTTTGTATCCATAATATTCATTTTAACGCCTATAGTGACTAGGCTACCTTTTAATGTGACTACTGGCTATATATTTCACCGACAACTGGCATCATGTTCTACCACAGCCTTTACAGGGTTGAGGCGATTCTAATGAGTAAACACAACATACAATTTCATGATAAAATGAGAACAGATCCATAAATATTTTTCTTGAGCTATTGGAAAAATTTCATAGGGACTCAAAAACGAGGTTCGACTGTACTTAGGCCAAATAAAAAAAATGTGTGTTTGTAGGATTACATGGTGGAAGAAAAAGGTAGGGATTCTTTTTTTTTTTTTTTACTTTTTTTTTTATGAAGTAAAATACCATTATTACCAAATATATTTGGACTTCGCACTAAATTCACATAAAATTTTACCGGGTCTGTTTGATTATCCTTAAATGTTTCTAAAAGTACTGACAGAATGGCAAACCGTGTAGACCCTGATCAGACTGCTCCTTTAGAAGCAGTTTGATCCGAGTCTACACTGTTTGCTCAGCCCTCCTTGTCCAAATGTTAAGCATTAGTTTTTTATTGTTGTTGATGATGTTTTTTATTTTTATTTTTTGTTTTTTTGTTTTTTTTTTTTGTTTGTTTGTTTTTTTAGAAAACGAAAAAAAAAAATGCTAGGTTTCACCAGGAAAATTAGGTAGGGTAGGGTTACCCTAAACACACATTTTTTTTTTTTTTTTTTTTTTTTTTTTTTTGCCTTATCTGGTGCCTTATGAAGGCTGTGTTCCCTCACAGATATCCAACATTGCTGCAAATCCCGACACAACTCCAGCCTCGCAGAATTGTCTCCCTCCTCCTTTCCCCTCCTCCTAACCTACCAGTGGACCCGATGAAAAAAAAAAAAGAAAAAGAAAAACGTAGGCGACCACAATTTTGGAAAGCCAGACCAAACGTAACCACCAGCAGAACCATAGACTTAATATTTGATAAGAGATTCCTAGTCATCTGTTTTGACTTAATTACAGAATTTCAGAATAAAACTTAGCATAATTCTACTTAGCAGAGACTTATAATTCTACTAACAGAGCTATAACACAGCGGGCACATGACGTAAATATAACGTCGCCTCAACGTCGATGCAACGTCATGACGTTGCATCGACGTTGAGGCGACGTTGTATTTACGTCATGTGCCTGCCGGGAGGCCTCTGAGCATAGACATCAGAGTGTGACCAGATAACGTTGACTCTCGTTATCTCAAAATAGAAGGGACTCTCTAAAATACTTCGAGAAATCCGTATTTTGACATATCAATTTTTGCAGAAATGGGGAAAAAATTTATCGAACTGCCACATTTCACAAATGAATATGTAATTTGACTGCTGAAGTTAGAGATATATTGAAAATAAGGTGGTAACTTTTCAACATTATTTTGTTACCGTTTGTTAGATTTCCATGTTAAAACAGGGACTAGATTTTCACTTCGAGATAAGAGGTTACTCGAGATAATCGAAGTCGAGATAACGAGAGGCGACTGTAGCTCTTTTGATGTCTGAGTTTGTTTTATTACGAGTCATACTGTACTTTAAATGATGTCCGGTTTATATGATGTCCGGTTTATATGATGTCCGGTTTATATGATGGCCGGTTTAAATATGTATGTGCAACGTGAGAAAACGTACCTTTTGCCATCTGTGCAAATGGAGACGCAAATAAACCTGCGCATCCGCGCAGTGTCGTCATTGTCTACATGAAGAAACTTTGCATTCTTGGCTATTATCTAAAATGCACCCAGTGAAGATTCCGATCAGCCTGTGCGAATGTGCATTTGATTGTGTTGGGATTTAACGACACGTCAATCCATGAGGGTCATATTGTGTCGTCTCCCAGAGAAAGAGAGAAAACAGACAGAAGAGATAGTAGAGGAGATGAAAAGGATGGATTGGGAAGAAAAAGAGAAATGAAAGAAAGTGAAGTAACAGAAGAAATAAAAACATTCCCTTCTACCCTTACCTGCTGCAAGGACAGCAGGCCTTGGCCAACTGTATGACAATATCAGTTGGGCGCCCCGATGACAAAAGCTACAGGACACCTTCGCCTCACCAAACCACCCCGTGCGAATGTGCAAGCTGATCTGAATCTTCACTGGGGACATATGTCCGAAGGTACGTTCTCTGTTGTTGTGGCTGCAGTGTAAGTAGAGACATCTTGACTAGAGATACAGGAAATCCGTTATACCGCCTTATTAAATATGTGTAATATGTCTTTATAACATACGCAGCTAATTAACCCTTAAAGCGCCAAGAAAAACTACATCTGAAAATGTCGTCTGTTTATGTCGTCTGCTGAATATTCTTGCAGACTTTTCAAACCTATTTTTGCATACAGGCAAACAGTGTGGACCCTGATCAGACTGGTCCTAAAGGAGCAGTCTGATCTGGGGTCCACACTGTTTGCAAAAATGACTTTTAAAATCACAAGCAGATGACAAAGCAGACGACAATAGTTGTGACTGGCAGTTTAAGGGTAAAACTAAGCGTATCATAGTCAGTCTTTGTTCATAAACGAAGTGTGCAGTTTGATTACTGACCACGGAGTCGAGACTCTGATAGCATTGACGCTCTGCATGCTGTGTAAATCTTTCAGCAGACGACGTTTTGAAAATATTTTTTTTATTTTTACCAGAAAACAGGATTTGGCATTTTCTGCAAAATGTCTCCAGTTGCCAAATCCTTATCGCTTGGAAATATAAGAAAAATATTTCAAAATGTCGTCTACTGAAAGTTATCGATAAAGTTCTTAACACTATATACCTGAATTGTGACAGATCTAAGAACTTCGTCAAATTAGTTATGATATAATTAATACCTTTGAAAGAAAGATATCAACAATTTGTCGTCTGCTGAATTAGCCAGGAGTTGTGAAGGTTAAAAGCAATTTCAGGATTACATGAGTGAAATAACATTTTACTACATAAAAGGTATCATATTTTCTTTTGATGTCTGCTGTTCTAGTTGCTAGGGAGTAAGTAAGGGGCTTGGATGCACTGGTAGATTTTCCGCCTTTTTCTACAAGGGAGATATCTTTGTGACTTCCTGTTCGCTTTCTTGTACATCAAGTACCTTCTGAAAAGGGGCTTTCTCTAAAAGGAAAGGCTCCCCTTGGGAGCAAATTCTTTCCTTCTAGAGTTGGCCCCTTTTAGAAGAAGGGATGCAAGAACAGTTTGATAAGTTGCCTCCTGTGAATGTGTATCTTTTTCCCTTAAAGTACATGGATTTTATCATGTGAAAAGGATCTTTATGTATTTGTGGACGGAGAAGTATTTATCGTTGTTGTATACATCTGTCTGTCCGTCCGTCTCTCTGCCTTACTTGCTGTCTGGCTGACTGGCTGGCTGGCCGGCTGGCTTTTTGCCTATCTGTCTGTGTCTGTCTGTCTGTTTATCTGTCTTTCTATTCTCCAGTCGTAGTATTGGAACAGAATTTTCTTAAACCATTTGCCCTCTAAAGGGTATTTGAACCCCAACCAAATCAACCACCATAACATGCATTGGTCCAACAAGGAAAAGTATAAATATCCAAAGCAAGGTTGAACTAAACAATATCTAAGATTACATGACAGTCACCTCCTTTAACTGCTTCCCATTTTGCTTGTGTCGTGTTGCCATATATCTAAGCCAACATGATAGTCATTTCCTTCAATCGCTTCCCACTTTGCTTGCGTCATGGTTTAACATAACTAAGCTAACATAATAAGCACCTCCTTTAAACGCTTCCCAATTTGCTTGTGTCATGTTTCCATGTTTCTAAACTTACATGATTGTTACTACCTTCAACCGCTTCCTACTTTGCTTGTGTCATGTTTTTATGTATTTAAGCTAACATGATAGTCACCTTCTTTAACCGTTTCCCACTCTGCTTTTTTCCATGTTTTCATGTATTTAAGTCTACATTATAGTCATCTCCTTTAACCGCTTCCTACTTTGCTTGTGCCATGTTTTTATATATAAAGCTAACATGATAGTCACTTCCTTCGACCGCTTCCTACTTTGCTTGTGCCATGCTTTCATGTATTTAAGCTAATATGATAGGCACCTCCTTCAGACGCCTTCCTCTTTGCTTGTGTCATGTTTTCATGTATTAAGCTAACATGGTAGGCACCTCCTTCAGCCACTTTCTACTTTGCTTGTGGCATGTTTTCATATATTAAGCTAACATGGTAGTAACCTCATTCAGCCGCTTTCAACTTTGCTTGTGTCATGTTTTCATGTATTAAGCTAACATGGTAGTCACCTCCTTCAGCCGCTTTCTACTTTGCTTGTGCCATGTTTTCATGTATTCAAGCTAACATGGTAGTCACCTCCTTCAGCCGCTTTCTACTTTGCTTGTGTCATGTTTTCATGTATCTAAGCTAACATGGTAGTCACCTCCTTCAGCCGCTTTCTACTTTGCTTGTGTCATGTTTTCATGTATCTAAGCTAACATGATAGTCACCTCCTTCAGCCGCTTTCTACTTTGCTTGTGGCATGTTTTCATGTATTAAGCTAACATGGTAGTAACCTCCTTCAGCGGCTTTCTACTTTGCTTGTGCCATGTTTTCATGTATCTAAGCTAACATGGTAGTCACCTCCTTCAACCACTTCCTACTTTTCTTGTGACACGTTTTATGTATCTGACCTAACGTGAAATTCACCATATTTAATCGCTTCCCACTTTGTTTATACCATGTTTTCGTGTTTCTAAGGTAATATGATAGTCACCGACTTTAACCACTTCCCACTTTGTTTGTGCCATGTTTTCATGTATCTAAGCTCACATGATAGTCACCTCCTTTATCCGCTTCCCACTTTGTTTGTGCCATGTTTTCATGTATCTAAGCTCACATGATAGTCACCTCCTTCAATCACTTCCGACTTTGTTTGTGCCATGTTTTCATGTATCTAAGCTCACATGATAGTCACCTCCTTCAATCACTTCCGACTTTGTTTGTGCCATGTTTTCATGTATCTAAGCTCACATGATAGTCACCTCCTTCAATCACTTACGACTTTGTTTGTGCCATGTTTTCATGTATCTAAGCTCACATGATAGTCACCTCCTTCAATCACTTCCGACTTTGTTTGTGCCATGTTTTTATGTATCTAAGCTCACATGATAGTCACCTCCTTCAATCACTTCCGACTTTGTTTGTGCCATGTTTTCATGTATCTAAGCTAGTATGATAGTCTTAACCTTTATTCGCTTCACCTTCTGCTTGTAGCATGTTTTCATGTATCTAAGCTGACATGACAGTCACCTCCTTTAATCCTACTTTGCTTGTGCCATGCTTTCATGTAGCTAAGCTAACATGATAGTCACCTCCTTAAACCGCTTCCCACTTTGCTTGTGCCATGTTTTCATGTATCTAAGCTAACATAATAGTCACCTCCTTCAGCCACTTTCCACTGTGCTTGTACCATGTTTTATATATCATAGCTAACATGATAGTCATCCTCCTTTAATCGCTTCCTAGTTTGCTTGTGCCATGTTTTCATGTCTCTAAGCTAACATGATAGTCACTTCCTTTAACAGCTTCCCACTTTGCTTGTGCCATGCTTTCATGTATCTAAGCTAACATGATAGTCACTTCCTTTAACCGCTTCCCACTTTGCTTTATGTTTTTCTGTCAGTCTGTGCTTTCGATGTGGTTTGTATTGTCCCTGGCTTCAGATTGCTACTGGGCCCTCTGCTTTCTTTATTCGCAGTTTTGTGCTTAAGCCTAATAAAAAAAAATATGTGTGTTTAGGGTAACCCTACCTACCTCATTTTCCTAGTGAAACCTAGCATTTTTTTATGTTTCCTCAAAAGAAACTAGGTTGTACTGGGATAAACATTTATGCTAAATATGAGGACAAGGAGGGCTGAGCAAACAGTAAAGGAGCGGTTTGATCAGGTTTTCACTGTTTGCCATTCAATCTGTTTTTTAGAAACATCTAAGGATAGTCAGACCGAACTGGTAAAAATTTTATGTGAGTTGCGTACGGTCCAAATCTGTTTGGTAATTATGATAGTATTCTTCAAAAAAATGTAATAAAAAAACGAATTCCTACCTACCCTACCTATTTTTTGGAACATGTTACCCTTAACACACATAATTGTTTATTTGGCCTTATGGTTTGTTCTGCTGTGACTGTTTACCGATGTTTACCGATGTTGCACATGTTTGTAATTTGGAGCGGCAACAGATTTAAGCATCACGAAAACATGCCTATATAATTTTGACCCCCCCCCCTTAAACCCCACTTTTATATAGTAAAACTGGGGTTTACAGGGGTATACATAATTTTTCTTAATTCTGCTCAAAAACATAGATTGTGGTACTCGTTAGAACCGCCTCGTCGAGGCGGTTCTAACGAGTACCCATAATCTATGTTTTGAGCAGAAATATGAAAAATATTAGACTTTTTTATCTGAAAATTTTCATTTTATGTTGGTAAAATTTTCAGTATATTTGAATAGGCATGTTTCCGTAATGGGATAAAGTAAAACTACATTCGACTCCCGTTATCTCGACTTCGCTTATCTCGAATATCCGCTTATCTCGAAGTGAAAATCTGGTCCTTGTTTAAAAATGAAAATCTAACAAAAGGTAACAAAGCATTGTGAAAAAGAGGAGAAATCGCTCTTAAGGAGCAATTTCTCCTCTTTTTCACAATATTTTCAATATATCTGTAACTTCAGGAGGAGCAATTTCTCCTCTTTTCTACAATATTTTCAATATATCTGTAACTTCAGAAGTCAAGTTACATATTCATTTGTGAAATGTGGTTGTTCGATTTATTTTTCCTCAATTCTGCAAATCTGATATGTCGATGTATGGATAATTCGAGGTATTTCATTGGACTTTTAGATAACGAGAGTCGACTGAACCTCAATCCCATTTTTGCTGATGACCTTTCAAATACGGTTTCTCTATTTTTGGTCTTCTTTCTTTTTAAATGTCGGTTATTGAAGATGTGTCTTGATGGTGACGTTTCTTGGATAGCTTAGTTTCTATTTTTTAACAATATTTCTTTCGTGTTCTGTTTTACACATTCCAAATAAGTATTTTTTACACACAATTCATGTATGTCCGTGTGTGCCTTTTACGTACATGGAGTGAAGGTTTGCAGCACGAAAAGAATTGCGCCATATAGGTTAACCCGTTCATGCCTAGCGTCCCATAAAAGGGGCATTGGCAAAAATTCTAGACCCAGATCAGACGCCGCCGAACGTAGCGTCTGATCATGGTCTTCACTTTTTTGCAATAATATTAGAAAGTTTCAATACTAAAAACAACTGTGACGATTTCTATATAACATAACCATACAATGGACCCTCTCAAAGTTCATGATGGGAGAATTTATTGAAATATTCATGCACAAAAGGTTAACCCTTGAAACACCACTCACAACTGCAGCAGACGACATTATCAGATAAAAAGGCTTCGTAGTTCATGTGAATTGTCTGCTGAGATGATCTGCGCTATAAACTTTAACCCATTTATGCCGAGTGGATTTTTCTACCTTAATGCTTTGGCTCGGTCCATTTCCAGTTTCGGTTTTTTATTATTACCATGTTTTATAGAAATTCTTTTATTCAATGCAAACCGTGTAGACCCTGATCAGACGCCGCGTTCTGCGGCGTCTCATCTGGGTCTGCACTGTTTTCCAATTACCCATGTATAGGACGCTAGGTTTAAATGGGTTAAACTTTAGACGCCTTAATGCTTTGGCTCGGTCCATTTCCAGTTTAGTTTTTTATTATTACCATGTTTTATAGAAATTCTTTTATTTAATGCAAACAGTGTAGACCCTGATCAGACGCCGCGTTCTGTGACGTCTGGTCTGGGTCTACATTGTTTGCCGATGTCCCTTTTATAGAATGCTAGGCATAAATGGGTTAATCTACATAAATTATTGTGGATCTTTAGAACAAAAAAAATGAAGGACCTCGTTTTCGAACAGAAAAGTGTTATGTGAAAATAAAGACAAACTGAGGGCCAACAAACGCTATTTATACAGTTGACTATAATTATATAGAGATAGCCTATCAAACGAGAAAATTGGATTTCCAATTACGTGTTGAACAACAACGCAAAATATATACGAGCTCGTATGTTTAAGGCGTAGAAACAAAACCTAATTTTATATGGCCCGCGCCGAAAGAAAAGGTTCTTCGAACATGCGCAAAATGCACAAATTCAGATTTATTCTGCACACGCGCAAAGTCTCATCCGGGTATTTGCCGTACATATATACATTCTTAGTATCTAATGAATCTGTTAGCAGACAGCGGAAACCCTGAGGCTGATCTGGGCCTTCGCTATCAGCATATGCCCGAAGACACGTTTTCGCATGACTCAGCCCATATTATCTGGTCAGTACATTTTTCATGAAGCGATATGTACAGTCAGCCCCCCCCCCCCCCCCACCCCCACCCCACCCCATCTTCTATGGAAGCCCTGGAGGGACTTCTAACTTCACGACTTTTTTCTTCTGACTTCTACCTTCCGACTTCTAACTTCCAGCTTCTTACTTCCCACTTCTAACTTCCAACACCTTATTTCCAACTTCATGACTTCTAACTTCATCACTTCTTACTTCTAACTTCACATCTTCTTACTTCTGACTTCAAGACCTCTTACTTCTTACTTTATGACTTCGAAATTCTAACTTCTAACTTTCGACTTCTAGCTTCCGACATCTTAAAAGTTTTAACTTCCGACTTCCAACTTCTTACTTCTAACGTCCGACTTCTGACTTCCAACATCCTACTTTAAATCTATGCAAGCCGCCATCTTGATTAAGGATTGAAGTTGTAGGTTACAGGTTCTGAAGTCAGAAGTTGGAAGTCAGAAGTAATGAAGTTAAAGTAAGAAGTCATGAAGTAAGAAGTAAGACGTTAGAAGTAAGAAATAAGAAGTTGAAAGTAAGAAGTAAAAGGTCGTGAAGTTAGAAGTCGGAAGTTAGAAATAAGAAGTTGGAAGTCATAAGTAAGAAGTCGTGATGTTAGAAGTCGGAAGTATGAAGTTGGAAGTTTGAAGTCAGAATTCAGAAGTCAGAAGTCAGAAGTATGAAGTTGGAAGTTAGAAGTAAGAAATCATGAAGTTAGAAGTCGAAAGTAAAAAGCTGGAAGTTAGAAGTTAGAAGTAAGAAGTCATGAAGTTAGAAATCCCTCCAGGGCTTCCATACTCTTCGTATCGACACTCGATACAACAAATTCGTTATAATGATAATTTGACTAGCACGAAACCTTCGCTTAAAAGGTGACAGTTGATCAGTAATTATGTAAGAAAATTGTATTTAGTACTTCACGATGAAACATATGTTTTGAGTATTTGTTAGAATCGCCTCAGTGATGCAATTCTAACAAATATCCAAAATATATGTTCTTTGAGGAAATAAGAATACAATACGCCCTTTTTTTTCATTCTGCTGCGTTTAAGGATTCTTAACAGCAGCAATTCATTTAATGGCAACATCTTTGGGAACAAATGTTGTCTTTGTGACGAGGGTCCATTGTACAAAGTTACAGTCTGATACTATGATCCGAGCCATGCGAAAACGTGTCGGCGGGCATATGCGGTCAGTGAAGACCCAGATCAGCCTGCCCATCCGCATTTTTTCTCGCAGTTTTTAAATCTTGTTTCAGTTTGTTTACTATGTCTGTAAAGCTTTTGTGCTGCATGAAAATTATAATAAATTCTTAAAGACTCCATATTCCTCAAAAACAGACATTTTCATCCAAGAAAAGTTTAATAAATTGATATATAGTATTAATACGATCATAAAATTTGGCATCTGACAGCCTTTAACGTTTCAGTTAGTCTCCCGTTTTTTGAAATAGGTTAAAATGAAACGATTTTTTTTATCGTATCTCTGATTTAATGTTTGCAATATTAATTCAGAGATACGATAAAAAGAATCATTTCATTTCAAGAACGAGAGACTAACTGAAATTTTACAGATGTCAGATGCCACATTTTATGATTGTGTTAATACCATATATCAATTTATTAAACCTTTCTTGGATAATAAAATGTCTGTTTTTGAGGAATATGGAGCCTTTAATCTGCTTAATGACAGGATCTTCCTCATTTTCCGTATTATATAGTAGACTAGTCTGGCCCCAGACTCTTTCTTTATTTTTCTTTTCTTTATTTTTCTTCTTTTTTTTTGAGGGGACACAACCCTTGTATAGCTTGTAGAATTTTTGTTTACTTCAGTCCCTTGGCTAGAAAGAAAGCTTGTTCAGCCATAGGTAACTTGAAGTTGGATTAAAGAGGATCATGATAAAAAAAAATAATGTAGAGTAAGAGAGAAATAGATATAAAACAAAAACGACTGGAGCCAGTCTAATAGTAGACATGCGTAAGCCACTTTTCTTTAAATACGAGGGTGTCCAGAAAAGTAATTATTTTTCTTTTCTACACGAAAACATATGTTGTGGATACTCATTAGAAGCGCCTCGCGGAGGCGCTTCTAATGAGTACCCACAACATATGTTTTTGTGCAGCAATAAGGAAAAAAAATCAATATTTTTGGATTGATACGCTGTGTTTAAAGTTGTTGCTATGAAGCATATATTTAACATAGAGTTGTTAACGTAATGAAAAAAAGAAAAAAGTGTAGACCCACGGTCTCCCTACACTGTGTTCCATTCCGTTACAGCAGTTTAGACCTATACCATACAGGCAAATGCATTTGTTCAAATTTTAGGATAATTAGGGTAAAGAATTTAAGTGTGAAAATATTTAGAATATATAGAGAAATCTAAGATTGACAGATATGAGCAAACAGTGTAGACTCTGATCAGACGCCGCAAAACGCGGCATCTGATCAGTGTCTACAATGTTTACCATTCAGCCGTTACTCTATAGATACAACAACAGGTAGTTAGATGCATTTGTTAAAGCTGTATAATAAAATGTAGTAAGGTCTTTGGTAACCTGATAGTTTGAGTAATAAAAAGTTTTCTTTTTTCATTTCAGATGACTAGATAACAGTAATGAAAGTTTATACAGATTACAGATCCTAATATACCATTGCCGAGTTTGCTACAGACGGAAATCCATTGATAATGACGGTGCTTATATCTATATCAATCTTAGCAGTCTACTGTCAGCTATGTTTTTGTCGACTGAGACCTTTGGCATATTGGCCCAGTGATAGCAGAAGCAACATAAGGCTGACACACATGGCATATTTGAACGATTCTGATCAGCTTTATATTGGTGCAACGAATAATATTTATCATCTACGTGGTGACAGCCTAAAAGTGTTAAACAGAGACACAACCGGTCCGTTTAATGAAACAACAAATGATGAGATTACCATTCTATGTCTAAATAAGACCGGAAGCGATGACACTTACCTAACAACGTGTAGCTCTACAAGACCGCATTGTGCTAAAAGAAATATATCTGATGTATCAATAATCCATGATTTCTTGAGTCCACCTATTCTGAGTACTAACGCAACAGCGTTTACAACTGTTACAGTGAAAACTGAGTGGGGTTCTCGGCGCAAGATTGACTACACATTTGTTGCTTGTCCTCATTCGGAAATACCTCACCCGTCTTCGGACTTGTGTCATACGCCAGGGCTCAAATGGAGAGCTTACGACACTCACAAAGGTGGAATTATTGAAAAACAAATTGGATTCGATTCTTACGGTGACACTAACACAGTAACTGAAAAGTATATTGAGTCCTTCGCACTCAGGTATTTTAGAATATTTTTTAGTATTCAAAGAAACAGGAATACAGAAAAAGTGCATTCTAGGGTAGCACAGCTTTGCCACAAACGACACCCTAAGTCAACTTATGTTGATATGATTATTGGTTGTGGACCATATACTAGACTAACAGATATAGACATTCACGAACTCTGGAATGATACTTTAATTGTTACAACTTTCATGGATAATTTAGTGTCTGGCTCAGCTGTATGTGTGTTCAGATTTTCAGACATCAAATGGAAATTAGTGGAAAATATCAAACTTTGTTACAATGGTTCGAAAGTACCACATAGTCCGGACTACCATGAAAACTACGATTATATTTTAGGCCAAACTGGAAGATGTCCTAGAGGTGGGGTGAGTAGAGTATGAGTATATTAGAATTAATACACACACACACACACACACACACACACACACACACACACACACACACACACACACACACACACACGGTGGAATTCGAGATTCGCATGTTTGCGTTTTCATCACGAAAACATGCCTATATAATGTTGGCCCCCTTAAACCCCACTTTTATATAGTAAAACTGGGGTTTACAGGGGTATACATTAATTTTCTTATTTCTGCTCAAAAACATAGATTGTGGATACTCGTTAGAACCACCTCACCGAGGCGGTTCTAACGCATACCCACAATCTATGTTTTGAGCAGAAATATGAAAACTACCAGAATTTTTCATCTGAAAGTTTTCATGTTTTGGTGGTAAAATTCTCAATATATTTGAATAGGCGTGTTTTCATAATGTGTATAAGAAACAGAGGAGCGTCTGTGTCTTTCCGTACGCTGTAAACACCCCTGCATACCAGGTCCTCGGAATAAACACTCTCCCCAAGCGAGACATGCTTTAGAAAAGATGGCAAATCAGAGATATTTCTCTCATAAGTTGTGTAGGCAAATATTTGGGAAGAATGATATATTAACCTGTATGTATTCATTTATCAAATACATCATTAATTATAAATGAATACCAATCAGGGTTACTTCATAAGATATGTTAAAAAAATAAGTAGTTTTAAATGTAATTAACGAAACGAAAGTAAACGATGCCATTTCTTTCTGCTGGTATACCTCAAAGCTCAGTTCTAGGGCCCTTGTTATTTTTTTGCTGTTTGTTACAGACATATTCGATTACCTTAAAGGAAATACTGTTCACTGACTACATATCTTTAAGTTACCCATCAGAAGTTCTAAGGAATATTAAAAAATATAGTTAACGAAAATTTAAGTAAACAAGACCCATTTCTGTGTGATGAGTATTTATTTCAGAATGTCCCAGATGAAGGAGAAGAATTTTACCTATGTAATGCATTGAACCTGCAATCATTCTTCAGTGTAATTGGAGAGCGTAGCTTGATCCAGGAGCCTGTCTTACGTAACCAAGATTTCGGTTTAACAGCTCTCACAGTCACTATGGTTGATACGGAACTCGTAGCATTTCTAGGGACAGACCTCGGGGATGTCAGAAAGGTATTCGCCCATTTGTGTCTAGCTTCCCCTAAAAGGGATTTTGGCAAACAGTGTAAACCCAGATCAGACGCCGCAGAACGCGGCGTCTGATAAGAGTCTACACTGTTTACATTAGGTGCAGGAATTTCTATAAAATATGGTACTAATAAAAACATAAAAGACACACCTTCTATTTGAAATGAACCATTCCAAAAAGCTGTAGAAGAGTCCTTTCGGGATAAATGGGTTAATTTAAACCGAACCCTGTCTGGTCGCGCCATTGGAGTAAACGCTTCAGGTCGTTTACGAATAGTGAAAAGTCTGAGAAACCGAGCTTATGATATTTGCTGCTCACGGAAATATTTACCCGTATATTAATCCGTACCACTTTCAATTAGACTTATACTTATGATATTTAACACGTCATTGCCAATAGTCTAATTCACCATTTTTCTGGACATGTCTGTCATGTTCTAGACTGGCTCCAGTCTAGAGTGACTAAACATTTTTTCTCATAATCCTGTTGATAATCAACTAAAATAAAACTAAAAGAAATATCATTACTATAAAGACTGTTCACTCTAGTGACCAGCTTTTATAATCATGATATTATTTTGGTTTTATTTCAGTGGATTGTTAAACGAGATTATAAGAAAAAAATATTTAGTCACTGGAGACTGGAGCCAGTCTAGTCAGGTTCTTGGGCAAAAATAGCAACGTTCTAAATAACAAATGGCACCACTTATAGACAAACGAAACAAAAATGAACATACCTTTTTCATAGTTTCCTGGCTAAAGATAAAAAGTTGCCAGACTGTTTGTTAAATGACATTTTAACGTTGTAGTCTTTTTAGACGCCATTTACTATTTTCGAATAACGTCACGTGTCTACTACTGATGACGTCATATTCGGACGGTGACATATAAATTCTATAAGATGATATTCATTTGTTCGTTTTTTTAGATTATGATCGGACTGCTTGTCCTTGCTCAAGAGTTAATAGTTTTGCATTGCGCACATCCATAGCAGATTGTGCGCATGCGCAGTCGAGTCGGAGCATGCGCAGATTACCTTTGTTTAAAAATAAACTCTGCAATGTCCATTGATTGTCTGACAAACTGCGCATCCAATGACCACAGCAGATTATGCACATGCGCAGTAGAGTAGGAGCATATGCAGATAATATTTTCTTGTCTGGCGAACTATGCACTTTCAGAGCAGATAGCGCATGCTCAGGACATGCGCAGTTGGCACATGTCCGAACACAGGTTTTGTGATGTTCTGTTTTAGGCAGTCGTGTTCCCACTAGAGAGGGCAAGACCACTTGATTTAGTTATATTAGTAGCCTACGGAGAGACTATCAATCCGGATATGTTTACTGACAGAGACAAAGAGACGGTATATGCAATGACTTCCTTCAAAGTAAGAACTTAATAGTAATTTCCGGTGATAAGTGTGTTTGAGTCAAGGACTATAAAATCACTGTGTCGTTTTTTTACTTCCGAAAACATACGGATGGTACTGAATAGTACAAATTTGAGTGACGTCAGGCGGGAAAAGGGGCTTAGCGCATATGTGAACAATAACAATCTATTTTAATGATAAAGAGAATGTCACAATCACGAACAACGGCCTTACCGAGGCTGAAACCGAATAAGAGGTGAGAAACAAACAAGGACAAAACAAACGTCTGATATTAAAAAAAAACACAGACGCACAAACAAAAAAGAGCTGTAACAGATAAAGGCCTTGAACAGCCTGCACTTTTGCCCAGTATGATCAGGGTCTCTGTTTTTCATTAGTTGCTTGTACCTGTCTTGGCTTTCTTCAGATCGCTGCACTGATCATGATGTGAGTCGCGACTTCAGACAACGTACCTTCGGACGTGTGCGCCCAGCGAAGATTCAGATCAGCTTGCGCATTCGCGCAATCTGATCAGAATCTTCACTGGGCGCATTTCGGATGGCCACAGATGCAAAGTTTCTTCATGTGGACAACGAGGACTGATCAAACTGCGCGAAAATGGTTTGATAAGACTATACGAATATTGGGGTAAATTGCACGTCGACCGGAAGCCGGCATGCTTTTTGTGGCACAATGCTACATATTTGTGTAGAATTGAATTGGATTTGTTTTAATTATGCTAAACAATTTTTGGCTGTAATCATAGTACTACTAGTACTGCAACTACTACAAGTGATAATTATAATAATAGTAAGCCAGGAACTGTCATAACATTTGTGAACCTCTAGTGCTCACTTCAGCTGGCACTTCGGCAGTGTACATAAATCACGAAGGCCTTAATCCACCTGTCTTTGATATGCATGCTTATATAGGTGACCGCTGAAGGTATTTCTCTGAGACATGCACCTATTTTTACACATTTCATAATGATCATATTGATATCTATGTTCAAGGTAGCGAAGATCCCTGTGCAGAGTTGTTCAGATTACGTGACGTGTAGGGATTGTCTGTCCAGTACAGATCCAAACTGTGGCTGGTGCATTATGGATCACAGGTAAAACTAATACTGAATAGACCTAGCTGGCAAAAAAAAAACAAAAAAAAAACAAGCGTTTCTGGTGCAGATCCACCGTGTTGTTGGTGCATTATGGATCACAGGTAAAATTAACACTGAATAAGCCTAGCTGGCAGAAACACACCTGTCTGTTACAGATCAACAAAGTGGCTGGTGTAATATGGATCCAGGTAAAACTAACACTGAAAAGGCCTATCTCCCAGATACACGCCTGTCAAATACAGATCCACACTGCGGCTGGTGCATTATGGATTACAGGTTAACCTAACGCTGAATAGACCTGATTCACATTGTGACTGGTGCATTATGAATCACAGGAAAAAGTAACAATGAATAGGCCTAGCTGGCAAAACACGCCTGTCTAGTCCAGATCCAGACTGTGGCTGGTGCATTATGGATCACAGGTAAAACTACCACAGAATAGCCTAGTTTGCAGAAACACGTGTGTCTGGTGTTTATGTGACCATTTTGTTCTTTAGATAAAAAAGGTATAGAAGATGTCCAGGAAGAGCCACGATCACAGAACATAGCCTACTAATTACACCAAGAGGAAGTGCAAACAAACCGTGACAGACAGCACATAAGCCATACATCAGAGAAAAGCAAAGTAACCAGCTCTTTTTTCACAGACACTGTGATTGCAGTGCTAGACATATTCACTAAACACAAGGCAATTAACAGAACAAAACATGTAAAAGCGAGAAACCACAAGTCCAGACAAATAGCAAAGGACACCAGAACCATCGCCTTAGAACAGTCGGTAGTAAAAATTACCACTTTTGACGTCTTTATACTGTTGAACCTCGATAGCTCGAACACCAAATGCTCATTTACCATGGCTTATTCGAACTCATTTTTGAGTCCCTACGAAATTCTTCCGATAGCTCAAGAAAACATATTTAGAGATGTTTTTCTGATTGTATCGTGAAAGGCGATTTTAAAGAGTACACACAACATACCATTATTGTATAGAAAATTGAAAAGATTTCCCTAAATTATTGCCATTTGCTTCCTGACCTGGCGCCATCATTAACCCTCAGTGGCTCGAACTACTATCTCGAACAAATTTTTGTGGTCGCAAAGATGTTCGAGCCATTGAAGTTCGACTGTATTTATTTCAATATTAAGTCTACAAAGATACATTTTCATGGTAGCAGACTAAGTTCTGAGGACTTGATTGTCAGACAAAGACATGCAAACAAAACGAAAAGTCCAGGGAGTGCCACAGTTACAGGTCGCAGCCAATCCCTGACAAGAAGAAGAAGAAGAAATAGACACAAACCAACACACGCAAAGCAAATAAACGCACAAAAAGCACACAGACCAGCTCTCTCTTCCCCAAGCGAGGTGTTCGCAATGCTAAAAGGACTGAATACTACAAGGACAAAACGCTAGGAAAGACTTAATATAAATCGCCTCGTAGAATTAACCACAAATCTACACAGAGTGAGAGCAACACCGGGACCACTGCCTTAGAACGGTCAGTTATAAACTAGCTTCACCCTGACAAGTTCTAAAATGGTCTAAGGTTTCCTTGTAAATATATTATGTCTATAAGTGAATTTGGAATCAGTTTTATTAATTCTGCATACTTCTACTAACTTACGCTTCCATCCACATCCTTGTCTAAAAAGGTCGAGAGCAGTGTAGAAAGAAAGAAAGAAATATAATTTCTCTTATGCTTTTCAGTGAAATGTAGGGATTTCTCGGTGAAATCGAAACCGATAATTTCACTGTTTCGAACAATGAAAATACGACTTTTGGATTTTCACTGTTTGGGACTACTTTTTTTCTTCCAATCGAAATCCCCATGAATTCTGGGTCAAAAACCTCGCCAAAAGATTTAAGAGGTAGTATAGTCTGAACTATGTGAAGTGCTTAACGTTCAGTGCTCGAACCGCTGACGTCACTTATTGCAATGACGTAACATTTTTTCTGCGCGCGACGTGAGGCGGACTTTCACCTGCTGCGACATTTTCTCTGTGTCGATTTCTTGCGTTAATTTAAAAATATTTAATCTCATTTTCTAGGTACAAAACTGCGCTTTTACCCAATATTATGTCCCTAAATACACTAAACAAGACCAAATTGACGCAAAATGGCCAGGAAAAAAGTTAACTTCCCGACGTAAGTGTCAAAGACTAGGTTGAAGTTTAATGATTGTGACTAAAAGCATAAAAGAAACAGAAAAATTGAACTTTTTAGTATTGATTTGTATTTCACTCATGAACACCAAAACTTGTATTTTCACTCTTGGCTATCGCTACTTGTGAAAATACTACATTTGGTGTTAATTCGGTGTCATAAAATTCGATCTTACACTAAAAAATTAAATATCCTCTATACATGAAGAAAAAACCGTTTCTTTAAACGAGATCCAGCTAATTTTCCTGGTACAATAAAGGTTTAACAAACATTGTGAAATCGTGAGAATTTAATTTCAGGTGTTCAACAAGGATTTCATGTAATGCGTCTTGGATTGCAGCTGCCCCTGGCAATAGCTCCTGTCTTCATATAGATATCAGTCCCGATGTGATACCAGTATCTGAAAGTCAAGAGGTAAGACATCTTAAAATCGTAAAAAACCTTTAAAAACGGTGTCCTCCCAGCGGGCTTACGTTTACACAACTCCGCATCAACGTCGATACAACGTCACATGCCGTTGCATCGACGTTGATGCGATATTGTATGAATGTTATGTGCCCGCTGGGCTGGAAGTACAGGTTAGTGACAGTCATCTTGGAGAAAGCAAAACACTCCATAGAGTTGTATGGATTTTAAAAGAAGCCCCAAATGAGGATATACTTTCATGTCAGATTTACTGTCAAAATAATATATTGTGCCTTAAATCAAATTTTGAAGATAGGAAGTTATTTGAAACCTTTCAAGGGCAATTTAAAGAAATAGTGATTTTTAAAAGTAGCCCTGCAATGAGACCAGATACTAATGTTTTCATGTCAGTGTTATTTACCCTTTAAAGAGTATCCTATCTATTTACTAAGTCATAAAGCAGGATATACATTTATGACAATTGTAGTTTAAACTGAACGAAACTGCATGGCTTCTGACCCTTATTTGCCTGTAGGTGAAACCAGGCACCCGACAAACCACGTAATGCCATTTAACCAGTGAGCAGATATCTTTGGTGAGTTATATTGAAATTTCACTTTCCTTTGTTTATAGTTGCAAATCAACATGTCACTTCCTCTGCCAGAATTTGAAGATGTTTACTGTCTCTACCATCTTACTGACGGTGTCCATGGTAACATAGTCCTTGGAAACAGCTCTGCTACAGCCCATGGTAGTAACTGGAGAAGATTTGTCTGTATGTCACCGGACTTTAATCCAGTTCAACGTGTAATCAACGGTAAATTTTAACAGATGGCATGATATATATTAAAAATAATATTCGTATTTTTATCTTTAAAGTTTCAGGTGTTATATTATACGTAGGGATCAAACATGGTTTTTCATGCATTAACATTCGCCAGTTCCCGTGGGAGGTGTTGAAAACCGAGGCCGGATGTGGCGAATGTTAATGCATTGGAAAACCATGTTCGATCGCTATTGTTGCATTAAACTGAAAACATTTGCTACATTTCGAGTTATTTCGTGCACTATTTTGTTTCGCTTTTTCACCGATGTCTCGCGAACGCAATTTCCACGGACTATGCTCGTTCTAGGGCCTGGCAATGCACATCTCGTAACGGCAGCAAATCTGTAGCCCCGGTACGATCATATTGAAGGTTGCGTAGCCGTGCATTAACAGCGCGTGAATTGCCTTGTTAATACGCGGCTTTTCACCGGTTAATGTACTGTTGTTAATAACGTGCGACACTGCTTTTTATGCAATAATTTGTATTTCAGTTTTATGATATTATGTATATTTCATAAATAACTGGCATATTGTCTTGCGCAGTTGTTTTGAAAGATGAATAATCTATTACAACTCAACATTACAACACCAAACTATCAATATGCTTAGACAGAAAAAAAAGTGTATTTTAGCTCCGATGTCTTTATTTGTAAGACAGTATGGCTTGGTATTTCATGCGAATCACGAAATACCATGCTTATTTTCGAGGAGAAACAGATTATATGTAGTATTTATGTGTAGATTATACCTACTGGTCCTTTTCAATCACTGAGCGTGCTTGTACAACTATGTCAATAGATTCCAGCTCAGCATGAAGCTAGACTGCCTGAGTAGTGTTGCATTTTTATAATACTATTCATGAAAGACCTAAAAATAATTTGACAGAGTTATCCTTTTTAAAATCGGAATAAAACAAAAGGTAGGAAAACACATACTCGGTTTGATAATGTCAGCTCGTGAGGGGTAACGAAAAACCGCAGTAACCCTGACCCGGCGGTAGTGCCTTATGCGGATCTCTGTTCTAATACGCTTTGTAAATAAATTAAGTCTGGTATTTTCGGTTCATTGATGCAGTCCTTGCTTCCAAAAGGTCTTTCTTTACAGAAAAAAATTATATTCCAACTGTTAATTCCTTGCTGATAAAATCTAGAGCACGATACTTTGAAGTCTTTGTTGTTGTCGATCGTGTTGTTTTTTGTTTGTTTGTTGTTGTTTTTTTTTTTCAAAAAACTTATTAGTTTAGACATTTCAATGAACAATGCGAATGTAAAGCCGGGTCTAATCTTCTGGAGCAGGAATAATGCAAAAACCTTCATTTGCACAACAGATGAAGGTTTTTGGTTGTTCCCTGCTCCAGAGGATTAGACCCAGCTTTATATTCGATTTGTTCACTGAAATGTCATTTGCTTAAACCTTAGCACTATATGGTTATAGGGATCAAACATGGTTTTTCATGCATTAACATTCGCCAGGTCCCGTATGAGTTGTTGAAAACCGAGGCCGAAGGCCGCGGTTTCCAACACATCCCAGGGATCCGGCGAATGTTAATGCATTGAAAAACCATGTTCTATTATTGCATAAAAACTGAAAACATTTGCTACATTTCGCGTTATTTCTTGCACTATTTTGTTTCGCCTTTTCACCGATGTCTCGCGAACGCAATTTCCATGAACTATGCTCGTTCTAGGGCGGTGCAGTACACATCTCATAACAGCGCGTGAATTGCCTTGTTAATACACGGCTTTTCGCCGGTTAATGCATGGATGTTAATAACGTGCGGCACTGCTTTTTATGCAATAATTGGAGTTACGAAGCCCGAATGAATTAACACCCTTAAAAGTTCACAAAAAGTTTATGTTCGATCTGTAAGACTGAAAGGATGAGAATAGTTATTGTTTCCATATCAAAACCAAATCTACAGAGAAATACATTAATTTCTTCTATTTTCGATAGGCTCAGCAAACGTGACAGTTTCAGTCCTGTCAGAGCTGTCGTCTCAAGAACTGGTTCGTGGAAGTATAACTCTCTACAACTGCCCGACCTTTCGCAGGTACACATCATTTCACCAAGCAGCTTTGGATTAGGAATCTCGTGAACAGTTGCGCCCAGCAAAATTCAGATCAGCCCGCGCATCGGCACAGTCTGATCTGGCTTCGCTTTCAACACGAACAATTAAGTCTTGGAGCTTTGGCAGTATACAGAGTGCCCAGCAAAGACTCTGATATAAATCTTCAGTTCGTGCCATTGTTATTTTCTTACGCTGTGGTTCAAATATGCATGAAGTTTGTTGAAAAAGACATGATTTTAAAAGCTTACATAGACTTAGTTACCATACATATTTATCATAATTAAAATTCTAACTTTTCACATCGCAAAAATATCAAAGATGCTTCTCTGGTATACGACACCTCTTAACCCTTCTCAAGAAGCCAACTGATCTGGATCTGCACTGTTTGTCATTAAATATGTGAATTTCTATCAAAAACCCTGATCAAGCTATCTGATTGGCTAGAAATTAGAAGTGGGCGTGGCATCTTAATTTATACAGCATGACAAGGGTTAAAGTTAAGGATTTTCTCTCAAAGAAACCAAAATTCGTTCATTCAAGAGTAGCCACTTATGCGAAGGGAAGCAAAGACTTTCTGATCAAAATGGTTCCCTTGAAAACAAAATCCAGCTGAGAATAGCCGCTCAAAAGAGCTGATCATTTACAATTTTGCATCTGTTTTTTTTTTCAGAAATTTAGCAGCAGAAAATGGCATATTGATTATTTCATGTCAGTACCAAAGTACTGAGTGCTGGGCTTAAATAGTTTTCAAAACATTCTAAAAGCTGATTGACCTTGTGTTAGTCCTCCCGAGGGTCGTGAGAATTCGTTCAGTCATTTGTACGTACAGCTAGTTTATGCTGGGCGTACCCTGAGTTATAAAGAAGACTGGGCGACGCTTGCTAATAGGTATAACTGTACAGATAGACGCAAACAATCAACGGCCAGATATAGCTAAAAGGGACGTAAAACCCGAGAACACTCCATTATTACAACAAACCACCTTCCTATGTCCAGTTAGAATTTCAAAAACTAATTTACGCAGACTAAAATGTATGATCATAACTTAGGATTACAAATAATTACCTTGGAATTGTGTAAGTAGATAAGGGATCCTATTTTCATAAAGTAGTTAAGAAACGTCCAGTAAGAGCCACAATTACAGATCATATCCTAGCAATCAGGGCCCAGTTGTTCAAAACTAACGTTAAAATGTACATCGAGTGATACGCAAATATGCTGAAATATTTTGCTGAAAAAATGTGAGTAGCTTTTGCAGTGCAAAAGCTACTCACATTTTTCAGCAAAAAATATCAGAATATTGTTTATTGAATCCGCTAAAACAGTTAACGAAATGACCCTTAACGAGCTTAAGACGCTTTGAACAACTGGGCCCTGATCAAGAGGAAAAGTAAACAAACTACGACGGACAGCACACACGTTCTAAACTAAAAACAAAGCAACCAGTTCCCTCTTCCCGAAAGAGGTGACCACAGTACCAGAGAAGAGCCACCAAACACAACAATGAGACAATAAACAAAACAAAGCACCAAGAACGCCTGTAGCGAGTTGCCACAAGTCCTCACAAAAACCAGTAATACTAGAACCTTCGCCTTAGAACTATCAGTTGTAAAAAAACAAATCCACGGTATTAAAATCTTATAATTATTGTTTCTTATAAAAGTATAAGTGATGATACCCAGGAAAGGCCATAATCACGAAGCATGGCCTTCTTGAGGCACCAAAAGAAGGACAGATGAGGAAAACCATTACGAAAACAAGCCTATTCAAATATACTGAAAATTCTACAACCCAAAAAATGAAAATTTTCAGTTAAAAATTCTGATATTTTTCATATTTTTTCTCAAAAACATAGATTGTGGGTACTCGTTAGAACCGCCTTGGTGAAGCGGTTCTAACGAGTACCTACAATCTATGTGTTTGAGCAGAAATAAGAAAAATTATGTAGACCCTGTAAACCCTAGTTTTACTATATAAAAGTGGGATTTAAGTGGGGTCAACATAAAACAGGCATGTTTTCGTAATGATAAGGACAAAATAAACGCCACACATGAAACCAGCGACGAACAAAGAATATATGCCGCGTTCTGGGGCATCTGATCAGAGTCTCTACTGTTTGCTTGGTTAAAATATTTAGGGTAAATACGATGCTTTCTTTTTGTCCCTGCACACTGTCTTTTATCGTTTGCAAATATAGACTATGTTGCTGTTGTTTGACTTAACCTCGTTCTGATTTTAGCTGCTCATCCTGCAAGGACAAGACATGGCCATGTGATTGGTGTATCTATGACAACAGATGTGTGAGTGAAGGACATTCCTGCAGTAATGTAAGATTTCAATGTTACTCTCTGTTACTATTTAAACTGTGTTATATTAATACAGTCAAACATGTCTTAAGCAGCCACCCATGGGAAGCTTAAAAAGTGGCTGCTGAAGGCAGGTGGCTGCTTAATACAGTTCAAATATATAGGTATATGAATTTTGGGGCAACTTTTCTCTGGCTGCTTAATACAGGTTGGCTGCTTAATAGAGGTGACCACTAACACAGGTTTGACTGTATATGTCTTCTGGTTTAATCAGACTACACAAGCACACGTCGACTGCAAATGTTCGCAGAGGTCATAGCATAAGTATTTAATCTGAACACTATATCACTGTGTAAGTTTAAAAAGCTAATTGCGCATGTTTATACTACAATGCACATGTGCGATTTCTGTTCTGGACATACGCAGTTTGTTTTCGCCCTAAGGCAGTATCTTATGATGTGACAGTTTTTGATATAGTACTTATAACTGTATGTGTTAAATCCGAATGATTTCTCTTAATTTCAACCAATATGAATATTGAACTATCATATACATTTAACTGATATCATTTTGCTGTCCGTTATCCATAGGACTAATAAAGCCTGAAATAAACGAATATTTTTGTTGCACAAATCTTAAGAACGACTCTGCCAGGACCTGTCCATCTAAAGGCATGTTTCTATACGAAGTAGAATTGATATACAGTTGACTCTCGTTATCTCGACCTCGCTTATCTCGAATAACCGCTTATCTCGAAGTGAAAATCTGGTCCCTGCCTATACATGAAAACCTAACAACAGATGGAAAATATTGTAGAAAAGAGGAGAAATTGCTCCGAGCAATTTCTCCTCTTTTCCACAATATTTTCAATATATCTCTAACTTCAAAAGTCCAATTACCTATCAGTTTGTTAAATGTGGTTAATCAAATTATTTTTTCCTCAATTCTGCAAACCTGATATGTCGAACTACGGATATCTCGAAGTATTTCAGAGAGTCCCTTGGAATTCGAGATAACGAGAGTCGACTGTACATCGTCAGCCAGTTTTACAAAGAGAACTTTTGTGATTGCTTTTCTTACTCATCAAAGTAACGAAACAGTCACAAAAAGAACAAATGGCAAATAGAGTTGGCAACTCTTTCCCAAATATGTGGCAACCTTTAACTTGACTGATTTTTTCTTAAGTTTACATACAGTCGACTCTCGTTATCTCGAACTCGCTTATCTCGAATAACCGCTTATCTCGAAGTGATAATCTGGTCCCTGTTTTAACACAGAGGTCTACCAACAGTCAATAAAATATTGTGAAAAAGAGGAGAAATTGCTCCTAGGAGCAATTTCTCCTCTTTTCCACAATATTTTCAATATATCTCTAACTTAGGAGTTAAATTACGTATTTATTCTGTTAAAGGTGGTTGTTCGATTAATTGTTTTTTCCTCAGTTCCGTAAATCTGATATGTCGAACTACGGATATCTCGAAGTGTTTCATAGAGTCCCTTGGAGTTCGAGATAACGAGAGTCGACTGTAATTGTTAAAAGAAAAACATTTGAGCAAGCGCACGACAAAACCTGCAATAAGACATTTCCGCGCAGTCTGATCAGAGTCTTAGCTGATCGCATGTGTTACACCCTCCCGGCTATCAAAGAGGGATAAACGAGAAACCTTGCCATACTGGGTGGATGTACATGCTGATCTGAATCTTTGCTGGTCTCACAGGTCTTCTTGTAGGTTTTGTCGTGCGCTGGATTATTTGTAAGTGACACTCTATAGAATATTTAACCCTTGTCCTGCTGAACCCGGATATGCCCTGCTTTTGCGAATAGTGCAGATCCAGATCAGTTGGCTTCTGAAGAAGCAAACTGATCTGGATCTAAATAGAAAGGCAGGCAATGATCAGGAATCGATACAATCACCTAATATCTTCCGTTCCAAGACACCAAAGGGAAAAATGGAAACACTTAAAGTAACGGCATCACAGTTAAATACTACAAGCAAAAGCCAAACGGACAGTTTCTTCCCAAACAATGGCCAAACGGCTATCCAAAATAGAAATTTCACCAAGGCATATATGCAAAGACATATAATGACAGATAAACTACAGTAAAAGCACATCATTGGACTGTTTGGAATTAAATATGTGAATTTGTATCAAAACCTAGTAATCTGACTGGCTGATAATTAGACGTGGGTGTGGCATCTGAATTTATTCAGCATGACAAGGGTTAACAAAAGGTTGCACAATAAAGGTACCACCTTGGAACGGTCAGTAAGAAATTACTATGGGCTTAACCCATTTATGCTGAATGAACTCGTCTGCCTGAGGTTCTTGGTACTGTAACGTGAGACCGGGTCTTCTACGAAGTCAAGAACCGCGATTAACCATCCAGGTACTAACCGAGGTGTACGTTGCTTAACTTCGTAAAAAGCCAATCACACTACCAGTGTCGCAATAAAAGCCGGCTTCCACAGCGAGGCTATAGAAGTTATATATATATATATCATTACATGTCTCCCCCTCTCTCTTGACTTCGTCCCGAAGTCACACACGCCTCATTAGGAAAATCTTATGGAGGAGCCTATGCAACACACTAAGGACATTGTCTTCCATCCCACCGCTGCCACCAATGTAGCGTGAAACCGGGTCTTCTACGAAGTCAAGCACCGCGGTCACCTATCATGTACTAACCGAGGTGTACGTTGCTTGACTTTGTAAGAAAGCCAATCACTCTACCAATGTCGCCATAAAAGCCGGCTTGCACAGCGAGGCTGTAGAAGTGATATATATATATATATATATATATATATATATATATATATATATATATATATATATATATATATATATATATATATATATATTTTATATATATATATATATATACCTAACCCGTTACAGTACAGGTCCATTTCTAACAGAAGGGGTGTCTCGTTAGTTTTTATTATAACCATGTTTTATGAAATTCCTGTATCAAATGCAAACAGTCTAGACCCTGATCAGACGCCGCGTTCTGTGGCTTCTGTTCTGGTTCTCGACTGTTTACCAATGTCCCATTTATGGGACGCCGGGCATAAATGGGTTAACCTAGCTTTACGGGATCCCAGCTCTCGCCCTCACCTTCCGAAAAAGATTTACTCCAAAAGAAAATAATTTGCTCCCATTTTCAGAAAGAAGGCAAAATGACTGATGAACTGCCCTTAAATATATGTTAACAGGTATTCTTTGCTGTCTGAATAGCTCGACTCGTATGCGAATTAGTAGGCAAATACAATATTATATTACGTCAGTTAAAGACCGAGATGCCTTGAACTGATTTTCACATCGTCTTATATGTTACAATCCCATCATACTCAAAACCATTTTGTTAAGATTGGCCGCTCACTCAACCATCTAAATATATCCCACGCATCATTATTTCACTATTTATTTGTTTGCAAGAGTATTATGCATAATACATGACATGCGCATACATGTATAATTCTTAGAGGAACAATGATTATATGAAAGTATCGTGTGTGCCACTCATGGAAAAATTCGTGCCCTGTCCAGAGCGAATCTTGGTCGTTAAATAGCCCAGAGGATCTTTGACAGCCCAGTATATTTAGCTGCCGTCTGCTAGTATAACGACTGTGAGTTTAGAATAAAACTTTAAACTGAAAATGCCCAGAAAATGCTATGATTACAGAACACAATCGTAATTGATCTTGAGAATGTGTAAAGTAGCCAATCCGTCGAATACAGAACGGACATATGCGAAGGAATCTTTAACAGAAGCATGGCCTTGGAGTGGTAAAACGCAATATGTTGTGGTGCATAAATATAGTTAAAAAGTAATGGTTCTCACAATTACACCTTATGAAGTTCCAACTTCACATTATAGTTTAGTCCGCGTTGGGATTTAATCAGTCGAACAAGATAGGAAAACGTCAACACTGTAAAGGGACGCTTTAGATATTGACTCGACTACAAACTGAACGTGAGAGCAAAATATTACCACTGCAAGTTTTTATTCTTTTTATTGTTGAGTTTTCCACTTTTCATATCATACTTTTCTTCATAGTAACTTAGTAATTCAAAAAACCTTGTTTTAAATACGCAATTAATTAACAGCTTTAGCGCATTGCTCTTTCTGGCATATGAAGGAAAATGCAACTCACTAAGTGAACTGATATATCTTTCTGAACAGATACCAAGCGACCGTTTAAACATCAGCCAGGCGGACTGTCCAAATGTTATAAAAGTTGAAGAAAAGCCAAGATTTATGGACGACAGGGCGACTTTGTATTTGCCTGTTCATGACAGCATCAATATTCTGATAAGAGGAAGAAATCTGACTGAAGTAAGTAAACAAAATTACTAAACTAGAACACGTGATACATTTTATGTCTAAAAAACTGCGCTCTCTTTTGAAACAAGTAAACTTCTCAAACCTTCGATAGTCCATGCAAATCATGATAGAATTCTTGATACATATTGACGTTAAACAATGGAATGGTTGAACATTATTTTCACTGCATTATGTTGGTAGGAGAATATCTTTAAGTTACATGTACAGTGAACCCTCGTTACAACGACAGCATTTGTTCCTAAAGACATTGCAATTAAAACGAATTTGCTGTTGTATAGAATACTTAATGAGCAGATTGACATGTAAGAAGGGTTTTGTTTTGTTCTTATTTCCTCGAGGAACATATGTTTTGAATATTTGTTAGTATCGCCTCACTGAGAGGCGATTCTAACAAGTATTCAAAACATATGTCTATTTAAAGTATTAAGTACAATATTCTTGCATAATCTGTGACTAATTGTTATCTCTTGAAGGAAGGTTTCATGACAATCAGATTATCATTATAACGAATTTTGTCGTTGTATCGAGATCGGTATAAAGAGGGTTGACTGTTTCACTATGTTTGATATGTAAATCAGTCTTCCGTATCAAACATCAGCATTTCTAAACTTAATGGGATTGGATACACTTGGTAGAGTAGTCGTTATTTCGACCAAGGGAGGCTATTATTGAGACTTCCCATTTGCTTAGTGGCACGTCAAGTCCCTTCTATAGGGCTCCACACTATAAAGAAAGAATTTTCTTCCTCTGGGAGCGTATTCCTTCCTTACAGAGTGGGTCCCTTTTCAGAAGCATACGATAGAGTTTTCTTGCACACCTGGGCCCAGTTGTTCAAAACTAACGATGTCGTTAGTTAACGTATCGTTAAAACTTTAGTCATTAAATATGGCATATATGCTAATATTTTTGCTGAAAAAAATGTGAGTAGCTTTTGCTCAATTTTTTTCAACAAAAATATCTTACCCTGGTTATCCTACCTAAGGTAAGATAAAAATCGAAAATTCTCACCTGTTTGATATGCACTGGTTGTAAAGAACGTCACGTACGCCATCGTTAAGGTTTACTGAACTGTCGTCATTAAACGCCACAGTAATGTCATCACAATATGGCGGCCGTCAGCAATCGAAGACCTCCGTCCCTCGCGATCACAGTTTGGCATCACTCGGCAAGCCTCGTGATGCCAGACAGTGATCCCCGAGACGATTTTTTTCTATCTAACCCTCACACCATTGATATATTCTTATAGTCTTTCTAAAAGTGTATCAGCTCCCCTTAAATCTGGAGTAAAAAAAAAACATCATCTTGCTTATATTTTCCTTGATTCATACTCTTCAGACTACAAACTGAAAAATGCAAAAGCAGATTATTCCATGTAAAGTGAACCAATGGTAGTTCGCTATGGGGTATTCTTCTATAACGAGCTCAATGCCTTAAGCCAAACAAACATGCCACGCATAGCAAGTTATTTTTAATACGAATGTTTCATATATATCTCCCGACTAAAACGTTCGACATTTGATACATATAAAACTATTTGAGAGCATAAGTAAATAAAGTGTCACTGACGAATTCTTGTTAGAACTTATCTGCTAAACAGTGGTTTAACTTATTAACCGTTATAAAAGAATTGGCTATAGCCTGGATATTGTGCGGCAGACTGCATGCCTAGTTGTCAACCCAATCATTGTTGATGGCTATGCTTCACTCTTTAATTGCACGACGGCGGTTCGGGCCTCAGACTCAATGACGGCCTCTTCGTAAAACTTTAACCAGTGGGTTGAGGCTTGACGATATGTCGTTGGCTTGGCCCGTCGTGTTTTCACTTTGATGCATTGACTGAGTTGGGAGCCTTTATGCGAACCGAATTTTTATGTGTTTCTGTATTAAGAGTAGCATCGGGAACCAGGGTGAAGTTAGCTAGCTATAAAAGTGCTTTAAACCCCCGCCCCCCCCCCCCCACCCCCCACCCGGTGGTTTACTGACCGTTCTAAGGCGGTGGTCCCGGTGTTAGTCTTACTCTTTGTTGCTTTGTGGTTTATTCTACGAGGAGATTTGTTGTATGTCTTTCCGTATGTCATTTTGTTCTTGCGTTCTTCAGTCCTTTTAGTATTGCGATTACCTCGCTTGGGGAAGAAAGAGCTAACCTTAGTGCTTTTCGTACGTTTGTTTGATTTGTGCTTGTTTAGATTTGTCGGTTTCCTCTTCCTCTTGGGGCTTGGGAAAGGCTGCGATTTGTGATTGTGGCACTCCCTGGACTTTTCTCCCCAGTAAGCATTCTTTATAAATCTATAGCGGGCCGTTATCGGCCCGTCACGGTAGCTGACGGGCCGATAACGGCCCGCTATAGATTTATAAAGAATGCTAGCTGGGTCTTACCTTTTTTTTTTTAAGAATGAACCCGGTTATATCCTGAGTTTGCAAACAGTGTAGATCAAAATCAGTTAGCCAACTGATCTTGATCTGCACTGTTTTACATCTAGTAAATGAATTTATATCAACAATATGGATAAAGTAATCTGATTGGCTGACATTTAGAAGTGGGCGTGACATCTTGATTTATTCAGCATAACAAGGGTTAAACTTTACACAAATTTGCTTTTACACAAAGTGGCAGTTCACGAATAACAACCATATAATTCTCTGTGTCTGAACCTTTAACATTACATTTGATGCATTTAAGAGAAATAAATACAATTTCAAGGGAAACAAAGCACTCTCAATATCTTTTTTTTTTTTTTTTTGAAAAGGCCTACCTTAAATGAAGCAAATTGTTTCCTTTTAAAGTAGACCCTTTCAATTAGACCACTTTTAAGTACGGGCGTTAAACTTGACGCACAGAAATGCAACCAGGGAGTCACCAAAGTTGTATCCTTTTTGAAAAATTACGTAATGTCTGCCAGGTTTGACCAGTTACGTTAAAATATGCTAAACCGTAATAAACATAACGTATTATTGCAAAACCTATTTTATCTCCTTTAAACAAAAATGAGTAAATGCCTGTTTTAAGAAGTTCTTATTAAAACATATCTGAAATTTATTAACTTTTGGCTGAACGTGTTATACTGTCTCAATTCTAGTGTCTATAGATCTTCTAAAACTGTTTCTTAAAATAAGTAGACTTACATTTGTTAAAAGCAGTAGTAACCTAGCACAGAACGTTAACTGCCCTGTGTTGGCTACCTGTGGGTTGGATTTGCGCTTGTTGGGTTTTGTCTGTTTCCTCTTCCTCTTAGTGTCTGGGAAGGGCTGCGGTTTGTGATTGTGGCACTCCCTGGACTTTTCGCTTACCTTTTTTTGGATGTTTGACAAACTAAACACGTCCGCTGCTTGCATGGCTCAGTGTTGGAATGTATTCAAACTTCGACCCCTGGGAGGACAACTTATACTCCATGCGTAGTCCTATTGTTTAATTAATTCTTTAAGCAAACGCATTTCTTCCCATTGGTAAAATGAAAGGCATCCAATGCATGACGTTAGACCGTTACAAAGCTAGCTCGTAAGCCAGTTAACTTTAAAAAAAATCGTACTTTCATTATGTCAGCTAGGAACATTTTATTTGCCATTATCTTACAGCCTCGGTTTGGATTGCAATATACATGCCAGATTCCAGGAGCTGCAAACCAGACATTCGAAGCCAACTGGAAAAATACTGGTCAGATTGTCTGCCATCTAAACAAGGTAATTTATTTAAGAAATACTTGTAAATCAGCTCTGGCAGTGATTTGTTGAGTAATAATCCCTGTTTGGAGGTCAGTTGTAAAGTATATCAAATCACGAGCGCGGAGCGCGAGTGATTTATCTTTATTTTACAACTGACCGACGAACTGTGATTTATTACTCAACAAATCACGCACAAGAGCTTATCTATTTCGATTCTAACACATAGAAAACGACGAAAAAGTAATTGTATCCTTCAGATTCTTCCAACGTTCCGCCACTGAATTAAGAAATCCCGCCAACAGTTTTGACTGTAACGTTGACGTTTACATGCATTTCTTACGTTTTTGATGCAAGAAAAACGACGTTACACTGTCTAACATCGTGGAAACGAAGACTGACGTCAGCAAAGTCTCAAAATGACAGATAGCGTCGCGCGCTTGGCCCAGTGATTTTTTGCAGAATAAATCACTGAATTTAACCATTGGCTATATTGTCGAGGCGTGATAGAATTTTTGTTTATTTGTAGCATTGTTTTTATTTCACTGAACTGGGACCTTTTCCCATGTTACAGCCCAAATATGTAAGTATTATAATTTATAGATCTGAAGCTAATTTATGTGCAATATTTTTTGCGGTCATCACGAAAACATGCCTATATAATATTGAACCCCTTAAACCCCCTTTTATATAGTCAAACTGGGGTTTTCAGGGGTATACATTATTTTTCATATTTCTGCTCAAAATATAGATTGTGGTACTCGATAGAACCGCCTCGCCAAGACGGTTCTAACGAGTACCCACAATTTATGTGTTGAGCAGAAATATAAAAATATCCGAGATTTTCAGTTTTTCGAGATGAAATTTTCTATGTATTTGAATAGGCATGTTTTCGTAATGGAGCACGAAGGGACATATGTCTAAATTAAATGCAGTATATGGTCCAAACAAAATCAGTCATACTTTATTGTGGCCTTGAGTTGCTGCCTAATCGCAAGTAAAAGGAACTGCTTATCTCACTGCCCACCAAATAGACCCATACAACTGTATTATCACGAAAACATGCCTATATAATTTTGACCCCCTTAAACCCCACTTTTATATAGTAAAAACTGGGGTTTGCAGGGGTGTACATTATTTTTGTTATTTCTGCTCTAAACATAGATTGTGGGTACTCGTTAGAACCGCCTCACCGAGGCGGTTCTAACGAGTACCCATAATCTATGTTTAGAGCAGAAACATGAAAAATATCAGAGTTTTTGTATCTGAAAATTTTCAGTTTTTGGAGATGAAATTTTCTATATATTTGAATAGGCGTGTTTTCGTAATGTTAAAATGCTTTGTACATCTCAAGTGGTCAGAATGGAATTTGAGTGTGTTTACCCGATTAATAAATATTATACATTTACGTGGAGTGGACTTTTCTACCACAACTCTTTCGACCGGTCTGTTTCCAATAGTAGGGTGTCCGATTAGTTTTTAATATTACTATGTTTTATAGAAATTCCAGTATTAAATGCAAAAAGTGGAAACCCTGATTTGATGCCGCGTTTTGCGGCGTCTGTTCTTGGTCTGCACTGTTTGCCAGTTACCATTTTGGGAGTTTCCAGACTAAACTGGGTTAAACGTTAGGTCCATAGAATTCCGTATGTATGAGACAAATTATTGTCCCTTAAAACAGGGTTCAATATTTGACAGATTTAGGATTCTCACCTGTCGCCCAGTGTTTTTAGACAAGTATTCCAACATATTTTGATGTCTCATATCATGCATGGTATCTTAAGATTTTGATAAAATATTTTTTAAAAAGTGTTTTGGAAGAAAAAAGATCTTGACTGATTACAGCAGCAACTCTGGGAGAAAATCAAATAAGTGAACTCAGGAACTGGTAAATCAGATTCAATAAAGTCCTTATAACCAAAACAGACAAAATAATATAATACATTATGTCGTATATTAGGTAATTCACATGTCATTGAGTAATAATAATAAATTGTTGGATACGGTCACAACAAAGCATGCCATATGCGAACAGCACTTAGTTTGACCAGACTCCTTTTTATACCCCGCCACACGATAGTGGCGGGGTATTATAGTTTTCATGTCGGACGTCCATGTGTCTGTCTGTCCGTCCGTACACACGAATGGATAATTAGGTGGCTAAGAATAGTGGACATCCATTCCCGTCCTATTTTGTGTCCGGATGATAACTGGAGTAAACATCAATTGATTTTCACCTGGTGTGTGCATTGATATTGTAGATATCTGGTTTTTAAATTCCTAATCGGCAGATTTCGTCAATTTTGACAGAGTTATCTGCCCGCCACACATCCACATTTTCGTTTCCGGAAGATACTTGACTAAATATTAGTGGATTTTCACCAAACTTGGTGCGTACATTGGCATTGTTGAGATCTGGTTTTGGATTGGTAATGGGCAAATTTCGTCAATTTTGACAGAGTAATCTGCCCGCCATACGTCCGTATTTTTATCATCGGACAATAACTAGTAAGTATCAATGGATTTTCACCAAATTTGGTATATGCATTGATATTGTGGAGATCTGGTTTGGTATTGCAAATGGGCAAATTACGTTCACGCAACACACGATAATTGCGGGGTATTATCGTTTCAGGTTGTTATTTTTGAGTTGAGCAAATAGTGCAGACCCAGGTGAGTCGCCGCTGAACGTGGTATTTTATCCGGGTATGCACTGTTTGCCACATCTTCAGAATTTTAAGATATATAAATACGTGGTAAAATAGACCTGTTCCAGTTTTAGGAAACATATGAGAAAGAGTCCAGGTTTCCTAATATTTAGGGTTGATATGATACTGGAATCGACCTTGACGGAAGATAGTCGAATATACTTTTTACGACCTATCTCAGTTTATACTGTGTTTTGTTTCTAGGCATACTATCGGCTGAACTCCGGGAGACTGGATACAAGACTGCAGATAAAATGGGGCGACTCTGTGATCGATGGAAAGTATATACCAGGTAGTACTAAGAAAGAACATATTGCATTTAAAATCATACCTGTAGAAAAACAATATTGCGGTGTAAACTTTCTTTTTTCTTCAACAGAATAATATGTTGCTGGAACGTATTAAAATCGTATCACTGAAATGACTGGTTTAAACTTTGATTTTCTTTGTATACATTACGAAAACACGCCTATTTAAATGTATTGAAAATTTCACCTCCAAAAACTGAAAGTTTTCAGATAAAACTTCTACATATTTCTGCTCAAAACATAGATTGTTTTAGAGCAGAAATAAGATAAATAATGTATACCCCCTGTAAACCACAGTCTTACTATACACAAATGGGATTTAAGGGGGGGTCAAAATTATATAGGCATGTTTTCGTGATGAACACAAACACATCTGATACATGCATGTTGATGTCATAACTACAAGTATCATACAAAAGGGATTCAGAAAAAAAGTCAAATGACTTATTAAATCTGTATCCACTGAAATGATTCTAATGGATAACAAAAAGTATTATACCAGTGGTGTAGTAAGTGCTCTGCTAAAGGTTCTAGAGCCTTGGTAAAGAACAAATTAGTATTTTTGTGGCTTGAAAATATTGACGAATTCTGTCTCGTCTTTTGTAAGTCTTTTTCTTGAATATTTCACAGATACTTTTGAACCGCGACTGGAAACTGCTAGAAATGTTTTTTGTAAATAAAGCACATTAATTGCCTAACATAGTTCATGACACTTCGAACATGACGTTAACTCTATTTTTTTCCGCTGTATTTTTTCGCTTAATTTTTCGATTTAATTTTTTTTTTTCTTTTTTGCAAAGCAATTTCTCCAAGAGGTCCCAGCTTTAAATAAGTATAGATTTTCCGCAAGTTAGATAAAGAAATATTTACAACATCCCGTCGTTTTTCAAAGCCCACACTTGTCTATCATGTCATCATGATGTTAAAAAATAAATATATGAATTCATCAAGTGATATAATTAGACCCATATCAAGCCCCAATACCAAAGGGAAAGACAGGCAAATACATTTAAACAGTCACAAAATGAACAGACAGCGAACAGAGTTGGCAAAAAAAAGTAAGAGAAAAGTCCAGGGAGTGCCACAATCACAAAACGCAGCCCTTCCCAGACCCCTAGAGGAAGAGGAAACCGACAAATCCAAACAAGCACAAATCGAACAAACGTACGAAAAGCACTAAGATTAGCTCTCTCTTCCCCAAGCGAGGTAATCGCAATACTAAAAGGACTGAAAAACACAAGAACAAAATGACACACGGAAAGACATACAATAAATCGCCTCGTAGAATAAACCACAAAGCAAGAAAGAGTAAGACTAACACCGGGACCAACGCCTTAGAACGGTCAGTAACCCTTTAACAAAAAGGTGGAGGTGGCAACTCTGTTGCCCAAACCTAACTGAATATATAATTGTTAAAAGAAAAACACATTAGTAAATGAAAACTACAGGGCCCAGTTGTTCAAAGCTAACGACGTCGTTAGTTAACGATTCGTTAAAATTTACATCTAGTGATACGCAAATATGCTGAAATTTTTTGCTGAAAAAATGTGAGTAGCTTTTGCAGTGCAAAAGCTACTCACATTTTTTCAGCAAAAAATATCAGAATATTGTGTATTGAATCCACTAAAACAGTTAACGAAATGACCCTTAACGAGCTCGTTAAGCTAACGACGCTTTGAACAACTGGGCCCTGGTTAATGGTAGGGGGCTTAAGCTAGCTTTACGGGATCCCAACGTCTTCGTCGAGGTCTTTTAACTCATCCATGAATCATTACGGGCAACTAATAAATGACAGTTAAAGCCTATTATGAAGCACGGATGAGGACTCAGCAGAAACAGCGTGTTGAGAAACTTGGAGATCCCTGGGTTGTAACAACACCACTGGAATACTAGAACAAAAGAAAACCACCAGTTAAACCCCGATAGGTGTTGTGAAAGTAGGTGAAAAGCGTGCCTGACACGGCTATCAATAGTCATCGTACTGTTTTACTAGAGGGTTGTTTAAAACTTACCAAGAGATCAGTTACCAGGATTTTAAATATTTATCCGCTCGATGTTCCTGGGATAAATTATTTTGATGTTTTAACTTCGTGAAATATACCCAGCGACAAAGCTATACTGGTAATCTACGCAGACTTCTCCAAAATGTCCCAGCCCGTAAAGTGTTTGTTCTACTTATATGAAAGAATTTAATTTTTATTACTACCAAAAAAAAAACAGATATTTTCTTCCTTTTTTTTCATTTGGGAAATGGTCCCCTGACCGGTTACTGACACAAAGGGAAGTTGGTTGTGGTTGGGAAAGGATACCTACCCACCTCCATTTCCCGTTCTTTCACTGGTTCATGTACATCTTAGTCATGTCAATTCACGTAGAATGAAACTGAGTCATACATGTGCCCGATTTATACGTTTGTTTGACAGCAGCCAGAGGCTTACATTTCTACGAATGAATTTAAAAGCTTCTGCAGCATCCAAATTGCATTAACAATAAATGAGTCGCACTATGTCATAAGTGTGCTTTTGGGGCAAAGGAAAACAACGAAGTTCAATAACCGGTCCGAGTCGCCCAGCTTGTAGAGCGCCCGCCGAATCGGGAGGTTATAGGTTCGATCTCAAGTCGGGTCATACCTAAAACTTTATAAACCTGGTACTAGTAATTCTTTTTCGTGGCGCTCAGCATTACGAAGAAGAGCTAAGACTGGTCACACCGGCGTCAGTATAATGCAGCTGATCGTTTTATCCTGTCATAATGCCCGGAATATGATACTAAGGCGACACACAATAAAATGACATAATTTCCCATCAGTTCCAGACAATGTCATGACGTTGACTGTGGCGTTGAACCTTAACTTAAATAAACAAAGCCAAGACCCAGATCAGTCTGCGCAACCGCGCAGTCTGATTAAGGACTTCACTGTCCACTTACAGAAATACTGAGTAATGTATCGATTTACATGTATATACCAAAGTCCCTTATCAGCCTCGCTGGTCGGTCTGAATCTTTACTGTTATATTATGCCCAGAAATCAAGCGGAAAAATATACAAAAAATAGTTTTTTAATTTTTTGTAATAAATATTTTACCATTGATCGTTAATCTAGGTTCTGCATAACTACATACGTAAAATTCTATAACATGATATAAATAAGTCCTAAACGTCAGGGCACGACATAAAATGCTCGGTAGTAGCATATGTTTAAAAAAGAACCTCAATGGCTCGAACATCTTTGGGACCATGGAAATTCGTTCGAGACATGGGTAGCTCGAGCCACTGAAGGTAATCATGGCACCAGTTCAGGAAGCAAATAGCGGTAACTTAGGGAAATCTTTTCGATTTTCTACACAATGATTGTATGTTGAGTGTACTCATTAGAATCGCCTCGATGAGGCGATTCTAATGAGTACACACAACATACAATTCCATAATAAAATAAGAAAAAAAAAACATTAAATATTTGTTTTCTTGAGCAATTGGAAGAATTTAGTAGGGACTGACAAAAGAGTTCGAATCATCCACGGTAAACGAGCCATCCGTGTTCGAGCCATTGAGGTTATACTGTACTTTACTATTTTTACAAAGAATATTGATCAGACTGTCTTTAGTTTTTTTCTTTTCTTCACTGTTTGCGGATAACGTATGACTGATATTAACCACAACACTCCAAAAGTATCTTCGATTTCACCCCACTTCAGTAAGCCTTTTCAGCCCTGAGTATCTGAGGTAGATTCTTCTATCTTTGATTTTGGACATAGCCATTTTGCAGATGTGGTGTCTTCAAAATATAAAACACTGAATAGCAAACAGTATAGATCCTGATGAGACGGCTCAATATGATCCGTCTCATCTGGATCTACACGGTTTGCAAACATATATGTTTGGTATGCAGCGTTCAATGAGTTAAAATTGTTCTCAGTGGCATCTTCCTTCAATCAGTTCAGTAAAATAGGATTTTAATAAAATAAAATTTAAATTAAATTTCAATAAGAATATTTTCAATCCGTTTCACTCCTTTTAAGCGGAATTAATACACTCCCAGGGAAGGCAACTTTCTAATCTGTTTTGTCTGCCTTCTGAAAAGGATTCTACTCCAAAAGGGATTACATTGCTCCCAGGGAGAGCAAACTCTTTCCTTTTAGGTTAGGTCTCTTTTCATAAGGCGAGCGAATTCTTTTCTTTTAGAGTAGAAACATTTCCAGAAGGGAACAGGCTCCGATGTTATAAAAGCTTTTTTCATGCTCCTCAGCTGAGCATGAAATTTGTTTTGCTTATAAATCTCATATTACTAACAATTGCAAATTCTTTCTTGCTAAACTTATCTGAGCATGAAAATTTCTCTAACTTTTGTTGCCATTTTCATATTTATTAGCAGAGAAAATTTCATGCTCAGCTGAGTTGAGCATGAAAAAGGTTTTATAACCTCGAAGCCAGGTGTGCAGGAAAGCAAGTAAAAAAATACAAGCTTTGAAAATCAGGAAATACCACAATCACGAAGCGCAGCCCACCCGATGCGTCAAAAGAAGGAGATATGAAGAAAAAATAAGGACAAAAACTGAGCTAAAATCTACCAAATGTATCAAATCCCCTCAAAATGCTTTAAACTTTGTCTCATTCCAATCATATTATATACAACAGCACTGTAAATGTTTGTTTGTTTTTGTTTTTTTGTTTGGGGTTTGTTTTTTTTTTTTTTTTTTGTTTTGTTTTTTTTGTTGTTTTTTTTGTTGTTGTTTTTGTTTGTTTGTTTGTTGTTGTTGTTTTTTTTTTGTTGTTTTTTTGTTGTTATTTTTATGTTTTTACGAATTTGTCTCATTTCAGTCGTGTTATACAACTGTCATGACTTGATAGAGCAGCATTACGACTGTGATAAATGTAAAAGTTTCGCCCACTATCAGCCATTTTACCACTGCTATTGGTGCAACAATCAATGTGTCTACTCCAACATCCCCTGCCAGACCACTGGTGAGACAACCACATGTCCAGACCCATCGATATTAAAGGTACGAAGAATTAGCAAAACCTTTTGATAGGAGGGTACATTTTATTTATATTTTTAGCTTTTGTTTTAAGTATTGAGAAGACTCTTATATGCTCATTTGAAGAATTCGAGGCTAGTGAGATTAGAAATACTGATTCAAGGCCAGTGGGATATGAAAAAAATGTTTCGAAGACATTTGGATTAGAAATGCTGATTCGTCTAGTGGAATAAGAAATTCGACGCCGGTGTGATCAGAAATATTGATTCGAGGCCAGTGGGATTAGAATACATCGACTCGTTATCTCGAAGTCCAAGGGACTCTCTGTAATACTTCGAGATATCCGTACCTCAAAATATCAGAGTTGCAGAAGTGAGGAAAACAAATAATCGAACAACCACATTTAACAAATGAATATGTAATTTGACTCCTGAAGTTAGAGATCTATTGAAAATATTGTGGAAAAGAGGAGAAATTGCTCGTTAGGAGCAATTTCTCCTCTTTCCCACAATATTTTGTTACCTGTTCTGAGATTTCCATGTTAAAACAGGGACCAGAATTTCACTTCGAGATAAGCGATTATTCGAGATAAGCGAGGTCAGATAACGAGAGTCAACTGTACTTATTGTAAACACATGACCTGTTTTCGCCATTGTAATCTAATGATTCGGAAACAGAAATTGTACAAAAGTGAAGAAGATGTCCAGAAAGACCCACAATGTAAGAGCATTGCCTACCAATGACACCAAGAGGAAGAGCAAACAAACCACGACAAACAGCACACATGCCACAAATATATACAGTTGACTCTCGTTATCTCGATTTCGCTTATCTCGAATAACCGCTTATCTCGAAGCGAAATTCAAGTCCCTGTTTAAACTTGGAAATCTATCAACAAGTAACAAAATATCGTGGAGAAGAGGAGAAATTGCTCCTAAGGAGCAATTTCTCCTCTTTTCCACAATATATTCAATATATCTCTGACTTCAGTAGTCAAATTACATATTTGTGTGGTAAATGTGGTTGTTCAATTTATATTTTCCTCAATTCTGCAAATCTAATATGTCGAGGTACGAATATGTCGAAGTATTTCAGAGAGTCCCTTGCACTTCGAGATAACGAGAGTCGACTGTACTTGAAGATACAGACCAAAACGCGAAGCAACACAACAAACACACAACGTCGTGACAACGTCGCTGTAACGTCACGGCGTTGCAGCGACGTTGTAATGACGTTGTTGCGACGCTGTGTGTTTGTTGGGAACCAGCTTCCCAATAAAGTACTCGCAATGCCAGACAAAATCCACCGACAACGTCAGTAAGACAACAGAATGGACACCTGTAATGAAAAGTGTAGACCAGAACCGTCATAGAGCCCGAGATCCTAGCCACCGAAACGTTTAAATAGGAAAACAGAACATCTTTTTTTATAATTTAGCTTTTTTTGTACTTGAGTATATAAGATCATGTACAGAACTTACAACATATGAACATGGGGCGAAAACTTACGTACCAGTAAAAACGCTTTAAGCCTCCCGATCGTTTTACGACTAACCGTTCTAAGGCGGTGGTTCTGATTTTGTTTGTTCTCTGTGTGACCTTGTGGCTACTCTCTGCGTGTTTGTTTGTTTGTTGTTTTTTTTGGGTTTTTTTGTGCCGTTCGTTGTCGTTTTGTTTTAGTGGACCCTGTCAGGCATCGTTATATTCCGGTTGGGGAAAAAAGAACCGGTTGTTTTCTTTTCTTTGGTTTGTTTGCTCTTCTCGTGGTGTCATTGGTGGGCTGCGTTAGTTTTCTGGCTCTTCCTGGACATCGTCTTTACTATTTTCGTAGCCCAGTGGCGTTTTGAAATATTCATTGTAATCACAGGACACTCAGACAGCCATTGTAATCTAATCTCTCGATTTAGAGACGTTTTACAATGTTTTTTGCAATTCAGTGATTCAGAGATGGTCATCTAATAATCTTAAGTACGTCCTTTTGGGTCCTCTTTCTGTCCAATTAGTATTTAAATATTATTTTGATCCCCCAATGACTGTTTTCTGGGATACACGAATCCTTTATTTGAACACAATAATTCTGCAGAGCTTGTATCTTCCATAACTATAAACATATGCAACGTTACGTTGACCGAGAGTCGTTTGTTCGATGAGTCGTTTGTTCGATTTGTCTATATTCCATGTTTCTATCACGTGTATTTGTCCAGTTTAGATTACCTACAAAAGTTGAGCTGTGAAATCAAAACGGTTGTCTCTTAAGACTTGTATGGCTTCATGTTTCCGTCGCATACAACGAACGTAGATTCAGTTTCTCTGTCTGCCCAGTGAATATTTTAAATCTCTCTCTCTCTCTCTCTCTCTCTCTCTCTCTCTCTCTCTCTCTCTCTCTCTCTCACACACACATATATATATATATATATATATTTGAATTCATTTGAATTCATTTTGTGTTCTTTCAGGTATATCCAACGAAAATCCATATGAATTCCTTTGTGCGAGTCGACATAACAGGTGTCAACCTAGGATCCACATTTAATGAAACTGTGGACTCAATACGAATTGGAAATCAGACGTGTGTCTCCTTGGAGGAATTCTTCATTCCATCAAATAGGTTAGAATACTAACTTATTGTGCGCAACAACAACATGAGAAAATGACTCCTGCCTTATACGTAAAGTGAAGGCCCTGATCAACCTGCCCATTCTCTCATTCTGATCGGGTCGTTTTCTATCATCGATAATGATTTTACCCTAATTTTTCGGACAACTCTTCCTTGCTCTACTTGTCCTAAAATTTGAACGTCCATTTTACCACCTGCTGATCTATCTTATTATAGCGGGATGAGTGGCAAACAGTACAGGCCTTGATCAGACGCCGTATTCTGTGGCATCTGATCTGGATTTACACTGATTGCTCAGCCTTCTGTCCGAACACTTAGGACAACTACACTATATATTATACATGCTTCAATAGCTAATGATCCTGTAAGCTAGCGACCAAGGCCATATGCGCAAGGTGATCTCGGCCTTCTTTACGCGCATGTGTGACAAGGGCCTATATTCCGTATTTTCCTAAATCTCTGTTTAGGCTGATAGGCATGGTGGGCGCAGCATCCTTACCAAGTACTGCATATTTTCTGCGGACGCCTTATTATACCACCTTTATTTTAGCTCCATGTCTGTCTGTCTGATCAATCCTAATTTTGTGTTTATCGTCTAACACGACTTTGGTAAGTTTACCTCAGGCTTATCGCACCATATATTTTTGTAAATGTTCAAATGTTTTTCATCACACTGTGAATAAAATTTCTCTATAATCTAGCAGTGATTCCCAAGATCAGCATACACAACCATGAAGTCTAGTCAGAGTCTTCACTTTTTACCATAGCCGCTTTGCAAGATCCCTTTAGCCCCTAGAGGTTTTATTTGGCGCTTTAAGGCCCTTTCATTACTGTTTAGCCTGTCGGTTGAACTGCTCACTATTTTTCTGTGCGGTCTCAGTCCACAAATCGGTTTTTGCATACATGCCAACTGACAAGTACCTTTTTTGAATCAGCGTAGTTGGGAGAATGAACGTAGAAATCATTTCATGATCAATCGCCACGAAAGGAATGTGGCCTAGCTGGGATTTTAGTTTGCGAGCACTGTATCCAATGACTATGCAAGCAGTTATCGAAAGCTCGGATCATACTGCAAGATTGCGCTACTGTGCTTTCGACATCTTTCAGAAAGTCGTTTTTGCAAGAAGCTTTACACAGAAGAAGTAAATTTGCAATCATTTGTCACGATTTAATGCAAAATCGTTTGTCGTAACTACATGTACCTATGTACAAAACAATTTATTCTAGTCATTGGTTTGTAAAAATCAAATACTTTCACCTTTTCCCCATAATAAAAATATAGCTAAATCATGCAGAAATTTGAAGGGTAGGTAATTTGGAGCCAGATTTTCAACAAGTTCCACTTGTTAAATTGTTCTGAAATTTTCACAATATTGTTGTGAAACATCAATAATTTAAATTCAGCAAAGAAAATTAAAAAAATATTTTTCTTAGACAAAAAAATCCGAAAAATCACTGTGCTATAGTAATTGCATAGGTCAGACCAACTTTCGGCCGTACATTTAATTTCAGTGTAAATATTTGAGAACAAAAAACACAGAAACAGAAAAGACAAATGGTTTCTGATAAGATACAGTCAACTAGAATAAAATATTTTTATCTTAAAGAAATTGCCAGGCAAAAAACGTTTTTCCAAGAGATGTTGAAAGGACATTAGATGATCTGGATTTGCTTTGAAAACCAAATTTACAAAGCACGGCCTTTCTTAGGCACCGAAATAGAAAAGATGAGGATCAAACAACGACAAGTCAAATCTAATTTGTTGCCTTTGGAAACAAATAGCATACATAAGAACGAAAGTCGGAGACTCGGTTTTATTAATAGAGGTCGAAAAGATTGCCTTTGGAAACACATTACAGATAGAAAATGGAAGTGTCGGTTTTATTTAGACTCTTCATAAGCAGTAATGAAGTTTACAACACTGCTTACGCCCTCTAGCGTATACATGAGCAGAACTCCATTTCATAAGATACCACAATAGGGCCAATGATCCAAAAGGAAATGAAAATATAATCTGCACTGGTGAAGTACGGGTATACGTTCTACGGCCGCCACACAACACTAACACCAGCTGCAGTGAAGTAAGGCTGTATACGCACCCAAACTACAGTTGCTATAGCCGATACTAAAGAGAAAAAATATCGCCTTGGAACGGTCAGCAGAAACAACTTCTACTCGGGGATTAACCTATTGTAGACTGAATAGACTCCCCAACACTGTATATTGCAAGAGTCCAATTTCAATGTTAGGTACATCCATCTGTGAGATTTAAATATTCCTAGAGAAAAATGATATTTTTTTTTTGCAAACAGTGGAGACCCTGATCAGACGCCGCGTTTGCGGTGTCTGATCTGGGTCTGCACTGTCTGCCAATTACCCTTTTAGCGGTCTCCAGACTAGAACGGGTTAAAAGGTGTATGATCTGAATTAATACCGACCTCAACTGGGCTTTGTTATAAGTTAACCGTATTTACCCTTACTAATCGGACATCTTATACCGTAGTTTTCCTAAACTTTGAACAAGTACACTTTACTACCTATTAGTGTGTCTAAATTGAGTGGTATGAATGTGTGGTAAACAGTGCAGATCCTGATCATACGCTGCAATGCATTCTGGGTCTACACTGTCTGCTTAATCTTGTCTGTCCGAATACGTAGATTAGCAACAGTACTTCAAATGTTATGTTTTAGTTTACCTCAATGGCTCGAACATCTTTGATACCATACAAATTTATTCGAGAAATGGGTCGTTCGAGTGAGGGTTAATCATGGCGCTATGTTAGGAAGCAAATGGTGATAATTTCGGGAAGTTTTTTTTTTATCTTCTATACAAAAATGGTATGTTATGTGTACTCATAAGAATCGTCTCGATGAGGCAATTCTAATGTGTACACCCAACATACAATTTCATGATAAACTAAGAAAATTTCCCAAATATTTTCTTTCTTGAGCTATCGAAAGAATTTCGTAGGGACTAAAAATGAATTCGAGTTAACCATGGTAAACGAGTCATCGGTGTTCGAGCTATTGAGGTTCGACTGTACATTATATACATGTTATTGATTCGATTATCAAAAACAGCCCTTAAGCCAGATGTTCAAGCTAATGTGGGCCTTTGTTGAACGCAAATTGCATGAGGGCCTCTTTCACACGTTATGTATCATATCATTTTTTTATTATTATTATTATTTTCACAGAATTTCCTGTGAATTGGAAGCGCCTGGTGAAGAATCTACAGCTTCACTAGAAATATCAATACCAGGGAGACAGTCTGGAGTGAGATATAATGAGCCTATACTATTCAAGGTAATCATATTGTACGAAAATGTACTTAAGGTGAAAGGATACTTTTTGAGGGGAGAGGGCAACTCTGTCAAATTGTTTTTGCCCCCACCCCCTTCTAAAAAATGTCTACTCAAAAAGGAAAGAATTTGCTCCCTCTGGAAGCAAATTCTTTCCTTTTAGAGTAGATCCCTTTCCAGAAGGGATATTGTAGGCTGGAAAAGTAACAGGAAAAAAAAGGTAAGAGAAAAGTCCAGGGAGTGCAACAATCACAAACCGCAGCCCTTCCTAGACCCAAAGAGGAAGAGGAAACCGACAAATCCAAACAAGCACAAATCAAGCCACAAAAAATGTTTCTCTTGAAAAAATGGCTGTATATCAACCAAGTGTATTCAGTCCCTTAAACATAACAAAATTTCATTTATTTTTATTTCCAGAGTGTATTGAAAATATTATTAGCGTACACTTTGTGTCGTTGAAATTGTTAAAACACCAATAATATTGTTTTCATTTTAGTCTGATATTCAACCACTTCTCATCAAAATGCATCATTTTACTCTTATTTGAGCCAACGCATGTAAAAACCAAAAAAATGGCATGTGCGTCCATGCGAAGACTCAGATCAGCCTTGGTATCCACCCAGTCTGATCGGTCTTGGCTGTGCGCTCAATGGGTAGTTGAGAACTTAAGCTTTCTTCATGCCGACAGCGAAGACTGATCAAACTGGGCGGACGCCCACGTTGATCTTTCGCTAGGCGCACATGCCATTTCGTAGGTTTCGCTGGCTCATTTATGATTTAAGGCATGGAAGATTCAAATGAAATACTAAGGTATATAAGGACATTTAATGAATCCAAAAAAAAAACGGCTAATGAACAGGGCCCAGTTGTTCAAAGCTAACGATGTCGTTAGTTAACGATTCGTTAAAATTTACATCGAGTGATACGCAAATATTTTGATATTTTTTGCTGAAAGAAATGTGAGTAGCTTTTGCAGTGCAAAAGCTACTCACATTTTTTCAGCAAAAAAATATCAAAATATCGTATATTGAATCCGCTAAAACAGTTAACGAAATGACCCTTAACGAGCTCGTTAAGCTAACGATGCTTTGAACAACTGGGCCCAGGTCTTAAGAATGAAGTCTACATAATGAAATCAAAATGTCTAGTCTCTCCAAACAGGGCATTTGAAAACATTGTAGACTGAGATAGGACGCCTGAGAATGTGGCGCCTGATCAAGCGCCACCCTGTTTGCAATGGCACATTACGAAAACACGCCTGTTCAAATATATTGTAAATTTTACCACCAAAAACTGAAAGTTTTCAGATAAAAAAAATCCGATACTTTTCACATTTCTGCTTAAAACATAGATTGTGGGTACTCGTTAGAACCGCCTCGCCGAGGCGGTTCTAACGAGTACCCACAATCTATGTTTTTGAACAGAAATAAGAAAAATAATGTATACCCCTGTAAACCCCAGTTTTACTATATAAAAATGGGGTTTGAGGGGGTCAAAATTATATAGGTATGTTTCCGTGATGATTAGCGATTTTCAATATCAGAGGTTATTCTGACATAGTCTGTACCATTTCGCCTCGCTACATGCAGTCGAACCCCAATAGTTCGAACACCGATGGCTCGTTAACCATGGCTAATTCAGGTCCGTTTTTAAGTCCCTATGAAAGTCTTACCATAGCTCAAGAAAACAAATAATCGGCGATTTTTTTTATTTTATCATGAAATTTATGTTGTGTGTACTCATTAGAATCGCCTCACCGACGCGATTCTAATGAATTCACTCAATATACCATTATTGTGTAGAAATGCGAAAATATTTCCCTAAATTATCACTGTTTGCTTCCTGACCTGGTGCCATGATTTACCCTCAGTGGCTCGAAGTACCAATATCTCGAATAAATTTCCATGGTCCCAAAGATGTTCGAGCCATTGAAGTTCGACTGTATTAAAAGTCAATTAAATTTGAGGGTATTACTCACCATTTTGATCTGTCTTCAGCAGCTCATTGCAAGCTCACTAGAGTCGTTCACTGAGACGGGAAGATGGGCGTTGATGTTAGTTTTGTCATAGCCGCCAAGACGGCTTCATGACGCAACCTGTCATAGGTTTTCTTGAAGAATATGAAAAGTGCTAGCGGTCTTGCTGGTACTGAACGAATTTTTAGCGCCCCACCCCTACTTACCCCTCCACCCCTGAGGTTGAATAGTTGCTCGTGCTACATAAACTACCGATATTTTACAATCTTCTTTAGAATCCAACCATTCTATGGATTTATCCTAAGATTGGGCCAGTTTCTGGTGGAACACTCGTAACACTATATGGGGAGGATTTGGATGTTGGCAGAAGGCAAGGAGCCCTGATCGGCAATTTCAGCTGCACATTTGTCAGGTAATATATATTTATCACCATAAATAGTATACTTCCGTTAAAGGCTCTGGTCAAGGATATGATATGTCGAGATAAATACAGTTGACTCTCGTTATCTCGACCTCGCTTATCTCGAATAACCGCTTATCTCGAAGTGAAAATCTGGTCCCTGCCTATACATGAAAACCTAACAACAGATGGAAAATATTGTAGAAAAGAGGAGAAATTGCTCCTAAGGAGCAATTTCTCCTCTTTTCCACAATATTTTCAATATATCTCTAACTTCAAAAGTCCATTTACCTATCAGTTTGTTAAATGTGGTTAATCAAATTATTTTTTCCTCAATTCTGCAAACCTGATATGTCGAACTACGGATATCTCGAAGTATTTCAGAGAGTCCCTTGGAGTTCGAGATAACGAGAGTCGACTGTATTCTAACTTATTTAAGAATTGCATTCGCTAGAATTGCCTCCACACATATTGTGTTTCATGAGAGTATAGGTATTGTTGCTATTGTTTACTTCTGTTGTTGTTGTTGGTGGTGGTGGTGTGGTGATGGTGTTATTGTGTGTTAGTGCGAATCGGTTTGTTTTCTTTTTCAATGAGAGTGATGAAGGTTAATGCCGATGAAAATATCTTTGTTTAATTATCAAAAGAACTTATTTCAGCCAATAAGTTGTGCATGTGTACGTGTAGTTTAGAAAGATGCCATCCATTTATTCATTGTTTGTTTTTAAAGTATTTCTTCAACAACTATGGTTTTTAAGACAACTTCAAGTGGTGGGAAGAGAATTTCAGCAAGCGTTACACTAGTATTCGATGGCATAAAGAATACAGGAGAGAATTCTACATTTTCTTACGTGGCAGACCCAGTAATAACATCAATACATCCAAGAGAAAGCTTCAGTGGGTATGTATTAGAATGGTGTTAACTGAATCACATTTGTATCAACTTTGTTAAATAATCTGTACCTTTTAACCCTTAAAACGCCAAGAAAACCTGCATCTGAAAATGTCGTCTGTTTATGTCGTCTGCTGAATATTCTTGCAAACTTTTTTACATACCGGCAAACAGTGTGGACCCTGATCAGACTGCTCCTCATGAGCAGTCTGATCTGGGTCAAAACTATTTGCAAAAATGACTTTTAAAATCCTAAGCAGATGACAGAGCAGACGACAATTGTTGTGATTGGCAGTTTAAGGGTTAACTCTTTCATCCCTGAGCTTGTAAAGTAGACTCTTCCATTCTTGAAATCTGGACGTGTCCACTGCATTAAATAGGGGTTTATTCTAAAATAAGAAAAGAATAGCAAACAGTGTAGATCCTGATGAGACTGCTTATCTGGATCTACACTGTTTGCACAGGTATTCTTTTGGTCTGCTGGGCTGAAAGGGCTAATGTGTTCTTGACGTCCAAAATACTAAATATTGACCAAGTTTAATAGCTTTCACAAAAGGAGCAAAAACGTTGGTATTGTTTATTAGAGAACATCATAGAATAAATATACAGTCAACTCTCGTTATCTCGAAGTCTTAAATACTTCGAGATATCCGTTCCTCAACATATTAGAATTGCAGAATTGAGGAAAAAAATCTTACAACTACAATTCTTAAATTAATATGTAATTTGACTCCTGAAGTTAGAGATATATTGAAAATGTTGTTGAAAAGAGAAGAAATTTGCTCCTAGGAGCAATTTCTCTTCTTTTTCACAATATTTTATTACCTGTTGTTAGATTTCCATGTTAAAACAAGGACCAGATTTTCACTTCGAGATAAGCGGTTATTCGAGATAAGCGAAGTTGAGATAAAAAGAGTCGACTGTATCCTAGGAAAATAAAATCTAGAAGGTTGCCTCTGAAAACAAAGAACTCATAAAAGAAGAAAAATCGGAATCTTGGAGTTTCAGCAATGTACAGTCGACTCTCGTTATCTCGAACTCCAAGGGACTCTCTGAAATACTTCGAGATATCCGTAGTTCGACATATCAGGTTTGCAGAATTGAGGAAAAAATAATTTGATTAACCACATTTAACAAACTGATAGGTAATTGGACTTTTGAAGTTAGAGATATATTGAAAATATTGTGGAAAAGAGGAGAAATTGCTCCTTAGGAGCAATTTCTCCTCTTTTCTACAATATTTTCCATCTGTTGTTAGGTTTTCATGTATAGGCAGGGACCAGATTTTCACTTCGAGATAAGCGGTTATTCGAGATAAGCGAGGTCGAGATAACGAGAGTCAACTGTAGTTTACGCCATACTCACGGACTACAGTACCGTCTTCATACTTGACACATAAAGTGCGTTTGTAGTGCGCAGTCTGGCCAGAACTAAATGTGTAAAAATGTAAAGCTAAGTGAAAACTGACAAATCTATATTTTTTTTCCTTTGCCGACACAATCAGAGCTCTGAGAATCAGAATCAGTTAAAGTTTTCTCAACAAAGCCAACGACTGATTGTATAGTTTCCAACCCACGTAAATAACAGACAGGTTGTTTTTACAAAGATTGGAAAACACAGCGCGAGTAATTCCCTTAATTAAAGTAAAGACTTTACCAGTGTTATGGAAGGTATATCTCTGAGACTGCCATAACTAGCTATACAATACCACAAGATCCGAAACATCAGGCGGTGTCTAAATATTTTTGTTGTGGGGCAGGGTCTGCTACCTTCCCCTGCTACTAACATGATTAAGGTAAGATCATCCATATTTGACAATTAAAGTAAACATTGACGTAAAAAACAACACCAGAAACACCGCCTTAGAACTTTCAATCGGTTTTATCAATTCACATTAAGGCCATTTCTATATATCAATTCCTAGTAAGCATTCTACATAAATCTATAGCGGGCCGTTATCGGCCCGTCAGCATAGCTGACGGCCGATAACGGCCCGCTGTAGATTTATAAAGAATGCTAGCTGTGTTCTAATAGCAAGTGATCTTTTGAAAGCAAAGAAAGCGAACAAAGCGAATCCGGTTTTATTGAATCATAAACGGTAATCAGCTTATGTCACCCAGCACTTGCTTGAAAGATATTTGAACCGAATCATGAGAAATTATTATTCACGACATGTGTGTCCAACGAAGACCCCGCGCAGATTGGTCAGAGTATTTGCTGTCCGCATAAAGAAACTTTTAACTTTCCGTTCGTTGGACCCACCGGAGTCCAACTATTGGTTTTCTTTTGCTTCAGCATTTCAGTTATTTCTTGCTGTCGAGTCCTCGTCGTTGTTTCGTCTCCGTATTCGTTTGATTTTTATGTTCTCGGAGATGTTGCACTGATGAGTTAGAAACCCTTCACGCGGACTGAAAAAATGTCTTGTGTATACCACGTCTGGACTACGGGCGAGGGTTGATGCCACGTAAAATCAATTTAAGACCCCAGTAAATTGTTACTGACCGTTCCAAGGCGGTGCTTCTGCTTTGCATGTATGTCCTGGTGAATTTTCTTTATTTTGGATAGCCTTTTGGCCAGTTGGTTTTTGGAAAGAAACTGTCCTTTTGGCTTTTTGCTTGTAGTGTTTTGATTGTGGTGACTTTGCTTTAAATGCGTCCTTCTTTCCCTTTGGAGTCTTGAACGGAAGGTGTTAGGTAATTGTATCGACTTCTGATCATTGCCTTTCTTTCTATTTAATCCTTGGCGCCCAATAAAGATACTGATCAGACCTCGCGAATCTGAATTATCGTTGGGCACATATGAAGGTACGTTTCGTTCCACGTAATTTACTGGGGTTAACTACAGTGTCATTCGGCCTTTATAACAGAAAAAGTGCATCCAGGAATATAATGGGATTTTCTATCTGTGATTAAATACTCAAATATTTTGCTCATTCTTTCTAAAACATGATTAATTTTATGAGACTTTCATCTTTTTTCTTTTTTTCTTTTTTTTTTTTTTTTTTTTTTTTTTTTTATTATTATTATTATTATTTTTGGTAATTTTAAGGTCATTTTGAGTTAACATGAAATATCTAGTTTAAAAAAAAAGGTAAGAGAAAAGTCCAGGGAGTGCCACAATCACAAACTGCAGCCTTCCCAGACACCAACTGGAAGAGCAAACAGACAAAACCAAACAAGCGCAAATCGAAAAGCACTAAGATTAGCTCTCTCTTCCCCAAGCGAGGTAATCGCAATGCTAAAAGGACTGAAAAACACAAGAACAAAATAACACAAGGTAAGACATAAAACAAATAGCCTCGTAGAATAAACCACAAAGCAACCAAGAGTAAGATTAACACCGGGACCTCCAATTTAGAACAGTCAGTAGAATAAACCACCGTGGGGGTTAAAAGCACTTTTACAACTAGCCTACTTCACCCTGAGTCCTGATGCTACTCTTAATATAGAAATACATAAACATTTGGTTCGCATAAAGGCTCCCAACTCAGTCAATGCATCAAAGCGAAAACATAAAATCAAATTAATCACAATGATAAACAAAGACGAGTACTCACAGCTAATTCTACTGTATGCCAGAGTAGATGAAAACCAATAGTTGAACCACGGCGGGCCAAGCCAAAGACATATCGCCAAGCCCCAACCCACCGGTTAAAGTTTTACGAAGAGGCCGTCATTGAGTCTGAGGCCCGAACCGCCGTCAAGCAATTAAAGAGTGAAGCATAGCCATCAACAATGATTGGGTTGACAACTAGGCATGTAGTCTGCCGCATAATGTCCAGGCTATAGCCAATTCTTTTATAACGGTTATTTAGTTTCCTGAATTGCTCCGAAAAGTTAGATTTTCCAACAATTTTTCTAAATCTGTAGACTAAGTCACCGTAAAATTCTGGTTCCGATATACATGTACCTTGTTGCAGAAGTGTTTTCAGACTGACGCTATATTTTTCTATCAAGGCACTGTGTCTGCGATAAAATCTCGAAAACGCCTTACGAAGTTTAAAATAATGATAGCCCTGCCTAAAACGTTTGGCAGTAAGGGCTTTATTACGGCAGTTAAAGTCACTAAGATTTGAAGAAGCTTTGGCGAATCTAAGTTGAGATATGTATACCACATATGAGGTACGCCGGAGGACATCGCCATCCAGAAAAGGGAAATTGACTTTTAAGCCTATATAAAGACAAAGTTAAAATAGATTTTAGGAGCGTTATGTGTGTTTAATGTTTTGAAGTACCGAATCATTCCAATATGGAATCAAAAACACATTAAACAATACAATCGGTTGTCATTACGATAACACGCCTATTCAAATATATAGAAAACTTCACCTCCAAAAACTGAAATTTTTCAGATAAAAAAATATTCTGTAATTTTTCATATTTCTTCTCAAAACATAGATTGTGGGTACTCGTTAGAACCGCCTTGGAAAGTGCAGTTCTAACGAGTACCCACAATCTTCGTTTTTGAGCAAAAATAAGAAAAATAATATATACCCCTGTAAACCCAGTTTTACTGTATAAAAGTGGGATTTAAGGGGTCAAAATTATATAGGTATGTTTTCTTGATGATTGAGTCAGTTCATGAACAGTAATGGAAAGCTATTCTAAAAATTTATTAAACGTACCGCAAGGAAAATTTTCACTTACTGTGGCAGTTCCGATTTTCCCCGCGAACCACCATCAGACTGTGAACATGATCTCGTGACGTCAAATGCAGTTGCAAGTAGTTGCAAGGAAAAATAACCGGAGACGCAGACATGTCAAAGAAGCTGTCAGGATCAATCAGTCTTCACACGTCATGAACTGGTACCAGGGTCATTACAACCTGAGCAATATCTATAGGCCATTGTTTTCCACTAGGAACTACTGTAGTGGTACATTGTTTAACTCTAGGAACCAGTGATGACACGAGAAGCATGTGATGTCACGAGGTCAACGTTACAGTCTGATAATAGTTCTCGATGAGAACCGAAACTCTCGATGTAAGTGAAAATTTCCTTGGGATATGTTAAATGCGTATTTAGAGTAATGAAAAAAGTCTATCCTGATGAACTTATTCAATGAGTAATGCAGCATGCACGACTGTTTTCACCGCTTAGCGTATGGCTGAGCAATATTCTTTTTTCAAATAAATCCAGATGAGCCCATTGATCAATACTCTTTTTTTTTTCAAATAAATCCAGATGAGCCCATTGATCTCTAAAATGGGGAAGAGATCTGGATCACGGTGAGTTTTTAAAATGTAAAATTTAAAATGTAAATGGTTACCAAGGAAAGGCTACAATCATGAAACACAGCCTTCCCGAGGCACCAAAAGAGGAAGTGATTGGAGAAGTTATGGGGAACAAACAATGACAGAAGTATAAGTGAAGAGGAAGTGACAAGGCACTATGGCACATTTGCAATAAACAACATATACATATAAAAGAATTGTAACACAGGAAGCACCTAGGAATGGGCAACAGATGTTAAGGCCCTTATGTTAAAACTCATGTGGTGAGGTCCTTTTCGAGTCAAATTGTTTATATTTTCAGCGGTGGCAGACGTCTGACTGTAACTGGAACAAACCTGTTGGCAATACAGAAACCTAGATTATTTATCAGGAATCAGTATGACGGCCGTACAAGTAATATAGAGGTAAGACTACTCCACACTAGTATAAGTTTAATCATCAGTTACCCTAAACATTAATCTAACAATCAAGTGCATAGGTTGCGGTATATAATTGCTCATTCGGAAGTAAAAAAATGCGCAATTTACATAATATAATTTTTAATTATGTTATTTCACCTGATCAGGGCATTTTCTCTCCACTTATAGAATCATAGGATGTTTTATAATATGCTATATCGATTGTAGTAAGCACCACTGATTAACTGAAGCGCTGCACGACGTGCCTCTTAACTGTTTGCATAGGAACAGAAGACACGTCGTCATGGGCCAATCTAGACTCTTGCATCATATCTGATTTGGTCTTCATGACCGTAAAGGTAACTTTGATTGTTTTATTTTGTGTTTTATATATCATAGCATTGTACAAGAGATGAAGACGAACAAGTTATTTACTGCCCTACGCCGAGGTATCCGTCAAATTTAAGTAACAGCTCACGGATACGACAACGGAGAAAACGAGAAATAGAAGCAGAGAAGGAGAGCTGGTTGATACGGTTTAAGATGGACAATGTTCAGTCAGTGCAGAAGCTGCCTGAGAACCTTGCCGGTCTAGTATATCATGAAGACCCGAAAGTCTATTCGCTCGATCCGGACAAAACGTATAACAAGGTTTTGATTATAAAGGTAGGTAAACGTCTCTCTCTCTCTTTCTCTCTCTCTCTCTCTCTCTCTCTCTCTCTCTCTCTCGCGCGCGCGCGTGCGCGAGAGATAGAAAGAGAAAGAGAGAGAGACCAAAAGAAGGAGATACGAGGAATAAAAATAAACGCCAAACACGAAACTACAGACGCAGAAGAAGCACAATAGAGAAACTCCTTGGAATGTCCAGTAGAAAATCTGCAGGGGAAGTCACAAAAATTTTCTCAATTGCAAAAACTGGTGGAAAATCTAATTGGTGCATTGCGTCCCCTCACCATGCATTTATTAAAGAACTGAAATCACAAGTTTGAGGTTTCATTGAGTAATACAAACATTAAGTTTGTTTAATGTCCGTGAAGACCGAAGTACATTGAACTAAGCTATTTTTTCATCACTCGGTGAAACCACAAAATGTGGTTTTAATTCTTATATTTAAATTTTATTTTATTAATCTTTCTTCGAACAAGCCTTTACCAGAACGTTTTGTATGTTTTATAATATTTTGGATTAAGTATAGCTTGTCGGATTCTTGGAACAGCCCAAAGGCAGACATGGAGCGCTTAGCGTCATGACGATACGCGACCAACGTCACACTAATGTCAGTAAACAAAGAGCGTTAGTGGTTGACGTTGACGTCGCTCCATCCTAAGGCACGTCTTATATCACATGATGTCTTTATGTTTTTCATCTAAAAATAATGTGAAACAAGAATAATTGCTTCATTTAAGGTGATTGCAATGAAAATTTAAATATAATCAACGATCTAGTAAGGGAGTGCCCGAAAATAATAAGTCTATGTTGGAACAACTGCATTTGACTAGGAAACCACTGTACGTACTCTTTTGGGCCAAATTCACTCGTCTCCAAAGACGCTGGCTAAAGATAAAGGGGAAAGGATACGCTGCCAAGGGAAATAATCCTGACATGGAAAATTGTACCGTCCACCTCATTAGAGGATATTCTGAAAGAACGAATTTGCTCCCACTGGGCGCAAAGTTTTTATTTTAGTGTTTTCCACCCTCATGTTTTGAACGTTTGCAAATACTAGTGAACGTCCTGCAAAATGTATCATCATGTGAAAAACATCGACAAATTCTGCCAGGTGTGTCCATTTTTGGGTCGATTATTTACAATCGAGCCTAAGTATACATACACCAAAGTTTCCTTACGGTTATAGTTCAAGTAATTATCATTGACCAATGAAATCAAACCGCGCATTTGTACGAAATCCTGGTAATGGTTATTTATAGCCGCGCTATTCTTGTCACTGTGACGTCAGAGTGCGGTGTAAAAGGGTTATCTGTCAAACTTGTACTGGGACATTGGCATACAGTGCAGATCCAGATCACTGTTTGCTTAAATTACAGGAAGTTAAGGATTAAATGAAACAATCTTAAGTACCCGTTCAGGACCACATCCCCTGCCTACACTCAGACACAATCGACCAACCAGCACTGTCAGTTCTTTGATTCCTAATTTGAGTATTGTTTCTAGGGTGAACGAATGGGAGTAGCCGCTTCACAGACCGATGTTAAGGTCGAGACAGGACAAGAGAGTTGTAACATCACAAGCTTCACTAACGACACAATACTGTGTAAACCACCACCGGAAAAACCAGCTTCAAATCAGTCATATGATCAAGCAGTTCCTGTTGTGGTAAGTTTAGATCCAACATATCTTATACTTGTGTTCGAATATTGTCGCCACTATTATAATAAACAACATTGGCTCAGCCAGTTCCTTTAACCTATTTATGCCTAGCGTCCCATAAAAGGGACAAGGGCAAACACTGTGGATCCAGATCAGACGCCGCAGAATGCGGCGTCTGATCAGGGTCTACACTGTTTACATAAAATACAGGAATTTCTATAAAACATAGTAATAAAAAATCTAACCAGATCATGTTTTTGGAAATGGGCGGTCCGAAGAGTTGTGATAGAAGAGTCTATTCGGCATAAGTGGGTTTAAGTAGAAAAAAAAACTGTAATTCTAGTTTCTAAGGAAAGGCACAATCACGAACCACAGCCTTCCCGTCGCCCGAAATAAGAATTGGTTGCAATTACCGACATATAAATACAGAAGAAATGCAGCACAGGAATTGCATTGGAAAGGTCAGAAGAAATAACTAACGAGGAGATAAAACACGTTTTACTCGGTCGAAACTTCGCTCTCATGCATCTCCATGTTACAAATATGTCTTCGAGCTGTGAAGGGTTCTACACCTCATCAGTCAGTCAAACGTCACAGTAAAACACAAACAATGACACAGCTGGATGAAAATAGAGGGCTGAATGGTGACCTGAAGCCAAAGAAACTGACAACTACAAGTTTGACCATGCATTACGAAAACACGCCTATTCAAATATATAGAAAACTTTACCTCCAAAAACTATAAAATTTTCAGATGAAAAACTCTGATATTTTTCATATTTCTGCTCAAAAACATAGATTGTGGGTACTCGTTAGAACCGCCTCGGCGAGGCGGTTCTAACGAGTACCCACAATCTTTGTTTTGAGCAGAAGTAATAAAAATAATGTATACCCCCGTTAACCCCAGTTTTACTATACAAAAGTGGGGTTTAAGGGGGTCAGAATTATATAAGCATGTTTCCGTGATGATTGCAGACAGCAATAGTCAGATGCCAGTCTTCTGAAACAGATTAAGGAAAGAGTCGTCATTCGGTCGGAGGCCCGGCTCGTCATCATGTAGTTAAAGACGGAAGCAAAGTTATCAACCTTAACCCTTGTCATGCTGAATAAATTAAGATGCTACGCCCACTTCTAATTTTCAGCCAATCAGATTACATGATCCAGGTTGTTGATATAAATTCACATACTTAATGACAAACAGTGCAGAGTCAGATCAGAAGCCAACTGACCTGGATCTACACTGTTTGCAAAGGCAGGGCATATCCGGGATCAGCAGGACCAGGATTAAATGGATTAATAAACATGCATGCAGTTACCGCATAACATTCATCATGAGCTATGCTAGTTGACATTCAATGTTTGGATTTTAAATATGAATTTATTTCAAATAGATAATGTGTTAAACAGATGCAGAATGCGACGTCTGATCAGGTTCTAGACTGTTTGGTACTCATCAGACATTTTTATACATCGCGAAAACATGCCTATATAATTTTGACCCCCTTAAACCCCACTTTTATATAGTAAAACTGGGGTTTACAGGGGTATACATTATGTTCTTATTTCTGCTCAAAAACATAGTTTGTGGTACTCGTTAGAACCGCCTCGCTGAGGCGGTTCTAACGAGTCCCCACAATGTATGTTTTGAGCAGAAATATGAAAAATATCAGAGTTCTTTATCTGAAAATTTTCTGTTTTTGGAGGTGAAAATTTTTAAATATTTGAATAGGCGTGTTTTCGTAATGTATATCAACAGGTAGTAAAAATTGATCTGTTCTAATTATAAGGGGTTAAAGTGTCTGAATATTTAGGGTAGTTATTGTGTTAGTATTTACTAAAATTTTAATTCAGTATGCTTAGCAAATGTCAATGTTTTGTATGTCTTTTTTGCCCAGGTTTATATCGGTTATCTGACATATCCAGTAGGGACACTGGACTATGGACCACAGGTGGATAATCTTCCAAAATCAGAGGAGAGAACTAAAGAATACATCATAGCGGGTACAGTGGTGGGTGTGCTTGCGTTATTGGTGGTGGTACTGGTTGCGGTAGTTTTTGTCATCATGAAGAAGAAGAAAGTAACAGCAAAGGAAAATGAAAAACTAATGCATCAGATGGAAAACTTGGAGGCATCAGTCAGCAAACAGTGCAGAGAAGGCAAATAATGTTCCATGCAAGAAAACACATATAGGGACCTTGGACGCGAAAGTCTTCGGTCATCTTCGAACAGCGAAGACCAAGATCAGACTCGCAGTCTGATCAGGGCCTTCACTGTCCGCAGACAGAATCATTGGATAATATGGAATATTTCAATGAAAAACAAATGCCCGGATGAGACTTGGCGCACGTGCAGAATAACGTAAACCCGCACATTTTGCTCATGTTCGGAGGCACTTTTTCGTCCATATGTGAACAGCAAAGGTCCAGACCAGGCTGTGCATATACGTATTTTGTTCAGTTATATATATATATATATATATATATATATATATATATATATATATATATATATATATCTGTGTGTGTGTGTGTGTGTGTGTGTGTGTGTGTGTGTGTGTGTGTGTGTGTGTGTGATAGTATTCAGTGTTGATCAGTTTCTTTGGCTCTGGGGCTTAACACTTCATATATGCCCTGAAGACATTTTTACTCAATGCGCTACTCAACTCAGCATTACGAGAACATGCATATTCAAATATATGGCAAAATTTAACTCCAAAAATTGAAAATTTTTAGATAAAAAACGTTAATATTTTTCTTATTTCAGCTCAAAACATAGATTGTGGGTACTCGTTAGAACCGCCTCGGCGAGGCGGTTCTAACGAGTTCCCACAATCTATGTTTTTGAGCAGGAATAAGAAAATAATGTATACCCATGTAAACCCCAGTTTTACTATATGAAAGTGGGGTTTGAGGGGGTAAAAATTATATAGGTATGTTTTCGTGATGGGTAGAATCTCTTGTTGCTGCATCTGTTTAGAAAAAGTATAACAAAGAAGTAAGGTGGACTCCCTTTGAAGTTGCGGCTTAGAGCACTTAAATTTACAAGTAGATGCTAGTTTATATTTCCAGTTACAAATATGTATTTCTGACATTGTCTTTTGCCAAAGGTGCTCTTTATTTTGGTTACATAAACGTCAGCAAATTATGAGAAACAAGATACAGAAAGCCGATGCAGTCTATCGGCCACCAGATCAAATTAGTTAAGAATTTCAGAATTTATTTATCTAGTCAATTGCAGATTAACCCTTAAAGTGCCAAGAAAAACGGCATTAAAAATGTCGTCTGTTTATGTCGTCTGCTGATTATTCTTGCAAACTTTTCAAACCTATTTTTGCATACAGGCAGACAGTGTGGACCCAGATCAGACTGCTCCTAAAGGAGCAGTCTGATCTGGGTCCACACTGTTTGCAAAAATGACTTTTAAAATCACAAGCAGATGACAAAGCAGACGACAATTGTTGTGATTGGCGCTTTAAGGGTTAAAACCTAAAATTAAGATTAATTTTAATTATACATATACACCTATTTTTTTTAGAATTTGCTGCACTGCAGACAACGATGTCTGATCTTACCAGCGACCTTGAAGGCGGAAGTATACTCTTTAGAGACTACGATGTGTATGCCTGTAAAGTACTATTTACTGGCACGTCACATCCGGTTCTGGCTGCTCCAGTTATCATGGTAAATTTACTCAACATTTGTATAAGGTGTTCTTGATTTTATAGGACACTGATTTTAGCCTTTTTTTTACCTAAAGCTTAGTGTGCTGGGTAAAATGTCACCGGATGACATTTTAAAATATTTGTATTATTTTATCCAGAAAAATATGTTTGACATTTCATGCAAATTGTCTTCTATCCTGTCGTCTGCTGCATTTAGCGATCCTGAAATATGGTCGTTTTACTGTTAGCTGTATGTCAGGAACGCTCAACTTCAATTATATTTAGTTGTTCCATTTAGCCATTTTCTCAGAACTACTAAAACCTACATTAAATAATATAAATGTCATTTTGCCCCGGGCAGTAATTAATTTTCCATAGCTTTCCGTAAAAGCATCTCTTGGAATAACTCCGCTCACAACATTCCAATCAATACAGGCTTTTTTTGTGTTTCTTTAGACATGCCTTACCGTTCAGTTATAGGTGTCCTTATTTGTTCATCGTCTCTCCTTTCTTTGGTACCTCGGAAGGGCTGTGCTTCGTGATCGTGGCATTTCCTGGGTATCTTCACTTATATTTGTGCCCTCCTTTTCTGCTCTCAAACCAAGCATCTGTTAGATTAGTTAATTCCACTTATGGACCATGTTGACGCACTGTTGGGGTTTGTGCTTTGGTTAAACCTATTTTCCTGAAACCAGAATAAACTGGAACAAATAGTTTTTTTATTCAAAATCTTCATATATAGCGTTTTCTATGATGCTCTGATAAGTAATCTTCTCTAGTCATACTGCTACCAAACTACGCAGTTAACCAAGGGACGTTTTGTGCGAATATATTTCCTTATTGTGGACAACGAATCAAGAGAGCTATTTGTAGTCTGATTGCATTTACTGTGAGGTGGGCCTGTATTATATAGTTCCTATTTTTGTATCATTTATCATTTTAGGCATTACGAAAGAGTTCGTGATATTACAAAATTGATCGATGATGGTATACTTTTGAATGCCAGCTATCACTAAAACTCTTTGCGATGTTACACAATCAATTTTGTGAATTCAGTTGTCCGAATTACTGATAATGTTAAACTGGCGCCCCATTCGTGTGATACCTTAAACAAATATTCGATATCACTAAATAACCTTACATTTTCTGGATATGGAAGAAAATGTCTGTATACGTTGATATCAATAAAGCGATGTTTTGATTTCAAAAGTAAGCTTTTATTAAATCAAACTAACAGAGAATGAATAGATTTTTTTATTTAACAAATTCGTGTCATTTGTGATATTACAGAAAAGTGTTTTTTGGTATTTTAAAATCATGTCTATTTTATGACACCGAATTATTGACATACGCGAAATCGATTTCATGACATCATAAAATCATGCCCATATTTTTTCTATATGACAAAAACAGTTATTGGTATCATCGGTATTATCCAAGAACTATAAGTGGATATGCAGGAAATGCCGCAGTCACGAAGCTTAGCCTGCCCGAGGCATCGAAAGAAGAAGAGATTAAGAACAATGACAATATAAATGTCACACAAGAGACCACCAATGCAAGAAGAAAAAAAGAGCTGCAACTGAGGAACTTACTGCTGACCATTCTATGCTCAGAAAAATACTTGTTAGGGGGGCTTGAATCACTTTTACTTGCGTGAATCCTCGCCCTTAATTCTGATGCAGCTCCTCTTTCATCACGAAAACATGCCTATATAATTTTGACCCCCTTAAACCCCACTTTTATAAAATAAAACTGGAGTTTACAGGGGTATACATTATTTTCCTTATTTCTGCTCAAAAGCATAGATTGTGGGCACTCGTTAGAACCGCCTCGCCGAGGCGGTTTTAACGAGTACCCACAATCTATGTTTTGAGCAGAAATATGAAAAGTTTCAGAGTTTTTTATCTGAAATTGTTCAGTTTTTGGAGGTGAAATTGTCTATATATTTGAATAGGCGTGTTTTCGTAATGTTAAAATATATGTTCGGTCTTCATAGGGGTTCTCTACACAATTAATAAAACATCACAGTAAACAAACATAACTACGCACACTATATTGAAACATGATAAAGGGCCTAATACAAAGATGATCTGAAGCCAGAACACAAGAAACCACAAACATGACTAGTATGACTACGATGGACCTTATTGTATGTGTTTTGTTTTGTTTTCTCAGACCATTCTGTGTCAATCGTACTATTATTTACATATTCTACTAGGATTTTAGCTCACCAAGCCTTTAGGCTCATAGTATAGGCTAGTTCCGTCGACCGCCCGCCCGCCCGCCCGTCCATCCTCCGTCCGTCCGTCGTCCACACTCTTCAAACATATTCTCTTCAGAGAAACCACTGGGCCAGTCAAAGCCAAATTTCATGTGGAGTCTCAGTGGTTAGGGGAAACGAAAGTTTGCGTCATCTGGGTAACGTGACTGAGATGGCTGCCATACCCATATATGGTTAAAACCCTTTAAAATCTTCTTCTCCGGAACCAAAGAGCCAATGGCCCTGTGGCTTGGTATGCAGCACTGGAGACATGGGCCGATTACTGTTTGGACAAAAAAGATAAAAAAAAGAAAAAACATAAAAGATAATCTTAAGTTGACCTTGACCTTTTATGGTAAGGTCAAATTGATTTACGTAGACTCATATAAGAAAAAAGGCCCAATGGGCCAGTCAAAGCAAAATTTTATATTGAGCCTCAATGGGCCTGGGAATCGAATGTTTGTTCGCCACATCTGGGTCACTTGATTAAGATGGCCACCATATCAAAATATGGTAAAAACACCTTAAAATTCGTCTTCTCCGGAACCAAAGGGCCAAGAGTCCTGGGGCTTGGTACGCAGCATTGGGTACATAAGCCAAATAAAGTTTGAAAAAATAATAACCTTTGGGTTGATCATGACGTTTTTAACGGAAAGGTCATTTCTTTTTACTTAGACTACTAAAGGCAAAACTAAAAATCTTGTCTGAAATTAGAGTTCAGGCCAATGATATATTGAATGTAACTTTATCTTGTGGACCGCTACCTGGGTTATTCAAATTATAGCCTGGAGTCAAAAATGGCTCCGCCCCAGGGGTCACTTTTTTACATAGACTCATATAGGAAAAATTTTATTTAAAAAAAAGAAAAAACCTTTTCTGAAATCTGAAGATTGTTCAAATTATAGCGCTGTGGTCAAAAATGGCCCGTCCCTGGGGCTCACTTGTTAGCTCACCTGAGCCTCTGGCTCACGTGAGCTTATAGTATGGGGAGGCTCCGTTGTCGTCGTCTGTCGTCTGTTGTCTGTCGTCTGTCAGCATTTTCAAACACCTTCTCTTCTGAAACCACTGTGCCGATTGTAATCACATTTCATTTGGAGCCTCCATGGGATAGAGAAACGAAAGTTTGTTCAAACGGTCTAGGGTCACATGACCAGGATGGCCGCCATGACCATATATAGTAAAACCCTTCAAAAATCTTCTTCTCTAAAATCAGTTAACCGATTGCCTTGAAACTTTGTGTGTAGCATTAAGGATCTAGGGACATTACAGTTTATTCAAAAGATGACTCTTGGTCGACCCTGACTTATTTTCGCTAAGGTCAAATTCGGTCACTTATGCTTTTGTACGGAAAAAAAGTGGAAATTGTTAATTTTTCTAAAATTATTGGTCCCTGCGAATTTAAAGTTTGTAAATGCAATTGGCTAAATGAGTAAATGAAGATGCATGAGTACAGAAGGTCAAAGTCACTCACTGACCTTGGTCCAAGGTCACTCAGATATCAAAATCAAAACTTGTTTGTTTGTTTTTTCTGTTTTTTTTTTTGTTTTGTTTTGTTTTTGTTTTTTGTTTTTTTTGTTTGTTTTTTTTTGTTTTTTGTTTTCTTAAACAGCTTGGCAAATTTAAGCCAAATTTCATATGGAGCCTTTACGGCATGGAAGAACGAAAGTTTGTTCAGTGGTTTAGATCACATGATTACGGTAGCTGCCATGACCATATATGGTAAGTACCCTTCAAAACTCTTCTCAGAAACAAAACGGCCGATGACCTTAAAGCTTGACATGCAGTGGGACTCAAGTCCAACCAAGTTTGTTCAAATGATGACCTTTGGTTGGCCTTGATCTGTTTTACGTCAAGGTCAATTTTGGTCACGGGCTTTTGTATGGAAAAAGGCTTAACAGTGGATTTTTTAAATTCTATTTTAGCCTGTGACATCAAAGTTGATTATATGCAAACAGCTTAATAAGCTTTTGCAGATACCAAAGGTCAAGATCATTTTCTGACCTTTATCCTGGTTGCCTAAGATTGAGTATTGTTAACTTCTTTTCCTCGTAAACTACTAGGCTGATCAAATTCAAATTATATGTGGAGCCTCTATGGGATGGAAGAAAGAAAGTTTGTCCATGGGACCTTGATCACATGACCAAAATGGCCACAATGTCCATATATGGTAAAACCCTTTAAAAATCTTCTCCTCAAGAACTGAATGACAGATGACCTTGAAACTTGGTATGCAGCATTGGGAATTGGGCCCTACCTAGTTTGTTTAAATGATGACCCTTGGTTGACCTTGACCTATTTTACGTCAAGGTCAAATTCTGTCACTTAGGCTTTTATGTGGAAAACAAAGGCCAAACAGTGGATTTTAAGCACATGTGAGCTTTTGTCTCATTGGTAAGTCTATAGTATGAGTGCGCTCCATTGTCTTCATCAGTTGTCTGTCGTCTGTCAACATTTTCAAACATCTTCCCCTCTGTAACCACCGGGCGGACTGAAGTCAAATTTCATGTGGAGTAAAATTCTAGGACACATTACAGTCATGACCTTCAAATCCATTTCAATATACATTGTACACTCAGCTCTCAGGTGAGCGGTTTAGACATTTGTCCTCTGATTATACAGAGAATCATATAGGGAAACACTTTAAAAATCTTCTGTCTGAAACTAGAAGGCCCAGGACATTGATATCTGGTACATAGATTTATCTAATAGACCTCGACCAAGATTTTTCAAATTATAGTCCTGGGCTCAAAAATGGCTCCGCCCCGGGGTCACTTGTTTTACATAGACACATAAAGAGAAAACTTTATTTATTTATTTTATTTTATTATGTTTTTGTCTGAAACTAGAAGGCCTAGGCATTTGATATTTGGTAATATTTTAAGCTAGTGGACATCTAACAAGACTGTTCAAATTACAGCGCTGGGGTCAAAATTGGCCGCACCCTAGGGGTCACTTGTTTTACATAGTCTCATTTAAGAAAAAAACATTAAAACTCTTCTTGTCTAAAAATTAGAAGGACAAGATATTTGGTATGTAATGTCAGTCGCAGAGCCATTACCAAGATTGCTCAGATTGTGGCCCTAGGGTCAAAATGACACCGTCCCGGAGGTCACTAGTTATACATAGACTCGTTTGATTAATAACTCTTCTTGTGTGTAAATGGAAGGCCTTAGCCTTTGATATTTGGTACTTAGTTTTATATGGTGGACCTTTACCTAGATTGTTCACATAAAAGCCCTGAGGTCAGAAATGGCCCTGCCTCAGAGGTCTTCTTGTGTGACTGGAAGGCCTTAGCCTTTGATATTTGGTATTTACTTTTTCTGGTAGACCTTTACCAAGATTGTTTACATAATAGCCCTGATGTCAAAGATGGCCCTGCTCAAGGGTCGCTTGTTTTACATAGATTCATATTGGGAAAGAAAACTTTAAAAACGTCTTACGTCTTCTTGTGTGAAACTAGAAGGCACAGGCATTTGATATTTGGTATGCCCTTTTATCAAAGCCATAATTCATGTGAAGTTTCCGTTTAGCCAAATGAATTAAAGCTAAATTCCAAGTTACTGTAGTATACACAAACTGTACTGGCTACCATGCCCATATATCTCATTCATTAAGAATGTTACCATAAGTTTGCTCAGAACAAATGGTGAGCTACAGGGCCATTGATCCTCTGATTAAGACATGTATTAACTGCTACACACCTCCAAGATAAGGTATCTTAACCCTTGTCCCGCTGAACCCTGATATACCCTGCCTTTGCAAACGGTGTAGATCCAGATCAGCTGGCTTCTGAAGAAGCCAACTGATCTGGATCTACACTGTTTGCCATTTAGTATTTGAATTTGTATCAACAACCTTGATTAAGTAATCTGACTGGCTGGAAATTAGAAGTGGGCGTGGCATCTTAAACTATTCAGCAAGGCAAGGGTTAAAGAATCCCCAGTGTTCTTTATGCGATTGGGCACATTGTGGTCCTACTTGTGGTTTTCTGGTGTTCTGGCTTCAGATCGCAATTTGGACTTCTGTTTTGTCATATCGTATAATTTACCCTTGTCATGCTGAATAAATTAAGATGCCGCACCCACTTAAAATTTTCAGCCAATCATATTTCTTGATCCAGGTTGTTGATACAAATTCACATACACAATGACAAACAATACAGATCCGGATCAGTTTCAGCAGCCAACTGATCTGGATCTACACTGTTTGCAGAGGCAGGGTATATCCGGGTTCAATAGGACAAGGGTTGAGGGCCGTGATCCGCTCGAATAAAGCCTCCCCGGCATAGTTTTACTGCTGACCATTTCCAAGACGGTTCCGCTGTTGCAATGTTTCCCTTTTCATACGTCGTTTATTGTGAATGTATCGTTTTGATTTAATATTGTGTCTGTTTGTTTGTTTAAATCGGGTTTTACGTCACTTTCAACAATCTTTCAGTTATATCACGACGGTGTCTGGATGTGACAGGGAGCTCAATGCTCATTTTTAGAGTACTGCCTCCCTGACATGTCATGCCATAGACACATGACATAATATTCCACCCAGTCGCATTATACTGACATCGGGCTGACCAGGTCTGATTCCTAGCTCTACATCCTTAATGCTGAACGCCAAGCGAAAGAACAACTAGTACCATTTTTAAAGTCTTTGGTATGACTCGGCCGGGGATGGAACCCGTAATTTCCCGATTACAAAGCGGGCGCTCTACTAACTGAGCCACTGTGCCGATTATTTGTCATTTTGTGTCTCTCATTTCTTTTTCTTTGCCTTAGGAAGGTTATGCTTCGTTGTAGAGGCCGTCTCATGGATAACTGCATTTACAGTTGAATCTCAGTAACTCGAACACCGATGACTCGTTTATCATGGCTTATTCGAACTCGTTTTGAGTCCCTACGAAATTCTTCAAACAGCTCAAGTAAACAAATATTTAGAGATAATTCAAGAGATTTCCTGTTTTATCATGAAATTGTATATTGTGCGTACTTATTAGAATCGTATTATCGAGGCGATTGTATTGAATACACACAACATAACATAATTGTGTAGATTGAAAAGATTTTCCTAAATTTTCGACATTTGCTTCCTGACCTGGCGCCATAATTAACCTTCAGTGGCTCGAACTACTTATATCGAAATGTTTTAGTAGTCTCATAGATGTTCGTGCCATTGAAGTTCGACCGTATTCCATTATTTGCAAAGAACTAGGAATAGAATGATAGAATATAGGATAGGTCGAAAACGCTGTGACATAGTCTTCTGCTATACTGTTTTACCTCAGTCTTATAGGCGACGGTTATTCTTATAAAAAGCGTTTGCACGCAGGCTTGAGCTTGTCAAACGTTATAGTCCACACACGGGCATTTTTCAGAGTGACAGCTTCGTGCCAGGAATGGAAGCTTTGAAAGGACTTCTTAAGAACAAAGATTTTCTGGTCATGTTTATCAAAACATTGGAACAACAAGAAACTTTCACTATTCAGGACAGGTATATATCTAAATAGAACCTCTTTCGCTGCCAAATTTCAGACGACATTTGTCGTCTTTTTTTTTTTTTTTTTTTTTTTTTTTTTTTTTTTTTTGTTGTTGTTTTTTTGTTTTGTTTTTTTGTTGTTGTTTTTTTTGTTGTTGTTGTTGTTGTTTTGTGTGTGTGTGTGTGTGTGTGTGTGTGTGTGTGTGTGTGTGTGTGTGTGTGTGTGTGTGTGTGTGTGTTTGTTTTGTTTTGTTTTTTTGTTTTTTTTCTTAAACTATTGCTTGGAAAGAAGTGTATATGTTAAGTTGATGTTAAGTTGAAAGACTGAAAGTCAAACAGCGTAGATCCAGAAAAGACGGCTCATTATGCTGTTTGCAAAAGTCTATTATTAGCGCCTATGGCAGTGAAAGAGTTAATTTACTGCCTTGATATGTTCAAGAAACTTGTCACTGAATATCGGAAGACGCCAGTATCTAATTAAATTAGATACCCCCCTACACACACACACACCTTTGAAGCCTTTCAAATACAAGATTACTCTTACAGGAAAGGCCGATTTATCAATTACCCGTAAAGTTCAGAACTTGCTCCCTCAAATCAGTCACCCCAAATTAAAAGACAGTCAAAAATTTATGTCAGAGTTATTTTCCTTGGAGGCATATGTATTTCCCTTATGATTGCTTCTGTGATTGAAAATTGCTAATGCCTTGGCAAAGAGTGCAGGCCTTTATCTTTAATTCCTGATCCATGCCACATTCAATCTCTGAACTTGATGTTAACAATGCGTAGATACTTTTTGTAATACTGTCAAACCTGGCTTAAAGGCCTCTTGTTATAAAAAGTCATCTGTATTTAAAGGCAATATTTTCAGGTTCTATAAATGGGAAATAAGCGTAAAATTAACCTCTAGTAAGCAAGCACCTGTTTAAAGCAACCTCATTTTGGCTTTCCAATAGGTGCTTGCTTAACACAGGTTTCACTGTACTGAGAGTTAAATTTCATGTAAATAACACTCATATATTAAATATTTGAGCCGAGTTTTTTGGAAAAGAGCCGATATATGATATGCGAACAGCAAAGGTTCAGGCAAGCCTGCGTATTCGCGCAGTCTCGCCCGAACCTATGCTGTCCGCTCACTTAAGCGGGTCCCCAAGGAGAACTTCAGCTGAAGAACTAAACACATTACGAAAACAAGCCTATTCAAATATACTGAAAATTTTACCACCAAAAACAGAAAATTTTCAGATAAAAATGCTGATATTTTTTTCATATTTCTGATCAAAACATAGATTGTGGGTACTCGTTAGAACCGCCTCGACGAGGCGGTTCTAACGAGTACTCACAATCTATGTTTTTGAGCAGAAATAAGAAAAATAATGTATACCCCTGTAAACCCCAGTTTTACTATATAAAAGTGGGGTTTAATGGGGTCAGCATTATATAGGTATGTTTTCGTGATGATGTGGACGCGCTAAAGGGCATGGCATGCGCACTGAGGATTGATTCTTTGGAAAGCTCGAAACGCCTTTTTTCTTATTTAATGCTGGACAAATTTTGTAATGGCCTTCGGATATTAGAAAATGGGGACTGCAGCTTGAGGAAAATATTGCGGGAATTAAGCATATACAAAATAAGAAAGGAAAGTTTTGCGCCTCAACATGTTGAGACGTATATTGTTTGTTTGGTTTGGGCTTAACGTCGCATTCAACAATCTTTCAGTCATTTCGCGACGGTGTCTGGATGCGCCAGGGAGCTCAATGCTTATTTTTAGGGTGCTGCCTCACTGAAATATCACACCCCAGACACTGACATGATATTCCACCCAGTCACATTATACTGACACTGAGCTGACCAGTTCTAGCTCTACTTTCTTAATGCTGAGCGCAAAGCGAAAGAGCAGCTAGTACCATTTTTCAAGTCTTTGGTATGACCCGGTCGGGGATCGAACCCGCAACCTCCCGATCACAAAGCGGACGCTCTACCACTGAGCCACTGTACCGGTCAATGAGACGTACATATCTTCTGATCTTCGCACCCGCACATTCTGGTCAAATTCTTCACCAGGCGCATTTTGTTGTGTATTTTTTCATGGCTTTAGATGGTGTGAGATTTATATTGAATTTAACTGGTTTCATTCTCTCTTTGTCTTTCAGATCCAATTTCGCATCAATATTAATGGCCATCAACGGAGATAATATGGAGTTTATAACAGAGTGTGTATCTCATGTTTAACCTTTACTACACCCTGGACATATTCAGCAGACGACAACTCATGAAATTTTTTCTTATTTTACGCAGAAAATAGGCTCTGACATTTCATGCAATTTCTCCTGAGGAGACAAATTGCATAAAATGCCAAAGCCTATTTTCTGAAACAAAGAAAAAGAAAATATTTGAAAATGTTTGTTTGTTTGTTTGTGTTGAGGTTTTACGGCCCAGTCAACCCAATGGGGTCATGTCGAGCGCGGTCAGTTTACCTAACCACACATTTACTGGGCAGGCTTAGTCCTCTAAGCGGTTAACCAGTATTGTGCGCATTCTTTCGCCAGAAAATGTCTTCTGCTGAAGTTTTTTCTCTGCATGCTGAGGGTTAACACTTACCAAGCTATGTGCAAATTCAGCAGACTACAAATTTATGATACTTTTTTTTATTATTCAATGAAAACAGGATACGATATTTCATGCAGATTGTCTCCAGTGAGACACTTTGCATGAAATGTCAAAACCTGTTTTCTTGGAAAATTACGAGTATGAATATTTCAATATGTCGACTGCCGAAATTTTTACCCAGAGTGCTAAGCGTTAATTAGGTCTTTTTTCCGAACAACATACTATGCGGATAGATCATATGGTAAATTGCTTTTTTTTTTTTTTTTTGTAAATTAAAGATGGTAATGTTATTTCTACCAAAGTACTTAATATTCCGATTGTGTATATTCACATGGTCTAATATCAAAATTATCAAATGCAGACTAATTTGCTTCCCGTATTTTGTTACTTCAATGTCCTACCACATTGTTCATTTGAAAATTTAATCTTTCTCTTGCTGAGCACGACATGCCCTGTCAGCAAACAGTGTAGATCCAGATCAGTTGGCTTCTCAAGAAGCCAACTGATCTGGATCTGCACTGTTTGTCATTAGATATGTGAATTTTTATCAAAAACCCGGATCAAATACTCTGATTGGTTGGAAATTAGAAGTGGGCGTGGCATCTAAATTTATTCAGCATTACAAGGGTTAATCCAGCGTGTCATATGAAAAGATGCATTCAATGCATATGCGGACAGTGACAGGTCATTCGCTGTCTGCCCCTATACAGATTTATTAGTTTCTGTAAAATGTATTGCTATTTAACAAAAACCATTATCAGATTGTGCGGTATCGCAGACTGATCTGGATCTTACTATTCACAAATGCCCCGAATACAAATTTTCTTATTGCACAGCTCAATGAAACATTGGGAGTCATTATGTGGCCTCCACGCAGCACCTACATCTGCTCATTTGTTAGTGAAACACTGGGAACCATTATGTGGCCTCCACGCGGCACCAACATCAGCTCAGTTGTTAGTGAAACATTGGAAGTCATTATGTGGCCTCCACGCGGCACCAACATCAGCTCAGTTGTTAGTGAAACATTGGGAGTCATTATGTGGCCTCCACGCGGCACCAACACCGTTTTTTGTTTTTAAAAATGTCCTACTTATATATATTTACGGTAATAAAGAGATCGCCACAATCCACTAGCCAAGTCCGCATTCTACTAAAATTTATATTCTGTCGAGCCGATGACGGTCCGATAAAGATTTTCAGTAAAACCTCGAAGACTCGAACACCGATTGCTCGTTTATCTTGGCTGATTCGAACTTTTGTTTAAGCCCCTACGAAATTGATATCTCTAGAAAACAAATGTAAGGGATTTTTTTATTATTTTATCATGAAATTTATGTTGTTTTTACTAATTAGAATTGCATTCTACACTCAGCATACCATTATTGTATAGAAGATCAAAAAGACTTCACTAAATTATTACCATTTGCCTCCTGACCTAGCGCTATGATTAATCCGCAGAGGCTCGAACTAACCATATCTCGAATAAATTTCCATGGTCCCAAAGATGTTCGAGACAATGAGGTTTTACTGTAAACAGAATGCTAGCTGGGCAGATTCGTACAAATGTGTGGCTTAGACGATGCATTCCAACATAGCTAATCTAAATATCGTTTGCTATCGTACATGATTTTACTACTCACACTAGTTTTTTTTCTTTCAGCATTATGAAAACGTTACTCAACGAACTGATCGACAAAACTGTTGCCGCGCAGCGAACTAAATTACTTTTGCGAAGGTGAGTTCAGCTGACATCATTATTGTTGTATTTTTATCCATAAATGATACTCTCCCTAGCAATCATTTCTGACAACATAAAATTCAATATTAGTCCTGCATATCTGTTGTTTTCATTTTATTTTTGTAAAATACATATTTACTTTGTATTAAAGTGATATGATAGATATATGTGCTTGCCTATAACAAATACAAATCTAAACGTTGCCTTTGGAAAGAAATTATACACAAAAGAACGAAAATCGGAGACTCTGTTTTATTAAGTATCTTCATATACAGCTATGTAGTTTTCGAGGCTTTATACGCTCCCTAGCACCGGCATGAGCGGTATTCAATTCTCACGGTATCCAGAATGGGCTCAAAGATCCAACTTTCTGGTCCCAGCTTACAACAAATGCTTATCTTATCTGGGTGATTGTAAGGATCATGGAGATATTCTGTAAAGAATGATGCTTTAGAAGCAAGAGAACATCAAATAAATGAAAAAGCAGAATCGGGTTTACGGACCTAGTTCATGAACACGAATGTAACGTACACAACTGTCCATGCACCCCACTCAACTCAACTGAGCATGAAATTTCACTTGGTCATAAAAATAAAAATACCAATAATTAAAACTTTTTTCATGCTCAGCTGAGCATGCTCAGCTGGGTTGAGCATGAAAGAAGTTTTAAAAAAAAATGTCAGTATTTTAAGATTTATAAACAAAATAAATTTCAAGAGACAAGAGTTAATATATAAGTGGAAAACTCGAGAGCCTACAAAGGAGGACGGACTGATGTATTTATTGCTTTTAGAAACAAAATATAAAATAAACAATACGATTAATTGCTTTAAACGTAACTTCATTTCTAACTTGTGTGAACATTGTGCCATTTGTTTAAAAGCTATGATTAAATGTCATTAATGAACCAGCGCACGACAAAACCTACAAAATGTAGGGACAAGCATATAGTTGAGGGCATTGTGTTTTACAAACACACATACATGTATCTAGTTGTGTTTATTTACAGGTAAAACTTAATATACAGTATGTAATAAAACCCTAAATTAACAATTCGTTTTATTTTACAAATAAATATGCTATTGATCTTGCTTTTGCGTTTGTTAAATAGCGAATAGTGTGTAAATTTTGTACGATAAATAATTGTAAATTAATGTTGTTGTTTTTTTTTTGTTATTTATTTTTTCACATAGGTCTGAGTGTGTTGTAGAGAAATTGGTGACGCACTGGCTGTCTATTTGTTTATACCATTATTTGAAGGTAAAGTTAAAATGTATAACATTTCTTTAACATCTGTATCATGTATGTCGGTGTATGTATGCGTGAATATGGTAAGGTAATAGATTCTTACAAACTTCCACTTGTTCAAAACTGATTTTACAGTGTTGTAATGCAACTTCAATGAATAAACATCTTGGAGAAAACTAACATCTGAAAAGAGTTTGCAAAACGCTTGCTGTAGAAATGGCATATGACAGATAATTTTCCATTTAAGTTTAATTTCCGTGTGAATGTTTGAGAACAAAGCACTGAAATAGAGATGACTTTCTAAAAGAAAATTTGGAAGCGTATGTAGCCCTGCAAACTACAATGGTGTCATATAAAAATCTCAATAGTACAATTTTCGTTCTTTTTTGTGTTTTGTTTGTAAACAAAACACAAAAAAGAACGAAAATTGTTTCGTTTAGATTTTTTATATGTAATTATAATTGTAAATTAATTAAGCAACCTTATGATTTTTTTATTGAAAACCATAAAATTATTTTTTTTTATTTTTAAAATACAAAACAAAGTAAAAAGCTTTAGTGTGTGTGTGTGCGTGCGTGCGTGCGTGCGTGTGTGTCATATTGGTATTTTGCTGAGAACTCTACGTCTACGATTAATTGTTAAAGGTTCTTCTTTAATTGCACGACAGTGGGTCACGTTTCGTATTTAGTGAAGGTCATAATCAGAATTTTATCAAAGTAGCCAAGAGTTTGATACTCTGTCCTTGACCTGTCCCATGATGGATCAACTAGTGTATATACTTTTTATGACTGGCCTCATCTTCGTTTCAACGCAGTTATTTTAATGTGATTTAATTGTTGTTGTTGTTGTTGTTGTTTTTTTGTTGTTGTTTTTTTTTTTTTTTTTTTTTTTTTTTTTTTTTTTTTTTTTTTCTATTATGATACACTGAATTAGGAATCCTCAACGCAAACCGAACAAACCTATGTAATTCGAATAATGTCGAAACCTAGCGTGAACGTTACGATCCTTACATAGCGTCAGGCTCCGTGCTTAAACTTAGTTTCATCGGCGCAATACTTTGCCGTAATCCTTTTTTACTCTCTTGAATGTCTATTAGTTCCTCTTAAACATCCTTGTGCACAAACATTAATTAGGTAACACTCAACAAAGGAACCGCCTTAGAGCGGGTAACACAAAAAATACTACTACAATGCTCATTAGGTCCGTGCCATAACAAGCCGTGCCTTCGGACACATGCGGATAGCGAAGGCCCAGATCAGCCTGCGCATCCGCGCAGTCAGATCAGGGCCTTCACTGTCCGCTTATAGAATCATTGAATGATATAAAATGTATGAATGGAGATCAAAGACCCTGACGATACTTTTTACATGCGCAGGATGGTCTAACATAACGGAAACACACCTATTCAAATATATAGAAAATTTCACCCTCAAAAAATGAAAATTTTCAGATACAAAGCTCTGATAGTTTTCATATTTCTGCTCAAAACATAGATTGTGGGTATTCGTTAGAACCGCCTCGACGAGGCGGTTCTAACGAGTACCAACAATCTATGTTTTGAGCAGAAATAAAAGAAATAATGTATACCCCTGTAAACCCCAGTTTTACTACATAAAAGTGGGGTTTAAGGGGGTCAAAATTATATAGGTATGTTTTTGTGATGCTCTGACATTTTGCGCATGTTTGAATGCACTTTTTTCGCCTGACGGGGCCCATTTTTATTCCACAGGAACGCACTGGTACAGCACTATTTATCCTGTACAAGGCGATAAAAGTTCAAGTTGAAAAAGGGCCACTCGACTATATTACTGCATGTGGCAAGTACACTTTGTCGGAACAAAACTTATTTACTGCAGCGGATGCTGACATCAATGCAAAACCTCTGGTAAGTTCGGATTCATAGAACATAGCATCTCTCGTAATGTCTTCATAGTGTAGTTAATACTAACTGGTCCTCTTGGACAACAGGAAAAAGTGTTTGTTGAAAAAGAGAGCTCTACGAAACCCGTGGCTACAAGGGATATGCAGATTCATTAAGGCAACTTTTTTACCGACACTCGATACAACGACAAAAGTCGTTATAATGACAATTTGACCGTCACGAAACATTAGCTTAAGAGGTAACAGTTAGTCACAAAATATGCAAGAATATTGTATTTAATACTTTAAAGAAACATAAGTTTCGGATATTTGTTAGAATATCCTCAGTGAGGCGATTTAACAAATATCAAAAACATATGTTCTATGATGAAATAAAAAAAAAAACAGGACCTTTCTTATATATCAATCTGCTCATTAAGTATACTGGAGACCCAAATTTGCAACAACGGATATGTCTAAGTTCAGAATAATGCGAAAAAGCTACATCCCTAACACACCCTAGCAGCTTTGAACGGAACTTTATTTTCACCTATAATGGTTAAAGCCAACCAGAAACTTCAATAATCAGCTGTATATCGAAATTGTCTGTTTCTGTCTGTGTACATTTGCACTGGAATGAACGGATCTTCATTGCATGTGAACAGCAAAGGCCTTGTTTAGCTTGCGCAATCAAACAATCAGTCCAAAAAATTTACTGTTTGCTCACATCACGAAAACACTCCTATATAGTTTTGCTCCCCTAAACTTATTTTATACAGTAAAACTGGGTTTACAGGGGTATAAATTAATCTTCTTATTTCTGCTCAAAAACGGCGAGGCGGTTCTAACAAGTACCCACATTCTATGTTTTAAGCAGAAATATGAAAACTACCAGAATTTTTTATCTGAAAGTTTTCATTTTTTGTTGGTAAAATCTCAATATATTTGAATAGGCGTGTTTTCATAATGCACAGGAATATACCAAAATGAGCTATAAACGGTCAGATTACATATGTTTATTTTTCAGGAGCTCTACGTTCACCATTTCGACTACAAGTCTGACAAAGAGCACAATGCAGCCATACAAGTTTTAGCTTGTGATACTATTACTCAGACAAAGAGCAAGATCCTCGATGTTCTGTACAACAATATCCCCTATTCACAGCGACCTCTGGTACACGGTACTTTACTGGGTAAGAACACAAAATGTTTCATAACAGACGTAATGAAACATTAACGCTTTCTCCCCTGTGTTTCTGAAATGGACTCTTCCATTTCTGAACTTAGACACATCCGTTATTGCAAATTTGGGTCTCAGTCACAAATTAATAACAGATTTGGAAAAAGTGTAGATCCTGATCAAACGGCTTATTACGAGCCGTCACATCCGGATCTGGACTGTTTACAAACGTACCAGAATTGGTCAGCAGGAATGAAGGGTTAATCCTGCCTCGAGAATTCGAAACCTTTTTAATGCACAACTCAGCTGAGCATGAAATTTTCTCTGCTAATAAATATGAAAAAACTAACAATATTTGGCATTTTCATACTTATTAGCAGAGAAATTTTGCATGCTCAGCTGAGTTGTGCATTAAAAAGGTTTCGAATTCTCGAGGCAGGATTAACCCTTCATTCCTGCTGCTTCATATAGCAAGAAAAAATTTGCAATTGTTACCAATTTGAGATTAGCAGGACAAATTTCATGCTCACCTGAGTTGAGCATGAAAAACGTTTTGTAAACTCTGGGCCGGATACGTATATAATGTTACCTTATCTTAATGGACAAATATTACGTTTTTTCTTTCTTGTTTTCTGAGCTTCAACGTGAGAAAACATACCATCAGTCTAAGCATCGGCGCAGTCCCATTAGAGTGTTCGTTGTCCGTATGACGAAACTTTGCATCCTTGCCAGTTCAAAATGCGCCTAATGAAAATGCGCAGGCTGATCTGAATTTGGGATGGGCGCACATGTCCAGTGGTACGTTGCTTTAGGCGTATATGCCTTTGTTTGTGGTGAGGTTTTACGGCCCATTCAACCTAATGGGGTCATCTTGAGCGCGGTCAGCTTACCGAACCACACTTTTACTGGGCAGGCTCAGTGCTCTAAGCGGTCAACCAGTTTTGTGCACATTCTTCCGCCAGAAACTGATAACTGCCCTTCTTGCATCAGTGGAAGGGAGAGACTGTCCATAGAAAAAAGTTCCTGATCAAATCTCCATGAAAGAATGTTGGCGACCCGGCGGGAGTCGAACCCGCAACCTCCAAGCAACCTCCTGATCACCAGTCGCACGCGATAAGGTTGTTGATTATTGTATATACGTTTGTTATACATGTATTCTTATATAAATTGTCTTAGCTGTAATCCATAACCTCCCAGAATTTTCATTTCAATACACAGAAATCAAAGAATCAGACGGCACCCAAAGAATGCTTAATGACGAAGATGCTTCAAACGAGAAAGCAGGACTTTGGAAACGATTAAACACGCTTGAACATTATAAAGTTGAAGATGGTGCTAAAGTGGAACTAACAGTTAATAGAGAAAAAGAAATGTTGGCTGTCTGTAAGTTTTTTTTATAACTTAATATTCGATTATAACGTTTATATTTTCTAGCTTTTTTTTTTTTTTTTTTTTTTTGTTGTTGTTTGTTTGTTTGTTTTTGTTTTGTTTTGTTTTTTGTTTTGTTGTTGTTGTTTTTTTGTTTTTTTTGTTGTTTTTTTTTTTTTTTTTTTTGTTTTTTTTTTTTTGTTTTTTGTTTTTTTTGATGATTGAGATAATTTTTAAAAACTAGAATTAGTTTTTTTCCATGGGATAGGAGGCGTGAGCAGTGCTGAACATTGTATTTCTGTTCATGAACAGAATAAATAAAATCCACTCTGCTACATGTTTTTATCTGTTAATTGATATTTGTTTCCAAACGACCCCATCCATGCAAACTTTATCTATAGTATATTCAACTATTAAATAAAAGGCAAAATACTTTCCAATAAGTTTGAAACAGCACCACAGCATAAATTAATAATACCAGTTAACAAACGTTTAAGGCTTTCTTATTTTTTAGAATCTTGGAAAATCGAGTTCCGTTGAAGCCAGTGCGTTCAACATGTGCATACCTACAAACTACAGCGCTGTCACGTGAAGAGTCTCAGTAAAACCGAGAATTCGATTATTGTTCTTTGTTTCCAGTACAACCTTCATAGATATATTTCAGTTCTAATTCGTTTATCCACAGCACACAACTCGCATTTTACAGAAAAAAATAAAGCAGAAGACAGAGCTAGAATAAAAGACACGGGAATGCTTTTCATGACTGTTAATAAAGTTTCTCTTGCTAAACTTCTAAATAGTTTAAACTGAGATTCAGTACTAGTTCATAAGGCTAACATACTAACAATGAACCAAATGTCCTTCCTTATAACAGTGAACCAAATGTTATGTTATATATATATATATATATATATATATATATATATATATATATATATATATATATATATATATATATATATATCAGTGAACCAAATGTCCAATATAAGTTCATTGACGGCCACCGATCAATAACAGAATAGCTTATGCAGTTGTTATAAGCTGCCTTGAAAGTGTCTTTAGTAACAATGTTATTAAGTGAAGGTATCTAGTAGATCCCCCATCATGAAGCACACATGTACAAAAAGGCAGCAATAAATTTTGCAATTCTGAATTAAGAGGTAAGAGGATTACAGTTGTAAACTGACTCAGTAGTCAAAACTATAAACACAAATGCATGCAAAATAACAGATTGATATGTGCTTCTGGATATCATTGAAAGATGTCCTGTTATATACCGGTTTTGAATAAACAGTATTTCTGTACAATGCTGACGGTATATTACTTAATTCTAAACAGGAAAAAAAACACCAGCTTGGCCGCGCTATGTAAAACTGTGTTTTTTGGAACAGCGACTTCCATTCTCAAACCAGTCTGTACATCCGCCCTGTCGTATATTTTGGTGTTTGTCAATGCAATGTCGGTATCAAATGATTCAGTAACCCGACATCGAAAGCATTTGTCAGACTGCACAGATGCTCAGGCTGATCTGGAACGTCCACAGGTGTCACATGCCATTTTACATGGCATGGTTCTTATGGCATTGGCGGTAATCCTAAATCCTGCAAATTATTTACTTTTAAGGTTTACGCCTTTTTAGACAAAATTTAACTGAGTTTTCCCCCCTGAAAGTGTATCTAGTCCCATTAAATTATAAAAATGGATTGAGTTATTAATACGTATGAATCTAGTGCAATTTGCAGATGAAATTCTAAATGAGCCACGCCACATGAAATAAGTGCATATCTATACGGCAAAGGCATAGACCAGTCTGCGTGGTACAAGCGTTCGGTTGGCCGAGTGGTTAGCGCTCCTGACTTCGGACCACGATATCCCGGGATCGAATCCCACTGGAGGCGGAATTCAGCTCCATATGACAGATAATGTTGAAAGGAACGTATAACACCAAATCGTCATCAGTCTTTGTGGTATCGGCTTCTGTAGAATATGTCTGTGTATACTAAATACCTTTGTAAGATAATGCAGGTTAGCTGGAATGTTCGTGTATGTCCAAAACATACCTTTATTCATGGCGTAGATCAAGAGTTTTACTACTTTCCATTTTAATAATGTTGTACTTTGTTTTAGCGACCTCTCCTGACGCTTTCATTGTGGGCAGTATAAAGAGATCAAAACAAGTGATGAGAACCATAAGTGGATCCAATTTCTGGCATTTAGTAGGGGCCACTGTTGCATTCCTATATATATATAGTCTTAACGCTTACGCTTAGCATACTGGGTAAATCTTTAAGCAGATATTTTGAAGCATTTTCCATAAAATAAGCTTCGACAAATTCAACTTATACTTAACTTTATCAACGCCGATTGCCTTTTTTTTTTTTTTTTTTTTTTTTTTTGTTGTTGTTGTTGTTTTGTTTTGTTTTTTTGTTGTTGTTTTTTGTTTTTGTTTTTTTGTTTGTTTGTTTGTTGTTTTTTTTTGTTTGTTTTTTTTTCGTTTTTTTGCTGCTTCGAAAAATGAAGCACTGCAAAAGTAAATGACAACAATTTAGCCAGCCGCACAATGTTTTATAGAGTTTTTGAGTTGTTATGCCTTATCAAAAATAGGTTAAAAAATCGTTTGCGAACTAAAGTTTAGCCTTAAATCACTTACGGCAGACGACCTTTCTATTTTTGTACGCCAGCTTAAAAAAAAAACGGACGTATTATGTTGTGGAGTCATCCGGTTATTCGTCCGTCCGTCTGGCCAAATTGTTCTAGTGTGCGCCATAACAAGGTACCATACGGGTATTTTTGATGGAACATTATAGCGATGTGTATAAAGTCAAGACGGCGTGCGTCGTGTACAAAAATGATTGCTCTCTCTTTCGTAGTTTCTGAGTTACTTCCCTTTGATTATTTTTTCTGATTATCCTTGTATGCAACAACTAGGTAACCCTATGGAATATCTGGCTGAAACTTCATAGCAAGTTGTAAAAGGTCAAGACGGCGTGTAGCATGCAAACGTGATTGCTCTCATTTTTTTTTTTTTCACTTTCTGAGTGACTTTCCTTTGATAGGTTTTCTTCACACTGTCCTTGTGCGCGTTATATCTACATTATCATATGAATATCTTGAAGAAGTTTTGTAACAGTGTGTATTAGATTAAGTCAGTGTGTTGCGTATAAAAGATTGCTCTCCCTTTCTCAATTTCTGAGTGACTTCCCTTCGATTAAAAGTTTGGCTGTCCTTGTGCGTACCATAACAAGGTAACTGAATGAAATATCTTGATGAAACTTTATAGCCATGTGTATGAGGCTAAGGCGGTGTGTCACTTATAAAAAAAATTGCCCTTTCTTTCTCACTTTCTGAGCTGTTTTCCTTTGATTAGTTTTAACGCTATGCTTATGCATGCCATAACTAGGGTAAACATTCGGAATATCTTGATGAAACTTCATATCAATGTGTTTGAGGTTAAGACGATGTGTTGCGTACAAAACAGATTGCTCACCCTGTCTCAATTTCTGAGTAACTTCCCCTTGATTAAATGTTTGGCTGTCCTTGTGCCTACCGTAACTAGGTGACCATATAGAATATCTTGATGAAACTTATACCGGTGCCGGTGTATGAAGTTTAGACGGCGTGTCACGTATAAAAATATAGATCGCCCTTTCTTAGTTTCTGAGCTACTTCCCTTTGATTATTTTTTTCACACTACATGTGCCATAACTAGGGAAACATATGTAAAATCTTGATGAAACTTTAAAGCAATGTGTTTGAAATTTAGACGGTATGTTGCATACAAAAAATATTGCTTGCTCTCTTAGTTTCTGAGTTACTTCCCCTTTGATTTTTTTTCCAAACTATACTTATGCGTGCCATAACTAGGTAATTGTACAAAATATCTTGATGATACTTTTGCTCGTGGCTGCCATTGAGCATTAACGAGCGTACATTTCTGAAAGTCTACATATTTTAAACCTTTGTCCAGCAATATAGTTAAGATACCCGTCTAAACTGGTAAACGGGCGTATTTGCCCCGCTTTGCGGTGCTCTTGTTTTACAATTATTTTTCGTAGAAAATTAAACTTGATATTTTATGTGAATCGTTGCAAACAATTTTACCGCTCTCTGGGCAAAGTCGGTAGATGATAAATTGATTATTATTTTTTTTTCAGAAAGTCTATCTTCTGCACTAAAACAAAAAAAAGGAAAAGATTACAAAATGTCGTTTGTTGAAAATTTTACCTAGCATGCTAAGTGTTAAGGATTCAAACCGGTATGCAGATGTACTCTATATAAAGTATAAAATCCTTGAAAGCAGAATTCTGAACCATTCCGGCATGTTTAAATATAACTTCTTGTTTTGCAGAATTCTAACTCAGCATTATTCCATGCAGAATTCTGAACCATTCCAGCATGATTCAATACAACGTTTTTGCTTTGCAGAACTCTGAACCATTCCTGCATGATTCTGGTACAGTTTAGGTTTCAAAAAAAGATAAGAGAAAAGCCCAGGGAGTGCCACAATCACAAACCGCAGCCCTTCCCAGACCCCAAGAGGAAGAGGAAACCGACAAACCTAAACAAGCACAAACCGAACAAACATACGAAAAGCACTAAGATTAGCTCTCTCTTCCGAGAATGTAATCTTTTATCACAGCGGTGAGTGTGGGTTTTCAGTGGATCTCGGAACTAACCTTTTCTGTGCAGATTTACTGATTTTATATCTTCACTGCCATTATACTAAGTACCAAGCGAAGGAATAGCTTTTGTCCTTTTCGTCTGATTCAGAGACGTTATTTACACAAACTAGATGCTACAGTTTAAAAGTAACGCTTTTTTGTATGTGTTCTTATATTATTACATTAATCAAATATTCCCAAGTAATCGAATCAGCGTTAGGCTTAGGTAACCTTATTCGAAAATAACTGTACTACCTTAAAAATGACGTTTAAAAATAGTTAAGCGATTTTGTGCCATTTACCAAGAAAGTATGACGAAATAAAGGTATATTCAAAAAAAATATGTTTTCATCTATTTATTTATGTGGTGATTTTTTGTCATTTAGAACTGCATTTTTTTCATAGGATCTGAAAGGCATATCCACATGTTGACAATATATTTACACAGCAGCATAATAACAGTCAGATGCTTTCAATAAATGTTAGACTATTCCCTGTAATTATAATGTCCGTTGAACCTCAACTCTCCTTCTTTTAGTGTCAGGAAGGATGTGCTTTGTAACTGTAACATTACCTCGGTATCTTCAGTTGTATCTTATACTTAGATTCGAATAACATTATTTATATTTTAAATGAAATTCTGGTAAATGCTGTGAGCTAGAGAACCCTAAGCAAAGCGAAACATTGTATATGGCAGAGACTGTGTCGGGATCATGGGCGAGGATTGGATATCGATAAAACCCATCACAAAAAGACGCCTTTACAGTTTTAACCCCCTTAAACCCCACTTTTATATAGTAAAACTGGGTATTAATTTTCTTATTTCTGCTCAAAACATAGATTCTGGGTAATCGTTAGAATCGCCTCGCCAAGGCGGTTCAAACGAGTACCCACAATCTATGTTTTGAGCAGAAATATGAAAACTACCAGAATTTTATCTAAACGTTTTCATTTTTGGGGGTAAAATTCTCAGTATATATTGGCGTGTTTTCGTAATGCGTGTTTTATACTTCTTTAAGAATTCACGTGTACAGTGGACCTTAATAAGGCATATCTAATTTGATATGATCAGATATGATAATATTTTAACTTAGGCTATGAGGGCTTACAGCATTTCCTACAAGACTATATGTGCGCCCATGAATACTCAATCTGTGCAGTCTAGCAGAGTCTTTACAAGGCACTTTGTGGTTATCCAGGTTTTCAAAGCGTCTTCAGGCGGACAGCAAAGACTCTAATCAGCGAGCGCAGATCTAAGCTTTCGCTTGGGACACATATAGTTTTACAGAAAATGCTGATTACTAGATTGTAGATGTTTTATTTGACTTTCAGTATGTACTCTGCCGCTTCTAGATTTCTTTGAATGCGTCTTTTAAGAATCGATTTTTCATATGAATATAATTTCAACAGCTACTTTAGTGCAGTTTGAGCCCTTGAGGGCAAACGACTTTTAAACTTCAATAAAACTAATGATCAGGAACCTTAGAACTATTTTCTTAGCGCAGATTCCTAAAATAAATTGTTTAACTTTCGTTTTCAACGTTAACATGACAGAGTTAGAATTAAAAGAAATGACTTTCTTGTTTGTAGATGTTATTGATGTGTAAATGTCGGCGAATCATTCATAAATACATGTATTGCACAAATTTACTCCAATCATAAATTTCATAGCGTTACTAAAACACACGTGCACGCTTTTGCAACTGTTGCATATTTTGAAAACTTCTGTATTTTATCAGAACATATCCCCAGATACGGAACACATATTCTGTCTTATAGTCTGTTGTAGATTTTATCTGTTCTTATATACTTGTTTGTCTCTTCTAGGTATACAATCTTAAAATATTCTTATCACTTATGTCCATTAGTAAAAAAAGATAACTTCTGCAATATAAGGTAAAAAGAAAAATCCAAGGGGTACCAAAATCACGAGTGGGATGTGACACAAAGTAGTTGCGTTCATGGTACCTAAGCCATAATCCAAACTCATAAATCCGTAAACGAATGACGAATCAGATTGTTCAGACTAACAGACATGGACCCCAGAATAAAGGGTGTAATCAGGCGTCCGCGGATAGTAAGCATTACTTGGTAAGCAAGCTTCTACCCATAGGCCTGAACGAAGAAAATATCGGTAGAAGCGTATGTCCGGGATTTTGGAAGTCTACTTATGGCGCGTCACTGACAAAGACATCAGAAACAATTCTGGAAACTCCCACATTGTAGGGATTGACCAGATCAAGATGTCTCCCATGAAAAGCCCTCTATACCCCAAGCAATGCTAAAAGGACAGAAAAACACAAAGTTAAGACTTAATATAAATCGCCTCGTAGAATAAACCACAAAGATACACAGAGCCAAGAGTAACACCGAGACAACCGCCTTGGAACGGTCAGCAGTATATACTACCAGGAGTTTAAAGCATTTTTACAGTCGGCTAACTTCACCCGGAAACGGGATTAAAGACAAATAAGGCTATGTGAAGAAATAGAAAGTAAGACATAAGACACAAAAAAGTGCAGAAACGAATGGATCCAGTCTACAGAACACAATTAACCTGTCCAGTAACAGTTCGATACCTGATGTTGATTGAGTTGAGGTATTACGGCCCAGTCCACCCATTAGGGTCATGTCGAGCTGGTCAGTTAACCACACTTTTCCGGGGCAAGTTGCTGTTAAAGGTGCTGCATCGACAATGTCAACCCTTAAAACGTTAAGCAACTTCGAAGCAGACGACATTCTAAATAAGGCTGGATATTTCATGTGAATCGTCAGCTTATAATACGATGCAAATAAAATGTCAAGCCTTATGTTCCCTGAAAAAAAAGAAATGCTAAAATATCATATACACGTTTTACTTTTAGTTTATGCCCGCTCTACTTTGACTGTTGCAGCCCAGTAGGCCATATGAGCATGTCCAGATTGATCTGTGCCTTTACATATTCTATCTCATATACTTTCTGCTCTGTGGACAAATTAACTGCGGTGCCACACCTCATTACCGTCAAAAATTAAGATTTTTTCTGCTTTTATTTATCATCAGAAGATTAACGTTTAAGTTTAAAGTTTGAAACAGTTTTATGTACTTGAATTAAGTTAGATGGTTTAATAACTTGAAGTGTTTCTTAAACTATTCAGAGGTTTTTTTACGCAACAGATGCGTGTTTATGTCTCTTCACTTTTAAGTCACGACTATTGATATTTATACTATTTTTACATATCTGCATTCTAAAAATTAATCTTTGCCAGGCTTTTTGTAGCATTTTATTTTATTTGTTCAGTCACGTTTATCGATCTAAGATTACTATGTTTTCTGCTTTATTTATTATCAGAAGATAAACGTTTGAGCTTTCAATTTTGGAACATTTCTAATGCGCTTGAATGAAGTAAGACGGTTTTATAAATTAAAGTTTTTCTTGAACTATTCAGAGGTTTTTAATGCAACAGATGCGTGTTAAGGTCTCTTTACTTGTAAGTCACGTATATTGATATTTATACCATTTTTACTATCTGCATCCTAAAGATTAATCTTTGCCAGGCTTTTTGTGCATTTTATTTTACTTTGTAGACAAAGCAGCATCAGTCGGATGAAGATGAAATGAAACTATCAAGTGACATATTCCTTCCAAGACTTTTAAATACAAAGGTAAAAACCAGACTATTATTAAAAGGAAGCAACGTTTGTTAAGAATGTATATGAAATTATCGGTCTGGACAAGTAATCTATTTGGTGCAAATTTGGTCAGAATAGAATGAAAAACAAGAAAGTTAACAAGGATCAAAGATTTCAAATTGCTGTTGAGCGCCGCGTCTTTATGAAGTTATAATATCGAAACAAAATGTACAAAAGCTGAATAAATAATATTTGCAGCAAACTCTCACATGTTTATTCGTTTCTATAGCCACTTCTCTAGGCATATATTAAATTTCTCTTTAAACCGCACTGTTTCTGACAGAAAAAAAAATAATAATTTGAAATGCTAAGAACCTCCTAAATTTACAGAATGGCAGCGACCTTCACAATACTTTTGAATTTCTTAAAACATCATTAACTTCCTCCGCTGCCATCAGATTTTGGCCATTCTGCAACAAAATGCATTGTTTGTCACTACTTTTCAGACACATTAGCCCTGCTGACCAAAATACTTTTGCAGCCAGGGTAGATCCTGATGAGACGGCTCATAATGAATTATCCACTCAGGATCTACACTGTGCCGCTTGGTTGTGAGTTTTGACTGAGGCCCCTATTTTGAACAATAGTCCTGACCACATTCAAAGATGGAAAAGTCCATTTCAGAACCTCAGTGATGAAAGATTTAACCAGGTTGTTTTTCCCTTTTATTGAGTGCATAATTATCTCTAGATATCTTCTTGATTTATTATCATTTTAAACTTTTCAGCACTCGATGGAAGTACTATATGTTACATAATGAGAACTGGTACACTTTCAAAGGCAGCAGTGGCAGAAATTAAATAGGGCTATATATTATGAAACATATACATTTATTCTATTTCCAATTTTGCATTACATATTACAACATTTGGCTTTTATTGCCACATTGATATTTATGGTCACTGATGAGGCTTTTTTGAACGAATTTCACCAGTACTTTCTATTTGATCGGCGCTTGGTTTTGTTTTTGTACTTTATCATACATAGGGAACACTTCAGACGTATATTGACGATCTGTTTGCCGAGATGTTTAGAGTCGATGATGAACCGCCGTTGATCATAAAATATTTGTTTGACTTCTTGGACGGAGCAGCAGCTAGGCATGGGATAACAGACCCTGATGTTCTTCATACATGGAAATGTAACAGGTACAATTTTCTGATGTGGGTATTTACATGAAAAGAACAAACATTTTGTCATCATCCTGTGTCATTTCTGTCATGCACGCAACTTCAGTAAATCTGTAAGACTCTTCCACAAAACTATTTTAGTTTTTATTTTATTTTGAGAAAGACTAACTTCTTCACTGATTGTTTTATCTCACTGAGCTGAACAATGATGACAACTCTCACTCTTCTGGTGCTTGTTTTTTTATCTTAGTATGCAGGAGCGATATAAATTTCAGCAAATTTCTGTATATACAGTTTTAAACAAATGATTGAACAGATCTGGACTTTCAGTTAAATGAAACTGATTCTTCTAATACCGAAGTACACACTTTTTTGGAATTCAGTTTACCGATACCCAATGGAAATATTTCTTCAAAAGTTGAGTCAAACGTGATGATTTTGACTTTTAACATTGTTATTTTTTATATAATAAGCGCACAGTATTTTACATAAATATTTTCGCACAGTTTATTTCACAAACAAATCTCAACGTTTCTGCTAAAGGCTTTAATTAGCCAAACCGCTGAGATTTGTTTGTGAAATAAACTGTGCAAAAATGTATTTTCAGACGGTAATATTCCTCCATCTTCCTCGTCGGGAGTATATATATCTCAACTTATTCGTTTTTCAAGTGTATCTTCTCATGTAAATGAGTTCGTAAATCAGTATTAAATTCCTGACTGCTAAACTTTTTACACAGGACTATAGGCATTGTAACCTCTGTGGCGTTTTTGTCGCAGCTGTAGTACCATTGACGATTTAAGCGTGCAAGTGCCCGTCCGTTCGTCTGTGTACTTACTTCGACCCAAACGTCCATCCGTGCGTTCATCCTAAATGAAATCTACAAACTGCAAAACTTAACAGTTAGTTTCACTTCTCTCATGTTTATATCTCACTGGGATAAACAATAATGACAACTTTCACTCTTCTGGTGCTTGTTTTCACATTTTATTACGCAGGTGTCACATAAACTTCAACGAAGTTCTATTTTTTTTTCAAACATTAACAGCTGACACTCCGAATTAATTGATAAATAAACCAACATTTTCACTGTGCCATCATCCTTTCCCACTATGAGTGCATCTAGGTTAGGTATTTTCAGCTTAAAAATACTTCTGCAGGAAGGAATACCTGAACCAGAGTTTACGATGACAAAGTTTATAAATTAGGAAGATTGCTGGGAAATCTAATTTTTAGAAGAACTCAAAAAAGTATAACCCATTATAAAAGAATGGGATACAATTTAAATATTATGCGACAGACAGAATGCTTAGTTTTTAACCACATCATGATAGGTAGCTATATTTTCCGCTTACATTGCACGACGATGGGTCGGGTCTCATGTAATATGGAGGTGCCGATCTAAAACTTTCATTAGAAGGTCAATTCCCGATTGTAAGTCTCCGAACAACCATTTTTGTTATTTTTACATTTGAACATATGTTGTAAATTTGGGACCAATATAATCGATTTAAACCCCACGGTTGTTTTTAAAACTGACCGTTCTTAGGCGGTGGTCTTAGTGTTGTTTGTTCTTTTTGATGCATTGTGGCTGATCACTGTGGGGCTTTTTTTTCATATTTTGCCCTGTCCGTTGTCTTGTTGTGTTTAGTGGATTCTGTCTAGCATTGTGATCACCTTGTTGGAAGAGGGCGCTTATTGCTTTGTTTTTATATGGTTAGTGGTTATATGTTTCACTATGGTGTTTCTAAAACGATATAGAGGACCCCTATGCGGACCGAACCTATTTTTCTAATTTGGACGCATCAGAATTAAAGGCGAAATTTGGCGCGAGTAAAATTGATTTAAACCTCCCCTCCACGAGTAGTTTTCTACTGACATTTCCAAGGCGGTTCGTCTGTTCCAGTTCCAGTTTGTTTGCTTGCTGGCGGTTTCATATGTGGCGTTTGTTTTGTCATTGTTTTTTTTCCTTATCTTTCCTTCTTTTGGTGCCTCGGGAAGGTTGTGCTTAGTGTTTGCTACATATCCTATATAATTGATTCAAAACTTGTCTGGTACTCAGGTGAGCGATACAGGGCTATCTGGCTATCTGGGGCCTCGTGTTTTAACTATTTAATCAAGGACACCAAAGAACAGAGGTTGATAACATTTAAAGAGATATTGACCATATACGTCATCCTTCCATCTGTCTTTTCATCTATTTGTCATGCTACTATACGTAAGGTTCGCAATGTAACTGTAACGCTGTTAAAGGTATTAGGTTGAATGAAATTTTGTACTTGTTTGAGGGGATAGGATACACCTGGTAGAATTGCCGCCAATTTAACAAGGGAGACAACTTTTCCGACATTCTTTTTGTCTGTATACCATGTTCATCTTTGGAGATTGATCATGAAATATTTTCTACGGTCATTCTCTCCCTTCCGCTGATTCAAGAAGGGCAGTTGTCAGTTTCTGGCGAAAGAATGTGCACAATACTGGTTAACCGCTTAGAGGACTAAGCTTGCCCAGTAAACGTGTGGCTAGGAAAACTTACCGCGCTCGACATGACCCCATTGGGTTTACTGGGCCGTAAAACCTCAACACAAATCATTCTGGACACGGGTTTGCTCTAAAAGGAAAGAATTTAAGATCCTACATATAACTCTCATGCAGTTTAAAATTACCAATGTACATGTATATTCAATCTGCAAAGGATCCTCTATTTCACCAGTTAAACATCACAGTAAAACACAAATACAGTATAACCTCAATGGCTCGAACACGGATGGTTCGTTTACCGTGGATGATTCGAACTCTTTTTTCAGTCCCTATAAAATTCTTCCAATAGCTAAAGAAAACAAATATTTAGGGATTTTTTCATATTTTATCATGGAATTGTATGTTGTGTGTACTCATTAGAATCTCCTCATTGAGGCGATTCTAATGAGTACACTCAACATACAATCATTGTGTAGAAAATCGAAAAGATTTCCCTAAATTATCGTTGTATGCTTCCTGAACTGGTGCCATGATTAACCCTCAGTGGCTCGAACTACCCATGTTTCGAACTATTTTCCATGGTCCCAAAGATGTTCGAGCCATTGAGGTTCGACTTTAGTCACAAAAAAATAGTATATAAGATGTCCAGAGATAGCGACAATCACAGATCATAGCCTACCAATGACATCAAGAGGAAGAGCAAACAATGACAGACAGAGCACCAGTTACAGACCAAAATAAAGCATTGTAACCAGTTCCATGACACTCTCATAGAACAAAGTAGATGAGCATTGGCAGCTTGATAACAGAGCTAAAGAAAGCAACACATTTGATCATGATTGGAAAAGAAACGAAGAACAGCTACACAGGTAGCTTATAAGGATCTATATTTTTTTAATAATGTAGCTACCTCGATTGCTGACGTCCGCCGTATTGTGATGACATTATTGTGGCATTTAATGACGTCATTACATTCAGTGACGTAAATCTTAACGATGGCGTACGTGACGTCCTATACAACCAGTGCATATCAAACATCAAACACGTGAGAATTCTCGATTTTTATCTTACCCTGGGTATGATAAGAATTTCTATCCCAGGGTTAAATCCAGGATTTCTTTATGGGGCGTGCAAGAAATGCCGCCTTGGAACGGTACACAATAAGACTAAATGATGTTTCTCGACTTTGCTTTTGAGTTGTAATTTTGTCTGAAATCTTTTTTCAGCTTGCTACTTCGGTTTTGGGTGAATCTAGTGAAGAATCCGGAATTCGTGTTCGATATATACAAGCCCAAGATAGTTGACTCTTGCCTTTCGGTCATCACACAGACCTTGATGGACAGTTGTTCTACTGCGGCCTTGACACTAGGAAAGGTTTGCATCGCTCTTTCAGTGATCCTTTGTCGATATTTTTTTATTGTTTGGTACACATAGTTAAAGGGAAACGCAATATAAGTTGTAAGTATATCTTGGAGTAAAGTGCTTAATAAACCATTTATTTTGATGCAAGAGTTTTCCAAATCGGCCTAGAAATAAGGAAGTTATGATGGTTTGAATATATTTAAAATGGCTCTCATGTATGCCGCCATATTGTAGGCTTTGTGACGTCACACAGCCCAAATTAAATATGCAAAACGAAATTATAAAGGTTTTAAGAATAATTTTGCTACAGATTTTTTATTAACATTTAATTCCAGTGAAAAGTAATCATTCCCCCCCCCCCCACCCCCCCCCCCACAACCACAAAATAAACCAACTTTATGAGAATAACTACCTTTATGAAACGAATTTTAGTTTTTATGAAACCTCATTAAATATTCAAAATGGCTGCGCCCATTCCATCAATGTTAAAATTTTCAGTTGTCTATAACTTACTTAATTTTCCACCGATTTTGATCAAATTTGTGTCAAAATTCATTGTTTGTAAAGTTCTTTACTTTAAAGCAACATACGTTTTAGGGTTGCGTTCCCCTTTAAGCAGGGCAAACGCCTCAGCCACTGCCATCTAGAGTTGAAGAAAACCAGACGTGTACTAGGAGGTGAGGTGGAGGCAAACAAAGAAAGTCACAACACTAGATATTAACATTCTAATGAAAGGTTCAGGTTGACACCTTCCTTATCTCTGGCTATCAGTGTCTGGTAGGTTTGCCTTGAGCCCTAATACATGGTTCATCACAATGAATTAATTTGATTTACCTGCTTATGTGATGTTTCGCTGATTTAATTAAGGAACATTTCATTATTCATTGCATATAAAGTACCGGCTTGGAATACTAATCATTCAAGCTAACGCGTATATTTTTTTGTTTATTTACAGTTTATTGTTTTGTTGTTGTTTTTGTTTTATATATTGTCCAGGATTTCATTAATTAACAGTCAATGACTGTCTTTTTAACCTTAGTGTATGTTTTCTCCATAATGTTCTGGTCTTTGCTTAAACAATGGGATGTTTTATTTAATCTTTCATTTACTCCAGGATTCGCCATCTAACAAGTTACTGTTTGCTAAAGACATTTCACGTTATAAAAATATGGTGCAAAGGTTTTTCCAAGAGATTCAGGACAAACCATCTGTTAGTGATCAGGATCTGAATTGTTATTTAACTGAAAATGTGTCTCAGGTAAGTGGCGTACTTTCATTTTACTGCATATATATTCTTACTCCTTTGGCTATAATTTATAATGCGTTTCTTTAGTATTATCACATACAGAGTATCATTTACTGGTCTATGCATCACGTGAACCTCATGATTTCTGAATCCCGCGATCCCCCTCTTTTACTGTTTCAGCTGGAGAACTTGGAGTTTATCTGGATCTTTTATCTAACACAGCAGTTTTAATGGTTGTGTTTAGTCTTAGAAATTGTTAGACTTTTCTGAGTATTAAATGGCCAGTGAAAGAGGATAACATTTATATAAGTGTTTTATTTTATCACAGAAATTACTTGACGGAGGAGACAATTTGAACAAAATTTCATCCATGTTTTTTTTTTTTTTTTTTTTTTTTGTTTGTTGTTTTTTGTTTGTTTGTTTTTTTGTTTTGTTTTTTTTTGTTTGTTTTTTTTTTTGTTGATGTTTTCGGGAGAGTATTTCTCCAACAGAAAGCTGTCACTATTTTCCAATATTTGAAAATACGAATAAGCAAACAATATCTTTAGAGCAGATCCATTTTCAGAAGGAAGTAAGCCAGAGATGCTTCACCTGAAAGTGTATCATTTCTCCTTTTAGTACCATCTGTTGACACAAAGAGTGTTCATCATACAGTTTTATTATGTATATTGTATTTAGATTTGATACATAAACGTGTAAATAATTCATCATAAAATATTTTTTCAGAAATTTGGAGATCGTCTTTATGCATCCAGTGCTCTTTTAGAAATATACAAATATGCGTCAAAATATAAAGACAAGGTAATTTTTTTAATATTTTTTTCAATCTCTCAAACACCATTAGTGTTTTATAATATTGCAAGAAAATATACTTTATTTTCTTTTTTCTAAACATGTATTAACTACCATTACAGAAAAATGATACACGATTTTTTCTGTAAATAAAGAGTAACTTTTACATGTATTTCATTTGCACTTCAGATCGCAGCCAAACACGGTTGATTAATTTATTTCTATGCTGTCTGAAGATAAAGAATGTAGTCATCACTGTTTTTGTGTGTCTGTCCATCAGATTTTTGTCTTGAATGTATCCCAGGGCGTACTGGAAATTAAACGAAATGCATATATTAGGAATGTTGCATTTTTGGGTCGATTGTTTACATAGTATACAAACGCCAAAATTTCCTGAAGGTAGTTGTGCACGTGCTTTACCATTTATCGATGTAATCAAACCGCTCGGTAAACGAAATCCAGGAAACGGTTATTTATAGCCGCGCTATTCTTGTCGTTGTGACGTCAGAGTGCTGTTGATAGAGAGTTATCTGTAAGACCTGGACTGGGACATTTGGGACATTGGCAAACAGTGCAAACCCAGATCATACGCCGCAGAACACGGCATCTGATTAGGGTCTGCACTATTTGCTTAAATTACCGGAAGTTAAAGGTTTACTAAAACAGTCTAAACTCACCGTTCAGGACCGTTTCCCCAGCCTACACTCAGAGACAATCGATCCACCAGTTCTGTCCGTGCTTTGATTCGTTATCCCTCATGTATAGACAGTTAAACAGTCGGCTGTTTTCTGGCTTTAGGTCACATTAAGCCGTTTTGTTGCTTGGGTTGGAAAGGGACATATCGCCTCTTTGTCCGATACGTCCTGTCTCACTACTTCTATATAGATAAACTTCTGTTTTACCTGAATTCGTATTTTTGAAACATAGAGCATGTGATTACTTGCTGAGATAAGTTATATAATTCTGTCTGATCAGAGCCTCCACTGTTTGACACTCATTCAGTAGTTTAGGACTCATTAACAGACAGTAAAGTAGAATTGCTAAAATTTTAGGACAAGTACAGTAAGGAGTTATGCTGTCCCAGTATTTGGGATAAAAGTGCTATATCAATTTTTCAGATAATGGCCGAGCTGATATCCATGGAGATACCTACAGATGCCACTTCAGAACAGAATCGTGACACCCCACTGCTACTCAAGCTTCAGCAAGTGTATTCACTAATGGAAGCGTGTAATACTGACAAAAATACTGTCAGAACATCCGAGTCAAGCAAAACCAGAAAGACCAAATAAACAATGCTGCGTGCTCGTTATATGAACAATGTAGATACTACTACTTAACATATTGTTCTTTTTTGTTGTTGTTGTTGTTGTTTTGTTTTGTTTTGTTTGTTTGTTGCTTTGTTCGTTTGTGTGTGTCTGTGTGTTTGTGTGTTTTTGTTTTTGTATTTTTTTTTTGTTTTTGTTTTTTTTTTTTGTTTTTGTTTTTTGTTTTTTGTTGTTGTTGTTTTTTGTTTTTTTTTTGGGGGGGGGGGGGTTTGTTGTTGTTGTTTTTTTTTGTTTTTTTTTTGGTTGTTTTTTGTTCTTTTGTTTGTTTGTTTGTTGTTGTTTTTTGTTGTTTGTTTTGTTTTGTTGTTGTTGTTGTTGTTGTTGTTGTTGTTCAGAGAAAATAATGCTTGACAGTTCATGTGATTCGTCTCGCAGACGATTCGCATGAAGTGTCGGATCTTGTTCCTCTCAAAAAAAACTTATGGAAAGGTCAGAATGTCGTCTGCTACAATTGAGCTTAGCGCTTTAAGCTTTAAAACAACTGTTTCCTTAGATTGCGATAATATACTGTTCTTAATGCAAGAAAAGGGACCTTAACGGGACTGAAAATAGTTGGTACATTTTCCGCTATGTATAGAAAGGGAGACAATCTGTTGACTTTGTGTTTGCTCTCCGGCAAGTCAAGCATCTTCTGAAAAGGGATTTAGTCTAAAAGAAAAAAAGTTGCTCCCAGAGTTAAGTAGATCACTTTGCAAGCGGGAGAGAGAAACAATTAAACAACATTGTCTCCCCTAAAGAGCATCACTTTGTCGTAGTCCATTTGCAAGTAAAGCAGGTTCCATCAGACATTCATGCAGTCTGATGACATCACGAAAACACGCCTATATAATTTTGACCCCCTTAAACCCCACTTTTATATAGTAAAACTGGGGTTTACATTATTTTTCTTGTTTTGCTAAAAAATATAGATTGTGGGTACTCTTTAGACCCGCCTTTTTAGAATAGACGTGTTTTCGTAATGGAGTCTTCGTCACCTGCCTACAGAATTACTGGATATCTTAGAATATATGGCCGAACAGAGGAGGATCTAACCAGACTGGGATTTTTATACAGGTTGATCTGGGCCTTCAGCGTAAGCATATGGCATACTCGTTGTATTCTTGTGTGGTACACCATATGAAAGTTTGGATTGAAACAAGCCGAGAGTTTTGAAAATGTATATAAGGCCTAACTGGCCGAAACTTTCTAGTGTGGTCCAGAAAATGTGATCGCTTCTGCTGTTTTTCTTTCAGTGTATGTGTTCATTGCTATCAAGGGTCAATCATTTTTAGAATGTATATACATGTATGAGTCACGCTATTGGTAATGGAGACATTGGCAAACAGTGTAGACCCAGATCAGACGCCGCTAAACGCGGCGTCTGATCAGGGTCTACAGTGTTTGCTGTAGTATATGTACAGAGAGTGTGCTGCCGAGAAGACAAAGATGCTTCATGTTAGTATAACCGGTTGCAGACTCCCAATAGTTTTAATACTGACCGCTCCAAGGAGCCTGTTGCAATTCTTCTATGTTCTTGCGCCGGTGGCTTCGTATGTGGCGTTTGTTTTGTCATTGCCAGGTATCTCCTTTTGGCGCCTCGGCTGTGCTTCCTGACAGTGACCACTTCCGGGGTCTTATATTTTCTGTGGATGCAGATGCCCCGAAAGTCTTTTACTCATAAAAGGGCTCATATGTTTTCATATATATTTATATTTACGACAGTGCATCTGATGTCGAACGTTCGTAAAGACTCTTTATGCTATATACGAAGTCTGTTCATGAGGAATAATGAAAACTTGTTCCATTTCTCACACCCTCCAGCAGCTTCGAGCTTGTATTCGCTGTCATCAAGTGTGATGAGGAGGCCGTAAAATGTCGTCCCGTAATTCTATATAACACTGATATTTTTAAATTCTCTGGTCATTTGGGATTGTTGAGCCCATACATTATATGTGCAAAACAAAATGGTCTGCAATTTTCTGTTTTTGATTTATTCTGTATTTCCTAAGGATCCCTATTTCGTAATGTTTATGATCAAAGCAGCTATCGTTAAGTGTTTGTGTTGAAAGCCCGTACTTCGTAATAGTACCGATATTAAATCATCAGTCCTTTGGGACTAGTGGGCTTATACATAATATGTGAAAATAGAAAATTCTCTCGATGCTGCTTAGGTGTCAGGGATAATGCACTTTGTTTTATCAGTCCTCCTAAACAGACTGCAATGTATATGCGGACAACAATAGCCTTGGTCATACTTCGCATCTGCGCACTGTGTTTTAGGGCGTCAATATTTTCTACAGTATCCAGTTCTTCCGATAACTGGACACAAGACATACCTTCGTACATGTGCGTCCAGCAAAGATTCAGATCAGCCTGCGCGTTCGCAGTCTTATTAGAACCTTTGCTGGACGCATTTTTGATTTCCATGGATGCAAAATTTCTTCAAGCGAACAACAAAGACTGATCAGACTGTGCGGATGCGCAGGCTGATTGGTCTTCGTTGGGCGCATATATCAGAAGGTACGTTTTCTCACGTTGCGGCTCATATTTATTGAATTTATTTCATTTTCTTGTATATATTTTGCGGGTTTTAGCACTAGGCACATTCGAAATATTTATGTAAATGTAACTGTTCTAAAATTTCATATTTTTAGCCTAAGTTTTGCTTTTATGCAATTGTTTCTTAAAATACTTAGTGTAATGGCAAACAATGTAGACCCTGATCAGACTGCTCCTTTAGGATCTGGGTCTGCAGTGTTTGTATACGCAAGTTTGTCAGACAGTTTGATGTATGAAGCCGGAAGTTCCAAATATGCCCATGCATGGATTTCCTTCAAACTTCACACGTTATTTGCACAAGTCCCAGCAACTATGAAAATAGACTTGTTTTCTAGAACAAAGAAGTGTGGGTCTCAGGAGAGCTCCCTGATGTACACCTGTCATAAATGTATACCTGTGTCAAAACCTACCAGTATAAAATCAACAATTGAACATGATGTCTAATAATGTGCATCGTTATAGTGAAGGAACTCAATAAGGAATATTTTACTACCATAAAAAGATTTGTATATATGTCTGTAATAATTAAATTAAATTTTGAAAATCCAAAACTGGATGAATTTTAGAAAAAAAAAAATAAGAAAAACAAGAAATTAATCTTTATATTTATGTATGTTTTGGTTCATGTCAACCTACGATTTTTCCATAAAAATATGCGACGTGTGTCCTCTCCTGATATGTGGAGTTTCATGAAATTTAAAAACCGGTAACATGTCTATGAAGAACATGATATTCACTTAGGTCGGTTGAGTGTAAAAATAAAATGTTTTTATTGACCAGTCAAAGACGTCGCAAATATTCTGAAAGTCATCATATAAGTGACAGAAATCAGATTCGAATTATTTTTAACACTCCAGTTCTTGACAAAACGGATTAATTACAATTAGATTATGAAAAGTAGCCGGTGCATTACACAGACCAAAAGTACTCAGAATAGCATTTAACATCTGTATGGGTCATGTAATAAATCCCTTCTCATTCTTTTATCAAGAATCAGCATTACTCTTCACTTTAGGTGTAAGCAGAGTAGCCCATTGTGCATCCTCATCAATTGTCTCTTTTCGTGACTATAGAATGGACATCTTTAAAGGAAGAAATGCAAGTGCCTTTCGTCTGTAAAATATGTATAATTCAAGGTAGGCCATAAAAACGGTATTTTCACTACTACATTTGTGATTTGATTTTGTAAAGCATCAACAGCAGGGTTTTTCTTTATTTTAAACTCAATCTTTCATTACTTATGTATCAATTGTTACATCACAGTGGAGTACAGGCATTCCTTGTTTTTGTTTAACAAAAACTGAATTAGAGCTTAACAGAAACTTCTATTTCCTTGAGCACATGGCTCAGCAGACCACAGTGGTTCCGCTGCCAAGAGCAAAGAAATTCAAGTCATCTATACTATGTTAATACTGTCTTGTAGAACAGCTTTTTTATTGCACTTTTTCAGTGGTGTTCCACAGGGTGCAATTTAATTATCTCTTTGATTTTCCACAGTTTGAAATAACCGGTTAGTTGATTCTAAGCAAACTATAAATAATGGACCCCTCAAACCTGAACCAGAATGAAAAATCAAACATCACCTGAAAAAAAGTCAATTATTTTGTATATTTTCTCATTTTGCTGTAATTTGGGTTATCATATTTAATGTCCAAAACCAATTTGTTACCGGTTTTTGATTTTTAAGAAATTTTGTGAAAATAATCCAGATAGGTATGGCCAATTTTTGTATTAAAATGATAGGTTGACAAGAACTGGAACCCAGTTTAATTAATGGCCAAATTTGTTAGAAAATAATTATGCAATTGAATTATGGGGACCACTTAACCCTTGTCCTGCTGAACCCGGATATGTTCTGTCTTTGCAAACAGTGTAGATCCAGATCAGTTGGCTTCTGAAGAAGTCAACTGATCTGGATCTGCACTGTTTGCCATTAAGTATGTGAATTTATATCAACAACCTGGATCAAGTAATCTGATTGGCTGAAAATTAGAAATGGGTGTGCCATCTTAATTTATTCAGCAGGATAAGGGTTAAAAACTTATTTAAACATAAAAGCTCCAATGCCATACAAATAAGTAAATATGTGCTATGAGCATTTTAGCAGTGACTTACTGTTTTATCAGCAAATCGAACATCCAAATTATGAGTTACTGGTAGTTGTGGAGTGCGCTTTTCAGGGGTACCCATATATTCAGATGTGATTTTATACAAAACCGTCTATTTAAGCAAGGGAAATAGATAAAGTTGGAGAGGAACCTTATGCATAACAGTCACATCCTAGGTAATACTTGTGCTTAATATTATAAGATTCTATCTGTGGGCAGAGTCCTATGTAAATTCTCTATAGGCTGAAACCCCCCCTTTTTATGGACATTTACCGTGTTTTGTTTTAATTAACCCTTAAACTGCCAATCACAACAATTGTCGTCTGCTTTATCATCTGCTTGTGATTTTAAAAGTCATTTTTGCAAACAGTGTGGACCAAGATCAGTCTGCTCCTATAGGGGCAGTCTGATCAGGGTCCGCACTGTTTGCCTGTATGCAAAAAAAAAATGTTTGAAAAGTTTGCAAGAATATTCAGCAGATGACATAAACAGACATTTTCAGATGCAGTTTTTCTTGGCATCTTAAAGATTAACTGAACAAATCAGTTGTGTTTAATTTGAGCATGTATATTCAATGTATAGACTAAGACCGGGAGCATTATACATTTATACCGTATTTCTGTGTATATAGTTTTAACTGCAGATTTGGATTCCACTGTAGGCAGTCATATACAATAACGATGATGAGCTTTGTTTGAAAGGTCGCGGACAATAATTGTGGGTGCATGGGTGTGTTTGTGGTCTATATTTTATCAGTAATGTGTATATATTTACCTAATAGTTATATTCCATTTATATAGCTAATAAAACTTTCAAGTTTGTTTTTGAGACTTGCCTTTTGAATATGTTTTCTTAATCTTACTTTTCTCAAGTAAAGACCTTGGTGTTTCACTTCTGATACGCAGCATGTGAAAGGGATTTTGTGTCATACGCCAAGTCTGCCGACACAATGATCAGAACTTTCTCCGTTTTTTTGTTGTTGTTTTTTTTTGTTTTTTTTTTGTTTTGTTTTTTTTTTTGTTTTTTTTGGGGGGTTTTTTTGTTTTGTTTTTTTGTGGCCGTGTGCGTGTGTGAAAAGTTTACTGTTACATTGTGTCTACTTGAGAACATCTTTAGTTGGATTCAGTGTCAAAATTTATCCAAGCTGTAGGTCTTTTATCTACATTTCAATTTTGTTGCGTCACTGTCCACATGATGCCATCAGCGTCATTAAAGACTGAAAAAACCATCAATCACTAAAATTTGGAAGAGTCCATTTTTCAATTTTAAGTATGTCAGGCTATATGATGTAGATATTCCAGAAGAAAAATGGTTAAACTATTTGCAAACAGTGGAGACCCTGATCAGATGCCGCATTCTGTGGCATCTGATCTTGGTCTGCACTGTTTGTCAGTTATTCGTTTAGGAGTCTCCAGTCTTCAATGGGTTAAGGGCTAAATATGGAAAGAAAACAAAGCTGCTTGCTTTTGATTTCAGTTTTTGTTTTTTCATTCCCCATTTTCAGAGACTTTTAGGGAGTATATTGCTTCTGACTTGACTGTCTTTCAGTTTGCTTTCATCAGAACTAAACTGTAGGGTATAGTGCCAAGAATAAGACCACGTGCGTTTTTATTTGCCCAACCAGTTGTTGCCTAGCATCACAAAATTAGAATTCTGGCAAGCAGTGCAATTACAAAGTAGTGAAGAAGATGCTGAAGATTTTTTGGTCAAGCTACAGTCGACTCTCACTATCTCGACTTCACTTATCTCAGATGATCGCTTATCTCGAAGTAAAAATCTGGTCCCTGTTTTAATATGGAAATCTAACAACACGCAACTCTTAAGGAGCAATTTCTCCTCTTTTCCACAATATGTTTAATACATCTCTAACTTCAGGAGTCATATTACATTATTCATTTGTTAAATGTGGTTGTTTGATTAATTTTTTCCTCAGTTCTGCAAATCTGATATGTCGAGGTATGGATATCTTGAAGTATTTCAGAAAGTCCCTTGGACTTCCAGATAACGAGAGGCAACTGTAGCTTATTTCGGCCAGTTAGGCTCTGGTATAAATTTTCAAAATACCCGCAATGGGTTCAATTATCACAAAGAATCAGAAAATATAAATTATGCACACAGCACTAACAACAGCCGTAGTGAAGATATAATCTATAAGGAATGATCCTTAAGAACATTAAACACACATACACACAAACACAATTGAAAATAGCTGAAATGTCAAAGTTTTCTGAGCTAGACCAGCGATTTCAGACATTTATGCCTCATCAGTGACACTTTATAAACTTTAAAATTCCAGGAATGGGTTCAATGACCACAAAGGATACAAAAATATATATACTATATAGTGAAGAATGGGTGATGGCTTGTGGCCACCACATGGCACTACCACAAGCCACAGTGAAGATAGATTCCAAAAGAAATGGTCCTTGAGAGCAATGAACACACACACACACACACACACACACACACACAAATGAAAATACAGTCAAACTTTCTTTCGGACCATAGAAAATTGTTCCGAGACATGGATAGTTCGAGCCACAGAGGGTTAATCATGGTGCCAGTTAGGAAGCAAATAGCGATAATTTAGGGATGTTGTTTTTCGATTTTCTACATAATAGTTGTATGTTGAGTGTAATCATTAGAATTGCCTCATTGAGGCAATTCTAATGAGTACACACAACACAATTACATGATAAAATAAGAAATATTCCAAAAGTGTTTGTTTTCTTGAGGTATTCGTAGGGACTCAAAAACAAGTTTGAATTAGCCATGGTCAACGAGTCATCGGTGTTCGAGTTATTGATGTTCGACTGTACATGCAGCTGCAATGTCAAAGTTTTGTGGGCCAGAAGTCTGTTTTCAGAGCTGACATTCTCCATGAAGAATAACTCTTCATAAGCAAGTGCTTATACAAGTTTGCACCCTTCCAACTTTTTATCACACACACACACTTTGAGTAGAATATTTAACCCTTCTCTTGATAAACACAACATGCCCTGTCTTAGCAAACAGTGTAGATCCAGATCAGTTGGCTTCTGAAGAAGCCAACTGATCTGGATCTGCACTGTTTGTCATTCAGTATGTGGATTTATATAAATAATCTGGATCAAGGAATCTGATTGGCTGACAATTAGAACTGGGCGTGGCATCTTAATTTATCCAGCATGACAAGGGTTAATATACCAACCTAGAAATTATCAGTCACATTGTCAGAAAACATATCTGATCAGACTGTGTGGATACATCGACTGATCTGAGCCTTTGTTTAGCACATGTCAAAAGGTATGTTATATTTTTGGTCCAATATCCAGGGTCCAGTTGTTCAACACTAACGACATCAATAGTTAACGTATCGTTAAAACTTTGATCATCAAATACTGCTTAAAAGTTAATATTTTTGCTGAAAAATGTGAGTAGATTTGCATTTTAAGCTTCTCACATTTTTTCAGCAAAATACCTGTGAATTAGATATTGTACTTACTACATGTAGAACAGTTAACATTTTGACCACTAACGAGCTCATTTAGCTAATGATGCTTTGAACAACTGGGCCCAGATTGTATAATAAGGCAAGTCTAAGGTCACTTCTTTTCTTTCTTTGTAAGATAAGGGCTTTACTATGCTTTCAACATTTCAGTCATATAGCAACAGTATCTGGATGTGACAGTGCAATGCTCACTTTTAGAGTACTGCCTCACTGAAATGATGATGATGATGTTGTTGATAATGATGATGATGATTTCACGTTTTACATCCATTTCAACAGCATTTAAGCAATATCGAGATGGTGGAAAGGTGATAATGAAAGGCTCTGTGCAATGAAGTGCTGTACAGCCATTAGATGAATTCTGATTTCAGCGGGATTTGAACTGGGACTTCATGATCGGAGGTGAGGAGAACTAATCATTCTGCGAACAAGACACTTCTCCCCACTGAAATATCAGCCTCTGACATGACACGATATTCCAACCAGTCACATTATACCAATACTGAGCTGACCAGTTCTGATTCCCAGCTCTTTCTCAATGCTGAGTGCCAAGCAGAAGAGTAGCTAGTACCATCTTTTTCAGTCTTTGGTATGACTCAGCTGGGGATTGAAAACCCCCACCCCCCAGTCACAAAATGGATACTATATCAATTGAGCCACTGTGCAGGTGCACTACTTTTCTTACTTACTTCAAACTGGAACAGTTACTGTTCTGTTTATTTAATAACCACACAACAATTTCTCCATTTCCAGTTTTATTCCACACATCTTGTAACAATATAACTTCAGTTATAGACAACAGACTTGTCTTTCTAATTATAAAGCCTGATACGAAAAAGAAATCAACTGCCATGTCTCCTATCAGCATAGCCCAAGATAAAAGCCGGAAAGCAGCACCGGTAATCAAACTACAAATGTACTAACTGCCTCCAAGATGACCTGGTGCAAAACAGACAAAAAATTATCCAAAATTTTCACTTCAGATAATGCCACATCAGCAGTTATGCCACTGGCCTTAGCCCTTAAAGCAGACGACATTCTAAATTTGTTTTTATTATAGTTCAGAGAAAATAAGACTTGAAAATTCATGTGAATCATCTGCAAGCAGATGATTCACATGAAATTTCAAACCTTATTTTCTCTGAAAAATTAAAAAAAAAAAATGTCTGCTATAGGTGTGATTAATGCTTTAAGAGTTACCTCTAGCAAACTACATTTTCCTAAAACTTTTCTTGCCACTTACTATTGTCAACTTCAACTAAATATTTTATATCAAAATTCCATCTAATCCTTTAACCATTATAACATTAAGCCCTCTCTGGGTAAGTTTAGCAGATGACAAACTGATAATATTATTCTTACTTTTTCTAAAAAAAATAGCATTCATAATAACCAGGTATCAATTTGCATGAAATCTATGAGGCTTTTTGAACTACAGAAACAACCAGTCATCTGGTAGGGCCAAATTTCTTAGAAAAATAGAAGAATATTTCAAAACTATGTCTGCTGAAAAATTTTACCCAGTTTGCTGAGTGCCAAGTGATATTTACTACTCTGTTTCTTTAGTATGAATAAATACATCTTTTTTTATGTACTGAAGCTTAGCTCTATCGAAACTAACTGGGCAAAACATATCTTTGTAATATTCTCATTTATCAACATTAAATAGTTCCTCAAGTTTTTAATTACAAGAAATTAGCACTTTTAATTGCATATCACACTTACCTTAACTACAAGGACAGACATGCCTGTGCAAGCAGTAAAGACACAGATCAAAATTGCTCTTTTTGACACATTACTGGATAATCTAACAGACTTCTTTAAATTTTTGAACAAGCATAGCATAAAGAAGTTTCAGTTCAAATACTGCTTTTACCCTAAGCATTCAGACAGACAGATTTCTGGAAAAGGGACTAGAAGTAAAGAATTTAACCCAAGGGGAAGCAAATCCTTTCCTTTTAAAAATCTTGGAGTAGTCCCTTTTTTACAAGGGGCTTCATATCTAGGATTGCAAACAGGAATAAAAGTTATATCCCTTTTAGAACTGGAAGAAAATCAACCAAGCATCACAAAAACATACCTATATAATTTTGACGCCCTTAAATCCCACTTTTATATAGTAAAACTGGGGTTGACAGGGGCAAAAATTATTTTTCTTATTTCTGCTCAAATCATAAATTGTGGGTACTCGTTAGAACTGCCTTAGTGAGTAACCACAATCTATGTTTTGAGCAGAAATATGAAAAATATCAGAGTTTTTTATCTGAAAATTTTCAGTTTTTGGAAATGAAATTTTCTATATATTTGAACAGGCGTGTTTTCGTAATGGGGTATCAAGTTCCTGAACCCAGACCACTGTATCAGAGCTCTAAATAAGATAACCAAACAGCAGCACAATTTTCTTACTTCTCCATGTAAAAATCCCTGATTTTGAGCTATGTAATAAAAGTACATACAGTTTTCCAGCACAATAACTAATAATGTTTCAGATGAGAGAGGTAATGACATATTAAACATTTCTTTCTTATTTCACTCATCTCTTTCTGCAACCCCATCCTCAAACCCCGTAAGACAAAAACATATGCAAGGTAATTACTATGAGTAACCATGATGTATTTTTCTAAAGAAAAAAAGATTTAATATTACCATATTTACCCTGAGCAAACAGTCTAGACTGAGATTAGGTTTTACACTGTTAGTCACTCAGAGTTTTGAACATATTATGAGCTAGTAAGACCGACCTGTTCAAATCTTAGAGCAAGTCTGATCAGGCATTAAGGTGTTCAAGTCTATACAATACTATATTTACCATATCTACCCTTCTGACAGACAGGCCTGAGCAATATGTGTAGACTAGGGGTGTAACGATACATCAATATATCGATGCATCATAATAGTGAATGCCATGATACATAGCTACAGATAAGATGGGGTATCCACATAAAATTTTTCTTATTTCTCGACGAAAACATATGTTGTGGGTACTCATTAGAAGCGCCTCGCCAAGGCGCTTCTAATGAGTACCCACAACATATGTTTTTTCAAGAAATAAGAAAGATATCAGCATTTTTCAGATGAAAAAAGTGCCTTATCTGTTGCTATGATGATAGTGCTATCGTGATAGTGTTTTCAACAATCGATAACTATCACTGAGAGTCTCAACTATCAATAGTTTTGAAAGTGTTTGTCCCTGTAGATTTTCTCCTGTAATACCATTCTGAAGGTTTTTTGGTCTAAATTAACAAAGTATGAGAAAAAAAGGATTTCTGTTTCGCAAAAATGAGAGCACAGCTGATATTTGAGAGGGCAGAAATATTATGTATCTTAAGAGTCAGTCTGGTTTCATCAAATCAGCGAAATCCGTTAAAACACTGTGTGATTTGGAGATGGTGATAGTATTGTGATGCATTGTGATATTAAACCCTTGATAGTGATAGTATCATGATAGGGATATCTCTGATAGTGATAGTATCATGACAGTCATAATTTGGCATGATAGTCAGCTCTAGTGTAGACCCAGATCAGTCTGCAGAATTGCCACTTGATCAAAGGCTAAACTGTTTACCACTCTTCCAGAAACTTAATACACAAGAACAGGTAGAAAATGAACTGCTTCAAAGGATTTAGACCAAATCCTTAGGGCAAATACAGTAAATCAGATTTTTTTTATCTGATCTGGAGATAGCCTAGCAAAAATCTCTACTGTTTGCTATTTTTTCTCTACAAGGTCAGGATATAAATGAGCCCAAAGGTCATAATTTTCTGCTATGAAATAATCCTATTTTCTTGGATCATCCTAGAAGGCTTAAGTTTGTCTTTTAGGTTATGGATACATCTCCAAGAGAGACCACTCTTACCAGAACATATCTGCCTCCCTTCCCAAAGGGGGCTTTTCGCAACAGAAATAACTTGCTCTGCCGGGAGCAAATTTTTTTTCCTTCAGACTAGCCTCCTCCGGAAAGGGGAGTTAGTGTAATAGTCTATAACTACAGATAAGGCACTTTTTTCCGCCAAAAAATAGTTACAGTTTTCTTATTTCTCCATAAAAACACATGTTGTGGGTACTCATTAGAAGCACCTCAGGTGCTTCTAATGAGTACCCACAACATATGTTTTTGTGGAAAAATAAGAAAATTTTATCTTGATACCCCCTCTTATCTGAAGTTATGTAATACAATAGATTTCTCTTCGCTGAAACATGTGGCAAACATTTTCAGTTTAGAGTGCCCTCTCTCAGGAGTCCACTCACTTTAACATTTATTAAGAGTTTATCACATGAAAAGTTTAAATTATAATTTCTGTGTCTCCTAACTCTTCGTCTGATGGCAGTTCCATCTGATCTACTGGTATATAATTGGGATCAATAAGAGGAAGTCCTTCTCGCTCCCTACGGTCAAGTTCCAAATATGCTTCCCGCTGTGCCCACTCTCGTAACCTGAAAAAAGGAATGAAGATGATCTATCTTTGACCTACAGGTCAAAATAATCCAAAAAACATGCAGTAAATACTCTGCAGTGAGCTTTTAATGAGAATTAATATATTACGGCTGAAACACTGTCTTATCTAGAGCAAAATTATTTCCAATTCGGACACTGTTAGTGCAACAGAAGGCTTCCCATATTTTTTATACAGACATATTTGGGGAAAATTATCACCACCCATGATGGCCATGTCTTTCAGGCCAAATCTGGGTTGTTGTTGTTGTTTTGTTTTTTTTGTTTGTTTTTTTTTTCTTCTTTTTATTTCCAAGTTCTTTTAGCTACCTGTATTAACCCTTGTCATGCTGAAAGAATTAAGACGCCACACCCACTTCTAATTGTCTGCTAATTAGATTCTTTGATCCAGATTGTTGATATAAATTCACATAGAGAATGGCAAACAGTGCAGATCCAGATCAGTTGACTTTTTCAGAAGCCAACTGATCTGGATCTTCACTGATTGCAAAGACAGGGTGTATTCTGGTTCAGCAGGACAAGGGTTAACATTCATTAACCTTCATTCCTGCAGACCAATACAGGTGCCTCTGCAAACAGTGTAACAAGTGCACAAGCAGTTTCATCGTGATCTACACTGTTTGCCATTCTGTTATTGATTTTTGACTGAAACCCCTATTTGCAACAATGGGTGTGTCCAGATTCAGGGACAGATTGTGTCCATTTCAACAACTCAGGCGTGAAAGGGTTAAGTGATGATTCCTGTAAAACTGATTCTAATTCATCATCACTTAATTACATAAATAAAAATAGCTCAGAGGAGCTAAAAATATCAATACTTTTTGCAAAGAAAGTACCTTATCTGAAGCTATATGGCCACATAATAGGAGTATCCTGTTTGATTTTTTTTTTCTTATTTCTCAAAAAAAATCATCTGAGTACTACTGCATATACTTTTGTGGAGAAATAAGAATATCAATTTCTGGAACAATAAATTTCATTCAGGGTTGATTTTTACCATTTTCTTGTCCCTGAAATATATAAATGCTGAAATTTTCCACAGCTCTGACCCACCAGATAATCAGGGAGCCAACTTTACCTAAGTTACCCTATTTGACCTAATTACTGTATGCACTGTGTGCTTAGGTTTTTGAAAATTACTGGAAAAACTTACAGCCACACATCCACCGAACAAGGGTACACTTAAAAGAAAGATCAGCAGAGGCCTTCATAAGGGGCATATTCAATGATGCTTATGTGATATTTTTTCTGATTATTTTTATAAAAGCATATATTGTTGGTACTAATTTGAATTGCACATATTTTTTTTTCATAAAGAAGTAGATTAAAGTAAAAAGACAGTTAAATCTAAAAGACTATGAAATTGATTGACTGTGTGTTTATAGGGGTATTACAGGAGTATGTGTTTTAATTGGGTCAAATGCATTTTTTTCCCAGCAAACACACAATGTCGCAACAACTTCATTACAACGTTGCAGCGACGTTGTAATGACGTTGCTGGGACGTTGTGTGTTTGCTGGGTTTGCATCAGAGTAGTACTGAGAGTACTCATTGGATTTTATTATCTAAATTGACCTTATCTCCATAAATTCACTGGTTCCCAGTTTTCCAAAAATGCATACCTGTAAAAGCCAAAAAACCAATAATGCAAGCGAGAAAATAGGGCAGTAATTATGAGATTTTTCGCTACCAATACTGGAGAATCAACCATTATTATTGCATAAAAAGCATGGTTTCAAAGAAGAAGATTTTTTAAGGTTTTCCCATTATAAGTCTATGGGAGTTAATGATCCCCCACCCCACCCGGGGCATGCCCAGTTTGGGCCTCAGGGGCTTGATTGGTAGGATTTATGTAGGGGACCACTAAACATTGCTACATACTACATATGTAAGCTGTGGGCCTCATGGTTTCAGAGAAGAAGATTTTTTTTTTAAATTTTCCCATTATAAGTCTATGGGAGCTAATGACCCCCTGGGCATGGCCAGTTCATCCCCAGGGGCTTTATTGGCAGGATTTATGTAGGGGACCACTAAACATTGCTACATACTAAATATATAAGCTCTGGGCCTTATGGTTGCAGAGAAGAAGATTTTTTTACGTTTTTTTTCCATTATAAGTCTATGGGAGACAATGACTTCCGGGGCATGGCCAGTTTTGGCCCCAGAGGCTTGATTGGCAGGATTTATGTAGGGGACCACTAAACATTGCTACATACTAAATACATAAGCTGTGAGCCTCATTGTTTTAGAGAAAAAAAAATTTCCTATTATAAGTCTATGGGAGCTAATGACCCCGGGGCATGGCCAGTTTGAACCCCAGGGACTTGATTGGCAGGATTTATGTAGGGGACCACTAAAGATTGCTACAAACAAAATATATAAGCTGTGGGCCTCATGGTTTCAGAGACAATTGTTCAAGTTTTTCCCATTATAAGTCTAATGACCCCCAGGGCGTGGCCAGTCTGGACCCCAGGGGCTTGATTGGCATGATTTATGTAGGGGACCGCTAAACATTGCTACATGTACATATTAAATATATAAGCTCTGGGCCTTATGGTTTCAAAGAAGAAGATTTTTTTAAGTTTTTTCCCATTACAAATCTATGGGGCTAATAACCCTTGGGGTGTGGTCTGCTGGACCCCAGGGGCTTGACTGGCAGGATTTATTTACGGGATCACTAAACACTGTTACATATTAAATATACACATGTATAAGCTCTGGGCCTTATGTTATCATAGAAGATTTTTAAGTTTTTCCCTTTATAAGTCTATGGGAGCCAATGACCCTGGGGCGTGGCCAGTTTGGGCCCCAGGGGCTTGATTGGCAGGATTTATGTAGGGGACCACTAAACATTGCTACATATTAAATATGTAAGCTCTGGGCCTCATGGTTTCATGAAGAAGATTTTTTAATTTTTTCCCATTATAAGTCTATGGGAGCTAATGACCCCTAGGCATGGCTAGTTTGAGCCCCAGGGCTTGATTGGCATAATTTATGTAGGGGACCACTAAACATTACTACATATTAAATATATAAGCTATGGGCCTCATGGTTTCAGAGAAGAAGATTTTTTAAGTTTTTCCCATTATAAGTCTATTGGAGCTAATGACCCCCAGGACATGACCAGTCTGGACCCCAGGGGTTTGATTGGCAAGATTTATGTAGGGGACCACTAAACATTGCTAAACACTAAATATATAAGTTGTGGGCCTGATGGTTCAGAGAAGAAGAGTTTTTAAGTTTTTCCCATTATAAGACTATGGGAGCCAATGACTTCCAGGGCAATCTAGGCCCCAGGGGCTTGATTGGCAGGATTTATGTAGGGGACCACTAAACATTGCTACATACTAAATATGTAAGCTGTGAGCCACATTGTTTCAGAGAAAAAGATTTTTTTACCCATTATAAGTCTATGGGAGCTAATGACCCCGGGGCGTGGCCAGTTTGAATCCAGGGGCTTGATTGGCATGATTTATGTAGGGGACCACTAAACATTGTTACATACTAAATATATAAGCTGTGTGCCTCATGGTTTCAGAGAAGTAGATTTTTTTAAGTTTTTCCAATTATAAGTCTATTGGAGCTAACGACCCCCAGGGCGTGGCAAGTCTGAACCCCAGGGGCTTGGTTGGCATGATTTATGTAGGGGACCACTAAACATTGCTACATGTACATATTAAATATATAAGCTCTGGGCCTTATGGTTTCAGAGGAGAAGATTTTTTAAGTTTTTCCCATTACAAGTCTTTGGGAGTTCAGGACCCCAAGGGGCAGGACCAGTTTGGACCCCAGGGGCTTTATTGGCAGGATTTATGTAGGAGACCACTAAACATTGCAACATACAAAATATATAAGCTGTGGGCCTCATGGTTTCAGAGAAGACGACTTTTAAGTTTTTTCCCCATTATAAGTCTATGGGAGCTATATCGCGGCATGGCGGCCATCTTGATTTATGAACCGTGACCATTTTTACAAATAATCAATCCCCCTTTAACACAGGGCTCCACATAAAGTTTGAAGACATTTGGCCCAGGGGTATCAGAGGAGAAGTCGTTCAAAGGTGTGAACAGACGGACGACAGACAGAGAGTGATCACAATAACTCATCCTGAGCCTTTGGCTCATGTGAGCTAAAAAGGCACTTTTTTCAACCATAAAGTACTGATATTTTTTTTTATTTCTCAAGAAAAACATATGTTGTGGGTACTCATTAGAAGCACCACAGTGAGGCACTTCTAATGAGTACCACAATATATGATTTCTTTGAGAAATAAAAACTCTGTGGACACCCTCTCTTATCTGTAACTATGGATAAGGCACTTTTTTTCAACTGAAATTTATTGATATTTTTCTTATTTCTCCACAAAAACACATTTTGTGGGTACTCATTAGAAGCACTGAAGTGCTTCTAATGAGTACCCACAACATATGTTTTCATGGAGAAATGGCACTGATGCATACCACTGAGTTCTGTCTTAGCTGCTAACACAATGGGACTAGCTAACTGCCACTGGCATTTCAGAAAAACTAAAACTTACCGATGATCTGGCATGTACATAAACAGGAATATACATGTACAGAAGGCAAAGGACACGTAGATGAACATGGTCATATTGTGGGCAAAGCCATCATACTCTCTGTCAACATAATCAAAACCATACGAAACCCAGTTCTGAAATACAATTTTAATGAAACAATTGCAAGTATGTTAAATAGTCCTAAAATGTTTCTAACAATATGGCATATGCAAACAGTGCAGACTCAGATCTGACTGCTCCTAAAGGAGCAGTGATCAAGGTCAACACTGTCTGCCATTCCACTAAGTATTTTAACCTTTAAAATGCAAAGAAAACCTGCATCTGAAAATGTCGTCTGCTGAATATTCTTGCAAACTTTTCAAACCAATTTTTGCACATGGGCAAACAGTGTGGACCCTGACCAGACTGCTCCTTGAGGAGCAGTTTGAGCTGGGTCCACATTCTTTGCAAAAATGACTTCTAAAATCACAAGCAGACGACAAGGCAGACGACAACTGTTGTGACTGTCAGTTTAAGGGTTAAGAAATAATAGCATAAAAAGCAAAATTTTGTTAAAAATAAGTATGGAATAAAGTGTTCAAATTTTAGGACACTTACCCTTTAGGGTCATACATGTAGCTCCAGATAAGACTCCTTTTCCAACCAAAAAGTATTTGTATTTTTCCTAGTTTTCCATGATAACATATGCTGTGGGTACTCAGCAGCATGACAAGTTTGTTTGTGTTGAGGTTTTACGGCCCAGTCAACCCAATGGGGTCATGTCGAGTGTGGTCAGTTTACCTAACCACACGTTTACTGGGCAGGCTTAGTCCTCTAAGTGGTTAACCAGTAATATGCACATTCTTTCGCCAGAAACTGACAACTGCCCTTCTTGAATCAGCGGAAGGGGCATGGCAAGTTACTTCTTATAAATACCACAATACATTATGTATATGTTTTCATGGAGAAATAAGACATTAACCCTTATCATGCTGAATAATTTAAGATACCATACCCGTGTGTAATTTTTAGCCAATCAGATTGTTTGATCTGGATTGTTGATATAAATTCACATACTGATTGGCAAACGGTGCAGATCCAGATCTACACTGTTTGCAAAGGCAGGGTATATCCGGTTTCAGCAGGAAAGGGTTAAGAAACCACACCTATTGAAATATATTGAGAATTTTACCACCAAACAAGACCTGTCACCTGACAGGATAGCTCGCCTGATATTGCACATTTTGTTTCTGGAAAATTCTAAGTCCGTGACCTTTTTTTTAGACATGACCTGGATGTGTGTGCGTGTGTGTGTGTGTGGGGGGGGGGGGGCAATATTTGTCTTTATACCAAATAGGAACTAAATCCATCAGGTAGTTTAGAAGTAATGAGATCCTAAAAAACTTTGGCGTAAAGTTTTAACTTCAAAATTCTTGAGTCTGTGACCTTGACCTTGATATGATCTAGGGTGGTGGGGATTGGTACTGTGTAAAAATTTGGACCAATATGTATCATCATACAAAAGATGAATGAAATATGTGATAAGAATAGGATTTAATGAAGTCTTAAAAACTTTAAAGAAAACTTTAACATTTAAATTCTAAGTCTGTGACCTTGACCTCAAGGTCATAGTCATGAGTGCTGATGGTGCTGATGAAAATTTTTGACCAGTATCTATCATGATACCAAATAGGAACTAGATCCATCATTTAGTTTAGTAGTAATTGGATCCTAAAAACTTTGACATAAAATTTTAACATGAAAACTCTAAGTCTGTGACCTTGACCTTGACATGACCTAGAGTGGTGGGTACGGTACTGCGCAAAATTTTGGACTACTATGTATCATAATACCAAAGATGAATCAAATCGGTGATAAGGTTGGGAAATAATGAGGTCTTAAAAACTTAAACGAAAACTTTAACATTTAAATTCTAAGTCTGTGACCTTGACATGACCTAGAGTGGTGGGTATGGTATTGCGCAAAATTTTGGACCAATATGTATCATCATACCAAAGATGAATCAAATCGGTGATAAGGTTAGGAAATAATGAGGTCTTAAAAACTTTAACAAAAACTTTAACATTTAAATTCTAAGTCTGTGACCTTGACCTTGATATGACCTAGGGTGGTGGGGATGGTACTGCGCAAAATTTTAGACCAATATGTATCATGATACCAAAGATGAAGCAAATCGGTCGCATGGTTAGGAAATAATGAGGTCTTAAAAACTTTAACAAAAACTTTAACATTTAAATTCTAAGTCTGTGACCTTGACCTTGATATGACCTAGGGTGGTGGGGATGGTACTGCGCAAAATTTTGGACCAATATGTATCATGATAGGAAATAATGAGGTCTTAAAAACTTTAACGAAAACATTAACGTTTGTGTGGACGCCGATGCCAAGCCAACGCTGGGGGTAGTACAATAGCTCTCCGTAAACGTTGTTCAGGCGAGCTAAAAATGAAACTTTCAAATGAAAAATTCTGGTAGGTTTCATTTTTCTGCTCAAAACTTAGATTGTGGGTACTTGTTAGAACTACCTAACGAATACCCACAATCTATGTTTTAGAGCAGAAATAAGAAAATTAATGTATACCCCTCTAAACCTCAGTTTTACTGTATAAAAGTGGGGTTTAAGGGGGTCAAGGCTATATAGGCATGTTTTTGTGACGCGAAACTTGACCGGATAACCCCTCTTCACTGGAGCTATATTACAGAAATTTCAGATCCTGGACATTTCATATCCCGCTCAATTCATACCTATTCCAAGACATGTTTTACTCCAGCTCAGGATGATTCATACCCTGGCCCCAAGGTTATAAAACTTCTTTCATGCTGAACTCAGCTGAACATGAAATTTTTCCTGCTGATAAATCTCAAATTACTAACAATTGCAAATTCTTTCTTGCTAAACATAGCTGAGCATGAAAATTTCTCTGCTAATAAATATGAAAATACCAATATTGTTGGCATTTTCATATTTATTAGCAGAGAAAATTTCATGCTCAGCTGAGTTGAGCATGAAAAAAGTTTTATAACCTCGGGCCTGGTCCTGATCATAATTTAACCACTGAGTGCCGGATTATTCATACCATACATGAAAATAACATGCATGTACATGTATCTTGATAATAAGTATTTATTTTGTGGCATGTTTTAGTTTTACTCGCATACATGTATGTATGGAGCAGCTCAGATATGAAATAGTGGTATGTATGACATGTACATGCATCTATCTAACTGTAACTAAATGTTCTCGTCGGCCTTGGTCAACTCACAACAGATAAAACACTGTTGGTTGTATCAACCAAGGAATGCTCTAAAATCTAAAACCTTCGAATTTTGGACAGGGGTTCAGTACACTTTAACTCTAAACGAGCTAATCATAACTACAGCAGATGACACTTTGAAATATTTTTTTTTTATTTTTCTGAGAAAACTAGAAATGTGTCCACAGTACAAGGATGCCCCCGCTGTGGGGTACCTGACTATAAAACTGCAAAATTCTACCTGGTACAAATGCCTTAACCTGAGTCTAATAGGATCACGTACGTACATATGTACAAACACAACGTACATACGTACGTACACACATTCATACAGACGGACCTACATTCGTAAGCACGTACGGAAAACCTAAAAACTATATGCCCCCAGCATCATCTGATGAATCATTTGAATCATCTGTCTAGCATCTGCCTAGCAGATAATTCCTATAAATTATTGTCATATTTTCATAGCAAAATAACAATATAAAATGTTGTCTGCTACAAATTTGTTTAATGCTTTAAAGGTGACATATTCCTCAAAAATAGTTATTTTTTATCCAAGTAAGGTTAAATAAATTGATATACATGTATGATAATAAATTGATACATGTACATGGTATTAATACAATCATAAAATGTGGCATCTGACAGCCTGTAAAATTTCAGTTAGTCTTTGTTCTTGAACTGGATCATAAATGTTTTTTTTTTTTTTTTTTTTTTTTTTATTGTACATTGTATCTCTGAATTAACATTGGCAACAATAATTCAGCCAACATTTATTCAGAGATATGATAAAAAAACATTTCATTTTTATATATGAAATGGTTCATTATCATAACTCATAAATATGGTGCGTTTATGAGATTCATTTCATTTTTGATCCAGTAAGAATGAGACTAACTGAAAATGTTTTATTTTTTTGTTTGTTTTTTTTTTTATCATATTATCATATCATAAATATTGTGTGTTTATGAGATGCATTTCATTTTTGATCCAGTAAGAATGAGGGACTAACTGAAATTTTACAGGCTGTTAAGTGCCACATTTTATGATTGTATTAATACAATATATTAATTTATTAAACCTTTCTTGGATAATAAAATGTCTATTTTTGAGGAATATGGAGCCTTTAATGGTTAAGTATATGTAAGGACTGCATGCAGACACACTATAAACTGTTATCATGAGAGCTAATATGAAAGTTACCTCCAACATACCATATAAAATGCAAAACGGGTTGAGCCCACTCTGAGGCGAGTTGGTTACAGGCCGAGTTCAATGTTACTGTAACCTCAACTATGACAACACCATGATATACATGTACATTGTAGATTAATAGTATGTTTTTGATTAGACTGACTCCATTCGTTTCTACACTTGTCTTTTTGTCATTTAATTATATTACTTCCTGTAGCCTTATTTATGTAGCTCTATTTTCTTTGATTCTATTTTACTGAAGAAATGTTTGTTTGTGTTGAGGTTTTACGGCCCAGTCAAACCAATGGGGTCATGTTGAGTGCAGTCAGTTTACCTAACCACACATTTACTGGGTAGGCTTAGTCCTCTAAGCGGTTATCCAGTATTGTGCACATTCTTTCAGCAGCTTGTTTTTTTTTTTTTTTTCAAGCCCACACCTATCTTTTCTGAAGCAGAAATGAAAGTTGGGAATAGCATTGACCGATTTTTCGAAATATGTCTATGAAATCGACTAAAATTCAATAAATCAGGAGAACTTACCTGTTTGTAGACACTTGGAGGTCTTGTAAGTCATGGCCGGAAGTTCGCTTAAAGATTTTCAGTGCATAACTACCGGCTACCCCTTACTAGATTACCAGGTGTGTATCATTTTCTTTTTGGAACTGTACTTTTGGATGTATCATCAAGTATCACATTACTAGCCTCACAATACGATATGTGTATCAGCAGAAAAAGTATCACAATACAATACCATTTTAATGACTCATTTCGCCTCTGAGAAACTTACCTAAATGTAAAACTTAAGAAAGTCACTGGACTATGAACTATAGGTCACAAGTGACCCAGTTCCAAACTTCACCTAGAACTCATCAAAACAAACATTTTGTGCTAGATGATGATGATCACTTAAAAATGTGAACTCTAGAGAATTAACAAGGTTTCCATTTATTTGACCCCAAGTGACCCAGTTTCAAACCTGACTTAGAAATCATCAAAACAAACAATCTGAGCAAGATTCATGAACAAAACACAGAAACAGAAAAGACGAACGGTTTCTGATAAGATATGGTCAATCAGAACAAAAGATTTTCATCTAAAATAAACAGCAAGCAAAAAACTTCTTCAACCTTCGGATCGGGACATTAACTGGAGGCCCCCCTGTGCATGGAAAGTCACACCCCGTGCAGGTTAAAGAACCCTACGGTAATTCGAAATGGTTACTTGTAGGCCTTCATCCTCTAACCCGGAGTGTACAATGTACACCTGTCAGACCTGTTACCGATTACATACAAATGTATTCGATTACAATTACAATTACTTTGTTATTTCATGATTACAGATTACAATTACAATTACATCTTTCCTGAATGTAATCAATTACAATTATAATTACATTGCAATGTAATTGATTACAATTACAATTACTTTCTTGTTGTTCTGTGTTTAAAAAAATTCTAGTTTAAATTAATAATCTGTTTTATTGTTCTTTCAAAGCTTCATGCATGGCATGCTATATCTTCTGACAAGATGTTATTTATATTCTTTATACCATATATTCATTTTTTATGATATTCCATTTACTATACATTTTCTATGACATATGGTTATTTTTTACTCTTCCTCTTGGTACCATGAGATGGTTCAAAGACTTATAGTGCCTGGCTTTTGTTGTACTCCCTGGGGTGCAATATAATTCTGTCAGGCTGTTCATCTTAAGCATTGATATATAAAAATGAAAACAACAATGGAATTAAATCAAGTTTTCATCTGTTATAAATAAGTTTAATTTGCATAAGCAGCATTATTAAGCTTCATGGAACAAAGGAAAGAACAATCCCTTCTCTGTCTAAAAATGTAGTGTGGTGGTTGATCGGGGTGGGGGTGGGGGACAAAAAAATCAATCTTGGCCCGGGGCTGTACAGTTTAAAATTTGCAGTGAATAAGTTTTGTTAGGACATTGCTTTACCTGTCAGTAGACCAGATAAGAGGAGTAAATTGCTTATAATTGAAGGATAATTTTCCTTATCTTTCAATGAAAACATATGTTGTGGGTACTCATTTGAACTGTCTCATCGAGATGGTTTAAATAAGTACCCACAACATATGTTTTCATTGAGAGATATGAAAAATTATCCCTGAATTATCACTAATTTACTCCTCTTATTTGGTCCTCTGCCTGTATGAAAGCACCAGCTCAAAACCTGTCAATGTCCTCAGGCAATATGTCAAAACTTAACACACCTTTACAGAAGGGTATAATTGGGCCAGTTTTAGTAAATGCCATAAATAATTCAAGTATTTGGATACTTGATAAATAGGCCTATGCAAACAATGAAGAAAAAGTACATCAGGGTCTACATCCTTTCAAATTCAAATGTCATTGTTTAGATGCAGAAATATATGACAAGACCACACTCCAACTATACATTATGACAGGTCAACTTTAGCCACTTAACAATTGTCCAAATGTATATAACTTTTACAGTAGGTCATCTGACATAAGAGACATTGTTGACAGCATATGCACACAATAAACATGAAATTATATAAGTCAGTAAGTTACTGTAAAAACACTAAAATTTTCATTTTCCATATCACATGACTGTATGGAGACAGTGAAGGCTCTGGTGGGACTGCACAAATTCAAAGCTGCACCTGAAATGCCTCTTTGGCACATGCCTTTACCATTATCACATGGATTAGTCAATTCTGATCTGGATCTGCAATGTTTGCCTTGATTTGTCTGTCCGAAAGTATAATACACCGTTAAACAACCATGTTATATCCAAATAAAAACGTAGAGATATATTGATAAAAGACTATAAATGTTTGCCAATTTAATTACTTTGATTATTTGCTAATTCATATCAGCTTATCCATGTGTGAAATTTCAATTTCCTTTGATCTCTAAGATGTATTTTTTAAATTTTCTTTTATCTCAAAGATGTATTGTTTTAAACAAACCAATACAGAGTCATTAAGTCATTAAATGTATACAAATCAAAATAATTATCTCCAGTACTCTTGTTTCTTGTCAAGTTGTCATACCAGAAATGATTTTTTTTTTCAATTCTATTCCTTCTGACTTATTTTATTTAAATATCCATATTGTAATCGTATTGTAATCATCAAAGTAATCACGATTACAGGCTGTTTTGCAATGTATTCGATTACAATTACAATTACTTGTAATCATAAAAATTAACGATTACAGATTACATTTCGATTACTCAAAACTTGTAATCGATTACATGTAATCATGATTACTGATTACAATTACAACAGGTCTGACACCTGTCTAGAATGTTCGAGAGGGCATATGGCAGTATGTAGAGAAAGAAAACTTCTTTCTAAGTGATGTCGAAAGACAGTAGGCTAGAGTATTTTCGTATTATTTCCCATATCACAGGTAAACGAATGTCTTTGGACTAGTAAATATTTTGATTCTGACTATCAGTCTCAATAAATGATGCTGCCAAAATGCAATTCATCTACAGAGAGAAACTATGCAAAAACTAGAATGTGGGATGCACATACCTTGAGTTTATTTGGATCTGCATCTGCAAAATGTTCTTCCAATTCTTTTAATTCCTGCGATTTAGGTTGCGGTGCCGTCATTGGAGGTTCTACATTGGCAACAACATCTTTCTTCTTATCTGAGGTGGAAATCTGACAACAGGAAACGTATTTCGTTCTTGATTTTGCTAAATTATTGAAAAGTAATCGGCTATGTCGAGAAAACCTCAACAAGGTCGCCATGATTATTTTGTCCTCTACCTTTGGTTACCGACACGGTGCAAAATAGTCGTATACTGCATATAGTGAACTGAGAGCCAGCTGCAGTTAGACTGGTTTCGTCAAAACTGTCTCAAACCGGTCTCCCTATTTACCGACAAGAACCGACAAGAGCCGACAAAAAGTGACAAGAGCCGACAAGAAGTGACCAGATGTGACAAGAAGGTCATAGACGCATTTACTGACATATATTATGTAATATATTACATATTACATCATATTACATCTTTTTGCACCTTACACCCCCACCTCCCCGCCATTTTATGGATTTTTTATTCGTAAACCGTTACTCAACTGGTAGCAGATATATTTTAGACTTTTTTTTTTTGGCTAGATGTCTGATTCTTGGTCTAAACCTTTTTTCTGGGTCTATACTACATGTGTGCGAACAGCAAAAGCTCTGGTTTAAGCTCCTTCAAATGAGAGAGAGAGAGAGAATGAAAGAAAGAAAGAGAGGAATGGAGGGAGAGAGAATAAACAACAGAATTAATTATTGGAAACTGGGAATTAAAATTGATAAATAGTTTAGTGTCATAATGTTATACATTTTTCATATCAAAGCTATGTTGGCTTATATGTATTATGAATTACAAACGAAGTGCAAGTGACATAACGAGTCAAAGCTATACGCAGTGACAGACAAAGCTGCTTGTGGTTAATCGACCGAAGTAGCTCAAAACTGAATGACAGCAATTATCTTAATGAGTGGCGTTTATTTAATGAATGAATACATAAATGGAGGAATGAATGAGAGCCAATGGATACCAACATCAAACATATGACAACATGGTCCACCACCTGATGAGACTTGCAAAGGAGACGAAATGGGTTTCTTTTATGTAAAAAGTGACAAGTCAACACTTGTTCAACTACTTTTTTGTGGTGTTTTTATTTAATTTGACAAAATGAGAGACAGCTACATCCCGTCTCTAAATACCAAGGTTAAAATTACCGACAAGAAACATTCAAATTACCGACAGGAAAGTGTAAGTAAAATGTGAGCTTGTTCTCTTGTCGGTAAATCGGGAACTTAGTCTTCAATAGAAGTCTGACTGCATTTTGACTATACATGTCATTTAAATCCATCAGTCTCGTCTCAAAGATAAGATAAATTTCCTAAAATATACTTGGAAACGTTAAAATATTATATAAAAAACTTCTTGTCGGCCTATGTCAGTGATAGCTCAAACCGGATATACCGTTAGCCCATTAAATCTTTTGTTTGTAAATGTGGTTAGTTTTCTGTTGTGATAATGTCTTTTCCATTAAATTAATTAAAAGTGGGTTCATAGATTAGAAAATTATCAAAAACATACTTTTGAACATTAATATACACAAGAAAATAACAAAAAAAGTGACTTGTCACCATAAAATATCTCTCGTCGGCAAATGCGGTTAATCATCTGAGGAAGAAGTGTTCCATTTCCTTTCCAAAATCCTTTAAATTTCAACAAAAGGGATTTCTACTTCAAGACAAAATTTGTTTCTAAGGTAAGAAAAGCATCTAAAACATACTTTCAAAACAATAATATACTCGAAGAAAATACACGAAAGCTTCTTGTCACTTTAAATATCTCTTGTCCGTAAATGCAGTTAATCATTTGAAGATATATAGTGTTCCCCTTTTCCTCCAAACTCCTTTAAAATTTTACAAAAGGTGGATTCTATGACAGAAACGTATCAAAAATATATTTTGACACAATAATATACTCGAAGACATTGAAAGAAAGCTTCATTTTACCATAAAACTTTTCTTGTCGGCTCTTGTCACTTTTTGTCGGCTCTTGTCACTTCTTGTCGGTTCTTGTCGGCAAATAGGGAGACCCTCTCAAACCGCAGGTATATTCCGGTACTGTAATATTTGCGCAAGGCGCAAAACTTCCTACCGGCCGCATATTGATGATTTTTTTGCAAACAGTGGAGACCCTGATCAGAGAGAGAGAGAGAGAGAGAGAAAAGAAATTTATCTGTTCTAAGTTCTTGGCAACGTTATAACTTTTCTACTGATTCTGTGCGGCAATTGGAGAACTCAGGACTGTTTTCTGAATGACACTGAATCATCTTTCTAGTTCGAGATACCGTTTAAGATGTATGCTTTGTCAAGATTTGCACTGCGCAACTTGTATCACATATGTCAAGTGTGATATATTGACATATAATTCATTTCAAAGTCAGCAGTATTTCAGTTTGACATTTTCTATAAACATTCTTATGCCATGATAATCAGTCCAGATACTTTATCTGATCACATGCTCCCATTAAAGAAATTTTAATTGGTTGGTCAGTGTAAGAAAATATTTTGACAGAAGCCTAGCTGGTGCCGCATGTTAGTCTGGATTTGAGAGAAACAGCAGGTGACTCTTTGGGATTGTTCTGGTAACACCTATTTAGATATTTTCCGTCCTAAATTAAATCTGAAACTTTAAAGTGGAAATAAATTAACTGTTGTTGGAAACTGTATTTGAAAATCATGCAAAATTATAAAAAATGTGTAAATTAAATAAATAAGCTAAGAAATTGTGTAATATAAGAGCTGAATTGAACCTTGTTATTCATTATAATAATTCCCCATAGGAACAGGTGACTTAAATACTACAAAAGGTCAGCGAATTAAAGATCAAACAGGCACAAAGTCTGTGATTCCTCATTCCCTTGTTTTAATGCTTTAACCATGATTATTTCAATCGAAAAGGTGTTAGTTTAATGAATGCATTGTTTGGTATGATGTGCTACCGGAGCTGGTTTCACATTAAGCATGCGTTACCGATAACTGCATTAAATAAGTTTCGGTTCGTTTGATCGAGCCGTAAAAAGAAAAAAAAAAACGGTCCCAAAAATGATATGCCCAATAACATGCTCGTCCAAAACGTGACCAAGCAATGACCGGACCGGCCAGACCGTCGATGACAGCCTTGCTTTGAGGTTGCGTGGCGGAAAAAAAGGTAAGAGAAAAGTCCAGGGAGTGCCACAATCACAAAATGCAGCCCTTCCCAGACCCCAAGAGGAAGAGGAAACCGACAAATCCAAACAAGCACAAATCGAACAAACGTACGAAAGGCACTAAGATTAGCTCTCTCTTCCCAAAGCGAGGTAATCGCAATACTAAAAGGACTGAAAAACACAAGAACAAAATGACACACGGAAAGACATACAACAAAACGCCTCGTAGAATAAACCACAAATTAAGAAAGAATAAGACTAACACCGGGACCACCGCCTTAGAACGGTCAGTAGAGTAAACCACCGGGGATTTAAAGCACTTTTACAGCTAGCTAACTTCACCCTGGGTCCCGATGCTAATACAGAAACACATAAAATTCGGTTCGCATAAGCCACGTGCACTGTCGGACTTCTTGGTTGTCCACGTGTGTCTTTCACTCGAGCTAGGTTGCTGGTTAGGTCAATCCCTAAATACTTTGAAGCAGTCTCAACTACGAGCTGGTGTCCCTTCAGTGTATGGCCTGATTACTACGTGCCTTGAGTTGGTAACCTTCATCAAATTGGACTTTGCTGGACGAAACTTCATCCCCCAGGTAACTTCATTTAGCATATTCCCATTTCGCCTACTTTCCATTTAGCCTACTCCATTTTGCATATTCCCATTTGTCTGATCACCATTCCCATTTTGTCAACTCCGGAATATTATCAGTTGAATTGTTAAAATCGGTCAAATGATTTTGATGTAACATGTTTTTAACCTGATTTTAAACTCATCTCATATATTTTAACCTATCATCTTTCATCGTCTACCTATCAAACCGTTCAGTCTCCTACCATGCCTTGCTTTAATCAAAATTTCCCAACCCCCAAAACTCTTGACACGCGCACCTGTCTAGAATGTCCTCGCTACGTGAAAGAAAGAAAGATGGTATGATGTGTCAAACACCTCCATGGATACCGGGAATACCATAGATTAGTATGGGCCCATTTGGGGGTCCATCGAATTACCTCAAACTACCCCAAATCACATAAACTACACCAAACCACCACTGATAAAATAAAATATACAACATATATACATACAAATACATATATTGATGCATTTTGGTGCATATATAGGTCTATTTGCTCACTAGCTTAGATTGATGTAGTTTGTTTCTAAATTTATGACTTAATCTGCAGAACATTTTCTGGCATTATACTGTATAATTATAGTATGTGTTCGCCTGTCACATTAGCCCAAGGATAAAATTTTACCCTTAGTTTGCAGCTGGCACCGCGCAATTGAGAAGCTGCTGATGATGTAAGCTGCTGACGACATCACAAGCCAAGAGTTATCTTTCTTACTGAAGACCTCCAGGCATATTTTCGACAGAATTTTAATGTACTTTGAGCATAAATATTTTCCTTGTCTCTTGGCAAATTCTGATCAACCCATAACTATTTGATTCTTAAATACCTAAAAATAATCACGGTGAAGTTTCCAGTCACTTAGACTTTTCATCATCGAGAAATAATGACAGTAAAATGGTGTCAGGTGTCTCCAACTTGGCTGATAAAAGGAGAGTAGCCTTACAAAACTTTGGCCTATGCAACCTCTTAATCCCCTACGAATGAGCTTTAAATATCTTAAATTGGATGTAAATATTTCAAGTGCAGCAAAGTCAATGAATACATTTTATATATACAAAAAAGTGGTTTGAGATGGTTTGGGGTGGTTTTTTGTTCTATTTTTCTTCTCATTTTTGTTATATTTTCTCCTCTTTTTTATGTTTGTGATGTTAAAGCGTCCTAGTCCAGTTCCTTGCGCAGCTCGATAGCAGCGTCAAGCGTTAGTTTCCGATTTATCAGACACTTTTCTGTCTGGTAGACTGGTTACCGGTATATCAGTATCCTTACAATACAGGAGGGTAAACACTACAGAGAAAATACCTCATCTATAAATATTCTGCACTGCAGACAGGACTCGAGTGAGATCAGTAACATATAAAATAAACAAACAGATATAACTGACGTATGTTGCCCTTTAAGTTATGTTTAACAGAAATGTTTAGAAGTGGTACTGCAAATACATACATACTGCATTAATTGTTAAATAAATTGTGATTTTTTTTATAAGGGAATATGAATCTTTAGGACAATGATACAGCTTTTTTTCTGTGACCTCTTAAATAGTTAACCTCTAGAACAAATAATGAATTCGAATAAGTAATTACGTACATTAGCATCTTTATGCATGTTAAGCAACACCGAAATAGAAAGTAAATCTAAAAGTAGATCTAAAATATTTTTTGTAGATTCTGTTAATCTGACAGCAGTATTCTGCTGTGTTTTATTTGTATAAACATCTGTCAACATGCATCTGCTTATTTTCAAGGCCTTTAATACTGAGTTAAATATAGAACGCTTTACGTCAGCCGTGGGAATTTCGCTACTAACAATAGACTGCTTAGTAAATTTCGCACCAGGCGACTATTTTTAATTCTAATAGTCGCCTGGCGAACGAGGCTAAAAGCGTCCCAACCATTTTTTTTTTTTTTTTTTTTTTTTTTCATCTATTATTATTCAGATCACCAGAATATATTTAATGTTAGAACCATAGTAGCCCTGAACCGGATTTGGACCGTTTTGTGCGGGGATTTTCTTTGTCTTTTTTATGTTATTTCTTATTTTCTTTATCATATTCATTATTTTCCATCTCTTTCTTTCCAGTTAAGTGATATGAAAGTGTCCCTTTTTATTAGTCAGGAAGCCAGAACGTACTTATAATGACAAAATGATATTAGCCCCGATTAACATTATTAGATTACCATTATTAGATTAATCAGTGTAGACCTATTAATTTGAATGTGTTCAAAGTGACACTTGTAAGGAAAGTATTCACTAAATTTGACATGAATCACCCAGAATGAAGTTTGAAATATAAAATCACTTTCAGTATTCCTGGTTATTCAATATCATTGGTAAACATGGCTTCGTTTGCGTTATATGGCGATAGCTACATAAAACATCTAAGAAGATTCTGCAATTATGATTTGAAGGTACTTAAACTTATGTTATGTTATGTTATGTTATGTTATGTTATGTTATGTTATGTTACGTTACGTTACGTTACGTTACGTTACGTTACGTTACGTTACGTTACGTTACGTTACGTTACGTTACGTTACGTTATGTTATGTTATGTCATGTTATTTAGTAGACTTTTTGAAATAGAAGCTATGCAAAATGAAAAAGCCAAGTTATAAGCATAATATTTAGAAAATGTTTCTGAGATAGATAGATAGATAGATAGATAGATAGATAGATAGATAGATAGATAGATTGTCAGTTATTCCCAAAAATCTTTTTTATTATCTTGCTTAACCATGTGCGTTTGATAGCTAAACCTTGCCTGACGCGATAATCAGACTGTTAATCCTTTGACTCGATAATTAAACAGTTATAATTCAATTAAAAGTGGTATTTCGAATAGATTAAATAATCCATACAGTTCAAAAGAAACCGCTTGCTGTTGTCTTCTATTTGTCCAGTTATATGAGTTGAATGAACGAAAAATGAATGAAAAAATGAATGAATTAATTATTTTTTTTATTATTATTCAAATTTTCCAATATCAAATAAATATGGTCGATTAAATAGTAGCGAAATAGATTATTGTCCTTAATTGTTCCTGGCGTTATTAATAAAAGGTTGAAAGAATAGTTTAATAGCTGAATCCACAAGTGTTTTTGTTTTGTTTTGTTTTGTTTTTTGTTGTTGTTTTTTCTTCTCCTTCTTCTTCTTTTTCTTCTTAACTGGATACCTTCTGATACTAATTATTGCCTGGTGCTGGTATGAGGGGGTTCCTATTTCTATTCCTGTGTGCTTTCAATTAATTTCATAATGTATCTGCAACAGACATGTTTTTTTTTTTGTTTTTTTTATTGTTTTTTTTTTTTTTTTTTTTTTTTTTTTTTTTTTTTTTTTTTTTCTGTTTCCTTGTTTCCTTTTAATTATATATATGGAGCAAATATGTTTTCCTTTTAAATTGCTCCATTTTCAGATAAAGTTGGATGTATTAAAAGGGAAAAAGGATGACATGAAAGTTGTTTGATCTTAATCGAAACAAATCTTAATACGTATGGATATGGACGGTTTCAAGTGCAACGGTGCATTACTCTTGGTGTAGAGTGAGTTGTCCACATGGAGTCTAGATATGTTTCTTTTAATGGGAGTAGAGGGTGATAAATGTTTGTAACTATCTACACTTCAGGGTAATTAATACACTTTCAGGTGAGGCAACTGTTATAAATTGATCGCTGCATCTCTGTAAATCGGACAACTCTCAAAAGAAAGAAATTGCTTCCCTAGGCATAGGGAGCAAATATTTCATTTTTCTATTTGTCCCATTTTCAAATAAAGTTTTGTGTAAAGTACATGATGTAAAGTACATGGTGATATATATTTGTAATTATGTGTACATAAGGGTAATGGATTCGCTTTAATGTTGGGTATTTGTGCAGGCTAATCAGAGTCATTATTTGGCACTGTATTTGTGCAGGATGACCAGGGTCGCCGCTCAGTCATTGTTTAGCTCTATATGGGTATTTGTGCATTCTGATCAGAATCATTGCTTGGCACTGTATGGATATTTGTACAGGATGATCAGGGTCACTGACTGGGGCAAGCCGATTAGTCATTGCTTAGCGCTCTATGTGTAGTTCTGCAGGCCGATCAGAGTCATTGCTTAGCGCTGTATGGGTTTTTGTGCAGCCTGATCAGAGTCATCGCTCAGCGCTGTATGGGTATTATTGTTAGCGTCCCATAAAATGGACACTAACAAACAGTGTAGACGCAGATCAGACATCACCAAGTATTCCTGCTTAGCCCGTTTGTGTCTAGCGTCCTATAAAATGGACACTGACAAAAATATAGACACAGATCAGATGCAACAGAACCCGGCGTCTGAACAGGGTCTGCATGGTTTGCATTTATGACAGTTCGTATCATCTGAGTCCGGGCACAGCAAATCCTACAAATAACAAGTTCGCTAAGAGCCTTCAGTGGCCGCATGAAGAAGTATCGTGTCCTTAGCTATAACATATCCTTAACTATACATAGAACGCACATTACATAGCGAAGGCTATGATCAGGCTATATGGATGCGCAGGCTGATCAGAGTCTTCACTGGATGCACATGTAAATTGTAGGTATCGCTGTGGCCTACCTCATGCCTTTCTGAGAAATATGTTCTTTTATTATATATGTGTTTGTGAAAATGATAATAATCAACTAATTGCTTTAACTTTGCGCTTTGTGTTCAGACCCTTTTAAATCATTAAAATTTATAATAATCAACTAATTGCTTTTACTATGCGCTTTGTGTTCAGACCCTTTTAAGTCGTTACGTTTACAAGATTGATAGGAGTGCTTATTAACATACATCTTGTCCGTTCCTATCTTTAGAACATGTTTTTTTTTTTTGTTTTGTTTTTTTGTGTGTGTGTTTTTTTTGTTTTTTTTTTTTTTTTTTTTTTTTTTTTTTTTTTTGTTTTTTTGTTTGTTTGTTTTTTGTTTGTTTTTTTTGTTGTTTGTTGTTTTTTTGTTTTTTTGTTGTTGTTTTTTTGTTTGTTTTTTTGTTGTTGTTTTTTTTTTTCCTAAATTCTTTATAGTTCTACTACTGTAATGTGTCCTGGATACATGTGTCTTTCTCAGAGAACTGTCAGAAATTACAATGGAGACGCTAAACAATAGCAACCTAACTTGGATGCTCCAGGTCCGATCCTGTCTACTTCTCGTGGTGGTCTGACTTAATAATAAATGAACAAAACAAATATGATTGGGACCCTTTATTATTACAAATATAAAAAAAGAGGAGAAAAAATAATAAAAATGAGAAGAAAAATAGGAATTATCACCAATAGCTGGGTCCGATCCGGTTATTACGCCCGATCCGGTCCGATCCGGTGAGTTTACGTACCCTTTTGCGGACTGTAATTAATGAACGTCCAGAACCCGTCTGAATCCAAGAAGGTAAGGAAACTGAGAGCGGAATATTTGAAGACAGATGAAGGTCTGTAAACATTACGTGTAAAGCGTCTGCCAGGTAGCACTTCAATGAAGTTTTTTTTTTTCTACCGAGAGTTCACATATAGTTTGGTTGTTATTGCAGAAATATGTGTCATAAATGTGTGATATGTGCACCGGCTTTTTGGTCCCATTTTATACCGTGTAGTCGTACAGTCATTGGTTCGGACACCAAAAATAGGGTTCGTAGAAACATTGTAACACATTGGTAATGACCGGAACACACTTTAATTTTATATATATATATATATATATATATATATATATATATATATATATATATATATATATATATATATATATATTATTAAAGTACGTTTTATAACTTAATTGCTGATTGTTTGTATGTAGGATGTTGTTTATAATAAAATTGATCTTGGCATACAATAAACCGGAACAAGACAATTCATCCACAAGACAACTCATCAACACGGTTTTTGGAGACAATTCACCGACACAATTGAAGACAACTTGTCGACACTTTTTGAAGACAATTCACTGACACATTATTATGTTGAAATTATACCCAAGCTGATAAAATGAAGACAATATTTTGAAAATAAATGATTTATTATCACGTTTATGATCAAAATAACGAATTTAGGATATTAATTCAATATTTTTTGGCTTATTGATGACAATTAAGAGACCATTTTAATCGCATAGGATGGCTGGCATAAATAAATTTACGCATTTTATTTTAAAAGCATGATTTAAAGGAATATACACGTATAGGAAACTTGGTAAAATATTATTCAAAACTTTCTTAATTAAAATAAAGAAGATGGAAAGTGAAGCTGGATATTCGTTTATACATGTATGAGTTATGTTTTCATTTATTTCCTGAATTTTTGTTGTTCGAATTGTGATAATAATAGGAATTGGACTGTTAATCATTAATACATCAGTGTCATGTAGCAGAATTGATGAGCTTGTACACGCGCATCAGTTGATTAGATACTTGACTGACATGACTATACCTCGATGTTGATGAGCTTGTACAAGTCGTATTATCAATATTGCAGTTCCACAGCAATCAACATCCTAAAAGCTACATGTTAGCCTCGGTGGGACTTTGAGACAGCTCCCCAACAGTCAAAGCGTGCGACATCAACATGATCAAGTCGTCAAGTCTATTAAACTTCCAATTCCGGTCTTACGGCACAGCGGTGGTGCTGAGCGCGCATCCGTCAGCAGCTGCACCGTAAATGATGCAGAACATCAGTCATGACTAAAATTAAAAACCTTTCCGCATTCTTAGCCAAATAATCGATTCTGAGACTGTTCACTGACAGGCAGAACAGGCAGGCTGGTCATTCACAGGTATGATCGATCAAATACAATGTACCACTTATCCATAATTACCCTTAATTACCTATGATTGCCAATTACCTTCAAACAAATGTGTCGGCGAATTGTCTTTAAAAAGTGTCGATGAGTTGTCTTCAATTGTGTCGGTGAACTGTCTCCAAAAATCGTGTCAATGAGTTGTCTTGTCGATGAATTGTCTTGATTCCCAATAAACTAACCTCATTCCATATCATAATATCATAATCGGAATTTTGATTAACATGCAGGTACAGGGGCAACATCCACATTAGTGTGCCCCCTTCCAGATAGCTGGCTTGCTGCCAGAGTTCTCATTAACTCCAGATTTGGAGTAAGTTACTCCAACTTTTCATTTCTGACTCCAACTTTTTGGAAAGTCTCGACAGAAAAGTATGGTAAAACAACTTTTTTTCTGGACGACAGCATTTTACTCCAATTTTCAAAATCCTAGTGAGAACTGGCTGCACGCATGGCAGATCTCACACCAGATCTCCAGGTACGTCTATCATGAGGGTTGATAGCCGAGAGCTTCCACTCTCTGCAATCCCTCTCTGTCAGCTGCTTCCATGTCATTTTTGGCCTCCCAGGCCTGTGCTTTCCATCAACCTGTATGTCAAAGGCTGTCTTCATTGCACCACTGGAAGCGTTCCACATACCATCAGAGTCTTCTCTCCTTTAGAATGAGGTCCAGATCCTCAATGCCAGGCCACACAAGTAGCTCATTGGACCTGGTGGTGACGGTGTCTTGCGGCCTGACATTGCAGATCTGTCTGATCATTGCCCTGTCATTTTGCTGCAGATGCCGGAGGTTCAGCTTTGTCAATGGCCAAGTCTCGCTGGCATGGAGCATTGCACTACGCATACAAGAGCTGTACACACGACCACGTGTTTTGAAAGGGAGGTGGCATGAAGAGAGGACTGGTATCAGATCCTTGAACTTGTTCCAGGCGGTTCTCACACGTGTTGTGGTTGAAAGTTCACAGCCACCTGCTGCTGAGAGCATGTCTCCTAGGTAGCAAAAGGAAGCTACCACCTCAAGCTTGTCAGGTCCGACCTGGACTTCCTTCTGTGGTCTGCCATCCAAGGGGCTTGCAGTTCCCTGGCACCAGGTACATCTATAGTCAGGGTCCTTTTTCAAGCGCTTGAGCCCACTGCATTTCTTGTGCACCCAGTGCTTGCAGCCATTGCAGAAGATGCTGTTGCTGCCCACTCCAGTGCGACAGACAGCGCATGGAAACTCGCCTGAACTCTGCAGGAGGCCCAGTCCCGTACCGCAGATCATGGTCCTTGTCTTTCTTGCATTTACTCTCAGTCCTTTCTTCTCCATTGCTTCTTTCCAAGTCAAGAGCCTCCTGACACATTCCTCAAGTGATTCAGCGATGATAACAAGGACATCGGCATAGAGGTCCTCCCAGGGGACCCCAGAGCGGAACTCTCGTGATAAGGCTTCAAGCACAAAGATGAAGAGCAGCGGGCTGAGTACTGATCCTTGGTGAACACCAGCCTTCACTTCAAACTCTTCACTGTACCCCTCACCAACATGGACACGGCATTCCGTGCATTTGCATACATCCCCCACACCAGTCGCACAATCCACTCCTCCACACCAAGTTTTCTCAGCACCCACCAGATGACCTTCCAAGGTACTCGATCAAACGCATTCTCCAGGTCTACAAAAGCCATGTAGAGTCTAATATTGGCAGCTAGATACTTCTCTTGCAGCTGCCTGACAACAAAGATTGCGTCTGTAGTGCCTCTGCCTGGGACAAAGCCAAACTGGGAATCGTCGATTGACACCAACTGTCTGATGAGGCCGTCTACAATCCTCTCCAGGATTTTCATAACCTGCTCTGTCAGCTTGAGACCGTGGTAGTTGCCACTTTCCAGTGCATCCCCTTTTCCCTTGTAGAGGCAGACAATGAAACTCTGCTCCCAGTCAGAGGGTACCTTGCCATCATGAATGATTGCAACTGCAAGGTCACGGATCATGGAGGCGCCCATGTCACCGGCGGCTCGTATCATCTCCACCACTATGCCTGATGGGCCCGGTGCTTTGCCAGCCTTCTTCTGTGAGATAGCCTTCTTAACCATATCAATGGTGATTGGGATGGGCGGGCCTTCCACTGGTGGTTGATATGACAGGTGGTCTGGGTCCCAGTCAAACTCAACATTGAGAAGCCAGGCCTTCTGCTTTGAGTCTTCGCTCATTGACATCTCTCCTGCATCATTCTTCACAGGTTTGTCACCAACAATATCAGTGTTCTCTCTTCTAAACTGGTTAGCAAGGCGGTAGACTTCTGAAGACTTGGGGTCAATATTCTCATGGACATTCTTGTTGGTTCTTGACGAGCATGGTGCATTGTATGTCTGGCATTTCATCTGGCTGCATCATATGATGCCCTAGTGCCTTTACCAGCCTTCCAGGCCTTGAAAGCTGTCAGCTTGGCAGCAATGGCCTTTTCCACGTGTTCGTTCCACCACCAGGTTTCACGACGCCAGTGGTATGGCCGAGTTGTGCCACATACCTTCTCAGTTGTCTTGAGCAGTCCAGTCTTGATGTTGTTCCAGATATCCTCAGTGGCCCCATCAGCTACACCTGCAGATGTGCTCACATACAAGTTGAAGACCTCATGGAAATAATTGCTTGTCTGAGGGTCTTTAAGCTTCCAAACTTTGAGGCGAGGGGTGAACTTGCGCTTGGATTTTGTAGGCACATCAATCCTCATGTCACATACAAGAAGCTGATGTTGCAGAGCTACTTCCTCACCAGGGATCACTTTTACATCTGTGACAAGTTTGCGCATGGTCCTAAGGAAAAGGATGAAGTCTATCTGTGTGGCTATGTTTCCAGACTTGTATGTAATGAGATGGCTGTCACCTTTCTTGAAACGTGTTCCCCAGAAGCAGGTCAAATGCTAGGGCGTACTCTAGGATTCTCTCACCCTCAACATCTGGTTCCGGCCTGCCATTTCCCATCCCACACCCTGTATCCAGTGCCTGCACGGCCAACATGGCCATTCCAATCTCCACATGGGATCAGAAATTCTGATGCTGAGATCCTGGCAGTCACAGCATGCAGCTGATCAAAGAACAGGTCCTTAACCTCATCACTTAAACCACTCTGTGGGGCATACACAGGCAGAAATGTAACCACACGCTGGCCGACTATGAGTTCCACTAAAATAATTGTCAGAGACTCTCTGAACCTCAAAAACTTTCTCTGTCCACTCTTCTGCCACAAACACTCCTACACCAGCAGTGCCTTTGTCATTTCCTGACCAGTAGAGCTTGTACTTGGTGTCCTTGCCTTCGATTGTGCGGCAGCTGCCACCACTGTATCTGGTCTCCTGAATGCAGCAGACATCCACTTTCCTGCGGGATAGTGTTTCCACTACCTCGCAAACTCTTCCTCTCAGGGTGTTCACATTGAATGTTCCCACCCTCAGGTGCTTGCTGGATTCGTCACAATGGCCCGACCCTGCCTCCCACACTTGACAGGACGTCAAGCCGGAGACGTTACCAACAGAACTTTGATGTCTGTTGGCACCACCTAACTCTGAACTTATTTTTCTGCTTGCCATGTAAGATTTTGGAACAATTGTTTTTTACAGGATCGCCTGTCCTAGCTGACATCCCAACTCAGTTCTTTTACGGCATCTGAGTATGCGCGCCGTTCCCGCACTCGGGCAGTGTGCTTTGCCTTTGTCCTTATAAAGAAAGGATCGTCCGCCAAACCACAACAGCTAGAACACCAAGCCATCAGTCTGTAGATGATTGCTGCCTAGCTCTGCCACCCAGGTTGTGGCAGCTTCGTTACCCTGAAGGTGGGGAGGCAACTGTGATAGAGGGCAGCCTCACATTCCCACACTCATGTTGAGTGTCACAGCTGTTTTACATCACACCCAGGACAATATCCATATCCAGTGTTTTATAAAAAATGTGTTGCGATCCCTTTATGATAATGTTTTTCTAATGTCTGTCAATACATTGTTCACTCTCACCATTAATATTCCCTTAGGATGGTTTAAATAACATTTTTGTGATTTAAGTAAATATTTTAATTATAACTTTCTAATACTAAACTCATCATGACAAAATTTTACCGGATAACACTGCCCCCCCATATATATTAATTATTCGATGCTTAACTGAATTAAGATTTCTTATTTTGACCATTTGTAACACGTGAACATACTTCATAAACCTTAAGCCTCAAATAATTAATATTGAAGTATGTTCACATGTTACAAATGGTCAAAATAAGATACAGAATGTATGAACGGACCACATATTCCCAAAAAAAAACATTTATTATTTATTAAGCAAAAAAATAAAAAAAAATTTGAGTGTGTTCCGGTAATTACCAGTGTGTTCAGGTGTTTCGGTGTGTTCCAGTATTTCTACTAACCACAAAAATACCAGGGACTTAAAGTTATAGTTTTCTCTTTCTTGATGTCTCAATACAGTATCCTAAATCAAAGTTTGTACACTTATAGAAAATAAAATATGTTTTGGATAAATATAGCCCAGGTAAGTAGGCATCATTCACAGTTAGCTCCATCAGGTGTGTTTTTATTTTGTGATTTGGAAGGGCCATAAATGTAAAAAACAGCTTAGGTTATTAAATGTAGACAAGGGGTTGAGTACGGCAAAAGGCCCCACTGCCCCAATTTCCTATTCATGTGCTATTATTAAAAAATTGAAAGTGTGCTCACTTTCAAACACTGGCTGAAAATGTCACAAAATTTTTGTCAAAGCAAATCAGTCTACACACTACAGACGGTGAAGACTGAAGACCCATTTTGTGACATTTTCAGAGGTTGGACACAACCTGTCAAACACCCACCCCAAGGCTAAAGAGCAGCAAAACACACATGCAGCCATGAATTTTTGACTGCTGAATAACATATCAATAATTATACAACTTACCAATGGTCACAAATTATCTTCATAAAAAAAAAAAAGCTGCTAAATAACATTTTGATATATTTGACAGAAAATGCTTCGGTTTGACCCTACATTTTCATCACATGACATGTTGTCACATCAGACACAGCTGTCATTGTCCAAAATCAGGTGAACACATCCTTTACATACTGCCTGTTTTTCATCCTGAGGACAGTGATAAAGATTTTGTCTCAGGATGCCAAGCATTCTATTTGTTTTCGTGCACATGTTGCTAATATGTGTATTCCATCTCAAGTTGTGTCTGATTGTCACTCCTAGGTATTTAATAGAATCCACATTTTCAAGCACTGTTCCCTCTAAAATGTAAGGAGCCTCAATTTTATTTGTTCTCTTTCTGGTTATGAGGGCAAGTCAATAAGTATCCAGCCTATCCCATTTCCAATTGACCGAGACACCCAAGATTTTCATGCCTTTTTTCAGTACATGTTTTAGGCATGAGGGCAAAATTGTACCCTTATTGTGTCATTCACTCATAAGATACTGAATGTCAAACATGAATAGCAATGCAAAAGTAAGCTTTTCGTCAAAAGTTGAGTACCGTGCTGTAATTCGGTACTTGTATTTGAAAGGGAAAACAGGTCAGGAAATACATTGCGAGTTGACCAGTGTTTATGGGTCTTCTGCACCATCGTATGCATGCACAAGTTAAAATCTGGGTTGGGGAATTCAAACGCAGTAGAACGTCTTCAGAAGACAAAACCAGGTCTGGATGCCCATCAGACAACACCGATGAAGAAATGTGTAACAAAGCACGGGATCTGGTGTACTCTGAAATGTGAATTAAGGTGGAAGAAATAGCGAATGCATGACACATTTCACATGGTAGCCGTGTACTCTGATAGGCGAATTAAGGTGGAAGAAATAGCGAATGCATTACACATTTCACATGGTAGCATTTTAACAACTTTACATGATCGCTTGGGTATGCAAGCTAACAGCCCGTTGGGTCCCAAAATCCCTTGGTGATGAGCAAATGGCAGCCAGAGCATCAGTATACAGCGCATTGTTGAAGCGGTTTAGGTCAAAGGAAGATGATTTCCTTACACGTCTGGTAACTGTAGATGAGACCTGGGTCCATTATTATGAGCCAGGGAATAAAGCTCAAAGTCGCCAGAGTGTAGGGCCGGGGTCTCCGAGGCCAAAGAAGTTCAAAATGCAACCCTCTGCTGGCAAGGTGATGGCAACTGTATTTTTGGATGCACAAGGCGTTATTATGTTGGACTTTCTAGAAAATAAAGTACAATAACAGTTGCGTATTATACAAATTTGCTCGACCAACTGAGAACTGTGGTCTGTGAAAAACACCGAGGTAAACAGAACTGTGGTCTGTGAAAAACACCCAAGGTAAACTCTCCAAAGGGATTCTGCTCCAACAGGACAATGCGAGAGTCCACACTTGCAAAATTGCGATGGATGCTGTTGAGGGGAATGGGTACGAGCTATTACCGCACCCCGCCTATTCTCCGGACTTAGCTCCTAGTGACTATTTCCTATTCCTAAACTTGAAAAAGGATATCCATGGACTTCATTTTCGGTCCAACGAAGAAGTCGTGGCTGCAGTTGAGGAGTGGGTCAGAGACAAGGACCCTGGCTTCTTCAGGTCTAGGTTGATGGCACTGGAACACTGTTGGTCCAAGTGCATCATTCTAGAGCGCAATTACATCGAAAAAGAAGAGATCGGTCTCACCCAGAAATACATGTAAGTTAGGCTGGTTTTTTTATTGACTCTCCCTCATATCTGCATTATGTTGCATTTAACAGGATGAAATCTCATACCCCATTTTCTTGCCCAGGATTCTGATCTGCTACCTACCGGTATATTCTTCTGTAGTTTCAGTGAGTTCTCTGCATCTCTAATTTCAAGATAGCAAACACAGTCGACCCTCGTTATCTCAACCTCGCTTATCTCTAATAACCACATATCTCGAAGAGAAATTCTGCACAAATAATGCATGACCCTAAACAGACTGTTCCTGAGCAGTCTGATCTGGGTCTTCACTATTTCCTAAGCCCCAAAAGCTTTTGGATCCTTACCAGACACTCATTGGTCGAAGTTAACAATGTTGAAAAATGAAGTTGCCCAGACAATGTCCTTAAATATTAAGTTTTCATGTTTAGCCGAAAACTCCAAGTTTTCTAGGTCAAACTCCTATTTTTCAATTTTAACTCCAACTTTTCACAGAGATGGATTCTTAAACTCCTGCTTTCAAAATCCTAGTGAGAACTCTGATGTCTCTTACTTCAGGAGTCAAATTACATATTCATTTGTTAAATGTGGTTGTTCGATTTATAGTTTTCCTCACTTCTGTAACTCTGGTATTTTGAGGTACGGATATCTCGAAGTGTTTCAGAAAGTCCCTTGGAATTTGAGATAACGAGAGTTGACTGTATAGTCATCTGCAGAAAGCCTTATTTCTTTGCCAGTGTCTGTTGAAGCCAGTCACTAAGGCCATCCTTAAAAAATTGTATGTTGCTGTACCCCGACCCAAGGTAATTTAAATGGGTCGGTCGGTAGTTTTTTTTTTTGTTTTTTTTTTTAATTTATTTTATTTAGGTTTAGTGAAAACTGGAAGATTGATGGATGCCAGGGGAGTAGGGAGAAATGCTGGATGAAGAATGCCATATGCAATCTTTTATGTGAATAAAAAAGAAAACTAATATGTCCAATGAACAGCATCTTTATTTTTCTTTCAACAAATACTGCTAAAAAGAAAGGTACTTTTGACAAAACTTCTGATAACTCAGATTTGTTCTCTCATTCAGATCAGGACAATGAGGTAGCCTCCAGTATGTCTGATTTATCAGATTTTGAGTATCTTTGTTATCTGGTAGTATTCATAGTGACATGGGGCCCGTGACATGGTGGTGAAAAAATGAATTTTAATATGCAATTCTACCTTCTGATCATTTCTCCACTGAGCTTCAGCGATGCTGTTTGACAAAGTCAATTTGCTAACATAATTCAGAATAAATGACTAGAGACCTCAACCCATACTGACAGCTGGAACTTAAAGAACCCTGTTTTCCATCATCAATGAGACAAAAACATTTTTCTCAGCTCGCTGTTTTGCAGCCGATTCCTGCTCATTGTCATGGTCACTGCCTGGCAGTTTGATATGGATGGTTGCATACCTGAGAGACTCATCAAAATCTCTCAGAACGTATGGATTTGGGTAAAACTGTTCTCCATTCACTGTAGAAGAAACCCGTATAGTTGCTAACTTTTCAAACTTGTCCCACGTATCGGTGGGGAAATCATCATCTGACAATCTATCCGTGCAATAATCGAAAAGGTCAAAACATGTTGAAGATTTTTCAACACTCCGAATGGCGTTTTTAACGACGACTGTGGTCTTATTTGCAGTTTCTTCGAATACGGACACACTGGACGTGACCTTCTCCGCCATATTGTTGGAAAATCAATAGACGCTTGCTTTTGCTATGACTGAGTGAATGACAAGCCTCTGCATGAGTGAATGGATAATAGCGGATCTGAAATGGCATAGCAGAACTGAAATTGATGGAAACTCGCGGAAAAAAATCGATAGCCGTGACTGGCCAAAAAAAAGTTTTGGGTCGGCACTATTTTAGTGAGTCGGTCGGGGTACAGCAAACATACAATTTTTTAAGGATGGCCTAATCATCTTCATCATCTTCAGTAATTGCCTCCCTCAGAATCGAGTATTCTTGCAATGAATGGTTTATGGCCATGAGCCACAAAGTTGGGCGGTCAAAACCAGGGGTGGTCAATACTCCCAGAGTGGTCAATATTGGTTGATTTAGATATTGAGTGGTCGATTGAATATTTTTACTAGTCAGTTTGAAATTGTGGTGGTCACTTGGTTGATTGATTATGGGTATGGCCTTTTGGTTGATAATTTGGTGGAATTTATTGAAATAACAGTTGATTTGAGTGCAAAAACTAGCATTTTTGTCTATGATTCTTCAGTCTTAAGACCTTGGCACTAACTTCAATATTACAGTCTTTGCACCTTGCACTGTTTTTTTGTTTGTTTTTTTTTTTGTTGTTTTTTTTTTTTGTTATCTTCCAAAATAGTGAAGAAGTTCCAAATTGGGTCTTTAGGTTTCATATTTGACACTTTCAGTAATAGCTTGATGATAAGATACATGTACTATCTAGATTGCAGATCAATCAAAATTTCACACATCGAGGGTTGAGCGCAAGACTGGCGTAACTGAGATGGTTGTTTTTCCCCAAACCTAATCTCCTCACCATGAAGGTGTTATGAAGATTACAACATTTCTTTCTGTAAACAATGAAAATTTAGGTGCCATTGCTCATATGAGCAATGGCACCTAAATTTGCATTGTTTACAAAGGGGTCCAAGTTGCCCCTAAACAAGGGTTTCAAAAATATGTTTGAGTTACCATAGTCTTGCGCTCAACCCTCGACATTAGGAATAAAGCCTAGTGTCAGTATATAATACCCCTATCAGGGACATGTGATTGGTCACTTTGGCAATTAGATTTATGCCACACCCACTGCAGTGGCATGGGGCAGCTTTTACACCTTTTATTCTGTTTTGACAGCAATTTACAGGTATTGCAGATACTTAAATATACTTCGAAGACATTAGTGAATCTTCAAACATTGTTTGGTTAATTAATTACAGCCTTTTACAGATGTACTACTTCACAAGTTCACAGGCCTAAAGATTAATGACAGGTGTATTTCACATGTTTGTCAATATGTGACAATTTTCTGCAATAACATCAAGATTATGTCAGCTACTTTTTTATGTAACCTTTAAAATATTATGATCAGAGATTATGTTAAATAATTGAATTTTAAAGTTTAAGAGGGAAGAAGGTAGGGGGAAAGAGAGAGAGATGTGTGTGGTACAATCTGGAACAACATTTTTTTTTCTGTCAAACAAAAAAGAACAGACTTGTCTTTAGTTCAGTGAGTCAATCCAATCAACCTCTTCAGTTGACCAGCAATAATAGCGTATGATCAAATAAAAAAAGGACCTCAAATAATTACTGTTATTATGTGTATTAATAAAAACTATTTTTTCTTGTTCACTGATGAAAATATAGTCTAACCTCATCATCATATACATGATGTAGGGGAAAAAGCTTTTAAGACCAGTTTAGCAGCAGGACATAGGCATATACTCCAATGATTTAATCGACTACCAGTCGACCAGTAATGACTGGTTAAAACCAGCCCAGTCAGTACTCATATTGACCGGCTTTTTGCCAACCTTGATGAGCCACAATTAAAAGCAGGTATAATACAGTTGAAAACAGGTTGCCATTACCCACAAAGAATGGACTACTATGGAGGAATTATCTTAATAGTGTGATTTTTAACCTGCACAGGTGGGCTCCGGTTAACATCCCATTCTGAAGGATTAAGGCAAATAGAACACTTGGTTTCCTGAGACAAAACCTTCATCAATGTCCACAGGATGTAAAAGAGGCAGCATATAAAGAACTTGTTAGACCTGGGCCCAGTTGTTCAAAGCTAACGACGTCGTTAGTTAACGATTCGTTAAAATTTACATCGAGTGATACGCAAATATGCTGAAATTTTTTGCTGAAAAAATGTGAGTAGCGTTTGCAGTGCAAAAGCTACTCACATTTTTTCAGCAAAAAATTTCAGAAAATTGTACATAGAATCTGCTAAAATAGTTAACGAAATGGCCCTTAACGAGCTCGTTAAGCTAACGACGCTTTGAACAACCGGGCCTTGTTTTGGAATATGGCAGTTGTGTTTGGATCCCCAAGTACATGGTTCTTCAAGAAGAAATCGAAAATGATCAGAATAAGGCTGCTAGGTTTGTAAGGCCAAATAAAAAATTATGTGTGTTTAGGGTAACATTTTAGAAAAAAAATAGGTAGGGTAGGCAGAGATTTTTTTTTTTTACATTTTTTTTTTTTACATTTTTTTTATGAAGAATAATACCATAATTACCAACTAGCTCATATGGACTTCGTTCAGGTGAGCTAAAAACTGAAAATTTTCAAATAAAAAAAACAAACAAAAAACTCTTGTATTTTTAGCTCACCTGAGCAAAAGCTCAGGGTGACCTATTGTCATCACCCTATGTCCGTCGTCGTCCGTCGTCAACAATTAGTTTGTTAACACTCTAGAGGTCACAGTTTTGACCCAGTCTTGATGAAACTTGGTCAGAATGTTGCCTCTATGAAATCTAGGTCAAGTTCGATACTGGGTTACTTGGGGTCAAAAACTAGGTCACCAGGTCAAATCAAAGGAAAAACTTGTTAACACTCTAGAGGTCATAGTTTTGACCCAATCTTGATGAAACTGGCTCAAAATGTTTGCCTCTATTAAATCTAGGTTAATTTCGAAACTGGGTCACTTGGGATCAAAAACTAGGTCACCGGGCAAGATCAGCAGAAAACCTTGTTAACACTCTAGCAGTCACATTTTTGAAGCAATCATCATGAACCTTGCTCAATATGTTTGTCATGATGATTTCTAGGTCAAGTTCGAAACTGGGTCACTTGGGGTCAAAAACTAGGTCACTGGGCCAAGTCAGCAGAAAACCTTGTTAACACTCTAGCGGTCACTTTTTTGAAGCAATCATCATGAAATTTGCTCAAAATGTTTGTTTTGATGATTTCTAGGTCAAGTTTGAAACTTGGTCACTTGGAGTCAAAAACTAGGTCACCAGGCCAAATCAGCAGAAAACCTTGTTAACACTCTAGCGGTCACATTTTTCAAGCAATCATCATGAATCTTGCTCAAAATGTTTGTCTTGATGATTTCTAGGTCAAGTTTGTAACTGGGTCACTTGGGTCAAAAACTAGGTCAGCGGGCTAAATCAGCAGAAAACCTTGATTACACTGTAGCGGTCACATTTTTGAAGCAATCATCATGAAACTTGCTCGAAATGTTTGTCTTGATGATTTCTAGGTCAAGTTCGAAACTGGGTCCCTTGGAGTCAAAAACTAGGTCACCAGCCGGCCTCGGTGGCTCAGTTGGATGCGCCGTCTGACTGGAGACCAGGAGGTCGCGGGTTCAACCCCCGCCGAGGTCGGCAACATTCTTTCGTGGAGATTGATCATGAAATATTTTCTACGGTCATTCTCTCCCTTCCGCTGATTCAAGAAGGGCAGTTGTCAGTTTCTGGCGAAAGAATGTGCACAATACTGGTTAACCGCTTAGAGGACTAAGCTTACCCAGTAAACGTGTGATTAGGTAAACTGACCGCGCTCGACATGACCCCATTGGGTTGACTGGGCCGTAAAATCTCAACACAAACAAAACTAGGTCACCAGGCCAAATCAGCAGAAAACCTTGTTAACACTCTAGCGGTCACATTTTTCAAGCAATCATCATGAATCTTGCTCAAAATGTTTGTCTTGATAATTTCTAGGTCAAGTTTGAAACTGGGTCACTTGGAGTCAAAAACTAGGTCACCTGGCCAAATCAGCAGAAAACCTTGTTAACACTCTATTGGTCACATTTTTCAAGCAATCATCATTAACCTTGCTAAAAATGTTTGTCTTGATGATTTCTAGGTCAAGTTTGAAACTGGGTCACATGGTATCAAAAACTAGGTCACCAGGCCAAACCAGCAGAAACCATTGTTAACACCCTAGCGGTGACATGTTTGAAGCAATCATCATGAATCTTGCTCAAAATGTTTGTCTTGATGAGTTCTAGGTCAAGTTTGAAACTGGATCAATTGGAATCAAAAACTAGGTCACGGGGCCAAATCAGCAGAAAACTTTGTTAACACTCTAGCGGTCACATTTTTTAAGCACTCATCATGAATCTTGCTCAAAATGTTTGTCTTGATGATTTCTAGGTCAGGTTCGAAACTGGGTCACCTGGGGTCAAGAACTAGGTCACCTGGCCAGATCAGCAGAAAACATTGTTAACACTCTAGTGGTCACATTTTTCAATCAATCATCATGAATCTTGCTCAACATGTTTGTCTTGATGATTTGTAGGTCAAGTTTGAAACTGGGTCACTTGGGGTCAAAAACTAGGTCACCTGGCCAAATCAGCAGAAAACCTTGTTAACACTCTAGCGGTCACATTTTTGAAGCAATCATCATGAATCTTGCTCAAAATGTTTGTCTTGATGATTTCTAGATCAAGTTTGAAACAGGGTCACATGGGGTCAAAAACTATGTGATCTGGCCAATCAGCAGAAAACTGTTAACACTCCAGAGGTCACAGTTTTGAAATAATCATCATAAATATTGCTCAAAATGTTTGTCTTGATGATTTCTAGGTCTAGTTTAAAACTGGGTCACTTGATATCAAAAACTAGTTCACCTGGCCAAATCAAAGGAAAACTTTGTTGATGCTCTAGAGGTCACATTTTTGTAGTGATCATCATGAATCTTGCTCAAAATGTTTGTCTTGATGATTTCAAGGTGATGTATAGTTTTCTGTCCAGTGACTCTCTTAAGTTTTTCCGTTTAGGTCAGTTTCTCAGTAATTATTGGTCCTACAGAGTGATATTTGGTACTTGTGAAGTGTTTGTGTTTAGGTCAGTTTCTCAGTAACTATTGCTCCTACAGCCAGTGATACTTAGTACATGCATACATCTTAGCATGGCCTCTTGAGTGCAGTCATCCATATTTGACCTTGACCTTTATTTCACAGTCCATTAGACATGCTACATTGTTTTACTTGTTAATATAATCATTTTGAACTTTGATCAGAATGTTTGCCTTGATCAGTTCTAGATCAGGCTCTCAAAGTGCTATGTTGCTCAGGTGAGCATTACAGGGCCGTCATGGCCCTCTTGTTTTATATTTCTGCTCAAAAACTTAGATTGTGGGTACTCATCAGAACTGCCTCAGCGAGGCAGTTCTAATCAGTACCCATAATCTATGTTTTTGAGCCAAAAATAAGAAAAATAATGTATACCCCTGTAAACCCCAGTTTTACTAGATAAAAGTGGGGGTTAAGAGAATCAAAATTATATAGGCATGTTTTCATGATGATACTGGAAACAGTGAGGTCTAAAGGATGCTACCAGCATTCCGACAGATTACCTTTAATACCCACATTTAGGCTCTGTAGAAATCTTTACGCATTGACTTTTCAGACCCCCACTGCAAAAACTGACATGTACAAGGGCTCATTCTTCCCTCAGACTATTAGTGAGTGGAATTCCCTTCCAGATTCAATTTTTTCCTCCGCTGAAGTGCAGAAGATGGTGTGTCTAGGTTTATCTATTTGGTGATAGCTAGGGAAAAAAATCCCATATCACAAATCCTGATGAATGAATGCCATTAGATGTCAGTGATGCTAAACCCAGACCAGTGATGTCTTCTTATTGAATAGGATGTTTTACTACAGTCTGGGTCATGCCATTCATATGTTCTTCTTTTTCTTCCCGCTGAAGGTCAAGAGTCTTCTCAGACTGTAAATTTGACCTTGTTGAAGGGGTCAGACAACCATCACCTTCCAAGTGTAAGATTCCAATATTTACAATTGAAACTATGAACAGAGTCTGGTGGACTAAAGTTTAAAAAGGGCAGGGTGGGGGGAAGGGGCAGCAGTGGTGTCATTTAGAGCACCCTTGAATGATTTTAGGTTGTCAACATCGGTGACCCTGGTTGGCAGTGCATTCCACTCTCTGATGGAGTGAGAGAACATATGTAGAAGAACCTGTAAAAATTATGAGTGGCTGCCAGGTTGGTGCCACCGATAACTGGTTCTGTGAATGCTGGGTCACTAAAGTTTTCCTGGCATCTTTATAAGCCCATGCTAGATCTTGAAGAGCATCAGAAGTCAAATGTTGCGCCTTCTCTCTTCAAATGACTGCAATCCAAGTTCCCTGACCATTCTAGTGACACAGCCTGGCGTTCTGTCCCATTAGTTGTTCTTGACATAACAGGCTCCTCTTCACTAGATTTGTTCCAGTTTGTTGATGTCCAAGACTTGGGAGCATAAATGTGTTGTAGGGTCTTTAGAAGACTGATCTGGATCTGCAATTTTCACATTGTATTAAGGTTTTCTGTTAACTTGTCCATAGCTCTTGATAATATCCTTTTTCAATCCAAAATGTTGGTATTTTTCTTAATGCTCCATAAAAATATATGTTGTGGGTATTCATTAGAAGTGCCTTGCTTATAGTCATATGAGTAGGCTCTGTTGTTGTCATCTGTGGTCTGTCATCCTGTCAACATTTTCAAACAATCACTGGGCTGATTGAAGTCAAATTTCATTTGGAGCCTCCAAGGGATTGGGGAACGAAAGTTTATTCAAATGATCCAGGTCACATGACCAAGATGACCATATATGGTAAAAAAGTTCAAAAAATCTTTTGAACCTGTGGGCCGATTGCCTTGAAACTTGGTATGTAGCATTGGAGTCTTGGGCCCATCATAGTTTGTTCAAATGATGACTGGGTTGACTTTGACCCATTTTACGCCAAGGTCAAATTTGATCACATGTTCTTGTATTTGAAAAATTGGAAATTGTTAATTTTCAGAAAACTATTGTTCCCTTTGAACTTAAGCTGCCAGGTTAATGCAATCAGCTAAATGAGTAAATGAAGCTGCAGGGATACCAAAGGTCAAGGTCACTCTTCGACCATGGTAAAAGGTCACTCAGATACAGTATCAAAATTAAAACCTGTTTTTTTTTGTTTTGTTTTTTTGTTTTTGTTTTTTTTTTTGTGGTTTTTGTTGTTTGTTTTTAAATGGCTAGGCAAATTGAAGCCAAATTTCATATGGAGACATTATGGCATTGAGGAACAAAAATTTCTTCAAATGGTCTAGGCCACATAACCAGCATGGCTGCCATGACCATATATGGTAGAAACTTTTCAAAAATCTTCTTCCCAGAAACAGAATGGCCAATGACCTTGAAACTTGGTATGCAGCATTAGGGACTTGGGACCTGCCAAGTTTATTCAAATGATGCCCTTTTTCATGTCAAAGTCAAGTTTGGTCTCTTAGGCTTTTGTATGGAAAAAAGGTCTAACAATGGATTTTTCAGATTTTATTGTAGCCTGTTACATCAAAGTTGATATATGTAAACAGCTTAATGAACTTTTACAGATACAAATGTACCAAAGTTATGTCATTTACTGACCTTTATCGTGGTTGCCTAAGATTGAGTATTATTAACTTCTCTTAAACTACTGGGCTGATTAAAACCCAATTACATGTAGAGCCTGTATGGGATGGGAGAAAGAAAGGCTATTCATGGGACCTTGGTCACATGACAGGTGGCACTATGCCCATATATGGTAAAAACTCTTTATAATCTTTTCCTCAGAAACTGAATGATCAATGACCTTAAAACTTGCTATGCAACATTAGGAATTAAGCCCTACCAAGTTTGTTCAAATGATGACCTTGACCTATTTTACGTCAAGGTCTAATTTGGTTGCTTAGGCTTTTTTGTGGAAAAAAGACCAAACAGTGGATTTTAACCCTTGTCCTGCTGAACCCGGATATACCCTGCATTTGCAAACAGTGTAGGTCCAGATCAGTTGGCTTCTGAAGAAGCCAACTGATCTGGATCTGCACTGTTTGCAATTAAGTATGCAAATTTATAGCAACAATCCAGATCAAATAATCTGATTGGCTGAAAATTAGAAGTGGGCATGGCTTCTTATTTTATTCAGCACGACAAGGGTTAAGCACTCTTGAGCTTTTGGCTCACGGGTAAGCTTTAGTATGAGTAGGCTCCATTGTTGTCATCTGTAGTCTGTTGTCTAACATTTTCAAACCTTCTCCTCTGAAGCCACTAGGCCAGTTGAAGTTAAATTTCATGTGGAGCCTCTCTGGGATGGACTGGCTGTAAAAAACTAGGACACCTTACAAAAAAATTGTATAAATATAGCTTTACAGCCACATACCACTAAGCATATTAACAATCCATGATGTATTCTATCACACCAAATTCATTTCAATATACAGTCAGCACTCAGGTTAGTGGTTGAGGGCCATTGGTGCTCTGGTTAAAAATAGGAGTGCCAGGACAAACTCCTGAACAGAATGGCAAACAGTGTGGATCCAGATGACTTGGCTCATTACGAGCCATCTCATCTGGATCTACAGTGTTTGCAAAGGTATCTGTTTTGGTCTGTAAGGATGAAAGGGTTAAGAATATTATGTTTCACTGACTGCATTAACCCTTGTCATGCTGAATAAATTAAATTGCCATGCCCACTTTTAATTGTCAACCAATCAGATTACTTGATCCCAGTTTTTTATACAAATTCAAATATTGAATGACAAAAAGTGCAGATCCAGATCAGTTGGCTTCTTCAGAAGCCAGCTGATCTGGATCTACACTATTTGCAAAGACAGAGCATATCCAGGCTCAGCAGGACCAGGGTTAAGTGTATCTCAGTAACCATAAGCCGTCCTTGGTGGCTCAGTCAGACGTGGGTCCAACTGAATATCAGGAGTTCACAAGTTTGATCCATGCCGGGTTCATCAACATTCTTTCATGGAGATTGATCATGAAAAATTTTCAACCGTCATTCTCTCCCTTCCACTGATTCAAGAAGGGCAGTTGTCAGTTTCTGGCAAAAGAATATGCACAAGTACTGGTTAACCACTTAGAGGACTAAGCCTGCCCAGGAAAAGTGTGGTTAGGTAAACTGACTGCACTCGACATGACCTTTATGGGGTGACTTGTCTGTAAAACCTCCTCAATCAAAATCAGTCACCATTAGGCCTGGAATCTTCATATTTGGACAACAGTTGTTTCTCGCCTAGAAGCAACTGTGTAGATTCAAGGCTTATGGTTACTGAGAAACACTTTAAATGCAGTAAAATCTAGGGGAGAGCAGCTTCGCATAAACTGCAGGACTGTCTGACAAAATCAGCAGATTTTCATTCTGTCGTGCAGAAAATTTCAATTTGTCTGACGAATGTCCTGTGATTTCTGGCGAAAAGAAATAGTACACGTAATTTGATAACAGACAAGCTCCTGTTCTGTAGAACTTTATTTTGTCCTGCCAAAAATTTCAGTTTGTCTGACAGCTGCGAAGACTGATGTGAGAATGATATATATTTTATTCCCTGACCTTATATTCTCCTTTTTTAAATACAGTAACAGCTGGTGTTGATTTTTTCACAAGTTAATTAAATGGGCATTTACTTATTTTTGACACGGCGGTCAAGCGGCGTTGTGATAATGAGCAGATCGCTCAAGGCGATTTCCGGTACATGGTTAGTGTTAAGTGTTGACAAAAGGTTTGTTTTGTTTGTAAATGTTAAAGTCCAATATTAGAAAACATAATTATTATGAATTCAATTTTATTGTCCTTAGAGAAAGTTGGTCCAGTGTTTCAAAAACTGGTTCAGACCGAAGAACTAATTTTCTCGAGACCTAGTACTCACAACATACGTTTCTGTGGAGGAATAAGAAATGTATCACTATCCTTAAACTGCCAATCACAACAATTGTCGTCTGCTTTGTCATCTGCTTGTGATATTAAAAGTCATTTCTGCAAACAGTGTGGGTCCAGATCATACTGCTCCTTTAGGAGCAGTCTGATCTGGGTCCACACTGTTTGCCTGTATGCAAATATAGGTTTGAAAAGTTTGCAAGAATATTCAGCAGACGACATAAACAGACGACATTTTCAGATGCAGGTTTTCTTGGCGTTTGAAGGGTTAATTTATACTCATTTCCTGCTTTAATTTCAGTGTGAATCATCTGGGCTAATCAAACTAATAAATGTCTGCCATAAATAACAAGCTGTGTTGTGGATGGCTGGTAAATCATTGCTCTGTCATCTTGGAAAACGGAGAAAATCGTACAAAGTGAACCTTCTTCAGAGCCAAGGTTGTTCCTTGTCATGTTCAATCAATGGTCAGATGGCAGGGCGTTATAGTTCATCTTCAAGTAACAGCACATCAGCCACTGGAGGTAACTTTGGGGCTGGAATAATGCTAGAGACTCTGAGCTCTACCATAACCCTAGTGCCGGCCACGGTGGCTCAGTTGGATGTGCCGTCCGACTGGAAACCAGGAGGTCGCAGGTTCAACCCCCACCGAGGTCGGCAACATTTTTTCATGGAGATTGATCATGAAATATTTTCTACGGTCATTTTCCTCCTTCCACTGATTCAAGAAGGGCAGTTGTCAGTTTCTGGCGAAAGAATGTGCACAATACTGGTTAACCACTTAGAGGACTAAGCCTACCCAGTAAACGTGTGGTTAGGTAAACTGACTGCGCTCGACATGACCCTATTGGGTTGACTGGGCCGTAAAACCTCAACACAAACAAACAAAACCATAATCCTAGAAAAAAGGGGTATCCACATAATGTTTTTCTCATTTCTCCATGAAAGCATATGTTGTGGGTACTCATTAGAAGTGCCTCGGTGAGGCACTTCTAATGAGTACCCACAACATATATTTTCATAATAGAGAACTAAGAAAAATATCAGTGCTTTTCAGATGTTAAAATCACCTTATCTGTAGCTATGTTGTACTTACTACTTAATGTTGGAAATCGGACAGGAAAATCACAATCCATTATCAGGGAAGTAAAAGGGATTGAGTATCGATTGTACAGTCGGATATCCCATCACTTGCATCAAATAATAGATGCTTATAGCATATGGGCTTTGTTTCTGTATAACTTAGAATGCAACAACATACAACAGCTGTAGGTTAATTTAAGATCTAGGTTGTTTCAAGACAAAGCAGATATTTGCAGCATCTTCCATAATACTCTTAATTTGTATGTCTCATTATGTGACCTTTGGTCCATGTTTCTAAAAATGCAATTTCAAATTATCGATAGTGAAAAAAACTCAATGGATAGCTGTCAGTAGTAGGCTCATTCGATTAGTTTTATGATTATTTTGATCAATCGGCACAAGTAGTTCTACTGGAGACATTTATTGTACCATTGCAACAGATAAGTTGGCATCCAGGCCCCAGTTGTTCAAAGCTTCATTAGCTTAACAAGCTCGTTAGTGGTCAAAATGTTAACTGTTCTAGTAAGTACAATATCTAATTCACAGGTATTTTTGCTGAAAAAATGTGAGTAGCTTTTGCAAATGCAAAAGCTACTCACATTTTTTCAGCAAAAATATTAGCATATATGCCATATTTAATGATCAAAATTTTAACGATACGCTAACTAACGACTTCGTCAGTTTTGAACAGCTGGACCCAGATAAATATTTTTTTCTTATTTCGTCATGAAAATATATGCTATAGGTACTCATTCCAAGCGCCTTGCTGAGGTGATTTTTACGAATACCTAGAACATTTTTTGCAAAAAATAAGAAAAGCATCAATACTTTTAAGTCAACTTTTAACTCTTATGCAGCTAGTGGCAACTTTTATAGTCTGCAGTGCTAATAAACTATGCAAACAATCTGGACCCTAATCAGGCCCGACAAAATGTTGGGCCTGATCTGGATCCAAACTGTTTGACAATCTTATGGTATTCCTGAAATAGTTTTTTGCAAAAAGTTAATTTAGAAGAAAACTCCACAGGTGACAAAAAAGCATGCAAAATTACCCAGCATGCAAAGAGTTAATGCTTTTGATCGAACATAACCGCTGACCATACTGATCTGAAATTTCTGAATACGGTAAGTCCATTTACTGCCTGGCAACAAGTCTAAGAAGAGCAGGTTGCATAGCAGAAAGTGCAAACCCCAATCAAACTTTTTTACGAGCAGTTTGATCTCAATCTGCACTGTTTACTTAGGCATGTCCATATCTCCAGATATGAGAGGGTTTCCACATAATATTTTCATTTCTTCACAAAAATATATATGTTGTGAGTACTGATTAGAAGCGCCTTGGCAAGGCGCTTCTAATGAGTACCCACAACATATGTTTTTGTGGAGAAATAAGAAAAATATCAGTAATTTTTGGTGAAAAAAAGTGCCTTATCTGGAGCTACGATGGATACATGTCCGACTGGTGATCAGGAGGCTGCGGGTTGTACACCCGCCGGGTTGGCAACATTCTTTCATGGAGATTGATCATGAAATATTTTCTAGTCATTCTCTCCCTTCTGCTGATTATAGATGGGCTGTTGTCAGGTTTTTTTTTGCAAAAGAATGTGCCTAATACTGGTTAACCGCTTAAAGGACTAAGCCTGCCCAGGAAAAGTGTGATTAGGTAAACTGACCGTGCTCAACATGACACCAGAGGGCTGACTGGGTCGTAAAACCTCAACACAGACAAACTGTCTGAACATTTATGGTAAATATGGTATTTAAAATGATGTTTTCAGCCTGCCACAGAATAGTGTTAGGTGTTCTATTTTCATGGATTTCATTGAAAACAAAGTACAGGTATGTATCATTGCTACATGTACAGGCACAAAACTGCTTGTATTTCTCTAATTTTGCCACAAAAACATACATGTATGTTGTGGTACTCATTAGAAGTGCCTCGGCGAGGCACTTCTGATGAGTACCCACAACATTGTTTTTATGGAGAAATAAGAAAATTATTTCCCTGATACCCTCTCTTATTTGGAATTATGGTATGTATGGGGTATCTGTTTTAATATTGTCCATTCGACAATATATTCTGCTCAATATCTTGAGAGAGAATCATTACGAAAACACGCTTATTCAAATACACTGAAAATTTTACCACCAAAAAATGACAAATTTTCAGATAAAATATTCTTATATTTTTCATATTTCTGCTAAAAACTATGTTTTGATTGTGGGTACTCATTAGAACCGCCTCATCGAGGCAGTTCTAATGAGTACCCACAATCTATGTTTTTGAACAGAAATAACATAAATAATATAAACCCCTGTAAACCCCAGTTTTACTATATAAAAGTGGGTTTTAAGGGGGTCAAAATTATATAGGCGGGTTTTCGTGATGACTTGGTTTTACATCAAATTTTGTGCATGTACTGACTGACACGTTTTAGATAGAGATTGCATTAGCTTTTTTTTTTTTCTTTTCTTTTTTTTTTTTTTATAAATTTTCAATAGTTTGTGTTTTATGCCTTGATCTTGCCCGTCCATCTGTTGTCAAATTCATTTCCATTCAATATCGTTTGACATAATGAATGGATTTCCTTCAAATTTCAAATTTTGCATATGCACTGGTAACGACTTGTACTGGATTGGGTTCGTAAAATTGTTTTTTTGTTTTTTTTGTTTTGTTTTTTTGTTGTTGTTTTTTTTTTTTGTTGTTTTTTTTTGTTTTGTTTTTTTTTCTTTTTTCCTATGCATTTTCAACAGTGCTTCAGTTATGGCTTTCGTGGGTTGACACATTGTTAAACTTGAACTCATCACCATCATTAGTTAGGGCCCTTGATTTATGTCTGTCTGTATGTCAGCAAATTCATTTTGGCTCAGTATCTTAGGACAGAATTGATACACTTCCTAAAGTTCAAGAAGGGCAGTTGTCAGTTTCTAGTGAAAGACTTTGCACAAATACTGGTTAACCGCTTAGAGGCCTAAGTCTGCCCAGGGAATGTGTGGTTAGTTAAACTGACCAGCTCAACATGACCCTAATGAGTTGACTGGGCCCTAAAACCTCAACCCAGTCAATGTGCATAAAAGATAATGACAAGTTTTAGGCTGGACTTATGACACAGCATTTCTTATATCCCATTGAGAGGTTTGGAAGAGGTATATAGGATTCATTATATCAGTTAGTGAATCTGTCTGTCCAAGTTTGTGATGCAACTTACTTTAACAGTTTTTATTAGGTAAATCTTTCATAAAACTTGAAGGAGATCATGATTTGTCAGTTATTAAAGTTGTCTCGAAGTCCATATTTTAACACTGGAATTTTACGGGTACATTTCAAAATATGCATTTGTGTGTTCTGTAATGAGATATGTAATGTTAAATTCAGATGCACCACCTCCAAAGAAAAGAAAGACGGGAGATGATGAAGAAGAATGGGATGACCTTGAGTTTACACAGGCTGACCTGGAAGATCTTGAGATACAAGCATCACAAGTAGGTAAACCTACTTACATGTAACATTTAGCCTGCTCAATTTAAGTACATTAAGGTGAGTGGATATGTTTGAAAGGTTTTGCTGCTATTTTGCAAATGGAGACAACTTCTGATGATGAGAAGTTGCTTCCCTCCCTGGTATTTGAATCCTTTCAAAAATTGGGGCTATGCTAGAAAAGAAAGCCTGCTTCCTAAGGAGAAAAATTTTACTATTAACCCTTACAGTGCCAAGCAGAGTTTGCAGCAGACTACTTTCTATTGTTTTTTTTTTTTTCAGAGACAATAAGTCTTAACAGATGATTTACATGAAATGCAGAGAATTCACATGAAATGTCAAGACACATTTTCTTTGAAAAACAACAAAAAAAAAATTCAAAATGTCAGTTGTGATTGGCACTTTAAGGGTTAAAACATTTGCCTTCATTTTCATTAAGGGCTACCCTTAAGTTAAGGGTAGCCCTTAATGAAAATGAAGGCAAATGTTCCATGTCAGTTATTTATCTTGAAGGGGTATCCATCCATTCCTTGTAACATCATTTTAATTGAGTTGCTTTTCTTTTACACCAGTAAATAAGGCTTGTCTTCTTTGGGGCAAGTGATAAATTCTTAATTGTATGGTACATGTACAGTTGTTGCCAAGTTGATGCCCTCACATTTAGCTTTAGGGACTGGTGTCCTATAGAGCTCAGCCCAGATCTCAGCTGCTTTTACCAGTATGACACTATCCTCACTTTGTCTGCTTGGACTTCAGACATTTTAAGATCATTTCTTATGTAGGACACTGAAAATATGGAGTCCTGAACTCCTGTTTTGATGGTTGAGAAATTTAGAAGTTACGATAAACGTCGTAAAATTTCAAACTTTTTATTCCATACTTAAAATTTCAAACACTTTATTCCATACTTTCCTGGCTAAATTTTGCTTCTTATGCTGTTGTTTCTATAAATATTTTATGGAATGGCAAATGGTGTAGATCTGGGTCTGCACTGTTTGTTTGCATATGCAGGCTTTCAAGTGGGCCCTACTTTCCCTTCTATTCCTACTTTTCCCTACTTTTTTTTGTGTTCCTACTCTTCCCTACTTTTTTCTGAAAATGCCCTGCTATCCCTACTTTTTAGTCTAAAAATGTTTGAAGTGACCAAAAATTGTAATTTTTTGCCTCGCTCGCTTCGCTTACTCGGAGTTTAAAAAATTAGATCAACTTAATCTGAGCAGGCACGAAGCCAAAGTTTTTAAAATATTTTTACTTCAGTTCTAACTCCTTGTTTGGAATATTTATTTTGGTATTTCCTTTCCATGGTAATGTAGTGTTATTCAGAGAAAACTTTGTTTGCTTATTACATCTTTTTCTAAGTCTGAAAACACTCAGAATATCCCTATTAGGAGGGTCCTGCAAAAAATTTTGTCACTGGGTTTGGATTACTTCAGTGCTACGTTTTATCAAACATATTTTTATTACAAACCTTCAAAGTATTCCCCCTTTACTGAAACACATTTTTGTAACCTTTTTACCCAGTCGCGAAAAGCAGATAAATAGTCTTCTTTTGGTATCTGTTGGAGACACTGATAAATAGCGCTGCCAAGAGAACTTCTAGACATATACTTATTTCCAGAAAGCATTTTCTTAAACCTTGGAAATAAAAAGAAGTCACAGGGACTCAGGTCAGGTGAATAAGGTGGATGGTTTAAAACTTTCACCTTTTCAGAAACCAAAAAAGACTTAACAACCTCACACTTATGAGAGGAGGCGTTGTCATGTAAAAGGTGGACTCCTGACCATTCTTTGCTTGGTCGTTTCTTATTGTAAAACTCTTTCACTTTCTTCAATACAGAATTCTTGTAGAATCAGCCAGTGACTGTATGACCAGATGGACAAGGCACTTGAACGACTGGCCCACTTGAATTAAAGAAAATTGCATACAACATCTTTTTCGAACTTATGGTTCTCTTGGCAATACATTAGCGTTTTTGATCTTTTCACTTCCATTGCTTATTATTAGCCCTTCTTTGTGGCTCAAACATGTGCACCCAGGTTTCATCACCTGTTAGCAAGTTAGAAATAACCCGACTATTACAGCCTTTGTATGTTTTCAAAAGTTCCCGGGCACATTTAAGGTGTTGTGTCTTTTGCTCCTCAGTGAGCAAATGAGGTACCCACCTAGCGCAAACCTTTCTCAGGTCCAAATGCTTTTTAGCTCACCTGAGCACAAAGTGCTCATAGTGAGCTATTGTGGTCAGTCAATGTCCGTCGTCCGTCGTGCGGCGTCAACAATTGCTTTAAAAGCCTACTCCTCCTACACCCCTGGGCCAATTGACTTGATACTTGGTAGGAAGCATCGGGGTGACTTGTAGATCAAAAATAGCTAAAATCGTTCCAATCGGAAATCCAAGATGGCCGCCATCTTGAAAATCTATTTTTCGCTTCTTCTCCTGAACCGAAAGGCCAATTGACTCCAAACTTGCTAGGAACCATCAGGGTGATTTGTAGATCAAAAATAGCTAAAATCGTGCCGATCGGAAATCCAAGATGGCCACCATGGCCGCCATCTTGAAAATCTATTTTTCGCTTCTTCTCCTGAACCGAAAGGCCAGTTGACTCCAAACTTGCTAGGAAGCATCAGGGTGACTTGTAGATCAAAAATAGCTAAAATTGTGCCGATCGGAAATCCAAGATGGCCGCCATCTTGAAAATCTATTTTTCGCTTCTTCTCCTGAACCGAAAGGCCAGTTGACTCCAAACTTGCTAGGAAGCATCAGGGTGACTTGTAGATCAAAAATAGCTAAAATCGTGCCGATCGGAAATCCAAGATGGCCGCCATGGCCGCCATCTTGAAAATCTATTTTTCGCTTCTTCTCCTGAACCGAAAGGCCTGGAGTCAAACTTGCTAGGAAGCATCAGGGTGACTTGTAGATCAAAAATAGCTAAAATTGTGCCGATAGGAAATCCAAGATGGCCGCCATCTTGAAAATCTATTTTTCACTTCTTCTCCTGAACCGAAAGGCCAATTGACTCCAAACTTGCTAGGAAGCATCAGGGTGACTTGTAGATCAAAAATAGCTAAAATCGTGCCAATCGGAAATCCAAGATGGCCGCCATGGCCGCCATCTTGAAAATCTATTTTTCGCTTCTTCTCCTGAACCGAAAGGCCAATTGACTCCAAATTTGCTAGGAAGCATCAGGGTGACTTGTAGATCAAAAGTAGCTAAAGTCGTGCCGATCGGAAATCCAAGATGGCCGCCATGACGGCCATCTTGAAAATCTATTTTTTTGCTTCTTCTCCTGAACCGAAAGGCCAGTTGACTCCAAACTTGCTAGGAAGCATCAGGATGACTTGTAGATCAAAAATAGCTAAAATCGTGCCGATCGGAAATCCAAGATGGCCGCCATCTTGAAGTGGGTGGTTGGGTGGTGCGAAGGTGTCATGTATCTTTTGTCACCCGGGGCGTTCAGCTGATATTGGCTTATAGTTGGGCAAGGCCTGCTATCCTTGTAGCAGGTAAGGGTAGGGAGGTGATGTTTTTATTTCTTCTGTTTCTTCACTTTCATTCCTGTTTCTCTTTCTTCCCTGTCCCTCCCTTTCATCTCTTCTGCTATCTCTTCTGTCTCTTTTCTCCCTTTCTCTGGGAGACGACACAAAATGACCCACAAGGGTTGACATGTCGTTAAACCTCAACTCAATCAAAAACCGCCATCTTGAAAATCTATTTTTCGCTTCTACTCCTAAACCCAAAAGCCAATTGACTCCAAACTTGGTAGGAGGCATTGGGGTGACTTATAGATCAAAAATAGCTAAAATCGTGCCTATCGGAAATCCAAGATGGCCGCCATGGCAGCCATCTTGAAAATCTATTTTTCGCTTCTTCTCCTGAACCGAAAGGCCAATTGACTCCAAACTTGGTAGGAAGCATCGGGGTGACTTGTAGATCAGAAGTAGGTAAAATCATGCCGATCGTAAAACCAGGATGGGCGCCATGGCCGCCATCTTGAAAATCTATTTTTCGCTTCTTCTCCTGAACCGAAAAGCCAACTGACTCGAAACTTAGTAGGAAGCATTTGGGTGACTTGTAGATCAAAAATAGCTAAAATCATGCCGATCGTAAATCCAAGATGGCCGCCATGGCAGCTATCTTGAAAATCTATTTTTTCGCTTCTTCTCCTAAACCCAAAAGTCACTTGACTCGAAACTTAGAAGGAAGCATCAGGGTGACTTGTAGATCAAATATAGCTAAAATCGTTCTCATCAGAAATCCCAGATGGCCACCATGGCTGCCATCTTGAAAATCTATATTTAGCTTCTTCTGCACCGAAAGGCCAATTGACTCCAAACTTTGTGGGAGACATTGGGGTGACTTGTAGATCAAAAATAGCTAAAATCGTGCCAATCGGATATCCAAGATGGCCGCCATGGCAGCCATCTTGAAAATCTATTTTTCGCCTCTTCTCCTGAACTGAAAGGCCAGTTGAATTGAAACTTGGTAGGAAGCATTGGGATGACTCGTAGATCAAAAGTAGCTAAAATCATGCCGATTGTAAATCCAAGCTGGCTGCCATTTAGAGTTTGTTCAAATGATCATGCTCAATTGACTGGCATGCCATATATCTTCTTCTTCAAAATAAAGAACTGCTTAAATGATGATCTTTTCATTAGTTGCGATGACAGGATTGGAAAAATGTTGCATAACATCTTCATATCTGCAGTGGCTATGTCACTCAGGTGAGCGACCCGTGGCCCGTGGGCCTCTTGTTCAGAATTGTGTGCATACTGCCTTCTGATATGCCAGTACAACTAGCTATATCTCTGACAGACAATCGCGCATCCTGTTCAACCACAATCTTTACAGCAGTGATATTAGCCTTGGTAACAGAGGTTTCAGGCCTTCCAGGACAGGTATCATCTTCAACAGAAAATTTCCCAGCTTTAAAAGCTTTAACCCACCTAAAAACTGTGCGCATTGAAATGGTCTGAGGTCCATATATACCACACAGTTCATTAAATATCTGCTTTGAATCTATATTAAGCATAATGCAGCATTTAATATAGCTTCAAATTTCAGTCTTCTGGTCCATGTTCCAATGTAACAAGTAAATTGGTCAGTGTATATGACTGCATCTATTTCAATTTGAAATAACTCAGTCAGTTAGCAAGCAATTTGCATGAAATAAACTGGTATCGTTAGCTATTCAACACACCATTCAAGTGCAGTAAAGCATTTTTAAAATATACCTTGAATAAAACTAAGGAAGCCTATTAGTGACAGAACTTTTTGCACGACCCTCGTATCCCTACTTTTCATGATTGAAATTCCTACTTTTACCCTACTTTTTCAAAATTTTGAGCCCTACTTTATCACTACAGTTTTCAGTGGAGGCCACTTGAAAGCCTGCATATGCAATTTTGTCAGAAACTTTGGTGTATGAAATTTTAGAACATTTAAAACATTATGGGACTCCTACTACTATGTAAAATGGCTTTTGGAGTCATTTTCAACCTTGTCTAAATGGATAGGGGAAAGAATTGATTACCATATTGACTTAAATATTGGGACACCTTGACTTCTTTCATACAGAATGCTGTGTCTATCCAGGGTCTACACTGTTTGCCATTCAACCACTATTTTTCAGATACACCAACAAGTAGTCGGATGGACTTAATCAAATTTTAGGAGAATTGTGGTTAGGAGTTAAGGTGTGTGAATATTTAAAGTAAAAACAGTATCGGGAATAATTGGCTGTCAGAGAATATCATGAGAGAAAATATCTCATTCATTGAAAACTGGCAAGAAAATATGAATTTTCAGTGAGAAATTTTAGCAAAATCCTTAGATCTTGACTTAGCTGAAGTAAAGTTTGCTATAAGATGTTTCCTCCAATTTATCAAATTTCTGTGAGATTTCTGGCCAAAAAATGAGCAAATCTCCCCAAATCTCACCCGAAAATAACTCCTGCAGTATAGTTCAAGTAATAGAACATAGAAAACTATGAGGCACTTCTAATGAGTACCCACAACATATGTTTTAATGGAGAAATAAGAAAAATATTTTCCTGATACCCTCTTACCTTGAGCTGCGAGTCATCATTGAATATTGTATTATTTCAGGCATATGCTGGTTCTTCATCATCTCACAGGCCTGACACAACCTTAAGAGCTGAACCACAGCCGTCTACCTCCAGGGGCCATGTGAGAACAGAGACAGACGCCCAAGGGACGTTTGTGGCACCACTCGTGTCTCGTCACTCCTCAACAAGTAGTTCTGGTGGCAGGGTGGGTAACAGCAGTCATTCATCAAACCAGAGCCATGCTGCTAATAATAGTCGCGCTTCGAACTTGTTAAATAGGACCAGCTCCAGTAGTTCATCGTATCCCTCCTCTCTTAGTGGGTATGAGGGTAACCGCAGCTCGGCAAGTCTCAGCTCAGGTAATTTTAAATATGAGCCAGTGCATGACAAAACCTACAAAATGGCCTGTGCACCCAGCAAAGACTCAGATCAGCCTGGACATCCCCTGTCTGATCAGTCTTCGCTGTGCGCTCAATCTGTAGCTAAGGACCCAAGCTTTCTTCATGCGGACAGCAAAAAGACTCTGATCAAACTAGGCGGATGCCCAGGCTGATCTGAGTCTTTGCTGGGCACACATGTCATTTTGTAGGTTTTGCTGGCTCGTATCTCTCTAAAGGGATTGAATACTTTTGGTATATTTTCTGCCATTTTTTGTTAAGGGAGACAACCTTTTGTGAATTCCTGTTTGCCTTCTTGCACACCAAATCCCTTCTGACAATTTTTGGGAGTAAATAGTTTCCTTTTAGAGTAGACCTTTTTTTCAAAAGGAGGCAAAACAAGTTTGATGCAGTTGCCTCCCCTGAAAGTGTGTCAGTTCTCCTTAACTCTTTCGGTGCCAAATTTCAGACAACATTTGTCATCTGCTTTTTAGCTCACCTGAGCTGAAAGCTCAAGGTGAGCTTTTGTGATCACTCACCGTCCGTCGTCGCCGTCGTCGTCCGTATGTCCGTCCGTCCGTCCGTCCACAATCTTTAAACAACATCTCCTCCTAAACCGCTAATTGGATTTTGACCAAACTTCACAGGAATGATCCTTGGTTGCTCCTCTTTCAAAGTTGTTCAAATGGTTCGGGTCCGTTGCATATCTAGGTCACAGGAGCTAAAAATAGATTTTTTAACTAAAAACTTAAAAAATCTTCTTGTCAGAAACCACTGACCGATTTCAATATAATTTTGCAGAAATGTTCCTTTGGTGATCCTCTACCAAGATTGTTCAAGCCATTCGGATTCGTCAAAAAACATGGCCGCCAGGGGGCGGGACTTATTTTCCCTATATATCTGTATAAAAAACTTTAAAAATCTTCTTGTCAAAAACCACTGGACAGATTTCAATATAATTTTGCAGAAATGTTCCTTTGGTGATCCTCTACCAAGATTGTTCAAGCCATTTGGATTCATCAAAAAACATGGCCGCCAGGGGGCGGGTCTTATTTTCCCCATATATCTATATAGAAAACTTTAAAAATCTTCTTGTCCGAAACCACTGGACCGATTTCAATATAATTTTGCAGAAATGTTCCTTTGGTGATCCTGTACCAAGATTGTTCAAGCCATTTGGATTTGTCAAAAAACATGGCCGCCAGGGGGCGGGGCTTATTTTCCCTATATATCTATATAGAAAACATTAAAAATCTTCTTGTCCGAAACCACTGGACCGATTTCAATATAATTTTGCAGAAATGTTCCTTTGGTGATCCTGTACCAAGATTGTTCAAGCCATTTGGATTGGTCAAAAAACATGGCCGCCAGGGGGCTGGGCTTATTTTCCCTATATAATCTATATAGAAAACTTTTAAAAATCTTCTTGTCCGAAACCACTGGACCGATTTCCATATGATTTTGCAGAAATGTTCCTTTGGTGATCCTGTTGCAAGATTGTTCAAGCCATTTGGATTTGTCAAAAAACATGGCTGCCAGGGGGGCGGGGCTTATTTTCCTTATATATCTTTATGGAAAACTTTAAAAATCTTCTTGACAGAAACCACTGGACCGATTTCCATATGATTTTGCAGAAATGTTCCTTTGGTGATCCTGTTGCAAGATTGTTCAAGCCGCCATGATTCGTTAAAAAACATGGCCGCTAGGGGGCGGGGTTAATTTTCCCTATATATCTATATAGAAAACTTTAAAAATCTTCTTGTCATAAACGACTGGACCGATTTCAATATAACTTGGCAGAAATGTTTCCTTAGTGACCCTCTATCAAGATTGTTCAAGCCGACATGATTTGTCAAAAAATATGGCCGCTAGGGGGTGTGGGGCTTATTTTCGATATAATTCTATATAGAAAATTTGAAAAAATCTTGTCGTCAGAAACCACAGGACTGATTTCAATATAACTTCGCAGAAATGTTTCCTTGGTGACCCTTAACCAAGATTGTTCAAGCCGTTATGATTTGTCAAAAAACATGGCCGCTAGGGGGCGGGCTTATTTTCCTATATAATTTATCTATATAGAAAATTTTAATAGTCTTTTCAGAAAGCACTTGACCGATTTCAATGTAACTTTGCAGGATTGTTTCTTATGTAACCCTCTATCAAGATTGTTCAAGCCGTCACGATTCATCAAAAAACATGGCCGCCAGGAGTCGTTGCTTATTTTCCTTATATATCTATATAGAAAATTTTAAAACTCTTCTTGTTAGAAACCACTGAACCGATTTCATTATAACTGCAGAAATTTTTCCTTGGTGACCCTCTACTAAGATTGTTTAAGTAATCATGATTCGTCAAAAAACATGGCTGCCTGGGGCAGGGCTTATTTTCCCTATATATCTATATATAAAACTTTAAAAATCTTCTTTTCAGAAACCAATGGACCGATTTCAATACAACTTGGCAGGAATGTTTCTTTGGTGACCCTCTACAAAGATTGTTCAGGCCATCATGATTCATCAAAAATCATGGCCGCTAGGGGGCGGGGCTTATTTTCCCTATATATCTATATAGAAAACTTTAAAAATCTTCTCGTAAGAAACAGTTGGACCGAGTTCAATGTAACTTGGCAGGAATGTTGCTTTGGTGACCTTCTACCAAGATTGTTCAAGCCTTCATGATACGTCAAAAACCATGGCCCAAAGGGGGATGGGGCTTATTTTTCATATATATCTGCATAGAAAATTTTAAAATTCTTCTTGTCACATACCCCATGACTGATTTCAATATTACCTGGCTGGAATGTTGCTTTGGTGAACCTCTATCAAGATTGTACAAGCAATCATGATTCGTCAAAAAACATGGCTGCCATGGGGTGGGGCTTGTTTTCCCTATATATCTAAATAGAAAACTTTAAAAATCTTCTTGTCAGAAACCACTGAACAGATTTCAATATAACTTGGTAGGAATGTTCCTTTGGTGACCCTCTACCAAGTTTGTTCAAGCTGTCATGATTTGTCAAAAAACATGGCCGTTAGGGCGTAGGGCTTTATAGCTATATAAAACTTTTTAAACCACTGGACCAATTTCAATATAACTTGGCAGAAATGTTCCTTTGGTGACCCTCTTTTAAGATTCAGTTCAGGTCGTCAAGATTTGTAAAAAAACATGGCGGGGGGTGTGGTGGAGGGGGGTGGGGGTGGTTAGTGCTATAAAGTTTATACAAAAATCCTAGAGCAGTGAACTTGGCTGAAACTTCAACAGTAAATATGCAAATCTGTTTGGTCAGGTGAGCGATATAGGACCATCATGGTCCTCTTGTTTTTAACAAACTATCGCTTGGAAAGAAGTTTATATGTGAAGTTGAAAGACTGAATGTCAAACAGCGCAGATCCAGATGAGACGGCTGATTATGAGCCGTCTCATCTGGATCTGTGCTGTTTGCATAAGCCTGTTATTATCGCCTGTGGTAGTGAAAGAGTTAAATACCATTTACCAAAATATTCATTCTGACACTTCAATTCCTTACCATACTTATCCTAAAATTTGAACAAATCCATTTCACCATCATTTGATGTGTCTAAATATCGAGTTGTAGACAGATACTTCCCAACTTCAGATCATGTGGTCCCAGATTCAAATCCCCCTGGAGATGGACTTCAACTCAATACTATGGCACTTTATTGCACAAAACCATTCATTCTAATGCACTCGCGTATGTAAAGCGACGTCTGATTGGATAACGTCAAAAATTTGCGACGGTATATTCTGCGATATACTGTCGCAAATCCGACGTCATCACGTAACGTCGCTTCTCATTGGCTGGCATTCGGTTTTACGCAGCTCACAGCACTTGTCGTTTTGTGCAAATAGTACATTATTTCAATAGAAAGAATGAATAAATGCATTAGAATGGGGATAACTGCATCAAATTTGTCATTTGGGGAGGTAAATCGGCGGTTTTACGGTCGCAAATTACGTTTTACGGCTCCGCTGACGCGTCGCCGTAAAACGAAATTTCCAACCGTAAAACCGCCGATTTACCTCCCCAAATGACAAATTTGAATGCTGTTATCCCCTAATTATCATCCTTCAGTCATCTTGATATGACTTAAATAATTTTGAAAGGGAAGTAAAACGCTAAATACATTCGACTATCGTTATCTCGAAGTCCAAGGGATTCTCTGAAATACTTTGAGATATCCGTTCTTTGACATATCAGATTTGCAGAATTGGGGAAAAGGTAAATAGAACAACCAGATTTCACAAATGAATATGTAATTTGACTTTTGAATGTAGAAATATTTTAAGGAGCAACTTCTCCTCTTTTCCACGATATTTTGTTACCTGTAGTTAGATTTCCATATTGAAAACAGGGACCAGATTTTCACTTCGAGATAAGCAGTTATTCGAGACAAGCGAAGTCGAGATAACGAGAGTCTACTGTAATCAGCAGCATATCCTATGTATGCAGCTTCTCACTAAAGATTTGATGGCAGTTTTCATTTACACTCAAGTAATCAACAGCTGCAGCAAAACTTAAATTTCTGGCTTTTATTTTGAGCTACTTTCAATTAAATTTAAGGTACACAAACATTATCTGTCTGTTTGTACTTCAGAAGAAGACTTGTACCACTTTCTAGTCTTCCTTTACCCTTTCACCCCTGAGTTTTTAACATGGACACTTCCATCTCTAAACTGGACACATCCATTTTGCAAATAGGGGTTTCAGTCTAAAATAAATAACAGAATGACAAACAGTGCAGATCTAGATGCGATGGTTTGTTACAAGCCATCTTATCTGGATCTGCACTCTTTGCAAAGGTATATGTATTGAGCTGCAGGGATGAAAGGTAAAAAAGAGATTCAGCATCATCCATACTTCATCCTCGAAAAATGTCACTTAATTGTTGTTGTGTCATAATGTTACAGTCACTTTGATAAAGTCACATGATTGTTGATGCCATTTTCAGTAAGTGACTGCTAACACTGTGACAAATAACTTGCAGAAATCAGGGATCATTTTCTGGCGCGATTTCGCGATATTCTCGCATTTTTTTGCAAGAAATCGCATCAAAATTCCAGGAGTGAGAAAAAAAATCGCACGCTGAATTTTTCTCATTTCGCGCCGTTAAGTTCCTATTTTGCACATGCGGTTCATTTTGAGACTATCGGACTGTTCTGTTTGACCGGTTTCTGAATTATTGTGGCGCCAAAATTCATTACACATGCGACCGCAGGTAACCATTCATTAATCTGTATCATTGAAAAGCTTTACCGTAAAAACTCATTGTCGGTCTCTGGTTTAAGTAAGCGTTTATTTGATCGCTACCTCGAGTCAGCAAAAACATGTCCGCCGACTCGGAAAAAAAAAAAAAAAAAAAAAAAGAAAATTATCCGACCCGAAGCCGTCCAGTCGGGATGGCAACATGTTAAAGTATCTTGTTCGAGCACAACCCAGCTCGACAGAAGCGGCCACGCTCTCCTCCCCTGATTCGGATGACGATCTCGAATCAAACACAAGACCGAGCTGAGTTTGATGAATAACAAGCACATGAAGCCCTTATTCAGCCGTTTGCATTTTGTTACGAGCCAGGCGTAACGAGAAAGAAATGAAAGTGAAACCAGCAACAAGCTTTAAAATTATTTACAGTATTAGTTGATAACAAAAAATAAGAAAATGTGCAAGACAGAGAAAATAAATGTAAACGGTACCTTTCAAGATAATCAGTGATTTATTTACAGTTTGATTCTATCCAGTCTCAATTGAAATTCCATGAGTCCTATGATAAAATCATGAGTCTGTAATATATTTTAGAGCAGATATCTACTGTTTTTGTGAGTTCAGGGACTCACTTATATAAAATTTGTGAGTCCCAGAGAAAAATTATGAGTATATGAATTGGAACTCGCAGGTAAAAAAATCATTGGATAATGTCACAAAATCCCAGAGAAATAATTCCTGAAGAATTTCTGAAACAAATCCTTTGAATTGCAGTTTCTGATCCCACAATTTAAAGTCCCTGAATTCAGAGTTTAATTCCAGAATTAATGAAACATTGAAGTAATCCAATAAAGAATGAAAGTGTACAAAGATGCTCATATGAAAATCTTCTCTCCTTATATAATATCAAAGCACATTCTAAAAAAAAAAAAAAAAAAATAGAGTACTAGAGGCATCACTTATTTTCCAGTATTTGTCAAGAAAAATTTAAATGTTCTGTGACATGCCAAAAATAGCTTAATCTGGAATATTCCATTTCGAAATTCTAAAAAGAATATAAATAACTTGTTATTGTAAACATGATTTTCCAGAAAGTTCAAATTTATATATAAACACTTGCAGTAAACATGAAAATAATGATACTTAAAATAATCAAACACCCTATATATAACAATTTTATTAACCTGATTTAGAGTACATTACAAAATAAGCAATAATAATACTTATACATACAATTCTGATACAAAATCTGACCTTTACAAAAAAAAAAAAAAAAAAATCTCACTCAGTTTGTCGAGCGAGCGAAAAAAAAATCTCACTAAATTTGAAAATCTCTCACTGTTTTTGTCCAAATGGGATTTTTTCTCTCACAAAAATCTGGGGCCAGAATAATCCCTGAGAAATTGTCAGTAAAAGCGCTTCAGTGTAACAAATTAGTTATTTGGATTCTCGGCAGGGGAGATGGTTCCTATTTCTCACCTAAGCAATACATCTACCCTCACCATAATCCTCAAGCAGGGCATATGACCCCTGTCAAGAGTCCCAAATAACTAATAATGACTATTTTTGCCCTGTGTGTTTATTCATAGCTCCAGATAAACAAGGGTATCCACATTAATTTTTCCGCATCAAAACATAAGTTATTGGTACTCATTAGAAGTGCCTCTGTGATGTGCTTCTAATGAGTACCCACAACATATATTTTCATGAAGAACTAAGAAGATCTCTGTACTTTTTGGTTGAAAAAAGTGCCTTAACTGAAGCTTTGGCTTATGTTTTCTAAAACTTCTGTATTTGAGGTTCCTCAGGAGAAATTGCCTTGGCCCAGAGACGTGCCTCCCTGACTCATGGTATCAGTTCTGATTCAAGTTACTCAATGGATGTTAGCAGAATACTAGGCAGAGAACAGTCAGTGAACCAGTCAGCAGCTCAAGATGACACACAGAGGGTAAAACAGGAATGTCAAGCTTTAAAGCTACAGGTATTGTAAACTCAATAGAGCTCAAGATAAGGCACTTTTTTTCAACTCAACTGAACAACATTCACGGACAGCTATTGTACTACCGTCGGCGTTGGTATCCACAAATGTTAAAGTTTTTGTTAAAGTTTTTAAGACCTCATTATTTCCTAACCTTATCACCGATTTTTATTCATCTTTGGTATGATGATACGTATTGGTCCAAAATTTTGCACAGTACCATCCCTACTACCCTAGGTCATGTCAAGGTCAAGGTCACAGACTCAGAATTTTCATGTTAAAATTTTACATCAAAGTTTTTAGGATCTCATTTCTTCTAAACTACATGATGGATTTTGCTGGCCTCGGTGGCTCAGTTGGATGCGCCGTCCGACTGGAGACCAGGAGGTCGCGGGTTCAATCCCCGCCGAGGTCGGCAACATTCTTTCGTGGAGATTGATTGTGAAATATTTTCTACGGTCATTCTCTATCTTCCGCCGATTCAAGAAGGGCAGTTGTCAGTTTCTGGCGAAAGAATGTGCACAATACTGGTTAACCGCTTAGAGGACTAAGCCTGTTCAGTAAATGTGTGGTTAGGTAAACTGACCATGATCGACATGACCCCATTGGGTTAACTGGGCCGTAAAACCTCAACACAAACAAACAAACACGATGGATTTAGTTTTATTTGGTCTCATGATAGATACTGGTCAAAACTTTTTATCAGCACCATCAGCACTCATGACCATGACCTTGAGGTCAAGGTCACAGACTTAGAATTTAAATGTTTTCGTGAAAGATTTAAGACCTCATTATTTCCTAACCTTACCACCGATTGGATTCATCTTTGGTATGATGATACATATTGGTCCAAAATTTTGCCCAGGTCCATCTTCACCCCCTAGTTCATGTTAGGGTTAAAGTTGAAGTTGGTTTGGGTTTGGTAACATTGACCAGATAAAATGGAGTATTGGGTAAATATGTTTTTTATTTCTGCAAAAAATATGTTGTCGATACTCATAGAAGCACTTTGCCAAGGCACTTCTAATGAGTAGCCACAACACATATTTTCATGGAGAAATAAGAAAAATATCAAAACTTTTTGGTTGAAAACAGCATATTACCTGGATCTACATTTTCAATGTCCACGTGGAAGGGAGGACATCAGTTATTTTTAGCTGGCCTGTACGAAGTACAAGGAGAGCTATTGTAGTCACCCCGGTCGTTTGCGTTTGCGTTCCCGTTCCCGTCACACTGTGTTAAAGTTTTTCAAATGCTTATATCTCAACAGTCACTCCTCACAGAGGCATCAAATTTGGAACTTAGGTACCTTGGAGGGTCTTCTGAGATTCCAAGAGAATAAACCCCTGGGTTCATACCCCTGGGTGGGGCTAGGGGTCAGAATCTAGGACACCTTTGTAATACTGTGTTAAAGTTTTTCAAATTCTTATATCTTGACTTTCACTCCTCATAGAGCATTCATATTTAGAATTTGGGTACCTGGAGGAGTCTTCTGAGATTCCAAAAGAACATACCCCTGGGTTCATACCTCAGGGTGGGCCTTGGAGTGGGGCTAGGGGTCAAAATCTAGGACACATTTGTAAAATCTTATATGCCTACAGGTTATAGACACAACTGGTTATACATCAGCTAACTATGTGACATCGGTTTAAGTGTAAGAGAGTGAAGGTCATGGTGACCTACATTTTATGGTCCAGGTCACCTAGATTTCACGGTCCAGTGATTTTGCCTTATATCTTGAATACTATTTGTTGGATAAATGTCACACCTGGGATATTACTTCCATGTGACCCAATGAATGACCACTCACTATATCTAGGTCATTGTGACCTATATTTCATGGTTCAGTGATTTTGCCTTATATCTTGAATACTATTTGTTGGATAAATGTCACACCTGGGATATTAGTTCCATGTGACCCAATGAATGACCACTTACTATATCTAGGTCATTGTGGCCTATATTTCTTGGTTCAGTGATTTTGCCTTATATCTTGAATACTATTTGTTGGATAAATGTCACACCTGGGATATTAGTTCCTTGTGACCCGATTATTGACGTCAAAATATATCTCTGTTGGTGTGACCTATATTTCATGGTTCAGTGATTTTGCCTTATATCTTGAATACTATTTGTTGGATTAATGTCACACCTGGGATATTACTTCCATGTGACCCAATGAATGACCACTTACTATATCTAGGTCATTGTGACCTATATTTCATGGTTCAGTGATTTTGCCTTATATCTTGAATACTATTTGTTGGATAAATGTCACACCTGGGATATTAGTTCCTTGTGACCCGATTATTGACGTCAAAATATATCTGTTGGTGTGACCTATATTTCATGGTTCAGTGATTTTGCCATATCTTGAATACTATTTGTTGGATAAATGTCACACCTGGGATATTACTTCCATGTGACCCAATGAATGACCACTTACTATATCTAGGTCATTGTGACCTATATTTCATGGTTCAGTGATTTTGCCTTTTATCTTGAATACTATTTGTTGGATAAATGTCACACCTGGGATATTAGTTCCTTGTGACCCGATTATTGACGTAAAAATATATCTCTGTTGGTGTGACCTATATTTCATGGTTCAGTGATTTTGCCTTATATCTTGAATACTATTTGTTGGATAAATGTCACAACTGGGATATTACTTCCATGTGACCCAATGAATGACCACTTACTATATCTAGGTCATTGTGACCTATATTTCATGGTTCAGTGATTTTGCCTTATATCTTGAATACTATTTTTTGGATAAATGTCACACCTGGGATATTAGTTCCTTGTGACCCGATTATTGACGTCAAAATATATCTCTGTTGGTGTGACCTATATTTCATGGTTCAGTGATTTTGCCTTATATCTTGAATACTATTTGTTGGATAAATGTCACACCTGGAATATTAGTTCCATGTGACCCAATGAATGACCACTTACTATATCTAGGTCATTGTGACCTATATTTCATGCTTCAGTGATTTTGCCTTTTATTTTTATTACTATTTCATGGAGAATTGTCATACCTGGATTATTATATCTATGTGACAAAATGATTTACATACAAATACATCTAGGTCAGTGTGACCTATATTATATGGCTTAATGATAAAAATGTTACAGTATAAAATGTACCCAGCAGGCGAGCTCGCTGTCCTATGACAGCTCTTGTTTTATTTGTTCATTTTTTTTTTTTTCTAAAATAAATTTCTAGTTGGAGCATGAGAAGTTGCTTTCTTCACGGAATTTAACCCTTCTCTTGCAGAACATGACATGCCCTGTCTTAACAAACAGTGTAGATCCAGATCAGTTAGCTTCTGAAGAAGCCAACTGATCTGGATCTGCACTGTTCGTCATAAAAAAATTTGAATTTCTATCAAAAACCCGGATGGCTCGAAATTAGAAGTGGGTGTGGCATCTTAATTTATTCAGCATGACAAGGGTTAAGTCTGTTAAGCAGCAGAATCTTTTAAAAATACATATTAGAGATTTTCTTCAAAAAAAAAAAACAGCTTTCTTCTTGTAAAATCTAATTAACCACAAAAGTATGGCCAACCCTCTATTCCAGTTAGAGAAGATGAAAGATGATCTGTCTATTAAGGAAGGTGAGATCAAGTTACTACGGGAGAATCTGACAAGGCGGGAAGCTGACTTGGACAGACTGAAATCAGAGAAGATAAACCAAATAGTCCAGCAGAATAAACAACAGACGGACAAAGAAAAAGCCCTACAGGTACACATTATTTGGGTTGGGACATGTAAAAAGATACATAGCTTCAGATAAGGCCCATTTTCTACCGAGAAAACATACCATATTCGACCTAATTGCTGCACCATGCGCTTAGATTTTTCAAAATTACTGGGAAAACTTGTAGTAAAATAAGTATCCACCTATACTCAGGGTACATCAAAAGACTGGTGTAATGATGCTTATGCGATGTTTTTGTGTGTGTGTTTTTTTTAGCTCACCTGAGCTCTGCTCAGGATGAACTATTGTGATCACTTTTCATCCGTCGTCCGTCTGTCCGTCCGTTAACATTTTCAAACGACTTCTCCTCTGAAGCCGCTGAGCCAATTTTGCTCAAATTTCATATGGAGCCTCCTTAGGGTGGGGGAACGAAAAATTGCTAAAATGGTCATGGTCCGTTGACCAAGATGGCTGCCACGCCCATATATGGTAAAAACCTTTAAAAATCTTCTCCTCCAGAACCGAGAATGCCTTGGGGCTGAGCCTTTGCAGGAATCATCGGGGACGGGAGGTCTACCAAAATTGCTAAAAGAATTGTCGTACATTGACGTTTGACCTTTTTACGGCAAGGTCAAGTTTGCTTCCCTATGCATTTGTATGGGAAAAACCTTTAAAAATCTTCTTCTCCAAAACCGAGCATGCCTTATGGCTGAATCTGTGCATATATCTTCGGGAACAGGAGGGCTACTAAAATTGCTGAAATAATGGTCGTACATTGACATTTGACCTTTTTACGTTAAGGTCAATTTGCTTCCTTATGCATTTGTATGGGAAAAATGTTCAGAATTTCAAACAACTTCTCCTCTGAAGCCTCTGGGCCAATTTTGCTCAAATTTCATATGGAGCCTCCTTAGATAGGGGGAACAAAAGATTGCTAAAATGGTCAGGGTTCGTTGACCAAGATGGCCGCCATGCCTATATATGGTAAAAACCTTTAAAAATCTTCTTCTCTAGAATCGAGGATGCTTTGGGGCTGAATATTTGCATAAATCATCGGGGACAGGGGGTCCACCAAAGTTGCTAAAATAATGGTCATACATGGACATTTGACCTTTTTACGGCAAGGTCAAGTTTGCTCCTTATACATTTGTATGGGAAAAAACATTTAAAAATCCTATTCTACAAAACCGAGGATGGCTTGTGGCTGAATCTTTGCATATATCATCTGGAACGGGCGGTCTACCAAAGTTGCTAAAATAATTGTCATACATTGACATTTAACCTTTTTACGGCGAGGTCAAGTTTGCTTCTGTATGCATTTGTATGGGCCCCATACATTTGTATGGAAAAAATGTTGATAATTTCAAATGGCTTTTCCTCTGAAGCCTCCAGGCCAGTGTTGCTCAAATCTCATGCGGAGCCTCAGTGGGCAGGAGAATGAAAGATTGCTAAAATGGGTATGGTCCATTGATCAAAATGACTGCCATGCCCATATATGGTAAAAACTTTTAAAAATCTTCTTCTCCATAACCAAATAAGCCCTGGGTCCTAATCTTTGCACAAATTATGGGGGACAGGAGATCTACCAAAATTGCTAAAATGATGGTTCTATGTTGACATTTGACCTTTTTACCTCCAAGGTGAAATTTGCTTCCCCATTTGTATGGGCCATATATATTTATATTGAAAGTATCGAAGTGACTTGTAGATCAACAATAGTTAAAATTGTTCTGATTGGAAATCTAAGATGGCCATCATCTGGTTTATATTTATAATATTTCCCTGCCACTGTGCTGTTTACATGTATAAAATCATGATTCTTCAGAAACCACTTAGCCAATTTCCACCAAATTTCACATTGATCCTTCTGTTGAAATGTGATTGATAGTTTATTCAAATGATCATGCTCCATTGACTGTCAGGCCCATATATTCTTCTTCAAAACTAAGAACTGCTCAAATGATGATATTTTCATTGGTTGTGATGATAGGATTGGAAAAATGTTGCATAACATCTGCATGTCTGCAGTGGCTATGTCACTCAGGTGAGCGAACCGTGGCCCATGGGCCTCTTGTTTTTGTTTTTTTCTGGTTTTCTTTATAAAGGTGTATGTATTGAGTACTCATTTGAATTGCATCGACAAGTTGATGCAATTCAAATGGGTACCCACAACATATGCCTTCATGAAGAAGTATACAAAAAGTACACTGGCTGCATTCTGCAGACTAAGGAATCGCTTGACTGTGCGCTTATAGGGGTATTGCGGTAATTAGGTTGAATACGTATGTTGTGGTGCTTATTAGAAGTGTGGTAATGAGGCACTTCTAATGAGTACCCACAATGTATGTTTTCCTGGAGAATGAAAATAATTGAAGGGCTTCTAATAAGTACCCACATTATATGTTTTTGGAGAAATATGAAAAATAATAAGTAGATCTCCCCTCTTATCTGGCACTATGAGGATATCTTTAGAGCGTGTGTGAATAGCAAAGGTTCAGATTAGACCATAGCTCTGGATAAAGTTCATTTTTTTTAACAGAAAAGTACATGTATTGATATTCTCTTAATTTCTCCAGAAAAACATATGCTGTGGGTACCCATTAGAAGTGCCTCTCTGAGGCACTTCTAATGGGTACCCACAGCATATGTTTTCCTGAAGAAATAAGAAAAATATTATCGGGATACAATATTATTTGGATACTCTCTCTTATCTGGAGCTATGGACCATCCTGTCTGATCAGGTTCTTTGGATCCTGCCCATATAATCTGCAGTGTCAAGTGACTCTGAAAGCAAGGATCCTGATCAGACTGCAGGGATGTGCATGTTTATCTGAGCATTCAGTGTCCACATATCCCGCAAAGGCACATTTTTCCTGTTACAGCTCAATTTCACTGACATTCAAATGTCTCCCCATACTGCATTTTAAGGTAGTTTATATCTTCTGATCCTTTGGATGTTTTAATTCATTTGGATTTATTTGAAAATAGAATCGTGGGCTGGCAGGCATGATTGCACATAACATTTCTGTTCATGAATAGAATTTATAAAACAAGTATGCTACAGTCGAACCTCAATAGCTGGAACACTGATGGTTTGTTTACCATGGCTAATATGAACTGGTTTTTGAGTCCCTATGAAATTCTTCTGAGAGCTCAAGAAAACAGATATTTATGGATTTTTTTTTTTTTTTTTTTTTTTCTTTTTATCATCATATTGTGTATTGTGTGTACTCATTAGAATTGCCACATCAGGGCAGTTCTAATGAGTGCACTGAACATACATTATTGTCTAGACGATAGAAAAAATGCCTAAATTATTGCAATTTGTTTTCTGACCAGGTGTCATGATATACCCTCAATGGCTTGAACTACCCATATCTTGAACAAATTTCCATGGTCCCAAAGATGTTCGAGCCACTGAGGTTTGACTGTATTTTTGTTTAGTTGATGTGTTTCTTGGTTCCAAAGGATTCTTCCTTTTAGACTTTATCTTCTTTGTAGGTGGTATTACATGTAATTGCTGTGTAGTGATGATCCTTCCACAAAAATATCTGCAAAAATAAGAATACAATAAATTATTCCAACATTACCACGGTTACCTGGTTAGGACTCTTTATCTCCTTAACATACCTGTACTAAAATTAAACAAGACTATTTTGCTAGCTATTGGCATGTCTGAAAACTACTGGATGAGTGCTAAACAGTGTAGCCCTGATCAGATGATGCATTATGCAGCATCTGATCTGAGTCTGCACAGGCCTGACTCTTTTAAGGCCTACTGTGCTTTTGACACCTTTCAGAAATTTGTTTTTTGCTTGGTGCTTTACACAGAAAAAGTAAATTTATAAACCATTGTCATGATTTAATGCAAAACCATTTGTTGTAACTACTTATGCACAAAAAGATTTATTCTAGTCATTGGTTTTTAAAAAATCAAATATTTTCACTTTTTCCATAGTAAAAATGAATGCAAATTATGCAGAAATCTGTAGGGTAGGTTACGTGGAGACAGATTTTCAACAAGTTCAAAATTTTTTCTGAAATTATTGCAATATTGTTGCGAAACAGAAGTAATTCAAACTCAGCAAAGAAAAGTAAAAAAAATATTTTCTTAGACAAAAAATCCAAATAATCACTTTACTATAGAAATTTGCATAGGTCAGAACAATTTTCGGGCCGTAAATTTAATTTTAGGGTAAATATTTGAGAACAAAACACAGAAACAGAAAAAAACAAATGGTTTCTGATAAGATATGGTCAATCAGAACCAAATATTTTCATTTGAAATTAAACGCCAAGCACAAACATATTTCTGAGTGATGTCCAAAAGACAGTAGGGTAAATCCTTTATAACCAGGGCCTAGTTGTTCAAAGTGTCATTAGCTTAACAAGCTCGTAAGTGGTCATAATGTTAACTGTTCTAGTAAGAACAATACCAAATTCACAGGTATTTTTGCTGAAAAAATGTGAGTAGCTTTTGCAAATGCAAAAGATTCTCACATTTTTTCAGCAAAAATTTTAGTGTATATGCTGTATTTAAAGATAAAGTTTTAGCGATACGTTAACTAAGGACATCGTTAGTTTTGAACAACTGGGCCCTGATATGAAGTATTGATAGCACAGTTCTATGGTAATGTTGTAGGTTGAAGTTGAGCGCCTGCAGACAAAGTTACAGTTCAGTGAGGAAGAGAAACGCGAGTTAGGAAATCGATGCAGGGACTTGGAAGGTCAGGTCAAAAACACACAAGGAGGGCCTTCTTCTTCTCAGGTATTTATCCTTTTCGTCTAGTAAATCTCACTTCATTTGTTCTGATCCTGCTAGAGGCAGTTCAGCCCGTGACAGTGTAGTGCTTCAGTGCACAGGGCATTTCATTATCGCTCTGTCATCATCTCCATATGACTTAGATAATTTTGAAAGAGATGTAAAACACCCGCTTCTCAACTCAAAACACAACATGGGACATAATTGGAATTTGTGAACAGCAGATACTTGAGAATGTGTTTCATTGATGGCTAGAGCGAACTGGGTATTTACTGTTTACAGATGGCAACAATGTTGTAGCTCAATTACTAAGAGGTGTAACTACCTCTTAATAGTGAGGTGTAACCACCTCTTAGTAGTTGACCCACAACATGAGAAAATTTATTTTTCGGTCCACATAGGGGTTCCCAATTTCCCCAGTGGATCAGCACAGAAAACATATGAATTAACTTCTCAGCCTGTGATGGAGCACTGATGAGGGCTCAACTGCAAACAAAAAATGGAGCAAAAGAAAATCACTAGTTGAACCACAGTGAGCTGCTGCCGGGCACTATTTAGATAACCAAGGATACAAGGCTTCTGCAAGCAAACAGCAAATACAGGTACTCTGATTAGAGTGCATAGCATAGCTCTTGATAAGGTCCTTTTTCAACCAAAAAGTATCTATAGTTTTCTTATTTCTTGATGAAAACATATGTTGTGGGTGCTCATTAGAAGCGCCTCGGTGAGGCGCTTCTAATGAGTACCCACAACATATGCTTTTGTCAAGAAATAAGAAAACTAGTTACCTGATACCCACTCTAATCTAGATCTATAGCATAGTCTAATCTAGATCTATAGCATAGTCTAATCTAGATCTATAGCATAGTCTAATCTAGATCTATTGCATAGATTTGCAGGCTAATCTGATTGTTAGCATAATACACATGTTCTAAGGTATATATTCTCTCTTATTGTTTCAGTTAAATCAGACTCAGACTAGTCCCAGACCACGTCGTGTGCTTGTTGAAGATAGAGAGTCTCCAAAGTCTTCAACAAGAGAGTCTCCAAAGTCTTCAACAAGTTTTCCTACAAAGGCAACATTCCATGCTCCCGAAGGTTCACCCAAAAGGCAGGCTAAGGGAGATCACCCTGTACAAGATACAGCTACCATGACTAGTATTAGGATGAATAGGAGACAGTATCGACTTAATGTCTCATCAAACTGTATGTTTTCCACTTTATATTATTGTGTTGCCATTTTTATACCCCACCACAGGACGGTGGAGTATTATGGTTTCACGTTGGATGTCCGTGTGTCTGTCTGTCCGTCTGTATTTCGTTTCCAGATGATAACTTGGGTAAACATCAATGGATTTTCACCAAACTTGGTAAATGCATTGATATTGTGGAGATCTGGTTTGGGATTGCTTATTGGCAAATTTCATCAATTTTTGACAAAAGTTATCTGCCCGCTACATGTCCATACTTTTGTTTTCCCGATGATAAATGGAGTAAATATGAATGGATTTTCACCAAACTTGGTATGTGCATTGATATTGTGAGATCTGGATTGAGATTGCTAATGGGCAAATTCTGTCAATTTTGACAGAGTTATCTGCCAGCCACAAGTCCATATCTTTATTTCCCTCTGATAACTTAAGTAAATATTAATCGATTTCCACTAAACTTGCTATGTGCATTGATATTGTGGACATCTGGCTTGGGATTGCAAATGGGTTAATTACGTCAACTTTTGACAGTTATCTGCCCACCACACGGTAAAGGCAGAGTATTATTGTTTCATGTTTTTTTATTGTAAAATAGTTGCGGGCATAAAAACCACTGGTTCAGGTTGGTCCATCAGTCACATCTGCCACACTTAAAGTCAAATTTATCTTAAAGAGCATCTCCATTTGCATTTGCAAAGGTACTCACACTTTTCAGCAAAAATTCCTGTGAATTATATATTGTACTTACTAGAGCAGTTAACATTTTGACCACTAAAGAGCTCGTTAAGCTAACAATGCTTTGAAAAACCGCACCCAGATCAGCCAACAAAGCCATACAATCTGATAAGGCCCTTTTCTAAACACAGATATATTCTACAATATCCGATGCTTTATGACTGCAAAGGCCCTGATCAGAATGCCCTAATGTATACCATATTCACCTTAAGTACTGGAACAGACAGGTCATTGCAAACAGTGTAGACCTAGATCAGATGCTGCTTTAGGCAGCATCTGATCTAGGTCTACACTGTTTGCCACTCATCCAGTAGTTTTGAGGTACATTACCAGGTAGTAAAATGGAGTTGTTCAAATTTTAGGACTAGTATGGTAAGGGGTTATGTGTCCGTGGTATTAGCAGGAGCAACATGGGAGTCCACTTTTGGGCATGATCATTAGCGTCGTTTTTAGTGGTGTCAACATCAGCAATATTAAGACTGTGTGTTTAGCTCTGTTTCTCAAACACCAAGGCTTCTACGCTAATGAAACTTCATACAGACATCCACCATGATGCACCCTGCCCACTGCCATTGACCATTACTTGCCTTAACCTACTTTTTACACTTGGCTGAACAGTAATTAGTCAGTGCTTTTAGTTCCAGTGAAGTCTGTGCATTTAGCTCAATTTCTTGAACATTAACGCTTCCAGGCTAATGAAACTTCTTACACACATCCGCCATGACACATCCTGCCCACTGCCGTCAGCCATTACTGATCTTGACAAACTTTTCATGCTTGGCTGAACAATGTTTACTCCGCGTGATTAGCTCCGTTTCTCGAGCACCCAAGCCTCTACTGAATGTAACTTCATAAACACATCCACCATGATGCACCCTGTCCACTTCCATTGACCATTTCTGACCTTGACCTACTTTTCATACTAGGCTTAACAATGTTTAATCTGCATTTAGCTCAGTTTCTCAAATACCTAGGCCTCCACTCTAAGTAACTTCATACACAAATCAGTTATGATGCACCCTGCCCACTGCCATCATCAAGAAGAGCAGTTGTCAGTTTCTGGCGAAAGAATGTGCACAATACTAGTTAAATGCTTACAGGACTAAGCCTGCCCAGTAAACGTGTGGTTAGGTAAACTGACCGCGCTCGACATGACCCCCATTGGGTTGACTGGGCCATAAAACCTCAACACAAACAAACAAACCCACTGCCATCAACCATCTGACCTTGACTTACTTTTCACACTAGGCTGAACAATATTTATTCTGTGCATTTAGCTCCGTTTCTCAAACACCCAGGCCTCTATTCGGTGTAACTTCATACACTAATCAGCCATGATTCACCCTGCCCACTGCCATCAACCATCTGACCTTGACTTACTTTTCACACTAGGCTGAACAATATTTATTCTGTGCATTTAGCTCCGTTTCTCAAACACCCAGGCCTCTATTTGGTGTAACTCCATACACTAATCAGCCATGATTCACCCTGCCCACTGCCATCAACCATCTGACCTTGACTTACTTTTCATACTAGGCTGAACAATGTTTAGTCTGTGCATTTAGCTCCATTTCGTGAATACTCAGGCATATAGGCTAATCAAACTTTATACACACATCCACCATGACACATCCTGCCCACTGCCATTGACCGCTACTGACTGACATTTCACGCTTGGCTGAACAATGTTTACTTTGTGCATTTAATGCCATTTCTCGAACATGCAAGCCTCTTCCAAATATAACCATACACACATGATGCACCCTGCCCCCTGCCATAGACCATCTGACCTTGACCTACTTTTCACACTTGGCTGAACAATGTTTAGTCTGTGCATTTAGCTCCGTTTCATGAACACCCAGTCCTATAGGCTAATGAAACTTCAGTAAAGATGTTTACTTCATAGCCTGTTGGGTAAAAAATTCAGCAAATGACTGTTTGAAATATTTTTCATATTTTGTCCTGAAAAATAGACCTTGACATTTCATGCAATTTTCATGAAATGTCAAAGAATATTAAAGCCTATTTTCTGGGAAAAATATGAAAAAAATTGTCAGTTTGTCATTTACTGGAATTTTTGCCCAGCATGCTATTAAAGCTTGCAAGATACACAATTATCTATGTCTCTGGTTGATGGTAATTCTAACCTGTTTATTTACAGAAGTAAGTCACTGCTTCATATTTTTGACTGGCAGTTAGATTCTCAAAGTTAAAAATTATTGCATTAGTTGCTGATAAGTAAGCAGTGAGATGTATTGGGATATGTCACTTGCTGCATACCCAGTAGGAGAATTTATGTAACATGCCACATACCACACATTCTTAAAATCTTACTTCTGATTCTTTGAATATTCAGTGGCAGTATCTGGGAGCCGGCTTGTTGCCAGATTACTGGACATAACACCAAGTTCAGCAGGAAGTTTGAGTGAGAGAGGTATTGTGGGATTGTTACATACCCCATCAGCATCAACCAGTGCACAGTCTGTTTCCTTTGACAGAGACCGGGAGACCAGTCTGCTATCACCGTGTAGGAGAAGGTGAGTAAAAATGTCAGTTCCTTTGACAGAGACAGGAGACCAGTCTACTATCACCATGTAGTAGAAGGTACGTAAGTGAAATATCAATGCACAGTCTATTTCATTTGATAGTGACAGGAAGCCTAGTCTACTATCACCATGTAGGAGGTGAGTGAAAATATTAGTGCACAGTCTGTTTCCTTTGACAGAGACAGGGAGACCAGTCTACTATCATAATGTAGGAGAAGATGAATGAAAATATCAGTGCCCAGTCTGTTTCTTTTGACAAGTCAGGGAGACAAGTCTACTATCACCATGTAGAATGTGAGGGAAAATATCAGTGCTCAGTCTGTTTCCTTTGGCAGAGACAGGACCACCAGTATACTGTCACCATGTAGGAGAAAAGAAGTGAAAACCTTGGTTGACTGGTTTGATCGCTTACCCATGTGATGTGTTGCATGAATAAGTGAAGATTCTTGCATAACTCCTTTTTTTGAGTAATCTGCCTTTTATTGGTTATTAAGACATAAAATTTCATGTTTAGGCTTTATTTAATACATCTTTATAAACCAAAGGAGTGCATAACAGGGTTCAAATTTAACTTTTTTGTCAGCTTGCTAAAATTAGCAAGTGGTATTATTTTTTACTTACTAAACCTTTCAGCCAACTTGCTTTTTCACACTTATAAACACTGTTAAATGTGGCTTTAAACCTTAGCACTCTGGGTAAAAATTTCAGCAGACATTTTAGAATATTTTTCTTATTTTTCCCAGAAAAGAGGTTTTGACATTACATGCAAATTGTCTCCTATGGAGACAATTTGCATGTAATGTCAAAACCTCTTTTCTGGGAAAAATAAGAAAAATATAATCATTGTTTTTGGAAAAGAAATTGCAAAACTTCAGCAACAATGCCTCAGGTTCTGCCAATTAAAGAGAATCTTTCCAACTTGCTAGAATTAGCAAGTGATGGAAATTGCAGCTTGTTTTTTGAGGAAATCAACCAGCATTTAGCAAGTTAGCAAGTGCTAAAATTGATCCCTGCATAAGCTATACCATTCAGGTGTGCATTAGCAATAGCACAAGTGTAAGAGCTGTGTTTACCTTGTACATTTAGGTCATATTTCTCAATACCCCTATTTAAAGGCCAAGTTTTTTCATATTTGGACCACAGCTGCATCTGTCTTAGAGTAGCAGAAATTCACTACCAGTATATGACATTGACCATGAAAGTATATGTTGAGGGTACTCATTAGAAGTGCTTTGGCAGATGCCTCACCGAGGCACGATTAATGAATACCCACAGCATGTTTTCAAGGTCAGTGTCACTTTGTATTGAGTATACACAATATCCAGTTGACTCTTGTTATCTCAAACACTGATCTCAAATTATTCCTTATGCCAAACTCTATAATATGGACAATATTGTTTTACATGGTTATAATTTTATCACATTTTAACTTCTCTTATTTCAAACTACTGCTTTCTCAAATACAACATTCTGGTCCCTTGGAGTTTGAGATAATGAGCATTGACTATGTATTTGTGGAGAAATAAGAAATATATTTTCTTGATTGGATACTCCTCCAAACTCGAGCTATACTGTATTTACTCTAAGTATTCACCTGAGCTAACCATGTAGTATTTAGGCCAAACAGGCCTTAGCAAATGGTGTAGACCCAGATCAGATGCCACAAAATGTGGCATCTGATCAGTGTCAATACTATTTGCCACTCATCCAGCATATTTCAGACACATTAACTTGTAGTAAAATGGATTTGTTCATATGTAGGTCCAATATGGTAGGAAAATAAGGTGTCCAGTTACTTAATGGTAAATACAATATTTTGATAGACAGTCCTGTGCAAACATAGTAGACCCTGATCAGATGCCGCGGAATGCAGCATAGTGTAGACTATTTGCCACTCGTCCAGCAAATTTCAGACACGTCAACATATAGTAAAATTGACTTGTTCAAATTTTGGGACCAGTATGGTAGCCAGTTTAAGGTGTCCAAATACTTACGGTAAATTCAGTATTTCATTCTTACACAGGGTCTCAGATGTGCAGTCTCTACTTGAAGCCCAGGAGAAGCCGGAAACCAGCAGTATAGTTTCACTAGACCATTTCAACATGGCTGTTCATGGTCTCACACAACTATTGAGGGAAGATGTATCCAACCTGACCATGACATTACCTCCTGCAGTAGAAACCATGGATACATCAGAAAGATCTACATTTACTAGTGATGAAAACATGTTAGATCATGCAGTTTTAATTTTACCGCTGTTAAATGATTATTTATCCCATTATATCAACATGTTGGAAAGTTCTACAGAAACTTTGATAACGAGTCCAGCAACTGCTTCAAGTTCCTCTGGGAGTTACGATAGTTCTGTTGACTCATCATTAGGATTATTGTTGAAAGATTCAGCAACCTATGCAAACAATTTGGAGAATTTAGCATTGGCTTCACTGCGGACGTTACATATACTGACTAATTGTCATAGTGTAAGAACTATGTTGCTATATTGTCAGCCAGTAGAAGAAGTCAGTGATTCATCAGGCAGCAACAAATCAGAAAAGGCGTCTACATCTGTGAGTAATTTATTGGTGCTTTAAGAGTTAAGATCAGTGGATATGCTTCGCAGAGAGTGACCAATAGTTGAAATGCTGAAACTACAGTTAATCCATTTATGCCTGGTGTTCCATAAAAGGGACATTGGCTAACAGTGTAGACCTGGATCAGATGCCACAGAATGCGGCACTGATCAGGGTCTATACTGTTTGCATTAAGTACAGGAATTTCTGTAAACCATGGTAATAATAAAAACTAACCAGATACCCCTTTTACTGGAAATGGACTGGTCCAAAGAGTTAAGGTAGAAGAATATACTCAGCATAAACAGGTTAAAGATAAACAAGTGTAATTGAAATTAATTTGAAAATTCCTCTTCATAATATTGAGAAATTCAGCCTAGCTTTAACTGCAAAACCAGTCAAGGGCAAATAACTTAAGAATTACAAGAAAAATACATGTATAAAATTTAATGTAATTTTTATCGCACCTGCTTGTTATCGCACCTGCTTGTAGCAGGGTGCGATATAGGCGTCCGATTTTCTGTCCGTCCGTCAGTCCATCCGTCAGTCCGTCCGTCCGTCTGTCAACATTTATGTCGACGTTCGACATTTATGTCAAAGTTAGTATTCTAATCAACTACAAGACTAAACAACCATCCAACCTTGCATGAAACATCTCCCTGACCTCCTGACTTTGCAACATAGGCGTCCGCTTTTCCGTATGTCTGTCCATTCGTCCGTCCGTCTGTCAACATTTATGTCGAAGTTCGACATTTATGTCAAAGTTAGAGTTTTAATCATCTACAAGACTAAACAACCATCAAACATTGCATGAAACATCTCCCTGACCTCCCGACTTTGCGACATAGGTGCCCACTTTTCCATTTTCTGTCTGTTCGTCTGTCTGTCTGTCTGTCTGTCTGTCTGTCTCTTAACAGTTCTGTTATGTCGAAGTTCGACATTTATGTCAAAGTTAGTATTCTAATCAACTGCAAGACTAAACAACCATCAAATCTTGTATGAAATATCTCCCTGACCTCCTGACTTTGCGACATAGGTGCCCGCTTTTCCATTCGTCTGTCCGTTCATCCGTCCGTCTGTCTCTTAACAGTTCTGTTATGTCGAAGTTCGACATTTACGTCAAAGTTAGTATTCTAATCAACTACAATTCTACAACAACCATAATTCCTTGCATGACACATCTCCCTGACCTCCTGACTTGGCAGATATGTTGACCCAGTGACCTTGACCTATATTTTGCGCTCCATTGACTTCGACACAATTCACGTTGACGTTCCAGATCTTCTCAACTATAAGGCGTACACCTACCAAACCTTGCATAGTGCTTCTTCTAGATGTACAGACTTGGCAGGTACCTTGACCCGGTGACCTTGACCTATATTTTCGCTCCAGTGACTTTGACATATTTTGCATCGACGTTCGATATCTCCTCAACTATAAGGCCTACAACCATCAAACCTTGCAAAGTGCTTCTCCTGAATGTACTGACCTAGCAGATACCTTGACCTGGTGACCTTGACCTATATTTTGGCTGCAGTGACTTTGACATAATTTACATCAACGTTCCATATCTCTTCAAGTGTAAGACCTCTACCCACCAAACCTGGCATAGTGCTTCTCCTATATGTACTGACTTGGCAGGTATCTTGACCCGGTGACCTTGACCTATATTTTGCGCTCCAGTGCTTTTTACACATTTTACCTCAACGTTCAATATCTCCTCAACTATAAGGCCTACAACCATCAAACCTTGCACAGTGCTTCTCCTCAATGTACGGACTCTGCAGGTACCTTGACTGGGTGACCTTGACCTATATTTCACGCTCCATTGACTTTTACATCACCCTTCCATATGTCCTCAACTGTAAGGCCTTCAACCACCAAACCTTATATAGCACTTCTTCTCGATGTACTGACTCAACAGGTACCTTGACCTGGTGACCTTGACCTATATTGTGCACTCCAGTGACTTTGACACATTTTATATTGATGTTCGATATCTCCTCAAATATAAGACCTACAACCACTAAACCTTGCATAGTGCTTCACCTCATTGCCCTGGCTTGGCAGGAACCTTGACCCAGTGACCTTGACCTATATTTGACACATTTTACATTGATGTTTGATAACTCCTCAACTATAAGGCCTACAACCACCATACCTTGCATTGTGCTTCTCCTTGATGTACTGAATTAGCAGGTACCTTGACCCGTGACCTTGACCTATATTTCATGCTCCAGTGACTTTTACACATTTTACGTCAACGTTCCATTATCATTGGGCTGTATGATACGAAAAGTCAGTGCTGAAGATATAGCCATTAGAGGGAATGGGACTGGCCTGGAATATATGTGCCCCACTAGGCACTTTGTCTACATTTTTTTCAACCCAGTTTTCCAAGTAAGCACTGCTAAGAATGAAATAAACTTATTTAATAACCACATTCTGATTGTGGCTCCTGTGACTTTTGCGCCAGCAGGTGCGATGACGCCTTCCGCAGAATTCTTGTGTGATCTTTGTTATCAAGTTGGTTTTGTCCATTAACCACAATTAAGTAAGATCTAGTTGCTATTTTCTGCATATATATTTGCCCATTATGATCTTAATCAATATACATGTATGTATCTTCAGTGAGTCGCCGGTGGCTTAGTTGGATGCACATCCAATTGGTGATCAGGAGGTTGCGGGTTCGACCCCTGCCGGATCGGCAACAGTCTTTCATGGAAACTATCATGAAATATTTTCTACAGTGATTCTCTCCCTGCTGCTGATTCAAGAAGGGCAGTTGTCAGTTTCTGTCAAAAGAATGCACAATACTAGTTAACAGCTTAGAGGACTAAGCCTGCTCAGTAAAAGTGTGGTCAGGTAAACTGACCATGCTTGACATGACCCCACTGAGTTGACTGGGCCATAAAACCTCAACACAAAAAAAAAATCAAGTGAGTCAGTTCAGTGAAAAAAATCAAAAAAAAAATCAAGAAAATTAAAAAAAAAAAAAATAAAAGTCCCAGGCATTAAGACTCCAGGTATGCATTCCTTGCCCTTGTAATAACATCATTATCTATGTACTTTGCATACATGTATTTACTCCATAAATGGCCAAAATAATAATTTAGTAGCAAAATATATCCATTTTCATTATTTCCGTCAGGCTGACACTAAGCATAACCTAATTATATTGGCTGTCCTGTCAGTAGCCTCCACTTATTACTTATTAAACATAAACATAACACAAAATTTGCTTAAATTATGCCTCTGAATCAGGCTATTATATTTATATACAAAGACGAGGTCAATTTTTAAAGAAACTATATTGGTTACTTTACTTTTGTGACACTAATAGGGCTGTGATAGAAACAAGAGGGAAGAACCTGGCAGCAGAGGCAGGACTAAATTCCAACATCTACCCAAGAAATATATAGAAGATCTACATCTTCTGCAGAAAGTAGTAAAATTAGCTGACCCGGGCTCAAAAGTGAGTACACCACTCTGTATATCATTAACTCTTGTCCTGCTGGACCCGGATATACCCTTCCTTTGCAAACAGTGTAGATCCAGATCAGTGAAGAAGCCAACTGATCTGGATCTGCACTGTTTGCCATTAAGTTTGTGAATTTATAGCCACAGTCTGGATCAAGTAATCTGATTGGCTGAAAATTAGAAGTGGGTGTGGTATCTTAATTTATTCAGCAGGACAATGGTTAATGCTGGGATCCAAAGCAAAACTCATGTTAGCTAAACCACAGTGTTGTAGACAAAACAAACGACCATAAATCCAAACAGAAATGTATAGATTATATAGAAGAATGATCATTTTATCCAAACATAAATGGTCATTTTTCTGTATAATCTGTACATTTATGTTTGGAAACAAAATGTATAGATTATATAGAAAGTGACTTTAAGTGGTCATTTTTTCTATATAATTTATACATTATTGCATGGATACAACATTTTTGTGGTCATGCTTTTAACTATATCTGTACTGTGTCATAGAGGTTTACGTGCATTTGCTGCTGATAATGATGATGATGATGATAATCAGCAGATGATAGAATATTGCTATGATTTCTAATTTTACCCCTTCATAGGTTTGATATGTCTTCCATTTTTCCAAAAATAGAGCTTGCTTCTTTTAATCCTTGTCATGCTGAATAAAGATGCCACGCCTACTTCTAATTTTCAGCCAATCAGATTACTTGATCCAGGTTGTTGAAAACAATTCACATACTTCATGACGAACAGTGCTGATCCAGATCAGTTGGCTTCTAAAGAAGCCAACTGATCTGGATCTACACTGTTTGCAAAGGCAGGGTACAGTCTGGTTCAGCAGGACGAGGGTTAATTTGAACCTCGTTGGATGATCAGAGAAAAATAAGAACCATATCTGATTGGTTACCTGCCATGCTTTGAGCTAAAGGTGACAAACTGTAGGAAACAGGTTCACATGGTACCTTCAGAGGTATGCCTAGCTAAAGACAGCTCAGGCCCCTCATCTCCAATCAGTGTTCACTTGGTGCTCTGAGTCTTTTCAGGGTGCATATTTGAAGATCCATTCTCTCAATTCTTGTAGCTTATATAGTAGAACTTCTGTGGCTCGAACCCCTATGGTTCGTTTACCATGGATGAGTTGAACACGTTCTTGAGTCCGCAGGGATTTCCTCCAAATACGATATACAGATAATGTAGGGAGATTTTCTTCTTTTATCTTGTAAATGTATGATGTGTGTACTCATTAGAATTGCCTCTATGAGGCAATTCTAATGAGTACACACAGCATACATTTATATTATAGAACACAGAAAAGATATCCCACAATTATCTCCATTGTGCCTCCTGGTGTGGCACTAATAGTAACCTTCCGAGGTTCGAATACCGCTGTCTCGAACAAATTTTCATGGTCCCAAAGGGGTTCGAGCCATCTAAGTTCGACTGTATAGTAAAATGACTGTAATAAGAATGAAAAGATGGGGAGCAGGGTACAAAAAGTTATTTTCTGTTCAAAATATGTATTTCTCATATTTTAGTGGACAATGATGAATACTAGCTTATTCAACAGTCTTGCCCTCTATATGTAAATTCAGTTGGATTGAATGTTGGCATATCGGAAGGATATGTCAGTTCAAGATTGCTGTACCATATTCTAGCATGTACATTTCTACTTGATGGCAGGATTTTGTCAGAATTGTAATCCACTGGGGCAGTTGAGTGAACAGTACCAAATGCATGTGGCTGTATTTTAAGTCCACACTATTCTTCTAGGAGCAGCATTACGAGAAATGGTTGTTGTAGTTTAACTGTGATGCCCAGCTCAACCTGCATATTTGTGAAATCTGATCAAGCCCGTCTCAGTTTTCAATATATTCTGTGATTCTGTTTACATACATTGCATAATATTGCATAACTCCAGATAAGGCACTCTTTTGTTTTTCAGATCCAAGGGTCTTAAGTTCAAATCCTAGCTCAGCCACATAACTTCCAGGGCAGTTGATCATGAAATAATTTCTACGGTCATTCTCCCACATCTGCTTGTTGTCAGTTACTGGCGTTTGTACACAAGTACTGGTTAGCCACTTAGAGGACTAGCCTGCCCAGGAAAAATGAGTTGGTTAACTGACCAGCTCATAATGATCTTAACAATATTGACAAGGTCGTAATACTCAAAAGGAACAAATGAACTGCAGTGTGTGAAAATGTATCTTTTGATATGTACACCCAGTGAAGTTCAGATCAGCACACGCATTTCTGCAGTCTGACTGGAACCTTCACAGGGAGCATTTGGATAGCCAAGGATGCAATTTACTTCATGTGAACAAAGAGGCGCTTCTAATGAGCACCCACAACATATGTTTTCGTGGAGAAATAAGAAAAATATCAAAATTTTTGTACTGAAAAAAAGCATCTCGTCAGGAGCTATGATATTCAAAGCTCTAAATAAGAGGGATAAGGCTGTGTGGCTTTGTCTTCACTAGACGCACATGTCAGAAGGTACATTTTCTCATGTTTAATCTCAAACAGTAACAAGTTCTCTTTTATACCAGGGCCATTTGTTCAGTGTTGAAATAGTGGAGGCATCTCTATCCATTCTCAGTGCATTGGCACAAACTTCGAGTGAAGAACATATACAGAGGTAAGGCATACGCTAGCACTCAGGGCTGTTTTGACAAACAAAATGGCACTATAGGGGAATTGTTAATGTCAGAGAAGTGTTTTGGAATAATCTGGAATAATGTTTGTTTCTCAGTTAAAACATATACTGTGGGTACTCATTAGAATTGAGGCACTTATAATGAGTGCCCAAACATAAGTTGTTTTTTTTATTTTTTTTTTTTTTTTTTTTTTTTGGAAAACTATATTTCCTGAATGCCTATAGGTATTAATTTTGTAACTTGGCTGTTAGATATTAATTGTTCAAATAAATCCCCACCACCCTGCATGAACCAGAGATCAAGGTCATTGACTAGAAAAGTTTCCATAATGTTTTGTGTTAACAAACTAGTTGATTACCATATTTACCCTATTAATACCTACCATGCTATAGACAGATTCAGCAGACGACAAATTGAAGATATTTGTCTTATTTTTCCCAGAAAACAGGATTTGACATTTCATGCAAACTGTCTCCATTGGAGACAGTTTGCATGAAATGTCACAACCTGTTTTCTGGGGGGAAAGAAAGAAAGTATTTCAAAATGTTGTCTGCTGAAAATTTTACCCAGGATGCAAAGTGTTAAAGTATTCAGACTCCTTAACTTCGTACTATACATGTCCTAAAATTTGGACAAATTCATTAGTTGCTGATCTAAAAGGTACTGAATAAATGGCAAACAGTGTAGACCCTGATCAGATGCCACTTTCGGATTGTTTTATCTCACTGAGGTAAAAAGGATGACAACTCTCACTCTTCTGGTGCTTGTTTTCACATTTTAGCATGCAGGTGTGACATAAACTTCAACAAAGTTTTTTCTATTTTTTTGTTGGGTATTATTTGTCATGCCTGCTTTTAAATAGAAAGAAAGTGCGACATTAGGATCTGGTTTTCAATCTGCCCATTAGTCTGCTTGTTCATTTACTCATCTACAGTCAAACCTGCTGAATTGGCCACCTCTTTAAGAGCGCCACCTGCCTAAAAGCGCCAGCTTTAAACATTCCCGATCAATTTCTCTATGATTTTGTTCTCTATAAGAGTGCCACCTTTACATGAGCGCCATCAGCCAGTAAATTTATTCCCAAAATGCAAATTTTCCTCCGTATGTTTGCCACATATTACCTGTAAAAATTTAAATTGCCCATTAACGTCAAATGTCAATTAGAAGCCAATCATGTGTGCGTAAGCATGTGAAATTACAGGTAAATACCCTGGGAAAACCCGTCTGTTGTCATTTGTCAACAGGCTGTCGCCAACTCTTGTTGTGTCTCACATAATCTTGTAAGATTTTTTTTCTTTCTTTGAATTATTTTTACACATTCTGGAGATAAGATTTTTACATTGATAAGTAATTTAGCGATCTCTGTCGATCAAAACTAATTTAGTAATGGTAATTCGTAACCGAACATAGAAAGACCGCAAAGGAATGTTGGGATGAACTTCTTGCGGAACAAAACTTATTTTTTTTTCTTGATAAAACAATCTTTTAACTTCAAATCAGAGTTGATCAAATGTGCTCTTATGCAATGGAAGTGGTTTTCTATACAATGCCTTCCTTTTGCGCACAAATATTGACAGAGATTATGGCGGCTTCCTGGATTTTGGTCGATATCACGGAGCGATTCTCCCCAATAATATTTGGCCTCGATGTTTTTTGGGGTTTTTTTTGTTTTGTTTTTTTCATTAAAAATAATGAAAAAAAAACAAAAAAAAACAGAAGTGTATTCAAATTGAAAGATGCTTTCGATTTTTCTTTCAACTGATATGAGTACCAAGTTCAAACTTTATTATTACTAATTTGTGTCCCAGATACCCGCCATACTCTGGTGTGTTGACCTTGTTTTCTTCCATGGTGGCAATTTTGACTTAATCTTGATAAGACAGCCACCTTTGTATAACAGCCAGTTTAGTCCACTCCCAAAGGTGGCGCTCTTGTAGAGGTTTGACTGTATCAACATTTTATCAAATCCAGCCTTAAGCAGAATTCTTATGCTTTAGAAGATATATACTAAAATTTGCAGCAGAGAGCAGAACCAAGTACATATTTATTTTTCTGGGCCCAGTTGTTCAAAGCTAACGACGTCGTTAGTTAACGATTCGTTAAAATTTACATCGAGTGATATGCAAATATGCTGAAATTTTTTGCTGAAAAAATGTGAGTAGCTTTTGCAGTGCAAAAGCTACTCACATTTTTTCAGCAAAAAATATCAGAATATTGTGTATTGAATCCGCTAAAACAGTTAACGAAATGACCCTTAACGAGCTCGTTAAGCTAACGACGCTTTGAACAACTGGGCCCTGTTCTTCATATGTTTGAGGTCAATTCAGCTCTGATGTCATGCTGGGTAAACATTTCAGCAGATGACATTCTGAAATACTTTTCTAAATTTTTCTAGCAAATAGGGTTGGGGTTTACAATGGCATGAAGATTGTCTAAAACAAGGTTTGACAGTTGGTAAATTTCAGTTTCTCGAGCCCTGTTTGCTTTAAATGGCCATTTTGTCAGAATTGGCTGAAATAGAGTTGGACAGTTTGCATGAAATGTCACACTCTATTTTTAAGTAATTTTAAAAGATACATGTATATCACCAATTTGTCATCTGCAGAATAGGCTTAGAGAGATGATTAACCCTAGTCATGCTGAAGAAATTAAGATGCCACACCAACTTCCTGTTATCAGCCAATGAGATTACTAGATCCAGGTTGTTGATATAAATTCACATACTGGATGACAAACAGTGCAGAGCCAGATCAGTTGGCTTCTTCAGAAGCCAGCTGATCTGGATCTACACTGTTTGAATTGCAGGGTATATCCAGGTCCCGGCCTCGGTGGCTCAGTTGGATGCGCCGTCCAACTGGAGACCAGGAGGTCGCGGGTCCGACCTCCGCCGAGGTCGGCAACATTCTTTCGTGGAGATTGATCATGAAATATTTTCTACGGTCATTCTCTCCCTTCCGCTGATTCAAGAAGGGCAGTTGTCAGTTTCTGGCGAAAGAATGTGCACAATACTGGTTAACCGCTTAGAGGACTAAGCCTGCTCAGTAAACGTGTGGTTAGGTAAACTGACCATGCTCAACATGACCCCATTGGGTTGACTGGGCCGTAAACAAACAAATCAACAGGACAAGGATTAATATTTTCATCAATGATTGTATTTCAGCCTGATGGCAGTGGTATCAGAAGAGGTTGTACACAACTGTATAGAGTGTGAATCAGAGCCGTCTATAATATGTGGTTGTTTAGAACTCCTCAGATCTCTAGTGAGAAGTAACGCTATTGTCTCAGGGCTATGTATGAAAGCTTCAGGTAACTCAACCTTCTATATAAGAAACAAAAAGTCTTTTTTTTTTTTCCATTTTTTTTTTCTTAAAGGAAAACACTCACAAAATTAATAATCTGTTGAAAGTTAAAGACCTACATTAGCTGAGAAAATTGATGCAAATTTTATCAAAATCGGTAGAAAATTAAGAAATTCATGGGTATTTGAAGATTTCAAACAAGACTGCCAAAAAAAAGCCTGCCATGGGCGCCACCATTGTTGTGAGTTTGTGATGTCATTTGCTCCTAATTAAATATGCATAAACGGAATAACACACATATGTAAAAATATAAAATGCTATCTTTCTGCATATGTCTTCTTTGGTTTAATAGTAACTTATTTTCACTAAAATTGCATTATTTTATGTCTAACAGAAAGTTTTATCATCATTTTAGAATTTTTCATTCCCTCATTAAATATTCAAAATGGCGGCACCCAGGTTAACAATTACAAAAGCTAAAAACTCCAATAACTTACTCATTTGTTGATGGATTTTGATAAAAAATGCATCAAAATGTTCAGTTTGTAAATATCTTGAACATCAGACATACTTTATTTTTTGTGAGTGCTTGCCTTTAACAAAATCTCAACCTGTGTAATTTTTGCTGCCCTTCCAAGGCCCCAAAGAAAGTTTGCAAAACACAAAATGTCACCACAAAACAGTACTCTAACTAGAATTGAACAAATAAAATGAAAAGGAACTACATTAGAAATCTGCCTGAGAATGGTCATCATTAAAACTGTTAGGGCTTAACCCTTGTCATGCTAAATAAATTAAGATACCACGCCCATTCTAATTTCCAGCCAATCAGATTACTTGATCCGGATTTTTTGATAGAAATTCACATAGTTAATGATGAACAGTGCAGATTCAGAAGCCAACTGATCTGGATCTACACTGTTTGCTAAGATAGGGCATGTCATGCTCAGCAAGAGAAGGGTTAAACCTGGTTTTATAAGTGCTAAACCCTCATCCTTAACTCTTTGCATGCTGGGTAAAAAATTCAGCAGATGACATTTTGAAATATTTTTCTTGTTTTTTCCAAGAAAATAGGATTTGACTCTTCATGCAAATTGTCTTCTAAGGAGACAGTTTGCATGAAATATCAGATCCTGTTTTCTAGGAAAAATAAGAAAAAATATTGTCAGTTTGTCGTCTGCTGAATTTGCCCACAGCATGGTAAGTGTTAATTCTGACAAGTACCCAACACATGCTTTTTCCTGGAGAAATCAGAAAAATAACAGTACTTACTGTTCGAGAACAAGAATTTATTTTCAGCTATGGGACTCATTTAGTAACTTCAGTTTGTTTTTTGCCTTTTTTTTTTTTTTTTTTTTGGTGAAAGAATGTGAAGTACTTGTTAACTGCTTAGAGGACTAAAGCTGCCCAGCAAAAGTGTGTTTGGGTAATCTGGCCAGCTCAGCATGACCTTAATATTGTGTTAAATGGGCTGTTAAACTCTAAACCAACCAACAAACCATTGTTTTTTTGCTCTTTCAGAATGTGTTTTGCTGTGTCTCTACAATTTTTGTTCCAGTGAAGGCATCCTCGCAAAGTTTCCCCATAAGACAGTGCTACAGATTTTCCATCTGGTAAAATTCTGATGTAGTTTTAAAAAAAAACAAAAACAGACTGCACTTTTTATGCCATATACATAGATGCAGCCAGGCCATGCCGTTATGAGAATCTCAGTATGAAGTGTGGTCCTGCAGTGTAGGAAATATTCTTATGCACTTAATTTACTTAACAATGTAACGCAACATCCTATTGAATAACAACAGAAATTTGTGACTATACTCTATGATATACCCTCGGAAACCCAACATCATTATGTAAGGTCACTTTACGTTGGCTGGCATTTGGTTTTATGCAGCTGACAGCACTTGCCATTTTGTGCAGATAGAACAATTTTTAACAAAACAACAAGCATTTGAGGCTCCTCACCGGTTTAAAGCTGATGAAGTGCATTAGAATGGGGATAACTGTAATGAAAATTTTCATTTTGGGCAGTATATTGCTGGTTTTAAGTTTTTTGGCTCCACTGAGGGGTCGCCGTATAATGAAATTTCTGACCGTAAAACCAACGATATATAAATTATTTTCTTTAAGAGTTGAGCCCATTTTAGAAGGGGGACAAAATAGATTTTACATAGTTGCCACCCCTGAAAGTGTATCAGTACCCCTTAAATTTAGGTCATACTAGGTACCAAGATATCTTTGAGATTAACAGATTCAGGTCCTCCTGCATATGTGCATTATCCCCTCTGTTATACATTCTACTGTATCTGTCATAAAATGACCATGTGGCAGAAAAAGTGATTGTCCTGTTGACTGGTTATCTCAAGAGTCCAAGGACCAGAATTTTTGCTTTGAGGTAAGAATAATGCAAGATAAAAAGAGTTAAAATATAAAGATGTGAAAATAATTGAATTTACTTTAATAATGTAAGAAGATACTCTGAGATTATAGTATTGTTGGGTATGAAATGTATAAATAATGTTTCTGCCGTCATGATCAGCTTATCCAGTTATGTTGACTGATATTTAATATAGGGATCAAACATGATTTTTCATGCATTAACATTTGCCAGGTCCCGAGGGAGGTGTTGAAAACCGAGGCCGGAGGTCGCAGTTTTCAAAACTTCCTAGGGACCTGACGAATGTTAATGCATTGAAAAACCATGTTTGATTGCTATTATTGCATAAAAACTGACAACATGTGCTACATTTCGTGTTATTTCTTGCACTATTTTGTTTCGCCTTTTCACCTATGTTGTGCGAATGCTGTTTCCACGGACGATGCTCGTTCTGGGGCAGGGCAGTACACATCTTGTGACGGCAGCAATTCTGTGTCCCTAGTACGAGCATATTGAAAGTTGCATAGCCGTGCATTAACAGCTCGTGAATTGCCTTGTTAATACACAGCTTTTCGCCGGTTAATGCACGGCTGTTAATAACGTGCTGCACTGCTTTTTATGCAATAAGCTGTAATAGTTAACTACAGTCAAACCTCAATAACACGGATGGCTCATTTTACCATGGCTAATTTGAACTCATTTTTGAGTCCCTACGAAATTCCTCCGATAACTCAAGAAAACAAATATTTAGGGATATGTTCTTATAATATATTTTATCATGAAATTGTATGTTGGGTGTACTCATTAGAATTGCCTCATCAAGGCAATTCAAATGAGTACACTCAATGTACCATTATTGTGTAGAAGATCGACAAGATTCCCCAAAATCATCACCATTTGCTTCCTGACCTGATGCCATGATTAACCCTCAGTGGCTCGAACTACCTATATCTCAAACAAATTTCCAGGGTCCCAAAGGTGTTCCTGCCACTGAGGTTTGACTGTATACAGTTCTGCGATTTTCAGAAATTATATCGGAGCAAAAGGCATGGAAGTTGCGGGCTGACTAGGGCCTTTGTTTTCACATGTGCATGAAGCATACATGTTGTGGGTGCTTTTGAGAAGCATCTTGTTGAGGCACTTCTAATGAGTATCCACAAAATGTGTTTCCGTGAAAAACTCTTTCTGTTTAACCCATTGTAGTCTACAGACCCCCAAAAGGGTAATTGGCAAACCGTGCAGACCCAGATCAGATGCCACAGAATGTGGCATCTGATCAGGGTCTCCACTGTTTGCAAATACATGTAGTTTAGCCATTTTGTCTCTAGGAATATCTGAATCACATGGCCTGAAATACTTAAAATTAAAATTTGACTTTTCCGATATATAGTGTAGGGGATTTTATTCAGTCTCAAATGGGTTATTGCAGCACAATGAAACTGCATCAAGGAAACAGGTCAATTATGAACAGTCCAAATTGTCAACTTGGAGCCCTTGCTGTACATCAGCATATACTACAGTATCCAGTGATCTTCTTGTGGGTAACAAAGGTTCTGATCTGAAAGTACAGATGTACTGATTAATCTGGACTTTTCTAATTCCTATAATTGTATGCCTATATCCCCTGAAGACACCTTTTTCCCATATCACAACTCAAACCACTTAACCCTTGTCATGCTGAATAAATTAAGAAGCCATGCCCACTTCATATTTTCAGCCAATCAGATAACTTGATCCAGATTTTTTATATAAATTCACATACTTAATGGCAAACAGTGCAGATCCAGATCAGTTGGCTTCTTCAGAAGCCAACTGATCTGGATCTACACTGTTTGCAAAGGCAGGGCATATCCGGGTTCAGCAGGACAATGGTTAATTATCTAAACCCACAGAATAGGATTTATATTTTATGAAGTTGATGTTTTTCAGATAGTAAAGTGTTTATCCAGTATAGTAGGGCTACATAAGGGAGGTCTTACAGTTTTGCTGGAGTCAGATTGTGAATGCAGTGTCCAGGTAAGATTAGCAACTTGTCATGCTTAACACCATCACTTCTAACTAAAGTGGCCTTGTACTGAAATGTATTTCAATTTAGACAAGTGCATTATTTTAAAACAGCACATTTGACAAAGTTTTACAAACAAAAGTACCAGTATAGATCCTTCTGAGACAGCTGTTAGGAGCAGTATTGTATGATCTCACTACTTTAGATTGAATCCTTGTCAGTTTTACATCATAATCCAAATTAGCAATTAAAAAGCTTATCTCTATCTTGTTACGAGCCAGGTGTAACGAGAAAGAAATGAAAGTGAAACCAGCAACAAGTTTTAAATTATTAACAATATTTATTCCACAAAAAAATAAGACAAGATTCAAAACAAAATAATGTAAGTAAACAGTACCTTTCAAGTTTATGTCACAAAGTCCTTCTGAAATAATCCATGAGAATTTATAAAACAAATCCTTTGAATATCAGTTTCTGATCCCACAATTTAATGTTCCTGAATTCAGAATTTAAGTCCAGAAGGAATAAAATACTAAAGTAATCCAGTATAGAATAATTTCCAGTGAAAGTATACAAAGATGCCCAGATGAAAATCTGTTCTCCTTATATAATATCAAAGAAGGTTCTAGAAAAAGAATTTACTACAAGCATCTCTTACTTTCCAGTTCCAATCAAGAAACTTCTAAATCTTCCATGACATTCCAAAATCAACTCAGTCCAGAATCAAGGACATAAACATCATGTTATTGTAAACATGTTGTTCTAGAAAGTTATTTTTGGAAACATAGTAAATAAAGCTATTTATGGAAACATAGTAAACATGATGCTTAAGATAAATGAACACCCTATACATAACAGTCTAAACAAGGCGTTGAATGTTAGTTTTGTGAGGAAATGGGACTCGCAAAAAATAAATGAATGTTTTTCTTGGGATATGTTTCGTGAATATTCAGAACCTTGCTACAATTATTCACTTTATCTTAGCTACCCCACAAAGTGAGGCTCATATGAATTTGTTTTAGGTTGTGCCATCCCTTATTGTCCTGTTATACAATGTGGTAAAGTTGTACAAGGAACAGAATGATGACATCAGTTTCCCTATTCTACAAAGTGGAGTTTATTTATTACATCAGATGTATCAGCATGAACTCAACTTTACACGGCGGCATATCGCTGTTCAGTCTCAATATGTCGTTCTTATATCACATCTTAACAGGATATTTAAAACGGCAGGAGCTGAACAGTACGACAATGAAAGTAAGTTACCTGTAATGTGTGAAAGTATCATAGCTCCAGATAAGACATTTATTTGCAGCCGAAAAGTACTGGGCTCAGTTGTTCAAAACTTTGATCATAAATATGGCATAAATGCTAATATTTTTGCTGAAAAAATGTGAGTAGCTTTTGCATTTGCATTTTTACAGCAAAAATACCTGTGAATTAGATATTGTACTTTCTAGAACTGTTAAAATTTTTACCACTAACGAGCTCGTTAAGCTAATGACGCTTTGAACAACTGAGCCCTGATATTTTTCTTATTTCTTCACAAAATATATGTTGTGGGTTCTCATTATAAGCACCTCAGCAAGGCACTTCTAATTAGTACCCACAACATTTTTTAGAGAAATAAGAAAAACAAACACACACACACACGCATTTCCACTCCTCTCATCTGGAGCTGTGAACTTTGTGATGTATGTCCAGATCAGCCATTGTATTCTACGCTTCTACATCATTGTATTTTAACGGACAGTAAATGTCCTAAAAAATTGTAACACTCTATGCCATAATTTTTGGCCTTAATTTTATTTTCTAAGCATTTCTTCCACAAATAGTCAAAGAAGTTGGTGTATGAAATTTTTGAACAATTACCATATCCAATGATTCTTCAACAAAGGCTCTGCTAAGTCTGCATTAACGTCTTTTTCTACATATGCATATAATACATATCCAAAGCTCCAACCAAAAAGTATTGATAGTTTTCTTTACAAAAACGTATGTTTTGGGTACTCATTAGAAGTGCCTCAGTGAGGCACTTCTAATGAGTACCCACAACTTCTGTTTTTGTCGAGAATTAAGAAAACTATTATGTGGATACCCCCACTTATCTGTAGCTGTGAACTGTCAAAGGAAAAAATCAGTAAACAATCTTCACTAAAAGTGGGCAGTCCTATTTTATTGAGGATGGATGGATTGGTTTTCATGGTCAAGTTTTATAATTATTTAAATGAAGCTTCATATGCATGTGTCAGATTAGTGCAGTCTTATCAAGGTCCATGTCTTTTACTGTACACATATAATATTTTGATTAGACTGAAATGTAGGCTCTGATGAGCCCATCTTGATAGACTGAAATTAGATTTTATTTTAGTTTCAGCCCTTCAAGACCTTTGGGACTTCAGTCCAGATGAAGAAGATTATGAGTCATCACATGACAGGTCACATGACAGCAATGATGATGAGGAGAACATGGAAACTGGCTGATGTTTTGTTTCTGTAGTATGGGTGATGTATAAGCCAGTGAACCCAAAAGTGGAAACCAGCATGAAATCTACAGCTTTTGGCCCCAGTTCTATCAAGACTTCAAAACAATGTATTTCTTCAAAAAAAAATTTCTGCTAACTTTGAGAAAATGGATTAAGATCTTAATCAATTAAGTGCCAGTCATACCAGTTGCAAACAACATTCTAAATATTTTTTTCTTATTTTTCTGAGAAAATAAGGATTGAATTGTCATTAGAATCATCTGTTAGAGATGTAAAAATCAAATCATTGTCGTAACCATCAGGAATGACATATCAAAGTGATGACTGGTGAGACAAAATGGCTGCACAGCAGCTGATCATTTGCATGGGTTATACCATATTCACCCAGAGTATTATGTATTCTTTACCTTTACTTCTCCTAAAAGTTCAACACGTACATTTCTCTAAAAATGTGCGCCGAACAATTTCTGGATAAATGGCAAGCAGTGTAGACCCATATCAGATGCCTCAGGATGCGGCATCTGATAACGGTCTACACTGTTTGCTCAGGTTTATCTTTTTAAATACTTGGGTAAATATGTCCCTGATATCAGCCTGTGTATGGCCTAGATTAGCCTCTGTATGGCCCAGATAAGCCCGTATCTTGGACAGAACAGCCTGTGTCTAGCCTTGATATCAGCCTGTGTATGGCTCAGATCAGCCTGTGTATGGCCCAGGTAAGCCTTTATCTTGGACAGAACAGCCTGTCTCTAGCCTTGATATCAGCCTGTGTATGGCCTAGATTAGCCTATGTATGGTCCAGATAAGCCTGTATCTTGGACAGAACAGCCTTCCAGCCTTGCTATCAGCCTGTGTATGGCTTGGATCATCTGTGTATGGCCAGATCAGCCCATGTATGGCCTCAATCAGTGTGTATCTGACCAAGATCAGCATAAGTGCCTTCCTGATTGACCTATGTCAGGACAGATCAGCCTATGTTTTCCGCCAGAACAGCTTGTATGTTAGCCAGATCAGCCTATCCTTTATGTCTAGAAGAGAACACCTGTGTCTAGGACAGATCAGCCTGGCTCTGGTCAGCTTATGTCTTGCCCAGGGCAATTTTGTCTTAATGTATGTTTTTAGGCTAGATCGGCCTTTCGTCCAGATTTGCTAGTCTACGGCAAGCACCCTGAGATGTGCTTGATTTTCTTCTGACAGCTTCTATTGTTTGTTAGGGTTTTTTTATGACCCCACCATTGGTATGATGCCGGGGGCATATAGTGTTTAGGTTGTGAGTACATGTGTACATTCTGTGCATTCCTACGTACATGTTCCTGTTAGACTCAGGTTAAGATTTTTGTAAGAGGTAGATTTCAGGGTTACTTATCAATGTAGCAACTTGAAATTGGGCAGGATTTATGTCTATGAGTACAACAGGAATATAGTTACTGTCTCCAAAGTACATAGATTCCCCCACCTTGACTTAGGCTTATTTTGTAAGGTTAAGATATTTGTAAGGGGGTAGATTTTAGGGTTCCTATTATTGCAGCAGCTTGAATTTTGGTATGAGGGTTTATGTCTATGAGTACAACAGGAATATACAGGAACCAGGTCACAACAACCCATACATCACAATCCACTGACTTCTGACTTAGGTTAATTTGCAAAGTTAAGATTTTTGTAAGTGGTAGATTTCAGGGTTCCTATTATTGTAGCAATTTGAAACTTTAAGTACAAAACAAATACACAAGAATCAAATCAAGTTGACCCATGTGTCATGGTTCACCGACTTTGAACACAGACTAATTTTGCAAAGTTAAGATTTTCCTAAGAAGTACATTTTATCATACTATTGATCCCCACAGCAGTCCCTTTGCACAGTTTTAATTTTAGTTGCACCTGCTTGTAGCAGGGTGAGATATAGGAGTTGGAATTTCCGTCCATCAGTCTGTCAACAATTTACATTGAGTCTAGCATTAAAGTGTATTTATCTGAAGTGATGATAGCTTTGACTGTCAGACCTTCCATGGTAATTGTCCTTGACATACTCTTCAAGCATGCTCTATGACCCGATGCCTTTTACCTAGATTTCTTACTCGAGTGACTTTGTCATGATTTTACGTTGAGTTTAGCATTATTCAAGTTGAGTCTAGCATTGAAGTGTATTTCTCTGAGGCGATGATAGCTGTGAATGTCAAACCTTGCATAGTAATTGTCCTCGACATAGTCTTTAAGCATGCACTATGACCCGATGCCCTTGACCCAGATTTAATGCTCGAGTGACTTTGTCATGATTTTACATCAGGTCTAGCATTATTCGCATCAAGTCTAGCATAAAAGTGTATTTCTATGAAGTGGTGATAGCTGTAAGTGTCAAATCTTTGCATAGAAAGTGTCCTGGACACACTCTTCAAGCAGGCACCATGATCCAGTGCCCTTACTGTCATGATTTTATGTTGATTCTAGCATTAAAGTGTGTTTTTCTGTAGCAGTGATCGCTGCCAGTGTCTAAACATGCATAGTAATTGTCCTCAACATACTCTTCGAGCACACTCTATGACATGGTACCCTTGACCTACATTTCGCACTCCATTGACTCGGTCATGATTTTACATCAATTCTAGCACTGCAGTGCGTTTCTGTGTTGCTGTGATTGCTCTATGTGTCAAACCGTGCATACCGGTAGTAAGTGTCCTCGACAACTCTACAAGCACACACTATGATCCTATGCCCTTGACCAAGATTTCGTACTCCATTCTTGTCATGATTTATGTAAAGTCTAGCATTAAAATGTGTTTCTCTGAAGCGGTGATAGCTGCGAGTGTGATTAGTGACTTTGTCATGATTTTAAGTCGAGTCTATCATTAAAGAGTGTTTCTCAATAGCGGTGATAGCTGCAAATGTCAAACTTTGCATAGTAATTGTCCTTGACATGCTCTTCAAGCATGCACTAGCCGGCCTCGGTGGGTCAGTTGGATGCGCTGTCCGACTGGAGACCAGGAGGTCGCGGGTTCAACCCCCGCCGAGGTCGGCAACATTCTTTCGTGGAGATTGATCATGAAATATTTTCTACAATCATTCTTTCCCTTCCACTGATTTAAGAAGAGCAGTTGTCAGTTTCTGGCGAAGGAATTTGCACAATACTGGTTAACCGCTTAGAGGACTAAGCCTGCCCAGTAAACGTGTGGTTAGGTAAACTGACGGCGCTCCACATGACCCCATTGGGATGACTGGGCCGTAAAACCTCAACACAAACAAACAAGCATGCACTATGACCGGGTCCCATTGACCTAGATTTCATGCTCCAGTGACTTTGCCCAGTGCAGGTGCGACTGACTTCTGCAGAATTCTTGTTTGATTAATTTGTGTTGGGTTTAATGACACATCAACCCTTGTGGGTAATTTTGTGTCGTCTCCCAGAGGAAGGGAGATAGAAAAGATAGTAGAAGAGATGAAAGAGAGTGTCAGGAGATAAAGAGGAAAGTGAAAAACAGAAGAAATTAAAACATACCCCTTCTACCCTTACCTGCTGAAAAGATAGCAGGCCTTGTCCTACTGTTATGGAGGTACCCAGAGTGGGGGCATCCTTGTACTTTGGACACATTTCTAGTTTTATATAGAATTAGTGCTGTAGTCCTTTAATAAACAAGAGAATGTTATTAGTTGTTTAGAAGACCAGTTTCAAATTCTTTGAGAACAAGGATATTTTTATCATGTTCCATTTCACCAGGCAAGCAGACATGTCCAGAGAAATTTCTTCCATATTTCTCCAAGAAAAAGATGTTTATAGTCAATAGAGTTGTCTCACAAAGGCAGTTCTAATGAATGCCATATTTACAGTATGTATTCAGACAGACAAGCCTTGAGCAAACAGTGTAGACCCAGATGAGACACCTCATTTGGGTCTACACTGTTTGCCACTCATCTAGCAATTTTTAGACAAACATCACGAAAAACATACCTATATAATTTTGACCACCTTAAACCCCACTTTTATATAGAAAAACTGGGGTTTACAGGGGTATACATTATTTTTCTTATTTCTGCTCAAAAACATAGATTGTGGGTACTCGTTAGAACTGCCTCATTGAGGCGGTTCTAGTGTGTACCCACAATCTATGTTTTGAGAAGAAATATGAAAAATATCAGAGTTTTTTATCTGAAAATTTTCAGTTTTTGGAGGTGAAATTTTCTATATATTTGAATAGGCATGTTTTCGTAATGACATCAGGTAGCAAATTATAGTTGTTCAAATTTTAGAACAAATATGGTAAGTTGAGTTGTTTGATTATTTAGGGTAAATATGGTATTTTTGTTTTCATGGATCAGATTTATATTCAGGCATAGGACTAGGGTATTTACCCTAAATACCGTATTCGACCTAATTACCGCACATACCCCTATAAGCGCACAGTCAAGGAATTCCGCAGTCTTCAGATTACAGCAGGTGTATTTTCTCTCTACCTATTAATAATAAAGGCGTTGTGGGTACTCATTTGAATTGCATCGACTTGTCGATGCAATTCAAATGAGTACCCACAACATATTCTTTTATAAAGAAAACCAGACAAAAATCGCATAAGTATCATTAGACAAGTCTTTCGCTGATCTTTTTTTAGCGTACCCTTAGTATAGGTGGATACATAGTTTACCAATTTTCCCAGTAGTTTTGAAAAACCTAAGCGCACGGTGCAGTAATAAGGTTGAATACGGTATTCAGACAGATCGGGCCCCGAGATTTTTTGTAAAATATTTTATGTGAGCATGAAATTTTTCCTGCTACTAAATCTCTAATTACCAACAATTGCTAATTCTTTCTTGCTAAATATACATGTAGCTGAGTATGAAAGTTTATGTGTTAATAAATATGAAAACACCAACTTTTTGGGGCATTTTCATATTTATAAGAGAAAATTTTATGCTCAGCCAAGTTGAGCATGATAAATGCTTTATAACCTTGGGGCCAAGGCTTGATCAGTGGTGTAAAAGCAGCATGCAGCAGCCAGTTGGGGTATACACTGTTTGCTACTTATCTAGTGGTTTTGAATATATCAACAGATAGTAAAATAGTCTTATTTGAGTTAACCCTTAAAGCGCCAATCACAACTGCAGCAGACGACATTTTGAAATATGTTTTTTTTTTTTTTTTTTCAAAGAAAACAAGTCTTGATATTTCATGTGAATTGTCTGCCAAGCAGACGATTCACATGAAATATCAAGACTAGTTTTCTTTGAAATATAAAAAAAATAAAAATTGATGTCATCTGCTACAAAGTTTGCTTGGCGCTTTAAGGGTTAAGGACAAGTGAGAAGAAGTTGGTGTGTTGGAATATTTAGGATTGATACAGTAGTTTTATCTTAGCTTGCCTCAGTAGTTATTGTATTATATTCTAACTTGATTTTATTGTTAATGAATTTTATATAAATGTTGACAACCATGAAATAAAGATGAAAAAAATGACTATGTCTTTGAAATTTGTGAAAACATAATTATTTTGTGTCACCTGGATAGCATGACTGATACCTGGGGATTACTGATACTGGGGGATTACTTTGTCTATCAGTCACAGCATAGGCTTGTGTTGCCTGCTTAGACTTGCAGCTTTTTGGAGATCACTTTTGTCCAAGTTGTTGGCATTGTCATTGATATCAGTGTCACATTTTTCTTGTTTGTTCAATAACTGGAATAAGATTACACTAATTCTTAACCATAAATCCAGATAAGATACCTTTTATACCCTGCCATATGATAGTGGTGGGGTATTATGTTATACCGTTCTGTCTGTCTGTCTGTCAGCCCTTAATTTCCAATCTCTAAGTTAAGTAGTTTTTCACTTTTAACCAAGTTGTTGGCATTGTCATTGTTGTCAGTGTCACATTTTTCTTGTTTGTTCAATAACTCGAATAAGATTACACTAACTCTTAACCATAGATCCAGATAAGATACATTTTATACCCTACCATATGATAGTGGTGGGGTATTATGCTATACCGTTCTGTCTGTCTGTCAGCGCTTAATTTCCAGTCTCTAAGTTGAGTAGTTTTTTCAATGGACTTTCTTGAAAATTTGCATAGCTGAGATAGATAATAAGCCAGTATTGTTACTTTTCAATGGATTTATTGCCCTTGATTGACATCAAAGTTATGATTTTGTTAACAAATGAATGGTTTCTTCATTACTTTTATATGCACACTGATATTGGTTAGACCTAGGTTGGGGTCGAAAATTGGTATGTACAGTTTGCTCAGGTCTGTCCAAATATACAGTGTAAATGTGATATGGGAAGATGACTTGTGTTACAAGTATTGCAGGAAGAAAGTGCTTACTTTTCGCAGACACCTGGCATCACCTTTGGTTACTCTCGGACCCATCAATACTGATTGATGGGTCCGAGGTTACTGAAGGTTCGTGTTTAATTTATTACCCTATTTAACTCTAAAAACATTCGGACACATCAACTCCTTACCATACTTATCCTAAAACTTGAATAAATCCACTGTACTACATGTTGATATGCGGCGTTTGATCTGACCTACACTTTTTTCTCAGACCTCTCTGTTCCGAATAGTTAAGGTAAACACATAGGATAGCAATCCTCTCTTCCTGTATGGACTAATGGATTTTCGGACACTGAAAGTCGGAACTGCTTTTCTGGTTTTCTCTGTTTTATCGAATGATATTGTCAATAAATCTAAACAACCAGACAATGGGAAATTGCAGTCTGTTAACTCCGTGGGTACTCTCTGTAAACAAGAAGGTCCAGTTAATTGGACACCTCTGCTTTTATCATTAGCATCTCCATTAAGGATAGTTGCCTTTTTCTTGAGAAATCTAACTTAAACGGGGTCATATATGCGGAAAGCTTCCAAAACATCCAAAAAACAACAAACAACAATATATAATGTCTTGGACCTAATAATACCTGTATATTGGGTCCAAGATTATGTTAAAGGGGAACGTAACCTTAAAAGGTATTATGCTTTAAAGTAAACATCACGAAAACATGCCTATATAATTTTGACCCCCTTTAAACCCACTTTTATATAGTAAAACTGGGGTTTACAGGAGGATATACATTATTTTTTTTATTTCTACTCAAACACAGATTGTGGGTCCTCGTTAGAACCACCTCGGTGAGGCGGTTTTAACGAGTACCTACAATCTATGTTTTGAGCAGAAATATGAAAAATATCAGAATATTTATCTGAAAACTTTCAGTTTTTGGTGCTGAAATTTTCAGTATATTTGAATAGGCAAGTTTTCATAATGGAACTTTACAGTGAATTTTGACACAAATGTGATTAAAATCTGTGAAAAATTAAGTGAGTTATAGACAACTGAATATTTTAACATTGGTGGAATGGGCGCCGCCATTTTGAATAATTAATGAGGTTTCATAAAATTTATTATTTTTTTTTTCTCATAAAGGTAGTTATTCTCATAAAGTTTGTTTATGCGGGGGGGGGGGGGGAGGGGAATGATTGCTTGTCACTATAATTAAAAGATATATAAAAAAGAATCTGTGGCAAAATTATTCTTAAAACTCCTTTATAATTTGGTTTTGCTTATTTAATTTTGGCTGTGTGAGATCACAAAGCCTACAATATGGCGGCATCCATGACAGCCATTTTAAACATATTCAAACCACCACAACTTCCTTATTTCTAGGCCGATTTTGAAAACTCTTGCATCAAAATAAATGGCTTGTTAAGCACTTTACTCCAAGATATACTTACAACTTATATTGCGTTCCCCTTTAATAAAGCTTTCATATGGAAGTGGAAAAGCTAAATTTTTAAGTTAAAAATTAGTTACATCACGAAAACATGCCTATGTAATTTTGACCCCCTTAAACCCCATTTTTATATAGTAAAACTCGGGTTTACAGGGGTATACATTATTTTCTTGTTACTGCATAAAACATAGATTGTGGGTACTCGTTTGAACCGCCTCGGCGAGGCGGTTCTAACGAGTACCCACAATCTATGTTTTGAGCAGAAATATGAAAAATATCAAAGTTTTTATATCTGAAAATTTTCAGTTTCTGGTGGTGAAATTTCAATATATTTGAATAGGCGTGTTTTCGTAATGAGGACCCAGTTAGTATTAACCCTAAATGTTCGACCACCTTAACTCCTTTATACTAGTCTTGACGTTTTAACAAGCTCAACTGACTGCCAGTTGCAGTATCTAAAACTGCTAGGTAAGGCGCAAACAGTGTAGACCCAGATAAGACACCCCCTTAGGTGGTGTCTGATCTGGATCTTCACTGTTTGTCCAAATTTTTAGAACAAAATACGGTACGACCTGCGCCAAAAGAAAAGTTTATCTTCGGGGTACATATGAACAGTAAAGGTCCAGATCAGCTATGAAGCCGCACAATCTGATAACGATTTATGTTATACAATATATATGGATGTATCCTACAGTATCCAACTTGAAGATACTAAAAGCTGACAGTGAGTGCTATGACCAGACTGCGCGATGCAAAGGGTGATCTGGGCCTTCGCTGTACGGATATGCCCCGAAGACACATTTTTACATTATCGTTTATACATGTATCCCAGTAAACATTCTTTATAAATCTATAGCGGTCCGTTATCGGCCCGTCAGGGTAGCTGACGGGCCGATAACGGCCCCCTATAGATATATAAAGAATGCTAACTGGGTATTTACATGTATATAGTCTACCTGGCTACATTCAGCTGGAAAAATAGTCCCTCTCATCTAATGATTGAGCGATATTCACTTGTACTAACTTTATCATGCTATCACGTTTTCATTGTCAGGAATAACTGAACACCTGTCGAAAACATGTACGGAGTGATTTAGATCCATTTGAGTCTTTTGTTAATACGGGCACGTTTCCTGAGCAGATAGCAGTCATTGAGACGTTTTCTAAATTTAGAAAATTCCCGAATTGCGCATGCGTACAAAGAGCAAATTTTCCAAGGGACATGATAGAATAGATTGGAATTTCCTTCAGTTATCTATCCTGAAATTGAATTTGGGGATTTTCCAGTTTAAATATAGATCAATAGTCCAACTATTTATTTGACTCTCGTATACGTCCAATGTAAGGACAAGGGTGAGCAAAGAATGAACTACCATGACAATACGAGGAAAATAGGTATTTAACAACGACCGATTTCAATTTATTTTGACGTTTGTCTACTGTAATACACGAGCCTCGCCATGAGAAAAACTATTTTCTGGACGTACTGTTTTTACCCTAAATATTCGGACACCTGATCACTTATAATACTTGCCCTAAAACTTTCAAGAACAAGTCCATTTTACTACCTGTTGAAGTTATAAAATTCGACTAGAGGCTCACGGTGTATACCCTGATCAGACGCCGCGTTCTGTGTCTACGCTGTTTGCTCAGGCCTACCTGTCCGAAAACTTAGGGTAAATACGGTATGCGAACAGGAAAGATCCAGATCAGCTAACAAAGCCACAGAATCTGATAAAGGTTTTAGTTATACATCGATATATTCTGCAGTAAAAAACTTCTGTAATCGGACAGCGGAGGCCTGATTAGACCGCGTGAATGCTTAGGCTGAGCTTGGCTTGCGTTGTCCGCACTAGCTACCAAGGCTCATTTTACATATCTATACTGTCTATTCCTTTCATTCCCGCGTATTTGCCAGTTGTTTCATCACTGATTCTTTGTACGATTTCTTCCCAGAGGGCGGCGTCTACCTTAAGCATATATCCCTTTCAGCTTAAAGAGACTTTATACACTTTTAGGGGGCGGGGAGGCGTCTCTCTCAAAACTCTTGTTCCTCCATTCTGAAAATGGGTCTACTCTAAAAGGAAAAAAAACTTGTTCCTCCATTCTGAAAATGGGTCTACTCTAAAAGGAAACAAATTCTCCCCTTTATAGTTGACCCCTTTTCAGAGGGGTCTTATAAAGCCATGAAAACGTATTAACACAAGACTGCTAGTTGCGAAGCGTTAAGGCAAACCTCACGGCCTTGTCAATCCTCCATGAAGAACTAGAAATGGGCAAACGCTCCCATAGTAGTCAGAAGAAGCGATACAAAGACACCCTCAAAGCCTCCCTCAAGGATTTCAACATACCAACAGAGTCGTGGGAACACATTGCACAGGACCGAGCAAAGTGGCGAGGCCTCATCAGAAGAGGTGCTAGTGAATACGAGGCAAAAAGAATCAGCGAAGCCGAGTAGAAACGTACACAGCGCAAAGCCAGAGCTAAGGCATCACCAACAGAGCTGTTTTGCTCTGACTGTTGTTCCATCTGCAACAGACAGTTTAGAGCTAGAGTTGGTCTAATCAGCCGTCTTAGAACACACAAACAGTAGCATTTCTCGCATGTGATTAAGATTGGTTTACCCCAAATTTTGGTTCGCCTTCACTCCATTACGAAAACAGGCCTATTCAAATATATTGAAAATTTTACAACCAATAACGGGAAAATTTCCAGACAAAAATTCTGATATTTTTCATATTTCTGCTGAAAACATAGATTGTGGGTATTCGTTAGAACCGCCTCGTCGAGGCGGTTCTAACGAGAACCCACAATTTATGTTTTGAGCAGAAATTAGAAAAATAATGTATACCCCTGTAAACCCCAGTTTTACTATATAAAAGTGGGGTTTCAGGGGGTCAAAATTATATAGGCGTGTTTCGTGATGCTTAACCGCAGGCCTCCATAGCGCAATCGCTAACGTGCCTGGCTGCAGGTTCCGGAGGGGTCTCAAGTTCGAATTCTAGCTCGACCACATACCTTTCGTGAGGTTTGACCATGAAATCATTACTACGACCATTCTCCCCTTCCGCTGATTCAAGAAGGGTAGTTGTCAGTTAATGGCGATAGTATGTGCACAAGTACTGTTTAACGGATTATAGGTCTAAGTCTGTCTAGGAAAAGAGTAATTAGGTTGGCCGGCTCGACATGGCCTTTATAGTGTAGACTAGGCTAAGTGTAAAGCTCAAATTTAAATTCACTTGTCATAGTATTTGAACAATATAATTTATCAAAGTCAAGTTGATATTGAGAACAAAGAACACATAAAGAAATAAAATCGGAGTTTCGATTTCATTGAGACTCTTCGTATGACATAATAGTTTGCAGTGCTAAATATACGCCCCACTAGCTCCGGACTGAACAGAACTCGAAAATTTTATATCATTTTAAAATCCCATGACAAGTAATTTTTAACCAGACCTCGAATATTTGCTATATGTTGAAATCCTATGACAAGTATGGCCCCTTTTACCACATGTTGATGTGTCTAAGACAATGCTGGATGAGTGACGAACAGTGTAGACCCGATCAGACGCCGCGTTCTGCGGCGTCTGATCTAGGGTTACTCGATTTGATCATGTCTATCTGTCCCAATACCTAGTTTTGTTACGGCACATCATTTCTGATACATACATGTGTTTAAGTGACATATTACACGCTTATACCAGAAATTTTTGGGTTTTTTTTTTAGGATTCGACTCTTCGCCGAAGTCACTTACCATATTTATCTTAAATACTCAGGCATTTTAACTCCTTACTTTCTTAACCCTTAAAGCGCCAATCACAACTATTGTCGTCTGCTTTGTCTTCTGCTGGTTAGTTTAAAAGTCATTTCTGCAAACAGTGTGGACCCAGATCAGACTGCTCCTTTAGGGGCAGTCTGATCTGGGTCCACACTGTTTGCCTGTATGCAAAAATAGGTTTGAAAAGTTTGCAAGAATATTCAGCAGACGACATAAACAGACGACATTTTCAGATGCAGGTTTTCTTGGCGCTTTAAGGGTTAATCTAAAATTTGAAATGAAGTCCGTTTGACTGTCTTGTGATGTGTGTAAAGGGAGTCTGGGTCTGCACATGACGCATGTAACTACTGCAACAAAAAAGTAACATAAAGGGAGTGCTTATATTTTCCGCGGTCACCTGGCATTACCTTGAATTACCGAAGGTATTAAAGTTTTTTAATTTGTTACCATATTTACCCTAAACATTTGGACTCCCGAAGTCATTACCACAATTTTCCTAAAAACTGAACAATGAATTCTAAATTTAATGACTATATCAGAGCAATAAACAAACACGCGCACATACACGCACACACACACGCACGCACGCAAAAGAATGAAAATAGCTGAAGCGTTGAAGTTTTCTAACCCAGACTAGCTAGTTTAGGCCAGCTAGGTCTCATCAGTGACCCGCAATTAAATTTTACGAAAATCTCGGAGTGTCACCACACTTATCGTAGCGTACCGTGTTTACTCTGATATTCGGACACTTTAACTCCTTATCATGCTTACCATATTAGTCCAGATATTTGAACAACTCCAGTTAATACCTGTTAACGTGTCTAAAACTGCTGGATGATTGACAAACAGTGTAGACCCTGATCGGACGCCGCATTCTGAGTCGTCCGAATGGGCATATTCTGTTTGCTATTGCCTATCTGTCCGAAAACTTAGGGAACATACGGTATGTGCGAATAGCTAAGATCCTGCTCATCCATGCAGGCTGATCAGGACCGCTGTCCGTCATGAGGAAGTATGGACACTATCACATGTACCAGCCAGAAACGAAGACACTGATCAGACTGCGGGAATGTAAAGCCTGATAAGAGCCTTTGTTGTTGGCATTTTCTATGACGATATACATTCATGCAGACATTATATGTTCCAGGAAATCAGACTGATTTCCCAGGGAGAGGGACGCTGGAAGTGGAGTAATTCTCATGCTCGCGTACTGAACTAGCGGTCGTGGGTCTAATCCGCCTGGGGCAGAATTATTCTTATGGCTGAGCGATGTTCATTTAACACTTTCACATTTTCATTGTCCTAAAATGTATGAACGAATGTCGACTGGACATTTGAACACAGACATATCTAATATGAGTTATTCAGGTTCAACTGAGCGTTTTTGTTAACACAGGCACGTTTTCTGAGTTGATAGCAATTATTGAGATGTTTTCTAAATTTAGAATATTTCCGGATTGCGCATGCCCACAACGAGCAAACTCTCCAAGGGACATAATATAATAGTCTGGAATTCCCTTTAGTTATCTACCCTGAAATTGAATTCGGGGATTTTCCCATCTAAATATAGAATCAATAGTCCGACTAGTTATATGATTGTCGTAAACGTCCAATGTAAGGACGAGGGTGAGCAAAGGCGGAACTACCCCACAAAGACTAGGAAAAGATGCATCTAACGACGACTGATTTCAACTTGTTTTGACTTCTACCTGTTGTAAAACATGAGCCACGCCATGAGAAAATGTGTTAGGGGCCTACCGTTTTTACCCAAAATATTCGCACACTTAATCTCCTTACTTGTCATAAATTATGAGCAAGTCCATTTTACAACCTGTTGAAGTGACAAAAATACGACTGCATGAGTGGCAAACAATGTAGACCCTGATCAGACGCCGAGTTCTGCAGAGTCTGATCTGGGTCTACACTGTTTGCTCAGGTCTGTCTTGCCAAGCTTATGGTTTTTATAGAACAACGTTCCCGCTACACGATTTAGTAATGATTTCAATCTCATTACCTGGGCAGTTTCAAGAGGTACACTCTCCTGATAAACTGAGTGATCATGACATTGTTGCAGACACTTTAAAGTCTTTATTCCTCCAAGGAAGAAACCACGGCGTAAGGTTTATTTGTATCAGAAGGGTGACTTTGACTCTATGAGGCGAGATTCTTCAAACTTTGCAAAGGATAAATATTTCAATGGTCATTCTGGTTCTCGTTCTGTTCAGGGAAACTTCAATTTGATAACTTCTTTTATACAGGAGGCTGTAGATAAGTACATTAATTCCCTCTAAGACAAGTAGATCGGTAGCTTCCGTCCCTTGGATTACATCAGAGATTAGAAGGAAAATTCGAAAAAGGGACAAAACTCATTCAAAGTCAAAAAAGACTGGCAGTAGTAAAATTAGCTCTTAGTTTCAGGAACTGAGACAGCAAATCAAAGCTGATATCAAGAAGCAGCATGATTTGTATGATAACAAATTGGCTGGTGACATTAAGGTTAACCCCAAATACTTCTATCGGTATACCAACAGTCAACGGAAAGACAATCAGGGTATCCCTCCTCTCAAAAGGAGAAATGGTAGTGGTTTGGCTGAGCCTGAAACTGAGCAGGCTGAGGAGTTCAATGATCAGTTTACAGATGTATTCTCCAAAACTTCGGAAAATAAGGTCCTTCTACTTGAGGTCAGCTCCGCCTATGAGCAACATTAACATTTCAAATGAAGGTGTTATAAAAATGATGAAAGGTTTAAATCCCTCAAAGGCTTTGGGACCTGATGAACTTCATCCTAGAGTCCTTAAAGAACTTGCGGTATTTGTCCTGTATTTGCTCATTTGTTCCAACAATCTCTTGATAAGGGTGAAATCCCCAAGGAATGGTCTTTGGCTAACATCTGTCCACTATATAAGAAAGGTAAAAGAGCTTTACCAAGTAATTATCGTCCAGAATCCTCGACACGTGTTCCTTGCAAGATGCTTGAACACATAATATGTACAAATATTATGGCTCATCTTGATGAATACAAGCTTCTGTCAGACAGGCAAAATACTTTCAGGAAGAATCGTAGCTCTGAAACTCAGTTGATCACAGTAATAAATGATTGGGCGAAAATTTTGGATGCAGGAGGACAAGTAGATACATTTATATTGGACTTCAAGAAGGTCTTTCACACTCCTCTTCATGAACTTCTGAAATGCAAACTCTATAGATATGGCATAAGTGGAAACACTTTAGTATGGATTGATTCATTTCTGTGCAATAGGCAACAAAGGGTTGTAGTCAATGGAGAAAAATCTCAATGGGCACCTGTTTTGTCTGGTGTGCCGCAGGGCACTATTCTCGGTCCGCTGTTGTTTTCCTTGTATATAAATGACATCATGGTTGGAATAGAATCTGATGACTGCGTCTGCTATCGTCAGATTTATAGCACTGAAGATACATCGAAACTCCAAAATGATATTGATCAACGGGGCAGATGGGCCAGGAAATGGGTAATGAGATTTCAGCCCGTGAAATGTAACACTATGCAGCTTACTAGGAAGCGGATCAAAAAGACCAATGCAGTTTACTCCTTGGAAGGGACAGCCCTCGAAAATGTAAATAATATTAAATACCTTGGTGTGACAATTTCTAAGACTTTGAAATGTAATACTCATGAAAGCAATGTTTGCACAAAAGCAAACAGAACTCTTGGTTTCTTAAGACGTAATCTATCGTCATGCCCCCAAGATGTTAAGGAAATGGCATAAAAGGGGTTGGTACGACCAATCCTGGAGTATGCTAGCCCTGTTTGGGACCCACATGGTATAGTAGTCCAGGAAGAATTAGAAAAGGTTCAGAATCGTGCAGTTAGGTTTGTGACTGGAAACTACAACTTTGAAACTGGAAGAATGATTAGCATTTTTGAATAGTTAGGATGGGAGTCTCTTCACAAGCGACGCAAAGGGAGTAAGCTCATATTGCTATTCAAAGGTCTGAAAGGTAGAGCGAGTATACCTTGTGGCGACCTTCAACCCCCAAATAGACGCAGTAGGAATCAGCATCCAATGACATTTTAAGTGTCATATGCTAGAACTGACATTTATAAGTACAGTTTCTTTCCAGACACCATTAGGGATTGGAATGCACTCCCTGCATCTATAATCTCCTCTGCTGAAAATTCTGAGGACCCTGTCGCAAGATTCACATCACTTGTGAGATCAAGAGACTAGTCTTTGCAATCGTTGGCCCTGGTGAATGAATGTCTATTGATGTATCACCAGTAAAATATCCTGATTCTGCACACAGAAAAGTCTGCACACAGTAAAGTGCCCTGGTGAATGAATGTCTATTGATGTATCACCAGTAAAATATTCTGATTCTGATCTGAATGACTTGGACGTAATAGACGCTAAGTAACAGATAGCTTTCCTTTTCGGATTTAACACATTTCACCTACTGTATTTGCCCTTAATATTCAGACATTTAACTATTGACTTCAACATTAAAGTCCATTAATTTGGCTATCCAGTGATGTGTTTAAAAGGGGGTAGTGGAACGTCGAAGAGTGTGCATCCTGATGAGACGCCGCGTTCTTTGAGGTTTAATCCGGGTCTGCACAGTTTACTCAGGTCTCTCTGTTCGAAATATTTGTGTATTTACGGTATGGAAACATGACACATGTTACTAGTGCAACAGGAAGGTAGTGCTTACTTTCCGTGGACACCTAGCATCACCTCTCTCTCTCTCTCTCTCTCTCTCTCTCTCTCTCTCTCTCTCTCTCTCTCTCTCTCTCTCTCTCCGTTATCTCTCCATAAAAACATGTTTAGATATTTACTGGACACGCTTCTCGTAGCCATTCTAATTAGTAGCAAAGCAGTGTGTGTGTGTGTGTGTGTGTGTGTGTGTGTGTGTGTGTGTGTGTGTGTGTGTGTGTGTGTGTGTGTGTGTAGCAGAAAAAATCAACATTGTTTGAAAATATCTGACCTAAAGTTTTGTATACCACATTTGATCTTAAGATTGGGACAGACAACGTGGACCCAGATCAGACGCCACAGAATGTCTTATCAGTGTCTACTCTGTGTGCTAATCATTCAGCAGCTGAGGTGTTTTAGGGTAAATGCGCTAAAAAGCATATTACTCCCATAAAATACCGTAAAATGCGATGATACGCAAAGTGTGAAATAAGCAAAATATTCCTTATTCCCATATTATACGACGACAATGCCTTGCTTACATATCTTTAGATAAAAAGAGTATGAAGATAAATATTCATGCATTCTTTTTTTCACACACTCACACACACACATGCACACAGACGCATACACGCACGCACGCGGGCTTATTTAGTTCCACTTCTTCACATTAAGCATATGTCCCTACTCTTGAAACTTCGGACGAAACTCAGGTTCAAGCGGATGACGTATTGTATACTTGAACACAGGTTTTAAACGGGTCAAATATTTATTTACAGTTGACTCTCGCTATCTCAAACTCGCTTATTTCGAATAACTGCTTATCTCGGAGTGAAAATCTGGTCCCTGCCTAAACATGAAAATCTAACAACATGTAAAAAATATTGTGGAAAAGAGGAGAAATTGCTCCTAAGGAGCAATTTCTCTTTTCCACAATATTTTTAATATATCTCTGACCTCAAGAATTCAATTATACATATATTTGTTCAATGTGGTTAATCGAATTAGTTTTTCTCTATTCTGCAAATCTGATATGTCCAAGTACGGATATCTCGAAGTATTTCAGAAAGTTCCTTGGAATTCGAGATAACGAGAGTCGACTGTATCATATTGGACCCCAGTCCGAGACTAAGGTGCAATTTCTATTTTGAAGAGTTTAGAGAACATGTATTATACTGTAAGTGAGCGCCTGTTATCGTATTTACTATATGTCTTCGGACACCTTAATTACTTAACATACTTATCCTAAAATTTGAACAAGCACACTTTACCATCTGTTTTTGAGGCTAAAATATTGCTGGATGAATGGCAATTTTTTTTTAGGTTTTCATTTAAATCCTAGAGCGCCAGAGGAAACATTCTAAAATATACTAGGTCAAAAAAGTAGTGGATCAGGAACCATGTTGGGTCATAACTTTACCATTTCTCAACCGAATTTCCTAAACCATGTATTGAATGATTCAAGAATTAAAGCCTGCAATGAATTCGTCTCACTAATTTTCCAGATATATAGCTGAAGCTGGATTTAAGGGCTGCAGATTTACATAGAGGTCACTAAACAAAACATGCAAAATCCTGTTTTTTGTTGTTGTTTTTTTTTTTTTTTTTTTGTTTTGTTTTTTGTTGTTGTTTTTTTTTTTTTTTTGTTTTTTTGTTTTTTTTTTCATTTTTGTGACCATATCTTTACTTTCCTGAAGATCAACCAATTTCTAAAAAAAAAAATCTCCAAAAGGAAAGAGTTTGCTCTCATGGGGAGAAAAGTATTTTCTTTTAAAATAATCCCTGTTCAGTAGGGAGGCAGAACAATTTTGAAAGAATTACCCTGAAAGTTTATCCAATCCCCTTAAGTTTATATGAGCCGTGCCCTTGGAATAAGTAATTGGAAATTAACACACACACACACACACACACACACACACACACACACACGTTGCTTTGGTACCAATTAGAATGGCTACGAGAAGCGTGTCAAGTAAATATCTAAGCATGTTTTCATGGAGAGATAACGCGTAGAGAGAGAGACAGACAGATAGACAGAGAGACAGAGAGAGAAAGTAAGCACTTCCTTCCTGCTGCACTTCTAACATGTGTCATGTTTCCGTACCGTAATTACACAAAATTTTCGGACAGACAGACCTGAGTAAACTGTGCAGACGCAGATCAAACGTCAAAGAACGCGGCATCTAATCAGGATATATAGTGATCCACATTCCACTACCACCTTTTAGACACATTACCAGATAGCCAAATGGAGGTCAAAATTTAGGACAATTGTTAAATGTCTAAATATTAAAGGCAAATGCGGTATGTGAAATGAATCCGAAAAGGAAAGCTATCTGTTACTTAACGTATATTATGTCCGCGTCATTTTTTTTTTTCTTTGTGTTGAGGTTTTACGGCCAAGTCAACCCAATGGGGTCATGTCGAGCGCGGTCAGTTTACCTAACCACACGTTTACTGGGCAGACTTAGTCCTCTAAGCGGTTAACCAGTATTGTGCACATTCTTTCGCCAGAAACTGACAACTGCCCTTCTTGAATCAGCGGAAGAGAGAGAATGACCGTAGAAAATATTTCATGATCAATTTCCACGAAAGAATGTTGCCGACCTCGGCGGGGGTTGAACCCGCGACCTCATGGTCTCCAGTCGGACGGCGCATCCAACTGAGCCACCGAGGCCGGCATCCGCGTCATTACTAAATCGTGTAGCAGGATTGTTGTTCTATAATAAAGTTTTTAGGACAGACAGTTTGAGCTAACAGTGTAGACCCAGATCAGACGCCACAGAATGCGGCGTCTGATCAGGGTCTTTACTGTTTGCCACTCATGAAGTCGTATTTTAGACATTTCAACAGGTGGTAAAATGGACTTGCTCAAAGTTTAGGACAAGTAAGGAGATTAAGTGTCCAAATATTTAGGGTAGAAACGATAGGCCCCGAAACAATCTTTTCTCATGGCAAGGCTCATGTATTTAAACAGATAAAAGTCAAAATAAGTTGAAATCAGTCGTCGTTAGATGCATATTTTCATGTATTTGCGGGGTAGTTCGGTCTTTGCTCACCCTCGTCCTTACATTGGATGTTTACGACAATCATATAAATAGTCGGACTATTGATTCTATATTTAGATGGGAAAATCCCCGAATTCAATTTCAGGGTAGATAACTAAAGGGAATTCCAAGCTATTATGTTATGTCCCTTGGAGATTTTGCTCTTTGTAAGCATGCGCAGTCCAAAAATATTCTAAATTTAGAAAACATCTCAATAATTGCTATCTGCTCAGGAAACGTGCCTATGTTAACAAAAAGGCTCAGTTGAACCTGAATAACTCCGTACATATATTAGGTATGTTGGCGTTTAATACCCTGTCGATATTAGTTCAACCATTTCAGGACAAAGACAATGTGACAGCAATAAATGAACATTGCTCAGTAATCGCTCAGTCATGAGAAGAATTCTGTCCCAGGCGGATTAGACCCACGACCGCTAGTTCAGCGGAAGAGCGCTAGAATTACTCCACTTCCAGGGCCCCTCTCCCTGTGAAAATCACTGAGCCTGACTTCTGGACCATATAATGTCTGCATGAACAATGCATATCATCAAAGGAAGTGCTAACACCAAAGGCTCTTATCAGGCTTTACCTTCCTGAAGTCTGATCAGTGTCTTCATTTCTTGCTGGTACATTCAATAGTGTCCTTACTTCCTCATGCACGACGGACATTTTTAGCAAACCGATTAGACCTGGATTAGACGCCGCAGACGTGGCGATCGATCAGGATCTACACTGTTTGCCACTTATCCAGCATGGTTTAGACATATCAACATGTGGTAAAAGGGGCGTACTTGTCGTAGGTTTTCAACATGTAGAAAATATACGAGTTCTTGCAACTTGTCATACATTACGAAAACACGCCTATTCAAATATATTGAAAATTTTACCACCAAAACATGGCAATTTTTCAGATAAAAAAAAATCTGATATTTTTCATATATCTGCTCAAAACATAGATTGTGGGTACTTGTTAGAACCGCCTCGTCGAGGCGGTTCTAACGAGTACCCACAATCTATGTTTTTGAGCAGAATTAACAAAAATAATGTATACCCCTGTAAACCCCAGTTTTCTATATAAAAGTGAGGTTTAAGGGGGTCAAAATTATATAGGTATGTTTTCGTGATGGGATTGTAAAACGATGTGAATTGTTCGGGTTCCGTTTAAGCCGGTGCTAGTGGGGCGTATGTAGCATTGCAAACTACACTGTCATACGTAGAGTCTCAATGAAAGAGAAACTCCGATTTTTATTTCTTTATGTGTTCTCTTTGTTTCCAAGATCAATTTGGCTTTGATAAATTATACTGTTCAAATCCTCTGACAAACAAGGTAAATAGTGAGTTTAAATTTGAGTTTTACACTGAGCCTAGTCTACACTATAAAGGCCATGTCGAGCCGGTCAGTTAATCTACTTACACTTTTTTCTGAACAGACAGCCCTCTCTTAAACAGGACTTGTGCACATACTTTCTCCAGTAACTGATAACTACCCTTCTTGAATAATCAAGGGGAAAATGGACGTAGCAATGATTTTATGGTCAATCTCCTCGAAAGTTGTGTGGCCGAGCTGGGTTTTGAACTTCAGAGACCCCCCACACACACCACCACCACCACCACCACCACCCCACTCCTAGATCTGCATTCAGATACGCAAGCGACTGAGCTATGGAGGCCGATTGATAAATAGTGAAGCGCAAAGTGTAGACCCAGATCAGGCGCCAGTCTTCACTGTTTGCACCTCATCTAGCAGTATTTAGAAATGCAGTTGGTAGTCAAATGGGTTTGTTATAACGTCAGGACAAGTATAAAGGAGATAAGGTGTTCGAATATTTGGGGTAAATACAGCATCAGTAGATTCAGAAACAGAGAGAGAGAGAGAGAGAGAGAGAGAGAGAGAGAGAGAGAGAGAGAGAGATTGTGCTTAATGAGAGATAGCAATAGTTTTTTCTATTATCTCCTTGGATATGTCAGAATCAGAATCAGAATATTTTACTGGTGATACATCAATAGACATTCATTCACCAGGGCCAACGATTGCAAAGACTAGTCTCTAGATCTCACAAGTGATGTGAATAGCGACAGGGTCTTCAGAACTTTCAGCAGAGGAGATTGTAGATGCTGGGAGAGCATTCCAATCCCTAACGGTGTCTGGGAAGAAACTGTACTTATAAATGTCATTTCTAGCATATGGCACTTGAAATGCCATTGGATGCTGATTCCTTCTGCGCCTATTTGGGGGTTGAAGGTTGTCACAAGGTATACTAGCTCTACCTTTCAGACCTTTGAACAGCAATATGAGTTTACTACCTTTGCGTCTCTTATGAAGAGACTCCACCCTAATTGTTCAAGAATGCTAGTCATACTTCTAGTTTCAAAGTTGTAGTTTCCAGTCACAAACCTAGCTGCACGATTCTGAACCTTTTCTAATTCTTCCTGGACTACTATTCCAAGTGGGTCCCAAACAGGGCTAGCATACTCCAAGATTGGTCGTACCAACCCCTTTTATGCCGTTTCCTTAACATCTTGGGGACATGATGATAGGTTACGTCTTAAGAAAACGTGAGTTTTGTTTGCTCTTGTGCAAACATTGCTTACATGAGTATTCCATTTCAAACCCTTAAAAATTGTCACACCAAGGTATTTAATATTATCTACATTTTCGAGGGCTGTCCCTTCCAAGGAGTAAACTGCATTGATCTTTTTGATCCGCTACCTAGTAAATTGCATAATGTTACATTTCACGGGCTGAAATTTCGTACCCCGTTTCCTGGCCCATTTGCCCATTTGATCAATATCCTTTTGGAGTTTCGATGTGTCTTCAGTGCTATCAATCTGACAATAGCAGACACAGTCATCAGCGAACAAACGAACCTCAGATTCTATTCCAACCATGATGTAATTTATATACAAGGAAAACAACAGTGGACCGAGAGCAATGCCCTGCGGCACACCAAACAAAACAGGTGCCCATTGAGATTTTGCTCCATTGACTACAACCCTTTGTTGCCCATTACACAGAAATGAATCAATCCATACTAAAGTTTTTCCATTTATGCCATATCCATGGAGTTTGCATTTCAGAAGTTCATGAGGAGGAGTGTCAAAAGCCTTCTCGAAGTCCAATATGAATGTATCTACTTGACCTCCTGCATCCAAAATGTTCGCCCAATCATTTATTACTTTGATCAACTGAGTACAGCTACGGTTCTTCCTGAAAGCATGTTGCCTGTCTGACAGAGGCTTGTGTTAATCAAGATGAGCCATAATATTTGTACATACTATGTGTTCAAGCATCTTGCAAGGAACACATGTCAAGGACACTGGACGATAGTTACTTGGTAAAGCTCTGTCGCCCTTCTTATAAAGTGGACAGATGTTAGCCAAAGACCATTCCTTGGGGATTTCACCCATGTCAAGAGATTGTTGAAACAAATGAGCAAATGCAGGACCAAGTTCTACCGCAAGTTCTTTAAGGACTCTAGGATGAAGTTTATCAGGTCCAAAAGCCTTTGGGGGATTTAAAACTTTCACCATTTTTATAACAACTTCATTTGAAATGTGAATGTCGCTCATAGGCGGAGCTGACTTCTCAAGTAGAGGGACCTCACTTTCCAAAGTTTTGGAGAATACATCTGTAAACTGATCATTGAACCCCTCAGCCTGTTCAAGTTTCAGACTCAGTTAATTGTACGGTAAATATCGGAAAACAAGACACAAAAGTAGAAAAGAGAACTGGTTTTCGGTAAGATATTGTCAGTCTCAAATATTTTTATACGCCCTTTTGAAAAACGGGACGTATTATGTTATGCCATCGGCGTCCATCCGTCTGTCCGTCCGTCTGTAAACTTTTCATTTCCGAACAACTCCTCCTACAGTTTACATTCAATCAAGCTGAAACTTGATATATAGTTAGATCATGATGTGGAGCAGGACATATTGTTTCGAGGTTACAGTCCACACGACATTAATAGAGTTATGTCCCTTTGAAAAAAATGTAGACATTTCGTTTCCGGCTAACTCCTCCTACAGTTTACATCCAATCAAGCTGAAACTTGATATATACTGAGACCATGATGTGGAGCAGTGCGTATTGTCTGGAGGTTACAGTCCACCAAATATTAACAGAATTATGCCCCTTAGAATTTTTTTTTTTTTTTTTTTTTTTTTTTTTTTGTAAACATTTCGTGTCTGGCTAATTCCTACAGTTTACATCCAATCAAGCTGAATCTTGATACATGTATATAGTTAGATCATGATATGGAGCGGTGCATATTGTCTCGAGCTTACAGTCCACTACAAATTAACAGTTATGCCCCTTCGAAATGTTTTGTAAACATTTCGTTTCCAGCTAACTCCTATAGATTACATTCGATGAAACTGAAACTTGATTTATAGTTAGATCATGATGTGGAGCAGTGCATATTATTTCGAGGTTGCACTCCACCAAATGTTAATAGAGTTATGTCCCTTTGAAAATTTCTGTAAACTTTTCGTTTCCAGCTAACTCCTCCTACAGCTTACATCCAATCAAGCTGAAACTTGATTTATAGTTAGACCATGATTTGGAGCAGCGCATATTATTTCGAGGTTGCAGTCCACCAAATGGTGTTATGCCCCTTTGAAAATTCTGTAAACTTTTCGTTTCCAGCTAACTCCTCCTACAGTTTACATCAGATCGACCTGGAAATCGATTTATAGTTAGACCATGATGTGCAGCAGCCCACGTTGTTTCAAGATCTCAGTCCACCAAATATTAACAGAGTTATGCTCCTCTTAAAATTTCTGTAAACATTTCGTTTCTGGCTAACTCCTCCTGTGGATTAAATTTTATTAAGCTGAAACTTTGTAAATAGTTGCACCATGATGTAGAGCAGTGCATATTATTTCGATGTAACAGTCCATTTGATAGTAGCAGAGTTATGTCCCTTTTGAAAATTTCTGTAAATGTTTTGTTTCTGGCTAACTCCTCCTGCACTTTAGATTCGATCAACCTGAAAGCTGATTTATAATTCGATCGCACATATTGTTTTGAGGTTACAATCCACGAATATTAATAGTAATGTCCCTTTGAAAATTTCTTAAGCTAACTCCTCCTATTGATTACAACAGATCAAGAAACATTGTAAAAAGTTACACATGATGTGGAGCAGCGCATACCATTTCAAGGTTACAGATCACCAAATATTTCCTCCCATCAAGCTGAAAGGTGATTTATAGTTAGACCATGATATGAAGCAGCGCATTTTGTTTTGAGGTTTACAGTCCACCAAATATATCATGAAGCAGCGCATTTTGTTTTGAGGTTACAGTCCACTAAATATTTAGAGAGTTATGTCTTGTCTGTCCATCCGTATATTCATTTCGGGCTAACCCCGCCTACTCTGTATCAGTATAGATGCTACATCTGATTACTTGCCACGGGCGTCCGATGCCCCTCTGGTGGAGCTCTTGTTACATTTAGAATAAAATACCAAGCGAAAAATGTCTGCGTCCAAGTGATATTTGTTTGTGTTGAGGTTTTACGGCCCAGTCAACCCAATGGGGTCATGTCAAGCGCGGTCAGTTTACCTAACCACACGTTTACTGGACAGGCTTAGTCCTCTAAGCGGTTAATCAGTATTGTGCACATTCTTTCGCCAGAAACTGACAACTGCCCTTATTGAATCAGCGGAAGGGAGAGAATGGCCGTAGAAAATATTTCATGATCACGAAAGAATGTTACCTACCTCGGCGGGGTTGAACCCGCGACCTCCTGGTCTCCAGTCAGACGGCGCATCCAACTGAGCCACCGAGACCGGCCCAAGTGATATTACAAGTACAGTAGAGTAAATAAGATTAATAGGACTGTCCGCCCACCCCAATTATGGTATAAGAGCCATGATTAACTGTAAGAATAAGTAAGAGATTACAGTATATTACTGGTCATAAGAAATTAATGGTATAAATAAAATGATTGTCCTCAATAACTACATGTATTGTTAGCAAGTAAGAAGATTATCTCACTTTAGACAGATTTAAATTTGTTTATAATCAGATCGAATGTATTTATCCTAAAGTGTCTGGACAAACAGTGTGGTCCTAAATCAAACAAAGCAGTATGTGGCCTCTGATTCGATAGACCTAAGCAAACAGGCAGCTAACCAAGGTCTACATTGTTTACCACTTATGCAGCACATTTTAGACAACAGGTGGTAAAATGGAATTATTCAAATTTTAGAACCAGCAGGGGCGAATTCAGAGGGGGTTAAGGGGATTCTTTCAAAACCCCATTGACTCAAAATTTCTTTTTCATGGGAAATTTTGGATGAATTTGACAAACTTAGGACGTTTTTCCTTAAACTTCTCTTCAATAAGTCCACTTTACTACCTGTGAATGTGTGTAAAATGGTTTGGTGAGTGCAAAACAGGGTAGACCCCGATCAGACGCCGCGTTCTGCGGCGTCTGATCTGGATCTACACTGTTTGCCCAGGCCTGTCTTTCCGAATACGTAGAGTAAGTACGATAATATGATTAAATCGAACCCCTCAGAAGTTTTCCTTAATGTTAATAGTGTAAACCTGGTGACCTTATTTCACACTTGTCAAAAAAGCTTGTCTTAACAAACTTGCATTAAGCTTAGGAAGAGATACTGTCGTCCCTATAGCGTGTGTTTGTACAATGTTTAAAGGGAGGTGATACAATTTAGTGGGTGGGGCAGCTTTGTCAAAATTAGTTTTGCTTCCTTTCTGAAAAGGGTCTACTTTAAAAGCAAATAATTTGCGCCCCTTGGTGACATGTAAATTGACCAATGCTCACTCTAACGCCGCCGGCCAATGCTCACTCTACGCCGCCGGCCTCGGTGACTAAGTTGGTTGACTAAGCCGTAAAACCTCAACACAAACAAATGATCACTCCACGCCACATATGATTCAGACATTAAAAGCTAAGATTCTTAGAGGAGAAAACAAGTTAAAAGACTAGAGCATTGCATGACACTTCTATTTTTGAAAATTTTCGTCACAAAAACAAAATTATACGACGAATGATAAACCTTTTAATTTTTCGGTCGTTGCTTTGGGCCGCTATATTCGGAGCATTCGGAGCTACACGTGGTCCGGAAGACACGTGACATTTGACTATCAGAGCCATTGCATTACGAAAACACGCCTATTCAAATATATAGTACATTTCAACTTCAAAAACTGAAGACTTTCAGATAAAAAAAAACTCTGATATTTTTCATATTTCTGCTCAAAACATATATTGTGGGTACTCGTTAGAACCGCCTCGGCGAGGCGGTTCTAACGAGTACCCACAATCTATGTTTTTGAGTATAAAGAAGAAAAATAATGTATACCCCTGTAACCCCATATTACTATATGAAAGTTGGGTTTAGTTTGGTTTAAAGGGGTCAGAATTATATAGGCGTGTTTTCGAGATGGCTCCGATTATGAAGTTTCCTACCCGTGACCTTTATGTCTTCACTTTTCTTTCTCTGATTTTCAACCATTAAAAAGAATCTGTTGCTTTTTTTCTCAGGAGCTGTGAGGCCTGAGGTTGAATTAATAATGGATAGTCTATCTAGTTGGACTGTTTTCAAATGATGACGCATTACTGTTGCTTACTTTTCCTTGACTAACTCTGAGTGGGGCAAAAGTCAGATTCTCTGATCGTTCTAGTTATTAATATTTGGAATGATGTCGTATAATGGTACAAATTTTCATTATTTTCGGGCCTCACCCTAACATTGATCGTCTCATCTAAACCTATACTCTGCAATTAAATGTTTTGTTCCTCAGGGCTGACGCGCTTAAAATGCATTTTATTTTCTTGACTGTACCCCTGGAATGTACAGACCTTTTTCTTTGACAGAATGACGTAATTGTTAAGAAGTTGATTCGCTGCGTGTGGGCTAATCATTGAATAATATATGGAAGCAACTTTGAAATTTTAAAGAGACTGGATACCACTGGTACATTTTTCCGCCATGTTTTCAAGGGAAACAACTTTTGTGACTTCCTGTTTGCTTTCCTGCTTTCCAAATCCCTTCTGAAAATAGGTCTAACCTAAAAGGAAAGAATTTGCTCCCTTTAGGGAGCAAATTCTTTCCTTTTAGGCTAGACCTATTTTCAAAAGGGAGACAAAACAATTTTGACAGTTACCTCCCTTGAAAGTGCATCCTTTTCCCTTAACATCACACGAGCCACATAAAAAGGGACCTTTGCACATACGAATAATAAAAGTATTCCATTTTCAAGAAATGTGGTTTGGGCATTTGTTTTTGCTAGTAGTGTAAAATCACGATAAGACCGATTAAACTGTCAGGATATGCAGGCTGATTAAGATCTTACTGTTGGCACAATGCTTAGCCGTTTTAATACAATGTATAGAGGTCGTATTAATTACGGGTAGTGTTCATTTTAGACGTGTTCAATAATGCACATCCTTAGCAATCCTTGATGAGCAAAAGATTTAAATTATTGAACAAAGATTAAAGGAACATGACTTTAATTAAGATTCTATTGATCATTTGACCTAAAAGTTGCGCTTTATGTTCCGTCTCATGCTCACAACATTGCCATTTCACGTGGGAGCAAAGGATATATTGCAGCAAGACGAGGACCTTGCCCTAGCTGGCTTAGGGTTGAAGATCAGATTTCAGAAATTACGATATTCCGGTAGCACGATGTCTGAATCATAGCAGAAAGGAAAATGTATGCTTCTGGCTTATGATTATGGGGAGATAATTCAGTCCTGTTTACCCCACCTTAAAAACTTCTGAATTAATACTATGTTCAAAACATGGGAATTACATTTAGTTACTTTCTCTTTGGGAAATATTTCTTGCATCAGAATGACGAGAACACAACACCATTGGGAAATAATGATTAATGAATACTTTCAGTGCGCATGTCTGGTATATCTGACTTGAATTATCTTTCTCACTTCCGGTCAAAATACATAATTTGAATGTGTTTCATAAAAGTTTTTATAAAAATACCGCCCGCCCCCCACCCCCCCCCCCCCCCCCCCCCCATACACACACACACACCCCAACCCCTAAACCCAAGATGCCCTTTGGTTGATATATTTCCCTGACTATTTACGTAATATATATGAATGGGAACTTGGGTCTAGGGGGAGAAATATATTTTATAACAACTTAAATAGCACATTCAATTTTGCAATTTAACGGGAAATAAGAAAAAGAATTCAAGTCAGATACACCAGACACGCAAGTTGACTGTATTCATTTAATCATTATTTACCGTCTGTGTTTTGTTCTGGTCATTCTGATACAAGAAATATTTCCCAAAGAGAAATGTAACTTAATTTAATTCCCAGTATTTTGAATGTGGTATTATTTTAAGAGTTTTGGGGTGAGGTAAACATGGTTAAATGCTAAAACATTCCTAATATGTTCGGCTTATCGCCCACCTAATGTACATAGTGACTGGATAGGCTTGTTCGAGGAAGAGCTTTCCTTAGCACAAACAACTGTCTCGAGTTTATACTCATGGGAGACTTCAACATTCACATAAACTCATGCATGAATTCCAAATGGTCACATCTAGTACAATTATTTGACCTAACACAACTCATCACCGAACCTACCCGAGTCACACAAACTTCATCTACTTTAATAGACCATGTTTACAATACAACTCCCGCCACTACAGCTGAAAGGTTTGTTTCCCAGATTTCACTAAGTGACCATTTTCCAGTTTGTTTTACCCGGAAAATGAGTCGCAAACTTTCAAAACATCAACATACAACCACTTCCTAGGCTATCGCTGCTTTAAACACTTCGATGAAAAAACAGGTTTTCGACCCAAGCACTGTTGTCAGTCTGCGCTCATTAAAGTTACTGACCACTGGTTAAAATGTATTGACGAAGGTGAATTAATCGGAACATTGTTTCTTGATTTTCGCAAGGCATTTGATCTTGTTGATCACTATATTTTAACCCTTAAAGCGCCAGTCACAACTATTGTCGTCTGCTTTGTCTTCTGCTGGTTACTTTAAAAGTCATTTCTGCAAACAGTGTGGACCCAGATCAGCAGTCTGATCAGGGTCCACACTGTTTGCCTGTATGCAAAAAATAGGTTGGAAAAGTCTGCAAGAATATTTAGCAGACGACATAAACAGACGACATTTTCAGATGCAGTTTTTCTTGGCGCTTTAAGGGTTAATAGAAAAGCTGTACAAATCTAGTATTCGTGGTCTTAACTGGTTTAGATCCTATCTCAAATGCCGGAAACTATAAAAACTGACAGTGGTCTGAGTGACTTCTCAGATGTTGTATCAGGAGTGCCTCATGGTTCTGTTCTAGGGCCTACCCTTTTTCTATTACGTCGACTCCAGTTATCTCGAATTACAAGGGACTCACTGAAACACTTCGAGATATCCGTACTTCGACATATCAGAGTTGAGAGAGTGAGGAAAACAATAAATTGAACAACCACATTTAACAAATGAATATGTAAATTGACTCCTGAAGTTAGAAATATATATATATAAAATAATGTGGAAAAGAGGAGAAATTGCTCCTGAGGAGCAATTTCTCCTCTTTTCCACATTATTTTGTTACCTGTTGTCATAGTTTCATGTTAAAACAGGGACCAGATTTTCACTTCGAGATAAGCGGTAATTCGAAATAAGCGAGTTCAATATAACGAGGTTCGACTGTATTTATAAATGATCTGTCTCTTCATTTTGAGTGTTGTTTATCGGACTTCTACGCCGATGATGCTACAGTCCACACGGATGACAAAAACATAGATACGATAGAACATAAACTGCAAACGGAACTTGGTAATGCAAACACATGGAGCAAACAAAATAAACTGCCACTCAATTACAGTAAAACTACGTGTATGATTTTAGGGTCTAGACCACGTCTGAAAGAATGTCGTCTGCTCAACTTACGAGCTGATAACACTAATATTCAAAATGTCAATGCACAAAAGTTATTAGGACTTTATGTGGATAAACAGCTATCATGGTCTGAACATATTGATCACTTATGCTCTGTCATTTCTCAAAAATATCATTATTAAAAATCACTGTCTGATTATATTCCAACTGCTGCACAAAAACGATTTTATCAGGGGTTTATTCTTCCTTTAATAGACTATGGATCTATAACCTGGGGATCTACATCCAAAGCGAATTTAGAAAGACTGACCAAACTACAGAAACGCGCAGCAAGAATTATACTTAAAACGGATATAAGTACACCATCTTCTCAAATGTTCCGAGAGCTTAAGTGGTCCCCAGTCAACGAAAGAATAAAAAAAAAAATAAAGCAGTTTACACGTATAAAGCCCTTAATAACCTTACACCTGACAATATATCATCTCTCCTGAAGCCTTTGTCTGAAACTCATTCATTAAACTTAAGATCATCTGTCAATAGCACCCTATATATACCATTGGCACGTACTGAAATTTATAAGGGCTCATTTTCCTGTTCAGCCCCTAAGTTATGGAATGCTCTTCCTCAAACAGCCAGAGTCTCCGACTCTCTTATCACTTTCAAAAAGAGAATCAAAACAACATATTAAAATATTTTATTTATTACAGAGGACTCACAGACGTGTCCAAATTATTGGCAGCTTGATCAAAGTATGCTATGACCTTTTTGTATGCATGTTCTTAATCTTAACCTATCAGTATTATATATGTGAATTCTCTGTAACTCTTAAACCTAATCTTCTTTTACATGATTTTACTCTTAGCATCCCAGTCAGCATTCTACGTAAATCTACATCGGGCCGTCATCGGCCCGTCAGGGTAGCTGACGGGTCGATGACGGCCCGATGTAGATTTACGTAGAATGCTAGCTGGGATAGTCTTATGTTTCATTTTTATACGCTCGGTCTTTATCCAGTTTTTTTTTTTTTTTTTTTTTGTTTTTGTTTTTGTTTTTTTAATGAAAATTATCGAATGGCAGTGGAGGTTCTCGCACTTCCATTGCTGTGTTCGATGTACATCTATGTTCTTGTATATATGTATATGTATATATAATGTATGTTTTATTGTTGCAGAGGACCGCAAGGTAGAATAGTTGTATTAGCTAATTGCGGTACCCTCTATAAACATTGTTTAAATAAATAAAATAAATTATCTCCCCATTATCATAAGCCAGAAGCATAGATTTTCCCTTTCTGCTATGATTCGGGCATCGAGCTACCGGAATAAGTAATAAAAATTTGAATATTGTAATTTCTGAAATCTGGGCCCAGTTGTTCAAAGCATCGTTAGCTTAACGACCTTGTTAGTGGTCAAAATGTTAACTGTTCTAGTAATTACAATATCTAATGAATTCATGGGTATATTTGCTGAAAAAAATGTGAGTAGCTTTTGCAAATGCAAAAGCTACTCATATTTTTTTCAACAAAAGTATTAGCGTATATGCCATATTTAGTGATCAAAATTTTAACGATACGTTAACTAACGACATCGTTAGTTTTGAACAAATGGGCCTGAGCCAATTCGGGAAAATCCTCGCCTTACTGCAATATCTCATTGTTTCCTTTTATAGAACAGACGTCTTTTCAGAGGGAGCTTGGAGTGCAGGAAATCAAACAGGAAGTAACAAAAGTAGTCTCCCATGTTCAAATGGCGGAAAATTTGCAAAGTGCCTCCAGTCCGCTTAATCTGTACATTTCCTATATGCTCAAAAGATATACCGTATTAATCACATATATTTGAACTTACCGTATTTACCCTAAGTATTAGGACCTCAACACCTTACCATACTTGTTCTAAAATTTGAACAAGTACAATTTACTACCCGATGTTGTGTCTAAAAATTGCTGGATGAGTGGCAAACAGTGTAGACCCTGATGAGACGCCGCGTTCTGCGGCGTCTCATCTGGGTCTACACTGTTTGCTCAGGCCTGTCTTTCTGAATACATACATTAAATATGGTATTAACTCTTACCACATTCGTCCTAATATTTTACTACCGGCCGATCTGTCTTAAAACTACAGGAAGAGTGGCAAGCAGTATTGATCCTGATCAGACGCCGCATACTGCGAGGTCTGATCTGGGTCTACATTGTTTGCTCAGTCCTATCTGTCCGAATACCGAGTGCATGTGGGTACCCTAAATACTCGCTATACCTGTAAAGTCCATAATTCTACGCGTTGATGTGCCTAAAATTGCTGCATGAGCATTAGACAGTTTAGACACTGATCACATTACGAAAACATGACTATTCAAATATACTGAAATTTTTACCACCAAAATATGAACATTTTCAGATGAAAAATTCTGATAATTTTCATATTTCTGCTCAAAACATAGATTGTGGTACTCGTTAGAACCGCCTCGCCGAGGCGGTTCTAACGAGTCCAACAATCTATGTTTTTGAGCAGAAATAAGAAAAATAATGTATACCCCTGTAAACCCCAGTTTTACTATATAAAGTGGGGTTTAAGGGGGTCAAAATTATATAGGTATGTTTTCGTGATGAATGCCGCGTTTTGCGTAGCCTGATCTGGTCTACATTGTAAGCATCCCTGTCGGAATACTTAGGATATATACGGTAACAGAAATATCGTCGAAAGGTTTTCACAATGATTTTGCCTCTGTGTGTGTGTGTGTGTGTGTGTGTGTGTGCGTGCGTGCGTGCGGGCGCGCGCGCGCGTGTGTGTGTGTGTGAAATGATATTAGCATGTTGACGCTTGATATAATGTTGTAAAGAGCCCCCGTTGCCTGTTCAAAGACCTAGCTGTATGCATGTTCAGGCGGATTCGTTTGCTACAATTTTGAATGGAGGTTTTACAGGTTTAATTCTCAGCAGATGAATTATTGAAACATTTTTCTTATTTTTTCCCAGATACAGGAATGATACATTTCATGCAAATTGCCTTAAATGTCCAATGACAAATCCTGTTTTCTGGAAAACAAAAATATTAAAAAAATATCGCCAATTTGTCATCTGCTGAATAAGCCAAGAGAGTGGTAAGTACTAGCATTTTATTTTATTTTTCTTTTCCTGAAAATGCAGTACCATGTACCATTTGCAGGGAAACTCAGTAAGTATCACTCATGCTGCAATGTAAGAAAACGTATCTTTCGTCATGTGCACTAAACAAAGACTCAAATCAAACTGCGCATCTGCAAAGTTTGATCAGAGTCTCCGTAGACCGCATGAAGAAATTTTGCATCCTTGGCAATTCAAAATGCATCCAGTAAAGATTCTGATCAGACTGCGCGAATGCGCAGTCTGATCTGAATCTTTACTGGGCGCTCATATACTGGGCGCTCATATGCAAAGGTACGCTTTCTCACGTTGAGTCTCATAAATTTTCTGCTAATTTCGCCAGCAGCATTGTATTGACCTCTAGCCGGTAAAGAGGCATTCAAAAATTAAAGCAGGCAAATTACTGAATTTTGTCTGTTTTTCTGGAGACAATTTGCATGAAACGTCAAATCCTGTTTTAGCCCAAAGTGCTATAGCGTTAAGGATTAGTACGCACATAACAAATTCGTAGATGACTGTATAATATCTTTTCTATTTTTTTTTTTTTTTTTTTTTTTTTTTTTTGTATATTTCTTTGAAAACCAGTTGCGCTTGTCGTTTCATGTAAATCGTTCTATAATCCACAGGAAATACCAAACCCAAGGATACGATCCATATTAAATTTCTAGCCCCTTTTGTTTTCAGATATATCTCGAAAAGACAAGAAACTATTTTAGATTGTGTCCTTATATTTTGCATAAAGTAGCACACTGTAAAAAAATCCAGTAGATTTTACGGTAAATACTGGCAATTGGCTGCCAGCGCCTTTACCGTAATTTGTTACGGGGGCCCGTAGAACTTTTGCAAGATGAATCTCGTAGGATATGTGGTAAGAGTGTGTTAGCTTAAGATACGGTACGGTAGCTCACATCCCTAGTATGACCTACACTGCCCTACCATGCGTAATTATTACTGTAAACAATCTACAGGCGCCCGTATAATTTACGATTTACCGTAAAACCTACGGGATCTTTTTACAGTGCACTTTTGGGTAAAGTTAACTAACTATCAACCGCTGTTTCGCTCAGCACAGGTGCTTTCTTCATCTTTAAAGCGGGTAATTTAATTTTAGGGTTCATTCCCACACCGCTCATCTTCGGGTGCAACGATAAACTCCTTAATTTGGAATTTATCCCAGTGCCTTTTGGTTTCATGAACTTTGGAGCACCTCGTTTGGTTTCTAAAGGTGGCAAGATTAATGTCTTTTTGTCCGATTTATCGTCATCTGTTTTGTCTTTCTTGTCCATTTGATTATCAGTATTGCTAATCTGTGTTTCGTCTTCATTAACTTCACTAGAATTATTCTCTCCAGCAGCATTTTGTACTGCTTCATCTTGTATTTGCGTAACTTTTTCCTGATTTTCAATAAAAGATTTTTGTTTCTTCATCATGTTCATTGTAATCCCTTGTCGTTTTGCCGGACTCACTGGTTTAGAAGATCCTGGCTTAGAACTTGGTTCTTCTATGATTCGCCGGCGCAGTTGTCCTTTCCTTAGATCAAGTTTAGGTAACGGTGACACGACAGACTCGCCACTCTGTGATTTCGCATCATCATCATCATTGTCTCCCCTTGTCTTAATTTTACTGAAGTCAAACGCTTCCCAAGTCTTTTTCATTGGAAATATTATTGCACATGTTTCTGCGTTTTTCTTTAATAAACTCTCATATTGTTTTCTGTTCTCGTTAATCAAAGCACGCGCTCTTCTTTCCCTCACCAGATCTGGACGTATAAATTGCACCATGTCATTTACCTCATAATGGAGTGCATGAAAACTATAATTTCCATCCAGTGCCTTTTTATAATCCTTAGCCTTTGCTATCCTGTGTTGTTTGAGCACTAGTTTGTACGCTAGATGTTTCTGTGCGTTTCCTATAATTCTGTTTCTGGCTCGTTCGTATTTCTTCTGTTGAATATCTGCGTGCCTCTCGAAGTATTTCATTTGTATTTTGGTTAATCGTTGGTCCAAGGTGTTCTGTGCATTCATTCGCCGTAAGCTGCCTTCTGTGAACCGTAAGGATGCCATGTATCTCGAGTTTTTACTGAAAGCGCTTGGATCTTGATCCAGCAATCTGGATTTGTTATGGACTTGAGGCATGTTGCTGAAAGAAAACAAAGCGGATTGAAATAAGAGCCAGAATGCCGGCCTCGGTGGCTCGGACTGGTGATCAGAAGGTTGCAGGTTCGACCCCTGCCGGATCGGCAACATTCTTTCGTGGAGATTTGATCATGAAATATTTTCTACGGTCATTCTATCCCTTCTGCTGTTTCAAGAAGGGCAGTTATCAGTTTCTTGTGGAAGAATGTGCACAATACTGCTTAATCGCTTAGAGGACTAAGCCTACCCAGTAAAGTGTGGTTAGGTAAACTAACCGCGCTCGACATGCCCTAATTGGGTTGATTAGGCCGTAAAACCTCAACAGAAATAAAGAGAACAACGTCAGGAAAGGCACCTTTGTATATGTGCGCCCAGTGAAGACTGAGATCAGTCTGATAAGAATCTTCAATGGACGCGATTTTGATAGCCAGGGATGCTTAGTGTCTTCATGTGAACAATGAAGACTCTGATTAGACTGCGCGGATGCGCAGGCTGATTTGAGTTTTCGTTGGGCGCACATGTCAGAAGGCACGTTCTCTCACTTTGCAGCTCATGAGTTGGACAATGTGAAAGTAAAAAAATATATGAGTCAAACTGAACCTTATACAATGAAACCTCGTTATAACGACAGCATTTGTTCCCAAAGACGTTGCCATTTAAATTAATTTGCTGTTGTACAGATTACCGAAAGAGGGGATTGATGTGTAAGAAAGGTCTTCTTTTGTTCTTATTTCCTCATAGAATATATGTTTTAGATAGTTGTTAGAATCGCCTCACGAGGCGATTCTAACAAATATCCAAAATATATGTTTCTTTAAAGTATTAGATACAATATTCTTGCATAATTTGTGACTAACTGTTACCTCTAAGCGAAGTTTCGTGACAGTCAAATTGTAGTTATAAAGAATTTTGTCGTTGTAACGAGTGTCGGTATAAAGAGGGTTGTCTGTATTGAATAAACTCTTATATACAGAAAAGGAAAGAAGAGTTGTTTACCTACAGGATACATTTTCAAGGGAGCTAAGTCTTTCAAAGTTTTTAGCTTCGTTCTGAAAAAAAGGATCGACTATAAAAGGAAGAATTTGCCCCCAACGGAGCTAATTCTGTCCTTTTAGAGGTGATCCCTTCTCAGAAGTGGCTTTGTGTGCAGGAAAAGAAACAGGAAGTCATAAAAGTTGTTTCCATTTAAAAAGAAAAACTGAAAGTATATGCATGAATAGGAATATCAAAGTTGACTATTTGAAGACATTTGTTACCTGTTTGACCAGTGTAAACATTAACAAAACCCTGTATTACTGAACCACATCACGAAAACATACCTATATAATTTTGACCCCCTTAAACCCCACTTTTATATAGTAAAACTGGGGTTTACAGGGGTATACATTATTTTTCTTATTTTTGCTCAAAACATAGATTGTGGGTACTCGTTAGAACCGCCTCGCCGAGGCGGTTCTAACGAGTACCCACAATCTATGTTTGAGCAAAAATAAGAAAAAAAGTATCAATTTTTTGTCTGAAATTTTTCAGTTTTTGGAGGTGAGATTTTCTATATATTTGAATAGGCGAGTTTTCGTAATGAAAAACTGAATTGATGGAAATATAGTCATGCTTTTGAACCGAAGTGCTCAGCATGCTCACAACCTCTATACTAAGACAGAAAAATGCTTCTAGATAGTGTTGCTCCATAAAATGCGATGCTAGAGATTCATGGAGAGCCTATATATACACGCTTCGTACTGCTATCACTAAGAATTATTAAACTTATTTTGAAATACCGAGTATTGAAATAAATCACTGATTTTTTTTATTTCTTTCTTCTTTATTTATTTAGTTATTCATTATTTATTTATTTATTTTGAAAGACGGTCATTCTGTTTTTTTGTTGTTGTTTTTTTGTTGTTTTGTTGTTGTTGTTTTTTTGTTGTTGTTTTTTTGTATTTTAAATAATAATTAATTTAAAAAAAAAAACTGGATAGAATTAATTTAATAAATAAATAAATAAACAAAATAGATACATAAATAAAATAAAAGCAAAAAAGAACATATAAAAGCAAAAACAATAAATAAATAAATAAATAAATAAATAAATAAAGAAAGAAAAAGAAAAACGCAACAACATACAAAAAAAATGAAAAAGAATCACCTACCTAATTTATTTTCACGCATTAAAGATTTTTTATTGCATGCACAACTCGACAATGTTGCTTTTTCGTTCACCCAATTCGATTCAACATTTTATAACAGTTCCATAAACTGATCCGTTCATCTGCAGAAAAATATCTCTTCCATAGTCCTATTCATTTTATAGTAATTGGGCTGGCCGTAAGAAAAGGTGTCTTCTAAGCATATGTAGACAGCGAATGCCCAAATCAGACTGCGCATTTGCGCAGTCTGATCTGGGCATTCTCTGTCCACTTACAGGATCATTAGGTTCCGTACTGTATACAGATGAAGGATAAAGACCCTGGTGAGACTTGTGGATGCGCAAGCTGATCGAATCTTCATATTTCACACATGCTGAAATACACCTTTTCGCATGACGTGGGCCACATAAAAAGTATATAGGTGAGACATAACCGATACGAACAAGGTTACTGGTTTAATACAATCAATGAGTTTAATCCGTTTTCTAAAGATGACAACTCCATATTTTCATTTTATTTCTATTTCCATACAAAAGAATTTCAATCTGTTAAAGCTTTATTACCTTATTGTATACAGTAAGGATTATTCAAAGAAAAGGTTAGATTAAAAACAGGTATTTTCACAATTTGATTAACTGTTGGAACGTAACCGATAACCTCGAATAACCGGATTCTATTTGGGGAAAAACAGTTTCACCTTAAATTAGTTTTATTATTGTCGCAACTTATTTATTTGCGTACCCTTTTTTTTTTTTTTTTTTTTTTTTTGAGAAATATATTTAAGTATTTGATCAATTATTTACATCTATATTCAAACATTAGTCACCTCCCCAGTTATGACTTGTTTGTTTATATTTTCAGCTTACTTTTGCTTTTGTGTCTCTTTTGAAACTTATATCGTATCATATTCATAACGGAAGAAAAACGAAACTACTTGTGAAAATATGTTTGTTTGCTTAATTGTACCATTAGTAATGGTTCGATCAACCATTACGGTCGTTCGATATATTACCGTATTTGCCCCAAGTAATCAATCAGACAGGCCTGAGCAAACAATGTAGACCTAGATCAGACGCCACAGAACGTGGCGTCTGATCATGGTCTACACTGTTTGCCATTCACCCGGTAACTTTTAGACGGCTCAACAGGAAGTAAAATTGATTTGGTTTCGGTAGAGTGTGCGCATGCGCAGACTGACCTGATCCTACTTGCATAATGTACATTTTCTTACTTAGCGCACCACAATATTGGCACAAAGATAGGAATGAAAGTTGTTTGCACTTCCTCAGAAAACTAAAAATGATGACTTGGAATAACCACTGAGTTATTGACATTTTAAACAAAAACTATTCTTGTTGGGCACTCAACAAATTGATTGGCACTACCAGTGTCCCTCGACAGGAAGTTGGATCACATTAGGCCGGTCGTTTAACCCATTGTTGTTGTTTCATAAAGCTCCGCCGTTGACTTTTCGGCACACCCCGTGAAACCGATAAGCTATTGATTGCTAAAACAGTAATAATAAACAAAACTAATCAGACACAGACACCCTATTATTGGAAAAAGACCGTTCCAAAGAGTTGTGGTAGAAGAGTTCACTCGACATAATTGGGTGAACCTGGCGTAAAGATCCGATATACATTAAAATACAGGACCTCGATGAGCCAGTACTGGTACTCACAAGACCGATCTTTGGTCAGCATGTGTGGGTGGTGAAGATACCTGCGTTTGCAAGCCATTGTTACCCCTTTGTTTAATTGGGAAAAATCATATCATTGCTTTAGCGGCAAACGTTACATTGGTATTGGTTTTTGTGGTAAAATAGTTTTATTAACCAGAATTCTGTAAATTTAAACTTTCAATAGTTCCGTGTATTGATGGTGAAGCTTTGACAGTCTCTTATAATTCTATAATTTTACAAAGAATGATACAATGTAAAATTCTAGGCCCAGTTGTTCAAAACTAACGATGTCGTTAGTTAACGTAACGTTAAAACTTTGATCATTAAATATGGCATATAAGCTAATATTTTTGCTGATAAAAATGTGAGTAGCTTTTGCATTTGCAAAAGCCACTCACATTTTCAGCAAAAATACCCATGAATTAGATATTGTATTCACTAGAACAGTTAACATTTTGACCACTAACAAACTTGTTAAGCTAACGATGCTTTGAACAACTGGGCCCAGGTTTCTTGCTACATGAATGGTTGTTTCTGCATGAATGACTGTTAACCATAACCGCGTGTTTTAAACCCAGTTATGATTGATAATTGCTTCCCTCTTTAATTGTACGACGGTGGGTCGGTCCTCAGACTAAATAACGACTCCTTCCTAAATCAGTTTCAAATGGTTAGCTCCTGACTATTGATGTCTGTGCTCTGGTCCCTCGTAGTCCTGTTTGTGGTTTTCCTGTGTTCTGGTGGCTTCAGATCTCCACTGAGCTCTTTTCTTTGTGTCATCACAGTCAGCGATTATATGGGTTTCACTTTGGCGTTTTACAGATGAGGTAGAGGCTCCCTATGCGGACCGAATATATGGTGTTTTTTTTTTTGTTTTGTTTTTTGTTTTTTGTTTTTGTTTGTTTGTTTGTTTGTTTGTTTTTGGTGTGTGTTTTTTTGTTGTTGTTTTTTGTTTGTTTGTTTTTCTTTTGTTTTGTTTGTTTGTTTTTTTGTTTGTTTGTTTTGTTGTTGTTGTTGTTGTTGTTGTTGTTGTTGTTGTTGTTGTTGTTGTTGTTGTTGTTGTTGTTGTTGTTGTTGTTGTTGTTGTTGTTGTTGTTGTATTTAATTTAGAGCTGCTTAAGAATTAAGGGTGAGGTTTCGTGCGAGTATGACTGGTTTATGCTCTCCAGTAGTTTATTTTCTACTCATCACGAAAACATGTCTATGTAATTTTGACCCCCTCAAACCCCACTTTTATATAGAAAAAATAGGGTTCACAGGGGTATACATTATTTGTCTTATTTTTGCTCAAAAACATAGATTATGCGTACTCGTTAGAACCGCCTCGCCGAGGCGGTTCTAACGAGTACCCATAATCTATGTTTTGAGCAGAATATGAAAAATACTAGAATTTTTTTATCTGAAAATTTTCAGTTTTTGGAGGTGAAATTTTCTATATATTTTAATAGGCGTGTTTTCGTAATGTGATTGTTCCAAGACGGTTCCTCTGTTGTAGTTCTTTGTATGTGCGTTTGTGGTTTCATATGTGGTGTTTATTTTGTCATTATTTTTTCCTCATCCCACCCCCACCCCCACCCTCACATTCTTTTTGTACCTCAGGAAGGATGTGCTTCGTGATTGTGGGTATCTTCACTTATTTGTTTTCTAATAATTGGTCATTACTGAAAAGCAAAAAAGTTAAAAAAAAAAAAAAAAAAACTTCATTGGATTAACCTGAATTTGAATACAAGTAGAGGGCAACTGAGCAATATTTTTAAAAGTATAACTTGTCGCCATCAGTTGCACCAACAGTGCTGTACCAAGTTCTTACTGAATCAACTACTCAAGCTAGAGTTTCTGAAAAAGACTTTTCCATCTCTGCATTTGGGCACATACATTGCTGCCAAAGGGTGCCAGTTCTAAATCAAGAACCGAATGGCAAACAGTGTAGATCCAGAGGTGACTGCTCATTATGAACCGTCTCATTTGGGTCTACACTGTTTGCATAAGTATCTGTCCTGGTCTAGAGGGCTGAAAGGATTAAGTACACATTTAGCCTGACTTGAGCTGACCCAAAAAGTAAACTGGTGCGGAGAGAACACCTGTCAAAATAATTGAAATTTTCTCACACCGAAAGCACGGACTATAACCATTGCAACCGCACAGTGCTAATCAGGACCTTCGTAATATTGTAACCTCGATGTCAGCAAAAGGAGCTTCTAAGCCCTGAAATTATACATTCTGTGAGATATTCACGGTTTCCTGCAGTGGAATCCGCTACAAAGCAGTGAATCGCCTTTTTTTTTTTTTTTTTTTTTTTTTTTTTTTTTGACTACCACAATATGAAAATGATCCTGATAGTCACCCAAAAATCTCTTTGTTGACCTTCTGTCAGTGCCGAATTCTTTTTCTCACGGAAATATTACTCGAAATTCGTACATTTTTTTCACTATCAGAAGGGACGGAGCTTTAAACTCTTTTTTTTTCTTTCCAATAATAAAATAAAATGAAAATAAAATGAAAACAACAACATTAACAACAAACACATATTATATATCAATATGACATTGTTTAGTGTACTTCTAAATATCGAAAAGGGCTTTTAGTACAGTAGAGAGGAATACTGTCTAGAAAATATTACTAGAAAAGTCGAGTTTATTGTACAGTAAAGTACACAGACGAGTACTTTCTAGAACAAAAAAAAACAAACAAAAAAAACCAGTTGAGTTTATTGTACATTAAGGTACACAGACGAATACTTTCAAGAACAAAAAAAGACAGTTGAGTTTATTGAGCAGTTAAGTACAGAGACGAGTACTTTCTAGAATAATGAAAGACAGCTGAGTTAATTGTACAGTAAGGTACAGAGACGAGTACTTTCTAGAACAAAAAAGACAAATGAGTTTATTGTACAGTAAGGTACAGAGACGAGTATTTTCTGGAACAAAAAAGACAGTTGAGTTTATTGTACAGTAAGGTACAGAGACGAGTACTTTCTAAAACGAAAAAGACAGCTGAGTTTATTGTACAGTAAGGTACAGAGATGAGTATTTTCTTGAACAAAAAAAAGACAGTTGAGTTTATCGCACAATAAGGTACAGAGATGAGTACTTTCTAGAACAAAAAGACAGTTGAGTTAATTGTACAGTAAGGTACAAAGACGTGTACTTTCTAGAACAAAAAAGACAGTTGAGTTTATTGTACAGTAAGGTACAGAGACGAGTACTTTCTAGAACAAAAAGACAGTTGAATTTATTCTACAGTAAGGTACAGAGACGAGTACTTTTTAGAACAAAAAAAAGACAGTCGAATTTATTGTACAGTAAGGTACAGAGACGAGTACTTTCTTAAACGAAAAAAATATAGTCGAGTTTAATATACAGTAAGGTACAGAGACGAGTACTTTCTAGAACAAAAAAGACAGTCAAGTTTATTTACAGTAAGGTACAGAGACGAGTACTTTCTAGAACAAAAAGATAGTCGAGTTTTTTATACAGTAAGGTACAGAGACAAGTACTTTCCAGAACAAAAAAGGTAGTCGAGTTTATTGTACAGTCAGATACAGAGACAAGTACTTTCTAGAAAAAAAAAATATATATATATATAGTCGAGTTTATTGTACAGTAAGATACAGAGACGAGTACTTTCTAGAACCAAATAAAGTCGGGTTTATTGTACAGCAAGTAACAGAGACGAGTACTTTCCAGAACAAAAAAGAAGATAGTAGAGTTTATTGTTTAGTAAGGTACAAAGACGAGTACTTTTAGAACAAAAAAAGATAATCGAATTTATTGTACATTAATGTACAGAGATGAGTACTTTCTATAACAAAAAAAAGGATAGTCGAGTTTATTGTACAGTAAGGTATAGAGACGAGTACTTTCTAGAACAAAAAAGACAAAGACAGTCGAGCTTATTGTACAGTAAAGTACAGAGACGAGTACTTTCTATATCAAAAAAAAAAAGTCGAGTTTATTGTACAATAAGGTATAGAGACGAGTACTTTCCAGAACAAAAAAAGACAACCTGGTTTATTTTTCAAGAAGGTTAAGGTCTGTATTTCAAGAAAATCTTCCTGAATCTCACTCAAGAGTCAAGCTGTATCCATTTTATTTATTTATTTATTTATTTATTTATTTATTTATTTATTTATTTATCTTTTATTTATTTATTTTTATTATCATTTTTGTATTTCTCAAAGATACGAAATATTCTCTGTTTTCCAAATTTGGTATTCACTGTATATTTTCCGACAAATTTCAACATGTATTGCCTATGAATGCAGAGAAGTACCCCAGGAATTGAGGTCACTTAGTATATAGTATGATTTGGAACAAAATATTTGAATGATTGGATATTTTTGACTTTAGAATACCAATATTTTTACACGAATGAATTTGATTTGTCAAAAATATTAATACATAGATTAAAGCAGAAAAAAAGCTGAAATAAAAACAAACATTATCAAAGACAGTGTCACAATAAAAAAAAAAATAATAAGCAAAATACTGCGTCTGTCATATAGAATGACAACAAAATTACCAAACCTTTATTTGGTAATTGATAAATCACAGCGGTAAGGCTTGTTCCTCTTTGGAGGAATAACACTAATGTCACCTAGTACATTATTGGCCCGTATCAACTGAAAAGGTTACTGCCGTAAGCGGACATCGAAGGCCCAGATCAGCCTGAATATTGTATAATATATCAAAGCAAGATAAAACTGTGCAGATACGCAGTCCGATCAATATCTTCGCTTTTCGTCCATGATTAAGTTCCGATATGGACTATTTAAAAGCATATTGCCGCAATGGCTTGAAGCACTAGGACAGATTTGCCTGAGCAAACAGTAAAGACCCAGATCAGACGCCGCAGAACGCGGCGTCTGATCAGGGTCGACACTGTTTGCCACTCATCCAGTAGTTTTTTTGTTTTTTTTTGTTTTTTTTTTTGTTTTTTTTTTTGACATACCAACGGGTGCTAAAATGCTAAGGAGTTAAGATGTCCCAATAGTTGGGTTGTGCCTGTTATGGTTTCGAACCCTGGGATCCCCTGCGCTGAAGTATAAAACTGAACAACAACAATGCCCCAATAGTTAGGGTAAGTACCGTGACGCGCGACAGGATCAGATCATATTATGTCTCTGTGCATGTTGAGTGACAAACATTCATTGTCTTTAGGTCTGTACACAGACTCTGAAACTTTAACTTTCAGACCAAACCATGTGAATACGCATCTATTCTGGGCCATCTTTAAACAGTATAAGGTAGATTTGTCAGTAGACTGGCTCAATTTTCATATCCGTTAACACTTACCATGATATAGGCAAATTCTGCAGACGACAAACTGGTGATATTTTCTTATTTTTTCTTTCCCAGAAAACAGGATCTGACAGCTCATGCAAACTATCTTCTTAGAAGCCAATTCGCATGAAATGCCAAATCCTATTATCTAGGAAAAATAGGAAAACTTTTTCAAAAATGAAATTTTTACCCAGCATGTCAAGTGCTATTTTAATGTCTGCAATTTACCACACCGATTGAACAAAATTGACCCTAAATTGATATTCCGCTTAAAACATATCACTTGGTGTCATCATTTTTTGTCATTATTTAAATCTATATAAAGCCTTAAAATACAAAGGTCCGGATATAAATTAAAATTATATTTGAGAAAAAGATTTAAAAATAGAAATCATTTGAGAAGAAAACATATAACCTTTTAAAGTACATATTGCGCGTGCACACATCCCACCTAGCATTTTTATAAATCTACAGCGGGCCGTTACAGCTACCCTGACGGGCCGATAACGGCCCGCTATAGATTTATGTAGAATATTTACCGGGATAAAAGTGAAGATACCCAGGAAATGCCATAATCACGACCCACAGCCCTCCAGGATTACCAAAAGAAGGAGAGATGACGAAACAAACGGCAAATATGAAACCATTGACGCACAAAGAACTGCAACTCAAGATATATGCGCCTTAAACAGTTGATTTTTTTATTTGGGTTTTACGGCCCTTTCAAGAATATTTCACTTTTATCGAGCCGATCGTTCATCGAAGGTGGGCGAAAACCGGAGAACCCGGAGAAAAGCCACCTGACCATCCGTAAGCAGAACTTGGCTTTCCCACATATGACCCGAGCGAGGCTCGAACTACAGCGGTGAGAAACCTAATGGATTAAGAGTCAACTCTCTTATCCACTAGGCTACGGGGGCCCGCTTAAACAGTTGAATGACAATTTATATGAAATGTATTTAGTTTAGTTGGTTGAAATTCTAATACACCGTTTATTTCACAGAAAGTGCAATGTTTTGAGTAGCACAGAAGAACTAATTTAAAGCACTTACACGGAGGAAGACTTGTGGACCGCACAGGTAAGGGTAGGCCACATCTATTGAACACATATCTCTTTCTGCGGATGACTAACCCTTTACTGTTTATTAGGTAACGTGTTGTTGTTGTTGTTTTCATCTACACCACTGATAGGCGTTTTGGATTTTTTCATAGATTAGGATAGACTAGCTGCATTAAAGTCTTATCGTTTAACGGATCTAACATTAAAATATTTATTCGTACCAGATTAACTGGCAGAGTTTGGAAGGTAGTAAGCTTAACCCAAGTCCTGCTGAACCCGGATATGCCCTGCCGTTGCAAACAATGTAGATCCAGATCAGTTGGCTTCTGAAGAAGCCAACTGATCTGGATCTATGCTCTTAACATTATTAATATTATACCTGTCAGGGATCTATGCTCTTAACATTATTAATATCATACCTGTCACTTTCACATCCATCGTTTTGTTCCGGTAAGTGTCGGCGAAACTTTCTTGTACTTTTGTTGCATTTTTATCCCCATGCTTTAGCGATGGGGATATTGTAGACGCCTCCGTCTGTCCGTCCGTCACACTATCTCCTCCTAAACCGCTATGCGAAATTTAACCGAACTTGCTACATGACTCCCCCGCGTGATAAGGGTGTGCGAGAGCAACAATATTTTTCACTCTGCCCTACGTGACCTTCGGGTGGGGTCAAAAGGTCCGTCCGTCCATCCGTCTGTCCGTTACACTTTCTCCTCCTAAACTACTGGGTGGAATTTAACCGAACTTGCTACATGACTTCCCCGCGTGGTAAGGATGTGCACTCTGCCCCTGTGACCTTCGGGTGGGGTCAAAAGGTCACCTGACCTATACTGAAAGCGTGGAGATTTTGCGATGGCGTGCCATCGACTGCGCGGTCTAGTTTGCAATGAAAATATTGAAACACAACAAGAATTCGGCAAAAGTCACAGGAGTCACAATCAGAACGTGTTTATTAAATAAGTTACTTTCATTCTTTGCAGTGCTTAGTTGGAAAACTAAGTTAAAAAAAATGTAGACAAAGTGCCTAGTTGGGCACATATATTCCAGGCCAGCGCCATTCCCGCTAATGGCTATATATTCAGCACTGACTTTTCGTATTATACAGCACAATGATAATGGAACGTCGACGTAAAATGTGTAAAAGTCACTGGAGCGTGAAATATAGGTCAAGGTCACCGGGTCAAGGTACCTGCTAAGTCAGTACATCAAGCAGAAGCACTATGCAAGATATGGTGGTTGTAGGACTTATAGTTGAGGAGTTATCGAACATCAACGTAAAATGTGTCAAATACAGGTCAAGGGCACCGGGTCAAGGTACCTGCCAAGCCAGTGCAATGAGGTGAAGCACTATTCAAGGTTTAGTTGGTTGTAGGTCTTATATTTGAGGAGATACCGAACATCAACGTAAAATGCGTCAAAGTCACTGGAGTGCAAAATATAGGTCAAGGTCACCAGGTCAAGGTACCTGCGGAGTCAGTACATCGAATTGAAGCACTATACAAGGTTTGGTGGTTGAAGGCCTTACAGTTGAGGACATGGAAGGGCGACATAAAATGTGTAAAAGTCAATGGAGCGCGAAATATAGGTCAAGGTCACCGAGTCAAGGTACCTCCGGAGTCTGTACATTGAGGAGAAGCACTATGCAAGGTTTGGTGGTTGTAGGAATTATAGTTGAGGAGATATTGAACGTCGACATAAAATGTGTAAAATGCACTGGAGTGCAAAATATAGGTCAAGGTCACCGGGTCAAGATACCTGCCGAGTCAGTACATTTAGGAGAAGCACTATGCAAGGTTTGGATAGAGGTCTTACACTTGTGGAGATCTGGAACGTTGACGTAAATTATGTCAAAGTCACTGCAGCAAAAATATAGGTCAAGGTCACCAGGTCAAGACATCTGCCGAGTAAGTACATTGAGAAGAAGTACTTTGCAAGATTTGTTGGTTGTAGGCCTTATAGTTGAGGAGATATCGAACATCGACGCAAAATGTGTCAAAGTCACTGGAGCGCAAAATATAGGTCAAGGTTACCGGATCAAGGTACCTGTTGAGTCAGTACATCTAGAAGAAGCACTATGCAAGGTTTGGTAGTTGTACGCCTTATAGTTGAGAAGATATGGAACGTCAGCGTAAATTGTGTCAGTCACTGGAGCGCAAAATATAGGTCAAGGTCACTGGGTCAATGTACATGCCAAGTCAGGAGGTCAGGGAGATGTGTCATGCAAGGTATGATGGTTGTTGTAGAATTGTAGTTGATAAGAATACTAACTTTGACGTAAATGTCAAACTTCGAGACAAATGTTGAGACGGACGAACGGACAAACGGACGGACGAACGGAAAAGGGGATGCCTATGTCGCAAAGTCAGGAGGTCAGGGAGAGGGGATGCTATGTCGCAAAGTCAGGAGGTCAGGGAGATGTTTCATGCAAGGTTTGATGGTTGTTTAGTCTAGTAGTTGATTAGAATACTAACTTTGACATAAATGTCGAATTTCGACATCAATTTTGACAGACGGACGAACGGACGAACAGACAGTTGAACGGAAAAGCTGACACCTATGTCGCAAAGTCAGGAGGTCAGGGAGATGTTTCATGCAAGGTTTGATGGTTGTTCAGTCTTGTAATTGATAAGTATACTAACTGACATAAATGTCGAACTTCGACATAAATGTTGACAGACGGACAGACGGACAAACGGACAGACGAACGGAAAAGCGGACGCCTATGTCGCAAAGTCAGGAGGTCAGGGAGATGTTTCTTGCAAGGTTTGATGGTTGTTTAGTCTTGTAGTTGATTAGAATACTAACTTTGACATAAATGTCGAACGTCGACATAAATGTTGACAGACGGACGGACGGACGGACGGAAAAGCGGACGCCTATATCGCACCCTGCTATAAGCAGGTGCGACAATAAAAGGATAAGTTTTCCCTGAAAAGTTCGAAGTGACACGATATTGGACGAAATTTAGAATCCACGTAGGTGAAGTGACGCCAAGAGCAATTCACGAAGACTAAACATGGAATACGTATTTTTTAGGCAACTGAATAACTTAACACTTAGCACTCTGGGCAAAATTTTCAGCTGACGACATTTTGAAATATTTTTCTTATTTTTCCCAGAAAACAGGGTATGACATTTCATGCAAATTGTAGACACTTTGTATGAAATTTCGAATCCTGTGATTTGTTCTGTATTTCTAGAGCGTCATAATTTCAGAATATATTGTGACCAGAGTAGCTGTCTTAAAGTGGTTGTGTAGGGAAAAAGGTGTCAAAATACAGTCGAACCTCAATGTCTCGATCATCTTTGGGACCATGGAAATTCGTGCGAGACATGGGTAGTTCGAGCCAATGAGGGTTAATCATGGCATCAGTTCAGGAAGCAAATAGCGATAATTTAGGGAAATCTTTTCGATTTTCTACACAGTGATTGTATGCTGAGTGTACTCATTAGAATCGCCTCGAAGAGGCGATTCTAATGAGTACACACAACACACAATTTCACGATAAAATAAGAAAATTTCTTTAAATATTTGTTTTCTTGAGCTATCGGAAGAATTTCGTAGGGACTCAAAAACGAGTTCGAATTAGCCATGGTAAACGAGCCATCGGTGTTCGAGCCATCGAGGTTCGACTGTAGATATTCTGAAGCAAACTGCATGCATGGTCGTTAATCCAAATATGGTTTATAATACTGCTTCCCTCTTTAATTGCACGACGGTGGGTACTAAATGGCTGCTACCTCCTCTTTCTGTTTTAGAAGGTTGACGCCTAACTATCAATACCAGTGGTTGGGACCATCGTGTCCTGTCTGTGCTTTTTGCTTCAGCTCGCCATTGAGCTCTTTGTTTTGTTTTATCGTTTGTTTGTGTTGAGGTTTTACGGCCCAGTCAACCCAATGGAGTCATGTCTAGCGCGGTCAGTTTACCTAACCACACGTTTACTGGGCAGGCTTAGTCCTCTAAGCGGTTAACCAGTATTGTGCACATTCTTTCGCCAGAAACTGACAACTGCCCTTCTTGAATCAGCGGAAGGGAGAGAATGACCGTAGAAAATATTTCATGATCAATCTCCACGAAAGAATGTTGCCGACCTCGCGGGGGTTGAACCCGCGACCTCCTGGTCTCCAGTCGGACTGCGCATCCAACTGAGCCACCGAGGCCGGCTTTGTTTTATCGTAGTGGCTGTGATTATGTGTGTTTCACTGATGAAGAAGAGGACCCCTATACAAACCGAATACAAGTTGGACTGCATAGAATTTAGGGGCGAAATTTCGCAAGAGTAAAACTTGTTTAACCCTTGTCTTGCTGAACACGGAAATGCCCTGCCTGTGCAAACAGAGTAGATTCAGATCAGTTGGCTTCTGATCTGGATCTGCACTGTTTGTCATTCAGTATGTGAATGTATATCAACAACCTGGATTAAGTAATCTGATTGGTTGAAAATTAGAAATGTGGTATCTTAATTTATTCAGCAAGACAAGGTTTAACCCTTATCCTGCTGTTCACGACAACCCCTACCTTAGCAAACAGTGATCCAGATCAGAAGCCATCTGATCAGGATCTACACTGTTTGTAAGTCAGTATGTGAATTTGAACGTCAAATTATATGATGTACTGATCTGATTGTCTGGTAGTCAGAAATGGGGGTGTGACTAATTAAATTATTCAGCAGGATGATGGTTAAACTCCCAATAGTTTTTTTTTTTTTTTTTTCAACTGGCCGTTCCAAGGCGGTTCCTCTGTTGCAGTTCTTCTTTGTTTGTGTCTGTGGTTTACTATGCGGCATTTGTTTTGTCATTATTTGTCTCCCATCACGAAAACACGCCTATATAATATTGACCCCCTTAAACTCCACGTTTACATAGTAAAACTGGGGTTTACAGGGGTAAACATTAATTTTCTTATATCTGCTCAAAAACATAGATTGCGGGTACTCGTTAGAACCGCCTCGGCGAGGCGGTTCTAACGAGTGCCCACAATCTATGTTTTGAGTAGAAATATGAAAAATATCAGAATTTTTTATCTGAAAACTTTCATTTTTTGGTGGTGAAATTTTCAATATATTTAATAGGCGTGTTTTCGTTATGCCTTCTTTTCTTCTTTGGGTGCCTCGGAAAGGTTGTGTTTCGTGACTGTGGCATTCCCTGTGTATATTCACTGATATTCTCACACATTACATGTGAAAATAGTGCTTCGCTTTCACCTTTACAACTCTCTTTTTTTTTTTCTTTTTTTTTTTTTTTTTTTGTTATTTAATGTTTATTTCCGAAAATACATTTTACAAATATATTCTATTCAAACAAAATCATAGTCAATACAAGACATGCAAATAACTACAAATTATTACGAAAACACGCCTATTCAAATACACCGAAAATTTTACCACCAAAAAATGGCAATTTTTCAGATAAAATTTCTGATATTTTTCATATTTCCGCCCAAAACACAGATTGTGGGCACCCGTTAGAACCGCCTCGTCGAGGCGGTTCTAACGAGTACCCACAATCCACGTCCTGAGCAGAAATAACAAAAATAATGTATACCCCTGTAAACCCCAGTTTTACTATATAAAAGTGGGGTTTAAGGGGGTCAAAATTATATAGGTATGTTTTCGTGATGAAATATCAATATCATAAAGATATTTGAAACAGATCTATTAAGTGTGCTTGTACTTATCGGTGTAGATAATAAATGCTATCTTCAATACATTTATATGATGCATTTTCAGAAACATTGTAATATAAGAAAAAGAGAAAAAAAACAACAAAGGAAGAGGAAATTTTAGAACAATGAAAAAAGGAAAAAGGAAATATAATAAGAAGACTAGAAAACCAAATAGTAGAGCAAAAAATAAAATAAAATAAATAAATAAAAAAATAAAGAAAAACGGTGTACCAGTTTAAGCACAAAGAATAATAATAAAATAAGAAGGAAAAAAAAAGTGCTACCTTTCTTATTAGCTTTTTAGCAAGTTTGTTTATTATCTTAAAGGGTGAATGTATCAAATTTACCCCACATTATTTCAAACTGGGCAAGTTTATCTTTCATGAAGTATATTTCTTTTTCTATCTTGATTCGGTTTCTTAGGAATGACTTAAACTGATTCAAAGTAGGTACGATTTTTAAGCATTTGCCTCTAAAAATAACGTATTTTCCAAGTATTATGAGGAAGTTCTTTAACATAATTTCTGGTTTTCCGATTGTGATGGTAAAGCCAAATGCTATGTTTAGTAGGTTGAACTCAATGTCAATATTAATGTCTGATAAAAAGTGGGAAAATTCCGTCCAAAAAGTTTTTACGTGTTTGCATTGCCAAAATAAGTGATCTGTTGTTTCGATCTCCATATTGCAGAAATCACAAAGAGCTGATTCTCCTATACCACATTTTAATAAAAATTTGTTAGTCGGGATTATTCTCATAATATATTTGTAATGAAAGTTTCTAAGCTTTACATCTTTCGTTGCAGCTAGTGAGATGATGTAGATTTTCTTCCAATTTAAATTTTGAGTTTCAAATTTGTCATTCCACTTTTCTTCTGCTTTGTTAACCGGTTTCTGTTTTTTCAAAATATGTCTATAAATATACTGGTTTGTTTGATTTGTTTTAACTATTTGACTTATCAATGTTGGCGCAATTGGTATATCTAAATTTTCGTTTTTTATCTTTAATTTCCATACAGTTGGGATACTGTGCAACAGTGTTAAGTATTTTAAAAAGTCATTGTTTGATAGCGAATATCTTTCTCTTAATTTACCAAATGATTCTACAGTCTTGTCAGTTTCATTTATAATATCTTTAAAATACATGATTCCCTTATTGCACCAGTCCGTGTAAAATAATGTATTATCATCTGCCTTTATAAATGTATTATTCCACAAGATTTCGTTTCCATAGCTGCAAATTGTGTTTTTCCAATTTTCACTACACCATGCTTTTAGGATTTCTTTAAAAAAGATGTTATTTAATTGTATTCGGTCTACATCTTTCTCAGAGAAGTTACATTCAAAGAATAATTTCCCACCATACTTTTGTAATTTAGATAGATAAATTTGGCTTAGCAAACTTGTTTCCGCAGTTTCAAGTATTCGCTTTATCCAGCTGATTTTAAGTGCTTTTATAAATGTTTCTAGTTGTATCATTTTTAGACCCCCCTTTTCATAGTCCTGTATTAAAATGTCTCGTCTAATCTTATCAGGTTTTCCGTCCCAAATAAATTGATACATGATTTTTTCTATTTGTTTTATGGTATCTTTGGGTGGGTTTGATAGTGAAGAAAGAACATAGATAAGTTTTGGGAGGGCGATCGATTTTATCACTGTTATTTTCCCCATCAATGTAAGTTTTCTGTGTTGCCACTGCATTAAGCATTTTTCGAAGTCGGCTATTTTAGGTTCCAAGTTAACTTGAAAATTAGATTTTTTGTTTGTTGTAAATGTCATTCCAAGAGCTGTTGCTTTAGAGGAGTTCCAGTAAAATTTTCGATGTTTCAAATAAATAACTTCACTTTTTGTTAGTGAACCTATTCGCAATACTTGGCATTTCCTTGCATTTAACTTTAGACCAGAAATATTTGCAAAGTTATCTAATATATTGATAAGAGTTTCAAAAGATCTAAGAGAACCGTCCAAAATGAAAGACGCATCATCCGCGAAGAGAGATTTTCTGAATTCTTTTCCGGAAAAACGTATACCTTTAAGCTCGTCGACTGAACTGATTTTATGAGACAATAATTCGATACAAATTATAAATAGATAGGGAGAAAGAGGGCAGCCTTGGCGCACTCCGCGCTCAATTGAAAAAAAGTTTGGCATATGTCCATTAGTGGATACACAGCTTTTGGCGTCAGTATAGAATAGTTTTATCCATCTAATTAGACTATTTCCAAAATTAAAGTGTATAAACATTTAAACATATATGTATGGTCCAGGCTATCGAAAGCCTTTTCGAAGTCAGAGAAGAATCAGTATTAAACCAGGAATGTTCTGTTCTTCGGTCATTTCTATGATATCGAAAAGGAGTCTAATATTTTCACCTATAAATCTGCCTTTTATGAATCCAGTTGGTGCATTATCAATAATACTTGTCAATTGGTTTTATTCTATTCGCTATGGCTTTTGTTGCTATTTTGTAGTCCACATTCAATAAACTAATTGGCCTCCAATTCTCAATTTTTTCAATGTCTTTTTGAGGTTTTGGGATGAGAGTAATTATTCCTTGTTTTTGCAATTCTGTTAAGGAACCATTTTTAAAAGAGTAATTTATCGATTTAATGTAAAATTGCTTTATATTATTCCAAAATATTTTGTAAAATTCTACTGTGAGTCCATCTGAGCCTGGGCTTTTCTGATTTTTCATAGTTTTAAGCGCTATTTTACATTCTATTTCCGTTAATAGACCATCACAAGATTCTTTTTCAATTTCGTTTAGCTTTTTCATTGTATCATCAAAAAAGTTATAAGCAGAGTTTTTAGATTCTTTCGTTTTGTAAAGGTTTTTATAGAAATCCTCAGTAGCTTTCAAAATTTCTGTTTGATCTGTTGTGGTTTGGTTATTTATTGTTAGTCTACTTATAAGTTTTGATTCGGACTTTTTCTTTTCCAGACTTGCAAAATATTTACTATTTTTTCATTATGTTCTATTACATTTGCTTTTAATCTAAGGATAAAGCCATTGATTTTGTTTTCTATAATTGATTCTAACTCACTAACTTTTTCATTTAAACTTTCTTTTATAATTTCTAATCTGTTTACGTCTGAAACATTGGTTAAGTCTTGTTTCAGTTTATCAATATCGTTGGTAAGCTGGTGTTCTTGCTTGTTAGTTTCTTTTTTCTTTTTAGCGGCATATTTTATTGTTTCATTTCGTATAGTTCCTTTAATCAATTCCAAAAGAGTGTTCGGATTTGCATCGGCATTAATAGTTGTGGTTTCGTTTATACTTTCTCTAATTATTTCCTGATAGTCTGGATTCAAAAGTAAACTATTACTCATCTTAAAATAACCTGGACCTCGAAAATGTTGAGAAAGATCAAATAGATACTGGACAGTGATCGGATTTATAACTAATATTGTGTTTGCAGGAAATAACAAAGTTTCTGACGTCCTCTGAGACAAGGAAGTAATCTAATCGACAAAATGTTGGTGGCCTATGTGATGAGTGCCATGTGTATTCCCGTAGGCCAAAATGTTTTTCTCGCCATATATCTATCAAATTATATGTGTCTATTATATGGTTTATTTTGGTTCTACATCGCTTGTGTGTGTCGTTTTTGCCGTTATGTTTGTCAATGTTAGAATCTAGCACTGTATTAAAATCTCCGCCTAATAGTAAGTTACCACTCTCTTGGCTACTTCAGCAGACGACAAATTGATATTTTCCCAGAAAACAGGTTTCGATATTTTTCATGCAAATTGTTTCCAATTGAGACAATTTGCATGAGATGTCAAACCTGTTTTCTGGGAAAATAAGAAAAAATATTTTAAAATGTCTCCTGACATTTTTACCCAGAGTGATAAGTGTTACAGATGGTAGGGGCGTGAGGGACGTCGCATTTTTCATTATTCCTCAAGAACAGACTCAATTTGTTTTTGTCACCATTTCAGAGTAGATGAAGACAGGCTGAACTGGGTTTTCTCATATTCAGAAAGTGCAGTTTCAATGATCTTTTGACACGGGGTAATATGAAGGAATATGGCCTTTCTGTGCCTATTTCGATCCAGAATCGTTTCGTATACTTCTGTGAGTAAGAAAATATAGGGATCACCATGGTTTTTTCATGCATTAATATTTGCTGGGTCCCGAGGAAGCTGTTTGAACACGAGGCCGCTAGGCCGAGTGTTCAAATATCTTCCGAGGTGCCCGGAAAATGTTATTGCAATGAAATAACCATGGATTATCGTTGTTTAAGAAATAGATCAGCTCTAGCAGTGATTTGTTGAGTAATAAATCACTTTTTGGAGGTCAGTTGTAAAGTAGATCAAATCACGAGCGCGGAGCGCGAATGATTTATTTACTTCAAACTGACCGACAAACTGTGAATTATTACTAAACAAATCACACAAAAGAGTTGATCTATTTCGATTCTAACACATAGAAAACGACGAAAAAGTAATTGCATCCTTCTGATTCTTCCAACTTTCCGCCATCGCACAAAGAAATCTCGCCAACAGTTTGACTGTAACGCTGTTGTTTACATGCATTTCTTACGTTGCTGACGCGAGAAAAACGACGTTACACCGTCTAACGTCGTGAAAACGAAGACGCGTCAGCAAAGTGTCCGCCCAGTGATTTGTTGCAGAATAAATCACTGAATTTAACCATTGTATATGCGAGGAGTGTTAGGTTAGAATCTTGCATAACTTACGATTCCAACGGCAAATTGTGACGTAAACGCACCAAAGCTCCATATAAACTCTTCAAATGCAACGGCAAACCAACATGGTGGCTAGTTCAGAATGTTGTTTACAATAAGGCCAGTTGCGCAATGACTCTCTGACGTCATCATAAAATTCTAACATGCTACGTTCAGGGCGATAACGTTACGTCGCTCAACGTAACGTAGACAAAGAAAGGCCCATCTTGTGATATCAAAAGTTCAAAATCCATGTTGGAACAGCACGTGAATTTCATGATTTGAACATGGATTTTATTGTTTGTACACGGCTTGTAGTCCATTAAAAAATAGCTTCAACCAGCTATGTTCATAGGACTTTATGCAAGAATGGTTAATTACCTGAGTCGAGCCTCAGTAGCTCGAACACCTTTGGGACCATGGGAATTTGTTCTAGATAAGGGTAGTTCGAGCCACTGAGGGTTAATCATAGCGCTAGGTTTGGAGACAAATGGGAAAATACGTATATGGATGTCTTTTCGATCTTCTATAAAATAATGGTATGTTGAGTGTACTCATTAGAATCGCCTCGATGTGTACACACACATACACACACACATTCCCCTACACAAAATTGTCAGCTGTAAAAAACGCAAAAAGGACAACAAACTCAACTTAAAATGTACATTTATTTTGTTCATTGCTCCCAGACTAATGATATATGAACCTCCGCAAAATTAAATGCGTCTGTACATATGCCGGGGCACAGCATTTCCTACAAGATTACATGTGCGCCCGGCAAAGACTCAGATCAGCCTGTGCATCCACACAGTCTGATCCGAGTCTTCGCCGAGCGTTTTATTATAGGGATCAAACATGGCTTTTCAGGCATTAACATTCGCCAGGCCCCAAGGGACCTGGCGAATGTTAATACATTGAAAAACCATGTTCGATCGCTATTATTGCATAAAAAGTGAAAACATTTGCTACATTTCGCGTTATTTCTTGCACTATTTTGTTTCGCCTTTTCATCGATGTCTCGCGATCGCAATTTCCACGGACTATGCTCGTTCTAGGGCCGGGCAGTACACATCTCGTGACGGCAGCAATTTTGTGGCCCTGATACAGGCATATTGAAAGTTGCGTAGCCGTGTATTAACAGCGCGTGAATTGCCTTGTTAATACACGGCTTTTCGCCGGTTAATGCACGGCTGTTAACAACGTGCGTCATTGCTTTTTATGCAATAAGGACAATTCAGGAGCTAAAGCATCTTCATGCCGTCAGTGAATACTCAGATCAGACTGCTAGGGTGCGCAGGCTGACCCGAGTCTTCGCAGGGCGCACATGAAAGCGTGTAGGAATTGCTGTGCCCCGGCTCTAATAAGGTTTCCTTCTGGACGTTATGTTCCTTCTGAAAAAGGTGTCTAATCCAACGGGAAATAATTTGGGACCAAATTATTTCCTTTTAGAGTAGACCCTTTTTCAATAAGCTGGTAAAATAGATTTTGACAAGAGTTGCCTTCCCCTGTAAATGTGTCAATTCCGCGTAATACTTAAGGTGTTACCTGTTAATGTGTCACAAGAGTATTTACGGTAGTAGAAATCGGCCAAAACGTGAGACTATGTACGTTATGAATTGTGAGCTCACTTAGTGCTTGAATTAGCCTGTACATCCGGGCAATCTGATAAATCTTTACTGGGCGCTCTGCGGATAACCAAGAATCCAAGACTTCTTCAAGTGGACAGAGTAGACTGGTCAGACTGCGAAGATACGCAGGTTTATCTGAATCTTCGATGAGCGCATATGTTGCCAGGTACATCATTTCACGGCGAGGCTCAAATATAAAAAGACTATTATGCATTACTGAATCTCAGAAAAAGCACAGCTCTAGATAAGGCGTTTTTTTTTCAGCTGAAAATTACTAACATTTTTCCTTATTTCTCCATAAAAATATTTGTTATGGTACTCATTAGAAGCGCCTCGGCGAGGCGCTTCTAATGAGTACCACAACATACGTTTTCGAGCAGAAATAAGAAAATATTAAGTGGATACCCCTCTTATCTGGAGCTATGGAACGCGTCCATTTCTTCTGAAGATGTACAGGAATATGGAATCAGGATGGACAGAAATCAGATGACTCCCAACAGGAGGGATTTACATTTCCGTGACAGGTCTCTTCTTCACCCATTCAGCTATTTTTGGAACAGCTTCAATTCGAGAATAGTGGCCCTGCAGTTTTAGGAACTTCTCGAAGGGGTCAGGGGCGCCTCCCTTCATTAAAAATAGCTTGATCATTTGCATACTGTTATACAGCAAGATGTCTCCAAGTGTTAACTGAAAATTAAAATGGAAAATATAAAAATAAAACATGGCCATGACAGTCTTATCAGGGTCACACTGTGGACATATGTTACTAAAAGGCTAATCATATGGGTAGCGGTATACAAAAACGTGTCTTCGGGACATGCGCGGACAGCATTCACGCAGTCAGACCAGGGCCTTCATTATCCGCTAATAGAAGGTCTTTTTTTCACTTGACGAGGCTTATATGGAAATGGAAATAGGTCTACGATTTCTGTGATATAGGCTGTTATTCGTGATAGCAATGCCTGTAGTTGCAAGCTAGAAAAATGTTAAATGTCTAAAAATAGGGGCGACATATCCGTATCGCGCAACATCAAACACGCCTATATAGTTTTGACCCCCTTAAACCCCACTTTTATACAGTAAATGGGGTTTACAGGGGTATACATTAATTTTCTTATTTCTGCTCAAAAACATAGATTGTGGGTACTCGTTAGAACCGCCCCGCCAAGGCGGTTCTAACGTGTACCCACAATCACCGCCCCGCCGAGGCGGTTCTAACGAGTACCCACAATCTATGTTTGGAGCAGAAATATGAAAATTACCAAAATTTTTCATCTGAAAGTTTTCATTTTTTGGCGGTAAAATTCACAATATATTTGAATAGGCGTGTTTTCGTTATTATACAACAAAATGCTTCTGACTTCTACAACGAATCTCTAATTAAGCCAGTGCATCTGCACAACCGATCATGCCCTTCTCTGTTCTTCCATATATTCTGCAGTATCCGCTGAGCGGACAAAGAAGACCCTGATCGGGAGCGGACAAAGAAGACCCTGATCAGACTGCACAGGTGAACAGACTGAGCAGTGCCATCGTTGCCAACATACAGCACGCGGATCCTTTCCTTACACTTTGCGCAGCTTAAAAACGGCAGAGTAGGTTTGACTGATTTGACTAAGTCTGTCAGAGGACTGGTTAAGGAGGACTATTTGGTGATAATTCTGGGATAATTTTCCCTATTTCTCCAGTAAAACATATGTTGTGTGTACGAATCAGAAACGCCTCACCAAGGCGCTACTAGTGAATACCACAACATATGTTTTATGGAAAAACTGACAAAAGTATTCCAGAATTATGATCAAATATTCCTCCCTAACAAGTCCACTGGTCCATTTATAGGGCATAATGAAATCCTACAGCCACAGAGCCAGTATTATGTAAGGTTGGTTGCATTAATTATCTAAAGCTGAGCTGTTAAGAAAGGAATGTATGCATGAAGACTATTTATCAGTGACATGAGATACCCTATAAGAGAGTGACTTTGCATTTAACAGAGGTGATAAGTCTAATACTAACTGGTCAGGATCAAACAAGATGTGGGCCGCGCCATCCGAAAACGTACCTCCGGGCATACTCGGACAGTGAAAGCCCAGATCAGCCTGCGCTTCTGCGCAGGCTGATCAGGGCCTTTACTGTCTGCTAACAGAATCATTAGACACTATAGAATGTATCAATGGAGAGTAAATGCCCGGATGAGTATACTCTTTGCGCATGTGCGGGATAAATAATTCTGTGCATTTAGCGCATGGTCGAAGACATTTTTTTTTCGCTTAGTGCATTACCCATATGAGCACTTCCAAATAGAAAACGACATTATATATGCGACCAAACTAGACCGAGATCAGCTTGAGCACCTAGTCGCAAATAGAATGTTTCAGAGTCATATGTTATGTGATAGACTTTGATCAGACTGTGTGGATGTGCAAGCTGAGATGATTTTTATAGCTGGTCACATATGTCGTAAGGTCATTTTCTTTTCGAAAAGGCCCACCTGTCAACCAGCTCTGCGAATCGGGATAGATTTGCGCATATATTTACTAATGCCTTTATACTGTAATGCAATGCATAGCCATAGCCGTGTGATTTAGCTAAATTGGTAATTCTAAGATAATTTTCTCCAGTTCTCAATTACCCATAACATACGTTTTTATGAAGAAATGAGAAAATATATCCAAGAATTATCACCAAATACTCCTTCTTAACAAATCGTTTGTATTATAATTGTAATAGTGCAATGACGTTTGATACAGTAATACGCTAATACAGTGTACAATCACGACCTTGTAACTTAGACAAATGACTGTTAATATAATTATAATAATTTGGATAAAGGACCAGTGCAAAAACGGCATTAGACTGGCTCCAGTCTCTAGTGACTAAATATTTATTCTTTTAAGCCTGTTTGATACATCCACTAAAATAGAATCAATATAATATCATGATTATAGAGGCTGGTCACTATTGATTTGAGAAATCAGGAAAGAAAAAATTTAGGTTCATTTGATTCTATAAGTACAATAAATGTATTTTTATGCAGTTATTGCTTAAATCAATAGACTGAAGCCAGTCTAAAACGGCATATATGGCCCAACTTCCTATCAGTTTTATATAGAGGTGGACTTACACGCTTTCTCACAACTTGAATGGTAAATGGAATCAGGAAAAGCAACTCTTATTGACCATTTAGCAGGGTACCCACAAGAATTACGCAACGTGATACCATGTCGTGACAGAGAACTTATCGTTTAAGCACTCTGGGTAACATGTTCAGCAGACGACATATTGAAATATTTTTCTTATTTTTTCCCAGAAAACAGGGATTTAACATTTCATGCAAACTCTCCACTTAATTTGAGACAATTTGCATGAAATGTCAAATCCTGTTTTCCGGGAAAAATAAGGAAAATGTCGTCAATTTGTCGTCTGCTACATTTGCCCACAGAGGTAATTGTTAATTCTTGATGAAATATAAAGAATAACTTGTTGCTAATCCTTCATAAAATTTGATTCAGACATCTAGCGTTAGCTATAAAGCCACTTGTTTCATAAAGTAAACCACAGAACCTACATCTGAACATTTAGGCCCATTTTGGGAACACATTGCATAACTCCAGATGAGACACTTTTTAACCAAAATGTATTGATAGTTTTCTTATAGCTCTGTAATGTATTGATAGTTTTCTTATAGCTCTGTCACAGAAACATAGGTTGTGGGTACTCATTCGAAGCGCCTTTATCTGGATTTTCCTCTTATATAAAGCTATGTAATCTGGACGCCTATAGGTTTTAAGTCAGAGAGAGCAAAATCTTTCCTTTAAGAGTAGAACCCTTTTCAGAAGGCAGACTTAACAGGGTTTGTTAATTCAACTTAAAAAAAAAACTCACTTGAATGAGTAAAAGTTCCGAGCTATTAGCACATTATTACCTATACCTTTGGACAGGTCCATACCTTAAGGAATGTATGTCTCATTACGAAAACACGCCTATTCAAATATATAGAAAATTTCACCTCCAAAAACTGAAAAATTTCAGATAAAAATCTCTGTTTTACTGTATAAAAGTGGGGATTAAGGGGGTCAAAATTATATAGGCGTGTTTTCGTGATGGATTGTTTTATATTATTATTATTTATTACAGAAATTCCTGCGCTTAATACAAGAAGTGTAGACCCTGATCAAACGCCGCCTTTTGCCAATGTCCATTTTATGGGAAGCCAGGCATAAATGGGCTAGGACTATATAATTACCTCCTTTCCAACAAAGAAACCATTTCCGTCGTCATTCTCACACAACCTCATTTCAAAGAATGTGCAAAATTTTGGGAGTGTTTCACTGACTAGAGTTTGCCGCATTTCTTCCTAAAATGGTAAAACATATAACTTCATAACATTATTCACGCTCATTGGTTTCTAAATCTTAGTGGAATAAAACAAGTCATAATAAAAACGTGAAACGATAAATACCCCGACACGACCGTAGGTATTAGCAAGTGTCGTCAATTTTTGTACATTGTATAAACTATTTTATGAAACATATGTTTTGGATATTTGTTAGAATCGCCTCAGCGAGGCGATTCTAACAAATATCCAAAACATATGTTCTGTGAGGGGTTCAGATTAAAACAAGGCCCTTCTTACATATTTTGCTCTTTAAAGATTCTTTATAACAGCAAATCCATTTTAATGGTAACATCTTTGGGAACAAACTCTGTCATTGTTACGAGGGTTCACTGTATGACAGTACCCAGACACAAGACAAATATAAGTGAAGATACCCAGGAAATGCCACCATCACGAAGCACAGCTCTCCCGAGGCACCAAAAGAAGGAGATATGAGGAACAAATAATGACACCACAAACGCCACGTATGAAACCACAGACGCACAAACAAAGAAGAATTGCAACAACTAGAGGAACCGCCCCCGGAACGGTCAGTAGGAACCACACTTACCTTTTTTGTGGGATCTTGTTCATGGAAACCTTTGATAAAAGCTTGGAAGAGCTCAACGAAAGCTTCCTGTAACTCTTCAATTCTAAATGTTTCCATATTTGTCTTCCCCATCAAATCTGAAGTAAATATTGAAGTTAAAGCTGTTGAATTCAAAGGTTAGCACTCAAGGTAAAATTTTCAGCAGACGAAAAACAGAAATATTTTTCTCATTTTTTTTCTAGAAAACAGGATTTTACATTTCATGCAAACTGCCTCCAGATTTGCATGAAATGTCATCTACGTTTTTTGGGAAATATAAGAAAAATATCTCCAATTTTGCGTCTGCTGAAATTGCCCAGAGGGTGCTAAAGGTTAACCAGAAGCATGTCCAAATTACATATATTCAGATGCCCCTGCCAAGGACTTTAACAAATTGAGGGACGCTCTGTATTCTATATTTCATATTCAGCATCGAAGACGAAAAAGAAGAAGAAAAAAAAAACAAAAAAAAAACACTTTGATGCATTTACCATAAACATGTATATGGGCATTTTGCATTTCGGTGGCCGAAAAAAAAATACTTGACAAACTTAAAGGAAAATGCACATTTAATAACAAAACTTCTGTATTTTTTTCTTATAAAAAAAGCATAATTTTAATAAAGTGTTTTATTTATTTATTAATTACCCGTGAAAGGGCAGCCAAGATGGTAAAAGCATGATTTCTCAGAAAATGCAACAGCGCTCAAATGATAATAGGTCATGCATATTCATGAGCTTAATAAACCTACCCCGTTACCGAGAAGGCTTATATATAGTACTGATGAAATTTCGAAGTGAAAAAAAAAATGGATTTGTCGGCAAATATCATGACCTGTAGTCAAAATAACTAAATCAGAATGCACTTTCCTCTAGCCGCTTTTCTATTGCCTTTCTTTTATCGCATGTTGTGGGGACCCCGGCTCATTATACTCAGCTGAGGGTGTATCCCGTATAGACAGACAGATAGATAGATAGATAGATAGATAGATAGATAGATAGATAGATAGATATAGATAGATAGATAGATAGATAGATAGATAGATAGATAGATAGATAGATAGATAGATAGATAGATAGATAGATAGATAGATAGATAGATAGACAGACAGACAGACAGACAAATAGATAGATAGATAGATAGATAGATAGATAGATAGATAGATAGATAGATAGATAGATAGATAGATAGATAGATAGATAGATAGACAGACAGACAGACAGACAAATAGATAGATAGATAGATAGATAGATAGATAGATAGATAGATAGATAGATAGATAGATAGATAGATAGATAGACCGACAGACAGACAGACAGATAGATAGATAGATAGATAGATAGATAGATAGATAGATAGACAGATAGATAAGCTGATTTCTCTTTTGGGAGGCAAGTGGATTCACTTCCAGTAGAGAAAACTTTGTAAAGATCGTGTTTCCCTCCCTTCTGAAAAGGTGTCTACTCGAAAAGGAAAGAATTTGCTCCCCTTGAGAGCAAATTCTTTCCTTTAGAGTGGACCCCTTTTCGGAAGGGACTTGATGTGAAGGAAGCGAACAGGAAGTCAAAAAGTTGTCTCCCTTGTAAAAATGGCTGAAAAATCTATCAAGTGTATCCAGTCTCCTAAACACGTGATAGAAAAAATAACAAGAATGCGTTGCTACCGTAAAGGGAAAACAAGGTTCTAAAAAGTAACATTTCTACCACTGAAGCAGTACATTTCTCGTAAAATCTGTCATTTCAGGACAATTCAACTTTTTTTGTTTTTCTGTGCAGTTTGGCATACACGCAAAACTGTGTCAATCACTAGGTTACATATTGTAAAATAACAACCTACCAAATTCCCTGGCGAGGTATCTGGCAATGGCGGAACCTTGGCAATATTTCTTTCCATCTACTTCCAATACTGGTACAGCCTTTAGTGGTTGGTCTGAAAAACATAAGATCGGCAATATCGCCCTTTCTTTTCATTTATTCTTTTTAGTCGGTTGGTTACAATCGAGCCAAAGTATGTATACACCACAATGTCCTTAAGGTTGTTGGCCACGTGATTATCATTGACCAATGAAGTTTGTTCGAAATCCAGGTAAAGGTTATTTATAGCCGCGCCTTTCTTGTCACTGTGACTGGCGCTGCCTGTATGTGACTGTTGCCTGGTAGCGTTAAAAATCTGATTGACTGATTGTCACTTGACTTCTGAGTGCCGTGTAAAGATGGTTATCTGTAAAACCTCGACTGGGATATTGGTAAACAGTGCAGAACGCGGCGTCTGATCAGGGTCTGCACTGTTTGCATAAATTACAGGAAATTAAGGGTTAAATGAAACAGTCTTAAGTCCCCGTTCAGGACCAGTTTCCCAGCCTACACTCAGTGACTATCAACCCACCAGTGCTGCCAGTGCTTTGATTGTCTCATGTTCTCGTCAATAGTTATTTGGGCGATCTTAGGCTCAGATAAGAATCTGTATTCTGATGATACGTAAGGTGAAAGAATACAGATTTTCTCCAGTTTCTATAAAAGAGAAATTGTGTGTATTCCTGTTTGCCTTCCTGTATACCAGTCCCATCACGAAAACACATAGTTTTGACCTCCTTAAACCCCACTTTTATACAGTAAAACTGGGGTTTACTGGGGTATAAATTATTTTCTTATTTCTACTCAAAAACATAGATTGTAGGAACTCATGAGAACCGCCTCGCCAAGGCGGTTCTAACAAGTACCCACAATCTATGCTTTGAGCAGAAATATGAAAACTACCAGAATTTTTCATCTGAAAGTTTTCATTTTTTGGTGGTAAAATTCTCTATATATTTGAATAGGCGTGTTTTCGTAATGCCTCCTTAAACGAGTCTTCCCTTAAAAAAAGGGAAGAATTCTGTCCTTCTATCTTTTTAGGGTAGATCCCTTCTCAGAAGGGAGTCAAAACAATTTTCACAAAGATGTCTTCCCTGAAAGTATATCCATTCATCACAATTGTATCTTGTTAATTTTACAACAAAACATATTTTGAGGGGACCCATGACCAGTCTAATGAATACGAACATCATATTTTATGCATAATCAACACCGCTTCTCGCAAATTTGAACCTAAAATTTCACAGGTAGGTTGCTGTCGGACATGGTAAAAGTACATTTTTGTATAAACACTAACTCAAATGTTGTGTGCTTTTGTTTGTTTGTTTGTGTTGTTGTTGTTTTTGTTGTTTGTTTGTTTGTTGTTGTTTTTGTTATTTTTTCTGTTGACCATTACACATGCCGGTTCCTCTGTTTCAGTATTTTTTTAACCGTATGAGGTTAAAGCAATTGTGATGTTTTCTTTTGTCAAATTGTTTGTTCCTCGTCTCTTCTATTTCAGTCAGTTCGCCTGGAGGGCTGTGCTTCGGGATTTAGTCCATTCCTGGGTTACTTCATTTATATTTTGGTATGTTTTGAGGCGAATCGATTCATAAGGTAGTTTTCCGCCATTTTGTTCAAGGGAGACAACTTTTGGGACTTTCTGTTTACTTTCCTGTGCGTTATGTGCCTTCTGAAAAGCGGTCTACTTAAAAAGGAAAGAATTTTCTCCCAGGGGGAGAAAATTCTTTCCTTTTGAAGTAGACCCCTTTTCAGAAGGGAGGTAAACAAACTGTTGACAAAGTTGTCTCCCCTGAAGGTGTATCGCTTCTCAGCATGTACATAAGCTATGACAATTATCTGATTACATGATTACAGTAATTACTCTAAATAGTCGGACATCTCATCTCCTTAACGTACTTACTCGTTCATTAAAGAGCCGTCTCACGACAAAACTAACAAAATGACCTTTTGGCCCAGCAAAGACTCAGATCAGACTGGGCATCCGCCCAATCTGATCAGTCTTTGCTGTGCGCATGAAGAAACATTTGGTTCTCACATACCCATTGAGTGCTCAGCGAAGACTGATCAGACTGGGCGAATGCCCTGGCTGGTCTGAGTCTTTGCTGGGCGCACAGACCATTTTGTTGGTTTTGTCATGAAGCGGCTGAAATTTTGGCGATATGTTCAAAAGTACTGGCTGAATATCAAGTAGTGTAGACCCAGGTCAAATTGCTCTATCTGTCTGAATATGTAGAGTAAAATACGGTTGGTTTTCGCGGTTATTTTGCAGGTTATAAAGTTTCATTTGGCCTTCCCAGTTTTATTCAGCTCTTTGTACGCATAAAAATCGGACCATAGAACGAATTGTTATCGTAAGATCATATTCTTTATTATGCAACAAACAAAAAGGTACATAATCTATTATGAACAAATAGTTTCAGCTATAAGAGGATACCCAGATAATAGTTTACTTATTTCCCCCAAGACAGTTTTCCAAGCAGGCACACAATGTTGAAACAACGTTGATTCAACGTAGAGTCAACAACAAGAGTTAAATCAAAGTTGTGTCAATGTTATTTGCCCGCTGGGAAATGTTGTAGGTATTCGGCGAGGTGATACCCATAACACATGTTTTCATGGAGAAATAAGAAAAATATCAATATTTTCCGGTGATAAAAAGTACTTTTTCTGGAGCTAGATGAACAGACACTTTCAAGGGAGGCAACGCTGGCGAAAATATTCTGCCTCCCTTCTGAAAAGGGGTCTTCTATAAAAGGAAGGAATTTGCTTCCTTTGGAAGCAAATTCTTTCCTTTTAGAGTAGGCCCCTTTTTATCAGCAGTAAAGCAAATAGGAAATCACAAAGTTGTCTCCCTTATAAAAATGGTGGAAAATCTAGCAAGTGTATCCAAGTCCCCTTGGTATGGTTTTTGTCCAAGCCCCCTTATTCTACAATGTCTAAGGATGCTGTTCAGACTGTGCCGAGGCAAAGGCTGATCTGGGCTTTTGCTCACCACAGATGGTACATTTTCTCACGGTATGGCCCATATCATGTTGCTTGCAGAGACAAGTTTACGCCACATGTTATCTTCTTGCCGCGACTCAAGTACAAATCTTAACCATTAACACGTTAAATTGAAATGTCAGCAGACGACATTTAAAATACCGCTCAAAAAGTTGCTGAATACAGGGTCTGATATTTTATTAAAATACTTTTTTTTAAAAAATAACAGGGTTTCCAATTTAATCCAATTCTAGTCTATAGAAATGTCAAGTTATATTTTCGGGCGTTGGGGAAGTTATACATTCCTCATACTGAGAGAGTTAAAGGTTATACCGCCATTCAAAACTGTAGCAGACGACATTCTAAAATAATTTTGAAGTATTATTTTCTAAGAGAAAGTGATATTGGTATTTAGAAAATAAGACTTGACATTTCATATGAATCGTCTGTCTGGCAGACGATTCACATGAAATGTCAAACCTTATTTTCTCGGGGAAAAAAGTGAACAGAATGTTATCTGCTGCGTGTGACTGGTAAAAATCGACTATCACCAATCGATTGTGTGTATTTATTTCAGTTGCCTAGGAAATCAGATTTTCGCGATAAAACCAATGAAAGAAAGCGATCGGGTCCATATGGGAGAATTATATATTCAATAATTTTAAGAATGAACTGAAGCCTTCAGCATGCTAGGGACAAAATTAGGCTCAACACGGCAGGACACTAAGTAGACAGTCAAATCCCTAAACAGACTGTGTTGATAGGCATACTGATCTACGCTTCACTGTCCATATTTGTACCGGAAAACAGTCGTATTCATCACGAAAACATGCCTATATAATTTTACCCCCTTAAACCCAATTTTTATACAGTAAAACTGGGGTTTACAGGGGTATACATTATTTTTCTTCTTTCTGCTCAAAACATGGATATGTGGGTACTCATTAGGTTCTAATGAGTACCCACAATCTATGTTTTGAGCAGAAATATGAAAAATATCAGGGTTTTTTTTTTTTATCTGAATTTTTTTAATTTTTGGAGGAGAAATTTTCTATATATTTGAATAGGCGTGGTAACTGATCTCACAAAACTGATACTAGAATTTACACGTAAACATTTAGGTACTCTAGGCGACAAATTGATGATGCCCAGAAAATAGACGTTGGCATTTCATGAAAAACTGTCCCTAAGGGACTGTAAAAGCATATTGGGAAAATAAGAAAAAAATATTTCAAAATGGCTGCTTAAATTTTTACCCAGTATGCTAAGGTTAATAATATGATCCCTAATCGGCAAGTGAAAGAATCATACCCCAGCTAGCATTCTTCATAAATCTACAGCCCGTTATCGGCCCGTCAGGTACCCTGACGGGCCGATAACGGCCCGCTATAGATTTATGTAAAATGCTTACTGGGACGTGACCTTTTCAGATCAGCATCTTCATCTGTGCAGACTGTTCAGGGCATGCAGGGCTTCAAGTTAAGGTAGTTTCATTCTACCATAATTAATGAGAAGTTTTCACTTAATGTCGTCAGCTAGTCCTACCATAAACATATCAAAGGTTATAGACCTGTCATGAGAAAACAGGCCACTGAGTGCTATTTTAACCATTACCACTCTCTGGGCATATGAATTGATATTTTTCATTTTTTTTTTTTTTTTTTTTTTTTTTTCATAAAATAGGCTTTGACATTTTACGCAAATTGCCTCCTGCTATCGAGACAATTTGCTTGAAACGTTAAAGCCTATCTTCTGGGAAAAATAAGAAAAATATTTCAAAATGCCGTCTGCGGAAAATTTTAGCCCAATACTCTGCTGGCGAAAAAAAAAAAAAAAAAAAAGCAACACCCCATACCCCCAGCAGGCACACAATGTCGTTTCGACGTCGTTTTAATCTTACGCCGTTGTAATAAGTCTACAAAAGGTTGTTACGACGTTGAGTTTTCTTAATGCTTACTGGACAAACCGAGACATCACATATACGTTTACATGTACTGTTAACTCGACTAAAACGGTAAGAAATTAGCTAATTACCTGGCTTTTTGTTTGGCCATTCCTCCTTTGGAATCCGTACGTCTTCATATTCCCGTCCAGCAACAGCGAACAAGAGTCGGGAGACCTCTGCACCCCCACGGGAATTAAAATACACCAGTTTATAGGACGGTCCAGGCATGTTTAGTTTTGTCTTATGCAGCAGCTTCTACTGATGTTCCAGTTTATAAACCTATTATCGCTGGCTGGTATTATCTCCCCTCACTCGGTAATTTAACCGGCTGCAATAATCTATGCTAGAACATGTTTAACCCTTTTACTGCCATAGGCGATAATAATAGGCTTTTGCAAACAGCGTAGATCCAGATGAGACGGCTCATTATGAGCCGTCTCATCTGGATCTACGCTGTTGGACATTCAATCTTTTAACTTTACATATGAACTTCTTTCCAATTTATAGTTTGTTCAAAAAAAGCAGACGACAATGTAGTTTGAAATTTGACGGTGAAAACGTTTACCTTCACCACTCTCTAGGCAGATTCAGCAGACGACAAATTGATTATATTGTTTTATCATCATAAGTTATGCAAATTATCTCCCTAGACAATTTGTAGACAATTTGCACGAAATGTCAAAGCCTATTTCCTGTGAACAATAAGATTACTATTTCAAAAATGTCATCTGCTGATTTTTTTCGAGGATTTTTTACCCAATATGTTGGGCGCTAATCACAATTGCAGCAGCTGACAGATTGATTTTTTTTTTTTTTTTTTCATATGAATAACCTGTCTAGCAAACGATTCACATGAAATTGCGTCTTATTTTCTCTGAAAAATAATAAAATGAATTTTAGCATGCCGTCTGCTACGAATTTTGCTTGGCGGTGTAAAATGATACACCGTATTTACCCTATGTACCTTTACACCTTAACTCCTTACCATACTTGTCCTAAACATGGAACAAGTCGTTTTTTGAACAAGTTGATTTGTCTACAAATTAATGGGTGAGTGGCGTTCTCCGGCGTCTGATCTGGGTCTACACTATTTGCTCAGGTCTTCAAGTCCGAATATTTCAGGTAAATGCGGTATTTATGTGATAGCTCATATTCGTAATAATTTAAACTTTACCCAGACATTCAGAACTTATGTATTCTGAGGCGATGTGAGATATTCGAATTTAGAACCCCTCTTACAATACGCGTGTGTGTGTGCGTGTGTGCGTGCGTGCGTGTAGAAAGTTCAAACATACACACGTTTATGTGTGGATGGATGGACGGACGGACGTGGACACATAAAAATCTTGAATTATATGGCTAAAAGTCGACTCGTGGGGCTATAAAATTGTCACATGAGTATCAAAACTACTCCAGATAACCATATAAGTAACAGTTCGTTAGATCCCATTTAAATACATTGAAACTGTCAGTCAAATATAGCCGCCGAAGTACTCGTGTGTGTACGGACGGACGGGCGGAGGGATGGATGGATGGATGGATAGACATACGTACATACATGACCTTGACATATAAGTTCCAGATATCTAATGTCCCTGTCGGTGTGACAGTGGTTCTTAGGGTCAAATACCCCATGGATATGCAAAGTTGTAATTATATGTGTATGACGAGAGAGTAAAGCATGTGTTCTGTGGCGTCTAATCTGAACCTACACTGTTAACTCAGGCCTGTCTGTCTGAATACTTCGGATAAATACGGTACACAATGATTCTTTAAGCGGATTTTCGGACTTACCTGGGCTTCCGCTGTCTCCATATGCCCCGGGGACATCTTTTCGAATGGCGCGGCTTTTTTTTTTTTTTTTTGCTTTCATGGATTATGTTTTCAAAATACAGTCGACTCTCGTTGTCTCGAAGTCCAAGGGATTGTCTGTCATACTTCGGGATATCCGTTGCCCGACATATCAGATTTGCAGAATTTAGGAAAAAATAAATCAAGCAACCACATTTAGCAAATGTGAATATGTAATTTGACTCCTGAAATTAGAGATATATTAAAATATTGTGGAATTGAGGAGAAATTGCTCTTCAGAGATATATTGAAAATATTGTGGAAAAGAGGAGAAATTGCTCCTTGGGAGCAATTTTTTCCTCTTTTCCACAATATTTTGTTACCTATTGTTAGATTTCCATGCTAAAACAGAGACCAGATTTTCACTTCGAGACAAACAGTTATTCGAGATAAGCGAAGTCGAGATAACGAGAGTCAACTGTGAATGTTTTATTTTTTTATACCCAACTTTATTTTAATTGATACAGTAGGATGAACTGAAAATGCAACACAAATTCTGAAGCCGGCCTCGGTGGCTTAGTTGGATGCGCCGTCCGACTGGAGACCAGGAGGTCGCGGGTTCAACCCCCGCCGAGGTCGGCAGCATTCTTTCGTGGAGATTGATCATGAAATATTTTCTACGGTCATTCTCTCCCTTCCGCTGATTCAAGAAGGGCAGTTGTCAGTTTCTGGCGAAAGAATGTGCACAATACTGGTTAACCACTTAGAGGACTAAGCCTGCCCAGTAAACGTGTGGCTAGGTAAACTGACCGCGCTCGACATGACCCCATTGGGTTGACTGGGCCGTAAAACCTCAACACAAAACAAACAAATTCTGAAAAGAAAGTTGATCTTGTCCTACTTTCTAAGCAGGTCACTGTTTTCAGCCCAGCATGCACATACCGTTTATACAACGTCGGATTAACGTTGATGCAACGTCATGCCTTCGATACGACGTGATCATAATTTGAACCGCCCTAGGAACTTAATCCATATGTACTAGATCAGCCTATGCATCCATAATGCATAATCAGAAAGTTCGCTTGTTCACAGTAGCACCCCCACCCCCTCACTCCCTCTATAATCAGAAATTCCGCTTGTTTACAGTAGACCCACCCACACACCCACACACACACACGCACACATCCACACACCCTCCCAATGGGGACATGGCGTTTATGAAACGTCGTCTCATCGACGTTAATGCGACGTTGTGTAAATGTCATATGCCCGCTGGGCCATATTTTTACAGTAGCATCTGTTCTGCAATTGACCTACCTTTTTTTCTTGCATGCGCTTTAATCAGACATAAATTTGCATAACCATTTGCTGTCACCACCTACCATATTTATCCTAAATATTGGGACAACGTAACTCCTTACCATACTGGTCCTTAAATTTGAACAACTCCATATTGTTATCTGTTGATGTATCTGAAAGTTGTTGGATGAGTTGCAAACAGAGTTGACCCTGGTCAGACGCCACGTTCGGAACTGGGTCCACACTGTTTGCTCAGGCCCGTCTGTTCCTATACTTAGGTTTATTACGGTTCCACGTATTCTATTCATTGTTTTGTGTGTGTGTGTGTGTGTGTGTGTGTGTGTGTGTGTGTGTGTGTGTGTGTGTGTGTGTGTGTGTGTGTGTGTGTGTGTGTGTGTGTGGTTTTTTTTGTGTGTTTTTTTATAAAGTCGAATAATTTCTTTTCTTCCATAGTAAAAGTGGCTGCAAATTATGCAAAATTCGACAGGGTAATGTAAAATATTTGAGCCAGCGCACGACAAAACCGCCAATAGGATTTGTGCGACCAGCGAAGACTCAGATCAGCCTGCGCATTCGCGCAGTCTGATCAGTGTCTTCGCTGATCGTATGTTCCTTCTACAGCCTCCGGGCAATCCAACGAGGGATAAACAAGATATGGGTGGATATACATACAGATCTTATGGTAGGTTTTGTCGTGCGCTGGTTCATTAATTTGAGAACAAAGAATAAAGTGCAGAAACAGAAACTACCAATGGTCAATAGAAATTTTCACTCACAACAATATATATGTATATATATATATATATATATATATATATATATATATATATATATATATATATATATATATATATATAGTTGACTCTCGTTATCTCGAACTCGCTTATCTCGAATAACCGCTTATCTCGAAGTGAAAATCTTGTCCCTGCCTAAACATGAAAATCTAACAAGAAGTAAAAAAATATTGTGGAAAAGGGAAAAGAGGAGAATTTTCACAATATTTTCGATATATCTCTAACTTCAAGCGTGCTATTACATATATATATTTGTTTTGTTTTGTGGTTGTTCAAATTATTTTTTCCTCAATTCTGAAAATCTAATATGTCGAGGTACGGATATCTCGAAGTGTTTCAGAGAGTCCCTTGGAATTCGAGATAATATATATGCATTTAGATTAAAACGCGAAACAAACAAAAAAGGAAACCTTTATAAGTGATATCGAAAGCATTTTTTGTAGAAATGAATTTCAGGGTCCTGCACATGAATGAAGCGATTCTCGATTACAAAATTATCACTTATAAACAACAGAAAAAATATTTTGAACTGACCTGTATTTCTTCCTGGCAACAGCTAGAAAAAGGCCAAACTATCTTTTGGGTAGCATTATTAAGGTTGTAGTCTTGTACGCCATTTAACGTCACTTTAGCTTAACGCTGATGAAGTCATATGTGGACAATAACGTAATTCAATTACTTGGAAATAATATATAAGTAAATTATCACATAGCAGCCTAAATTCCCAACATTCAGCATGAAATATCTCGCGAAAATGTGGCCAATCTGTTATACAACGGTTCTGCACATGTACGATGCGACAATGCACTCGCTAATGCTCGTGCATTATCGCATCGTACATGCGCATGAACCATGGTATAACTAAGATATAAAAGCAAAACAAATATAGAAAACATCTTTTTTTTATTTTAGACACAACATCTACTTTGTATAGATTATGTTTTCCTTTAGACATAACATCTACTTTGTGTACACTATGACACTGAATCAGACTATAGTAAGCATATAACGTCGGAACAAAATCGTTTGTATATTGTGGTGACTTTGAAGCGACGTTGATCCAACGTTGTGTGTTTATTGGATAAACGAAGGCATTGATTAAGTTACTCTAGGTCTTTCCTAATTTCAGATGCGCTGACCGGTTTTTTTTTAAACTAACATAACCCAATAAGCATTCTACATAAATCTACAGCGGACCGTTATCGACCCGTCAGCTACCCTGACGGGCCGATAACGGCCAGCTGTAGATTTATGTAGAATGCTAGCCGGGAAGGCTCTAAAAATTTAACTCTTTCAACACTGTAGACCGGAAAAAAGCCACACAAGCAGTACAGATCATTTTGTTCTTTACTATTTTCCAAATGAAATGGTTCGTTAGGATCTAGACTGTATTGCCACCACCCTGTTTTCCATTTTGTTTCCGATTTTTGTAACGCATCCTTTTTTAAGACAACGGGTGGGTCCGAATTCCAATATGGAAAAGTCCACTACAGAAAAGCAGGGAAGAAAAGGTTAACTTCGTCTACTCCAGCGTGTATATACGTGTTTCCAAGATCATCAAAATTCTGTAACAGGTCTTTTCTTCAACCAGTCAGCAATTTTCGGCAGCGCCACAATTCGGGAGTAATGAGCGCTCAACTTCGGGAATTTCGCCATCGGGTCTGTGCTCTGCATTTTGGCTGCAAACTGTTTTATCACATCCACAGTCAGATAAAGGCATAGATCTCCAAGGGTTAACTGGAAAGAAAATAAAACAGGTCCTTCTAAACGAAGTTTTTTTTTTTGTTATTGTTTTTCCAAATGCGGATATTCTGATGATGATCATTACTAGCATTTTGGTCACCTGCTACCCAGCTAGCATTCTACGTAAATCTAAATCGGGCCGTCATCGGTCCGTCAGCTACCCTGACGGGCCGATGACGGCCCGATATAGATTTATGTAGACTGCTGACTGGGTACACGACTGTCCGTTTTGTTTCCTTGTTGAGAGTTTACAGATTGCCCACTTTACTTTCTGCTTTCTTTCTGTTTGTATTTTTGTACCACAGTCGACTCTTGTTATCTCGACTCTGCTTATCTCGAATAACCGCTTATCTCGAAGTGAAAATCTGGTCCCTGTTTAAACAAGGAAATCTAATAACAAGTAACAAATATATTGTGGAAAAGAGGAGAAATTTCTCCTCTTTCCCAAAATATTTTCAATATATCTCTAACTTCAGGAGTCAAGTTACATATTTTTTCGTGAAATGTGGATGTTCGATTTATTTTTTTCTTCAATTCTGCAAATCTGATATGTCGAGGTATGCGTATCTCGTTGTATTTTAGAGAGTCCCTTCGACTTCCAGATAATGAGAGTCGACTGTATGCAGAGCAAGGGTTGTAAAACCTTTTGTTGTTGTTGTTACTTTGTACAGGCTGTTCCAAGGCGGTTCCTCTGTTGCAGGCCTTTGTTCATGCGTCGGTAGTTTCATACGCGGCGTTTGTTTTGCAATTACAGTTGACTCTCGTTACCTCGAACTCGCATATCTCGAATAACCGCTTATCTCGAGGTGACTATCTGGTCCCTGCCTAAACAGGAAAATCTAACAACAGGTAAAATATTCTGGAAAAGAGGAGAAATTGCTCCCAGGAAGTAATTTCTCCTCTTTTCCACAATATTTTCAATATATCTATAACTTCAAGAGTCCAGTTACATACATATTTGTTAAATGTGGTTGATCGAATTATTTTTTCCTCAATTCTGCAAATCTGATATGTTGAAGTACGGATATCTCAAAGTATTTTAGAGAGTCCCTTGGAATTCGAGATAACGAGAGTCGACTGTATTTGTTCCTCATCTTTTCTTCTCTTTGGTGCCTGGAGAAAGCTGTGCTTCTTGACTGCGAACAAGAAACAAACTTCTGAACATGAGGAATTCAATAAAGAAAATGCTGTGATAAGATCGTGCGGATGTGCAGGCTGACCAGCATCAGCGACCCATCAGCATCTTCGCTGTGCGTATATGTCACACGGTTGGTTTTGTTGTGGCCCTGCTCGAATGTTCCGTTTATGAAGACTGATAACTGGTCAGAATATGCGGGTGCACAGATTGAACCGTTTCGGTGTTCGCTTATCCGCTTGTGGCGATTGTTTTCGTACAGTGAAGCTTGTTTGCATTTAGTTAACAAGTCTATGTAACGACTTACGTGTACCCACATGTTTCTCCCTAATGTATAGTGCAAAATAGGGGTATGCAAGGGTCTACATTACACGGGGACTTTTTTTTTTTTTTTTTTTAATTTCGCAATTTTAAACCAGGATTCAATTTGTTTGTTTCGTCTAGCAATAGTTTTACTGCATAAATCTGTCTAAATGAGCTTAATAACGAAACCCCCTCCTTTACCACATTGCATAGACTGGCTCCTGTCTAAGTGGTATTTGAATCAGCATAAAAATTATTTATATTTACAAAAATTCTATCTTTTGGAATGCCCTTCTCTCTGATTTGGCTGATCGGTTATGAATTTCTGACTGACAAGGGAGATAATATGTGAAGAAAAATAGTCAAGGAGGAGTAGTTTACCTTTGTTAGATTTGAAAAGTAAAATTCATAGCGTGGTGCCAGGCTACATATTGTATAATGAAAATAAAAAACTCTATGGCTTATATAATATCAATGTATTTTCCTCTTTTTTTTATTTCTCCGCAAAAATATTCTAAGATTTTCATGAGAAGTGCCTCTGTGAGGCGCTTCTAATGAGTACCCACAACATACGTTTTTGTAGAAATTTTAGAAATATAAGCCCTTCAATATTTCAGTTGAAAAATGGCCTTAACTCTTTACCCGCTAGTGGCGACATTTGTCATCTGCGATAACCTCTACAAACAGTTTGGACCCAGATCAGGCCCAACAAAACGTCGGGCCTGATCTTGATCCAAACTGTTTGACACTCAGATAGTATTCCTGAGAGATTTTTTTTTTTTTTTTTTTTAAAGTTAATTGAAAAAAATCCACAGACGACAAAAAAAAAAAACATGCAAAATTACCCAGCATGCAAGAGTTAAATGGCTAAGAAGTACATGTATGCAATTTATACAACATGTTAACTTAATGGATAAATAACGTAGATTCTGCATTGACCGCACGGATGCGCAGGTTGGTCGGGAACTTTGTAACTCCCATATGGTTAAACGCAAGTTTTTTTTACAAACGAGCCAGCTGATCTGTTTACCGTTTTTCCGACAACGAATCCATCTCCTCCCTCGTTCTCACACAGTCGCATTTCTAGGAAGGTCAGGAATTTGGGCAGGGTTTCTGTGCCTGTTGTTTTCTGTAGCTCCGCCTGAAACATTGAAAGCGCTGTCATGAGAAGACGAACCTTATTGCCAATATGGATAACGAAGATTCATAACTGCGAAACCAGCGCTGAACAGAGCTCTTGTTGTCCACATAGAGAATCAACGAACGTACCCAATTGTTCTCTGTATACGCCCCAAGGTGCGCAAGACAGACAACAAGCTCGCTTAATTTCCTTAGTACAGAGATCAGTTGACATTAAGTGGCGTGTAACTGATCATGTAGACTGGCTCCAGTTTCCAGTGACTAAATAATTATTCTTATAATCCTGTTTGAAAATCCACCAAAATAAGACCAAAATAATATCATGACAACAAAGACTGGTCACTAGTGACCAGTCTTTGTTGCCATGATATTATTTTGGATATCATGACAACAAAGACTGGTCACTAGTGACCAGTCTTTGTTGCCATGATATTATTTTGGTGTACTGATCATGACGGTTTTACTACACGAGTTTGTGCGAGAAACTTGAAACATACTAATTTTTGACACAACTTCTGGACCAATTCTAATCTGAAAAAAAAATGCGATATTTTGACCTTAAATGAGAGCTTAAATACAGTGACTAAAAATGGGCCGTTTGTGCCATCTTTTCTTTTTATTTGTGCTTTGGGACACATTTTAACGCTGATTACTTATTTCTGTGAATTTTACACCATATTAAAACTAATTAAAATTGCTTTCTTCCTAGAGGTTATACAAGCTTGTTTTATTTTATAAAAGAATACCTGAATTATTGGTTTAAGAAAGGGGCTCTCTATACAACATCATGCATTTTAACAACAATCCTACCTAGTTGTTCTTTTTGAATCGAGATTTAGAAAATCATGTTCAGAAAAAAGCGTGATTTTGACTCTCTCCTCATCTTTCCCCATCCTAGCTCCGCCACAATCACTCCAGGGCAAAACGTTTAGCGAATACTTGCTCTACAAGTCACAGCATTCAATTGGGCATGCTACATAACCATAATGGGGTGAGGGGCACAATCATGCTTCCAATGAAGTATGATTGTGCCCCTCAACCCACCTGTCCGACTTTCTGGTCCAGCCCTAACCGCCCATTGGCAATATTTAGTGAATAATTAGTCTACTCTCGTTATCTCGAAGTTCAAGGGACTCTGAAATACTTCGAGATATCTGTACCTCGACATATCAGATTTGCAGAATTGAGGGAAAATAAATCGAACAACCACATTTCACATAAATATGTAATTTGACTTCTGAAGTTAGAGACATACTGAAAATATTGTGAAAAAGAGGAAAAATTGCTTCTTAGGAGCAATTTCTCCTCTTTTCCACAATATTTTGTTACCGGTGGTTTGATTTCCATTTTAAACCAGGGACCAGATTTTCACTTCGAGAACGCGATTATTCGAGATAAACGAAGTCGAGATAACGAGAGTCGACTGTATCATTATCAACACAAAGGGCGATAAGTCATAATGAGAAAGTTTCAGAGGTTACCGCACTTTTTTCGCCTCATCTGTTTCAAAGTGGACCTTAGCGAATTGCTGCATTAAATCGGCAAAAGCATCTTGGATTTCTTCTATTCTGAACGCTTCAAGGTTGTTCTTTCCCATTAGCCCTGGAATCCAATCAAAACAGCGTACAAGGTTACAAATATTGTTAAGCAGACAAGTTTTACTTTTTTACCTTAAGTCTTTGAAGAGGTCCATTTTCAAATAAAATGAAAGTCAGGTTAGTTTTTACTATTACCAGATTTTATAGAAATTCCTATAAATCACGCAAACTATACAAACTATCATTTTGCAATGCACGTGACAGCAGGTTTGACCTACGTCATACATAATAAGAAAGTTTCCGAGGTTTAACGAACTTAACTCTTGGACAGGTCAATTTTCAATAGACAAGTCACAGCAATAGAAGGAATGTCTGGTTAGTTTTTTATTATTCCCAGAAATTCCTATATTTAATGGAAAGCGCGTTCCGTTGTGGTCAGGGTTTACACTGTTTGCTAATGCTCCTTGTATGGGATGCTTGCATAAATGGGTTAACGCTGCCAAGTACCCTAGGAACATGGAGGCGCGGTTCAGTATTAAACCACGCGTTTGTTTTCATGGATTTGGTGCCGTTGTCTTCACCGTCACTAATGCACATCTCCACTTTTTACTCTGTCCAGGATACATATAGAATACACATTATATTATAAATAACAGACCATTAGTTCCTCACTAATGGTCCGTTTTATTTGTCAGTCTCGAGCGGGCTTTGAATCCACGATTTTCTGCTTAAAAGCCTAGAACAACCACAACAACAAACGACCTATATATTTACATAAATGAAGGCCATTCTTTACCCTTGCCATGCTGAATAAATTAATATGCTACGCCCACTTCAAATTTTCATCCAATCAGACTATTTGATCTAGGTTGTTGATACAGTTTGTGTTGAGGTTTTACGGCCCAGTCAACCCAATGGGGTCATGTCGAGCGCGGTCAGTTTACCTAACCACACGTTTACTGGGCAGGCTTAGTCCTCTAAACGGTTAACCAGTATTGTGCACATTCTTTCGCCAGAAACTGACAACTGCCCTTCTTGAATCAGCAGAAGGGAGAGAATGACCGTAGAAAATATTTCATGATCAATCTCCGCGAAAGAATGTTGCCGACCCCGGCGGGGGTTGAACCTGCGACCTCCTGGTCTCCAGTCGGACGGCATATCCAACTGAGCCACCGAGGTTAATGATACAAATTCACATACTTAATGACAAGCATTGCAGATCCAGATCAGAAACAAAGGCATGGCATATCCGGGTTCAGCAGAACCAATGCTAAATATTGTGGTTTTATTTTGAGTGGCATACATATTAAGCAAACATGTTCCGACGAGAATGCAGAATGCAGGATGCTACTGTCTTCATATAACACATGCACCATTATGATTGGACAATTTCAAAAAGAAAACGACCTTTTGTATACGCGAGCAGCGTAGATCCAGATCAGCCTTCGCATCCGCGCAGTGTTATCAGGATCTACGCAGATCGCTAATCATTTGTCTTCTATGTATTGTATTTACTGTAGTCAAATACGCAGACATTTTATGATTGTCTAATACACATGTTAATGGTGTTATAACTTCTGTCTGATTCCTTTGTTAGAGTTTCAATATAGGGATCAAACATGGTTTTTCAGGCATTAACATTCGCCAGGTCCCGTGGGAGGTGTTGAAAACCGAGGCCGAAGGCCGCGAAACATGGTTTTTCAGGCATTAACATTCGCCAGGTCCCGTGGGAGGTGTTGAAAACCGAGGCCGAAGGCCGCGGTTTTCAAACCTCCCGAGGGACTTGGCGAATGTTCATGCATTGAAAAACCATGTTCGATCGCTATTATTGCATAAAAACTGAAAACATTTGCTACATTTCGCGTTATTTCTTGCACTATTTTGTTTCGCCTTTTCACCGATGTCTCGCGAACGTAATTTGCACTGACTATGCTCATTCTAGGGCCGGGCAGTACACATGTCGTAACGGCAGCAAATCCGTGGCCCCGGTACGATCATATTGAAAGTTACGTAGCCGTGCATTAACAGCGCGTGAATTGCCTTGTTAATACACGGCTTCTCGCCGGTTAATGCACGGCTGTTAATAACGTGCGACACTGCTTTTTATGCAATAATAAAACATATTTGAGTCAGCGCATGATAAAACTTACAAAATGGCATGTTCGACCAGCGAAGACAGATCAGCCTGGACATCCTGGTCTTCGCTTTGCGCTGAATGGGTATCTAAGGACCAAAGCTTTCTTCATGCGGACAGCAAAGACTCTGATCAGACTGGGAGGATGCCCAGGTTGATCTGAGCCTTCGATGGGCACACACGCATTTTTGTAGGTTTTATCATGGGCTAATAGCAACAGATAAGGCGTTTTTTCGTTGTTTTTTTTTTTTTTTTTTTTTCATCCGAAAAATGCTGATATCTTTCGTATTTCTCCACGAAAACATATGTTGTGGTACTCATTAGAAGCGTCTCACCGAAAACATATGTAGTGGTACTCATTAGAAGCGTCTCACCGAGACGCTTCTAATGAGTACCCACAACATATGTTTTCGTGGAGATATAAGAAAAATATTATGTGGATACCCCCCCACCCCCATCTGTAGCTATGATATTGCGCTGGCTCATAAAATAAAGGAGCCGGAGCACATCATTTCTTTCAGGATTCAGATGAGCCTGCACATCTGTGCGGTCTGATCAGAGTCTTCGATGTGTGTTCTGTGGATAGCTACGGACTCCAGCCATCTTCATGCGACCAGTGAAGACACTATGCAGACTGCGCGGATGAGTAGGTTGAGTATTCTTTGCTGGGCGCACATGTAAAATATTAGGAATTGCTGTGTTCCGGCTCAAACTTAAATATGACTGTACCAAATTCTTTAGCAAGGTATCTAGCTATGGCAGCGCCTTGACAGTATTTCTTTCCGTCCAATTCGAGAACAGGTAATGCTTTCAAAGGCTGGTCTGAAACGGGAAGAAGATAAATTATGTTTTTTAACAAGATATAAAATGTGACATTTTTATGCACCAACACTCCCCGCCCCCCTCCCCCCCCCCCCCCCACCCCCCTCCCGCCCGCTCGTTACATCGGGTGTCGGTATAAAGAGGGTTGACTGTTAGTATTCTGAAGCGGTCACATTTACCTTAAACTTCAGTGGACAGTTGTTCAATGGTGGAGGAAAGCCCGGGTAATTCCCAGTTGTATAGGCACTGTGAAATACAGTCAACTCTCGTTATCTCGAATTCCAAGGGACTCACTGAAACACTTCGAGATATCCGTACTTCGACATATCAGAGTTGAGAGAGTGAGGAAAACAATAAATTGAACAACCACATTTAACAAATGAATATGTAATTTGACTCCTGAAGTTAGAAATATATATATATAATAATGTAGAAAAGAGGAGAAATTGCTCCTTAGGAGCAATTTCTCCTCTTTTCCACATTATTTTGTTACCTGTTGTCATAGTTTCATGTTAAAACAGGGACCAGATTTTCACTTCGAGATAAGAGGTAATTCGAAATAAGCGAGTTCGAGATAACGAGGTTCGACTGTATCCTCTTTGAAACCAACCCAATCGGGAGGTAACTGCCAATCATTCACACATAACGGCGTCCTTATGTCCACAGCTGGACTACAGCCTACAGGGCAAAGGTGTGCAGCTAGTCGTGAGACAAACCTCGCTATCGACTGATCTATCCGGGCGCTTCTCCAGGCGCATCCCTGTCCATTTTCTACTCGACCCAGGACACCTCAAGTAAGAGCTAGGTGCACAGATATCATACCCTTTTCTTTCTCGGCGTTTTTTTTTCCTGCTAATCTTGTCTCGGCGCAGAATTTACAACAGAGAGGAGGGGTGCTTGGGACAAAAGGTAAATGAAAATGTTTAGAGTATTTGAAAAAAAAATCAAACACTTTATGCATAAATATAATTAACCACCTTTCCACTGAAAAAACTAGAAGCATAGGAAACCTTTTTGTTCATCCGCAAAATGAATTTTAAAATCTGTCCAAAACGGCTAAAATTGAATTCAGGGGCCTTTATCTGTATAATCTTGACATCGATACTTTTTCCACCTTAATAGCTATAATGCCAGATTTTAATGTTTATTTTCCCAAAATTTTACGTTCATTGCACGAAGCATTTTGTAGTTTAAGTCGTTTAAACAAGGTACCTATACTTACAAATGTTGATCTTCTCCGAGATGGTCTGTGTCATTGCCCGCGCATATTCTTTATGCTAATCTGACCGCGGATTACATTTGCAGAAAATGCTAATACTGACCGGCTGTTTTTATGTTGGATGTTAATACTGTCCTCGGAGCTGCAGACCACCGTTAATGTCAAAGATTTTTAGATTACATTTCGCTTTCAAAAAGCGTATTGTTAGTTCATAGTGAGTTACTTGCTCCACGTAAGCTTATGCCGTGACCAGCTATCCGTTGCCCATCGTCCGTCGTCCGTCCGTCGTCCATTGTTAGCTTTTCACATTTTCAGTATCTCCTCCAAAATCGTAAGTCGGATTGAACTAATATTTGGTAGGAGGCATTTGGGCAACATGTAGATTTAGAATTGCTAAAATCGTTGCGTTCCGATACCAAAGATGCCCGCCATGGCGGCCATCTTGAAATTCTTTAAACGACATCTCCTCCCGAACGAAAAGTCAGAGTGAGCAGAAACCTGGTGGAAGATATCGGGGCGACATGGAGATTCAGAATTGCTAAGTTTATTCCGTTTCGATATCCAAGATGGCGGCCATCTTGAAATTCTTTAAACGACATCTTACCAAAGACAGAAAGTCGGATGCAGGTGAAACCTATCGGGACGACATGGAGATTCAGAATTGCCAAAGTCGTTTCGTTCAGATATCCAAGTTGGCCCATGGCGGCTATCTTGAAATTATTTAAACGACATCTCCTCTCTAACGGAAAGTCGGATTGAGCTGACACTTGATGGGAGGTATAGGGGCAAAATGGAGATTCAGAATTGCTAAAATCGTTCCGTTCCATTATCCAGGATGGGCGCCATGGCGGTCATCTTGAAATACTTCGACATCGGTTAGGCATTCGATGAACAAACTTTGCATTTTCTGTGTTTCATGAGCGATATAAATGTTTTGAGGAAATTATTTGAAAAACGGGGAATTACATTCAACCGCCCATTGATATCGGCGTCTGTGGAGTAAATCTCAGACCACCTATTTCACGCATATTGAAGCTATAGAAAACACGTGGAAATTCGTTGTGTTTATTGTCTTTTACTTAATTTTGCGCTTTGCTAGAAGTTCAACATATCACGCAGACACGATAAACACATATGATTATTTGTGTTATAGATGTTTTGGTTGTCATTGCAGCATTGTTGAGAAATCGCTACGGTAAGGGTCGAAAATGAGTGGTTACGAATTAAAGCTGTAAATTTGTTTTTATTTATTTTGATCTAATGCGTAACCACCCATTTTCGACCCTTCCCATGGCGATTTCTCAACAATTCGACACCCTGCCAACAGAATTTTCCTTATCTCAACAATTCCGCATTGACAACCAAAATATCCATAACACAAATAATCATGTAAGTTTATTGCGTGTGCGTGATGATATGCTGAACTTCTAGCAAAGCGCAAAATTAAGTAAAGAACAATAAACACCACGAATTTCAACGTGTTTTCTATGGCTTTTGGTGCACATTCAGCGCGCGAAAAATAATTCAGCCAATACACCTGAAGTAGGTGGTCTGAGATTTACTCCACAGACGCCGATATCAATGGGCGATTGAATGTAATTCCCCGTTTTTCAAATAATTTCCTCAAAACATTTATATCGCTCATGAAACACAGAAAATGTGAAGTTTGTTTACCTTTTTCGAGTCATCGAATGCCTAACCGATGTTGCTCATTGTTTCACGTTCTAAACCGATGGTTAAGCATTCATTCGTTTGGTAGGCGTGTCATTACTAATCTACGAGGACTTGTACAAAATACTTTCATACAGAAGAACAAGAATGAATTCTTTAGATAAAGCCAAAAAGAAATTAAAATAAGAAATGCAAACAGACGTTAAATTGCTGACTAATCCCACATTTTCTTCTTTGTGTTGATTCAATCCAGACATTTTGGCGTTTTATGCATCTGTTTCTTTCTCGTGTATACCATCACCCACATACGATGTCAAAATAACCATTTTAAATGTCAAACCGTCATATAACTCCGATCAGCGTTTGTTAGCAGTCGACTCTCGTTATCTCGAATCCCAAGGGACTCTCTTAAATACTTAGATATCCGTACATCGACATATCAGATTTGCAGAATTGAGGAAAAAATAATTCGAACAACCACATTTGACAATATATATGTGTAATTGGACTCTTGGAATTAGAGATATATTGAAAATACTGTGAAATTTCTCCTCTTTTCCACAATATTTTTTACCTGTTGTACGATTTTCATGTTAGGTAGGGACCAGACTTTCACTTCGAGATAACCGGTTATTCGAGATAAGCGACTTCGAGATAACGAGAGTCAACTTTATATGTATTGGCTGTCCCTACCTTCGATGCTGGGGATAAAATTGCGCAGGAAAAACGCCGAGACCAGAAAATGGTATGATACCTGTGTTGGTGTACAATATCGGTCATGATTTTTCTTGACTTACGATCAAACCTCTACGTCCATACGGTCAATCTATATTTAGACCCATTTGCTCCAGTAAATATTGATATTTGTCTGGCTGTTAAATAAAATATTAGTCTAATAGACGGCGACCAAACTGACCTGACGGTTTAACCTTTTGTAGTGTGTATAGTGTAGTTTACTTCGTAAACGAGTTCAGTAAAAAACTCCGGGCAGGGAAAGTCCGCTATCAAGACCACTTTCTGGACTTCCAAAAAGTGGTCTTATTACACAGCAGGGTGATCTTATTTATAGATATGGTAAGCATAAGGAAATTCTGTTGGCAGGGTGTCGAAATCCTTTTTAAAGGGACTAAGTGTGCATTTTGCCCATAATATCCTTCAAGTTGCTTATCTTTATGCTTCAGAATAGAATATACTTGTATTTACCAGTTCTTGCTATCTTTAACCTCTCCAATTCCCGAGTTAACTTTAAATTCTATTTTATAGTTAGTTCCTTTTTAGAGTTAGTTCTTAGCATTTTCAATCTCTGTAACACAGTCAGATGAGTCTGTACGTAGCAATACAATCACATTAATAATGACAGTCTCTATGACCATATGATGCTTTTTATCACATTTAGTTGCTTCTAGAATGAATTTCTTAAATAGCAGAAGAAATTCAGCTACAAACAAGCAAATTCCACGGGGAATTTATGTCCCCCGCCTTATTTTTATTTTAGGTGTTAAAAATGGGTAAGTTAACCAGAGGACCATTGGTCCTGTATCACTTACCTAAGTATTGAAGCAGGAAACCAGTGATAAAAAAAAATTCAGGATTCTGAAAAAAAACACATGCATATCTTCAGACCATCCTTAAAGCACCTGTAAAGTTTAAAAAGGATCAGCTTGAAACTGTGGTAGGAGTTACGGGGACAAGATACCTACTCCCTATACGCTTCTGTAGTATTAGAACTCAAAAAATGTCTAAGTTAAAAATGCGGAAAAAGTGATAAAAAATTATTTTAGGATTGTGAAAAAACCACATGCATATTTTCAGGCCATCCTAAAAGCCCAAGTAAGGTTTCAAAAGGATCGGCCAAAAACTGTGAGAGGAGTTAAGGGGACAAGGTACCTACTCCCTATACACTTCTGTAATATTAGAACTCAAAAATGTCTAAGTTAAAAATGCGGAAAAAAAAAATAAAAAATTATTTCAGGATTCTGAAAAATCCACATGCATATCTTCAGGCCATCCTAAAAGCCCATGTAAAGTTTCAAAAGGATCGGCCAAAAACTGTGGGAGGATTTAAGGGGACAAGGTACCTGCTCCCTGACTTCTGTAATATTAGAACTCAAAAAATGTCTAAGTTCAAAATGTGAAAAAGGTGATAAAAAATAATTTCAGGATTCTGAAAAAACCACATGCATATCTTCAGACCATCCTTAAAGCACCTGTAAAGTTTCAAAAGGATCGGCCAAAACCTGTGGGAGGAGTTAAGGGTGTGACAAGGTACCTACTAAAAATTCGGAACCACGCACCACGCGCCACGCACCACGGAAAGCCAAAAACAGCGTCCCTCCGCTTTTCTTCGAAAAGGCGGGGGACAATTAAAAAAATTTACTTAACAACCTAATATGGCATTTGCCTACTAATTTCTGTACGAACAGAAATTAGTAGGCAAATGCCACATTGGGTCTTTGAAAGGTGCTCTTAATACTGAATAGCGGGATGATCACTTTACTGGAATGAACATTACGAAAATACGCCTATTCAAATATATTGAAAATTTTACAACCAAAAAAACGGAAAATCTTCAGATAAAAAATTCTGATATTTTTCATATTTCTGCTCAAAATATAGATTGTGGGTACCCGTTAGAACCGCCTCGGCAAGACAGTCTTAACAAGTGCCCACAATCTATGTTTTTAGCAAAATAAGAAAAATAATGTATACCCCTGTAAACCTCAGTTTTACTATGTAAAAGTGGGGTTTAAGGGGGTCAAAATTATATAGGCTTGTTTTCGTGATGATGACAATTATAAAGGAATTAATTTGGTTGTGGTAAAAACTGGTCTTAATAGCGGAGTGGTCCTAATATTGGGGTGATCGCAAAGTGGAATCTTACTGTATTACGTGTAAAGGTGAGCGAATAGCTATTTCACGAGAAATGCACCTCTTCCTGCGATTCCCAAATTGTACAGTAGAGAAATCTTAATTAACAAATCATGTAAATGCCAAACCAGTTATTCTGTGGTCCCATATATAGAACGACCTATACTCCTATGTGATAAACAGGCCAAATCTGATAAAAGCAAAGGTGTTTTTTTTTTGTTTTTTTTTGTTTGTTTTGTTTTTGTTTTTTTTTTTTGTTTTCTTTTGTTGTTTTTTTTTTTTTTTTGTTTTTTTTTAAAAAACGTTTATTATCATTATTTCTGAATGTATTGTTTAATAAAACTGCAAGCCATGCACCATGCCCCGCCACTGCAATGTATCAAACAAGTGACAAAAAAACACAAAACAAGTCTAAGTTAAAAATGCAATAAAAAGTGATAAAAAATAATTTCAGGATTCTGAAAAAAAACAATATGCATATCTTCAGACCATCCTAAAAGCGTGTGTAAAGTTTCAAAAGGATCGGCCTGAAAATGTAGAAGGAGTTGCGCGTACAAGGTACATACTCCCTATACATTTCTGTAGTATTAGGGCTCGAAAAAAAGTCTAAGTTACAACTGCAAAAAATGTAAGAAAAAATAATTTCAGGATTCTGAAAAAACAATATGCATATCTTCAGACCATCCTAAAAGCGCCTGTAAAGTTTCAAAAGGATTAGCCTAAAAATGTAGGAGGAGTTGCGCGTACAAGGTACATACACCCTATACATTTCTGTAGTATTAGGGCTCGAAAAAAGTCTAAGTTAAAAATGAAAAAAATGTGATAAAAATAATTTCAGGATTCTGAAAAAACCATATGCATATCTTCAGAGCATCCTAAAAGCGCCTGTAAAGTTTGAAAAGGATTGGCCTAAAATTGTAGGAGGAGTTGCGGGCACACGAATGGTGTGGGCGCTGACGGACGGACGGACAGACAGACAGACGGACGGACGAATGGACACTCAAACTTTCAGAGGGCGTAACATAATACCCCGCCACTTTTTTGGTGACAGGGCATAAAAACTGCATTAGATATTTATTTCCTAAAGAAATGATGTGCATTTTACAGTGTTGTGCTAGTTGGCTTCGTCTCAGCAAAAGGCCTGTTTGTTTTTGCTGTTGTTTTTTTTGTTGTTGTTTATTTGTTGTTGTTGTTTTTTTGTTGTTGTTTTTTTTTAATTAAATTTACTCCCTGCTAAATTCTAAAAGTGTTTGCTTTTTGCAAAGGCCAGAACATTAAAGTTCTGCCCAATTTAAAGAAGTGAAGAAAACGTATGACTGCAAACTTTGGCTTCCTCAAATGACCTGTTGTTCTGTGGATGCAGTTCTAACATCAATCTTTGAGCAAATTATCTCCTTTAAACTCCAAGTTGTTTTCTTTTTTCCTTCTATGAAGATATTAATTCAGATTACTTTTTTTAGAGTAAATCTCGGCTTAGAAGGAATTCAGCTATTAGGGAACACAATTTTTCTGCGGATGTTGTCCCTTTTTGGAAAAAAGGAGTAGATACCAACTTTGAAGGGACTCAATTACTAGGGAACAAATATTCGTGTGCAGAGGTTGTCACTTTTTGAAAAGAAGAGAAGATCCCAGTTTTGAAGCGATTCGGCTACTAGGGAACACTCTTTACATACTGTGGTTGCACCTTTTTTTTTTCAAAAAAAAAAAAAAAAATCCGTAAAATCTTCAGATCTATGTATAAATCAACTCCCCTAAAGACAAGTTTAATTTTGTTATTGAATTGTTGGTAATACTGACACATTTCCAAGCAAACACACAACAACGCAGGAACGTTGTTACAGCGTCGCTGCAACGTCACGACGTTGCAGCGACGTTGTAACGACGTTGTTGCGACACTGTGTGATTGCTGGGATTGTGTCGTAACATAAGAAAAGAGCCATCATTGAATAGGCAAAATGTAAAGTTTCAGATAGCCTAGGCCAAATAAAAAAATGTGTGTTTAGGGTAACCCTACCCTACCTAATTTTCCTGATGAAACCTAGCAATTTTTTTCATGTTTTCTCAAAAAAAAAAATTGTGCTAAACATTCCAATAAGGAGGGCTGAGCAAACAGTGTAGTCCCTGAGGGTCTACACTGTTTGCCATTCTATCAGTACTTTTAGAAACATTTAAGGAAAATCAAACAGACTTGGTAAAATTTTATGTGCATTATGTGCAAAGTCCAAATATAGTTGGTAATTATGGCATTATTCTTCATAAAAAAAAAATGTAAAAAAAAAAAAAAAAAAAAAAAAAAAAAATACCTGCCTATCCTACCTATTTTTTTTTCTAAAATGTTACCCTAAACACACATATTTTTTTATTTGGCCCTATACAAGGGGATCTAAACATTCGTTGCCCCCGTATCGACAGGAACATTTTCTCCAAGTTACGACCTATTCCCCTAGCCGGTTTTGAAAAACAGTCAACTTCAGACCTTGAAAACCACATTGCTCGCGTATTTGAATTGAAAATAAATATTGTACAAATAACTAAGAGATAAAGTAAATACACGATAACCAAACAGAAAACAGATCGATTCAACTTGACACTGCAAATCGACATATTAATACCCTCACGAAAGAAAGTAGAGGCCGGGTCTACAAATGACTGGTGCATTACCCTAACGAAAGAACAATAATTGTATACTAGCAGCCGATAACAAGCAGTTTTGCCGGTAGGTCCCAGCACTAGTAAAAGGAACTACGAAAACGCACTTTAAAAGTACCAGTGCCGCCCGAGGAAGTCTTTGATCCCTGGCTGTCCACAGTACACCCAGCGGAGACTCTGATCAGAAAGTACGTGGGTGCGAAGGCTGATCTCAGTCCTCCAAAATGTGCACATAAGGTACATTTTAAAAACAAGAAGTATCTTTTAAAAAGGTGAAGATACGAGGTAATGTTAAATTTTGAGTTTTAAATAATTTTTTTATGTATGTGTGGGTCAGAAAACGCAGAGAAATTAGATGTCTTTGCTCCACGTTCACCACTATTGCGGTTGTAACTTGTATTCAGAATTTATATTATAGGGTAGAAATAAGAAAAATAATGAATAGCTTGGATATCGTACATTTTCCTATATAAAGTGGAATTTATGGGGATATTCATTGCTTAGGTACAAATCGTATATTGACCCTTTAAATAAATTCTAAATAAAACATCGCAAAAGGCGCAGTAATACACTCTTTCGTTGACTCGAGGAGAAACTGATTCGCTTCGAGAGGGGAGAGTTTAAAAGCCGGAAGTAAAGGTCGGAAGTGGGAACCAAAAGTCTGGACTAAATTTTGACAATCTATTAATGGTATTAAACATGCATATATCGGGATGAAATTTGAAACACATGTAGAATATTGCTTCTTCTAAAAAATGCACATCAGATTATATCTGAAGATTAAATATTTTTTCCAGTTCTGAACCAAAATATTCAACTCTGTTTCACGATTTGGGGTCGGGACCAGATTTTGCGGTGTTGACGATGTCAAGCATTTTGTAACTTATGGTCAGTTTGGGGTCACAAAGGGAATCGTTTTAATCATTATCATTTTAAAAAATGTCACGGATCAAAAAAATATAGAAAAATTAAATTATTTTATATTACCGTCTAGTAAATATTTGACCCGGGATCAGGTCGGGACTAATTGCTTAATCTCTGGCTTGACATAGGACCCAGATTAATTAGCACTACTTCTGGTGCGACGTGCATTGTGTCTATCGGTTTAATAAAATTATTGCAAACTTGAATAAATCATTTAAGATGCATGTCTGATCAAATTTTAAGACATGCCACGTACTTGACATCAGAAATAACCGAATTTGGGCCCGATGTCAAGCTAGAAATAATGAAATTAGTCCCGACCTGGTCCCGGGTCCAATATTTACTAGACGGTACGATGGCATAACTTTATTTTTGTATTATTTTGATTTTGACATGTAAGTAAATGATAATGCATAAAAACACTCCCATGGCAACCCCATATTGACCGTAATTTGAAAAATGCTTGACATCGTCAACACCGTAAAATGTGGTCTCGACCCCAAATTGTAGGGCAGGGTCGTATATTTTGGTTCAGAAAGAGGAAACTATTTGATATGAAGATCAAATCGGACATACACTTTTAAAACGAGGCTACATTCTACACATATTCTAAATTCCATTCCAATACTTGTACATTTAATGCCATTATTCGATTGTTTAAATTCAATACCGACATTTGGTCTCGACCGTTAGTCCCGTCTTTTAAACGCTCCCTTTGAGATTAAGTAGGTTGAAAGACTGGTGATACCAGGGTATTTCTATAAAAAGAGAGACCCTGGTCCTACTAAATACCATAAAGTGTAACATTACTTAAACGTGCAACGGAAGTGTCTAGGGTTGAGTAGGACAGCTAGGGTAGGATGAGTTGCGTCAGATAGGGTAAGAAGAGCGGACAGGGATGTGACGACTAACTAGTAGACTTATCCAAACCCACCCATCTCAACATATCTTACCGCACAATAAGCAAACCACCATGCACTATGCACTGCACCCCAATACTGCTTGAAAAGCAATAGTTTGGGGGCGAAACGACCAGGGTTTGGAGAAAAATCAACTAGTCAGGTATTTGGTTTGGACTTCCATCCGTACTTCAGGCGTTTAAAATTTTCTTGCTGCACTTTTTGTATAGTCGACTTACACATAGTCCATTTAATCAAGCGGTTCTATTTTTTATGACGACTGTCGAACGCACCTGCAGGTACGATGGATCAAAATTGCTACGTAATGCAATAAACTGTTCATATTATTATTATTTATTTCTCAAAAGCAATCAATATATTATATACTTCAAATCAATTTTAAATGGTATATTATGATATCAAATAAAAAATAAAATCGGATAATTAGTACATAAAGATACAGTAATCACAATTTTCATAATAAAATTTTATGGCATAAATTGGGTTTCACATTCCACTGCAAACCTAATCTATCTTAACCCTTGTCATGCTGAATAAATTAAGATGCCACGCCCACTTCAAATTTTCAGCCAATCAGATTACTTGATCCATGTTGTTGATACAAATTCACACTTAATGACAAACAGTGTAGATCCAGATCAGTTGGCTTCTGAAGAAGCCAACTGATCTGGATCTACACTGTTTGTAAAGAAAGAATATATCCGGGCTCAGCAGGACAAGGGTTAATTAATAGGTCTTCGACAAATAAGGCTTATCTATATGTATATCTCGTCTACATCTGACATATCGGAGGTTTCCGTGCGCCTGTTGACTCAGATTTTACATTCCATGCGCATATGAACTCTAGATCTCACTCTTAGAGTACAAGGCGGTGCTTAAGGCACAGGTCATTTTCAATGCCAATAATAAATAGATCGGACTAAAAGAATCCTGTTGAAATGTCGTTTGCTACATGTTTGTGCAGATACTGAAATAAAATAAGTTTAAACCAAAACCGACTTTGTCAAATTTTATGACAAATATGGTGTCCGGACGATATTTAAAGATCAAATGACAAAGTTTTTACGGTTTCAATGGAATTGCTATATACTGACAGCCGCCAATGCGAATAATTTTGCTGAAAACCCTCATAAACTGCGAAGTTTTGCCAGTTGAAAGTCAAATACGAAAAAACTTCATTGCTATAAATAGAAATATAACCCACAATGCTGTATTTATAGCCCACAATGCAACATTCTGTGACGACATTTGAGTTTGTTTCTTTTTTAAGTTTTGCTTAAAACTTTAAAACATAAAATGTGTAAATTTGTTTCTGGAATTTGTAGTTTTATGATATTTAACAATGTAACTTTTGCTTGACAATGCGATAAATAATGTTTTTATAGTTTTAAAACTTTGTGCACGGTTGAAATTTGAACCTTAAAAAAATCTTAGAATCCACATTATAGCTAGATACAGTATAGCATTTACACATAGATGTTTAAATATACTTCAGTGAAATTGTAAGCCACGTTTAAGAACTTTTGTCAAATTAAATCACAAAATCAAATTTGAACTTTTTTTTAAATAAAATTTAAATCGCAAATAATATGGTTCTTATTTAAAATTCTGACGAATTTTCTAAAAATTAAAAGCAACAGGTCTTTAACTGAAATATGATGATAAACTGTCTCAACTGACACTTTAAGGGTCATAATTCCGTTTTAATATTTCAAATTATTTTTTTAAATAAATGACCAGGCAGCCTGTGTGCAGGTCCGCAACTACAGCTTCCAGTGTTTCCTCACCTGCTGCTTCGCCGCTCGCCCATCGCCACAGGGCTTTTGTATGATTTGCATATATGTGCTTGCTGTGAATGTGTGTTGCTGATTAAGATGACATGCGCTGTGAATTGGATTACAGCGAGGGAGAGGCGCGCAGAGTCAACCTCACTTTCTTATCCTGACCTAGCTGGATCCAGTGGCAAGACAGTGTCAGGACATCTGGCGCTAAGCCCGGATGCAGTGGATGACCATGACTTCTTTTGTGCCTTGTCATGCTCTCCATGCTCCACAACATGCTGCTGCATCGCCATTTGGGCCGTTGAATCATAGTAATGTTTCTTCCGCCCCAGCTGCCGAAGCAGACTTTACATAACTGGAACAGGCAAACCCAGATATGCAGGCTTTTGTTTGGAGTTGCCAACTCCTAGATGGATTGCCGACCAGGGCTTGAGAGCCCCATCTACCCTAGAAATTGCTACACAGATTCTGTTAACAGCTATATAGAAGCAGTAACTTAAATGTCTTATGTAGCCAGAAATGACCACTACGGCGTCATAAAAGTCTCATTTATACCCATGCGCTGTTTGAAAACTGTTTGGAAAGCTCAAAACTGCTCAAAACTGCTCAAATTCAAATCCCTATAACTCAGGAATTTACAAGAATTTTCGCATGCGGTTTTCTATATTATGATCATTGAAACAATACGTATAATAGAAAAGCAGCGATATTAATATTTGTCATTTGGTCTTTAAGCAAAATATCTTGTAGATCTTAATCAGCAAACAGAGAATAGACTGCTATAAGTCAATTCGTTTTCCAGCATGAGTCTTGGCGTCACTAAAACTAAATTTTACCTGGTTTCTTGTCTTTCCAGTCATCAGTGGAAATCCTTACATCTTCATACTCCTTCCCAGCGGCTGCAAACACGAGTCGGGAGATTTCGGCGGATCCACGGGCTTGGAAATAAACAAGTTTATATGATGACATGTTTTCTTCACCTGTTTCGACTGGTCAGCTCTGTAGTGTCCTTCTAGTCTATATATTGTGTTGAGTATGCTGGTTAAAAAAAATCAGCAGACGACATTTTGAAATCTTGCCCTTAATTTTCTTAGAAAATAGGATTTGATAGTTCATGCAAAGCGTCTCCCTAGTGTCAATTTGCATGAAATGTCAAGTCCTATTTTCTAGGAAAAATAAGAAAAATATTTCAAAATGCCTGCTGAATTAGCCACGGAGTAGTAAAGGTTCGCTCAGACGTTAGTGAACATTGTGCAAATATTTGTAACGAGTCATTGGAAAACTGACATATGTGGCCAGCAACGGCCTAGATCGGACTGCGCATAAGCGCAGTCCGATCAGGGCCTTCGCTGTCCGCTTATAGAATCATTTCATCCAGTAGTACATATATCGAAGATATGAAAGGACCTATTCAAATTGCACGATTCCACAGGCTGGTCTGGGCATTCACTGTTAACATAAACGTTTTCTAATGTTCGTGCCCACATTGACCGGGAGTATTAACAGCACCTTGGTGACTAAACAATTATCAATGTACTTTGTAAGTCCTCAAAGTTGAGGGAAGTGATAACATTACACTGTGAATCATCACCATTCTTAATACATTATAGTAGAGCTATATGTAAACGTTAAATAGTTTGAAAAGAAAACTGAACTTTTAAAACAAGTGTTTTTATCTGCTGCCGATAGTGCCAGACCCCGTTTTTTGTCATATATATATATAACAGGTGGTAGTCACGATTCGGTGCGGGTTATGACTCAAACGTGAACAGGTGGAAGGCACGATTCAGTGCGGGTTATGACTCAAACGCGAACAGGTGGTAGGCACGATTCAGTGCGGATTATGACTCATGGCTAGTATGGCTATAAATCGTAAAATAAAAATAAAAAGTATAAGGATAAAGTTTGAGAACAATGTATGCTAACCACCATGCTGCTTACCATGCGGACGTACTAGCCAATACGCTACCGTCGCTAAACAGGAGGGCCATGGTAGCCCTATATTGCACACCTGAGTATCATAGCACTCAAGGAGAATATGACTTAATCAGAGGAACATTTCTGCGAAATTATTTTGAAATCAGGACATAGACCTAGGAGATGTTGTTTAAAGGTTGTTTTTTTTTCTATTTTTGGCTCTGGTGGCCATTTTGTTCAGCAGAGCAGAACCATTTTAGCGACTTTGGTAAAGGGGTATTAGAGGAACATTTCTGTGAAATTATTTTGCAATCGGGCCCTCGGCCTAGAAGGAGATGTTGTTTACAGATTTTCTTTTTTTTTTTTTTTTTTTTTTTATGCTCTGGGTGCCATTTTGTTTAGCGGAACGGCACCATTTTAGCCTTTTGGTAGAGGGTCCCTGTAAAATTATTTCAAAATCCATTAAACCGGTTTAGGAGAAGAATTGTTGTCAGGTGCATGACAGTCTACGCCCTTTTTCTATTTTTAGCTCTGGTGGTCATTTTGTTAAACCAAAGGGAACCATTATAGCAATTTTGGTCAAGGGACATAAGAGGAACATTTCTGTGAAATTATTTTGAAATCTGGTCATAGGCCTAAGAGGAGATGTTGTTTAAAGGTTGTTGTTTTTTTTTTTCTATTTTTAGCTCTGGTGGCCATTTTGTTCAGCGGAGCAGAACCATTTTAGCCATTTTGGTAAAGGGGCATTAGAGGAACATTTCTATGAAATCATTTTGAAATCTGGCCATTAGCCTGGGAGGAGATATCCTTTAAAATGTTTGTTTGTTTTTTTTGTTGTTGTTTTTTCTATTTTTAGCTCTGGTGGCCATTTTGTTCAGCCGAGCAGGACCATTTTAGTAATTTTGGTAGAGGATCACTCAATGAACATTCCTGTAAAATTATTTCAAAATCCATTGACCGGTTTAGGAGGAGATGTCTCTTAAATAAATTGTTGATAGATGCATGGCAGTCTACGCCCTTTTTCTTTTTTTTTTTAGCTGGTGGCCATTTTGTTCAGCCAAACAGAACCACTTTAGCAATTTTGGTAAAGGGTCATAAGAGGAACATTTCTGTGAAATTATTTTGAAATCCAGTCATAGGCCTAAGAGGTGATGTCGTTTAAAGGTTTTTCTACTTTTAGCACTGACGGTCATTTTGTTTAGCAGGTGGAACCATTTTAGCAATTTCGTTAAAGGGGCATTAGAGGTACATTTCTGTGAAATTATTTTGAAATCGGGCCACTGGCATGGGAGATGTCGTTAAAAGGTTTTTCTATTTTGAGCTCTAGTGGCCATTTTGTTCAGCAGAGCGGAACCATTTTTGCAATTTTGAAAGAGGGTCACTCATGGAACATTCCTGTAAAACAATTTCAAAATCCATTCACCGGTTTGGGAGAAGATGTCTCTTTAGTAAACTGTTGACAGACGCATAACAGTCTACGCCTTTTTTTATTTTTTTTTTTTTTTTAGCTCTGGTGGCCATTTTGTTCAGCGGAGCCAAACCATTTTAGCAATTTTTGTAAAGGGGCATTAGAGAAACATTTCAGTGAAATTATTTTGAAATCGGGCCCTTGGCCTAGAAGAAGATGTCGTTTAAAATGTTTTTTCTATTTCTAGCTCTGGCGACCATTCTGTTTTGCAGAGCAGAACCATTTGGGCAATTTTGGTAAAGGGGCATGAGAGGAACGGCAGTTTAATTAACTAATGATGTTACTGACTTTGACCTATACATGTTTAAACTGGTTCAAATATAATTTCTTGATTGTCAGGATTTCTTATTTCCAAGGATTTCTGTATGCTGTGTGTGTGTGTTTGTCTCAGTACAAAACATATTCATCAAACTATGTTTGTACAATTTTCGACATGCTGTTTTTGTATAGTCTCTATTTTTGCATATTTCTGCTTCTTTCTGTCTTTATTTTTTCCTACTAATAAAGTGAGTTTAGGTGCCACCAAATGTCCGGCTCTTCACTATGAGATAAATGCGCAGCTGGCCCGTATTTGTGGTTGCAACATCTGCATCCTAACAGGTGATGGGTGTTGACCTGGAAACATACAGGTCAGCTGTCGGCATGTTTAATAATAAAATACAGGCAACGTTCCTTAAGTACATTATATATGAAATGCCATTATATTTACACCTTTTATTCTATTTTATAGGACTTTTTAGATTGATTCACTCTGTAGCTGATACCGTAGTCACATTTGCCTTGTCCTGCATTCTAAATCTGCACTTTTCGTTAGTTGTACTATTAATTACTCTCATGTCTGGTGATATTTCAGAAAACCCAGGACCCTCATCACATAGTAGTACAAATAATATAAGTTTGTCAATTATGCATTTAAATATTCGTAGTATACGTAAAAAAATTGAATTTATTGAGGAAACATTAAGTGATTTCAATATACTCTGTTTTACTGAAACGCATCTGGATAACAATGTACCTAATGAAGATCTATTTATAGAAGGATTTCAAAATGTACCATTTAGAAAAGACGTATCGCCCCATTCGTCTGGATTACTTACTTACATTGGAGCAGGTCTAACAGCAATTCAAAGGTTCGACTTGGAAGCAAATTTAGATGAATCTCTCTGGATAGAAATAAAACAGAAGGGCGACTCTATTTTACTTTGTAACATATATAGACCACCAGGCACTCCTGTTTCCTTTTGGCATCGTCTGAATGTATCAATTGAGAAAGCTCTTGATGCCTCTAAACGTATAATTATTGTCGGAGATTTAAATGAAGATCAACTGAATGTTCAGAATTATTATGTTAAAGATATATTAACTATTAATAACCTTGTTAATACTATTGAGGTACCAACTAGGGTTACAACGACATCAGCTACTCTCCTCGATCTGATAATAGTCCCAGATTCCGAAAAAATACTTGACTCGGGTGTTATCGAAATTAACCCCGCAGTTAGTGACCACTCTGCAACATACATTCTAGTAGATTTTAGCTATAAACACGAACAATCTTTTAATCGGAAAGTATTTATTTATAAACATGGGGACTATGACCGTTTAAATTATTTAATTTCCAACACTGACTGGAATTTTATTAACGAAGGAAATTTAGATTTAGCCTGCGAGCAGTTCACATCAAAATTTATGGAGTTAATCCATGAATGTGTTCCGAATAAAGTTGTGCTTATCCGCCCAAATGATAAACCTTGGTATGATTCTACCATACGTTCATATACAAGAAGACGCGACCGATTAAAACGGAAAGCAGTTAAAACAACCCGAACAGAAGATTGGCGCAAGTATAAAAACATGCGTAATAAAGTTAACAATTTGAAAAAGTACGCAAAAGAAAGATTTTTTAATAATATTGAAAACACTCTTATTGAAACTTCTGATCTCAATCCAAAAGCTTATTGGCAACTTTTAAGACATTTTATTAAAACTAATAAGAATTCAGAAGTTATACCACCATTAAAGTCTATCAAAGAAAATGGTGAAGTAACGCTCGCTTTTTCCGACGTTGAAAAAGCTAACTTACTTAATGACTATTTTGCATCCATTTCCACGCTGAATGAAGTGAACGCTACTTTTCCTACTTTTAGTCTAAAAACACAGAATAGTTTAAATAATATACAAATACAGGAATCAGAAATCATAGATGTTATAAAAACGTTAATTACAAATAAAGCCTGTGGAGAAGATCAAATCTCCCACTTTATATTAAAGAAAACAAGTTATACCGTAGCAATACCATTAAAAATGTTATTCAATAGGTCTTTAAGCGAATGTCATTTCCCCTCACAATGGAAATCGGGTATGGTAATGCCCCTCCTTAAGAAATCTCCTTCCGAGTCACCTTCCAACTATAGGCCTATTTCATTACTTAGCTGTGTTGGAAAGTTGCAAGAACGTATCATATTTAAGCATATTTTTAATTTCTTTTTAACTAATAACCTTATACACAGACACCAGTCAGGCTTTTTGCCTGGTCATTCTACAGTTTATCAACTTATCGATCTGTATAATCAAATTGTCCAGAGCATTGATGCGAAACAGTATACCTGTATGGTCTTTTGTGACGTTTCAAAAGCATTTGATCGTGTTTGGCATAAGGGCCTATTATTTAAATTACAGCAGAATGGAATAACTGGAAAATTATTGAATTGGATATCAAGTTATTTATCAGAAAGAAAGCAAAGGGTTTTCGTTGGCTCATCAATGTCGTCCCCGAGGGTTATAAAAGCCGGAGTACCCCAGGGAACCGTTCTTGGCCCCCTATTTTTCTTAGTTTATATTAATGATATAGTTGAAAATTTATTGAGTATTGTACGACTGTTTGCTGACGATACGTCGTTAGCTTGTTCCTCTGCAAGCATACGTGATATAGAGGGCATTTTAAATCATGACTTGCTTGTATTGTCCACTTGGAGGAAGCAATGGTTGGTTGATTTTAATCCCAGTAAAACAGAAGCGATTATATTTTCTTGTAATGACGCATATTATTTTCCGAATCTTATGTTCGAAGACGTTTTGGTTAATTTTGTTGAAAGTCATAAGCATCTAGGGCTTACTCTTTCTAGTAACGCCAAGTGGCATGCGCATATAGAAAACATTATTACATCTGTATCAAAATTATTAGGAATTATGAGAGCCGTTAAATACAAATTGAGTAGGAAAGCTTTAAATAATATCTATATTTCTTACATTCGACCTATCCTGGAGTATGCAGCTGTGGTTTGGGACGGCTGTACAGCATATGAAAAAACTCGACTTGAGCGAATACAGTATGAAGCAGCCAGAATTGTTACAGGACTAACGAGATCTGTTTCTATCGATAAACTCATAAAAGAAATAGGATGGTTGTCATTATCAGATAGGCGTTTGTTTCAAAAGGCTGTGCTTATGTATAAAATCATAAATGGCCTGGCGCCAGAATACATTTCTAATATCATGCCGCCGTTTGTGTCAGAGAGAACAGAATATAGTCTGAGAAATGCAGCCGACATTTCTGTCTTAAGTAGAAGAACAGAAATTTATTCTAGATCATTTTTTCCCTCTGCCGTTGACTACTGGAATAAGTTACCTTTGTCAGTAAGAAGCGCCGACTCTCTCAGTGCTTTTAAACAATTACTTAAGAGATCTATTTTTAGGAGTCCTGAAATCCCAAATTATTTTGTTTCAGGCCAACGCATAAGTTCTGTCTATCATTGTAGAATAAGAAATAATTGTAGCAATCTAAATGACGACTTATTCAATAATCATCTTAAACCAACGGCTGCATGTGACTGTGGTTTTGAGAGTGAGAATGCTGAACACTACTTTTTCTTCTGCAATAGATTCATCCAGCAACGGACTAGTCTATTCCAGGCCATCCGTAAATTTCAGCCTGTCGGTATACGTCTTCTCCTATACGGTTCTCTTGATCTCTCTGATGACGACAACGTTGAACTTTTTTCTTACGTCCAACATTTTATAAAAGAAACAAATCGATTTTGAAACGGAAAACCAAATTTAAATACTGTAAACATGTAAGTAGCCTGTTATATCTATTAAAGTTTTATCGAAGCTTGGTTTGGTGACCCCCGCTCACTACTCATCCTTCTTGGTTTGGTGACCCCCGCTCACTACTCATCCTTCTTAGTTTCATTTTTATCCTGAAACTAGATTCCTATAGAACTAATTTCTTATCATTGTACACCGTTCTTCTTTTCTTTTCTCTAGTTATTTTCTTCTTTCTATAGCTCTACTTGCGACCGCTCAATGTTTTGTTGATTATAAATTAATTTTGTATGCATGTAAACACGCGAATTCGGACTCTCCAGACGCTGTATATTGTTTGATCTTATATAATTTTATCTTCTTTCTTCTTTCTGTACTAGCATCTGGACAATCGGAATTCTAGTGTCTACATAATAAGAGTTACTAAATGCCATAAACTTTGTATGTTATATTTTGTTTTGGGGAGGACCTTTTCTAATGTTGTGAGAACTTGTGGTCCAACCCACTTGCTATATGATTATTTGGCAATAAAATATGATTAAACTATGAGAGGAACATTTCTGTGAAATTATTTTGAAATGGGCCATTGGCCTGGGTGGAGATGTCGTTTAAAGGTTTTTCTATTTTTAGCTCTGGTGGCCATTTTGTTTAGCGGAGCGAAACCATTTAGGCAATTTTTGGTAAAGGGGCATGAGAGGAACATTTCTGTGAAATTATTTTGAAATCGGGCCATCGGCCTGGGGGATTTGTCGTTTAAAGGTTTTTCTATATTTAGCTCTGGCGGCCATTTTGTTTAGTGGAGCGAAACCTTTTAGGCAAATTTGGTAAAGGGGCACGAACATTTCTGTGAAATTTGTTTGAAATCGGGCCATTGGTCTAGGTGGATTTGCCGTTTAGGGTTTTTCTATTTTTAGCTCTAGAGGCCATTTTGTTTAGTGGAGCGAAACCATTTAGGCAATTTTGGTAAAGAGGCATGAGAGGAACATTTCTGTGGTTATTTTGAAATCGGGCCATTGGCCTGGGAGGAGATGTCGTTTAAAGGTTTTTCTATTTGGTTTATACATATTTATTTCAAAGTTACAATGATTATACAAACAGACATGACATATACACAAAAGATAGGATTAGAACGGAAGCATAAGCTTATTTAGTTCTTCTCCTAATACACATATATGAATTGTATTACATCATGGCAGTTTATCATTATTACAAGGATTACTTATTTAACGTAGATAATACGATATATGAACAGAGACTCAACCAATCATTATAGCAGAATAAAATTAAAACAACTTTGCAGTAACAGGAAATAACATAATACCACAATTATGGTTTGAGCGACAATGAAAAAAGAAATAAAGAAAAAGAAAACTAAGACAACAGAAAACAAGAGGACCATGATGGTCCTATATCGCTCACCTGAGCAAACAGATTTGCATACTTATATTAGTGTTGAAGTTTCAGCCAAGTTCACTGCTCTAAATTTTATAGCCCTGCACCCCCACCCCCCCACCAACCTCCCACAGCAGCCATGTTTTTTTTTTCTTTTTAACGCATCATGGCAACTAAATCTTGAAAGAGGGTCACCAAAGGAACATTTCTGCCAAGTTATATTGAAATTGGTCCAGTGGTTTCTGACAAAAAGATTTTTAAAGTGTTTTATATTGCTATAAAGCCCTACCCCCTAACAGCCATTTTTTTTTTCTTTTTGACGAATCATGACACCTTGAAAAAACTTGGTTGAGGGTCACCAAAGGAACAATCTGTTTACCAAGTTAAACCAAGTTAAACTGAAATCGGTTCAGTGGTTTCTGACAAGAAGATTTTTAAAGTTTTCTATCTACATATACAGGGAAAATAAGCCCCATCCCCTAACAGCCATGTTTTTTTTTTGTTTGTTTTTTTTTTTTGGCAAATCAGGATTGCTTGAACATTCTTGGTAGAGGGTCACCAAAGCAACATTGAAATCGGTCAGGGGTATTTGACAAGAAGAATTTCAAAGTTTTCTATACAGATATATACGGAAAATAAGCCCCGCCCCCTCTGGGGGCCATGTTTTTTGACGTATCATGAAAGCTTGAACAATCTTGGTAGAAGGTCACCATTCCTGTCAAGTTACATTGAATTCGGTGTAACGGTTTCTTACAAAAAGATTTTTAAAGTTTTTTATATAGATATATAGGGAAAATAAGCCCCGCCCACATAGCGGCCATGTTTTTTTGACGAATCATGACAGCTTGAACAACCTTGGTAGAGGGTCACCAAAGAAACATTCCTGCTAGGTTATATTGAAATCGGTCCAGTGGTTTCTGACAAGAAGATTATTAAAGTTTTCTATATAAATATATAGGGAAAATAAGCCCCACCCGCTAGCGGCCATGTTTTTTGACAAATCACGATTACTTGAACAATCTTGGTAAAGGGTCACCAAGGAAGGATCACCAAGGTAACATGTCTGCCAAGTTATATTGAAATCAGTCCAGTGGTTTCTGACAAGAAGATTTTTTCAAGTTTTCTATATAGATATACAGGGAAAATAAGCCCCACCCCCTAGCAGCCATGTTTTTTGACAAATCATGACGGCCTCAACAATCTTGGTAAAGGGTCAACAAGGAAACATTTCTGCCAAGTTATACTGAAATCGGTCCAGTGGTTTCTGACAAGAATTCTTTTTCAAGTTTTCTATATAGATATATAGGGAAAATAAGCCCCACCACCTTGCAACCATATTTTTTGACGAATCATGATGGCTTGAGCAACCTTGGAAGAGGGTGACCAAAGACACATTCCTTCCAAGTTATATTGAAATCGGTCCATTGGTTTCTGACAAGAAGATTTTTAAAGTTTTCTATATAGATACATATATAGGGAAAATAAGCCCTGCCCCCTGGCGGCCATGTTTTTTGACGAATCCAAACGGCTTGAACAATCTTTGTAGAGGATCACCAAAAGAACATTTCTGCAAAATTATATGGAAATCGGTCCAGTGGTTTGGGACAAGATGATTTTTACATTTTTCTATATATAGGGAAAATAAGCCCCGCCCCTGGCGGCCATGTTTTTTAACGAATCCAAATGGCTCGAACAATCTTGGTAGAGGATCACTAAAGGAACATTTCTACAAAATTATATGGAAATCGGTCCAGTGGTTCTGACAAGAAGATTTTTAAAGTTTTCTATATAGATATATAGGGAAAATAAGCCCCATCCCCTGGCAGCCATGTTTTTTGACGAATCCAAATGGCTTGAACAATCTTGGTTGAGGATCACCAAAGGAACATTTTTGCAAAATTATAATGAAGTCGGTCCAGTGGTTTCGGACAAGAAGATTTTTAAAGTTTTCTATATAGATATATAGGGAAAATAAGCCCTGCCCCCTGGTGGCCATGTTTTTTGACAAATCCAAATGGCTTGAACAATCTTGGTAGAGGATCACTAAAGGAACATTTCTGCAAAATTATATGGAAATCGGTCCAGTGGTTTCGGACAAGAAGATTTTTATATTTTTCAATATAGATATATAGGGAAAATAAGCCCCGCCCCCTGGCGGCCATGTTTTTTGACTAATCGAAATGGCTCGAACAATCTTGGTAAAGGATCACCAAAGGAACATTTCTGCAAAATTATATGGAAATCCGTCCAGTGGTTTCTGACAAGAAGATTTTTAAAGTTTTCTATATAGATATATAGGGAAATTAAGCCCCGCCCACTGGCGGCCATGTTTTTTGACGAATCCAAATGGCTTGAACAATCTTGGTAGAGGATCACTAATGGAACATTTTTGCAAAATTATATTGAAATCGGTCCAGTGGTTTCGGACAAGAAGATTTTTAAAGTTTTCTATGTAGATATATAGGGAAAATAGGCCCGCCCCCTGGCGGCCATGTTTTTTTACGAATCCAAATGGCCTGAATAATCTTGGTAGAGGATCACCAAAGGAACATTTCTGCAAAATTATATGGAAATCAGTCCAGCGGTTTCTGACAAGAAGATTTTTAAAGTTTTCTATATAGATATATAGGGAAAAAAAGCCCCGCCCCCTAGCGGCCATGTTTTTTGACGAATCCAAATGGCTTGAACAATCTTGGTAGAGGATCACCAAAGGAACATTCCTGCAAAATTACATTGAAATCGGTCCAGTGGTTTCTGACAAGAAGATTTTTAAAGTTTTCTATATAGATACATAGGGAAAATAAGCCCCGCCCCCCGGGCGGCCATGTTTTTTGACGAATCCGAATGGCTTGAACAATCTTGGTAGAGGATCACCAAAGGAACATTTCTGCAAAATTATATTGAAATCGGTCCAGTTGTTTCTGACAAGATTTTTTAAGTTTTTAGTTAAAAAATCTATTTGTAGCTCCTGTGACCTAGATATGCAATGGACCGGAACCATTTGAACAACTTCGCAAGAGGACCAACCAAGGATCATTCCTGTGAAGTTTGGTCAAAATCCAATCAGTGGTTTAGGAGGAGATGTTGTTTAAAGATTGTGGACGGACGGACGGACATACGGACGACGACGACGGACGGTGAGTTATCACAAAAGCTCACCTTGAGCTTTCAGCTCAGGTGAGCTAAAAAGTAGAAAAAGGTAATCCGGAGCGAGAAGGGGCGGAAGATTTCACTTGATAATTTCCGATAATATCGTAGACAGAAATATACTGACCTCATATATCACCAGCTCTGATTTAATCTGATTAGATGATACTAGTATCACCTACAGGTAAGTGCTTAAAATCTTTTGCTGTTCTGTATGTACTTGTAAACAGCTTCAAAAATGACTTGATTTGTTTCATAAGGAAGTGACTCATCACCATGTAGAAATACATGTAGAGACGCATTACAATATTGAGACACTATCCGAAAAAGTTCGATTCGATTATCTCGATAGAAGTTACAAGATAAGAAAAAATGTTCAGCGTTTTCAACATCACCACTTCTAAAAGAACAGAGTGGGGTGTCTGAAATTGATTTTACAAATAAGTCATGATTTAAAGAGCTACAACCTGTCCATAGCCTAGTATGCAAAATTTGTAACTTTCTGCGTCCAGTATAAAAATATTTTGGAACTGCAGTTTTGTTTCGGCTTATCTGTCGTTTAAAAGAATCAATTGAATCTACATATTTAGCATTTTCTGATAAAGTGTTCCATTCTCGTATGACAGACGGTAGGAATGAATTGAAGTACAAAGCAGTTCTCGCGTTAATAGTTTGGACATCATTTGCGTTTCTCAAATTGTAACGTGATCCTTCGTTAACTGAAGAAGGAACAAGTGATGAAAGATAATCAGGAGTTAAGTTATTATACATCTTGTAGAACAGAATCAGCTTGTGATTAATTCTTCTTTTTTCGAGAGTTTCCCAACCAATCTCTTTGTAAAGATTTTGAATTGATATGAGTTTAGTAGTACCAGAAGCTATTCTAGCTGCTTCTATCTGTATTTTTTCGAGTTCCTGTTTTTCATAATCGCAGCAGTTATCCCAAATAACGTCCGCATATTCTAAAATAGGTCGTATAAATGTTGTATAAATTATTTCTAAAGATTTCCTGTCTATTTCATATTTTAATCTACGCATAATATTAATTCTTGTCCAAGCTTTTTCTTTAATATAGTCAATAAGTTTATGCCAAGAGCCATCATTTGAAAAATATATTCCTAAGTGTTAGTGAAATTCAACTTCTTTGATTTGCTGCCCTAACATGATTAAGGAGGGGTGTACAGGTTTGTTGACTTTCCTGGATATCAGAAGTGTTTCCGTTTTTATTTTTGAATTTTACCAACCAAGCTTCAGCCCATTTAGCTATTTTTTCAAGATCTGCATTAAGAATTTCTGCCGCAACATCTGGATTATCGACAATTATGAAAAGACTGGTATCGTCAGCAAAAAGACGTATGCTAGATCCAATTTCAGTCACTATATCATTTATGAAAATTAAGAAAAGAAGTGGTCCTAGGATTGATCCTTGAGGAACGCCTGCCTTGATACAGTTCCATTTTGATTCTACTCCCTGTAAGACAACACATTGTTTTCTACCATCAAGATAACTAGAAAACCATTTTAATAGATCACCAGAGATTCCTATTGATTTAAGTTTATGAAGAAGACCGGCATGCCAAACACGGTCAAAAGCTTTACCTGTGTCAAAAAAAAAAAAAAAACAGCCCGAACTTCTTTGCCAGCATCAAGTGCCTGGCAAAATGTATTATACAAGAAAGTGAGTTGGTTAGTAGCAGAGTCTCTAGGCATGAAATCAGATCGAAAAGATGTAAGAATGTTATTATCACGGAGATGATGAAACAGATGTTTAAATACAAGTCTTTCGAAGACTTTGTCTAGATTACTCAATAAAGATATAGGTCGATAATTACAGACGTTAGAAGCATCACCTCCGCCTTTAGGTACAGGACAGACGTGAGCTATTTTAAAACTTATTGGAACTTCTCCTTGATGTACGGACTGATTAAATAAAATAGCTAGTGGTGTTGACAGTTCACTAGCTAGTTCACGAAAAATGCGGTTACTTATTCCATCAGGACCAACGGCTTTACCCACCGGAAGCGTTCTTAGTATTGCTTTGACCTTAATGGTTCATTCACAATGTAATTGTCGATAGCAGGAAGTGTGACATTATCTTCATCTAATAAAGTTTGATCTCTAAAATAATCATTAAAAATATTTGCTTTTTTTCAACTTCGTCGGAATATACCAAGCCATTTCTTTCCAATGGGGGAATAGCAGAAGTAGAATTGGGAGAAATAAATGTTTTTAAAACACACCATTGTTTTGAAGGTAGGGTTTCAGATTTTAGCTTATTTGAGAGGGAGTCTATGTACAATTTTTTTGAGTTACGAATCATTGTAGTAATTACATTACGAAGATGTCTAAACCTTTCCCAGTTAGCTTGTGTATTTGTCCGTTTTGCTTTTTTACACGCTCTTTTACGTATACGTATATGTTTTTTAATTAAAGTAGTTATCCACTGTGGCTCAGTCGGTCGTATTGTGACGTGTCTGTTAGGAATACAAGAATTGGTAATTTCAGTTAAAAGATTGTTGAAGTTCTTAGTGTACATATTTATATCAGAGTTTTGAAGAGAATTCCAATCAGAAGAAGATGCTTTCTGTCTTAACTGATCATAATCGCCCCGGTCGTATTGCCATACACGACGCTTAAAACATTTAATTTTAGGTTTTGAGAAATTGAATACTCCAAATACAGGACAGTGATAGCGAATGTCTTGATGTAGGAAGGGATCGCCAATTCCAATAATTATTATTCTATCTTTGTTGCTTACTAGTAATAAGTCAATGAGAGAGGACGAGAGAGGACGAATTTTCCGTAAAGTGGGTAGGCTCACTGATAGACTGGAATAAGGAAAACTGTTGACATAGTGAATTAATTTTACGTGCATATTGCGAATTTAACATATTAAGGTTAAAGTCATATTAAGGTTAAAGTTAAAGTCACCAGTTATGATAATATCATCTATGCCTGTATCGATTGCAAGACGGATAGAATCTTCGAGCGAGGAATAGTAAGTCATATCTGAGTTCGGTGGTCTGTAAAATAAACCGAATAAAATATGTTTGTGTTTGAGCGTTAAATCTATCCAAATACATTCTACGCCTCTCGGCTCTAGGTCACACCTTCTCCGATAGTGAATATTTTCCTTAACATATAGAGTTACTCCGCAATGGCTGTCACCGACTCCGTCCTTTCGTTCGGGTTGTCCAAATGTCTGAATGTGCAAATCTTGCGAAGGGACAGAAGGATTTAGCCAGGTTTCACTGAAAGCTAGAATATCAAACTCAAAAAGCTCCGTGCCTAGGATATCAAGTGTCGGTACTAGACTCTGTACATTATAATGAACAAAAGAAAGATGATTCGAAAGGTTTGAAAAATTAAAAACTGAAGAGTGAGTCCAGGAAGTGTCTTGGATACTGCTATTTGATGAGGTCGAGAGAGGACCTGGATTAGGATGTATGTCCCCAGCCAGTAATAACAGGATAGAAAGCCAAGTTATTGTAACCATGATAAATATATAAAATGTTACTTTGTACGTAAACAGCTGATTTGCAAAAAATACCTGTCCTTTTATTATGCGTTTACAAGAATGCCTGTATATAATGTTTTCTGCCAAATATGAATCACCTTGTATAGAGGATATGAATGCAAATGTTAGAGATGGTCTAAAGTAAAATATACCAAGAGAAATTGGCAAGTAATAGGAATTGAGAACGTATTGAAATAAAAGCACGCACGCAGACCAGCAATTGAACTTTTATCGCGGTACATTATGATACTGTTCACTGAAGAAACAAGAAAAGAACAATCGCTAGTCTACATACGTGCATCATACGGTAGGTGAAGACAAGCTTAACAGAAGATATGCAATCCAATTCCATTCTACACATCCCCGTTTCACCACCCATCCGATCTCCGGAATAAGATATAACGAAAAGAAAAAAGTCAATAAATAAAGAGAATCGAGGGCTCATTTCAAAAGAGCAAGAAAGAAGAAAAAATATTTGAAAAAGGTTCCTTTGGGAATTTCATTTCTTGATAGAAACTGCGAATTTCTATGTTTTTCTATTTTTAGCTCTGGTGGCCATTTTGTTTAGTGGAGCGAAACCATTTAGGCAATTTTGGTAAAGGGGCATAAGAGGAACATTTCTGTGAAATTATTTTGAAATCGGGTTACTGGCCTGGGAGGAGATGTCGTTTAAAGGTTTTTCTATTTTATCTCTGGCGGCCGGTCGGGTATGAAAGCCACGGCCGAGCTGCCGAGCCGAGCCGAAAAAGCCGAGCCTGATACAGTGTTTTCTTATATTTGTTCAAACGCATTCGTGATACTTATTTCTTTTAATCTTATATTACCATATAGGTAAAATGTTCTTTTCACAATTAAAATTTGTACAATAACTTGCTTATTTATGACTTTATATTCAATTTTCCATTCAACAGGGGTATGAAAGCCACGGTCAAGAAAGGGATATGTTTTGGCCAATTTGTAAACAAATGGCGATATTTTATAATCTGAGCATTTGACAGAGGTTGCAAAAAGATATCTAAAATTGCTTGAGTCATTATAACATGCAGAAATTGTTTATATATCCTACTTTTCTTCTTTTTCCTCCAAATAACGAGGATCGGCAGAATCTAAAAATAGAATAAACTTAAACTAAACGAATATAACCGAAACGGCTGAAAGGGCCTAAAAAGTGATCTAATAATAAAGCCATTTATGACTCCACATCTATAATAAATTTGATAGTTTTCCCATTAATGCTGGTCATCATACTGGTATTAGATGTAATTGTTAAGTTTAGGCCCTTTCAGTAAATGCTCTTGCTTTCCGTTTCGGTTATTTTCATTTAGTTTTCTCAGTTCTATATTTAGATCCTGCCGATCCTCGATATTTGGATGAAAAAGAAGAATTATGGGAAACATAAACAGTTTCTGCATGTTATAATGATTCAAAGTTGTTTTAAATATCTTTTTGCAACCTCTGTCAAATACTCAGATTTTAAAATATCGCCATTTGTTCACAAAATGGCCAAAATATATCCCTTTCGCGGCCGTGGCTTTCATACCCCTGCTGAATGGAAAATTGGATATTAAATCATAAAAGAAAAAGCAAATAATTATACAAATTTTAATTTTGAATACAGCATTTTACATATATGGTAATATGAGATTAAAAGATATAAGTACCTTGAACTTGTTTGAACGAATTCAAGAAAACACTATATCAGGCTCGGCTTTTTCGGCTCGGCTCGGCAGCTCGGCCGTGGCTTTGATACCCGACCCTGGCGGCCATTTTGTTTAGCGGAGCAATTTTGGTAGAGGGTCACCAAAGGAACATTCCTGTAAAATTATACCGGTTAAGATGGAGATGTCTTTTTAGTAAATTGTTGACAGACGCACGACGGGTCGGGTATGAAACCCACAGACAGAACCCCGTGACCGAGACCCGGCACCGTGACCAAAATTTCTATCCTGGATTGCAAGACTAATATTTTTTTAACTTTGTTCATTTTGGGTTTATATTATTGGGTATTAAATATACATTATCCAACAAAAAGGAAATTTACATCGGACCTGTAGGTCTTTTTTAAACTCAGATTTATCGTTTCATTTGGTATGAAACCCACAGACCATCTATTCTCCGCTTTTTTTCAAGGCTGGTCGGTAAAAATTGAAAAGCACTATTAATATTTGTGTAATTCAATTGAAATAATGAGCAATTAGCTATTTTGCAAAATACCTTCCCATACTGTTACGATACATATATGTCAACGGTCTTGCAAATGAGTGTAATGGGTGTGTTGTTTAGGTTTTCTTTAATAATAATACAATAATAACATAAATTTGATGAAGTTAACTGTTAATATGTAACAATATCTCACTTTTAGGGTGCAAAGAGTTCATTTACTCTGGCATACAGAAGAATTAGCCATGAGTACTCGTCTTTGTTTATTATAGTGATTAATTTGATTTTTATGTTTTCGCTTTGATGCATTGACTGAATTGGAAGCCTTTATACGAACCGAATTTTATGTATTTCTGTATTAAAAGTAGCATCGGGACCAAGGGTGAAGTTAGCTAGCTGTAAAAGTGCTTTAAACCCCCGGTGGTTTGCTCTACCGAGCGTTCTAAGGCGGTGGTCCCGGTGTTAGTCTTACTCTTTGTTGCTTTGTGGTTTATTCTACGAGGCGATTTGTTGTATGTCTTTCCGTATGTCATTTTGTTCTTGTGTTTTTCAGTCCTTTTAGTATAGCGATTACCTCGCTTGGGGAAGAGAGAGCTAATCTTAGTGCTTTTCGTACGTTTGTTCGGTTTGTGCTTGTTTAGATTTGTCGGTTTCCTCTTCCTCTTGGGGTCTGGGAGGGGCTGCGGTTTGTGATTGTGGCACTCCCTGGACTTTTCTCTTACCTTTTTTTTTATTCAAAATCACTCATTCGATATAGAAGATGAACACCATAATGATCCTAAGATTTGGGACAGACAGGCCTGGGCAAACAGTGCAGACCCAGATCAGAGTGCTCCTTCAGGAGGGTTTGCATTGGGACTATGAGTTTTGCATGCTTTGTGTAACGATAAAACCACATTGTTCAAAGTGTTTGAGAATTACAACAACTTTTTTGGATGTCTGAATTTTTAGGATGTTTGCACTAGTCCATGTTTCAATGAAAGGTTTGTTTGCAAGGCTGTCAAGTAATTTGTGAATAGTACTCCTAATGCTAAAAGGCGTGAGAATTTAATTGTTTGTTCAAGAGAGGTATTAAAAAAACACAAGTATAAAGCCTAAAGGGTTTTTTTTTTTTTTTTAAATAATCTCTCGGACCCATCAATACCCGGACTGGTAACTATAGTGATAAATACCTATTTTATCGATATGATGATGTCGTGGCTATGATTTTATCGGTTACCGGGTTTCGTCTGGAATGTGCGAAAATCAATCGAGTAGAAAGTGATAATTATCCGCAATAAACAACCACATATAAGTGTTATTTGTGAACAATACATCAACCATCATGAAAAGTTAGTACTATATAGACGTATTTGTTTTTAACCACATTTGTTGAATATTGGTCACATACTTTACAAATTTCGGTGGAGTTTCCAAACACCGTTTTGTGAATGATGCCGTTCGTCGAAGAAAAATGGCGACCATTGTTGAACTGTACTCGCATTAGTACAGCCTGTTAATGCACGTCCTTGCTAAAATCAATTATAAATTAAACTTATTCAGAAAAAAAAATAGCTTTGTGTTCGAAGTTGTTTTAGAAGCATATTATTTTTATACCTACTTCAATGCCAATTGAAATATCGGCTGGTGAAAATGTCAATTTCTCGAATTTGACCAACAATTATCCGCGATAATGAACCTCATATAAGTGTCAAAACATCACTTATCATTCAAATTAAATACTATGTAATTATTTTGTTTTTTAATCTTGTATTTTTTTTTTTTTTTTTTTTTTTTTTTTTTAATTTTTGTCTTTTTTAATTTTGTTTTTTTTTATTTTTTGAATATTGATCATACATATAACAAATTTCGATGGAGTTTCCAAACACTGATTTGTGAATGAAGCTATTCGTCGAAGAAAAAATGGCGACCATTGTTGAATAGTACTAGCATTAGCAGAGCCTTTTAATGCTTTTTCTCGCTAAAATCAACTATAAACCCAACTTATTTAGAATAAACCAGCTTTGTTTTATTGCTTTATCAGCATATTATTTTCATAACCGTAATAGAAATTTGAAAATGTCGATTCTCTCGAATTTGACCCACATTTTCTAAAACGAGTATGTGCAAAATTCGGCGATTATCTATGTTAAAATGAATCAGTTGAATAAAATGTTATTAACATATAACGGACCCAAGATGGCATTATTGCTTAATAATAATTTTAACTGGCTTAACTAAAAATAAATGTGTTTAATACTAGTTTAATATGGGTGGAGTTTTGCAAAATATAGATTCCGAAGTGACGTAAAGCATCACCAGCACCCGCGACATGATAATTAACGGAAACGGACAGTAACAAGTCCGGGTATTGATGGGTCCGAGATAATCTACAGGTTCTCTCCAAAGTATTTTTATTTTCAAGTCAAGTAAAATAGCTGAAAGTTTAAAACTAATATTTCAGAATCACAGTTTTGAAAAGAAACTATATACATACTATATGAAGGTAACAGACTATAGATCTTTCAGGTAATTCAATGTGAACTTGAAATGATTTTGCTTTCAAATAGCTAGGTTGGTGGTGTATATTAAGCAGTCTCAATTGGTACCATCTACTCTGAGACCATCTATGTAAATGTTTATTTCCCAGTTTTTCTCGGGAATTCCCTGTATTTCCCAGGAATTCCCTGTATTTTCCGCCGTCCTGGAAAATATGAGTATTTCTCGCTTTTTTGCCAACCCTGTTTTTTTTTTTTTTAAGTTTTTTTTTTTATAATCTACGATAAACAATCAATTTCTTTGTTGCACAGGTCTTTCAAATACAGAAATAAATTATGTATGGTTAGCTGAAGCTATAACAGAAACGTTAAAGTGTTGAATTTTACGATTTTCATATATTTATTATGTTTCTAAAAATAGAACAGGTAGAAAATTTGATAATAACCACAATGTCCCTAATCTACAGAAATGTACCGAATGGTAATCTTCCAATGTCTCTCCTAAAATCACCGTATCATCCGCGAAATGAAGCAAAAGTAAATTTGTATCCTTAATGTTAAGACCAGAACTCGGCTTACCCTGTAGATATACCACCAAAACCTCAGTAAACAGAGAAATAATATAGGTGACAACGTTCACATTGGTTTAATCCAACTAAAACTTTGATACACGATAGTGTCGGGGTAGTTTGGTTTCACGTTGGACGTCGTGTGTCTGTCTGTCCACCTGTCATATGTCCGTCCGTATATCGTTTCCGGGTGATTTGTACCGTAAATATCAATGAATTTGGTGTAACTTTGTATGTACATTGATATTGTGGAGATCTGTTTGTGGGTTGCTACTGCGCAATTTTGTCAGATCTGCCCACGGAACTATAATGGCGGGGTATTATTGATTCACGTATTTATTTTCAACTGCGTGGAGAGCCATTTGTACAGTGTTCTCAGGGACTCCAGTCAAGGGCTGTATATTCCACTGGATCCAGGCTGTGTGGCGACATGTACAGCAGTTTGGTTTGGCGGCAACGTACCAACGACGATATTCGACAGTTGATGGCTCTGCCGTTCCTACCTGCAGGACACGTTCGACAGGCCTTCGACCACCTCAAGACAAAGGCCAACAGTCAACAGCGTCAGAGATTGGTTGAGTATATGGACTGGCAGTGGTTCCAGCATGCTGCCTCCTGGTGTGTGTTTAGACAGACTGTACGAACCAAAAATGATGTCGAAGGTAACCAGCTTCTAAGTTTAACATATATAAATGTCGAGACCTATTATCTGTTATCCCTGTTGCATTACTAGTTCAATTTGTGCAAGCTTCTATTTTTAACGGTCTTTAAGAAAATTTGTTTCAAGAACCAGCTAGTCTAGTCCAGGCACTGAATGAATAATAGTGTTTTCATTTTTGAATAATTATATCAATATACTTAAAGAGTATCGTTTAGGAACAAATTAACATATCAAAGTAATTCTCGAAGGATATCCATTATAGTCTTATTTCGATTAGACCAAGTGTAAGATCGTCGTGACTGAAATAAAAAATACAAAATCACAAAGTATCGGGACACTTTATCTACTAACCATACTTATCTTTAATTATGAAACAGTCCATTGTACTAATACTCAATATGTGCAAAATATTAATGACAAAGATCCGCACGGCGCACAACAAACGAAGACCGGTCACAAAAGCTCACCTTGAGCCTAGCTCAGGTGAACTAAAAAGGTATAGATTCGTTTATCAATATTCGTTGGAGGGCAACTTTTTTATCGCCCTTGCCGACCTCTCTTCAGCTGGAGATCGATAAACTACCTATAGAAGCCTCCAGCAAAAATACATTTGGCGAGGAAATTTAGAAGCAAGAATTAACTCCACAGAGAAGTTAGCCATTTTAGCATCAGTTTTAAGAACGTTGTATCATTATATCTCGGCAATACTTTGATTGGTGTGGGGCAGCACTTAAACCTGGTATGCATTGTTCTCAAGAGTCTTTCCATTTCACTGGCTGCTGATCAACAATATTTGAAGGTATAGTATCAGAATGCCTAGGATAATTAATAATGGTAGGGTACTTTAACTTCGGTTCGTAGAAATACCGGAACACACTGAAACACCAGAACACACCGGTGATTACCGGAACGCACTCAAAAATATTTTTTGTTTTTGCTTAATAAATAGTTTTTGAGGGGAATATGTGGTCCGTTTATATCTTCTATGTCTTATTTTGATCATTTGTAACATGTAAACATACCTTATAAACCTTAGCTCAGTTAACAGTGCTTGCACTAACTGTCAAAATCAGATAGTCCCAGGACTTCCTAGCTCTAATATCTGGAAGTCCTGGTGATCAAATTTTTTCACTTACTTTCAGAAATTCAACCTCAGTATTCTTAAACTCTCATTTATGGAGTGAAACCGCCATTCTTAAGCTAAATAACATAAATTCATTCTAAATTTTTGTAATAAATGACTAAATATCTTTAAAAGTTGGGAGTCCCAGACTTCCTGGCATTGATTTCGGAAGTCCCAGGGCAATTTTTGGGAGTCTCTGACTCCCAGACTTCCCTTAATGCAAACACTGCCGGTTAAGCATCAAATAATTAATATTATTATATGGCAGTGTGATCCGGTATATTTTTGTTATGATGAGTTTGGTATTAAAAAGTAATTAATCATAATAAATATTATGCACGGTATTAATTTTATAATAATGGGTGTTAGCTTGCATTAAATTTCATAAGGGAATACTAATGATGAGGGTGAACAATATATTGACATAAGACATTATAAATACATTATCATGGAAACCGGAACACATTTTTATAAAACACTGGAATGAGGTTAATTTACTGTATGCTAAGATCAAATTTATATAATTAAAAACATCCGACGCACAAACAGACTGTAATTAAGTTATAAAAAGGATCTTTAATAATATTAAATAAAAAAAAATAAATAAATAAAGTGTGTTCCGGTAATTATCAGTGTGTTCCGGTGTTTCGGTGTGTTCCGGTATTTCTACGAACCCCTTTAACTTCAACACCGCCCTGTGTTTCGTTGTTTTTCTTGTCCAGAAAGAATTATCCTCAAAACGCCACTTCGCCGTTAATTAGAAATAATGTCCCTTTACAACATCCAGAGCAGACAATTCCTGACACCACAGGATTTCAGAGAAAATTGCTTTTGTTTTTCTTGAAACACACAGTGCACCATTTACCTCCTCGGCTTATGTTATCTCATAGTCGTTTTTGATTGGACGACTAAAAAAGTACTATGTTTACGGAACGCAAACCAAAATAGAGGCGAAACAGACTGAAAACAAAGAAAGAAAAATCGCATTACAAACAATATTTTGTGATCTGAACTTACTCATGAATAAAACCCTACCTAAAATGGCGAATCCTGTTGAAATAATACAATGGTAATGTACAACAGTTGTACTTTCAATTATTTCAACTCACTAACACGTTTCGATATTTATGCTTTCGCTCAAAAGGTGATTCGTATTATCCGTTCCGGGTCCTTTCAGCCCAGAGTCGTTTCGGCCATGAGTCATTTCGGTCCTGGGTTGTTTCGGCCTGGGTCATTTCGGCCTGGGTCGTTTCGGCCCTGGGTCGTTTCGGCCGGGTCACTCTTATCACCGCACGACACCACAGGACACCGCAGGACACCTTTATTTTATATATGATACATTTTGACTTGAAAAATGTGTAAAAGTGTATTTTATATCTTTTATAGTACTTTGAATAGACATTGCTGAAAAATAGTTGTTCAGTATGTTATGGTTTTGCCTCAGTATGAATATCAATGAATATCACAGTGTTAAACATTGGAAATTGTTTCTATATGGTTTGTTGTTACAAAATTATTTTCATTTTACATTATATGCGACCTGTCACGTTAGCCCAAGGATAAAATATTATCTAACGATAAAATTTTATCCTTAGTTTCCAGCTGGCACCGCGCAAGTGTAATTGCATAGCAGCAAATACCTGCAATTCAATTTGCGACTCGTGGCAGGATTTCATGTTCAATCTAGATTAATAGTTATATACTTTTAATATGATTTGAATAGAAAAATAACTAAAACGACCATCTTCGCAGAATAAACAATATCATCATTAACTTTGTGATGACATCTATCAACAGCATGCGTCAGTTTGTTTGTTGGTGTTAAACGGATTAGGCGGTATATCATTAAGTAATCAGCAAACAAGCTTGCGGGTGTTCTCATAGTAAGTAATTACAGACAATTGACAGACATTAAAGAGTTTTAAGATAATTATACTTGTAACTTTTGATACCAAAATAGAAAAAAAGGATGGATGGATGGATGTACAGATGCACAGATGAACACAAGAGCGGTCGGACTTTTTACCATAATTCAGCAAGTTTAACAAATGAGCATGTTGAAACTTGTAATAAGGAACTTTAAATTAAATCCAGAATAAATAAGTTTCATAAGGAGCTGCTTTTGTGTTTTCATATTATACCTTTTTACACGTGTATGGATATTACTAATAGGTATCTGTGCTAAATATGACTGCGGTGTCCATTACATGTAGAGAGCAACCTTCGATGTGTACTTCAAAGATATAAAGTATCTTTGGCCAATATAAGAGACTGGAATACAAGTAATATATGTTTATTTTATTGTTTTTATGCATTGTACGGCATTTTTATTTCATCTGGTGGGTATTTTATAGTAAATAAATATGTCCTGCAGTGCCCGATACAGGTAGAGCGACCTCCCATAATAAATATGTGTACTCCAAAGACATAAGGTATCTTTGGCCAATATAAGAGTGGAATATAAGTAATATTTGTTTATTTTATTATTTTTATGCATTGAAAGGCATATTTATTTCATCTGGTGGGTATTTTATAGTAAATAAAGGTGTCTTGCAGTGTCCTGCGGTGTCTTGCAGTGTCCTGCGGTGATCAGTAGGACCTGTTTCGGCCAATTTTGGTAGGTCGTTTCGGCCTGACTTTTTTAAGTCCCCCTAGGTTACGGATAATAGGTAGAACAATTATTTGGTTGTTTGACGAAGAGTCTAGTGCTGTCAAAGGCCTTTTTTAAGTCCCTCTAGGTTAGGGGTGATAAATAGAACAATCATTTGGTTGTTTGATGAAGAGTCTAGTGATGTCAAAAGCTTTTAAGCCCTCCAGGTTAGGGGTGATAGAAGAATCATTTGGTTGTTTGATGAAAAGTCTGTGGGTATCATAGGTCGTGGTTGATAGGGTATATCCTTTTAATGTTATGCCTGTTTTGTCTCGGATATTCTATGTTATTTATCAAACATTAAAATTATCTTTCAAGTGAAAATAAGGCTTATAACATTTCATGTGAATCGGATGTCTAGAAAACGATTCACATGAAATGTCAAACTTTATAAGTGTTTTACACCAGTAAATGCGCAACAAAGTCCGATTGTAGTTTGATTACAGTATCTAACAATTCTGTATGCTGGCTCCAGACATCGCAGGTCACTGCATATTTACGATCTTTTACAGGAGAATTACAAGCAATGCACAACTCAGACATTATTTTAGAAGAACCTTTTGCAATCACAGAAAGTTACAAAGATGAATGATTCAAAGTTGTGTGAGTTTCACTTTAAATACAATACTGTCGGCATATAAAAGAGTTTCTTTAAACCAAAGTAAAACTGACCCTAACATTCTTACGTGCCATTAAAATTGTTGTACCTTTAAAGGACTCTCCGCCCGCCTTTCGCCGACAAAGTCACACGTCAAACCATACATGTATTTAATTAACACGCACGAGTTTCCACACTTCAATTAATCAATTAATACCTGGATTATCGCAAGGGATAAAAGACTAATTAAAGCTGGCCTGAAATTTCCCACCTTAATAAATTGATTACCAATTATCAAAACAAATATGACAATTAATCAATCATCACGAAAACATTGCTATATAATGCTATACCCACAGGGTACAGGGTGTACATTATCTATCTATCTATCTATCTATCTATCTATCTATCTATCTATCTATCTATCTATCTATCTCAACATTTACTTTACCCCCCCCCTCCCCCCCAAAATATTAACCCATGCCTATATACCCTACCATATTGAAATTGGGCCGAAATGACTCAGGGCCGAAATGACCCACCTACAAAGGCCGAAACGACCCACCCCCAAAATTGGCCGAAACAACCTGGCCGAAACGACCCAGGGCCGAAACGACCCGGAACCGTATTATCCATATTTTAATCGAGATAAATCCCCACAGAATAGAATAGAATATTGTTGTTAATGCCACATCTCGCAATAGAAATGTGGCATTAACAACAATATTCTATTCTATGTACTGGACTAAATAGAAATGATTTTCCTGTGCCAGATTGACCGGTCAGAATGATGTTGTATCCCTCCGGAATCCTTTCCACTAGTCAAAGAATTGATGTAGACACAATCCGTAGTAAAAAATTTTCGTCCAATCAAATGTCACTTACGAGCACAACCAAAGATTTCCGTAGAATCCGTAGGGTGAGGTAAAGGTGCACTGTGCATTTTAAAAAAAAAACAAGAGCAATTTTCTCTGAAATCCTGGCGTTTTGAGGAAAATTCGTTCTGGACAAGAAAAACAAAGAAACACAGGATGGTGTTGAAGTAAAGTGCTCTACCATTATTTATTATCCTATAGAGGATTCTGATACTATAGACCTTTTTAAACACTATGTCACACAATAAACATCATTCGAAACCTCTCGGTCTTAAACTCACGAGTACGTTCTGGCCTCGTTCCTATTGGATGGCAGAAAGTTGTTGTTTACTTCATTCCGGGTCGTTTCGGCCCAGAGTTGTTTTGGCCCTGAGTCGTTGTGGCCCTGGGTTGTTTCGGCCTGGGTCATTTCCACCCTGGGTTGTTTCGGCCAATTTTGGTGGGTCGTTTCAGCCTGAATTTTTTTAAGTCCCCCTTGGTTACGGATAATAGGTAGAACAATCATTTTGCTAGGAGATGAAATTTCTATATATTTGAATAGGCGTGTTTTCGGAATGAATGTCGCTTTTAATTATTACTTTAATTAATTAAATCAAGGATGAAATGTCTGTCTGGCTGGCTACCTGCCTATGTATCTATTTATCTGCCTGTCTATCAGTCTGTCTGCCGGACTGTCAGTCGGGCGGTCAGACGGACAGTCAGTCATTTCAGCCCAGAGTCATTTTGGCCCTGGGTTGTTTCGGCCTGGGTCGTTTCGGCCCTGGGTTGTTTCGGCCAATTTTGGTGGGTCGTTTCGGCCTGAATTTTTTTAAGTCCCCCTAGGTTATGGATAATAGGTAGAATAATCATTTTGCTAGAAGGTGAAATTTCTATATATTTGAATAGGCGTGTTTTCGGATGAATAATTGCCGCTTTTAATTATTACTTTAATCAATTAAATCAAGGATGAAATGTCTGTCTGGCTAGCTACCTGCCTATGTATCTATCTATCTGCCTGTCTATCTGTCTGTCTGCCTGTTTGTCTGAGTGTCAGTCAGTCGGAAGGTCGGTCGGACAGTCGGTCGGTCGACCTATCTATGTGGGTGTCTTCCTTTATCTCAAAGGTCATTCATTTTAAAATCTATTCAAAGGCGTCAGAAGTGTTTTTTTTCTGAAGCTGAAATGGATAGTTCTGGATCAGCTGACTCATTATTTCAGTTTCATGACACCTGAATATTTTCAATAAACTCTCCCATCATAAACTATGGAAGGGTCCATTGTATAGTCAAAGGGGTGTTATACAGATGTGATAGTTGATTTATTAAGCATAAAGGGGTTAAATTTTACTAAGATGAAGCAAGACACAGTTTTAGCCACAACATGAGAAAATGTACCTTCTGACATGTGCGCCCAAAGAAGTGTTTTCTTATGGATTGGAAAGTCATGACAGCTATACTTATAGTGAGAAACTGATTAACCCTTAAGGCACCAATTGCTACTGCAGCAAACAACACTTTTATTTTGTGTTTTATTATTATTATTCATAGAAAATAAGTCTCCCCATACTTCATTACAGTGCAAATTATGTATTTTTTTTTTTTTATTTCCTTTTGAATCACACAGCCCATTCTGGTTACTTTGAAAATCGAATACCGCTTAAGCCGGTGCTAGAGGGTGGGGGTTGGGTGGGGTGCATATACAGTCTCGCAAACTACCTTGTTGCATATGAATACTTAATAAAACCCGAGTTTTCGATTTTCGTCCTCTTATGTGTTCTTTTTTTCCAAAGACAACCTTTTAGATTTTTAATGACCTTTCATGTGAATCGTCTGCCCAGCAATGAAATGTCAGGACATTGAAATGTCAGGACATTTTCGATGAAAAATAAAAAAAAATTAGAATATTGTCTACTACAAATTTTGCTTGGCGCATTAAGAGTTAAATAACTCACATGAAATGTCAAGACCTTTTTTCTATGAAAAATCTAAAAAAAAATAAATAAAACAAAAACAAAAAAACAAACAACCAAGAACGTGGTCTGCTATGAATTTTGCTAGGCACTTAAAGGGCTAAATGGTGCATTTTTCCCTAATCAGTGAGGCAGTTGGAAACAAACTTGGCACAACTGTTCCTTGAGTGTTTATCTTTATTTTATGTACATCATTGATTCTTGGCTTGTCCTTTACTGAGTTCATGTTTTTGTTTGTTTTTGTTTTTTTTTTGTTTTTTTGTTTTTAATGTAAAGTTTTAATGATATTACATGTATTGCCTAAAGGGATATTATTGCCTTAAGAGATGAAGAAAGTTGTGCTTTGTAGAATTTGTCTTGGTGGAAGTTTCATTAGCCGTGAAGCCTTGGTGTTTGAGAAACGGAGGTAAACGCAAAGACTGAACATTGTTGACGCCAACACAACGATGCCAATGATGCCGGAAAGTGATCCCTGTGTCGCTCCTGCTTGCTAAAGCAGTCGTGACAAAAATGAAATCTTTAACAAAATCTCCACCAAAAGCACTAAATGGACTTCACCGAAATAATGTAACATAATCTTTGGGTGACCCTCTATCAGTTTTATATTGCATTAAAATTAAAATAATTTGGTTGCAAAGGGTATCGCTCAGCAAAACTGCAGCAGATGACATTCCATTTGTTTTTTTTTTTATTATTATTTTTTTTTTTCAGAGAAAATAAGATACAGGCAGAAAATTTACATGAAATGCAAAGCCTTATTTTCTCTGAAAAATGAAATTAAAATGCTGTCTGCTGCAGTTTTGTTTGTATGAGTTGTCTATGACTTAGTCAACACTGTTAAGGTCACATCAAGCTGGTCAGTTAATCTACTCACATTTTTCCCCGTCAGACTTTGTCCTCTAAGGGATAAACCAGTTCTTGTGCACATACTTTTGCCAGTAACTGACAATGCCTTTCTTGAATCAGCGGAAGGGGGAGAATGACAGCAGAAATGATTTCATGACCAATCACCACGAAATCTGTCCGAGCTGGGATTGGAATTCGCAACCCCTGGATTACTACTGACTCAGCTATGGAGCCTGGCTGCTGTTGTACATTTGGAATTAGCACTTTATGGAATAAGTATGACAAAGCAGGGTTTGAAGTTTAATAATGGTTTATTAATTTATTTATTTAATTATTATTCAATATAAACTGCATGTCATGTGAATCATTACATGAAAAAAAGTGCTTTAACCCTTAAAGCACCAATCACAACAATTGTCGTCTGCTTTGTCTTCTGCTTGTGATTTTAAAAGTCATTTCTGCAAACAGTGTGGACCCAGATCAGACTGCTCCTTTAGGAGCAGTCTGATCTGGGTCCACACTGTTTGCCGGTACGCAAAAAATAGCTTTGAGAAGTCTGAAAGAATATTCAGCAGACGACATATACAGACGACATTTTCAGATGCAGTTTTTCTTGGCGCTTTAAGGGTTGACACACATCTGCACTATCTGACCATGTCCTAATTATCCACATATAGAATTACTGGACACCGCAAAAGATATTGATGAAGAGGAAGGCCTTAAATTGCTGATTCTGAGGTGAGAGGATACAACTTGAGATTTTGCTGCCAATTTTCAAAAGGGAGACAACTTTTGTGACTTCCTGTTTGTTTGCTTTCCTGCACACATACCCCCTTCTGGAAAGAGGTTTACTCTGTAAGGAAAGAATTTGCTCCCTTTGGGAGCAAATTCTTTCCTTACAGAGTAGACCCCTTTTAAGAAGCGGACAAAAACATTTGGACACAGTTGCCTCCCCTGAAAGCGTATTGATTCCCCTTACATCCCCTTAGATGGCACTTTAAACATGTCTATTTTTTCTATTGCTTGTATTCATTCAAATCATCTCATTTAGAGACAAATGAAATATCAAACCCAACTTTCATGGAAAGTTAACCCTTTAAACACTACATTGTTTGTGCTGAGGTTTTACGGCCATGTCAACCCATTAGGGTCATATCAAGCATGGTCAGTTTACCTAACCACGCTTTTTCCTTGGCAGGAGTCCTTCAAGTGTTTAACCAGTACTTGTGCCAGTTTTACACCAGAAACTAAAAAGCAGAAACAAGGTCCTTGCATAAGCTCGGGATTTGCTCATCCATCCATGTGTGCAGCCACAATTTTTTAACTTCTTCTTCTAGCCACGAAAGCAATTTGTGACTAATATTGTAGAAATGCAAAATTTACGTCATTTGGCCATTTTGACAGAGAGCCACGGCAACCAAAATGTCCCATATGTAATGGAAAAAAATGATTATATTCATTCAAATGTCTTTTTCTAAAAAACTACTTCTACAGTTGTAACCAAATTGCATCAAAAGCCTCCTTGAGACAAGAATTTTCAAGTTGTGCAAATTATCATGTGAATAGAGATCTGGTTGTTTGGTTTGGAGTTTAAGGGCCCAGTCAACACTTTTAAGGTCATCTAGAGCCAGTCAGTTTACCTAACCACACTTTCCCTGGGCAGACTTAGTCTTTAGTCCTCTATGTGATAAACACATTCTTTCAGTAAATTCATAAGAAACTAAACTGTCCTTAAAGCAGTGGAAGTGAAAGAATGACCATAGACATGAAATAGAGAAGGCTCAGATCTGTCTGTGGCTCCGCACATCTAGGCTTTCTCTGTATGTCAGTACATTCTACAATATCCAGTTATTCTGCAGAAGGACACCAAGGGCCCAGATTAGACTATGCAAATTGATATGGGATATGGGCTTCTGCCATTCCTGCTTACTGACGTTTTCATAACTGTGCATACAGTAATATTCATATTTGATAAATACTATAGCAAAATGTTTAATGTTATCAATGATTCCAAAATTGTTTCATAACAGCAATATCAATCCAATAAATACACATTATTACTACAGGGACATGATCTGACACAACCTGCTACATCAAGTGGATAGTCAAGAGATTGAAAGATCAAACCAGACTCTCGGGAGCAAATTCTGGGAAGGCACAGCTCAAGATAAGGCACTTTTTCAATCAAAAAGTATCAATATTTTTTCTTATTTTTCCATGATAACATATGTTGTGGGTACTCATTTGCTTCTAACGAGTACCGTAACAACCCTTACGGGACAGACAGGCCTTTGCAATCAGTGTAGACCCAGATCAGACGCCACAGAATGTGGCGTCTGAACTGGGTCTACACCGCTTGCCATACATACAGCAATATTTTAGACACATCAAGAGGTAGTAGAATGGACTATTTCAACTTTTAGGACAAGTATGGTAAGTAGATAAGGTGTCACAATACTAAGGGTAAATACGGTACTCATAACCTTTGTTTTCATGAAGAAATAAAAGTATTTGAGTCACAATGTGAGAAAACGTACCTTCTGACATGCATTCAAGGAAAACTCAAATAAGCCTGCACATTCATGCAATCTGATCAGACTCTTCATTGCCCGCATGAAGAAACTTTGCATCCTTGGCTGTCCAAAATGTGCCCAGTGAAGAGTATGTGTGAATGCTAATCTGAATCTTCCCTGGGCACACGTCCAAAGGTACATTTTCTGACATCGAGGCTCATTATATTTGATACTCTTATCTTGAGCTATGATAACATTACGAAAGCACACCTATTCATATATATTGAAAATTTCACCACCTAAAACTAAACGTTTTGAGGTAAAACTTCTGATATTTTTTTCATATTTCTGCTCAAAACATAGATTGTGGGTACTCGTTAGAACTGCCTCAGCGAGGCGGTTCTAACGAGTACCCACAATCTATGTTTTTGAGCAGAAATAAGAAATATAATGTATACCCCTGTAAACCCCAGTTTTACTATATAATATTGAGGTTTAAGGGGGTCAAAATTATATAGGCATGTTTTCATGATAAACTGCTCAGAGTGTGCATATTTGTATATGCTGGGCATGTGCACTTTCATACGCTTGGGTAGGTTTTTGACACAATCATAATTCGAGGGTTGAGCGCAAGACCGTAGTAACTCAAACATATTTTTGAAACCCTTGTTTAGGGCAACTTTGACCCCTTTGTAAACAATGCAAATTTAGGTGCCATTGCTCATACGAGCAATGGCACCTAAATTTCCATTGTTTACAGAAAGATATGTTGTAATCTTCATAATGCCTTCATGGTGAGGAGATTAAGTATTGGGAAAAACAACCATCTGACTTGCTACAGTCTTGCGATCAACCCTCGAACTGAGCCAGCACATGACAAAACCTATGATAAGACCTGTGTAACCAGTAAAGACTTAGATCAGCCTCTACATCCACTCAGTATAGCAAGGGTTCTCATTCATCCCTCTTTGGATAGCCTGGAGGTTATATAATGCACAGGCTATCAGTGATGACTCTGATCAGACTGCAGAATGTGCAGGCTGATCTGAGTATGCACTGGCCACTCAAGTCTTATTGCAGGTTTTATTGTGCGCTGGCTCAGTTGACAACTACGCTTTCCTCTTTAATTACATGATGATGGAATGAGTCTCAGACTATGACAGTGCCAGCCTAAACCTTTCATCTGTGGAGTTTGACACTAGTATTCTTCCCTGCTAGTGGCAACTTTTATCGTCTGCTGATAACCTTTGCAAACAGTTTGGACCAATCAGGCCCAACAAAATGTCAGGCCTGATCTGGATCCAAACTGTTTGACACTCTGATGGTATTCCTGAAAGATGTTTTTGAAAATTTAAAAAAAAAATCCACAGACGACAAAAATACATGCAATATTATCCAGCATGCAAAGAGTTAAAAGGTTGATGCCTGTTGTTAGGTCTTTGATTAGGCCCTCTTTGGTTCTACTATTATGCTTTCGACAGCATTCAGAAAGTCATTGCTTGCTTTTCACAGAAGAAGTAAAGTTCCAAACTTTTGTCATGATTTAATGCAAAACCATTTGTCATAACTATCAATGCACAAAAATTTTTATTCTAGTCATTGTTTTTTTAAAAAATCAAATATTTTCACTTGTTCCCATAGTAAAAATGAGAGCAAATAATGCAGGAATCTGTAGGGTATGTGTCTTAGAGGCAGATTTTCAACAAGTTCCACTTGTTCATTTTTTCTGAAATTTTCACAATGTTGTTGTGAAACATCAGTAATTCAAATTCAGCAAAGAAAAGTAAAAAAAATATTTCCTAAGACAAAAATTCCAAAAAATCATTTTACGATAGAAATTGCATAGGTCAGGCCAATTTTTGGTCGTAAATTTAATTTTAGGGTACATACTTGAGAATCAAACACAGAAACAGAACAGACAAATGGTTTCAGATAAGATATGGTCAATCAGAACAAAATATTTTCATTTAAAATAAAACACCATGCAAAAAACGTCTTTCCGAGTGATGTCAAAAGGACAGTAGTGGTTTTCTTTAATTCTGTCTGTCAGCGTCTGTGGAGTTTGACACTAGTACCGTATTCTTCCTTGTTTCATGACTGATTTAACATGATACATCTTTTTCTGTGATGTTTCACTGCATGAGCTAGGCAGCCTGTAAGTGAGCCGAAGGTCTTTTTGCATGTTTTGCAACATTTGAACCTAGTGTGAGGGTTTGGTGCTGATGAAGTCAATTTAAAACCCTCTGGCCCAGATGTTCAAAGCACAGTTAGCTTAACGAGCTTGTTAATGACAAACTTGTTAACTGTTGTAGCTAAGGTATTTTCAAATACATTGATATTTATGCTGCAAAAATGTGAGTAGCTGTTGCAATGCAAAAGCTAGTCACACTTTTTTTCAGCAAAAAATATCAGTGTATTTGCCATATTTCAAGACAGAAATTTTAATGTCACATTAGTTAATGACTTCATTAAGTTTTGAACAACTGGGCTCTGGCAGGTTTTGCTACTGGCCATTCTGAGACAGTGGTTCTGGTGTTGTTCATCCTTTGTGGGGCCTTGTGGCTGCAAGATGTAGGGCTGTTTTCTTATTTGGTTCTGTTATTTTGTTTGTTTGTTTGTGTTGAGGCTTTACGGCCCAGGTAACCCAATGGGGTCATGTTGAGCACGGTAAGTTTACCTAACCACACTTTTACTGGGCAGGCTTAGTCCTCTAAGTGGTTAACCAGTATTGTGCACATTCTTTTGCCAGAAACTGACAACTGCCCTTCTTGAATCAGCAGAAGGGAGAGAATGACCATAGAAAATATTGCATAATCAAATCTCCACAAAAGAATGTTGCCGACCTGGCTGGGATTGAACCAGCAACTTCCTGATCACCAGTTGGATGCTCATCCAACTGAGCCATCGGGTCGGCTCCTTTTCGTTGTTCTGCTGCATGTATGCTGTCCATCATGGTTTGCTCTTCCCCTTGGTATTAGAGTTAAGAGTTTTATGGCCCAGTCAACAATGTTAAGGTCATGTTGAGCTGGTCAGTTAACCTTATCACACTTTTTCTAGGCAGGTTTAGTCCTCTAATTGTTATTGGTAGACTATGTTCTGTGATTGTACCACTTCCTGGACATCTTAACTATGTTGTCACTTATAGTGTTGCCATGATAAAATATTGAAGAAGATGTCTAGGAAAAAATAAAAATGTTGTATAAATGTTCTCTGTATGAAAGATTAAAAGTTGTACAAAATGATATTTAAAAATATCTATGGCATTGAATATTATAGTGTTCTAGAGTGCCAATAATAACCCATTTCACATTCAAGTCCTCTAAGCGGTTAACCCGTACTGTGCACATTCTTTCACCAGAAACTGACAACTGCCCTTCTTGAATCAGCGGAAGGGAGAGAATGACTGCAGAAAATATTTCATGATCAATCTCTACAAAAGAATGTTGCCAACCTTGACGGGGGTTGAACCCGCAACCTCCTGGTCTCCAGTTGGATGGCGCAACCAACTGAGCCACCGAGGCCGGCTAGTATACATGAAACTGTGTCCAAAACCCAACATACAACATGTAGCAACAGGGCTGAATAACACAAATTGTAACTTTTAGTGTGTGTGCGTGTGCCTGTGTTTTTCAGAGTAAATAAGACAATATTTCTTGTGCTTCACATAAAATTTTGAGCCTTACTTTTTAGTAATATATATACTTCAGAATGTTGTCTGCTGCATTTGTGAATGACAGTTCAACCTTTACCATTCTGTAGACTAATTTCAGAAGACAACTAATTATTGTTTTCTTATTTTCTTCTAGAAAATAGATTTTGGCATTTTAAGCAAATTGTCTCCTTAGCAAACTTTTACCTAGCATGCTAAGCATTAAGGGTCAATTACTAAAGCATCCTAAACTCTTGACTGTTCAAGCGTTATCTGCCTGCATGGGAACCACTTCCTTATCTGATACCAGACTGATTTCAAAATCTGGTCCTGTTAAAGTTTCTTATGATAGAGAACTGTATTCCAGTCCACTGGGTATAACACAACCTCGAGACTGATTACAGAACTCATTATTCATTACCCATCAATTCAGATCATGTTTCCAATCACTGTATCACAGTCTGTTTGATTTATATCTGGTCTCTGGTATAAACTTTAACCATTTAATTTGAACATGCTTCAGTCCACTTCATCCATCTAATCTCAGACTTCTTACACAATGATATTTTCACACTAAATGTAATTTCAGCCTAATTTCTTATGACTAGATCCCAATCTATTTGATTTGTAAAAACTTCCATATCTAGCCATCTTTCATAATGTTCCTTAAACTCTTCTGTGAGTTCAACTTTCTGTCCTAGAACACTTAAGATACAATTGTCTACTGGTTTAAAGTCAGGATCGGCTCCATTTGAGCCATACCTGCGGTTGTTAAATCTGTCAACACAAGCTCTTAAGGCACATTCTTCTGCTTGGAAATCCCAAGGCCGAGCATCCATATCTACAAAGAAAACATGAACACGTTATCAACAGAACAGGAAATTATGGCCATACTGGCACTAATGGAAGCTACATGTACACATATCTCCTTGAAACTAACACAGGCATAGCTCCTGATAAGAGATCCATTAATCTTTTTCTTATTTCTGCATGAAAACATATTTTGTGGGTACTCATTAGAAGCACCTTGCAGAGTACCTACAATAAATATATTCATGGAAAAGTAAGAAACATATAGGTACTTTCAGTTTTACAATAATTTACCTAAATATTCAGACACTTTAATTTGTTTCCGAATTTATCCTAAAACTACATTCAACTGCTTGCTGATATACCTAAAATGGTAAACAATGCAGACTATGGCTGATTTGCTTCTCTGATCTGGGACAGAGCTTCAGGTAATGGGAGAAGAGAGGTGACAATTTAGAACATTTTTGTTATATATGCACCAATACAACTTATGGGTACTCATTGGTAATTCCACTAAATACTCACAAGATATATTTTTGTGCAAAAAAAAAAATAGTGGTAAAGATTAAGCATCTTACCATTTCCATATGCCCAGTCATCATTGAGTCTGTGTCTGACTTTCTGATATATCGCTGACATCGTCTTCATGTTTGACTTCCTCCACTGACGACCAAGATATTTTGTTTGCATTTTCAATAGTTTCAGGATGTATAGCTGCATCATGGCATGTCGCACCTTGAGAGCCCGCTTCAGTATTGGTGCCGATTTAAAAACTACTAACATCTGTAATGCATGTACAAAGACAATTATTGAGAATGTTGGACACAGCTACAGTTTCTCAATGGTAAAATCCTACTTTTACTTCCATAATCTTAGCCCTAAATCCATTTCAGATTGAATAAACTCCCCACACTATGTACTGGAAGAGTCCAATTTCAATTTTAGGTTATGTCAGGTTATGTGATTTATATATTCCTGGAGAAAAATGACTAAACTATTTGCAAACAGTGAAGACCCTAATCAGATGCTGCCCATTTTGGTCTGCACTGTTTGACACTTACCCTTTGGCAGGTCTCCAGACTAGAATGGGTTTAATAAAGAAAATACATGAATTTACATTTAACACAACCATCACAAATTAATCTGAAGTTTCAGTACCCCAAGTTAACCAAGTTTTAATTTTTATCAGGGCCATAATTCATGTCAAAAGTGATATTTTGTTTTTGTTTGGTTTTGTTTAATTTGGAGTTTTACGGCCCAGTCAACATGTTGAGGTCATGTCCAGCCAGTCAGTTAACCTACTCACACTTTTCCTGGGCAGGCTAAGTCCTCTAAGCAGTAATTTGTTTGTTTGTGTTGAGGTTTTACGGCCCAGTCAACCCAATGGGGTCATGTCGAGCGCAGTCAGTTTACCTAACCACACGTTTACTGGACGGGCTCAGTCCTCTAAGCGGTTAACCAGTATTGTGCACATACTTTCGCCAGAAACTGACAACTGCCCTTCTGGAATCAGCGGAAGGGAGAGAATGACCATAGAAAATATTTCATGATCAATCTCCACGAAAGAATGTTGCCGACCTTGGCAGGGGTTGAACCCGCGACCTCCTAGTCTCCAATCGGACAGCGCATCCAACTGAGCCACCGAGGCTGGCTCTCTAAGCAGTGAACCAGTACCAGTACTTCGTGCACATACTTTCACCAGTATCTGACAACTATCCTTTTTGAATCAGTGGAAAGGAGTGACAGACCAAAGAAATCATGCATGATCAATCTCCACAAATTTAGTAGAGGATTTAAATAAGATTTTTTTTTTTTTTAATCAGGACTGATAATGTGCATCATATGAAACTGGGCCACACTACCAGCCACTATAGGTCAGTTCAGTCTGGACTAGTGAGGGTCTGCAGTCTACCTACACAATGCTGGAATCATGGCAACAAGTACAGACCCTGACATGGTGAAGCTGAACTTTGTTTTTTGTTGCTTTTTTTTTTTTTTTTTCCATAAATGGGGCAGTGAAGGTGTCCCATGTCTTACCATAGTTCTAGAATGTTTCCACTTGGTCAGTTTATTGAGAATACGTAATAAATTTATACATGAGAATATATTCCTCCAGCAGTAGGGTTGGTTGTCTCCCTTCTCCTGTAAAAAAATAACATTTATAGTTAGAATTTGATTTCAAGGTATCACTTAACCATTAAAGTGCCAACCAAAATTGCAGAAGACAATATTCTAAAAAAGTTATTGCTTTTTGCAAGAAAATAAAGCTTGTCCTTTTATGTGAACAGTCTGCTAGCAGACAAGCAGACTGTTTATATGAAATGACAAGCTTTATTTTCTTGGAAAAAGAAATAACACAATGCCTGTTGCTAGACAGGACAGCTCACCTGCACTTGCACTTGTGTATCAGATCTTAAAACCTTTGACACAAAACTTTAACATACCAGAAATGTGTCCAAAGGAAAAGTTTGCTTGTGTTGAGGTTTTACGGCCCAGTCAACCTAGTGGGGTCATGTCAAGCGCGGTCAGTTCACCTAACCACACGTTTACTGGGCAGGCTTAGTCCTCTAAGTGGTTAACCAGTATTGTGCACATTCTTTCGCCAGAAACTGACAACTGCCCTTCTTGAATCAGCGAAGGGAGAGAATGACCATAGAAAATATTTCATAATCAATCTCCACGAAAGAATGTTGCTGACCTCAGCAGGGACTTAAACGAAAATTGCTAACGCCAGATGCGGACGGACACAGGTAACACTATATGCCCCTTCCACCATTCTTCGTATGGAAGGGGCATAAAAATTTCTTCGTATGGAAAGGGCAAAAAAATTTCTAAGTCCATGACCTTGACCTCTAGGTCATAAGCAGGGGTACGGATAGTGCTCCATAAAATTTTGGATCAACATCTATAACCAAACCAAATATAAACTGAATCCATCTCAGGATTTAGAAAATATAAGGTCTTAAAAACTGTGACGTAAAACTTAAACATTTATGCTAATGCCGAAGCTGCCGCCAATGCTGGGGAAAGTGCAATAGCTCTTCCTCTACTTTCATATAGGCGATCTAAAAGTTATTAAACAGTGCTGTCTGCTGCAATTTTGAATGGTACTTTGTGGGGAATGTTAACTTTCAAGGGAAGCAACTCTGACAAAAGTGTTTTGCCTCCTTCCTGAAAAAGGATTCACTCTAAAAGGAAAGAAATTGCTCCCCTTAAGAGTAATTTTTTTATTTGCTCCCCTTGAGAGCAAATTCTTTCCTTGTAGAGAAAAGTTCTTTTCAAAAGGGTTTGGTGTGCAAGAGAGTAAACATGAAAATATAGAAGTTGTCTCCCTTGTATCTAATGGCAGAAAAACTACCCAAACAACATTGCAGATAGGTTTTTCCATTGAAGAATAAAGGTAACAGATCACTCTTTTTGTTTCTTTGTGTTGAGGTTTTACGGCCCAGTCAACCCAATGGGGTCATGTCGAGCGCGGTCAGTTTACCTAACCACACGTTTACTGGGCAGGCTTAGACCTCTAAGCGGTTAACCAGTATTGTGCACATTCTTTTGCCAGAAACTGACAACTGCTCTTCTTGAATCAGCGGAAGGGAGAGAATGACCAAAATCTTTCAAAAGTGAAGTGGATGACTTACCAGAGCATCAGCTGTTAGCTCAGACTGCTCCCCTACAACACATGTTGGAAAATCCAATACTGGAATACTGAAATAAACAAACACAGTCAAGCCATGACTTGAGAAAAAGGTCCTTAACCCTTAAAGTGCCAAGAAAAACTGCATCTGAAAATGTCGTCTGTTTATGTCGTCTGCTGAATATTCTTGCAAACTTTATCAAACCTACTTTTGCATACAGGCAAACAGTGTGGACCCAGATCAGACTGTTCCTGGGTCCACACTGTTTGCAGAAATGACTTTTAAAATCACAAGCAGATGAGAAAGCAGACGACAATAGTTGTGACTGGCACTTTAAGGGTTAACCCTAATAGTGCCAATCACAGCCACAGCAGATGACAGTTTTGATTTTCTTTCTTTCAGAGAAAACAATTCATATAAATCATCTGCCAAGCAGACAATTCACATGTTATACTAAGACTTATTTTCTCTGAAAAATAAAAAAATATTATAAATTGTTCTTATCTGCAGAAAGTTTAGGCAAAGCCAAATTCAACACCTCAGATAAGAAGGATATTGTCTCTCATAATAAAGGGATACCATCTCTTTTAATAAAGACAGTTCATCTCTCACAATTAAGAGATATAGAGTTTATTTGGTTGTTTTGATCGATTACGCAGAAATAATTCACTAGTGTTCTAAGGCTTGTGCGTTAAAAACGAGTGAGTGAAGCGAACGAGGTTTTTACAAGCCAACCTTAGAACACGAGTGAATTATTTCTCCGTAATCGATCAAAACAACCAAATAAACTGTTTATTACATTTTCATCCATGTTTTACCTTTGAATTTTTACATTCAGCCGTTATGATTTCCTACCAAAATAGTTCCAGTCAGTGCATGAATTTCAAGAGGCGTGGTTTAGTTTGAAAATCAGTCGCCATCTTGTTTTCACTTTAAAGCAAAAATCATCTTGTGCTTGAGATACATACAAAAAAAATTTGAACTGGATTATTAAGAAAATCATACTTTATATTTGTATTGCAGGTCTTACCTCAAAAAAGCCAATTGGACGTGAAAATTGCAGTCTGATTTCCATGATTTTATCAAATTTTCCACAAAAAGTCAACTATTGTTATTGTTATTACCAACTATGTCAGCAGCGTTGCCTAGCAATTATGACATCAAAACGTTCAAAATGAAATAATTCACTCTGTGAACTACTGATTACAATTCACCCATAAATCTCAGTAAATCACTGCTGAAAATGTAATAAACAGTCTATAATAACAAAAAGCGTAGTCTCTCTATCATGATAATAAAAGGATATTTCTCTCTCATAATAAAGGGATACTGTATCTCATAATGAAGGGATATGATCTCTCCATATCTTATGAAATGTAGAACTCTGTTTTCAGGGTAAAAATAATGACTGGATTTTAAAATGCTGTTTTAAGGACCCCAATATGGACCAAACATATATTTATAGTTTGGAGCTGCATCAGAATTAACCCATTTAAGCCAAGCGTCCCATAAAAGGGACATTGGCAAACAGTGTAAACCCAGATCAGATTGTAAAAACCCAGATCAGATGCGGCATCTGATCAGGGTCTACACTGTTTGCATTAAGTTCAGAAATTGCTATAAACATGATCATAATAAAATCTAACCAGGCCCCTTATACAGGAAATGGACCTGTCCAAAGAGCTAAACTAGAAGAATTCATTTGGCATGAATTCGGCATAAATGGGTTCAGGGTGAGTTTTTGAGTGAGTAAAACAGATTAAAGACAGTTCCTCTATTGTAATTCTTCTCTGTGCATCGTTGATTTCATATGTAGTGTTTTGTCATTATTTGTTCCTCATCTCTCCTTCTTTTGGTGTCTTGGTAGGGCTGTACTTCATGACTGTGGCATTTCCTGGGTATCTTCACTTATATTTTTGCCAGTAGCAGATCAAATATTTAACGCTTAGCATTCTGGGTAAATTTTTCAGCAGACATCATTCTGAAATATTTTTCTTGTTTTTCCCAGAAAACAGGTTTTGACATTTCATGCAAATTGTCTCCAATCTCCAATGGAGACAATTTGCATGAAATGTCAAATCCTGTTTTCTGGGAAAAATGAGAAAAGTATCATCAATTTGCCATCTGCTGAATTAACTCAGAGAGTGGTAAAGATTAATGCTTCGAATTCAGAAGGTAACAGACTACTCTCCTGTGTTTTAGGGAATGAATTATGAGAATCAAGAACATATCATAGCATCACACTACCCATGTTTAGAAATCTAAACTAAGAGACGAGACGTAAAGTCAGATAACATACCTTCGGACATGTGTGCCAAGGGAAGATTCCAATCAGCCAGCACATTCACAGTCTGATCAGAATTCACTGGACACATTTTGGATAGCTAAGGATGCAATGTTTCTCCATGTGAACAATGAAAACTATGATTAGACTGCAGGGATATGTAGGCTGATTTGAGTCTTTGTTGGGTGCAGATGTTTTAACCCTTCTCTTGCTGAGCACGACATGCCCTATCTTAGCAAACAGTGCAGATCCAGATCAGCTGGCTTCTGAAGAAGCCAACTGATCTGGATCTGCACTTTTTGTCATTAAATATGTGAATTTCTATCAAAAACCCGGATCAAATAATTTGATTGGCTGGAAATTAGAAGTGGGCGTGGCATCTTAATTTATTCAGCATGACAAGGGTTAAGGTATTGTTTTCTTATGTTGTGGCTGAAATCTTTTATACTCACCTGTTTTTGGCAGTGATGTAAGAGACAATGTTCTGATTGAAAAACTTGAGGACTAGTGGTATACAGTTGGCAAACACAAGATGCTGACTCATAAACTCAAACTGGAAAACAGAAGACATTCAGGTACATCTCTATAAAGAAATTCACTGTGTCTCCAACTGATGAACAGGTTCAAAAATGTCTTTTTAGGACCTGGAGATCCCTCTAGGACATAGCTCCAGCTAAGGCACTTTTTTACAACCAAAAAGAACTGATATTTTCTTATTTCTCCACGAAACATAGATTGTGGGTACTCTGACATCAGGAGCACCTTACAAGGTTGTGGCTCAGCAAGGCACTTCTAATGAGTAACCACAATCTGTTTTCATGGAGAAATAAGAAAAACATTATGTGAATATCCTATCTTATCTGGAGCTATGTATATAAGGAGCTTTTTTTTTAACACGATCCATTTTTTACTTCTTGGCCCAGATGCTCAAAGTATCAATAGCTTAACAAGTTCGTTAATGGTCAAAATGTTAACTGTTGTAGTAAGTACAATATCTAATTCACACAGGTATTTTTGCTGAAAAATGTGAGTAGCTTTTGCATTGCAAAAGCTACTCACATTTTTCAGCAAACAAATATCACATATATTTGCCATATTTCAAGATAGAAATTTTAACATTAGCTAAAAAAAATTGTTAGGGTTTGATCAACAGGGCCTGATTGCTATCTTCTTCATTAACTTTCTAGACTAACAAGTCTGACTAAAATGTTTCAGATGAGCATACAAGGGCTTTTCTGATCAATGGCTTTTTCTGTTTATTCATATACAGTACAGTTTCCAATGATTCTGTAAGCAGACGGTAACGCTCCTGATCAGTATCTATGGAAGCATATGTTGATCTAGGATTGTGCCGTCCACATGTGCTTGAAAGACACATTATCACTTGATGAAACACAAACATGTATGCCTAGTCAACAGTGTAGAGATTGCCGGCCTTGGTGGCTCAGTTGGATGTGCGTCTGACTCGTGATCAGGAAGTTGCCATGACAGCCGCCAGGTCTGCAACATTCTGATTCCTATTTTCTCTGGTCATTCTCTCCCTTCAGCTGATTCAAAAAGGGTAGTTGTCAGTTTTATCGAAAGAATGTGCACAATATTGGTCAACTGCTTAAAGGACTAAGCCTGCCAATTAAAAGTGTGGTTAGGTAAACTAACGATGCTGGACATGACCCCATTGGATTGACTGAGCCGTAAAACCTTAACACACAAAACAATGTAGAGATTACATATTTGCCAGTCTGACTGTCAGTAATTCACACAGAAACCAAACAGCCAAAAGGAATATCAGAGGACTTTTTAACCCTTTATAGTCTGAAGACCCCTAAAAGGGTAATTAGCAAACAGTGCAGACCCAGATCAGATGCCGCTGAATGCAGCATCTGATCAGGGTCACCACTGTTTGCAAATAAATGTAGTTCAACCATTTTCTCTAGGAATATCTAAATCACATGGCCTAACTTACCTAAAATCGAAATTAGAATGTTCCAATGTATAGTGTGCAGGAGTTCATTCAGTCCTTAATGGGTTAAGGAGGAGTATTTGAAGATAATTCTGGTATATTTTTTCTTATTTCTCCATAAAAACAAGGTCTTTCTAATAAATACACACAACATACAATGTATATATTTTTATGGAAAACTCCAGACAATTATCCTAGAATTGTCCTCAAATACTTCTCTTTTACAAGTCCTCTGAAAATTAACAGCAATCAACTTAGTCTCCCAAGTTTATGATCATACATTGTTAAAAGCTTAAGTTCACGAGATAACCAGTAGAAATTTTACACCTAGAAGCCATCAAAGTCTAAAACAAAGCAATAAAAATTGAATAACCAACAGTGATTGATATGAAAAATCTGTCATGAAGGAAAGTGGAAATCCGGTAAAAATTAGTTATTCAGTCCATTCATTAGCAACGTTGCCATCACTTCTTGACGGAACTTCAACAGTTTCATGACTTTATGGTAACCCCTTTCATTTGGTTGGGTTTATGTTTATGTCCCTTTTGGTAGCCTTGGATGTCAAGATGAAATGCAATAATGCAGGAAGCAGTCTATAAAAACAGTTCCCGACACTATGAAATAATTCACTAGTTACTGCTATCATATCATCATACCGTGAATTACAGAAAATAACAAATTCAGAAATCCCTATACTTCACTGCTAGGTATATAATAAAAAATTATTTGTATCAAAATTCATAGCTCCAGATAAGGTGCTTTTTTCAACCAAAAAGTATTGATATTTTTTCTTATTTCTCCAAAAATGTATGTTGTGGGTACTCATTAGAAGCTTCTAATGAGTACCCACAACATATATTTTCATTGGTATACAATCAAACCTCAATGACTCGACCATCTGTGGACCAGGGAAATTTGTTCTAGATATGGGCAGTTTGAGCCACTGAGGGTTAATAATAGTGCCAGGTTAGCAGACAAATGGGAATAATATATGGATGTCTTTTTGATCTTCTACAAAATAATGGTATATTGAGTGTACTCATTAGAATTGCTTTGATTAGGCAATTCTAATGAGTATACCCAACTTACAATTTCATCATAAAATAAGAAAATATCCCTTAATATTTGTTTTCTTAAACTATTGGAAGAATTTCGTAGGGACTCAAAAACAAGTTTGAATCAGCCATGGTAAATGAGCCATGGGTGTTGAGCTATTGAGAGTCAATTATATATAGTTGACTCTCGTTATCTCGAAGTCCAAGGGACTGTCTGAAAAACTTCGAGATATCCATACTTCGACATATCAGATATGCAGAATTGAGGGGGAAAAAAAATCTAATTCGATTAACCACATTTAACAAATATATGTGTAATTGGACACGTTTACTGGGCAGGCTTAGTCCTCTAAGCGGTTAACCAGTATTGTGCACATTCTTTCGCCAGAAACTGACAATTGCCCTTCTTGAATCAGCGGAAAGGAGAGAATGAACGTAGAAAATATTTCATGATCAATCTCCATGAAAGAATGTTGCCGACCTCGGCGGGGGTTGAACCCGCGATCTCCTGGTCTCCAGTCGGACGGCGCATCCAACTGAGCCACCGAGGTCGGCTTCTCCTCTTTTCCACAATATTTTTTACATGTTGTTAGATTTTCATGTTTAGGCAGGGACCGGATTTTCACTTCGAGATAAGCGGTTATTCGAGATAAGCGACTTCGAGATAGCGAGAGTCAACTGTATCTATTCATCTGTCACACCCTCTTATCTGGAGCTATTGCTCACAAGAACATTATAAGAAGTTGTACCTGGTATATATGGTTGAGTTTGAAATGTTTGAGCATGAGAAGAAGCAGCCCTGATATAGCTTTAACAATGATTTCCTTGTGTCGATTCACATCAATTCCAAGCTTCATAGACTGAAATACTGTGGTTCTAAAATAGAAAATTAAAATCAATAGCAAGCTATGTAGAATGAAATACCATATTTACATTAATAACAAGCTACACTGGTAAAATACTGTTATCCTACCACACAATATTAACAGTAATACCACATTTAAAAACTACAAATGTGTCCAAAGGACACGGATGCCCCCGTTTGAAAAACTTAAACACAAATTGATAACGCCTGAAAAACTTAAATGCAAACTGCTAACGCCATCTCCGACGCGGACTGAGACAGATGGACAGACAATCAGGGGTAATACTATTCTTTGAATGGCGGGGCATTTAAACAACAACACTAATTGTGCCACTCTCTCCATAATCTGGCTATTATAACCATTATTACAAACTTACGGCATTTCCTCTGGTAAAAGATCAGCAAGGATATTGATGGAATCTGTCTTGGTCTTGGATGTGGGGGCAGCTGCCAGCAATATCTTCAATAAGGCAATCTGAGAAATATCATAGTGAAAACATAGAGTGAGGCATTTACCCTAAATATCTGGAAAATTGAGCAAACAGACTACACCCAGATCATGATGATCTGATGCATTGAGATGATGGCAGGGTGATGAAAGACTGTGCAATAAAGCACCATACAGTCATGAGCAGCATTCCACCTCCAGTGGGATTCGAACCTGGGCCTTGTGATCTGATGTTCACCCAGATGCTTCTACACTCAGATCAAGCTTCTACACTGTTTGCCATTCAATCACAACATTTTAGACATGTCATCAGGTATCATCAAATCAACTTGTTCAAAAGTAAGGCTGAATTAAATGTAAGGAGTTAAGGCACTCAAATATTTAAGGTAATTACGTTAACACTCATTTAATCTACATATCCTATGCTCTCTGACATGCTGATCTTTGTGGGTTCCCACTGTTTACATATTCCATTATGTAAGTTATTATGTTGGTGTTGAGGTTTTATGGCCCAGTCAACTCAATAGGGTCTATCCAGCACAGTCAGTTTGCCAAACCACACTTTTACTGGGCTGGCTGAGTCCTCTAAACGGTTAACCAGTTTGTGCGCATTCTTTCGCCAGAAACAACAACTGCCCTTCTTGAATCAGCAAAAGGGAGAGAATGACCATAGAAAATATTTCATGATCAATCTCCACAAAAGAATGTTGCCGACCTGGCGGGAGTCAAACCCACAACCTCCTGATCACCAGTCGGACGTGCATCCAACTGAGCTACCAAGACCAGCTGGGAATATTTGTTGATAATTCTGGGATATTTTCTCTTATTTCTCCATAAAAATGTATGTTGTGGGTACTCATTAGAAGCACCTTGATGAGGCACTTCTTATGAATACCCACAACATGTTTTTTTATGGAGAACTGCAGAAAAGTATCTCAGAATTATCACCAATACTCTTCTTAACAAGTCCTCTGCGTAATGACAATTATTTGTGACAATTTAATTTCACTTGTCTAAATATACAAGAAAACTCCATGCAGAGCAGCCTATACATGCTAGCAGTAAAAGTTGGAAACTAATTACAGTCAAACTTCAATGGCTCAAAAATTTTTGGGACCATGGACTATCCATGTTCGAGACATTGATAGTTTGTTTGTTTGTTTTGAGGTCTTACGGCCCAGTCAACCCAATGGGGTCATGCCGAGCGCGGTCAGTTTACATGCCACACGTTTACTGGGCAGGCTTAGTCCTCTAAGCAGTTAACCAGTATTGTGCACATTCTTTAGCCAGAAACTGACAACTGCCCTTCTTGAATCAGCAGAAGGGAGAGAATGACCGTAGAAAATATTTCACGATCAATCTCCTAAAAAGAATGTTGCCGACCTCGGACATTGATAGTACGAGCCACTGGGAGTAATCATGGTGCCAGGTCAGGAAGAAAATACATTGTATTGATAAGGAAAATCTTTTAGATGTTCTATACAATAATTGTGTGTTGAATGTACTCATTAGAATTGCCTTGGTGAGGCAATTCTGATAAGTACACACAACATACAATTTCATGATAAAATAAGACAAGAATTCCGCGGAAGGCGTCATCGCACCTGCTGGCGCAAAAGTCACAGGAGCCACAATCAGAATGTGGTTATTAAATAAGTTTATTTCATTCTTAGCAGTGCTTACTTGGAAAACTGGGTTGAAAAAAATGTAGACAAAGTGCCTAGTGGGGCACATATATTCCAGGCCAGTCCCATTCCCTCTAATGGCTATATCTTCAGCACTGACTTTTCGTATCATACAGCCCAATGATAATGGAACGCTGACGTAAAATGTGTAAAAGTCACTGGAGCATGAAATATAGGTCAAGGTCACAGGTCAAGGTACCTGCTAATTCAGTACATCAAGGAGAAGCACAATGCAAGGTATGGTGGTTGTAGCCTTATAGTTGAGGAGGTTTCAAACATCAACGTAAAATGTGTCAAATATAGGTCAAGGTCACTGGGTCAAGGCACCTGCCAAGCCAGTGCAATGAGGTGAAGCACTATGCAAGGTTTAGTGGTTGTAGGTCTTACATTTGAGGAGATACCGAACATCAATATAAAATGTGTCAAAGTCACTGGAGTGCACAATATAGGTCAAGGTCACCAGGTCGAGGTACATGTCGAGTCAGTACATCGAGAAGAAGTGCTATATAAGGTTTGGTGGTTGAAGGCCTTACAGTTGAGGACATATGGAAGGGTGACGTAAAAGGTGTAAAAGTCAATGGAGCGTGAAATATAGGTCAAGGTCACCCAGTCAAGGTACCTGCAGAGTCCGTACATTGAGGAGAAGCACTATGCAAGGTTTGATGGTTGTAGGCCTTATAGTTGAGGAGATATTGAACGTTGACGTAAAATGTGTAAAAGGCAATGGAGCGCAAAAAATATAGGTCAAGGTCACCGGGTCATGATACCTGCCAAGTCACTACATATAGGAAAAGCACTATGCAAGGTTTGGTGGTTAGAGGTCTTACACTTGAGGAGATCTGGAACGTTGACGTAAATTATGTCAAAGTCACTGCAGCCAAAATATAGGTCAAGGTCACCAGGTCAAGGTATCTGCTAAGTCAGTACACGGAGGAGAAGCACTTTGCAAGGTTTGATGGTTGTAGGCCTTATAGTTGAGGAGATATCAAACGTCGACGCAAAATATGTCAAAGTCACTGGAGTGCAAAATATAGGTCAAGGTCACCAGGTCAAGGTACCTGCCAAGTCTGTACATCTAGGAGAAGCACTATGTAAGGTTTGGTAGTTGTACGCCTTATAGTTGAGAAGATCTGGAACATCAACGTAAATTGTGTCAAAGTCAATGGAGCGCAAAATATAGGTCAAGGTCACTGGGTCAACATATCTGCCAAGTCAGGAGGTCAGGGAGATGTGTCATGCAAGGTATGATGGTTGTTGTAGAATTGTAGTTGATTAGAATACTAACTTTGACGTAAATGTCGAACTTCGATATAACAGAACTGTTAAGTGACAGACGGACGGACGGACGAACGGACAGACGAATGGAAAAGCGGGCACCTATGTCGCAAAGTCAGGAGGTCAGGGAGATATTTCATACAAGGTTTGATGGTTGTTTAGTCTTGTAGTTGATTAGAATACTAACTTTGACATAAATGTCGAACTTCGACATAATAGAACTGTTAAGAGATGGACAGACGAACAGACAGACGAATGGAAAAGTGGGCACCTATGTCGCAAAGTCGGGAGGTCAGGGAGATGTTTCATGCAAGATTTGATGGTTGTTTAGTCTTGTAGTTGATTAAAATACTAACTTTGACATAAATGTCGAACTTCGACATAAATGTTGACAGACGGACGGACGAATGGACAGACATACGGAAAAGCGGATGCCTATGTTGCAAAGTCAGGAGGTCAGGGAGATGTTTCATGCAAAGTTTGATGGTTGTTTAGTCTTGTAGTTGATTAGAATGCTAACTTTGACATAAATGTCGAACGTCGACATAAATGTTGACAGACGGACGGACGGACAGAAAATCGGACGCCTATATCGTACCCTGCTACAAGCAGGTGCGATAAAAATTTGCCTAAATATTTGTTTTCTTGAGCTATCAGAAGAATTTCATAGGGACTCAAAAATGAGTTCTAATCATCCATGGTAAACCAGCCATCAGTGTTCGAGTCATTGAGATTTCACTGTGTATGAACAGACACTATATGGAACATGCCAAGTGCAACAACATCTTTGATGCATATGTGCCCAGTTAAAGCCCACATCAGCCTGTGCATCTTATGAACTTTGCATAAAATACAGATACTAGACTAATCTGTTTGCAAAAGTTGTGTCCCTTTGCAAAATGGTAGTGAATTCTTTCAGTGTTTCCATTCATCTTAATACACAAAAGACAAGCTATGTGTTTATCAGAGCGAATTTTACTACCCAGTCAATGCATTAAGGCCATGTCATGCATAATAAGTTAACTTACTCACACGGTTTCTGGGCACACTCAGACCTCTAAGTGGTTAACCAGTATTTGTGCACATACTTTCTGTAACTTACAAAAGTTATGTATGACATTACTCACCATGTACTGTGGCAAATTAGGAAGTATCACTTGAAATAGGATTTCACTTGGCGTATTTGGGACATCTGTCTCAGGCTGAAAAAAAATATATTACCATTGTGTAAGTATACACTAGAAAATAATATTTCTATCACTCTAGACAAGACTTAGTGTGGTATTAACCCTTAAAGTACCAGTCACAACTATTGTCATCTGCTTTGTCATCTGCTTGTGATTCTAAAAGTCATTTTTGCAAACAGTGTGGATCCAGATCAGACTGCTCCTTTAGACTGCTCCTTTATTTTGGTAAAGGGGCATAAGAGGAACATTTGTGCGAAATGATTCTAAAATTGGCTCAGCAGTTTAAGAGAAGATGTCATTTGAAGAAATTGTTGACGACACACGGCAGATGCCGCACACAGGCTGATCACAATAGCTCACTTTGAGCACCTTTTGCTCAGGTGAGCTAAAAAAAATAAACTTTCTTTTGAAAAAGTATCCATCATATTTGGATACCTAGGATTACAGGACATACAACTGGCAATTCTTTTTGCATAAAGTGGGACACTGGCCAAAATATAAATCACAATTACTTAATTTTGGAATGCAACAGATGTATCCACACACAAAATTTGGTAGACCTACACCATACGGTTTATAGATATGCTCCAGACAAGTTTTTTTTATCTATAAAGTAGATCAGAAGTAGATTATAGTGACCTACTTCTGGAACAAAAACACCAACACCAATAGCTGTAAATTCGTTAAGACCATACAGACAGAAGGATGAAGGACAGATGCAAAAGACAGACAGAGTGTTAATCTATAATCCCCCTCCAGTGGGGGACTAATAAGGCCTATGGATAAATAGCTATGAGGAATCAATTTTGACTCATGATCGATATTTAACAAATATGTATTGAAGCTACTTTCATACCTTGGAGAGAGGATTTTTTGCAATTTCATCTTCCCTCTTTATCTGTATTTCTGATAAGGATACATAAAGATGCTGAAAAAGAAAACAAAATACTTTATACAAAATATGGTAAGGAACTAAGAAAAAATAAATTCACCTCTAGCAGTGATCTGTTGAGTAAAAAATCCCTTTCTGGAGGTCAACTGCAAAGTAGCGTAGCATGAATGATTTATCTACTTACAACTCACCAACAAACTGTTATTTATTACTCAACAAATCGCACATTAGAGCTGATCCATTTGATACTAAAATTTGACCCAAATGATGCTGTTTCCTTCAGATTCTCCTAACTTCACACAACTATTTGACACTGTTGATGATGAGACATACATTTACATGTATTTATAACATACCAGGTGTGAGAAAACTGTTGCACTAGCTTACATCAAGGAAGTAACAAATGATGCTCTGAAAGGTCATAAAAAGGCTGTGTCACATTCTTCCACCCAGTGATTTTGTTGCAGAATAAAACAAAGTTCTTTATCCCTGCCTATACAGGTGCACTGCATTAAAAGATATTATATGATATTATATACAACAGTAGTGATCTTTTATTAAAGAACTATTGATTGATTGTGTTGGGGTTTAACGACATGTCAACCCTTGTGGGTCATTTTGTGTCATCTACCAGAGAAAGGGAGAAAAGAGATAGAAGAGACAGTAGGAGAGATGAAAGAGAGGGACAGGAAAGAAAGAGTAACAGGAATGAAAGGAAAGAAACAGAAAAATAAAACATTCCCCTCTACCATTACCTGCTACAAGGATAGCAAACCTTGCCCAACTGTAAGCCAATATCAGTTGGACACCCCAGTGACGTAAGATACATGATACCTTCACCACACCCGACCACCCCAAGGTCATTTTGTGTCCTCTCCCAGAGAAAGGGAGAAAAGAGATAGAAGGGATAAAAGGGGAGATGAAAGAGAGGGACAGGGAAGAAAGAGTAACACAAACAAAAGTGAAGAAACAGAAGGAATAAAGACATTCGCCTCTACCCCTTACCTGTTACAAGGATAGCAAGTCTTGCCCAACCGGAAGCCAATATCAGTTGGATGCCTCGGTGACCTAAGATGTACGACACCTTTGCCACACCCAACCACCCTCTTTATTAAAGAACCACAGCTCCAAAAATGCACTTTTTTTTTCAACTTAAAAGTACTGGTTTGTTTCTGTTGAGGTTTTATGGCCTAGTCAACCCAATTGGGCCATGTCTAGCCCAATCAGTTTACCTAACCACACTTTTACTGGGCAGGCTTAGTCCTCTAAGCAGTTAACTAGTATGGTAAATGTCCTAAAATTCCCATCTGCAGGTACAATGTACTGTGTACTGTGGATTCTACCACCAGACAAACTGATCATGACATTACATACCTGTTTAAGAACTTTAACTCCTTCATGTATCGGCTGTGGTAGACCAGCCATAGACTCCTGGTCATGCTTCACTTGAAATCCAACAAATTTGTTCCGAGTATGCTCTAGAAACATTTCCAAGTCTTTTGTTCTGTAACAATAAATCAGAAATTTACCAGAACTTCATACAGTAATAGTATCCAGATATTCTGATAAATATTATGCTTCCTTCAATTACCCTAAAAATTCAGACAATGTTTTGTGGGGTTTTTTTTTGTTTGTTTGTTTTTTTTGCTTTTTGTTTTTTTGGTGTTTTTTTTTTTGGTGTTGTGGTTTAATGACATGTCCCTTCTGGGCCATACTGCATCTTGGAGGAAGGGAAAAAAGACCTAGAAGAGATAGAGTAGTAGAGGAAAGAGAGTTAGGGATATGACTGATGGCCAGATCAGTCTGCATGTTATTGATAGTCTAAAGTGTCCAATGATTCTGTTTGAATGTCTGATCCTGATCAGACTGTGAGGAGGCACTTGCTGATCTGGGCCTTTGTTGTCTGTATAAGGGCTCCAGCTAAGATGGGGGTATCCACAAAATATTTTTCTTATTTCTCCAGCAAAACATGTGGGTACTTATTAGAAGCACCTCAGTGATGCACTTCTAATGAGTATCCACAAAGTATGTTTTCATGGAGAAATACAAAAAATATCTGTATTTTTTTTGAGGTTGAAAAAAAGCCCTTATAAATATCAGTTATAAATCCAAAATTACTTACCTAACTTTCGGTTTCCAAGGTAATGTCTTCTGTGGTGATACTGTGGGTGTTGATGGTCTAGGCGGGGTCGGTGGAAGGTCATCGTCACTGCCAGACTTAGCATTATCTATCTCCTTCAGCAAATCCTCATCTCTGTCGTTACCATTTTCAAATGGATTCTCCTCCAAGCTACTCTGTTTTATCAAACTCTTTAAATGAGCGTTGCCAAGACAGAAGACGACAAAGGTCATCAGAGTTCATCAAAGGTCAAGGCCACAAATAGGAGCAGAATGGTGCAGCAGAAAAAGATTTTAGAAAGGCAAGCTTGTTAATAGACAGCGGTACTAGCTTATTAGTATTGCATTAGCTAAGAGAAAATAGTGTCAAATTCCAGCAAAGGTCCAGATAAAAGGGGGTATGCACATCTATTTTTCTTATTTCTTGATGAAAACATATGCTGTGGGTACTCATTAGAAGTGCCTCAGGTGCTTCTAATGAGTACCCACAGCATATGTTTACATCTAGAAACATAAGAACTATCAGTATTTTTCTGCTGAAAAAAGCCCCTTATTTGGAGCTATGTTCTAGGTTCCTGCATTATTCATGAATATTTAACTTCTGTGTCTGTTTCTTGCAGATTAGTTTCTAGATTACATAAATATTTACTATGCTAGACATTATCATATTTCAATAGCACCCTGACTGAAGCAAAATCTACACTTTGAGAAATGGTGTCTTCATCATACGGTGTTCATCAAAGTATTCAGAGAGCAAACTGTGTAGACATAATGTAGCATCTTCCAGCCCAGTAAACCAAAATAAATACTGTTGCAAACAGTGCCGAAACAAGGGAGACAGCTCATAATGAGATGTCTCATGAGGGTTTAAAAGGTAAAGTGTGTTGGGAGGGTTTAAAAGGTCAAGTGTGTTGGGTCAACATTATTTGCTCGGGGCAGTTTGTCCCAGTATTTAGGAGAAAAACAGAAAAATGGAAGTGCAGACTGTACTGGGCATTACCTCAGATTTAGCTCAACTGATCTATTAAAGCAATCTTAGCCAAAAAATATTAATCACAACTGCAAAAGATAACATTTTAAATTTTCTACTGTATTTTACAGAGAAAATAAGGCTTGACATTTCATGTGAATTCTGCTAGGCAGATGATTCACATGAAATGCCAAGTCTTACTTTCTTGGAAAAGTAATAAAAAGAATATTAAAATGCAGTCTACTACAATTTTCAGCACTTTAAGGGTTTAATATTTTTAAACTGTTTGCCTCCTATCAATTCCCATACTGGTACAAATCCAATTATTTCTGCTATAACTCATTAATTTTTTATGCATCTTGTAAAATCTATCATAGTCAACACCTACCCAATACATCAATCAAATATACAAATGATCTTGGACAAGCAAGATTTGCCTTCCTTGAATTGATTTTCATATGGTGAAGCCTGAACCTAAGTAAACTTCAGCAGGAGATTTCACGAGTACCACTTCTCATGCAGTGAAAAGTTTCCAAGATTTTAAAAGTGTTGGACCAGTGCTTTTAATTTTCTGTACCATACTTTTGCCAGTCACTGACAACTGCTCTTCTTGAATCAGCAGAAGAGGGAGAGAGCCCAGAAATTATTTCATGATCAATTTCCATGAAAGTTATGTTGCCAACCTGGGATTCAAACCTGCAACCCCGACCCTGGATCTGTAGTCAGACACCCTACCAGCTGTGCTATCGATAAATATTTGAAACCTGTCTAAAACGTTAACCCTTGTCCTGCTGAATAAATTAAGATGCCACTCCCATTTCTAATTTTCAGCCAATCAGATTACTTGGATCCAGATTGTTGATATAAATTCACATACTTAATGGCAAACAGTGCAGATCCAGATCAGCTGGCTTCAGAAGCCAACTGATCTGGATCTACACTATTTGCAAAGGCAGGACATATGAGGGTTCATCAGGACTAGGGTTAACTGCTGAAGGCTAAGCTTCTTATACTTTGAAAGAAAGGCTTCCTAGTCATAAATTAATGAAAAATAGTTTAACCCTTGTCCTGCTGAATAAATTAAGATGCCGCACCCACTTCTAATTTTTAGCCAATTGGATTACTTGATCCAGATTGTGGCTATAAATTCACATATACTTAATGGCAAACACTGCAGATCCAGATCAATTGGCTTCTTCAGAAGCCAACTGATCTGGATCTACACTGTTTGCAAATCCAGGGTATATCCAGGTTCAGCAGGACATGGGTTAATAATATTTTATAATTTGTTTTTACTGGAATTGGTATTTGGTAAGTAATGCTATGACACTTTTTTCTCTTAAGCTAGCAAGCTGTTGCAAAGATTTGTGACAAAATGTGACAGAGCTGAGATATGAGAGCAGATACAACATAATGGCTGCGGGCCTTAACATGTGAAACAACAAAACAATTGTTACAATTTCAACGATCAAACCATCCAAATTTTTATTTCTTATAAAGTGATTTTTTTTTTTACCTGTGGAAAGTGCTATGGCTGAAACTAAAACACTTTTCCACACTGTAAAACAAAAAAAACAAAAAAAACTGACTAATTACAGTCGAACCTCAATGGCTCAAACATCTTTGGGACCACGGAAAATTGTTTAAGATATGAGTAGTTCAAGCCACTGAGGGTTAATCATGGTGCCAGATCACGAAACAAATGGTGATATTTAGGGAAGTCTTTTTGGGATCTTCTGTAAAATAATGGTTGTTGAGTGTACTCATTAGAATTGCCTCACTGAGTACACTCAACATATAATTTCATAATAAAATAAGAACATTTCTTAAATATTTGTTTTCTGAATTGATTGATTGAGTTGGGGTTTAACTACATGTCAACCCTTGTGGGTCATTTTGTGTCGTCTCCCAGAGATAGAAGAGATAATAGGGAAGTTGAAAGAGAGGGACAGGAAAGAAAGAGGAACAGGAATGAAAGTGAAGCAACAGAAGAAATCAAAACATCCCCCCTCTACCTTTACCTGCCAAAAGGATAGCCCAACTCTAAGCCAATATCAATTGGACGCCCCGGTGATGCAAGATACACGACACCTTCGCCACACCCAACCACCCCCATGTAGAGACTTGAAAATGAGTTCGAATCAGCCATGGTAAATGAGCCATTGGTGGTTGAGCTGTTAAGGTTCGACTGTACTAAGGTAATGAATACACTTTCAGGGGAGATAACTATCATACTATTTTCGTCTCTTTCTGAAAAGGGGTCTATTCCCTTTGGGAGCAAATTCTTTCCTTTTAACATAGACCGCTTTTCAGAAGAGCCTTGATGTGCAGGAAAGCAAACAGGACTTCACAAAGGTTGTCTCCCATTTAAAAAATGACAGAAAACCTATGAAGCATATTGTCCCCTTAAAAAATCTCATTGGCTGAGCCCAGTTGTTCAAAGGATTGTTAGCTTAACAAGCTCTTTAGTGGTCAAAATGTTAACTGTTCTAGTAAATACAATATCTAATTCACAGGCATTTTTGCAGAAAAAATGTGAGTAGCTTTTGCAAATGCAAAAGCTACTCACATTTTTTTCAGCAAAAATATTAGCCTACATGCCATATTTAATGATGGAAGTTTTAACAATATGTTAACTAACAACGTCGTTAGTTTTTGAACAACTCTGCGCTCTGGTCAGTAACAATTATTTTGCTGATCTGCATATTACTCCCAGTGACTTTGGGAAAGCCAATATCATCTCATGTCCAGTGTAGCAGACTATACCATTAGTAAGAAACAGCAGTGAAAACCCTATTATAGACCCACCATTAGTTTACGCACTTATGGTGTTGCAAATTCTGAAATATCTTGAAATATATTTTACCAACAATTTACCTTTGTACACCATTTTCAAGCCTAAAAAAAACTGCCTTTCAAATCATTTCAACAAATTAATGTTTTCGATTTTAAAGAGCAGAAATCTGACATTAATTAATGGTAGACGATCTCTCCTAAGACAAGGAAATGTCCACATTTAAGCTGTTATAACTCCTAGTTGTTTCCAGAAACTTCAACATTTTTTTTTATAAAACAATAGTACAGCATATGCTATATCCTTTATGATTAGATTAAATTTACCAAGATAAAATAAGGAATATTACCATGGAAATTCAGAAAAAACATAGATTTCATCTCACCCTAACATGAAAAATATAATGAGGATCACAACAAATTGCCTCACTGAGTTCTGATATGGGGTACTCATGAGTACCCACATAATTTTCACAGAGAAATAAGAAAAATACCAACACTTACTGGTCAAAATAGAGGTATTTTATGTGGAGTCCTGCTGGTCAAGTTAAAAATAATACACCACAACCTCATTATAACACTATTGCTTGGATCCCAAAGCAAAAAAAAATGTTGGCTAAACAACAATGTTGTATCCAAACAAAAATGCATAGATTACATATAGAAAAATGACCATCTTATTATGCATAGCTCTTGATAAGGTGCTTTTCTCAACCAAAAAGAAGCTATATTTTTCTTATTTCTCAACGAAAACATACATTGTGAGTATTCATTAGAAATTCCTCAGTGAAGTGCTTCTAATGAGTACCAACAACATATGTTTTTGTTGGAAAATAAGAAAACTATTTACCTGATACCCTATCTTATCTAGACCAATGTTATGGTAATTTTCTATACAATTTATGCATGTTTCTTGGGATACGACATTTTAATGGTTCAACTTTAAACCATGTTATAACAAAAACCAAGCTACCAGTATAATGAACTATGTTATAAAAAGTTTCTGTGTATGTTGATCAGACTGTCTTAACCCTTGTCATGATGAATAAATTAAGATGCCATGCCCATTTCTAATTTTCAGCCAATCAGATTACTTGATCCGGGGTAGTTGATACAAATTCTCATTCTGAATGACAAACAGTGCAGATCCAGATCAGTTGGCTTCTGAAGAAGCCAACTGATCTGGATCTACACTGTTTGCAAAGGCAGGGTATGCCTGGGATCAGCAGCACCAGGGTTAACGTTTACCTATGAGATTATTTTGGCTTTCCCATAATGCAACATGAGACCCTTATGAAGTTGTCACATAGAAAAAAAAAAAACACTCTGCAGTCTCTTATCACATGGAAAAAAAAAAATTCACACAAGATATTTCTTCCTGCTGAATGAACAGCAATGACTAACATGAATGGTACAGACTGACTTAGGTCTATCAGTTCAATTGTGTGATTACTCTCTTTTCAACATCAGTTGGAAACACCTTTTCATGTGTCTTAATTTCCTCTGTGATATGTAAACCAACAAACTATTAAGTGCTAGTAAAAAAAAAAAAAAACTCATTTATTTTGTTTGCATTGCAAAATTATATTTAAAAAAGTTTTGCGATTTGTGTGGGATATTATAAAATGTCATGGACATATTTAAAAATAATTAAAGGAATAAATGTAAGCCAGGTAGAGTTTTTATGATTTTTTTTTTTTTTTTTTTTTTTTTCATGATCAATCTAACAAGAGGAAACATCTTTCCAAACAATGTTAAAAAAAGAGTAGTTGTCTCTCCATGTAAAAAGCCTGACATACATGAAAAACAATCATGCTTTGTTTTTGTTATCACACCATTACTGACAATTAACCATTTCATCCCCAAGTTTCTGAAATGGACTCATCCAACTCCAAATTCGGACACATCCATTTATGCAAATTAGAGTGTCAGTCTAAAATCAAAACAGAATGGCAAACCATATAGAATCTACACTGTTTGCATAGGTTCTGGTTTGAACTACCGGTAATGGGATGAAAGGTTGACAAGGAAATATAACAACATTTTCATAACAGTTTTCACAAACAAACTGACCTGACCTTTAGCATGCTGTATTAACTCCTTCCATGCCAAATAACAATATTAGCTGACAACATTTGGGAATGTATATTTTCCCAGAAAATCGGGTTTACATTTCATGTTACTATCTCCTTAGGATAAGATTCACATGAAATGTCAATCCCTATTTTATGGGATAAAAGTTAAATAGATCACTCCTTTGTTATCTGCCACATTCATCTTCAGCATCCAAAGACTTAAATATTAGCAAATAAACAGTGTTATTAATTTTACTTATTTTTCACAAATAGGAGTTTACATTTCATGTACATATGACAATGAATTCAAAAGATCTCCAGATACAATGTAAAGTCATGTTTGCTGGGAAAAATAGGAAAACAATCAGTTGTTTCACAGTTCTAGATAAGGTGTTTTTTTGTAGTTTTTAGTTTTGTTTTTTTCTCCAAAAATAGGACTGATATTTTTTTTTTCTCCATGAAAACAAAAGTTGTGTGTACTCATCAGAAGCACCTCAGTAAGATACTTCTCAAGTGTACCCAAAAGAAATGGTTTCATGAAGAAATAAAGAAAAATATTTATCTGGGCCCAGTTGTTCAAAACTAACGATGTCATTAATAACCCATCGTTAAAACTCTGACCATTAAATACAGCATATACACTAATATTTGTGCTGAAAAATGTGAGCTGCTTTTGCATTTGCAAAAGCTACTCACATTTTTTTCAGCAAAAATAACTGTGAATTAGATATTGTACTTACTAGGACAATTAACATTTTTACCACTAACGAGCTTGTTAAGGTAACGATGCTTTGAACAAATGGGCCCTGATACCCCTCTTATCTAGAGCTGTGCTTATTCCTTTTCAATTAACTTCATACACAGAATGCTTACCATTTATCATCTGGGCCCAGTTGTTCAAAGCTAACGACGTCGTTAGTTAACGATTCATTAAAATTTACATCGAGTGATACGCAAATATGCTGAAATTTTTTGCTGAAAAATGTTGCACTGCAAAAGCTACTCACATTTTTTCAGCAAAAAATATCAGAATATTGTATATTGCATCCGCTAAAATAGTTAACGAAATGACCCTTAACCAGCTCGTTAAGCTAACGACGCTTCGAACAACTGGGCCCTAAACTTTTTAATCTTCAAAGCTTTATAGAAGTTAGGATATGAGTAATGGACGATATGGGTCGCGTCAAGCGAAAAAGTGCCTTTGAATATGCCCATTTTTGCACAGATTCAGATGCCCAAAGTGTCTTCCTGGCCTTTGCTCTCCATTGCTCTGTAGTATCCAATGATTCTGAGAGTGGACAGTGAAGGCCCTGAGCGGACTGTGCAAAGTCAACTGAAAAAGTCTTTGAACATTAGCAAAATGCACAGATTCAGATCATCCTGTGCATGAGCAACGTACCATCCAGGCCTTTGCTCTCTATACATTCTGTAGTACTGAATAATTCTGCTAGCACACAGTGAAGGCCCTAATCAGACTAAGCAAGCTGATCATAGCCTTTGCTGTCCACATGTGCTTGAAGACATGTTTTCGGATGGCGCAGCCCGTATGATGATGATAATCTGGGCCCAGCTGTACAAAGCATCGTTAGCTTAACGAGCTTGTTAAGGGTCATTTCGTTAACTGTTTTAGTGGATTCAATATACAATATTCTGATATTTTTTGCTGAAAAAATGTGAGTAGCTTTTGCACTGCAAAAGCTACTCACATTTTTTCAGCACAAAATTTCAGCATATTTGCGTATCACTTGATGGAAATTTTTAACGAATCGTTAACTAACGATGTTGTTAGCTTTGAACAACTGGGCCCTGGTGTTTTACATCCCTTTCAACATTATTTGAGTCATCTCAAGAGGATGAAAAGGTGAAAATGAAAGCCTCTGTGCAATGACCATACAGTCATGAGCCGAATTTCACCTCCAGCGGGATTCGAATCCAGATCCTCATGATTGGAAGTCAGGAACGCTAACCATTCAGCCACCTGGATGCTTCTTATGAGGGTGAGTCAATAAGTAACCAGCCTAACTTATTTCTGGTTGAGATCCACCTCTTCTTTTTCGATGTACATGTAATTGCCCTCTAGGGTGATGCACTTAAGACCAAAGGTATTCGTGCCATCAGCCCAGAACTGAAAAAGTCAGGGTCCTTTCCATTGACCCACTCCTCAACTGCCAACACGACTTCTTCATCAGACTGGAAATGAAGTCCATGGATATCCTTTTTCAAGTTTGGGAATAGTAAGAAGTCACTAGGAGCTAGGTCAGGCGAATAGGCAGGATGTGGTATTAATTCATACCTGTTTCGCTCTACAGCATCCATTGCAACTTTGCAAGTGTGGACTCTCGTGTTGTCCTGTTGCAGCAAAACACCTTTAGAGAGCTTACCTCGGCGTTTTTCACCGATGGCGGTTCTCAGCTGGTCTAACAAGTTTGCATAGTACACTCCAGTTATTGTACTTCTCTTGGGTAAAAAGTCCAACATAATAACGCCTTTTGCATCCCAAAATACTGTGGCCATTACCTTGCCAGCAGATGGTTGCGTCTTGAACTTCTTTGGCCTCGGGGACCCAGGCCCTACCCACTGATGACTCTGAGCTTTATTCTCTGGCTCATAATAATGAACCCATCTCATCTACAGTCACCAGAGGCAAGACCTAAAATGCTTCAACAAGGCGCAGCATACTGATGCTCTGGTTGCCATTTGCTCATTGCTAAGGGATTTGGGGACCCAACAGGCTGTTAGCTTGCTTATACCTAAACGATCATGTAAGATTGTTGAAACGCTACCATGTGAAATGTCTAATGCCTGCGCTATTTCTTCCACCTGAATTCGCCTATCAGAGTATACCAGATCCCGAACTTTCTTACACATTTCTTCGTCGGTGGCATCCAGTGGGCATCCAGACCTGGCTTCATTTTCTGAAGACATTCTACCGCGTTTGAATTCCCCTACCCAGAATTTAACCTGAGCATAAGATGGTGCAGAAGACCCATAAACATTGGCTAACTCGCTGTGTATTTCCTTGCCTGTTTTACCTTTTAAATACAAGTACCGAATTACAGCATGGTACTCAATAGATTAAAAGCATGCCTTTGCATCACTAGCCATGTTTGACATTCAGTATCTTATTAAAGAATGACTCGATACGTGTGCAATTTTGTACCCATATATAAAACATATATTGAAACAAAGCATGAAAATTGTGACCATCTTGGTCCATCGGAAATGGGATAGGCTGGTTATTTATTGACATGCCCTCGTACCTAAAACATATGTATTGTTGCAAATGAAATAATAAATTGCTTACGAGACTGTGTTCTACCTATCCCCTGTAAATTAAGTGCACTTTGCTATCATACTTTGCATATTTTACAATGGTTTATTACATAGCTCATGATAAGAGTAATTGCCAGATTATTTTTCTCATTTCTCCACAAAAACATGCGCTGTGCATATCACAACATATGTTTTTGTAGAAAAACAAGAAAATAACTTTTTTGTTGAAAAAAAAAACAACAAAAAACATGCCTTATCTAGAGCTTTGAATGAAACAAACAGCTTTTAACATTTTGCAAAGTTCTGACATTATTTCTTACAGAACAATAAAACAACTTTTTTTTTTTTTTTTATTCATTTCATGAGTCATGTGGCCGAAGCTTATTGATGAATACCTACAGTGCATCTCTACTGAAAACAAATCAGGTGCAAAAGAAAGTAACTCTTATAATGCAAAAGGAATTAATGCTAGCACTCTGGATAAAATTTTCAGCAGACAACATTTCGAAAGAATTTTTCTTATTTTTCCCAGAAAACAGGTTTTGACATTTTATGCAAATTGTCTCCAATGGAGACAATTTGCATGAAATATCAAATCCTGTTTTCTGGGAAAAATAAGACAATATCACTAATTTGTTGTCTGCTGAATCAGCCCAGAGAGTGGTAATGGTTAACTCTTATAATGCAACACAAGTAGCTCTCTACAAGCAGGCTTATAAGCAAACAGCTCTCCTAGCCTAGGCAATAAAATGGAGTAGAAAACCAGTCTGTGGACTTGGTTTCTTTGATGGTGGCAGATGGTACAGTGGACCAGTCTGTAGGCACTGTTCTCTTAACCACAGCATGTATTACAGAAGCCCAGTCTTTTGTGCCAGAACTCCTAACCCTAGTGCATACAGTGAACCAGTAAATCAATTTTAGTGGACTAGATACACAGGGTAGATTTTCCAGCATTTCTGCCAAAGGAGACAACTTTTGTAACTGCTGCTTTACTGCATGAAGAGCCCCATCTGAAAAGGGGTCTATTATAAAAGGAAAGAATTTGCTCCAAAGGGAGCAAATTCTTCATTTTTTAAAATGGACTCCTTTCCAGAAGGGCATAAAAAAGAAGAAAAACATTGTCTGCTACAATTTTGAATTACATTTCAAGGATTAACAAAACTGTGTCAGAATGGAAAACCCATATATATGGTGCAACATTATATGGATGCACAGCAGTTCCTTACGATATTTGTAGCCTTGCAAAAGCCAAACTAAAGCTGTAAATTCACAGACTAATTCATATTTACAGTTTCACAGGGGCAATCAAGACTGGTTTATATTTGCACAGTTTCATAGGGCAATTCAGACTGGTTCATATTTGTACAATTTCACAGGGCATTTCATAGACTGGTTCATATCTGCACAATTTTACATGGGATATCACAGACTGATTCATGCTTGCAATTTCACAGGACAATTCACAGACTGGTTCAAGTTTGCACAGTTTCACATGGCTCCAGATAAGCAGGGTATTCTGATAAATATTTCTCCTTAAAATAATTGGACACACTTGGTACATTTTGCCCCATTTTCCACAAGTTTCATATCTTTAGTGGCTTCCTGTTTGCTTTCCTGCACATTAAACCCCTTCTGAATAGGATTCTACTCTAAAATGAAAGAATTTTCTCCCAATAATGTCTATTCCAAAAAGACCAAATTCTTTCTTTTTAGAGTAGACCCCTTTTCAGAAGAGGTCAGAAACAATTTTGACAGAATTGTCTCCCCTGAAAGTACATCAGCCTGACTGTGAAAAAAATGTACCTTATGCCAGTGTCATGTAATCAGTGTCTTTGTTATTTGCCTATAGAAGCCTTTCAAACACAACCATTCACAGAGCACCCGGTAGAGACTGGTCAATCAGACTGCACATATTGTGCAGGCTGATCTGAGTCTTCATTGAGAAAACCTCATAAGCTACATTTTCTCACACTGCTTCTTGTTGCTTGCTTCTCAAAAACAGATTTTTTTTTCACAGTTTTTTCAATTTATTTTATTTTATTTCATTTATTTATTTATTTGTTATAATTATGATTTATTTTTTGGACAATAACATTTTTCTGCCAAGTACGCCTTCAAGATTGTTTTGGGAAACCATTATTGCCAAATGTTTCTGTTTTTGACAGAAAAAGAAAAGATGTTTGTGAAAATGACAGTGAGGGCTACTCTTAAAGGAAAGAGTTTGCTCCCTCTGGGAGCAAATTCTTTTCTTTAAGAGTACACATAGGTCCTATTCTGAAGGCTTTCAGGCACTAATAGCAACTTATTGTCTGTAAAAGCTGTCTCCCCTTCCTCCAAAATGTCCACAAACTCTTTCAGGTCTATCCATTTAACTTCACCAAAAAATGTTGTGTGTGTTTTTTGTTTGTTTGTTTTTTTTGTTGTTGTTGTTTTCTGTTTTTTTGTTGTTGTTTTTTTTGTGTGTTTTTTTTTTGTCAATGTTTTTGTAATTTTTATTTGTCAATGATTCAATACCCTAACTTCTAATTAAATTATGTCTAACTGACCCAATACATTTTTGTGAGATGATAAAAAATATTTATCTTAATACCCTCATATCTGGACTAAGCACAGGCTTAAGGATTTTGAGATGCAGGATTGCGTAGCAAGCTACTGAATAAAGCACACACTAACTGTTACCTGAAAATCACTCAGCGACATAAACTAAAATAAGCACAAAACACAGTAATAAAACAAAACATAAAAGCATATATGCAGAAATTGAAACAAAATAAACAGAAAAGAGACAGGTAAGTACATGTACATTCAACAGAAAATATAAACTACAGAATTCATAGCTCCAGATAAGCAGGGGTATTAGAAAGATATTTTTCTTATTTCTCCAGGAAAACATATGTTGTGGGTACTCATTAGAAGCACCTCAGTGAGGCGCTTCTAATGATTACCCACAACGTATGTTTTTGTGGAGAAATAAGAAAAATATCAACAATTTTTGGTTAAAAAATGTGCCTCCTCTGGACCTATGGGATTATATGAGTTTAGAATATAACTAGAAATGTGTGTTTGTAAAACACTATGCCGCCACCTATATGCTTGTCCCTACAAAATGCAAAGTTTCCGATTTTGTTCAAAAGTTAATCAAGTAATCTGCTTATCATCCCCAATCAGTATACTAAATTTCAAGGCTCAAATGCTTTTTGAGATCTTGCTGACAAGACAAGTGTGATGAACGAATGGACAGACAAACAAACGGAAGAACCACCCAAAAGCAGTATGCCCCTCTAACTTTTTAGAAGTTGGGGGCATACTAACTATTTCACCTGTATTTACTTTCATAGTTATTTGAAATTTTAAGAAATATTCATTTTTGCCCTATTTCTATTCTTTAACTCTTTGCATGCTGGGTAATTTTGTATGTTTTTTTGTCGCCTGTGGATTTTTTTTTTATAATTAACTTTTTCAAAAAAATCTTTTTGGAATGCCATCAGAGTGTCAAACAGTTTGGATCCGGATCAGGCCCGACATTTTGTCGGGCTTGGTCTGGGTCCAACCTGTTTGCAAAGGTTATCAGCAGACGACAAAAGTCGCCACTAGCTGGGAAAGAGTTAAGAAAGACACAGTGTAGATCTCAAAAAATTTTGGTGCTTATTATTTTTATAACTTTGAAACTGTCAGATATTTCGTTATTCAATTAAGGGGAAACAGATACACATTAGTGGGAAGCAACGCTGTCAAAAGTTTCTGCTCTAAAAGGAAAGAATTTGCTCCTCTTACTTTTAGAATAGACCCTTTTCAGAAGAGGACCTGTGTGCGGAAAAGCAAACAGAAGTCACAAAAGTTGTCTCCCATATGTAAAATGGCTGATAATCTACCAAAATGTTTCCAGTCAAATTAACATGTAAGCTACAATATGAAAAAATCTACCTTCAGAGAACTGCACCCAGCATAAACTCAGATCAACCTGCACATCTGTATAGCCTGATCAGTCTTTGTCTGGTCTTTTCCATGCATCCTAAGATCCCAGATTTTTTCAGGCAGACAGTGAAAACTGACCAGATTGAGGGCATCAAAGGATTTGTTAACCCTTGCCCTGCTGAACCCGGATATACCCTGCCTTTGCAAACAGTGTAGATCCAGATCAGTTGGCTTCTGAAGAAGCCAACTGATCTGGATCTGCAGTTTGCCATTAAGTATGTGAATTTATAGCAACAACCTAGATCAAGTAATCTGATTGGCTGAACATTACAAGAAGGTGTGGCATCTTAATTTATTCAGCAGGACAAGGGTTAAGGAGGAATACTGGATGATAATTCTTAGATAGCTATCTCCAGTTCTCCATAAAAACATGTGCCAAGGTGCTTCTAATGAGTACCCACATTTTTTTTATGGTGAAATAAGAAAAGCTAGATTGTGCTTTCGTGACCTTTTGACCCAACCCAAAAGTCACATGGGGCAGACTGTAAACTAATATTGCTCTCACACACTCTTACCACGCAGGGAAGTCATGTAGCAAGTTTGGTTAAATTCTGCCCAGTGGTTTAGGAGAAGATAGCATGATGGACAGACGGACGGAAGCATTCACAATATCCTCAAATTATCATCAGACATTCCGTCCAAACAAGTCCTCTGAGAAATGCTCAGACTGCCAGCCTCGGTGGCTCTGTCGGATGGACATCCAACTGGTGATCAGAAAGTTGCAGGTTTGTTTGTTTGTTTGTATTGAGGTTTTATGGCCCAGTCAACCCAATGGGGTCATGTCGAGCGCGGTCAGTTTACCTAACCACACGTTTACTGGGCAGGCTTAGTCCACTAAGCGGTTAACCAGTATTGTGCACATTCTTTCGCCAGAAACTGACAACTGCCCTTCTTGAATCAGCTGACGGGAGAGAATGACCGTAGAAAATATTTCATGATCAATCTCCACGAAAGAATGTTGCTGACCTTGGAAAATTCCAGTGATATTTCAGTGAAATTTCATTTAAATTTTGGTGATACAGTGAACTATCAGTGATATTCTGCTTTTTGACTGAAATTTCATACAACTCCAGTGATATTTCCGTGAAATTTCATTTAAACTAGTTCAAAAGCAGCTTACAGAAGTTCATCAATATTTTGGCCTTTGATTCAAGAAAAAGAAAATACAAAATTGAAATATGCATGGAAGGAAAATTTCTATGATACAAAACTAGACTGTATAGCATGCTGATGATCTATTTTTGCAGTCAGTGCTTTTTGTGTGCTATGCAGGGTGTATCTTCTTAAGTTATATATTTTTTTCATCTTAAATCATTTTGCCACTGAAAATAGAATAGATTTTAGTTCATAGCGAAATCTCATCAAATTTCACTGAAATATCAGTGAAATTATCAAATTTCACTGATATATCAGTGAAATTTCAGTGAAATATCAGTGATGACATCACCACTTCATATGCATGATGGGGAGAATGACTGCAGAAAATATTTCACGATCAATCTCCACAAAAGAATGTTGCAGACCTCGAGGGGGGGTGGCGGTGGGGTTTGAAACCGCAACCTCCTTGTCTCCAGTCAGACTGTGCATCCAAATGAGGCACCGAGGCCAGCAAAGTAGCGGGTTTGAACTCCCCGAGATACAGCAATTGATCATGAAATATTTTCTACAGTCATTCCATATTTCTGCTGATTCAAAAAGGGCAGTTATCAGTTCCTGGGGAAAGAATGCACACAAGTGCTGGGTAACTGCTTAAAGGACAGCTTTCCCTGTAAAAGTGAAGTTAGGTAAACTGACTGGCTCGACATGACCTGAATAGTGTTGATTGGGCCATAAAACTCAAACATGCAGAGACTGATCCAAATCTTCTCAGAGCATATGTCTGAAGGTACATTTTCTCACAACACTGCTCACATATTAACCCTCATCATGTTGAATAAATTAAGATGCCACACCACTTCTAATTTTCAGCCAATCAAATTACTTGATCTCAGTTGTTCATACAAATTCAAATACTTAATTCAAATACTTAATGACAAACAATGCAGATCCAGATCAGTTGGCTTCTTCAGAAGCCAACTGATCTGGATCTACACTATTTGCAAAGGCAGGATATATCCAGGTTCAGCAGGACAAGGACTAAACATTGAATATGCTGATGGCAAATTTAGCTGATGAAAAATGAGTGATATTTTTCTTATTTTCTCCTGGTTATATATTTTGTGCAAATCTTTCTCCAGATGAAAAATAAAATTATAAAATCTCATGCCTAGAAAATAAAAAAAGATTCACACTTTAGTATGTTTATTACAGAGTCAAGAGTTAAAAGCATATGGGGCATTATGGAATATGTAAGGAGCTATTAAAGGTCAAGGTCACCCTGTACACCAACAAAGCCTGATCAAAGCCTTTGTTGCTTACCATTTGCTATAGTATCTAATGTGACACCTTTACCATTACCCTTTAATCAGCATTTGCACTAGCATTCAAAAACAGGAAGTCCTAGGACATCCTAGCATTTTTTTCTGTACTCAAAATTTTACATTTTACCACAATCTCCATCAATACATCAGTTTCTTCTTTAAGGGATTTAAATACCATTTAAATGCTAAATAACATAGGGGTTAAGGTTACATCTGCTTTACAAACGGCATTATATATTTTAAAATTGGAGGGGTCCTGACTGCCAAGCTTCAATATTTGGAAGTCCAAGAACAATTTTTGGGAGTCTCTGACTCCTGCACTTCCCTTCCTTATATCACCAATTTGTCATATGCTGAAATCCTTACCAGCCATGCAAAACATGATGTTATAAATAGGTGTCCAGGTGTATCTTTCAGTTAAACCAAAACATGCCAAACTCAAACAGATAATAGAAACAGAAAAAGAGACTAGATTTACTTAGCTACAAAGAAAATAACATAAAATAAAATGAAACAAAATGAAACTACCCAATGAAATAAAAATGTCTAAAAGCAGTTCTTCTACTGGGTAAGAAAAAAACTTAAGTTATGTTCTTCATGCAGATATTTTCATTCAGTTTGATTAGAATCTGTTTTTTACTATAAGAATGCACAGCTCTACATAAAAATTATTTTAACACTTTGCATACTGGGTAAAACTTTCAGCAGACGACATTTTGAAATATTTTTCTTACTTTTCCTAGAAAATAGGATATGACACTTCATGCAAATTGTCTCCTTAGGAGACAATTTGCATGAAGTGTCAGATCCTATTTTCTAGGTAATATAAGAAAAATATCACCAATTTGTCATCTGCTGAATCTTGCTGATAGTAAGTGTGAAGTTTCTCCATGAAAATATGTTATGTTCCTCATTTGAAATGTCTCACTGAGGCAATTCTAATAATGAGTAACAACCTGTTTTTATTGAAGAAATAAGAAAAAAAATTCTGGGTTGAAACATTTCTAGAACTATGAAAATATTTATATTATATCAACAGACAGGGCTTGACATTTTGGCCAATAACCTTCTAAGGAGAAAAATAGGATGAAAAGTCAAGCCCTGTTTTCTGTGAAAAAAATAAGAGAAATATCACTCATACAATATAGGACATATGCTAATTTTGATGCAAGCATACTTGATCTACAGTTAATATACATGAAAGAAAAGGGGGAAAAAACATAAGGATTTCTACGAAGACTGCTTGTTTCTTTTATTTTCGATGAAAAGTTCTCGGACTAAATGCTTGTGCAACAACAGAAAAAATTGGTGTACACATTTTCAACAGTGGTGAGGTGATTTTTTTTTTAAATTTTTCCACAAAAACATGCTGTGAGAACTCATCATAAATGCCTTGCCACAATATATGTTTCTGTGGAGAAATAAGAAAACAATTTATCTGGGCCCAGTTGTTCAAAGTGTCGTTAGCTTAATGAGCATGTTAGTGGGCAAAATGTTAACTGTTCTAGTAAGTATAGTATCTAATACACAGGTATTTTTTGCTGAAAAAAATGTGAGTAGCTTTTGCAAATGCAAAAGCTACTCACATTTTTTCAGCAAAAATATTAGCGTATATGCCATATTTAATGATCAAAGTTTTAACGATACATTAACAAATGACATTGTTAGTTTTGAACAACTGGGCCCTGGATAACCCATTTATTATTGTGAAATTAAGGGAGACGGATACACTTGATAGATTTTCTGCCATTTTTCACAAGGGAGACAATTTTTGTGACTTCCTGTTTGCTTTTCTGAGCACAAATCCCCTTCTGAAAAGGGGTCTACTCTAAAAGGAAAAGATTTGCTCTCACGGGGAGCAAATTCTTTCCTTTTAGAGTTGACCCTTTATCAGAAGGATACAAAACATTTTTGACAATTACTTCCCCCTTGAAAGCATATCCTTTCCCCTTAACAGGGATATCAAGTAAATCCTACAGGGAAATATACTTACCCTTTTAGGCCCTGGCCTGAATCCTCGGCGTGGTATCTGTTGCTCTATAAGATCAGCTGCTGATGCCGGCGGAGATGATGCCCTCATTTGTCGACACACCTCACTGGGGTCTTCTGGTAGGGGAGGTAGCCCATTCTCTTCACGTACTTTGTTCTTTGTAGCTTGCAGTTCTTTCAATCCACTCAAAGATACCTGGATAGAAACAGTAGTTCAGATTTCATATTGCACAATTTCAGATAAACACATGCATTTGTGCTTGTGGTTTAAAGATGAAATAAAAAGGTGTATGCTAATTATATAATATGATACTATTTCAAGCAAGGGACTAAAAATTGAAAACATCCAATTATGTTTATTAATTGTAGAGTAATAAACTGTTAAAATCTGAAATGTAATTAAATAACACCATATGAATGATATTTGAATGGTCTCGTATTGTGATTATTAGCAGACAGAACAGGGTGAAAATAGTTTAAAATAGATTTAAATCTTTTCTTTAAAATTAAGTATTCCATTGTTTTAATTTATTATTTCCAAAAGGAGTTTTAGTGGATAAAAGTTCATAAATTCTGTTTAAATGGTTTCAAACAGCTATTCTTCCCAAGCAAAACTTTGGGGGATAATGTTTTAAACCAGAGTTTAAAACTTTTCAGATTTGATTTAATTTAAATTGAAGCTTAGAATATGGACATAAATTTCCAATTTCTTTTCCAAACTAAGAACATTACTTACTTTCTGCAGTATCACGATAATAAATATACTGTTGACCATTCAAAACACAATTCATTTTGTTTTTATTTTCATTAAAATCTTAAGAGCAGCTGTGACATCAAAGTGCAACAATTTGATAAGATTTCAGAAAATATCTATTGTGAACAAATAACGGAAAATAACCCCAAGTAACAACATATCTGGAGCCCTGTTTATAGGTTATAAAGCTGTATTGAAATTGTATTGTGGTGATTTACCAAGATGACTTTCCAGAGCAGAAGTAATGTCTTCTTCATAGGGAAATGTGGTGCCGAACCGCTGCAGAATCTCGTCACCATCCCGAACAGACTAACTGGTAGAAGCTCTTGACCAAAAGTTGATTCCACTGTAAAATACACAGAAAAATAAAAATAAATTTAGAAAACTGCCTCCTATAATTCTGAATGGTGATGATGATGATAATGATGGTTTGATGTTTTACGTCCCTTTCAATATTATTTCAGTCATAGTGAGATGATGGAAGGGTGATAATGAAAGGCTCTGTGCAATGAAGCTCTGTGTAGTCACGAGCTGAATTCCGAACTTTCAGCCTGATGTGAGCCCCCGACCTGGTGATCCGAAGCCAGGAGTGCTAACCACTTAGGCCGGTATCAACGCTGATTCTGAATGGTTCTTTAACCCTTGTCCTGCTGAATAAATTAAGATGCCATGCCCACTTCTAATTTTCAGCCAATCAGATTACTAGATCCAGATTATTGCTATATATTCACATACTTAATGGCAAACAGTGCAGATCCAGATCAGTTGGCTTCTTGATCTACACTGTTTGCAAAGGCAGATATATCCGGGTTCAGCAGGACAAGGGTTAAGGGGTAAATATCACAGAAAACAGGTCTTCACATTTCATGCAAATCCTCTCCTAGACCAATCTGCATCAATCACCAAATGCTATTTTCTGGGAAAAGGTAAATGTATCACTCATCTGGCATAAGCTAATATGACTTAATGGAATGTACCTCAACATGTCACCTAGATATTTGGATATATTAACATCTTAATACACTTGTCCTTGAATTTGAACAAGCCCATTTCACTACCTGCTGGTATATCTTAAAACTGCTGGATGAGTAGCAAACAGTGTAGACCCTAATCACATACCACAGTTTATGGCATCTGATCTGGACCTACACTGTTTGTTCAGTCTTTCTGATATTTAAAATCAGTGAGACAGTGAGATTTCAAATGTTATGCTTCATTAAAATGGCATTTTTTTAGGGTTTACAATGGATTCAATTGAAAATGACCATTGTTATCCCCATGCTAAATTAAGCGACGGGAATATTGTAAATGCCTCCGTCCATTCCCCCCTCACACTATTTCCTCCTAAACCACTGGCGGAATTTAACCAAACTTGCTACATGACTTCCCCGCCTGATAAGGGTGTGTGACAGCAATGTTATTTTTCACTCTGCCTCATGTGACCTTAAGTCGGGTTCAAAAGGTCACTGTCTGTCTGTCCATCTGTTGGTCAGGCTATCTCCTCCTAAACAACTGGGTGGAATTTAACCAAACTTGCTACATGACTTTCCAACTTGGTAAGGGTGTGCGAGAGCAATGTTATTTTTCTGCCTGTCCATCACACTAATAACAACATTAGCACGGAGTGAGGGGATTTTAAGATGGACTTGCCACTGACTGTGCAATCTAGTTTTTTCTTATTTCAAAATGATGTGGTTACTACTCATTAGAAGAATCTCACTGAGGCACTTCTAATGTGTAGCCACAACATACATTTTTGTAGAGAAATAAGAAAAATATTTATCTGATACCCTCTCTTATCTAGAGCTATGCACAAAAAAAACAAACAACATCTAATGTTTAAACACACTATTACCTAGCTCTGCAGCAAATGTTTCTCTGTTTTTCTTCTGTGTGGCTGTCTCCTGTTCTGATTCAACTCTCATTGTCTCCACCATGGTGTACAGTACACTCAGTATCAACCTACAGTAAACAAAGTAGTCCCTTTAAGCACTTATAACAGCAGATAGGTACTTTTACAACCAAACTGGTTAATATTTTCTTCACAAGAACATATGCTGGGTTACTCATTAGAAGTGCCTCACCTCAGTTAGGTGCTTCTACTGAGAACCCCAACAATTTCGTCGAGGCACTTCTAATGAGTACCCATATTACTGATAAAAAAGAAAAATATTTTCCAAATACCCACTCTTATCTAGAGCTATGAAATATGGTTTGACTTTCATGTGAATCATCTGCTAAAATATTTGAACACTGCCAGAATTTTGCATGTCACTTTCAATAGTAAAACATGACTAAAAACAAGACAATTTCTTTGATAAAAAAAGAAATAAGAGCTGTTGCAGGACAGTTTAGCGCGCCTGAATCATGCTTTGCCTCTAAAACTCTAACCAAAAATTTTAACATCTAAGTCTATGACCTTGATCTCAAGATCATTCATGTGGGTCAAGATGGTATTGCACAGAATTTTAGACCAGTATCTAACACCAGGGCAAGTATGAACTACTTCCATCCAGGGGTTCAGGTGATATAGCCTTTTAAAAACTTAAACTACCGGTGCTCCGACACAGATGCCATGGTGACCGCTACAGCTCTACCTGTACTTTCATACAGGCAAGCTAAAAAGGCATGTCCCATTTTTCTTACTTCCATATGATTTTGGATCATGAAGTCCCAGGATAGAATCCCACTGAAGGAAGAATTCAGCTGAAGACTAAAGGAACAGCACAGAACATTTATCACCCTCAATATCTCAATATAACTGATATACTGTTGAAGGACAGTTTAACCCATTGTAGTCTGGTGACCCCTAAAAGGGTAACTGGCAAACAGTGCAGATCCAGATCAGATGCCGCAGAATGTGGTATCTGATCAGGGTCTCCACTGTTTTCAAATAGTTCAACCATTTTTCTCTAAGAATATCTAAATCACATAGCCTGACATACCTAAAATTGAAATTAGAATCTTCCAATATATACTGTGGGGGAGTTCATTTAGTCTACAATGGGTTAAATACAAATTCAGGTTTGTGGCTGCTTGTTGAGAGGCTATTATTTTACCATTTATCCAATTTATTGTTTTGTTGTGTTTGGTAGGGTCCTGTCTGGCATTGTGATGTCCTCGTAGAAGAAGAGAGAGCTGGCTGCTATGCTTTACATTAGTTTGTACCATGGGTGCTGTCTGCCGTAGGTTGTTTATACTCTTCCTCTTGGTGTCATTGGTATGCTATGTTCTGTGATTGTGGCTTTGCCTTGACATCTTCTTATTCACCCTTATTATCACATTTTTTATCAATAAAAATCTGCTGTGAAATCATAGGACAACATCACAGACTAAATATATTTCCTATAGAAATGTTCTATTAGAATTTCCCTATTTAGATGGGCATGTCATTATTTACCATTCAGCCACATTTAAATATTTAGACACATTATTTAGTTCTGCCAGGGAAGTTAACCCTTTTAGCCCTGCAGACCAAACCAGACACCTTTGCAAACAGTGTAGATCCAGATGAGACGGCTCATAACGAGCCATCTCATCAGGATCTACACTGTTTGCCATTCTTAGATTTTTTAGTTTGTTTACTGGCACCAGTTTGCAACAGTGGACATGTCCAGTCAAAGCAGGAAGAAACTTAGGGGTGAAAGGGTTCAATATAGAAATGTACAGTCAAACTTCAATGGCTCGAACATTTTTGGGACCATGGAAAATTGTTCGAGCCATGGGTAGTTCGAGCCAATGAAGGTTAATCATGGCGCCAGGCCAGGAAGCAAATATCGCTAATTATGGGAAATCTATCGATCTTCTACATAATAATTGTATGTTGAGTGTATTCATTAGAATCACCTTGAAGAGGCGATTCTAATGAGTACACACAACATAAATTTCATAATGAAATAAGAAAGCTTCCTTAAATATTTGTTTTCTTGCTCTATTGGAAGAATTTCGTAGGGACTCAAAAACGAGTTTGAATCAGCCAGGGTGAACGAGCCATCGGTGTTCGAGCTATTGAGATTCGACTGTATGTGCATTTGGCATACTAAATTTTGTGATTTTGATGTTGTTGGCATTGTCACAGATACAAACACACATACAAGAAAAAAATCAGGTATTTAAAGGTCAAGAGACTTTTCATCAAGCATTACAAGTCAAACTCACTGTAAATAAAAGCCACAAATCACCAAGATTAAGTAATCTTACCTCAGATCTACACTATCGACAATGGAAACAGATGGTTTTCTCATCGCTGCTGCTATAGCCTCCTGGTTCCTGAAAGATATATTATCTGAGGACTTGTTAAGAAGGAGTATTTGATGATAATTCTGAAATAATTTTCTCCAGTTCTCCATAAAAAACATATGTTGTGGGTACTCATTAGAAGTGCCTCACTGAGGCACTTCTAATGAGTACTCACAACATATGTTTTATGGGGGAATAAAAATTCTCCTAGAATTATTACCTAAAATTCCTCATTAACTCTCCTGATTACAAATAACTTAAAGAGAATGGATACATCTCCAAGGGAGATTACTTTGCAAAAAAAAAAATTATCTCCCTTCTCAAATGGGATACTTTTAATGATAAGAATTTTCATTTAAGAGTCACCCCATTTGCGCTAAATCCATTGAAATTATTTCATACTCAGTTTAGGTTTGTTCTTTGGTTGATGATGATGATGATGATTTGGTGTTTTAGGCCCCCTTTTAACATTAAGTCACATCGAGACAATGGAAGGATGGTGATGAAAGGCTCTGTGCAATGAAGCGCCGTACAGCCATGAGCTGAATTCCCCACCCCACCAGCGGGATTCAAACCCAGGACCTTGTGATCTGAAGTCGAAAGCGCTAACCACTTGGCCGCCCAGACACTTCACCTTGTTTGCTGTTTGCCATAAGCTGAATTCCACCTCTAGTGGGATTCAAACCCAGGGCCTTTTGATCTGAAGTCAAAAGCGCTAATCACTCGGCAGCCCAGACACTAAGAATTTTAGGAAACAACTGCAAAACAAGAGGCCCATGGGCCACGGGTCGCTCACCTGAGTGACACAGTCACTGCAGATATGCAGATGTTATGCAACATTTTTCCAATCCTGTCATCGCAACTAATGAAAAGATCATCATTTAAGCAGTTCTTTATTTTGAAGAAGATATATAGCATGCCAGTCAACTGAGGGTGATCATTTGAACAAACTCTAAATGCAGCCAGCTTGGAATTACAATCGGCACGATTTTAGCTGTTTTTGATCTACGAGTCACCCCATTGCTTCCTACCAAGTTTCGAGTCAACTGGCCTTTCAGTTCAGGAGAAGAGGGGAAAAATAGATTTTCAAGATGGCCGCCATGGCGGCCATCTTGGATATCCGATTGGCACAATTTTAGCTATTTTTGATCTACAAGTCACCACAATGTCTCCTACGATGTTTGGAGTCAATTGGTCTTTCGGTGCAGGAGAAGAAGCTAAATATAGATTTTCAAGATGGCGGCCATGGTGGCCATCTGGGACTTCTGATCAGAACGATTTTAGCTACATTTGACCTACAAGTCAACCTGATGCTTCCTACTAAGTTTCGAGTCAAGTGACTTTTGGGTTTAGGAGAAGAAGCGAAAAATAGATTTTCAAGATAGACGCCATGGCGGCCATCTTGGATTTACGATCGGCATGATTTTAGCTATTTTTGATCTACAAGTCACCCAAATGCTTCCTACCAAGTGTGGAGTCAACTGGCCTTTCGGTTCAGGAGAATCAGCGAAAAATAGATTTTCAAGATGGCTGCCATGGCGCCCATCCGGGTTTTACGATCGGCATGATTTTAGCTATTTTTGATCTACAAGTCACCCCGATGCTTCCTACGAAGTTTGGAGTCAACTGGCCTTTCGGTTCAGGAGAAGAAGCGAAAAATAGATTTTCAAGATGGCTGCCATGGAAGCCATCTTGGATTTCCGATAGGCACGATTTTTGCTACTTTTGATCTATAAGTCACCCCAATGCCTCCTACAAAGTTTGGGGTCAATTGGCTTTTGGGTTTAGGAGTTTAAGCGAAAAATAGATTTTCAAGATGGCGGCCATGGCGGCCATCTTGGATTTCCCATCTGCACGATTTTAGCTATTTTTGATCTACAAGTAATCCTGATGCTTCCTAGCAAGTTTGGAGTCAATTGGCCTTTCGGTTCAGGAGAAGAAGCAAAAAATAGATTTTCAAGATGGCCACCATGGCAGCCATCTTGGATTTCCGATCGGCACGATTTTAGCTACTTTTGATCTACAAGTCACCCTGATGCTTCCTAGCAAGTTTGGAGTCAATTGGCCTTTCGGTTCAGGAGAAGAAGCGAAAAATAGATTTTCAAGATGGCTGCCATGGCGGCCATCTTGGATTTCCGATCGGCACGATTTTAGCTATTTTTGATCTACAAGTCACCCTGATGCTTCCTAGCAAGTTTGGAGTCAACTGGCCTTTCGGTTCAGGAGAAGAAGCGAAAAATAGATTTTCAAGATGGCGGCCATGGCTGCCATCTTGGATTTCCGATCGGCACGATTTTAGCTACTTTTGATCTACAAGTCACCCTGATGCTTCCTAACAAGTTTGGAGTCAATTGGCTTTTCGGTTCAGGAGAAGAAGCGAAAAATAGATTTTCAAGATGGCGGCCATGGCGGCCATCTTGGATTTCCGATCGGAATGATTTTAGCTGTTTTTGATCTACAAGTCACCCCGATGCTTCCTACCAAGTATCAAGTCAGTTGGCCCAGGGGTGTAGGAGGAGTAGGCTTTTAAAGCAATTGTTGACGCCGCACGACGGACGACGGACGACGCACGACGGACATTGACTGACCACAATAGCTCACCATGAGCACTTCGTGCTCAGGTGAGCTAAAAAGCAAAAATTAGGATGGAATAAAGTCTTCGAAATTTTAGGACATTTACTGTACATTAGAATGTTATGTTGATAATTTCATGGTGTCCAAATATTTAGGGTAAATAAAAAATTCATTTTTCATCAGGTATCTGACCAATACTTACTCCACCTCCATGGAGAGCAATTCAACAAATGAGAAGTAAAGTCCTTCTTCATATAACATATGAACATTGGCAATTGTCCATTCTTTCTGTAGATCTTCTGTCTCACACTCACCAAACACACCTGTCAATAAATATCACACAGAACTATGGAATTCAGAGAACTCGTTAAGGAGTATTTGGAGATAAATCTGGGATAATAATTATTGTTTCTCCATAAAAATGTATGTTGTAGGTAATCATGAGGTGTTTCTAATGAGTACCTACAACATATGTTTTTATGGAGAAATGGGAGAAAACTATCCCAGAATTATTCTACTGTACAAGTTCTCTGGAAGTGTAACATACGGAATGTTAACCTTATTAAGCATAAAATGACTTTATGTAATTATTATATTGACATACCGAACTGGCACAGACCAAGATCAGCCTCTACACCCATACAGTATTATCAGTCTAATCAGGGTCTATGCTGATCACTAACAGAATGTTCAGGGTTCATACATTATCATATTGGTCCTAATTACCACACTCTGCGCTTAGGATTTTCAAAATTACTGGAATAACTTCTAGTAAAATGACCACCAGATAACGACTATAATGAAAGATAAGAAAATGACTTCATTGATTATTTTTTAATGATACTTATACGATATTTTTTTCTGATTTTCTTTACCAACAACATATGCTTTTATCAAGAAGCAGATAAAAGTATATGAATTGTAATCTGAATACTATGAAATTGCTTGATTGTGCACTTATAAGGGTATGTGCGGTAATTAGGCCAAATACCGTACATTGGGAACCAACATAGATTCTGATCAGATTGTGTATATTTGCTGGCTGATCTGTGTTTATGCTGACTACATCTGTCATAAGGTGGTTTTCTTTTCGGATGGCTTGTGTTACAAACTATAAATATCATTAACAATTATGTATACATGTATTGCATCATCAATGTCTAATAATATTTCCATTCTTACATGTACCTTTTATATAAATATCTTATTGTCAAATATTGTAATGGCAATATAATTTACAATGTTATCCTGAAAATTGGGTGAAAATTCATCTTGAATCTTGCAATGTGAAATCCTATTGTCTCCAACCTTTTCTCAAACTTTTCACTGTACCCTAGTATTCTGTAGGAATACAAAAAAAACTTATCCTGAACAAGATAGAGCTGTGACTTGATCGCCCTCATCTGCCTCTCTCTGTCTGCAACCTCCAATTCTGTAGGAATACAATATACTTACCCTAATCAAGATAGAGCAGTGACTTGACAGCCCTCATCTGCCTCTGTCTGTAACCTCCAACTCATTCTGTAGGAATACGATAAACTTACCCTGAACAAGATAGAGCAGTGACTTGACAGCCCTCATCTGCCTCTCTGTCTGTAACCTCCAACTCATTCTGTAGGAATATGATAAACTTACCCTGAACAAGATAGAGCTGTGACTTGACAGCCCTCATCTGTCTCTCTCTGTCTGCAATTCATTCTGTAGGAATACAATATACTTACCCTGAACAAGATAGAGCAGTGACTTAACAGCCCTCATCCTCCTCTCTCTGTCTGCAACCTCCAACTCATTCTGTAGGAATACAATATACTTCCTCTGATCTGCCTCAGGTAATGTGGTCCAGGTATCATGACCTTGAAATGATGTAAAACAAGAAATGTCAATAAGCAGTGCTTATTAGATATCCCCACTCAAAAACCAAGATGTGACAGACAGATGAACTTAAGGACAGATAACGTGAAAAATGATTATCCTCCCTAACAAACAGTTTGCTGGGGGTATAACTATATTATCTACTATACTATACAGCCCCACTAAACTCCCTTGGTTCAAGTATCTGATAAATTTGATAAAATGGTTATTTCTTGATATGCATCTAACGACCCACTGACGGAAAAGGATCAGACAACAAATGACTGTTTTTGTTTTTTTTTTTTTTGTTGTTTTTATTTTTCTTATTTTTCTAAAAAAAAAAAAAAAAAAAAAAAAAGAAAATGACATTTTATGTTCATTATCAACTCAGGGACAATTTGCACAAAATGTCAATCCCTGTTTTCTGAGAAAAATAAGAAAAAATATTTACACAGGTATTCTGCTAATACTGAGATTTTAGCATATACTGATCACAGTAAATTTGCTATGTACCTGTTGAGAATGTACCAATATTTATCCTAATGCTTGAAGGCTCCATTATTTCATCCCATTTTCAATATATCAAAATTGACTAATAAATTCTACATACTTTATTAACACCTTGGGCTGAAATTCATTCCTTTTAGAGTTGACCCCTTTTCAGAAAGTGTTTAGTGCACTGGGAAGCAAACAGTAAGTCACAACAGTTATATTCCATGTACAAAATGGCGGAAAATTTTCCAAGTGTATCCAGTCTACTTAACCTTTAACACTCTCATGGCTAATTCAGCAGACAACTAACTGACGATATTTTTCTTTTTTCTCCCAGAAAACAGTTTTAACATTTCATGCAAATTGTCTCCATTGGAGACAATTTGCATGAAATGTTAAACCTGTTTTCTCGGAAAAATAAGAAAAATATTTCAGTATGTGGTCTGCTGAAAATTCTACCCAGAGTGCTAAGGGTTAAGGCTATGCAGGTGCACAGGATTCTCTTAACTCTTTCTAGACTGAGTAAACTCACCCCCATATTATATAATGGAAGAGTCCAATTTTAATTTTAGGTACGTCCGGCTATGAGATTTAGCTATTCCTTGAGAAAAATGGTTGAACTATTTGCAAACAGTGGAGACCCTGATCAGATGCTCCATTCTGCTGCATCTGATCTGGGTCTGCACTGTTTGTTAATTACCCTTTTAGGGGTCTCCAGACTACAATGGGTTAAACTACATACATTTTGCATATGCTCAATGGTACTGTTTCTCTTGAAGTCACTAAACTGGGCCCGGTTGTTCAAAGCGTCGTTAGCTTAACGAGCTCGTTAAGGGTCATTTCGTTAACTGTTTTAGCGGATTTAATATACAATATTCTGATACTTTTTGCTGAAAAAATGTGAGTAGCTTTTGCACTGCAAAAGCTACTCACATTTTTTCAGCAAAAACATTCAGCATATTTGTGTATCACTCCATATAAATTTTAACTAATCGTTAACTAACGACATCGTTAGTTTTGAACAACTGGGCCCTGACATCTAATGTTTAACCTTTACCACTCTCTTGGCAAATTCAGTGGATGAAAAATTGATGATGTTTTTACTTATTTTTCCCAGAAAATAGGTTTTGACCTTTTAGCAAATAGTCTCCAAATACCATTTTCAAAAGAAATTTTTTTCAACATGGTGTTTGCTGAAATTTTTTACCAAGCATGCTAAGCATTAAATTCAGCCTGCTAAAAGGTTGAATATTACGTACCTTCTGCTTTAAAATCTTCCTCAAAACAGATCTTATTATGCAGAAATTCTTCTTCCTCTGTGTAACTGTACAATTCTGAAAGACGAAATATTTATAGCAAACATTTTCCTTTATTATATACCTACAGGGGACATATAGAGATTTTCTGGTTATTTATTTTGTATTATTCACAGTGTGATGATATATCAGTAACTGACAATTTTTTCCAGAGTGTCGGAACTGTTTTTATAGATGCATTTCATTGTGACATCCTTGGTTGACCAGACCAGTTGGACATCCTTGCCATTACATCATGTAAATGTGGCCATCATGTAACTGAATGACACCAATATCTGATATTGTTTAGTGTTCTTAAACTTTAGCTGGAACTATTCTGAAGCACTTTCAAAGCACACTATTACACTGGCAAAAAAGGTATAAAAAAACAGTCTATAATCAAATCTGGAATGACAAACAGTGTAGATCCTGATCAGAAAGATCATTATTAGTTAAGGCTGGCTAATCAGAGCTGAAAAGATGATCGATTATCAGTCCTGCCATTGTGATAGATAATCGATTAGTAATCGCTGAAGATTTGATCATAATTTTACCTATTTGAGCATGACCCTTTCATATGTTATACTTTATTGTATGTATTTTGTCAGACAGGCATGAGCAAACAGTGTAGACCCAGATGAGATGCCTCAAATGTGGCATCGCATCAGGGTCTACACTGTTTGCCACTCACCCAGCTATTTTAGACACAACAGCAGGTAGTAAATTGGACTTGTTCAAATTTTAGATAAAGTATGGTAAGGTGTTGAGGTGTCTGAATATTAAGGGTAAATACGGTAAAGTAACAAACAAAGAAATCAAATGATGGATTATTAGCAAATCTGCAAAGATAGTCATTTTTTGTGGAATTTATCAATCAATTAATCGATTATCTGATTAATCATGCCAGCCTTATTATTATTAGCCATCTCACCTGAATCTATACTGTTTGCTAAGTGCCTATTTGGTCTGCCAAGTTGAAAGAGTTAAGATTCTGTACAGTCCAAATCACTGACTAAGACACTATATACAAGTACGGTAAATGTCCTAAAATTTCGAACACTTTATTCTCTACTATTCCGGCCTAAATTATGCTTCTTATGCACTTGTTTCTTAAAATACTTAGTGGAATGGCAAACAGTGTAGACCCTGATCAGACTGCTCCTTCAGGAGCAGTCTGATCTGGGTCTGCACTGTTTGCATATGTCATTTTATCAGAAACTTTGGTGTTCAAATTTTTAGGACATTTACCGTAAGTCCTTTCCTACTTGGGAAAATGATACAAAAACATTCTATGATGTTATCTACTGATAGTTACATTCTGTAGGTTAAGCTTAATCTAAATGTTGAACAGACAAAAGGTGCAGACTGATCAAGGTCTGCACTGTTTGCCATCCAGCCAGCACTTTTTAGATATACAATGTACATGTATCTAGTGAAATGAATGTGTTTGAATTTTGGTATAGAATGGTTGGGAGTTACACTGTCTGCATATTTTGAGTATCGGCTGATAGTTAGATTCATATAGGTTAACCTTTAGCACACTCTGGACAAATTCAAAGGACAACAAAATTCTGATACTTTTCTTATTTTTTCCAGATAAAAAAAGGTTTGACTTTAAATGCAAATTGTCTCTAAAGACTGTTTGCATGAAAAGTCAAAAACTATTTAGAAAATAGGATCTGACTTTTCATGCAAATTGTCTCCTAAGAAGACAATTTGCTTGAAGAGTTAACACTTACCACGCTATGAGCAGATTCAGCACATGACAAATTGGGTATGTTTTTCTTATTTTTCCCAGAAAACATGATTTGACATTTCGTGCAAATTTTATCCATTGGAGACAATTTGCATGAACTGTCAAAACCTGTTTTCTGGGTAAAATAAGAAAAATGTTTCAAAATGTTGTCTGCTGAAAATTTTACCTAGAGAGCTAAGCGTTAATGCAAATCGTCTCCGAAGAAGATTGTTTGCATGAAAAGTCAAACATTATTTAGAAAATAGGATTTGACTTTTCATGCAAAATTCGCCTGAGTTAAACACTATTTTCTGAGAAACAATTATCACAAAACGCTGTCTGCTGGAATTTTACATGCTTAATATTAAGAATTATACTCACTCACCTGCAATTTCAGCACTGAATTCATCAGCATCTTCATAAACAAATTCTAAGTCATTCTCTTCATTGACTGACTGTAAAATAACAAAGTTCCATTATTTATACATACTGGAAGGAAACGTTACAATACATAAGCTTCCTTGGTAACAGAACACCATTATATATTAGCTAATGCTTTTTATAAACAGATTTTAAAATTGACTTTTGTCATGGAACCGGACAGCCAAAAATAAAATTTTATTGTGCATCTGAATTGTACTTAATTCATTAATACATTAAACTCTTGTATTGTATATATTCTTATATATAAAAACACAAAATTTTGAAGTCATCAAAGAGTAACAAAGTACAGGTCATTGACTCTTATTTACATGTAATTGCACTGTTTAAAGTGTGAAAATTTTAATGAAAACACAAACTTGGAAATAATACTTAGGAATATCATGATTTTTTGCCTTAATTTTCCCAGAACAATTAGGTAAGAAAGTGTGAATTTACTGTCAAAACAAACTGTTAAAATACAAGACCTGCCCTAATCTCTGCAAAAGGTGTGTCCTATTTGCACAAACTAACTAATCACAGGGCTTTAACAGGCTCATCTTCATTCAGTGATGCATTCAGATGTGTGAAAACAGTCATTCTGTTAATTCGTGCTATCAGGTTTTAATTGTCCAACCTTGAAAATTTGCCAATCTGACCAAATATTAGACCAATCAACCAACAGAAGGGAGAGAATGGTGGTTTGTTTGTGTTGAGGTTTTACCGCCCAGTGAACAAAATGGGCACCGGGATAGCTCAGTCGGTAGTGAGGTTTGTCTCACAACTAGCTACACACCTCTGCCGTGTAGGTTCGAGTCCAGCTGGGGACACGATGACGGGGTATGTGTGAATGGTTGGCAGTTCTCTCCCGGTCGTGGTGGTTTCACAGGGTATTTCCCAGTCCCTATACAACTGGAAACTACCCAGGCTATCCTCCACCATCGAACTGTCCTCTGAAATAATAGTCAGATATGACTGATTCAGAGTAACTGGTAGGAAGAAAAAAAAAAAAAAAAAAAATGTCAGTCAGTTTACCTAACCACACTTTTACTGGGCAGGTTTAGTCCTCTATGAGTGCACAGAATCACCAAAAAACAGAAAGGCCAGACAGCAATGGAATAAACAAAAAGCAGTATATTTTTGGGATGGATGCAAGTTAATGATAAGCGAATGTTTATTGGAATACAGTTTAATAGTAGATAGTAAGTAATATAAATATATAGATATTGGACCAATATTGTCATGGGGCAGGGGTATAAAATTTCACTCGCCAGCTCGCTTTGCAAGGAAATTTTAAGGCAGGGTGAGTGAGATTTTCAGAACTTTCTTCACTTTTTCTTCATTTTTAGCATCAAATGAAAAAATTACGACCATAAGGGGAAGTAAGTTTTGAGGGAATTTTAAACTGTTTGGAGGGCTTGGACCCAATAAACACTGGACTAGTAACTATGGTACAGGTATTGTATTTATTGGAAATATGTTGTCGTGGCTGAGTTTTCATAATTTTGTATGGTGAAGTTTAAATGCTCATATTTCATTTATTTCTCTAAATATCTGAGATTTGTTTTTAAAAAGCAATAGTTCAATATATTACCTTTAAGACTGCAGCATTATATTTAAGGAAAATTAAACAGTTTTTGTAAACATCAGTAAGAAACCTAGGTACCTATTTTTGCTATTTTCGGCACTTTTTGCAGAAAATCATCAGAAATTCAACAAAAATGATGGTATAACTTCAATTTTATTAATTATGGCTTAAGACTTTTCAACCAAATCTATTACAATCAATTTATTACAACTTCAGTAATTATCCAAAACCGTTTTTAATGACAATAGTGCTGTTAAATAGCGCTAAAATCAAGCCACGACAACATATTTTGGCAGTTCCGTTAGTGACGTCCGGGTATTATTAGGTCTGAGGGGGAGGTTGAATGCAACAAAAAAGTATTGGGTTGGGCTTTTTCTTCCATGCCATAGCCCAAAACATGATGTTTCTAACTCCCACTGCCCTCTGCCTGCAAGGACCCAGCTGCAAGGCAATTTGACGCCTTAACTTTACCTTTTTACCGGACCGTTCGAAATACTGGGTTCTTCCGAATTGTCAAACCGAACAACTAGTATATTATGCTCAGTATTTTGTGCAGTAAATGTTAACAGTCTGACAAAATATGTATTCCCTACAAATTATAAATATACTGGCAACAGTTCATTACCGAAACTTCTGTTTCATCTCTCTGTCGGCGTAAAATTTCACGTAATTTCGGTAGGCCGTCTTTTCGTTGGGCACTGTCGTCCATTTTGTAAGGGAAATAATCGTGAGAGAATAAATTAGTAGCAAGTATGAGCTTTTCTAAATGACCGAGTCTCCTTCCATTAAACCATCTATCAAAACGTTGATTTTCTGTGATATATCATTAGCCTATTTATGGATATTTTAACCACTAACAAGGAAAACTGTACAGATGAGGATAAAAAGAAGCAATTATTAGAAATCAATCTTATCTCATCCTATCCTATCCTACCCTACCCTACCCTATCCTATCCTATCCTATCCTATCTCATCTCGTCTCGTCTCGTCTCGTCTCATCTATCTATCTATCTATCTACCTACCTATCTATCTATCTATCTATCTATCTATCTATCTATCTATCTATCTATCTATCTATCTATCTATCTATCTATCTATCTATCTCATCTCATCTTATCTCTGACTCTGACTCAGACTCAGAATTTTCATTGGTGACACGTCTAATGACATTCATTCACCAGGACCTCCTTTGGCTTAGCTTAGCTTACTTCTTGGCTTAGCGTAGCTCGCTACGCCATACCACGCTATATGATATGAGAAAAAAAAAACTTGCTGCCAGTAATAAAACAGACTGCAAAATAAGGTACCAACTTGCCTCAAGTAGGCACACCAAGTTTTAAAAACGCGTAACCCTTATAACTGCATATTACAAATTTTATCAGTGAAAAGTATTGCTTTAAGTAAAAAAAAACAACAAAAAAACATAAATTATCAAAGAAAAAATATATAAATGAAGTTATCCAGGAAATGCCACGGTCAAGAAGCACCGTATTACCGAGGCACCAAAAGAAGAAGAGGGGAGGAACATTCGCGCAGTCTGATCAGAATATTCGCTGGGCGTATTTTGGATAGCCAAGGATGCAGTCTTTTCATGCGAACAAGGAAGACTCTGAAAAGACCGCGTGGATGCGCAGGCTCATTTGAGTCTTCTTTGGGCGCAGATATCAGGTTACGTTTTCTCAAGTTGCCGCTCATTTTGATGTGAAGGACAGCATATTATTCCATAAGTAAAAGCAAGGCTGTTTCCATTATATACGTTAGCTAAGATACCGTCCAACAACAGTCGAAAATGGTTGCACTAAGGTATGAGCACAAGAAAAAAAACTGGTGTATTCATAGACACAAGAGCAATAAAAGCATCAAAAGTAGAAATCTCTACAGGGGATGTAGCGTCAAATCATTATCTAAGTTCTAATGCTGTAAAAATAAATAAACGTTCGGTTCGCACAGAGACTTAAGTACCATGTCCCATTCCCAAAAATGTAATGTTCACATAAGGAGGCTTTATCCATAAACAGAGAGTTGATGTTGCACGCGACACATGATCTTGGTGTAGGGTACATTATTAAAACCTCTTCATGCATCAGAATTTCACAAGATGGACACAGGCATTTTTACAAAGTTCCCGTGTGACACTGACCAACATGTAGAGATCCCAGCATGCAATACGTGTTGTTGTTGGTGGGGGGAGGGGAGAGATTTTGTGTCAAATCCTTTCAAGATTCACCATCGCTGAAAAAAAAAAAACCAACAAACTCATACACAGCTGAATTTTTGGGGTGATCTCTCCAGGCTAAGAGGTCACTTGAAACTTTTTAGGCTGTTAATATTAATACAATCCGTGGTAAGAGAATTCCATGGGTCTATCAGTATGGTTAATCAGGCATTTTGTACAACAGTCAAGTATGATCCTAACCTTCAAAGCAGGGATCCAGGTCTTGCATGCAACATAAGATCTACATTTAGGGTACATTTATGCCAAATTATTTCAAAATCACTTCATGAATCACAAGATTATACAGCAACTGCAAGCATAGTATTGAGAGGTTGCATAGGCCAAAGTTTTGTAAAGTTATTCTCCCTTGATCCATGTTGGAGGCACCAGACACTTTTCTGTACACAATTTTAACCAATTTACGTCATTATTTCTCGATGATAAAAAGTCTAATGGACTTGAAACTTAACTGTGATGATTCCTAATGTGTTTAAGAATCAAATAAATAAAGTTACATTATAATTTGCCAAGAGGCGAGGAAAATATTGATGTTCAAAGTACATTAAAATTCTGTTGAAAATATGCCTGGGTGTCGCCAGCAAGAAAAACAACTCTTGATGTCTGATGTCATCAGCAACCTCGCAAGTATACAGGAAAGTTGTATGAACTTCTGGGTGTGAACTTGACCCTCAAGGCATGAAGCCGCATATGGCACGTGACACATGATCTTATTGCAGCACGGGGGTACATTTGTTTCAAATCATTTCAAAACAGCTTAATGCATCGCAGGCTTATCATTTATAAGCCATACACAAACTACAATTATTGGTATTCTGGCCGTTTATATGAAGTTTACATGTGACCTTGACCTTCAATACGGGGGTGGTCGGGTGTGGCGAATGTTTCGTGTATCTTACGTCACCGGGGCGTCCAAATGAGATTGGCTTTCAGTTGGGCAAGGCCTGCTATCCTTGTAGCAGGTAAGGGTAGAGGGGGAATGTTTTAATTTCTTCTGTTTCTTCACTTTCATTCCTGTTCCTCTTGCTTCCCTGTCCCTCTCTTTCATCTCCTCTACTATCCCCTTTATCTCTTTTCTCCCTTTCTCTGGGAGACGACACAAAATGACCCACAAGGGTTGACGTGTCGTTACACCCAAACTCAATCAATCAATGACCTTCAATACAGAAAGCCGGCTTCCTACGTTGAAGGTCAAGGTCATTATTGAACTTTTTTCGTGTCCGGCTCATAACTTTGTATTGCGTGAAAGGATTTTAATGTAATTTAACACAACTGTACCCATAACAAGGTTCTGTATCGCGTTTATTGTCAATGCATTTGTCCATGGGCGAAGACTACATAGAGATGAGGAAAGAGACACGGAAGAGAATCCATTGTTGATCCACAATGCATTATTGACCTTATGCTTGGTGTTTACAACTAAATCCCAGGACTAGCTGGAACACTGAATCCCAGCACTGCATAGAACAGAATAATATTTATTGAAGCACCTACATACACAGGTGTTCTCTATTCCCATGCACTGTTCGGCACACTACACTCCAAGGACTACACTTATGTATATATTATAAAAGGCTGCCATTGCAGCACTTTATCAGTGGTTATGCGATGTACATTAGTTTTGATATTTTCATTTTTAAATTGGTACTGCTAAGCGCAATTTATAGCATTCCCGGACAGCGTGACAAAAATATATACAGTAAACCTCGATAATTCAAACTCCAATAATTAAAAATTCTCAATAATTCAAAATCATTTTGAAGTCCCAACTTAAATATATGTATGCATTTTAACCCTCAGTTATTCGGCAAAGTCTCAATAGTTCACACAAAACTGTTTGGTCCGTTTGACTTTGAATTATCGAGGGTCCACTGTATATTCTTATCTACTTATTTGAGTTTTGATGCGGTTAGCCTAAAACGCGAAGTAAAGTTAGCTAGTTAGCTGTAATATTTTTTTTTTAATGTTATGGTCATTCTTGTAAAAGCCAACGGGAGAGGATCTCATTTAGACCTCTCGAATTCACCGTTTGCATTATAGAACTCAGACGAACATGTTTTTTTTGTTTGTTTTTTTTTTTTGTGCTGAGAGTAGACCAAGCTTTTGTGTTATTTATTATGTATTTAAAACAAGAAGCATCTTCGAAAAAGAAAAAAGAAGTGACGAAGAATAGCAGATGATTGTTAGCATTTTTTTTTTTTTTTTTTTTTTTTTTTTTTAACATTATAATAGAGGTTCTTAAAACGAATTCCACTTTCAACGGAAACTTTGACAGTTTCCTTGTCAACGTTTCACCTCACTCTATATAACCGTCGGCTGGACACGTAGTTGATATCTAATTTCACCGCCGTACGCGCGTTTCTTTGTACAATAGTTTCTCATTGTCATTTTGACATACCGCAATTTAAATCTATGGAATGATTTTCACAATCCTTAAATTCCTAGGACGCCTGATTGCACCCTTTCTTTTGGGGTCCGTGTCTGTTCACCTGAACATTATGACTCGTCACTGGTTCAACATTTTATGAATGTTCTATGGCATGGGTAGGTAGAAAAAAAGGTAAGTGAAAAGTCCAGGGAGTGCCACAATCACAAACCGCAGCCCTTCCCAGACATCAAGAGGAAGAGGAAACCGACAAATCCAAACAAGCACAAATCGATCAAACGTACAAAAAGCACTAAGATTGCTCTCTCTTCCCCAAGCGAGGTAATCGCAATGCTAAAAGGACTGAAAAACACAAGAACAAAATGGCACAAGGTAAGACATACAACAAATCGCCTCGCAGAATAAACCACAAAGCACCAAAGAGTAAGACTAACACCGGGACCACCGCCTTAGAACGGTCAGTAGAGTAAACCACCGGGGGTTTAAAGCACTTTTACAGCTAGCCAACTTCACCCTGGGTGCCGATGCTACTCTTAATACAGAAATACATAAAAATTCGGTTCGCATAAAGGCTCCCAACTCAGTCCATGCATCAAAGCCAAAACATAAAAATCAAATTAATTACTATAATAAACAAAGACGAGTACTCATGGCTAATTCTACTGTATGCCAGAGTAAATGAAAACCAATAGTTGAACCACGGCGGGCCAAGCCAAAGACATATCGTCAAGCCCCAACCCACTGGTTAAAGTTTTACGAAGAGGCCGTCATTGAGTCTGAGGCCTGAACCGCCGTCGTGCAATTTAAGAGTGAAGCATAGCCATCAACAATGATTGGGTTGACAACTAGGCATGCAGTCTCGCATAATATCCAGGCTATAGCTAATTCTTTTATAACGGTCAATAAGTTTCCTGAATTGCTCCGGGAAGTTAGATTTACCTACAATTTTTTTAAATCTGTACACTAAGTCACCGTAAAATCTAGTTCCAATGTGCAGAAGTGTTTTCAGACTGACGCTATATTTTTCTAACAAGGCACTGTGTCTGCGATAACATTTCGAAAATGCCTTACGAAGTTTAAAATAACGATAGCCCTGCCTAAGAAGTTTGGCAGTAAGGGCTTTATTACGGTAGTTAAAGTCATTAAGATTTGAAGAAGCTCTGGCGAATCTAATAAGTTGAGATATGTATACCCCATATGAGGTACGCCGGGGGACATTGCCATCCAGAAAAGGGAAACTGACTATATTTAAATCAAAATCGTCCCGTTTATCATAAATTTTGGTGGAAACTGTACCATTAGATATACATAGATTCAAATCCAAAAAAGGTGGCTCGGTATCGGAAGAATTTGCTCTATTTAATTGGAGTTCTGTAGGGTATATGCGGTCCACCATTTGGTCAAAGTAAATATTGTCAATATTTAATAAATCATCAAGGTATCTTGAATTGGATTGAAAGCCTCAATAATGTCAGCCTGATTTTCACGTGAGAGAGACTTCATGAAATCTCTCTCATAACAAAAAAGAAACAAATCTGCAACAAGAGGAGCACAGTTAGTTCCCATCGGAATACCAATAGTTTGCCTATAAAGTTTAGTTCCAAATCTAATAAAAATATTATCCAAAAGATAAACAAGGGCATCACAGACTTTTTGACACGACCATAAATTGTGATTATTGTATACATCAGAAGTGAAAAAAAGCACATTCTTCGTTGCAAGCCAAATACTGGGTATTCTTGTTATTGACCACATTTTATTTATTTATTTTTTATTATTTATTTATTTATTTTTATTTTATTTATTTATTTATTTATTTTTTTTTTTTTTTTGGCGTCTACAAAAAAGGCCTTGTCACTGCACAGTTGCAAGTTTCAAAATTCCTTTTCTCTGAATTAGGGTCCTAAACAAAGCAAACAAAATTTCATTTTAACTTCTGACGTTGAGAGCTTTAACTAAAAGTCCGTCATAATTTTGTCCCATCTGATTTCCCGCTAGGCATATGACATTACGAAAACACGCCTATTCAAATATACTGAAAATTTTACTACCAAAAAATGAAAATTTTCAGCTAAAAATTTCTGATATTTTTCATATTTCTGCTCAAAACATAGATTGTGGGTACTCGTTAGAACCGCCTCGATGAACGAGTACCCACAATCTATGTTTAAGCAGAAATAAGAAAAATAATGTATACCCCTTTTAATCCCAGTTTTACTATATAAAAGTGGGGTTTAAGGGGGTCAAAATTATATAGGTATGTTTTCGTGATGTGTATCCTTTCTGGGTCCATTTAAACACCCCCGAACTACATTAAAATCACCCGAACCATACCCCAAAACACATTAAACTTCTTGAGTCACAAATCAAACACTTGAAAATCAAATATGGTTAAATATTTTATGATTAATCATCTACATACATCATAGAAAAAATAATAAAGTATTTCTACATAGCCTCTGATGATTAAAGGGACCTTACCTAATGATTGTCTTGTTTGTTCAATAGCATGTAAGATATGAATTTCTATAATAGGTCGGCTTCTTTGGATGTGATATAAAAGGGCAAAATGTTTAGTCATCCTTTCTTTCATTTATTTGTTTGTTTCTTTGTTCGCTCATGCCATCGTTCGTGCATACCGATAGTATGTGTTTAAGAAGAAAGGGAAAAAAAAAAAACAAAAAAAAAAAAAAAAAAAAAAAAACGTCACATGCAGATCCAGTGGAAAACAAAACGGCCTTACGTGTTTGTTTGTTTATTTATTTATTTATTTATTTATTATTGCAAAGATCCTGCTCAAACTGCCCGAATGCACATGCACATGCTGATCTGGAAATTTGGCGGTCCGTTGTTTTCTTGGACGCCGTCCCTTATTTCATGTAAGTATTTTTTTTCTACTGTAAAAACCAAAGACCTTGATCAGACTGCACAGATACACATGCATGCACATGTTGATCTAGAACTTTGCTGGTCAGATGTTTCTTGGGCACACTTTACGTTTCATTTAAGTTTTTTTTTTTTTGTTGTTGTTTTTTAAAGTCCTGACCGGATCATATTTCACTTGCGTTTATCCGCTGTTTCAAAGACCTAGATCAAACTGTATGGATGCTCATTATACTGAGCTATCAAACACCTTTGATACCCCATTCCACTTAAGATAATAAATGACCAAAGTAATTTAGAGTAAAAAAAAAAAAAGAAAGATAAAGTAAGTAGTTTCATGTGAAACGGTAAATAAATAAAGTGGTTTGGGGTATTTCGGTGTTGTTTGCGGTGGTTTGGTCAGAATCAGAATTTCTACTGGTGATACGTCTAATGACATTCATTCACCAGGATCTGTGATATGGGAAGTTAGTCCCTAGCTCTCACCAGAGAGGTAAAACTAGCCACACCATCCTCTGCACCTTCAACAGAGGTATATGATAATCGAGTCTGGAAGGGCATTACCAATCTCTGATTGACGGAAGAATGAGCCCCTGTAAATGTTAGTTCTTGCAGGGAGGGGGGGGGGGGGGGGGGGCGGGGGGGGGGGGGGGAGGGGAGGAGGGGGTCTTAAAAGTCAATGAGTGATGATTTTTACTGCGCCTAAGGGGGTGGCGGTGGCGGGGAGGGTAAGATCATCTGTTGGAATGCGCACCCTTTAGACCTTTGTACAAAAATAATCAGTCTACTGTCTCTCCTCCTTGGTGTGTTTCTACTGATCTTTTTAGCACCTTTGCGCCATGTACATCATTAAATCTATCAAATTGTTATTCTAAATAGAGGAGGTTTTCTTTGATTTTCAAAACTATACTTTGGTGTGAACTTGAAGATCATATTGTAAAGATGATTTAAAATACACTGCTGTCGGCCTATTCAGCGCACCTAAGGATTTGAGCTGAATTTAAAAAAAAATGTTTTTTAAATGTACTAGAACGAAGAATAATTTATTATAAATAAAACAAGTTTAGTTTCATTTAATTTCTTCTTCAAATTTAGCTGATAATAATCCCTCAACTTCATCACCCCCTTGTTAGTGTGTCATAAAAAATGTCTGACAGTGTCGCGCACCTGTAGAAGTTTGCTTGTTGCCTTGGACATAAAGAATGTTTTTAGATTAAAGATGCATTTCTGTGATCACTAATCAATTTAGAAAATATTTGTGCCATTTCCATTGTTCACACTGACAAAACCACCTTTTAAATTTCACGTTCATAGAAAAGGGTCCTTTGGTTTTAGTGAAAACAACATTTTCCTCATTATTTTGAAATAAACTCCTGATTCCCCATGCAAATTGTAATGGTCATATACCTTTTGGTATGTTTCATCACATACTCCCACAATATGATACTTTGGGATTTTTGGGAGAAAATATTTGAGTGAGCAGCATTGGTAGATGCGCCACATTAGGATACACGGCTGTACACATGATGAAAGTTGAATCAAAGTATTTGAAAAAAAATAACCATTTCATGAGATTTATTATCGCCTCAAGGCACGTACATTCTTCCATACAGAGGCTGGAAGGCTTAGGTCAAATATTATCTTATAAGACTTCGTCTAAAAAAAAAAGAGAGAGAATACGCATTGATACGATTGAAAAGCTGATACTTGATCTTTGGACATCCGGGTCCTGGCTGGGCGGAAGTGGGTTATTCATAACAAAATGGCGGAAAAACAAATTGTTAATCTCATGTTCTGTGACTTTGCAAATAATATCACCACAAAAGCAAGTATGTTGACGTTAAACAGAACATAATGTATAGATCATAATACATACTTACATGCCCAATTGTTTATAACAGTATAGACATATAACAATAGAAGATACGATTATAAATTCCCAGTTCAGCGTTTCATCCCTCGGATCATACAGGCGCTTGGTTTCATGAACTGTAAGGGTGCACTCCACAGTTTTGACTTGCATTTCTATCTGTTTACAGCCCTCACATACATAAAATGCAATCACAGCAAATATAACAGTACCTGTCCATTAGGTACTGTATCAATAAATTGCAAACATACCAAATAATAATTTAAGCATCATAAAAATAACTGCAATGTACCAAAACCTGCTGTTGCACTAATGTAAACAATACCCCACCCCCCTCCGACTGTGGCCAAATTTATGCAAAAAGTGCAGTTTTCGAATGATTATCATCAACTCCAGGACAATGCACTGGTCTGAAACAGTTGGAAATTTGACAGAGCGCCTACAGAATATTACTTTTATCCAGAAATCAATACCTGTAAGCCACCTCGTTTTTAAGATAAAATCCACAGAAAAGCATGCTACAATTTTTGACAAGGTAAAACCGGGTACCAGACAGAGTTCAACAGTTTCGTATTTTACCTACACTGTTTTATAAAAAGGTCATGTGACCTCAAGAAAAGTCTTTTTTATCAGTGTTAACAATAACTGACAAGCATAAAACTTCAGTTTTGGTCAAAATGTGCAGCAAAAAGTATTTTCAGACTGGTTTCTAGCCCTACCCCTAGTTATTGACATTTTTGTCCAGGTTCAAAAGTGCGAAACTGTGGAATGCACCCTTTAAGGAAAATTCAAACTTGTCTACTTGCAACAAAATGGTAATATTCTTGCAGCAAAAGTTACATGATCAACAAAAAGACCACTTTTTTTCTTCCATGATGTATTACTGAGAAAGAATTTGACTATAATGCATGCTAGTCTCTGTGCGGCCAAATGGCGAAATCAAGTGATTTGGCCGGTATATGTCAAAATTTGTCGGAATATCTTTATAAGAGCCATAGATTTCTGTCCACTGTTACACAAATAATAGGGACAAATAGACAAGTTATTCTGTATGCAGTTCAGTGGGCAGTGACTTCTGGTCTTGCTTGTTCAGCAACTGAAATCAAACACATTTCACATACAGAAATATGTGTTTTATATACAAAGTTACAGTCTTAGGAGCTGCTAAGCCAGCAAAAACACTCTAGTATTAGTCATTTTTTATGAAAAAGGTTTATATTACATTTCCATCCTGCCAGCACATCCATTTACAGTGATACATGAAAGGTATTACAAACACAAACTTTATAATTTGTTCTTCATAGTGAAAGGGAGATAATTCACCTGACTATGAGCACACTAGAATTAATAGTTGCAGTTATCTTTGTAAACCAAACTTGATATAGAAATAGTATTAAGCAAGATAAAACAGATATGAGCTTGGACTGGTGACAAGAGAACAGTCCTACAACATTTAGGTGCCCTGATCAGCTGGACTGTGATGATCCGAAACAGACTGAGCCAAGCCCAGTTCAGCAGACGAGCCCGCGCAGTCTTCATCTGGGCATTCGGTGTTTTCTTGAAGAAATCAGCACCGTGTTTAATAATGCTCTTGCAAACAATGAATAGTTCATGACCTGATCAGACTGTGCAGGTACTCTTCACAGGCTGATCTTGGTGTTCACTGTTGACAGATGCCACTGAGACTATTTTCCTCATGAAAAGGCTCTTTTCTGTACTCTGTATTGTATATATATATGTGCTGTATACTATGTGCCTGACCAGGAAAGAGCAAATTCCCTGATCAAACCTCTGATCAGGGTATCTGCTGTTTGTATGTATATAGGTATCTACTGTTTGTATGTATGTCAAAAAAGGCTCTTTTCTCATGGCATAATTCTGATTGCATTTCACCAACTTTAGCTGCAAGTAAGGTGTGCTTGTAGCAATCAGGCCAGAAATGCATATGTTTTGGAACAGCACACATGATGTCTGCTTGCTTCTGAGATTATATACTAAGGAATAATTCTTGTTTTCTGGATTTATTTATAAATGTGGATATATATAATTGGATATAAAAGTGCTCCAGATGAGAAGATCCACATGTTGGTCTGACTTAACATGTGTTCAAAATGTCTTCGAGAAAGTGCAGTCTGAAGTCACACATTTAAAAGAAACTGTCAGAAGTCCTACCCACCGAAATATAAAAATCCGGGTACTCTGGAAGATGTCAGTGAAAATACTTGTAACACAGCTACACAAACATCCGTCCAAGTGTTGAGAAATATCTAACTGCTTGTCAAGTGCTGGCAACAAATATGACTGCTAATCCACTACAACTGCCAAGGAAACTACACCCTGCAAAAATGAAAAAAAAAAATAAAATAAAATTGAATCATCTTGTATACTGACCAGTTTTGAAGAAAATCTGGTACAATCAATCTTGGTACCATCCATACTCTGGTGGCTGCATTTACACACGTCTCTGAACAATAAACCCTAATATTAAATACATGCTTTGTTAAACAAATGGCATTTATGAGTGTTTGCTGAAAATGATTTTGTACATAAACAGATAACCAATGTGCCTTCACTTTGACTCGCCATCCCCTGAATTGGAATTGAATAAGTCCATATTTGTCTTTATCTTTGGTGCAAGCCAAAGATGACATGAAGTGGTGTGATTTCAGTGTCGGTGAAGTTGGTATTTACAGTACGAAACTTCATTTTCAGTTAGAACAGAAGCAAACACTAACCCTGCCATGTCAGTGTGGAGATGTACTGGATGTACTGAATATTCCGACTATATAAATGGCAAAATACATGTACAGATAAACAAATTTTGACAAAAATACCTTTCTATCAATGTAAATGCATCTATTTTAACAAAATGTGCTCTTTGAATAGGTTTGAGGGTACTTAAAATAGGTATAAACCTCTTTGGAAGATGTGCAGAAAAACAGAGTTATCTCCCTTGGAATACTGCAAGAAAATTTTAGAATCTTTATAATTTACATAATCTGCTGTTCAAAGCAAGGAAAATAGTGTAATGTTGACAAGAAAGTGCTAAATTTGAAATTTAAATACTATATTTTAACTTTAAACAAACTTGAAAATTCAGATCTGTGTTAATGGGTGCACTCCACAGTTTTGACTTGCATTTCTATCTGTTTACAGCCCTCACATACATAAAATGCAATCACAGCAAATATAACAGTACCTGTCCATTAGGTACTGTATCAATAAATTGCAAACATACCAAATAATAATTTAAGCATCATAAAAATAACTGCAATGTACCAAAACCTGCTGTTGCGCTAATGTAAACAATACCCCACCCCCCTCCGACTGCGGCCAAATTTATGCAAAAAGTGCAGTTTTCGAATGATTATCATCAACTCCAGGACAATGCACTGGTCTGAAACAGTTGGAAATTTGACAGAGCGCCTACAGAATATTACTTTTATCCAGAAATCAATACCTGTAAGCCACCTCGTTTTTAAGATAAAATCCACAGAAAAGCATGCTACAATTTTTGACAAGGTAAAACCGGGTACCAGACAGAGTTCAACAGTTTCGTATTTTACCTACACTGTTTTATAAAAAGGTCATGTGACCTCAAGAAAAGTCTTTTTTATCAGTGTTAACAATAACTGACAAGCATAAAACTTCAGTTTTGGTCAAAATGTGCAGCAAAAAGTATTTTCAGACTGGTTTCTAGCCCTACCCCTAGTTATTGACATTTTTGTCCAGGTTCAAAAGTGCGAAACTGTGGAATGCACCCTAAATATCGGTAACCAGTGGTTTTAGGTCTAAATCCAAACTGGTTCGCAGGACCAGCATGTGTATGGTTCATCTGGTCCACTCGCTGCTAGTTTTAATTGTAATCTTTTAGTTGGTTTGGAGGACCAGCTACTGCAGAAATCAGATGGTCCTGCCCAAAGATCCCAGACCAACGCAGGTGGTTAACAGAATCCCTGGAATGTAACAATATACTAGGGCAGCCACTCCATCTGTTATCCACCACATGGCTACAGAATCAGTCCTGTAGACTGATTTAATGTTTTTAATATGACAACCCGGTTTTTGTCTTCTCTGAACCTAAGGCATTCAGCTCACATCTGTAGAATCTCTCCTGTAAATATTCTCGGTATTGTTCTCCAGTATTGCCACATGGGTATATATACTTAATAGAAACAAAATAGCTGTCTGGAAAACAGCCACAGATGCAAATATGTATTGTAGTTGTGAAAGGCATTCACTTCTGGGGCCAGTCATGTATTTATGTTTACATCGACCTGCCAGCTGAGCTGTCATCACATATGTCTGTTTAGATGACACGGCCGTCTATCTGACAGTTGGCTGTGTAGAAAATGGAAAATTGCTCTCAAATTGAACTTGACATATCAGCTATGTGGGAGGATGGGTGGGACATAGAGCTCAACCCCTGTAAGTACCAGGTGCAGGGACTATTTTGGGCTGAGCTATTGAGAGATTTGCTACTCTATTTTGCCATAAATCTCATTGAATTTTGCTAATTGCGAGAAAAAAATCTCATAGCAAACTGTAATTTAGCTTAGTGTTTCTCAGAAATTTCTCATTGAAAATTCATAATTTCTCGCCAGTTTTGGCTGAATGAGATATTTTCTCCCATGATATTCTGAGCCAGAAGGTGGTACAGGTACAGGGATCATTTTCTGGCGCGATTTCGCGATATTCTCGCATTTTTTTGCAAGAAATCGCATCAAAATTCCAGGAGTGAGAAAAAAAATCGCACGCTGAATTTTTCTCATTTCGCGCCGTTAAGTTCCTATTTGCACATGCGGTTCATTTCGAGACTATCAGACTGTTCTGTTTGACCGGTTTCTGAATTATTGTGGTGCCAAAATTCATTACACATACGAATGCAGGTAACCATTCATTAATCTGTATCATTGAAAAGCTTCATCGTAAAAACTCATTGTCGGTCTCTGGTTTAAGTAAGCGTTTATTTGATCGCTACCTCGAGTCAGCAAAAACATGTCCGCCGACTCGGAAAAAAAAAGAAAGAAAATTATCCGACCCGAAGCCGTCCAGTCGGGATGGCAACATGTTAAAGTATCGTTCGAGCACAACCCAGCTCGAGAGAAGCGGCCACGCTCTCCTCCCCTGATTCGGATGACGATCTCGGATCAAACACAACCGAGCTGAGCTTGATGAATAACAAGCCCATGAAGCCCTTATTCAGCCGTTTACATTTTATTACGAGTCAGGCGTAACCGGTAAGAAATGAAAGTGAAACCAGCATCAAGCTTTAAAATTATTTACAGTATTAGTTGATAACAAAAAATAAGAAAATGTGCAAGACAGAAAAATAAATGTAAACGGTACCTTTCAAGATAATCAGTGATTTATTTACAGTTTGATTCTATTCAGTCTCAATTGAAATTCCATAAGTCCTGTGAGAAAATCATGAGTCTGTAATATATTTTAGAGCAGATATATACTGTTTTTTTTTTGTGAGTTCAGGGACTCACTTTTATAAAATTTGTGAGTCCTAGAGAAAAATTATGAGTATATGAATTGGAACTTCCAGGTAAAAAAAATCATTGGATAATGTCACAAAATCCCAGAGAAATAATTCCTGAAGAATTTCTGAAACAAATTCTTTGAATTGCAGTTTCTGATCCCACAATTTAAAGTCCCTGAATTCAGAGTTTAATTCCAGAATTAATGAAACATTGAAGTAATCCAATAAAAAATGAAAGTGTACAAAGATGCTCGTATGAAAATCTTCTCTCCTTATATAATATCAAAGAACATTCTAAAGAAAAAATAGAGTTCTAGAGGCATCACTTATTTTCCAGTATTTGTCAAGAAAAATTTAAATGTTCTGTGACATGCCAAAAATAGCTTAATCTAGACTATTCCATTTGGAAATTCTAAAAAGAATATAAACAACTTGTTATTTAAACATGATTTTCCAGAAAGTTCAAATTTATATATAAACACTTGCAGTAAACATGAAAATAATGATACTTAAAATAATCAAACACCCTATATATAACAATTTTATTTACCTGATTTAGAGTAGATTACAAAATAAGCAATAATAATACTTATACATACAATTCTGATACAAAATCTGGCCTTTACAAAAAAAAAAAATCTCACTCAGTCTGTCCGAGCGAGCGAAAAAAAAATCTCACTGAATTTGAAAATCTCTCATTGTTTTTGTCCAAATGGGATTTTTTCTCTCACAAAAATCTTGGGCCAGAATAATCCCTGCAGGTAACAGCCAGGAAGGTAAGTTTGGTAACTAAATGATACAGCCTCTACACGCAACATGGCCAGGTCTTTGAGGTTATCACAAGTGCAAAAGTCTTCAGGATTGATCTCTCGAATGGCCTATCCTGAAACTCCCACATAGACTGTATAACAGTCAATGCCAACTGGAATATAGGTCTTGTTAAACAACAACTAAGCACTCAGCTGTATGAGAGACTGCCTATAACTACAACAAATTTGTGTGCCCCCAGCTGTAGTATACTGCCCCTGTCAGGGACCCCCACACTCTAAAGAAGAAATATTCTATCTGGAATAAGTTCAAAGGACAGCATGCTGTACCACCAGCAGTAATGACTACAAGTCATGTGTAACTGACTTGGTAGATAGCCTTGGGTAGAGAACCCTACAGAAGAGATAGACAGATATGTGTCCTCATCATTTATAAAATTGTTTATCATTTATGGTCTTATGGCAATGCCTCTTTATGAATATATACAATCAGTTGCTAAGGATAACTTATGGCACTGTCACTCTGGTTTCTGTCAGTTATATACATCAAGGGACTATTACAAGTATTCCGTCTTTCCACTGGCTGTTGTCTAGTGGCATGCCCTGTCCGAAACCGCTGTAAGTTCACTCCATGAATGCTTCAAGGATGCAGTTATTGAGCTGCAGCACTCCGGGCCCTGGATCCAAAAGTGGTTGTTTTTAACCTGATTTTAGCCCATCTTCTCTACTTTATCCTCTCACCTTTCATCCCCTTCACTGTTTGCTTTTAGCCTTTCTTTTCATTAATATTTAGCCTTTTTTTTGTTTGACAGTGCATCTACCTAGAATGCCCTTATAGGGGTATAGCAGTATATGGTTAGATGAAGCGCCTCTTTCAAGACTACTTGGAGATTTTTTCGAAACTTACCAGAGATGTTCACCTTGCAGGGCCTGACAAATCCAAGTTTCAGTCACTTGCCCGGCATTCCACAGCATCTTGAAAATGGCTCGGAATTACAATATTCCCTATATATTCTATACATTTTTCTGGGCAAGTGAAATAAGATGTCACTTGCCCAGCCAAAATTTGGACTTGTCTCGGGTAGCTGGACAATGGATTTGTCAGGCTCTGACCTTGTCACCTAGTTGTGTCTAAAGGAAAATTGTTCTCTGTCAACCTATAAACTGAGTTTTCTTGATATTGCGTCTCCTAAAGATTTTGACAATAATTCTGTGCTTAATAGTTAAGTTCTTATGAACTAAAATTAGATGACTTGAAAGTGTCTCATCTTCACTCAGCCCCGGCATCTTACCCAGTTTTGACCTGGAGGTGCTGCTGAAGCTAGATATTTCTTGCCTTTGCAAACAGTGTAAATTCAGATCAGTTGGCTTCTGAAGAAGCCAACTGATTTGGATCTGCCCGGTTTGTCATTCAGTATGTGAATTTATATCAACTATCTGGTTTAAGTAATCTGATTGGCTGACATTTAGAAATGGGTGTGGCATCTTAATTTATTCAGCATGACAAGGGTTAAGGTTCATCCTCCAAACATAGCTGTGTTTGGTGTCATGTCCAAGATCCAATTCTATAGTGCATGCTGAGACAGTTGAAGACTTCAGATCTGCACTTTGGAAATATTACTAATTTTCACTTCTTGCTCTGTATCTGTCCTGGTATTTTGATGCTGAAAAAGCCCTACACCATACATAAAACAGAAACAACTCCAAGTCACTGAAGGACAGCCATTGAAGATAACAGTAAATTAAAGCTGTTGGTAAAAACTCAACAGTAGATGACTTGAATCTGAATTGGTTACGGTGAATTGTAAAATGACAGCAGGGAGAATAATATGGGGAGATTAATCAATCTCTAGACCTCGGTGCATCGTAGTTCAGTGATCACCATTCGGTTCACGATTCTTTTTCTCTGAGTTTCTATACGGCTCGGTTCACTCAAGTGTAAACAAAAGTTGTCCGTTAGCTGCCAATAAGATTGGTAATTACTGCATGCAAATGAAATATTTTGCTTCATTCAGATTAACTTAGAATAGTTGTACCGCAGCATGACTACTTTAGGCAAGTTTTTAATGACTGTTACCAACAAAAACAGGTACTTATTGCCGTTAAATCTACTTGTCGTTAGTTTTCGTGACTTCTGAAACTTTCCAAAAAACGTTTAATTATTCAGTCAATAAACACTGTTATGAATGTTAAAAACACTCAAAACACTCAGGAAAATGTTGTCAAACATTCTATCAAGAATTTTCAATCTTTTACGCTATTTTGCAGTAGCAATTTTCTATTAAATCAATAAGTTCACTCACACTGAATGAAAGGAACAGCATTCTGGACAGAGATTCATGTTTTACCTGTTTTCGAACATTGTATATCTCTGAAGTTTTAGTACTTGAGATTGGATGCTTATATTAGGTTCTTTTCACTGTAGAAAAAAGGGAATAAACTATTCACTTTATGAGATTTTTACAAGTATCATATTAAGACTGTGACTGTGAATGATTTCAAACAAACTTTGAAGTATGGTGAGCACCTTAGTTGACAATCATAGTATAATCCTCATGCAGTTACTGATTATCTCAAGTCTGAAAAGCGTATCGCGATACTTGCTTCATGATACATATTGCGATACCCATCGTATCATGAGTTGAGTGTATCGTTGCAGCAGTAAGACCTGATCAGTATCTTAAATCTTGAGACTTTCTCTTCAGAAGGTTCTCGTAAAGGCCTTGTGGAAGTAGGAGTACATTCCAATCTCTAACTGTAACTGGGTAGAAGCTGGCTTTATAGATACCTATTGTACACACACACACACACACACACACACACACACACACACACACACACACACACACATATTTTAGGTATCAAATCAAAGCTGTTGATGAGACCTTAATTGGACCTCCTCTTCCCAGATCCAAACTTGGCCTAAAATCCCTCCCTCTAACCCCCCACCTCCACCTCTTCCATGCCCTCAGCTCTTAACCCAACCTCTAAAACTGGTCATTAGGTGTCAGCTTCAAAGGAAACTCTTTGGTATCAAATCGAAGCTGTTAATGTGAACTTTAATGAAGTGATTTGAATGGGTCTTACCTACATTTTCCCTTACACCATTCCCAGCCCCAACCCTGCTTCATGTCACTTTTGGCCCTAGTGTCAAATCGAAGCTTTTGATGAGAAATTCAGTTGCAGGCTTAAATGGATGTCACCCAAGAGAAAATCCCAGTGTATCAGTCTCTGGACTGAATTTTACTGCCTTGGGCCGATTTGAATTTTCGGTCTCAAATGTAAGAAAAAAGCTCAATTAAAGAATATGATCTTCAGAAACTACCAACAGCCAAGGAAACTGCTGAAACCCAAGATTAGCAAAGTCCATAAACTTGTCAGAAAATGGAACAAGTGTCAGATCGATTTACATTATTTTTGTCAGTTTCTCAATCCCTGCTTAGTCCTGACCCCACCCTCTGGAAGTGGTCATTAGGGTTCATTCTTGAGCATAGCCATATTTGGTGTCAAGTGGAAGCTGCTGAGGAGAACTTTAACAACAGGTTCTGCTGGTCCAGGAAAATGCTCCACCTTTGCAAACAGTGTGGATCCAGATCAATTGGCTTCTGAAGAAGCCAACTGATCTGGATTTACACTGTTTGTCATTCAGTATGTAAATTTGTATTAGCAACTTGAATCAAGTAATCTGATTGGCTGACAGTTAGAAGTGGCAATGGCAATGTATTCAGCAACAAGGGTTAAATGGGTCACTCACACAAATGCCTCAACCACATCCACCAAAGATGTTATCAAGGCTTAACCTCCAAACATAGCCATGCTTGGTATTAGATCCATGGTCAAAACCCTTGTAATGCTGAATAAATTAGGGGATATCCAGGAGTATTCCTGTTTTTTTTTGTTTTTTTTTTTGTGGCTCATGTAACAGGGTTTTGTTCGTTTAAATTTACTGTAGGTTTCTCTTGTATTGTTTGTATAAATTTAAGTAAGAGGCACACCATTTATTTTTCATTTTTATTTTCTCCACCTTTGTCTATGTGTATTTTATATTTATTAACAACTGACGTAAATGTAACATGGCAGGGGGCTGAGCCCCTGCTAAATGTTAATATGTTGTCTGCTCAAATCATGAGCTTTCTACACGGTCAGTCAAAAGTCTATGGATGTTGACCCTTTGAAAACTATCCTAAAACTCATTTTTCTTGTTCAGACTATTTTTTGATTATTTCCCTAAATGTTTAATTAGCCTATCAAATTTTAGAGTTGTTTATAAATTGTCCAGTCAGCAAGACTTTCAATTTAATTTTCAATTCTTTTTGATATTATCTAAACATTGACAACAATTGATCTCTGCCATCTTAATGCATAGATTGGAGGAAGTAACAAAATATACATCAGTGTAATAAAATGAACATTAAACTATTAAGTAAATGTAGTAGAGTGTAAACCAGTTCCTTGAGAAAACTTTAGGCTATTGAAACACATTAACACAATGAAATCATTGATAAATATTGATAAAGATATGAAATAATTATAATCTAATTGTCTATTTAACAAAACTCTTAAAGATCCAAAAATTCCCTATTACACTCATTCCAAAATATTGGAGCCTGCATCATGAGAAAATGCTCTTTGGACTTTCTGTAGAGTCAATCAGTATGCATGCCCGGCTCCTTAGCATTTCATTTCTTGATGCATCCTAAAATTAAGGTGGGAATTAGACGCTTTTGCCAAAGTCTTTATTCTGATGCTCATCCCTATACATCACCATAGTGCAGATTATATTTCATTTTCTTTGGGATCACTAGGCTCATTCTGGTATATTTGAGAATGAAGTTCTGCTCATGTATATGCTAGAGGGTGTAAGCAGTGTTGCAAACTTCATTACTGCTTATAAAGAGTCTCAATAAAACCGAGACTCCCATTTTCTAATCTGTAGTGTGTTCTTTGTTTCCAAAGGCAATCCTTTTGTCATTTATTCATGGTTAGTAAGGACTGAGCAAAAAAAAAAAATACAGCAGATAATTTGACATACCGTATTTACCCAAACAGATCCAGATTCAACTGCATCAGATAAGAGTCTAAACTGTTTTCTATTCTATCAGCACATTATGGACACATCAAGTAATCAAATGCACATGTTCAACTTTTAAGAAAAGTATGGTATGAAGTTATTGCATAGCACCAGATAAGACCAAAAAAGAGCTATGTTAAAGTGTCTAAATGTTTAGAGAAAGTATGACACATAGTAAACATGCAGACAATGGCTAGTTATGAATCTAGAGCTATGTTACAGTGTCTAAATATTTAAAGAAATTATGACACATAGGAAACAAGCGGACAATGGCTAGTTATCCTGTTTAGCCTAAAGTAGCCGTAAGGTGTACACTGTTTGCCATTTAGCCGGCGATTTTTAGACATTTTACTGTAGACTAAATGAACTCCCCCACACTATATATTGGAAGATTCTGCTTTCAGTTTGAGGCATGTCAGGCTATGTGATTTTGATATTCCTAGAGAAAAATGGTTGAACTATTTGCAAACAATGGAGATTTTGATCAGATGCCATGTTCTGTGGCATCTGATCTGGGTCTGCACTGTTTGCCAATTACCCTTTTAGGGGTGAATATTGGGACACTTTTACTCTTTACCATACCCATTCTAAAATTTGAGTAACTCCATTCTACTACCTGTTGATGTATCTTAATCAAAGCACTGAAAGCACTTGTGTGTTAATTGTCTCTGAGTGTAGGCTGGAAAAATGGTCCTGAATGGGTCCTTAAGAACCCTTAACTTCCTTTAATTTTCGCAAACAGTGCAGACCCTGATCAGACGCCACATTCTATGGCATCTGATCTGGGTCTGCACTGTTTGCCAGTGCCCCAAATGCCCCAGTCCAGGTTTTACAGATAACCCTCTATCAACAGCACTCTGATGTCACAGCAACAAGAATAGCACGACTATAAATAATCATTATCTGGATTTTGTCTAGTGTTTGATTACATTGGTCTAGTGATAGTCATGTGGACAGCTACCTTAACCCTTCTCTTGCTGAGCACGACATACCCTATCTTAGCAAACAGTGTAGATCCAGATCAGTTGGCTTCTGAAGAAGCCAACTAATCTGGATCTGCACTGTTTGTCATTTCTATCAAAACTCCGGATCAAGTAATCTGATTGGCTGGAAATTAGAAGTGGGCGTGGTATCTTAATTTATTCAGCATGACAAGGGTTAAGTGAATATTGGTGTTAGTATACTATGGCTCAATTGTAAACAACCAACCCAAAAACTACTTTGTGTCTTCAAAACTGTTTGATGAGCAGCCAACAGTGTTGACTAATCAGATGCTACATTTTGCGGCGTCTGGTCTGGAACTGTACTCTTTACTCAGGCCTGTCTGTCCCAATACTTTAATAGGGTTAATAGCAGACCATTGCCAAGTTTAGGATAACTATGTTAACCATTACCACACTATAGACGAATTCAGTGTACAACAAAGTGGTAATATTTTTTTTTATTTTTCCCAGAAAATAAGCTTTGACATTTCATGCAAATTGTCTCCAAAGGGAGATAATTTGCATGAAAAGTCAAAGCCTATTTTTTAGGGAAATAAGAAAAAAATATTTCAAAGTGTTGTCTGCTGAAATTTTTACCCAGCATGCTTAGCATTAACCCTTGTCATGCTGAATAAATTAAGATGCCACGCCCACTTCTAATTCTAAGACAATCGGATTACTTGATCCAGGTTGTTGATACTAATTCACAAACTGAATGGTAAACAGTGCAGATCTAGATCATATGGCTTCTGAAGAAGCCAACTGATCTGGATCTACCCTGTTTGCAAAGGAAGGGTATATCCGTGTTCAGCAGGACAAGGGTTAAGAAGTTACAGTGTCTGAATATTTGGGGTATTTATGGTATCAAGACAATAAACAGGCAGACAATGGTTAGGTCTGAATGCTTGGTTAACCATACTTTAACTTCTAATATTTCTTCTACCTTTATTTGAAATTGTATTAAGTTTCTGATCTTGTCAAAATTATGCACTAATAGTCGGCAGGTAAGATAATTTTGTTGGTGCTGGATATAAAACGTTTAGAGATTTAAATACTAGTTTAGTAAACAGCATAGTCATGAATAATACAAGATAAAAGATTTGGAGTATTTGGGAGTTTAATGGCAATTTATGTACAGTTCGGAAACCATAGCTCCAAATAAGAGCGGGTATCGGGTAAATATTTTTTCTTATTTCTCCACGAAACATATGTTGTGGGTACTCATTAGAAGCCCCTTGCTGAGGCGCTTGTAATGAATACTGCCAATAAATGTTTTCGTAGAGAAATAAGAAAAATATTAAGAATTTTTTTATTAAAAAAGTGTTTATCTGGAGCTGTGTTTGTGTAGCTACAGATATGGAATAGTTGAAAGGCTTTAATTAATACAGATTTGTGTCGAATTCTTTTGTGGATAAATTGAACTGGATCTCAGGTAAAACGCATCAAGAAGATGCTGCATTTGCGAGAAAAAAATTATTATTGTTTGTAAAAATGTTTTTCATGTATATCAAGCAAACTTTAAGTGAGTAGCTCATTAGAATGAGAATATTTCCGAGAAATACTGTATATACCATAAATATTAGGACACTCTTAGTTTCTTATCTTAATGAACCCTCAGATTTGCATTTGTATTGTCTGTTCAACTAGATGTTGGTATGTGTGAGTAAAAAGCTGGCTGAAAGGCAAACATTGTAGACCCTGATCAAACTGCTCCTCAGGAGCAGTTTGATCAGGGTCTACTCTGTTTGCTCTAGCCCAAAATTGCATATATTAAGGGTAAAAACAGAAAGAAAAAAAAAATTCTGACTACCTCTCATATCTGGAGCTCTGTCTGCTACTTACCCTTAAAGAACTAAGCAAAATTGTAGCAGATGGCATTCTACATTTTTTTTTTTATTTTTCTGAGAAAATAAGACTTGGCATTTCATGTGAATCGTCTGCTGCTATGCAGATGATTCACACGAAATATCAAGCTGTATTTACTCTTAAAAAAAAAAATAAAAAAGCTCTCTGCTGCAGTTGTGATAAGCAGTTTAAGGGTTAGAATATATCTACATATAAGAGGAGAATAAGGATATTTGAATTCAAGCATGATTGTATTTAAATTTACAAAATAGTTTTTGAGATTACCCTCGTTTAATGCTAAGCAGGCTGGGTAAAAATTTCAGCAAATGAGGTTTTGAAATATTTTTTTATATTTTTCCCACAAAACAGGATCTGACAATTCATGCAAAGTCTCCTAGGAGGAGACAGTTTGCATGGATTGTCAGATCCTATTTTCTGGGATCCTTTTTTAAAGGCTCCATATTCCTAAAAAATAGACATTTTTTATCCAAAAAAGGTTTAATAAAGTGATATATGGTATTAATACAATCATAAAATGTGGCACCTGGCAGCCTGTAAAATTTCAGTTAGTCTCTCGTTCTTGAAATGAAATGATTTTTTTATCGTATCTCTGAATTAATGTTGGCAACATTAATTCAGAGATACGGTAAAAAATCATTTTATTTTGATCCAGTTAAAAAATGAGAGACTAACTGAAATTTTACAGGCTGTCAAGTGCCACATTTTACGATTGTATTAATACAATGTATCAATTTAATAAACCTTTCTTGGATAAAGAATATCTATTTTTTTTTAGGAATATGGAGCCTTTAAAGTGTAACCTTAGTAAGTAGTTACATATTTTACCACAAGTTTTCCTAGTAATTTTGAAAACCCTAAGCCCTAAGTACGGCCAGCTTTCATCATGTTTTCTTCTTTTCTTTCAGAAACAAGAGGACAATGGTGTTGACAGTATTTGTTTTAAATTATTGGATTATTATGGGGAGCTAAAGACTGCTGGCCATACAATGTAAGTTTCAGTTATCTTTATTAACACTAAGCATGCAGTGGGCAAATTCACCAGATGACAAACTGATGATATCAAAACTAGGATTTGCCATTTCATGCAAATTATCTCCTCAGGAGACAGTTTATATGAAATGTCAAATCCTATTTGCGAGGAAAAATAAAAATATTTCAAAATGTCTACAGAAATTTTACCCAGGATGCTAAGCAATAACCCTTAAAGCGCCAATCACAACAGCAGCAGACGGCAATTTTTTTTATTTTTTTTATTTTTTTATTTTTCAGAGAAAAGATGACATTTCATTTGAGTCATCTGATTGGCAGATGATTCACATGAAATGTCAAGACTTGTTTTCTCAGAAAAATAAAAAAAAATTAAAAAAAAATTGTCGTCTGTTACAAATATTGCTTGCCATGTAAAATACATGTGGGTACATTTAAATTGCCTCATTAAGGCAATTCCCCTGAGTACCAACAACATGCTTTCATATGAAATGAAAATTATTTTTCTGGGCCCAGTTGTTCAAAGCGTTGTTAGCTTAACGAGCTCGTTAAGGGTCATTTCGTTAACTGTTTTAGCAGATTCGATATACAATATTCTGATATTTTTTGCTGAAAAAATGTGAGTAGCTTTTGCACTGCAAAAGCTACTCACATTTTTTCAGCAAAAAATTTCAGAATATTTGCGTATCACTCGATGTAAATTTTAACGAATCGTTAACTAACGATGTCATTAGCTTTGAACAACTGGGCCCTGGATGGGAGTACTTGCAATATGTTTTCTTATGAATTAAAAAATATTTATCTGGGCCAAGTTGTTGAAAACTAATAATATAGTTAGTTAACCTATCGTTAAAACTTTGATCATTAAGTATGACATATATGCTAAAATATTTGCTGAAAAAATATGAGTAGCCTTTGCCTTTACAAAAGCTCACATTTTTTTGGGAAAAATACCTGTAAATTGGATATTGTACTCACTAGAACAGTTAACATTTTGACCACTAACGAGCTTGTTAAGCTAACAATGCTTTGAACAACTGGGCCCTGGATATTGTCTTGAACTATCCGTCTTCTGTGCACAACAGTAGATGACATTATGAAATACCTATATATTCCATGTAAATGAGGCTTTACATTTTCTGCCTAACAGATAGCTCATATGAAATGATCTTGAAAAAAAGAAAAATTGAAATGACATCTGCTGTTGTTGTGTCTGGCATTAACTTTGCATGCTGGGTAATTTTGCATGCTTTTTTGTCATCTGTAGATTTTTTTTAAATTAACTATTTTTAAAAAAATCTTTCAGGAATACCATGAGAGTGTCAAACAGTTTGGAAGCAGATCAGGTCTGACGTTTTGCTGGGCCTGATCTGGATCCAAACTGTTTGCAAAGGTTTTCAGCAGACGACAACAGTTGAAACGAGCGGGAAAAGAGTTAAAGGCTCCATATTCCTCAAAAATAGACAATTTTATCAAAAAAAAATGTTTAATAAATTGACGTATGGTATTGATACGATCATAAAATTTGGCATCTGACAGCCTGTAAAAATTCAGTTATTCTTGCATTTTTGAACTGGATCAAAAATGAAGTGATTTTAATCCTATGGCAACATTAATTCAGAGATATGATAAAAAATCATTCCATTTTTGATCCAGATCAAGAATGAGAGACTAACTGAAATTTTACAGGCTGTCAGGTGCCACATTTTATGATTGTATTAATATTTTTTAACCTTTCTTGGATAATAAAATGTTTATTTTTGAGGAATATGGAGCCTTTAAGAAAGACACTGTAGATCTCAAAAAACTTTGATGCTTTTTATTTTTATAATTTTGAAACTGTCAGATATCAGACACCTTAACTGCTTACCGTCCTTCTCCTACAATTTGAACAAGTCAGTTTTACTATTTGTCTACATTTTATTCCATACTTTCGTGCCCAAATTTCACAAGTAGAATGGCAAACAGTGTGGACCCTGATTGAATGGCTCCTCTAAGAGCAGTCTCATCTTGTTCTGCACTTATATGTATGTCATTTTCTCAGAAACTTAGGTGTACGAAGTTTTAGGACATTTACCATAACTTCATAATACATGTACCTGTAGATTATTAGGTCTAATAATGTAAGGTGACAAAGCTTACAAACAAAATGTAATGTTTTTAGATACTGCACAAAAAACACGCAGGTTTTTTTGGGGGTCCTGTTTCAGTCCATTTTAGAGTTTTCCTTATACATTTTAACTGTTTCATCTGTTTTTGTAACAGAGAAAAAAACGTGCCCAAAAAAAACCTGCCTGGTTTTTGTGCAGTATATGAATGTTTTTTAACCCTTGTCCTGCTGAACCAGGATATACCCTGCCTTTGCAAACAGTGTAGATCCAGATCAGTTGGCTTCTGAAGAAGCCAACTGATCTGGATCTGCACTGTTTGCCATTAAGTATGTGATTTTATATCAACAATCTGGATCAAGTGATCTGATTGGCTGAAAATTGGAAGTGGGCGTGGCAACCTAATTTATTCAGCAGGACAAGGGTTAATCACCTGACTGATATTAAATGAACGTTGTTCAACAGCAGCAGTCCCAGCTGATGTTGAAGAAAGATAATTTAGTGTGACTTAAGTAATTCATATTGATGAAACATGCATTAGTTGTTTCCCTTCTTCTTTGGATAGAGATGCTAATTTTACTAGAGCAAGTCAATGGCACGCCAACGCATATCCCCACGCCAGCGCCATCGCATATTTCCCTGCACATCAAAATTCCAAATGCATTCTTCCAGTCCTCATTCATAGGGCTCTTACCTGTGACAGTTTCAAGGTTCTAGCTAAAAAAGCCTTAGAGGAGTTGGGTGACAATTAAAAAAAAAAAAAGGACCCAAAATCCTACTTTTTGACCTCTAGTGACCCCTAGACATGCCCCTGGGACAAAATTTTTGCACCACTTCTCCTCTTCATTATACCCCCGACATACGAAGTATGTGGGGGTATATAGTTTTCGCTTTTCCGTTCGTCCGTTCGTCCGTTCGTTCGTTCGTACGTACGTTCGTTCGTTCGTTCGTACGTTAGTTTGTTCGTTCGTTCGTTCGTCTTTCCGTCACAGGGTCAAAGTTTTTGCGTTAAAGTTTATAAGACCTCATATTTTGAAGACCCTTTGATGGATTTTGTTCATATATGGCATGATGGTAGATATAGGTCTAAAGTTTTTATCAGCACCATCCCCACCCCGGGGTGACCTTGGAAACAAGGTCACGGACTTTCAATTTTTGTAAAAAAGTCACAGGGTCAAAGTTTTTGTGTTAAAGTTTATAAGACCTCATATTTTGAAGACCCTTTGATGGATTTCATTCATATATGGCATGATGGTAGATATAGGTCTAAAGTTTTTATCAGCACCATCCCCATCCCGGGCGTGACCTTGGGTCAAGGTCATGGACTTAGAATTTTCATTAAAAAAGTTTTTTGTGTTTAAGTTTAAATAGCTATATCATCAAGACCCTTGAGGAATTTCATTTATATTTGACATGTTGGTAGATGTCGGCCTAGCTTCTTACTCGGCATGCACCCTGGATGTGACCGAGGTCAAGGTCACGAACTTAGAATTTTCATATAAAAGTAAAAATTTTTGCGTTTAAGTTTATATTGCCATATCATCAAGACCTTTTATTAAATTTCATTATCCCCTAACTGAAAGGTTGAGCTGATATAGCTATCAGCAAGGAATCTGTTCGTCTGTCCGTCAGTCCGTTGAAGTATTATTCGTTCATACTTTATTTTTGTCTTAGGGTCAAAGTTTTTGCGTTAAATGTTATAAGAACTCATATTTTGAAGACCCTTTGATGGTTTTCATTCATATTTGGCATGATGGTATATATAGGTCTTAGGTTTTTATCAGCACCATCCCCTCCCTGGGGGTGACCTTGGGGTCAAGGTCACAGACTTAGAATTTTCATAAAAAAAGTCAAAGTTTTTTGTGTTTAAGTTTATATAGCTGTATCATCAAGACCTTGAGGAATTTCATTTATATTTTACATGTTGGTAGATATCGGCCTAGCGTCTTACTCCGCATGATCCCCACCCCGGGTGTGACCGAGGTCAAGGTCACGAACTTAGAATTTTCATATAAAAGTAAAAATTTTTGCGTTTAAGTTTATATAGCCATATCATCAAGATCTTTTATTAAATTTCATTATCCCTTAATTGAAAGGTTGAGCGGATATAGCTATCAGAAAGAAATCTTTTTGTCTGTCCGTCCGTCCTTTGAAGCATTATTTGTTCATACTTTGTTCATATTTTGAAGACCTTTTGATGGAATTCATTCATATTTGGCATGATGGTAGATATAGGTCTAAAGTTTTTATTAGCACCATCCCCACCCCAGGGGTGACCTTGGGGTCAAGGTCATAGACTTAGAATTTTCATAAAAAAGTCAAAGTTTTTGTGTTTAAGTTTATATAGCTATACCATCAAGAACCTTTGAGGAATTTCATTTATATTTGACATGTTGGTAGATATAGGGTATGACCTTCAGGTCAAGGTCGCAGACTTAGAAATTTCATATAAAAGTAAAAAAAAATTGCATCTAAGTTTATATAGCTATACCATAAGAACTTTTGTTGAATTTTATTATCCTCCTACAGAGAGGTTTAGGGGATATAGCTATCAGCATGGAATTCATCCATCCTGCCATCTCCAGAGTCAAAGCTACATATTTTGAGCTCGTTAAAAACTGGCGGTAGCACTCTTCGGGGGTATACGTGCCCCACTGGGCACTTTGTCTAGTTACCTTCGATTTGATATGCAACATGACTATGTACAAAATGGATTTTGACCCATCTGGGCCATACCGCGCTGGCCCTGCCCCCAGGGGTCACATCAAAATCCCGAATGTTCCTCCAGTCCTCATCCATAGGGCTATTACCTGTGACAGTTTCAAGGTTCTAGCTAAAAAAGCCTAAGAGGAGTCGGGTGACAATAAAAAAAAAGGTCCTGAAAGCCTACTTTTTTACCTAGCGACCCCCAGACATGCCCCTGGGGCAAAATTTTTGCACCACTGTATTCTACTATTCATTACTTTTGATTTGATATGCAACATGACTATGTTTGTACAAAATAGATTTTGGATCCACACTGTTTGCAAAGTCAGGGCATATCCGGGTTCAGCAGGACCAGGGCTAACATTGTATACAAAACAATCAGTGGGATCAAATGTGAACATGTCTGAGCATTATATGGACAGTGATCAGCTAGCATGCATTCTGAACACTAACATGCATTCTGATCAGGACCTTCACTGTCTGCTAACAGATTCATTGGATACTGAAAAATTTCTCAGTGACTGGTTATGCCTGGATGGGATGGATGAACAGGGTCATGTGTCATAAGGTCCGTCATCAACACAAGGCTTCTGAAAAGGGGAGCAAAGGCCATAACAAAAAGATATTAGATTCTCAGACACCACTGCATCTGTCCGAATGGCCCCGCATATATCGTTTTTTCAAATGTAAGTCTTTTTTTTTCCACCCACGAAAATACATGACCCTGGATTTTTCTCGCTCATCTTAGAATTATTACTAAACGAAATTCCAATCCAGACCACAGAGATACGGTATTATTACTTACTTGCAAAGAACTTGATAAATTAGGATCTTTGTGTTGTTTGAGACTTGAAACTTGCATTTCAGATACTCTCTGCAAAACCTCCACCATTTTGTATAGCCAAACAAACCGAAATGTCCAAGAATGTACCCAGCCGGAAAAATAAAAATAAAAGCCGACTGAATGCATCTAATTTTTCAAGAAAGTGCCTGGGAATCTTATACATCTTTTTTTCTTTTTTTTTTTCGACCAAATTCTTTCCTTTTGGACTAGACCCCTTTTTAGAAGGAGTTTGGTGTGCAGTCATGCATACAGGAAGTCAAAAAAATTTTCTCCCACGTAAAAATGGCAGATAATCTATCAAGTCAAGTTTCTTTAAGTAATGATAAAGTAAAAGTATAGAATTGGAGGATCTTTGAGTTTTTCAGTGTAAGTTTGATGTAAATAATTATTTTGACAAATGAACACCAAAAGCTGTATTTCCACGAGTGGTGAAGTACGAGTGACTCAATTGGATGCATGTCCAACTCGGGTAATCAGGAGGTTGTGGGTTCAACTCCCACCGAGTCGGCAAGGTTCTTTCGTGTAGATTTGATCATGAAATATTTTCTGTGGTCATTCTCTCCCTTCCATTGATTCAAGAAGCGCAGTTTTCAGTTTCTGGTGAAAGAATCTGCACAATACTGCAGGACTTCCATTATCTTTCAGACTCAGGAAGTCCCAGACTTCCTACCCCTCAGATTTGGAAGTCCCACAGGAAAATCTAGGCAGTCCCACTTTTTCTGTGCTGCGGCAGGCTGCCCTTTGTTTCGCAAAACATAGTTCTTGTTTCAGTGTCACACAGAATCAGCATGATCTATAATTCTTTCAGATGTGTTTTAAAAACATCCTTATCGCTTAAAATTCGATTGCATCCTTTTGGAAAGCCTGAACTTGTATGTCGGACCTTAGAGAAAGCATCAGCATTGGTACAAGTTCGCATTTATTTCAAAGGCCAGAGAAGGGAAGAAAATAAAATTAAATATGTGAGAGGAAAGCCCCAAAACATGTTTTCTTAAAAATAAACTATAAATGAAATATTTGTTGGGACTGAAGCTGATCAAATCGAGCGAACGAGTTGCATCCTTCACAAAATTGCGGGAAAACAGCACCGACTCGTGTGTAACAACAAACAAATAAAATGCAGCTCTTGATGAAATACCAACAGCAATAATGTTCGTTCGCGGAGAAAAGCAAGCAAAACCATCACAAATCGCCTAAATTTTGACTTACTTTGAGTCTTTTCTGCGCTGGTAAACAGCACAACTGGAACGAGGCTACGCATTTAGAAACGGGTTTTCCGAAAAATTTGATGAAAAATATGTTTTATTTTCATGTGATAAATTGCTTTTGTTGTCATAGCATTGTAGGAAAGACAAGCATAAGCTTATAAATTTGAATAGATTTCAATTTGCGTTTTGCGCATAATTGTTATTTATTTATAGAATTTGACTCTGTAACTCCCGGAAGTGTTGAGGTGTTTTCAGACTACACACCTTCTTAGCAAAATAATAATTTAAGATTTTAAGACCTGAATATTAAAACAATTAATGACTTCATATAATTTCATTATTTTCTTCCACAGATCATTTGTGTCAACGCATTTTTGATGCTTATTTCTGGTTCTGAATTTATCTATTTCCAGACAAGGAAAATCCGCTCGTCTAAATTCAGTTTATTAGTGCTTCTTGTCTTTGTTGAACTTAAATAATCTGTTGAATGCGTCTTCCTGCTAAACTGATGTGCTGGAAAGATTAATTTATTTCTCATGCATTCTTTGTGTATTTGTTAGGTTTTGGAACTGATAAGGCTGCCAGAACGTTTTAGAATATATAGCGCAACCTGGAAAATTCCCCCAGACCGAATATTTTCGGGTTCAGTAGTCAACGTTTTGACTGGCGTGAACGAATATGAGAAAGTTAAATTATACAAACATCAATTAATCAACTCAACACGCTTGACAAATACACACAGTGATCAAACAGCTATCAAAAGTGTGCAGCGACACGTGACACGGCTGTCAATAAAACTCCCGCAAGCAGAAAGTGGGACGTCCTTAAAAGCTCAGTGAACACAGGTAGTGAATTTCCGATAAGTAGGCGGAGCAAACATCATACAACTCGTTAAAAGTGGGCAGAGTTTTTGATAGTTTTGGACGTCTCGGGTATCGATTTCGGATGGACAAAAGAAATTTCAGAAGTCTGTGGTACGTCTTTGAAGTTCAATTTGGAGGTCTGGTGGCAATCTCTGGGCATAATATACACCGTACATCTGCTTAACGGAAGCCCTGATACTGGTTAACTGCTTAGAGGATGAAGCCTGCCCAATAAAAGTGTGGTTAGGTAAACTGACCCTGTTTGACATGATCCCATTGGGTTGACTGGGCCATAAAACCTCAACCTAAAAAAAAAGAAAAAAAAAAAAAAGTGACAATTCATGAGTGAAATAAAAATCAATCTTAATAAATTGAAAAAATAAAATTTCCTGTTCTTTTTGCTTTAAAATTGCAAGCATTTTAACTTGTTTCAGTGAGTCAGCTGTCACCACAGAGAATTAACATTTTTCTTAGTCATTTCACATCAGTTGTGTGGTGCCTAACGTGTTTACTGCATATAATTTTGTTTGGAAACAAGAGTTTGCACCTAAGAATTGCTCCGATATCTATTTAATAAAGCATTTGCAATGGAAGATTGTCAATGTTCGATTAAGATGGCCTGATGTCACATGCACAAATTACGTTATGCCAGCACTGTCAGATAATTATGCCACTAATCTTTGCAGTATTTGGACATGCCTGATGCAATTTCTGACAAGCATCAAACAGGTTTAACTTACTAATATCGATATAATTGGACTGTTTTACAGAAAACCTTTATTGTGAAACAGTGAAAATAAGAAAATGATATTTTCACTTATGAAAATACCACTTTTGTTAGTTTCACTGTTAATCAGATTGAGAAATTCATCAGAATGCATGTAAGAAACTTGTGTTAATTGCAGCTGTGTTAATTTGTATCTGTTATCATACCATAATTACCCTAAGTATTGGGACAGACAGGCCCGAGCAAACAGTGTAGATCCGGTGTCTGATCTGGGTCTACACTGTTTGCCACTCATCCAGCAGTTTTTACACACATCAGTAGATAGCAAAACGGACTTGTTCAAATTTTAGGACAAGATTGGTAAGGAGGCCCAATACTATAGTTAAATATGGTAAATTGTTACCGTCATGGCAAACAGCCTGAGCAGACACCATACTTTTAGCATAGATTCTTTGTTTTTAGGTGACATTGGAAAAGTTGTTATAAGCAAAGCTTTAGGTTAGGTGCTTGTTCAGCCTAAAAGTATTGTTAACATATTTACCCAAACTATTGGGGCACCGTAACTCCTTACCATACTTGTCCTATAATTTGAAAAAGTCCATTTTCTACTGATGTGTGTAAAAACTGCTGGAGTGGCATTTCACTGCCTGTTCAGGTATCAAATTTAACTGTTGATGTAGATGACTTGCTAAAATTAGCAAGTGGCTTGAAATTTTACTTGCTAAACCAATAGGCCAACTTGCTTTTTAAAAACATTTCAAAGTATTCATAAATTTGACATAAAAAAAGTATAATTCCCTTACTTTCTCAAATTTAGGAAAGCAGTTCTCAGGAATGACTAGTGCAAAAAAATACTCCTAAAATTTGACTTTGATAAATTGAAAATTCTTGGACAGAAATTTTTCTCTCTCGAAAATAAATAAAATAAAAAGATAGGAACTGTGCCTCAGCTCGAGCACTTTCAACTTGCTAGAATTAGCAAGTGATGGCTGGTGCAACTTGCTTTTTAATGAAATTTATTAGCATTTAGCGAGTTAGCAAGTGCTAAAATGGATCCCTGACTGTTGATGTGTCTAAAATAGTGCTGAATGAGTGGCAAACAGTGTAGAACCTGATCAGACGCATTCTGCAGTGCTGATCAGAAAATAGTTCTACCATGTTTGCTCAGTTTGTCTCTCCCAGTACTTAGGGTTATTACGCTAGGTGCTTGTTTCTGCCCAAAAGCATCCTTATAATTATTCTTATTTCGCCAGGAAAGCATGTTTTGGGTACTCATTAAGTATGCTCAGCATGCGTTTTCATGGAGAAATAAGAAATATATTTATCTGCATACCAGGTAATCCTTTTATCTAGAACTATAATGGGTTGAACTGAAATTAAAAAGCAATTTCCTTTAGTCAAGAAAAAAATAAATGAAGGTAACAAGTTGCAGAATTGATGGACTCCATAGCTGTGTAGGAAGTTAAGGGACATAGCTCCAGGTAAGACACGTTTTCCATCCGCAAAATAATTATAACTTTATTATTTCTCACAAAAACATATGTTGTTGGTACTCATTAGAAGCGCCTCGGCGAGGCGCTTCTAATGAGTACCACAACATATGTTTTCGTGGAGAAATAAGAAAAATATTTCGTGATACCCTCTCTTATCTGGAGCTATGTAAGGGATATAGTTTTTACTCTAAATATTCTCCTATCTCTTTACCGTTCTTGTAAAATTTCAACAAGTCCGTTTTACTACCTATTGTTGAGTCTAAAATCTGGATGAGTGGCAAACAGTGTAAACCCATATCAGATGCTGCATTCTGCAGCATCTGAAAGGGTCTGCAGTGTTTGCTCAGGCTAATCTGTCAGAATATATGTAGGGTAAATATGGTACTTGCTAATTGGTTTGCAGTATCTTTAATTAATAGCTAATTATTATGAGGAAGTAAAAACATAGTTTGGTGGTCTGCTTGTTTGGTCAGCTGCCATAAGCGAAATTCCTGCTTTCATCTTGTGGTTTCAGACAGTAGCAGTCAATTAAACTGGTAATTGTTCTCTCTCAGGCAGTAACTTAGAGTCTCTTTAATCTTAGCATGCTTAGGCTACCCTTTAAAAAATGTTTGTTTCTTGTCACCTGAATCCCAATTTGAACCAATTTAACTAACTGTTTGTTGTCGCCTGACTCACAGTTTTAACCAATATAATGTGACTGAGTGGAATATCATGTCATATGTCTGGGGTGTGATATTTCAGTGAGGCAGCACTCTAAAACTGAACATTGAGCTTCCTACCACATCCAGATACCATTGCAATATGACTGAAAGATTGTTGATTTAGTGACATTAAACTCATAAAACAAATACATTTTGGGTACATTCTGTAATCATGTTTCACTTGAAAACAGCACCAAATGTATGAGAGTGAGCTTTTAATCTTGTTGATATTGTGGTTGTAAGGTCAGGACAAGGTAAAGTGTGAATTGTGAGCTAGAATCTAATAAGTACAATTTGCAAGCTACGAGTTGCAAGCTGTGAATTGCAAATGATCATGCCTATCCACTTCCTGTATCTCATATGTTCTCACAGGGACTTGTATCGGAATGTCTGTTCAATGTCGCTTAGTGAATGCAGAGTGGCCCTTGGGTCTATCATGTTTACATAGCTCCAAATAAGGCATTTTGTTTTGACCGAAAAGTATTGATATTTTTCTTATTTCTCCAGGAAGACTTCCAAGAAAGGCAGTTGTCAGTTTCTGGCCAAAGAATGTGCACGAGTACTGGTTAACTGCTTAGAGGACTAAGCCTGCCCAGGAAAAAGTATCACAGGCCAGGTAAACTGACCATGCTGGACACAACCCTAATGGGTTGACTGGGTTGAAAAGCCTCAAGACAAACAAAACCAGGAAAACATATGTTGTGAGTGTTCATTAGAAGCGCCTCGATGAGGTGTTTCTAATGAGTACCACAACATTATGTTTTCTTGGAGAAATAAGAAAAAATATTGTATGGATACCAAGTCTTATCTGGGGCTACATGTTTATATTAATGTTTAGCATGCTGGGTAAAATTTTCAGCAGACGAAATATTGAAATATTTTTCTTATTTTTCCAGAAAATTGCTTTCACATTGCATGCAAATTGTCTCTTTAGGAGACAATTTGCAAGAAATGTCAAAGCCTGTTTTCTTGGAAAAAAAAAAATATCATGAATTTTTTGTCAGCCAAATTTGCCCACAGAGTTGTTTATATTAACCCTTCACTTGCTGAACATGATATGCCCTGTCTTAGCAAACAGTGCAGATCCATATCAGTTGGCTTCTGAAGAAGCCAACTGATCTGGATCTGCACTGTTTGTCATTTAATATGTGAATTTCTATCAAAAACCCAGATCAAGTAATCTGATTGGCTGGAAATTGGAAGTAGGCGTGGTATCTTAATTTATTCAGCAGGACAAGGGTTAAGCTTTAGTTTTGTATTAGGAGCCTTTGCTAATGAGCCAGTAGTGTGACTGGAACAATAATAGGAATTCCAGCAGTGCTACAAATTGTTTCAATTTATATGCATATTGAACATCTGTGTTGATGAATATCTTTACATGGGAAAAAAACGGCAGTGTATCGTTTATGCATAAATAAATGGGGAACAATTAGTCTAGAAGAACCATTTATTATTAATCACTAACATGCTAAAATCAGCTATCAGAAGATGACATTTTTTAAAAAAATTACCAGCAAACATTTTAACCCTTGTCCTGCTGAATAAATTAAGAGGCAATGCCCACTTCTAATTTTCAGCCAATCAGATTACTTGATACTTGATGGATTTGTTGATATAAATTCACCATATACTGAATGACAAACAGTGCAGATCCAGATCAGTTGGTTTCTTCAGAAGCCAACTGATCTGGATCTACACTGTTTGCAAAGGCAGGGTATATTCAGGTTCAGCAGGACAAGGGTTAAAGTGAATTAAAGTGAAGTTATCAAAGTCTACAATCATGAAGACTCCTAGACATGCATTTAGTGTCCATAAGATGAACAAAAATATATACATATGAACTCAGTATCGAGACAAAATGGCTTCTGACCATCACCAATTTGTTTTGGCGATCATACATGATAATAACAGATTTAGAAAATCAAAATGAGTTGATTATTGATTATACATTTACTTGGTTTTCCTAGGAACTAAGCTTATCACACAAAACAACATACATATATATGTGATAACTTTTGCTTTGTTTATCTTTTGAACTTTTATCTCCCTCCCCTCTCCTCTCTATAACATAGGATGCTAACCTTGTTTAACCCTTGTCATGCTGAATAAATTAAGATGCCACACCCACTTCTAATTATCAGCCAATCAGATTGTTGATATAAAGTCGCATACAGAATGGCAAACAGTACAGATCCAGGTCAGAAGCCAACTGATCTTGATCTGTTCTATTTGCAAAGGTAGGGTATAACTCGGCTCAGCAGGACAAGAGTTAAATTGAAGTCTGTACTTTAAGTCAACCTGTTTAAATGTTTAACTTCTTAATGGCCCTGATCAGACTGCCAGAATACCTGGGTTGATCTGGGTATGATGTTGTGACTTGTCTGTTACAAAGACTGCAGAGAGTAGTAATTCTTCACAATTTTACCTATTGTTTCTACCTGTATAATACATTTCTAGCAGACTAGCAATGTGGGTGGAGATGAATGAGGCAGTAACAAGTGGTTACATTAAACAGCAGCATGTTTTACATCTCTCTTACTCTGAACCATTAACATAAAACAGAGGCATAGAATGCCAGTTGTTTATTTGAAGAAAGTGACATTCTAAGTAACAGTGTTTGGTTGGGGCTTTACATAAGTGGAATTCTAGACATGTTAACATAGGTCCAGATAAGAGGGGGTAATTGTACAATATTTTTCTTATTTCTTCATGAAAACATATGTTGTGGATACTCATTAGAAGTGCCTCAGTGAGGCACTTCTAATGAATACCACAATATATGTTTTTGTGGTGAAATAAGAAAAAATATCAGCACTTCCCTTAGCTGGAGCAATGAGCAGTTTCTTTTTTCATGTAAAAACATGTAACATGTCATTTGAATAATTCCAGTGAGATAATTGTTGTGACATCTCAATTTGATGTAAGGTGAATGGATGTAGTGCCAAGGGAAATAACTCTGAGATGGAAATATTTGCCTCCTTTCTCATTAGGGGCTTCTCTTAATGGAGAGAACTTGCTTTATGTCAGCTGCAGATAAGGCAACTTCTTTAACTGAAAAGTACTGATATTTTCCTTTTCTTCTCCACATAAAAATACATTGTACTATCAGGAGTGCCTCTGTGAGGTGTTCTAATGGGGTACCCACAACATGTTTTTTTGTGGAGAAATAAGAAAAATATTGGTATTTTTTAGTTAAAAAAGCACCTTGTCTAGGCCAGGAACAAAATACAGCATAACCTCTCTATAACAGCCACCATTGGGAAGGTCCAAAATGGCTGTTATACAAAGGTGGTTGTTATGGAGAGGTTAGATATGTAGTAAATCTGTACTACAATCAGAAAGTTGCTGTGATAGAGAGGAGGCTCTTGCTGAGAGGTCAGCATTCATATTGTTCCATGGTACCAACATTTTTATTGTCAGAACATCTGCTGTTCTAGAACTCACATTTTTCCATAATTTGGAATATTTGTTTAGAAAGTGTCTGCCAGAAGATCAACAAAAATGTTTTGAGTGCAAGAATATAATGTTAATCGGTTTCTTAGATGAGATCTTCAGCATTGTTTGTTTGGAATCAACTCAGTGCTGCTTAGCAAGATCAGCAGTATTTTAGGTTAACCTTAAAGAGCCATGCGGGATTGTAGCAGTCAACATTCTCAAATATGTCTATTTTGTTTATTTTTCAGATAGAATAAATCTTGACATTTCAAGTGAATCATCTGCTGGGGCATGTGATTCAAGTGAATCATCTGCGCCGATAACTCACATGAAAAATCAAGTCTTATTTTATCTGAAAAATAATTAAAAAAATATTTCCAAATCTTGTCTGCTGTTGTTGTGACTGGCATTCTAAGGGTTAAATTCAGCATTCCAGAGGTTAAGCAAGCATTGTAAGCTGAAATCACTAATTCTTCTCTGCCTGCATCTCTTTATTCTTTTCTTGCACAGTCATTCCAGTGTGTCTAGTCCAAGATTTGCTTTCTAATGTCATAGGTAGAGTTTGGTGTCATTCTCACTGCGCTGACCAGGTAAACTAGACAATGCATGGTCAGATGCTTAGCTGGCCAGGTAAACAAGACCATGCATGGTCAGGTGCTTAGCTGCCCAGTTTAACACAGTAAAAGAGTGTCAAATAGGTAAACAAGATAGTAAAAGAATACATGGTCAGGTGCTTAGCTGGCCAGGTAAACAAGACAGTGAAAGAGGTAAAGAAGACAGACTGTCAGGTGCTTAGCTGGCCAGGTAAACAAGACAGTGAAAGAGGTAAACAAGACAGACTATCAGGTGCTTAGCTGGCCAGGTAAACAAGACAGTGAAAGAGGTAAAGAAGACAGACTGTCAGGTGCTTAGCTGGCCAGGTAAACAAGACAGTGAAGAAGGTTAACAAGACAGACTGTCTGGTGCTTAGCTGGCCAGGTAAACAAGACAGTGAAAGAGGTAAACAAGACAGACTGTCAGGTGCTTAGCGACAGACTTTCAGGTGCATAGCTGGCCAGGTAAGCAAGACAGTGAAAGAGCTAAACAAAACAGACTGTCAGGTGCTTTGCAACAGACTTTCGGGTGCTTAGCTGGCCAGGTAAACAAGACAGTGAAAGAGGTAAAGAAGACAGACTGTCAGGTGCTTAGATGGCCAGGTAAACACAGTAAAAGAGTGCCAAGTAGGTGAACAAGACAGTAAAAGAATGCATGGTTAGGTGCTTAGCTGGTCAGGTAAATAAAACAATGCATTATGATATTGAAATAAACTGGTACAAAGAGTTAAGGTAGAAGAGTCCACTCCATGTAAATCGGTTAATGAAGATCCATTGTTTGGTTCTCTGAGGATTTTCTGTTCTATTTCTTAGTATTTTTGTCAAGTTTACGTGCCATATCTTTCATGTTTTATCAAATGTTGATGTACTATTTCTCTATAACTATTATCAGGTTTGATATGGCACTTCTTTGAAGTCATATTCATTATGTTAAAACTCCTATGTAAAGTGTAATAGCTCTAGATAAGCATTTGTTTTAACCCATTGTATACTGAATAGACTCACCCACACTATTTATTGGAAGCGTCTAATTTCAATTTTAGGTACATTTGGCTATGAGATTTAGATATTCCTAGAGAAAAGTAGATAAACTATTTGCAAACAGTGAAGACCCTGATCAGACGCCGCATTCTGCGGCGTCTGATCTGGGTCTGCACTGTTTGCCAGTTACCTTTTTAGGGGTCTACCGACTACAATGGGTTAAACAAAAATATTGATATATTTCTTTTTTTCTCCACAAAATATATGTTGTGGGTACTCATTAGAAGTGCCTCTGCAATGTTTTGTGAATTAAGAAAATATTCATTAAGAAAATATTCATTTTGATAACCGTCTTACCATTGCATACTGCTTATTATTAGTGGGATGTAAGCATGAAATTTTGGAAATGAGGAGGATTGGTTATTAACCCTTGTCATGCTGAATAAATTAAGATTCCATGCCCACTTGTAATTGTCAGCCAATCAGATTACTTAATCCAGATTGTTGATATAAATTCACATACTGATTAACAAACAGTGCAGATCCAGATCAGTTGGCTTCTTCAGACTTAAGCCAACTAAGCTGGATCTGTACTGTTTGTAAAGACAGGCATCTCTGGTTTCAGCAGGACAAGGGTTAATTAAGCACCTAAAGACTGATTTATGCAGTGAAAAAAAGCTTGTAAGAAGCATTAAACAAAAACAAAAAAACATGGTTTAAAAACTGCATAATTCTGAAAATCCAGCTTATAATATAGATCCTTACATACCGTAATAGACTTAATTACCGCACATACCCTATAAGCCCACAGTCAACAATTTTGTAGTCATCAAATTAAAGCCTGTGTACTTTTATCCACTTCTTTATAAAAGCATATGCATAATTAGTTGGTGCTCATTTGAATTGCCTCAACTTGAAGAGGCAATTCAAATGAGTACCAACAACATATGCTTTTATAAAGAAAGTCAGGAAAAATGTCACATAGGCATCATTAAATACATGACATCCCACATAAAAACCTCTGCTGATCTTTCTTTAAAGTGTGCCCTGATACTTTACTACACGTTTCTCCAGTACTTTTGAAAAACCTAAGCATACAGTGTGTGTGGTAATTAGGTTGAATACTGTACCCCTGGTACCCCTGTTTTCACTGTACTATACATTATATATATATATAGGAATGCATATACATAGACTTATAAATATATGTACACCACAACCTCTTTATAACACTGTTGTTGGGGTCCATAGCATAAACCGTGTTAGTTAAACAACCGTGTTATATCCAAACAAAAATGTATAGATTATATTGAAAAATGACCATAAATTTTATGGTCATTTTTCAATATAATCTATACATTTTTGGGGTCCATCTTTGAACCGTGTTATATCCAAAACCGTGTAATAACGAACCGTGTTATAAAGAGGTTGTGGTGTATAATGAAATTCCACACTCTTTTTATACCCCACCACACATTGTCAGCTATCGAAATTTCAAATCTTATTTTCTAGTGAAAATAAAAATAGAATGCTATCTGTCGAAATGTTGAATGGCACTTTTAGGGTGAAATTGAAAGGCTCATTTTCCTGTGTGTCCACTTCAGTATTGACAAGAAGACTTATCTAAATGGAAATGCAGCTGATGACATCCTTATCAGAAATTATCTCTAATGTTCTCTATCAGGTCATAATGAGGTCCACTTAAATATGGGCTTCTTCACCTTTAATTGGCATCAGGATTTAATGGAATATTGCTGTTCAATTAAGTTATGCAATAATATTCTTGCAAAAGTCTAAATGAGTTGGTTGCATAGTGCTAGAATAGATAGGGTACCATATTTACCCAGACACACAGGCCTGAGCAAACAGTACAGGCCCAGATCAGATAGAATGCAGCATCTGATCAGAGTGTACACTGTTTGTAATTCACTCCATGGTTCTCTATTACCCAGAGCCTTTCATTATCACCCTTCCATTGTCTCGATATGACTAAAGTATTGTTGAAAGGGATGTAAAACAGCAAACCATCATCATCGTCCCACAGTTTTAAGACTTGTCAACAGATAGTAAAATGGGTTTGTTAAAATTTTCGAACAAGTATGGTAAGCTGTTCCTCTCATCTACTCCCTTTCTCTGGGAGACCACACAAAATGACCCACAAGGGTTGAGGGGTCATTAAACAAAAACTCAAACAAATCAGTATTCAAACCCTATTCTTTATTGATGTCAAATGTTTCCTTGTATCAACATAGCTCCAGATAAGACATTTTTTTTTCAACCAATAAGTATTGATATTTTTCTTATTTCTCGACAAAAACATATGTTGTTGGTGCTCATTAGAAGCGCCTCGATGAGGCACTTCTAATGAGTACCCACAACATATGCTTATAAGGAGAAATAAGAAAAATACCAGTAGTATCAGGATACCCCCTCTTAAATGTTGTATGATCAATGATGGCAGGTGGTCTGGTTTATGTTTAGTTTACCTGAGAATTTGCCTGAACATCCAGGTGAACACATAAAATGCATCTCCTCATGGCATGTTTCAATAAATAGTAAATGAGTCCGGACTTCAGATAAAAGGATTTTTTTTTTTTTTTTGCCCAAAGGATATTGATATTTTTCTTGTTTTTCCAAGAAAAATATATGTTGTGTTGCTCAATAGAATCATCTTGGTTAGCCAAGTGTAATGAGTACCCAGAAGAGATATTTTCATGGAGATATAAGATGAGTTTTTTTTTTTTTTGTTTTTTATTGAACAAAAAAAAATGATATTTGTCTTATTTCTCCACATAAACATATATTGTGGGTACTCATTAGAAGTGCCTCACTAATAAGAACTCACAACATACATTTTTGTGAAGAAATAAGAATAAAATATTTTTACTGGTACCTTCTCTAATCTAGAGCTATGGCACTTAGCCTTTACAACTCCCTGGGCATGTTCAGCAGACGACAAATTGATATTTTTCTTACTTTTCCCTTAAAACAGGATTTGAATTTCATGCAAATAGTCTCCATTGGAGACAATTTGCATGAAATGTCAAAACCTGTTTTCTTGGAAAATTAAGTAAAATATTTCAAAATGTCATCTGAAATTTTACCCCGAGTGCTATGCATGGAGTTCTGTGTAAGCAGATTCTTGAAACGGTGAATAATTGCACTTCCAGATCAAGTGGTCTTAGAAAGCCAGGCTGAGCCCGAATAAAAATAGTATAAGCTTTAGCTCTCACAGGCCAAAAGATGGCAGAATCAACAAACTAATATAATTTATTTATTTTCTGCAGAAAATAGGGTTTTACATTTCTTCCAAATTGTCTCCTTAGGAGACATTGATACCATCAGAATGTAGTTTCTGGAGAGAAAAAAGAGAACAATATTTCGAACTGTTGAACAGATGAAAATATTAACCAAGCATGCTAAGTGTTAATGCAGTGAGGAAATAGACAGGGGAAAGCCTGGTAAATATAGCAAATCATATGGACTGCGTCAAGTAGAAAAGTGCCTTCGAACATGCACAAAATGTGCAGATTCAGATCATCCTGCGCATATGGAGCGTATCTTTCTGGCCTTTGCTCTTCATTCATACATTCTGTAGTATTTAATGATTCTTTTAGTGGACAGGGAAGGCCTTGATCAGACTGCGGGGATGCACAGGCTGATCTGGGCCTTAGCTGTCCACATATTCCTGAAGACACTTTTTAGCGTGGCGCAGCCCATATGAAATCGTGACTCTGCCAAGTTTGGATCAAGTGGTCTTGAAAGTGCAGTTTATAGAGAATTAATTACTACGGGGAACCTTATATTCGGTATTAAGGAGACTGGATGCATTTGGTAGATTTTCCGTCATGTTTTACAAGGGAGACAACATTTGTGATATCTTATTTACTCTTCTGCACACCAAGTCCCTTCTGAAAAGGGGTCTATCCTAAATGGAAAGAATTTGCTTCCAAGGAGAGCAAATTCTTTCATTTTAGAGTAGCCCTTTTCAGAAGGGAGAAACAAACCATCTTGACAGAGTTGTCTCCCCTGAAACTGTTTCAGTTCCCCTTAAACACTCCAGTAGCTCGTAAAGGCCTGTCATCTAAAATTCAACCATTCTCAGCTGGTTGAATAAGCTGGGCCTTAACCCTTAAAGCGCCAAGAAAATCTGCATCTGAAAATGTCGTCTGCTTATGTCGTCTACTGCATCTTCTTGCAAACTTTTCAAACTAACATTTTGCATATATGCAAACAGTGTGGACCCAGGTCAGACTGCTCCTAAAGGAGCAGTCTGATCTGAGTCCACACTGTTTGTAGAAATGAATTCTAAAGTAATTAGCAGAAGACGACAATAGTTGTGACTGGCGCTTTAAGGGTTGACAAGACTTCTAAAATGTCAACAGTAAAGGCTTAGGCCAGCCATTGCATCTGTAACTCTAAATAAGAAGCGTCTCCAGATAAGAATTATTTCTGCTCAAAAACAGTTGTCTTTTGTCGCATGCAGTTAGAGTACTGATTGCGGTTGCTATTTAAAGATGTTTGCAGTTTGTATCCACGACATATGTGTTGGCAAAATAGTTAGAAAAATTCAATAGTTGATCAGTCTTGATTAAAAAGTCAAATCAGGCTCATACTAAGTGGTAGGACTGTCACGATAAACTGGTAGATCGGTGTATTGCAATATAGACCTGAGTCCATACGGTACTGCGATATCTAAATTATGTACCGGTAATACCGATTTTAGTTGCACCTAAACATTCCGGACAATCCGAAATATCTAAATGAAGTGTGTCCATAAAAAAAAAAAAGACAGCATGGCCGAAAACGATCATTTTTAACTTGTGCCTAACAAAATGGCAAACAGTGATGTGTGGTGCCATTTTTTGGATTAAAATGAATAAGCAGACACAGAAAATGTTGCGATACGTAGGCACTGTGATCAGTCAGTCAAATACTGATCATCCCATCTCAGTCGGCACCATCCATCCGCCACTTTGAAAACGAAAGTAAAAGTAGAGGAAACAAGAAAGTCCAGTTACAGTCCCAACTCATTCACTTAAAGCAACAGACGTCAAGAAGGTGCAGCCTACTCTTACTTGGATGCTTAGTGCTGCCACAAAATATCCATTTCATTCAGTCTATGCCTCTGCAATCACAGGATCCATTGCTCGCTACATCATAGATCCTTTGATGGATGAGTTACTTGAATAACTAGTCAACTGGATTTGTTTTTATTTTTTTTGTATTTTCAACACAGTTTTTAATTAAACTGTTCACATTAGTTTGAGTTCTACTTCTTTTAGTTGAAAAACAAAAACAAGCCAAAGATTACTCTGTCAATTCACTTCAAACAAATGCTGAAGTAAATCAAGCACTATATCGTGGTATTATTGCAATATGCTTTCTGTATATCGCAATATATCGCAATATGCTTCTGGAATATCGTGACAGCCCTACTAAGTGGTTATTGTTTGGGTTTAAATGTAAGAGCAGTTGTGTATGTATAATGTGAAGGCTGTCAATTAGTAATACTTCTCGGCAGCGATTTTTTCTGGAAGACACAATGTCAGTGCATTGTAGCTCATCTGTAGTAGGATCATAGTCAGATCAAACCTACATAGTGAGGTTCCACAATGACCATTTAGAGTGATCAGATATGGACCTGAAAGGGAGAGCACTCTAAGCTTAAAGGGTTTTTTCCCTCTCTTTTCAAAGGGAGACCACTCCAGTAGAAGAGAATTTGCTTCCCTGGTACACAAATTCATTCGCGGGTTCAACCCCCGCCGAGGTCGGCAACATTCTTTCGTGGAGATTGATCATGAAATATTTTCTACGGTCATTCTCTCCCTTCCGCTGATTCAAGAAGGGCAGTTGTCAGTTTCTGGCGAAAGAATGTGCACAGTACTGGTTAACCGCTTAGAGGACTAAGCCTGCCCTAAACGTGTGGTTAGGTAAACTGACCGCGCTCGACATGACCCCATTGGGTTGACTGGGCCGTAAAACCTCAACACAAACAAACACAAATTCATTCTCAAAGGGGGTTCTCATAAAGGAAAAAATTTGCTCCCCCAGGATTTCCTTTAAGACTAGGCCCCTTTGAGAAGCTCAAAGGGAGGTAAATTACATCAGATCAAAGTGGTCTCCCTTGGTGGTATGTATTTATTAAATGCATTGTTGATCTCTCTGTTTATATTCATCCATATATGGTATAATAAAAACTATGTGGTTGTGATTTTTACATTCATGGAGAATGGTTCACTTTAAATTCTTAGTGTGAGGTATGCCAGGCATAAATTTGAAATATTTAACAACACTTATCGCATATGAAATGAAATTTTATTGAGACATTGTTGACCACAAGCTCCATAAACCAGCATTGTTGGTTGAATAGTTGGGTAATGATTCTTCCAGACTTTAGAAACTAGCTAAACTGAGTTTTGGTCAAAGCAGGTTTCTTCTAGGAATATCCAGCTATATTGTTATTCTTTCCCATAATGGAATGAATCTTACTTTGATTTAGGTCCATCTGCATCTTGATTTGGTTATACATGTATTAGATTCATGGCTCCAGATAAGGTGCTTTTTCCACCTAAAAAGTACTGACTTATTTCTTGATGAAAATATATGTTGGGGGTATTCATCAGAAGCGCCTCAGTGAGGCACTTCTGATGAGTACCCACAACATATGTTTTTATGGAGAAATAAGAAAACTGTTTATCTTCATATCTCTCTAATCAAGAGCAATGGCAATTCCTTTGGGAGTATATGGTCAATAGTACATTTTGTATCTTGATTCAGCTTGGAAGTTCCTTGTTCAATTATCATGACAAAACATGATTACTCTTTTACTGTTGATTCATTATCTTCATGGACACAAGTTCTTTTGAATGCATTGCCAGGGTATGATAGATTCAACAGTGTAGGGTGATTATACCCCCGGCATAGGAAGTATGTTGAGGAGTATATAGTTTTCGTCTTTCCATTCATTCGTCCATCTGTCCGTTTGTCCATCCATCCGTCTGTCTGTGCATCTGTACGAATGCATCCAAGTTTTGCTTGAAAGTTTTTCCTTCTGCATAGATCTTTGAAAGCTTACACTTTAGGATGTTGATGTGTGTAGAAGATTACAGAATAGCTGACATCATTCAGCCGATGCGGCTGACCCAAGGTCAAGGTCACGGACAGAAAATAGTGTCATGTTTACATCAAAGTTTTACGTGAAGTTTCTGTCTTTTGCTTATAACTGCAGCCACTGATCAAAAACTTTTCATATTTGGTATTGGGGTACCTGGAAGGGTTCTCTTCCATTCTACTTTTATGGATTCCTGGGTCATGCCCCAGGGTGGGGCTAGAGGTCAAAATCTAGGAACCCCCAATAAAGTAGTATATTGCAGTTTGTTTACAAAAACAACCTCTTATTAAAGAAGGATTGGCATCAGACATATTTATCACATCAACATTCAATGTAGTAAGGTCAAGGTCATTGTGACCTTATTTTCATGCTTCAGTGATTTTGACATATTTTGAAGCCTATTTCATGGATTAATGCCTCAATAAAGTTGTATGTTGCAGTTTGTTTATACAAACAGCTTCTTTAAGAAGGATGGGCATCAGACATGTTTATCACATCAACATTCAGTGTAATAAGGTCAAGGTCATTGTGATCATATTTTCATGCTCCATGGATTTTGCCTTATATCTTGAAGACTATTTCATGGATTAATGTGATACTTTGAATATTGGTTCTGTGTTACACCACGATTGGCAGCATAACAAATGTAGGTCACCTTGACCTATATTTCATGGTCCAGTAATTTTGCAGCATATCTTGAATGTTAATTGATGTATAAACATCATTATTTGGGATTATGAATTAGTATGATCCGACAGTTGACCTAAAAGTAAATGTAGGTCACTGTAACCTATGTTTTCTGGTCCAGTGATTTTATATAACATCTTGAAGACAATTTGATGTATTACTATCATATTTTGGGATTATGTTACCTATATTTCATAGCCCTGTGATTTTGTCTTATATCTCCCACTGTACGATACATAAATATCATATTTACATATAATGACACAGTGTGACCCAACTTTCACCTCAAAGTAAATATAAATCAGTATGACCTAAATTTCATGGTCTAGTGATTTTGCTTAATACCTTTTAGATTATTTAATGGATTAACATCATAGTTGGTATAATGTATCAGTGTGACCATCAGATTAATTTCTCAAGTATGTGTAGGTCAGTGACCTATATTTTATGGCCCAGCAAACTTGCTTCATGTCTTGAAGACTATTTACCCAAGGAAAGTTGTACTTGGGATGATATATCAGTGTCACTCAGAGACTGACATTGTAAACAATATCTTGCTTTATATCATTGTCATTAACTTTAAAATATTTTATAATTAAGAAATGGCGCCGACCGGGGGTATACGTGACCCTCTGGGCACTTGTTCTAGTTGATAGATCAACAGTGTGGTGAATCTTGTAGAAAAGAATTTGCTTCCCTCAGTGCTGTAAACACTGGTTATCCAGAGACAACTATTGCTATAGAGAACATTGAACATGGTTAAAGGCTCAATATTCCTCAAAAATAGACATTTTTTTTATCCAAGAAAGGTTTGATTAATTGTTATATGCAAGCGATCATAAAATGTGGCTTCTGATGTCATTTTGTCTCTTATTTTTGAAGTGGATCAAAAATGAAATGATTTTTTATCATATCTCTGAATTAATGCTAGCAGCATTAATTGAGAGATACGATAAATCATTTCATTTTTGATGCAGTTCAAGAAGGAGAGACTAACTGAAATTTTACAGGTTGTCAGGTGCCACATTTTATGATTGTATTAATACCATATATCAATGTATTCATACCATATATCAATTTATTAAACCTATCTTGGATAATAAAATGTCTGTTTTTGAGAAATATGGAGCCTTTACAGGCTTTCAAGTGGGCCCCTCCTTTTTCTACTATTCCTATTTTTCCCTACTTTTTTTTTGTGTTCCTACTTTTCATTACTTTTTTCTGAAAATGCCCTACTATCCCTACTTTTTAGTCCAAAAATGTTTGAAGTGACCAAAAATTGTAATTTTTTCCTCGCTCGCTCGAAGTTTGTAAAAATTGGTTAACTTAATCTGAGCAGTCATGATGCAAAAGTTTTTGAAATATTTTTACTTCAGTTGTAACTCCTTTTTTGGAACATTTATTTTGGTATTTCCTTATCATGGTGATATAGTGTTATTGTTCAGAGAAAACTGTTTTCTTATTTTATCTTTTTCTAAGTCTGAAAACACTCAGAACATCCCTACTATCCCTACTTCTCGTGATTTAAATTCCTACTTTTGCCCTACTTTTTCAAAATTTTGCGCCCTACTTTATCCCTACTTTTTCACTGGAGAGCACTTGAAAGCCTGCCTTTAAAAGCAGTTAGCAGAAATATGGAGTTGAAGTATATGTCTGAAAACAATTTACCATGGGTCAGACTGATCCATGGTTAGTGGTTCTCAGACAAGTACTCCTATTTCCATCTGTTGATTTTAACTGCATTCATTGTTCTCTGTAGCGTTAGTTGTCTTTGGATAACCAGTGTGGTGTATGAATTCTTTTATTCATCTGCTTCGTCTTCTGCCGGTTACTTTAAAAGTAATTGTTGCAAACAGTGTGGACCCAGATCAGACTGCTCCTTTAGGAGCAGTCTGATCTGGGTCCACGCTGTTTGCCTATATGCAAAATGTAAGTTCGAAAAGTTTGCAAGATGCAAAAGACAACATAAGCAGACAACATTTCCAGATGCAGATTTTCATGGCGCTTTAAGGGATAAAGAATTTTCTTATTTGGGGAGTAAATTCTTTCCTTTAAGAGTATATACCCCTTAGAGCATGGAGACAAATACTTACCAGTAAAAGTGCTTTTTTTTTCAGGCAAAAAGTATTGGTATTTTTCTTGCTTCTCCATGAAAACACACATCTGACTGCAGATTCAGGGGTCGCAAGTTCAAATCCCAGCTTAGCCACATAACTTTGTGAAGATTGAGCTTGAAATCATTTCTGTGGTCATTCTCCTCCTTCTGCTGACCCAAGAAAGGCGCTCGTAATTTACTGGAGAAAAAAATGTGCACAACTACTCGTTTAGTCACTTAAAGGACTAAGCCTGCCCAAGAAAAGAGTAAGTTAACAGACGTCACCTTAATGGTGTTGACTGAGCCATAAAATTCCCAACTTAAACTCAAAACTCCATGAAAACACACATTGTGGGTACTCATTAGCAGGGCTTCTACGAGGTGGAGGCGCTTCTAATGAGTACCTGCAATATAAGTTTTCATGAAGAATTAAGAAAAATCTTGAGGTTCTTATAATGAGTACCAACAATAGTTGTTTTCTTGGAAAAATAAGAAAAATATTTATCTGGATTCTTGCCAATCACTACTGCAGAAGATGACATTTTGAAATACTAATTTGTTATTTTTCAGAGAAAATATGACTTGTCATTTCATATGAATCATCTCACTAGTAGACAAATCACATGAAATTTCAAGTCTTATTTAGTAAATAAGACTTGACATTTTGTGTGAAGCATCTGCTAGATTCACATGAAATATTGTCAAGTCCTGTTTTCTCTAAAAATTGAAAAAAAGAAAAAGGGAATATCATCTGCTACAAATTTTCTTGGCGCTTTTAGGGTTAAAACATTTAGATGCCAGCATTCATTTTTTTTGTTTACATGATTTATAGGTATAGATTTACCTACTTCTTTCTTTGGTTCCATGATTGGCAGTCCTACAGATAAAGGTTAAATGCATCAAGATTATATTCTGTTATTTTTTTTGATTGACAGCAATCAGAGTGCCAGATAAGATGTATATTTTTGACCAAAAATATTGATATATTTCTTACTTCTCCACAAAAACATAGGTTGTGGTAGCTATCAGAATTGCCTCAGTAAAGCAATTATGATAGGTGCCAACAACAAAGACTTTTTTTACGGAAAAATGAGAAAAATATCTATAATATGAAAAGCAAAGATATATCTTGAGCTATAAATAATGCTCCATAGCTCTAGATAAGAAGCAGTATCCACATAATATTTTCCTTATTTAACCTCGAAAGTATATGTTGTGGGTACTCATTAGAAGCGCCTTGCCAAGGCGCTTCTAATGACTACCCACAACATATACTTTGGTGGAAAAATAAGAAAAATTTCAGCTTTTTTTTCAGATGGAAAAAACGTCTTAACTGGAGCTGTGATGCTTTGTAATAGTTTTTCTGTGGTTTAAGGAATGGATACACTTTCAGGGGAGGTAACTTTCAAAATGTTTTTTTTTTTTTCCTTCTGAAGAGGGCTCTACTCTAAAAGGAAAGACTTTGCTCCCTCCACTTTGATGCCCTTGGAGACAGCAAATTCTTTCCTTTTCAAGTAGACCCTTATTCAGAAGGGACATGGTGTGCAGGAAAAACAAACACAAAGTCACAAAAGTTGCCTCCCTTGTGAAAAAACCATGGAAGATCTACCAACTGTTTAGCCCCCTCAAAATGAATCAGATTGGTGCTGGGAGATTGTCAGTTTTATTTTGCCCTCTGCCCTAGGGTTACAGTGAAACAACATGAAGTTCTGGTCTTTGCAGTTAATATTACCATATCAAAAAGTATTAATGTTCTTACATTTTATTAGTCAGACCTTGTGACTACATAGTTTTAAAATGGCAATAAATAATAAGTTATAACTAAGGATATAATTTTGCAGACCGAATTTACTCCAGGTATTTTGACAGGCGTGAGCAAACTGTGTAGACCCAGATCAGATGCTGCTGAATGGGACATCTGCTCAGGACCTACCCTATTTGCTGATCATTCACTAGAATATTTATTTTACGAGATATCCAGAGATACTATTTTCTATTTTTTATTGGCTAAGTTGTAGAGAGCTGCACTTTACATATGCAGATTCTCATTGAAGCCTGGAAAGATATGGAACTACAAGTACTTTGTTGCATTTTTAGCTCAGGGTGAGCTATTGTCATCACCCTATGTCCGCCGTCGTCCGTCGTTCGTTGTCCGTCGTTTGTCGTCAGTCGTCAACAATTAGTTTGTTAGCACTCTAGAGGTCACAGTTTTGACCCAATCTTGATGAAACTTGGTCAGAATGTTTGCCTCTATGAAATCTAGGTCAAGTTCGATACTGGGTTACTTGGGGTAAAAAACTAGGTCACCAGGTCAAATCAAACGAAAAAACTTGTTAAAACTCTAGAAGTCATAGTTTTGACCCAATCTTGATGAAACTTGCTCAAAATGTTTGCCTCAATTAAATCCAGGTCAAGTTTGAAACTGGGTCACTTGGGATCAAAAACTAGGTCACCGGGCCAAATCAGCAGAAAACCTTGTTAACACTCTAGCAGTCACATTTTTGAAGCAATCATCATGAAACTTGCTCAAAATGTTTGTCTTGATGATTTCTAGGTCAAGTTCGAAACTGGGTCACTTGGAGTCAAAAACTAGGTCACCTGGCCAAATCAGCAGAAAACCTTGTTAACACTCTAGCGGTCACATTTTTGAAGCAATCGTCATGAAACTTGCTCAAAATGTTTGTCGATGATTTCTAGGTCAAGTTTAAAACTGGGTCACTTGGAGTAAAAAACTAGGTCACCAGGCCAAATCAGCAGGAAACCTGTTAACACTCTAGCGATCACATTTTTCAAGCAATCATCATGAATCTTGCTCAAAATGTTTGTCTTGATGATTTCTAGGTCAGGTTCAAAACTGGGTCACTTGGAGTCAAAAACTAGGTGACCAGGCCAAATCAGCAGAAAACCTTGTTAACACTCTAGCGGTCACATTTTTCAAGCAGTCATCATGAATCTTGCTCAAAATGTTTGTCTTGATGATTTCTAGGTCAAGTGTGAAACTGGGTCACGTGGTGTCAAAAACTAGGTCATACGGCCAAACCAGCAGAAACCATTGTTAACACTCTAGCGGTCACATTTTTGAAGCAATCATCATGAATCTTGCTCAAAATGTTTGTCTTGATGAGTTCTAGGATATATTTGAAACTGGGTCACGTGGGGTCAAAAACTAGGTCACCAAGCCAAATCAGCATAAAACCTTGTTAACACTCTAGCGGTCACATTTTTGAAGCAATCATCATGAATCTGGCTCAAAATGTTTGTCTTGATGATTTCTAGGTCAAGTTCGAAACTGGAACACCTGGGGTCAAAAACTAGGTCACTGGGCCAAATCAGCGTAAAATCTTGTTATAACTCTAGCAGTCACATTTTTCAAGCAATCATCATGAATCTTGCTCAAAATGTTTGTCTTGATGAGTTCTAGATAAAGTTCAAAACTGGGTCACTTGGAGTCAAAAACTAGGTCATCGGGCCAAATCAGCAGAAAACTTTGTTAACACACTAGAGGTCACATTTTTTTAAGCACTCATCATGAATCTTGCTCAAAATGTTTATCTTGATGATTTTTAGGTCAGGTTCGAAACTGGGTCACCTGGGGTCAAAAACTAGGTCACCGGGCCAGATTAGCAGAAAACCTTGTTAACACTCTAGCGGTCACATTTTTGAAGCAATCATCATGAATCTTGCTCAAAATGCTTGTCTTGATGATTTCTAGGTCAAATTTGAAACAGGGTCACATGGGGTCAAAAACTAGGTGACCTTGCCAATCAGCAGAAAACTGATAACACTCCAGAGGTCACATTTTTGAAATAACCATCATAAATATTGCTGAAAATGTTTGTCTTGATGACTTCTAGGTCTAGTTTAAAACTGGGTCACTTGATATAAAAAACTAGTTCACCTGGCCAAATCAAAGGAAAACCTTGTTGATGCTCTAGAGGTCACATTTTTGAAGTGATCATCATGAATCTTGCTCAAAATGTTTGTCTTGATGATTTCAAGGTGATGTATAGTTTTCTGTCCAGTGACTCTCTTAAGTTTTTCCATTTAGGTCAGTTTCTCAGTAATTATTGGTCCTACAGAGTGATAATTGTAACTTGTGAAGTGTTTGTGTTTAGGTCAGTTTCTCAGTAACTATTGCTCCTACAGCCAGTGATACTTAGTACATGCATACATCTTAGCATGGCCTCTTGAGTGCAGTCATCCATATTTGACTTTGACCTTTATTTCACAGTCCATTAGACATGCTACATTGTCTTACTTGTTAATATAATCATTTTGAACTTTGATCAGAATGTTTGCCTTGATCAGTTCTTGATCAGGCTCTCAAAGTGCTATGTTGCTCAGGTGAGCGTTACAGGGCCATCATGGCCCTCTTGTTATAAATGTGAGGTCAGGTTTCTAGTGGTTGATAACTGACAGTTGCAATTTGATATGTTAAATCTGAGGATGGTCCCAAAACATCAAATACTATCGACTCACATGATTTCAGAAGGGTTTGCAATGGTCTCATACTGCTTAAGAGATTTTTGACATCATATTTATATAGTCTGTACATCTGATTTGTTACTCGATTTTTACCTGGCTGAAGTGACTGTCATCGGGGTACACTGCCCACAGTTTTCATGACTTCTAATTTTATATGGAATAGCAAACTGAACAAAAAGAAAACTACTTTTAGTAAAAACAATATTTTTTTTTTTTAAATATGGCACAACTCATCTTCCATACCAAATATTTTGATTTAAAGTTCTTCTACAATTTCATGTTTCAGTGAAGATGTTTCATATTTTATGAAGCTATCATTCTCTCAGCAAGAAAGCAATTTGTGAAGTAATTGTAAAATTTTACCTCTGTAAATCTATTTTCTCTTCTATGTGTTTCTTGGGAAGTTATTGCCTAAAATTAAACTAGAACATATTAAATATCTCTTTAGAATGAAATTGCTTTTCATAGGTCAAGCACAGCTCTAGATTAGGTGCTTTTGTTCAACCAAAAAGTATTGATATTTATAGCTCAGGTGAGCCGAAGGCTCAAGGTGAGCTATTGTGATCACTCATCTCCCATCATCTGCCTGTCTGTCCGTCCACAATTTCTTTAAACAGCATCCCCTCCTAAACCACTGAGCCAATTTTAACAGAATTTCACAGGATTGATCCTTGGGTAATACAGACTGAAAATTGTTCAAAGATTCGGAATTCATGCAGGATTCTGGTTGCCATGGCAACCAAAAGTAAAAAACTTCTTGTCAGTAACCCCTGGACCAATTCCAGTATGATTTGGCAGAATTGTTCCTTTGGTGATCATCTACCAAGATTGTTCAAGCCATCATGATTTTGTCAAAAAACATGTTTGCCAGGGGGCGTGGCTTATTTTCCCTATGTATCTATATAGAAAACTTTAAAAATCTTCTTGTCAGAAACCACTGGACCACTTTCAATATAACTGAGCAGGAATGTTTGCTTGGGTAACCCTCCACAAAGATTGTTCAAGCCGTCATGATTGGTAAAAAAACATAGCCACTAGGGGGCAGGGTTTATTTTCCTTATATCTACATGTATGTAGAAAACTTGAAAAATTCTTCTTGTCAGAACCACTGGACCAGTTTCTATATAGCTTGGCAGAAATGTTTCCTTGGTGACCCTCTACCAAAATAGTTCAAGCCATCATGATTCATAAAAAAACATGGCAGGTAGGTGGCTGGACTTATTTTTCCTTTATATCTTTTTTCAAAAACTTTAAAAATCTTCTTGTCAGAAACCACGGGACCGATTTCAGTATAACCGGGCAGAAATGTTCCTTTGGTGACCTCATGGCCGCCAGGGGGCAGCTGGGGGGGAGTGGGGGTGGTGGCTTATTTTGACTGGGACGGGGGAGGGGGAAGCTTATTTTGACTATAGAAAACTTTAAAAATATTTTTGTCAGTAACCACTGGACTGATTTTAGTATAATTTGGCTGATTGTTTTTATTGGTGACCCTCTACCAAGATTGTTTAAGCTATCATGATTCATCAAAATACACGGCCGCCAGTGTGGGCAGGGCTTATTTTTGCTACATATCTATATAGAAAACTTTAAAAATCTTCTTGTCAGAAACTACTGGACCGATTGCAATATTACTTGGAAGAAATGTTTCTTTGGTGACCCTCTACCAAAAATTGGAAGACGTCATGATTTGTCAAAAAACATGGCTGCCAGGGGGCCACTGCTGTCTTATGAAAGGTAATGATTCTAATATATGCCCGGGTGATAATTAGAATTTTTATGGTAAATAATTGCTTTATTTCTTCATGAAAACATGTTGTGGATACTCATTCAAAGTGCCTCAGCCCTTCTAGAGAGCACCTGTACATATGTTTTTGTGGAGAAATAAAAAAATATCAAAATATCCCCATGCTTTAGCGATGGGGATATTGTGAACGCCTCCATCTGTCTGTCTCCTCCTCCCTGCGTGGTAAGAATGTGCATGAGCAACATTCAATAGCAACATTAGCACAGAGTATGAGAATTTTGCGATGGCATGCCATCATTTGTTGAAAAAAGAGCCTTATTTGAAACTTTTGTTTAGATACTGCTAGGATGTTAACTCTTGTCCTGCTGAACCATGCCTTTGCAAACAGTGTAGATCAAGATCAGTTGGCTTTTCAAGAAGCCACCTGATCAGACAGGATCTGCACTGTTTGCCATTCAGTATGTGAATTTGGTTCAACAACCTGGATCAAGTTATCTGATTGGCTGAAAATTAGAAGTGGGCATGGCATCTTAATTTATTCAGCATGACAAGGGTTAAGGTGTCTTAATACATTATCCACAATATGTATCTTCATGGACAAATGAGGATTGCAGTATATAACCCCAGACTTCTTTATTAACCCTTGTCCTGCTGAATCAGGATATGCCCTGCCTTTGCAAACAGTGTAGATCCAGATCAGTTGGCTTCGGAAGCCAGCTGATCTGGATCTGCACTGTTTGTCACTAAGTATGTGAATTTGTATAAAAAAAAAACCTGGATCAAGTAATGTGATTGGTTGAAATTAGAAGTGGGTGTGGCATCTTAATTTATTCAGCATGACAAAGGTTAATTGTTATCCAATTAGTGATTACAGGAATGACTGTAACAAGTGTCTAAAGCTATGGTAGCTAGAGGAGGATGTCCTTACTGTCACTAAATAGTGAACCATCTTGCTGTGTCTAGCTGTCATCGGAGTGACTTATTCACCCTGAGGATAAAAGGGACAGACATCAGACTAACCACCATATTGATCTCTGTGTCATTTGTAACAAGTCTGGCTATATGGGATATTAACATGTCAATGTTTTGTGAATGGGGAATACAGAAATAGGGAGTATACAAATTGAAACTATTTTATTACACCTATTTGTTCCGTTTGGATACATTGTGAAAGAGATGGATTAAGTGTCAAAATTGGAAAATTAATTTTAGTGAGGATTATAAATAACAGTTTTCTGGATAAATGTTTTGGAAAATAAATGTTTTTATATTACAGTGAAAACTAAAAGTGTGTGGAATTTGATGTTTTGGTGGTAATAAGATCCATCATATTTTTTATAACCTATATATTTATGAAGGGTTTGGGCTTATGAGATATGCCATGCGAAGCAATTTGAAGTTTGTCTGTTTGCAAACTTGCCTGGCACATCTCAGCTTTTGTATCAGCTGTCTGATAGCGGCCTTTGATATGAGCTGCACAGTGAGAAAACTAGGTCACTAGTTTCTGATATGTGCGCCCAATGAAGACTCAATTCAGCCTGCATGTCTGTGCAGTCTGGTCAGAGTCTTTGTTGTTGGTATGAAGAACTTTTGCGTCCTTGGCTATCCAAAGAATGCCAAGGTGCTATTAACCCTTGTCCTGCTGAATAAATTAAGATGCCACGCCACTTTCTAATTTTCAGCCAGTCTGATTACTTGATCCAGATTGTTGATAAATATTCATATATATATGGCAAACAGTGCAGATCCAGATCAGTTGGCTTCTTCAGAAGCCAACTGATCTGGATCTACACTGTTTGCAAAAGCAGGGTAAGTCCAGATTCAGCAGGACAAGGGTTAATATGAGTGCCCTAAATGTATTTTTTTTTTTTATGTGAAGAAATAAGAAAAAAATATTTATCTTGCAATACAGACTGGCAAACAGTGTAGACTCCAATCAAATTGCTGTGGGCCTACTGTTTGTTTGGGCCTGTCTCTGTATATCAAGGGTAAATACTGTATTGTTTGTAGGCAGGTAGCCTAGCGGACAAGTCACATTAAACGCCAAGTCTTATTCTCTCTGAAAAATTATATTAAAAAAGCATAGAATGTTAAAGGCTCCATATTCCTCAAAAATAGACATTTTATTATCCAAGAAAGGTTTAATAAATTGATATATGATATTAATACAATCACAAAATGTGGCACCTGACAGCATGTAAATTTTCAGTCTTCTGTTCTTGAAATGAAATGATTTCTTATCATATCTCTGAATTAATGTTGGCATATCATTTTTGATCCAATTAAAAAAAAAAGAGAGACTAACTGAAATTTTATAGGCTGTCAGATGCCACATTTTATGATTGTATTGATACTATATATCAATTTATAAAACCTTTCAAGGATAAAAAAATGTGTATTTTTGAGGTGTATGGAGCCTTTAAATGTCTGTTACCATTTTGCGTTAATACAGTTCTCTTAACCCTTGTCCTGCTGAACCTGGATATACCCTGCCTTTGCAAACAGTGTAGATCCAGATCAGTTGGCTTCTGAAGAAGCCAACTGATCTGGATCTGCACTGTTTGTCATTAAGTATGAGAATTAATAGCAACAATCCGGATCAAGTAATCTGATGGGCTGAAAATCAGAAATGGGCATGGCATCTTAATATATTCAGCAGGACAAGGGTTAATGTTCTATTTGGGATTGTTGCAGTTGCTTTAACAGAAATTAGATTGCCGTTACATTAATGCTTAGCACTCTGGGAAACATTTCAGCCGACAACATTTTGAAATATTTTTCATATTTTTCTGAGAAAACAGGATTTGGACTTTCATACAAATTGTCTCCAGTGGAGACAATTTTTGCATGACATGTCAAATCCTGTTTTCTCGGAAAAATGAGAAAAATATTACCAGTTTGTCGCCTGCTGAATTTGCCCAGATAGTGGTAAAGATTAAGCTGTTTTTGAATTTTCAATTTGAGTGTTGTAAGCTGATGAAGCTTGTCACGGAAAGCTGCAATATGAAACCAAATGAACTTTATTTCGAATCAGAATCGATGTCAGATTTGTTTCAATTTGTCTGACATATTTTAAAGATTTTCAAGAAAAAAAATGTCTGGCATGATAGATAGAATAAAAAAATAAACATCAGGCTCAGCTGTTACTTCAAAAAGAATGTACAGAACAAGTACAACTTGAACAAGTATTTACATTATAATGGTTCAGTCTTTACACACGTCTATAGTGACAGATGGTTCATAATGTATTCATGAATTCTTACTCTGAATTTAAATATTAACAGACAACATTTTAAAATGCATTTCTGAATGTTTTTTTTAGGAAATTGAACTGAAACATTTCAAGAAATGTCAGGCTCTGGTAGCAAGGACAGGAGCTGGAGGGTAGGGGTAGAGGTTGGGGTGGAGATAAACATAAGAAGGCAGAATATCAGTTACCTGTTATTTGCAGAATAATATCAGTTATTTGTTATTTCCTAATTTCGCTGACAGTTAACCCTTAAACTTATGAATCACAGCAGCAGATATTTCGATCTTTTTTAATTTTCTGAGAAATTAAGTTTGGACATTTCATGTGAACTGACTGCTTTGCAGATAATTCACATAAAATGTTAGGATTTATTTTCTCTGAAAAATAAAATGTTTCAGTATGTCATCTGCTACAATTTTGCATGGTACTCTGAGGGTTAAAATCTGATTGATTTTAGTGACATTTTTTCCAATAATCCTTTTTCTGCTGTAATTTTCGTAGGGTCTTTATTGTGCACTATTCTCATTAGTGCAATTAAAAATGATTTGCATACCATCACTTCTGCCAGGAATGTTGGATGCTTTTGCCTTTCCTCTCCATTTCAGACTTCAAATTGTCTTTTAAAATGTGACAGCTGAAAATATTGTTGTCACATTTATGATCAGAATGGCTTTTCAGTGGAATTATTTTGGCTCCAGATAAATTGTTTGTTTGTGTTGAGGTTTTACGGCCCAGTCAACCCAATGGGGTCATGTCGAGCGCGGTCAGTTTACCTAACCACACGTTTACTGAGCAGGCTTAGTCCTCTAAACGGTTAACCAGTATTGTGCACATTCTTTCGCCAGAAACTGGTGAAAGAATGTGCACAATACTGGTTAACCAGATAAATGGTTATTACCTCTATAGTAGCCGTTAAATGTTTTCATCATTTTTCTTGACAACAGTTGAATTATTTTGAATGATATCATAATATTATGGAACAGAACCTGTTTTATGTGGCAAATATTTGAGCAAGGCAGAAAGAAGCAGTTGTGAGATAGAAAGTGATGATGATGTGTTTTATGTCTCCTTCAGAAGAATTCCAGTTATATAATTATGGAAAAGCTCTGTTTAAAGGTCATTTCTTACCTGGATTCCATCTTCAGTGGGATTCATGGCAATGAACAGAAGTCTGGAACACTAGCTGTTAAGCCATAGGGTCATTTCTCAAGAGATGCAAGGTATATTTAAAGGCATCTAGAAGCAGGATGGAAAGAAGAATGAAAGATGAACATGAAGAAACAGGATGGAAATGAGAATGAGATTTTACCATGAATGGAAGTAAGAATGAGAAGCAGAATATAGAAGGAAAAAGAGAGGAGTTTGTTGAAGCCTGATGCAAAAAAGAATGAGGTGTTGGCATGTAGAAGTGGGATGGAAGGATGAATGAGATGGATGAAAATGTTGAATTGGGAAGAAGAATGAAGCATAGCACTTGATAAGATGCTTTTTTTTTTTCAATCCAAAAGTATTAATATTTTTATTATTTTTCCACAAAAACATATGTTGTGGGTACTCATTAGAAGCACCTCGCTGAGGCACTTCTAATGAGTACTCACAACATATGTTTTCATGGAGAAATAAGAAAATTATTTACCTAATACCCACTCTTATCTAGACCTATGATGAAGTGACCATGCTGGATGGAAAGAAGAACGAGAGGAGCATGTGGAAGCAGGATAGATAGAAAAATGAAAATGTGCATGTACTTGTAAAGATTATTATAAGAAAGTAGAAAGAACTGTTAAAATATGCAGGTGGATAGTATTAGAAGATTGACGTGTAAAAGCGAGATAGAAGAATCAGATGCGACAGTCTTGAAGCTAGGTAGACAGAAAATGAGATGTGAGCATCTGGAAGCTGGATAGAAAGAAGAATGAGACAGGAGCGTGTAGAAGTCATCAATCAAAGGTATAAACACCTGTAAGATGAAAAGCATTTACCTGAACCAGGTTATGGTACAGTGGAAAGATCAGGTGAAAGTGTGTCATGAGAAAACTGGCATTATAGAATATAATATGGAACAACATGAATTGTAATGGTCAAACTCAGCCTATACACTGTCAGCACTAGTCACAATAGTAGCAAACTTTCGGAAACATTTTTTTTTTTCATTTATCAGACAAAATCAGGTTTGATAGTTTTATGTGAATTGTTCCCAATGAGCCAATGAAACGGCATAGTCCAGTCTGGGACTTTCCCTTATGTCAATCTATTCAGTGATATACACTGATTGTGACAAGCTGACAGTAGTAGTAAAGGCTCTAACAAGACTGCTTAGAGGCACAGGCTAATCTGAGCCTTGCTGTCTGTCTGTGTCCTTTTTCACATGACATGGGTTTGTCATAACTCCAGATAAGAGGGGATATCCACATATTTTTCTTATTTCTCCACAAAAACATATGTTGTGGGAAATCATTAGAAGCGCCTCGCAAAAACATATGTTGTGGGAAATCATTAGAAGCGCCTCGCTGAGGCGCTTCTAATGATTTCCCACAACATATGTTTTTGTGGAGAAATAAGAAAAATATCAGTCATCTTCGGTTGAAAAAAAGTACCTTATCTGGAGCTATGGACCTTTGTGAAGGTATCAGTGTCAGATTCTTAACACTTTCAGATAGCTCACTTTGTAATACTTCAAGAGTTTCCAGACCTGGATTTATAGCAGTTATGAAAGTGAATCTATCCCAGGATATTGATGGATTAGTGCAAGATGAACAAGGTAGATAATGCCTCAGTAATGAAATTCCTTTGATGTTTACCTGTGAGATCCACAGGTAAAAAAGCTGAGGAATTATAGCAGACAATTGTTGATGACAGAATGTATTGTAAATTTGCGAGTTTTTCTGAGGAGATATTTTTTGTTTTTGTATTTTGGTTGTAAGGATTTAATGCTTAGCATTTATGGGTAAAAACTTAAGCGACAGAAAATGATCCACAAGGGTTGATGTTTCGTTAAACCCTAACTCAATCAAGACAGCATTTTGAAATAATTTTCTTATTTTTCCCAGAAAGTAGGCTTTGACCGTCTATGCAAATTGTCTGCATGAAATGTCAAAGCCTATTTTCTGGGAAGTATAAGAAAAATATCATGGATTTGTCATCTGCTTAATTTTCCCAGAGAGTGAACACAGGTGGGAAACTTTATAATCAAAGCCAGTGGCTCTGATAATCTGGGCCCAGTTGTTCAAAACTATAATGAAGTTGTTAGTTAAAGATTCATTAAAATTTACATCAAGTGATATGCAAATATGCTGAAATTTTTAGCTGAAAAAATGTGAGTAGCTTTTGCAGTGCAAAAGCTACTCACATTTTTTCAGCAAAAAATATCAGAATATTATATATTAAATCTGCTAAAATAGTTAGCTTAACGAGCTCGTTAAGGGTCACTTCGTTAACTGTTTTAGCAGTTAAGCTAATGACGCTTTGAACAACTGGGCCCAGATGTTATACGAGTCTTCCAGAGCATGTGTAACTCCGAATTATGCATTCCAAAACAATGATTGAAAAAGGTAAGTTTATCATTCATTATATAAATTTGTTTTTGTGATGGAAATTTTCAAAAGAAAAAAGGAAAATATGCAATTCTCTAGTCTTAACCCTTAAAGCGCCAGTCACAACTATTATCATCTGCTTTGTCATCTGCTTGTCATTTTAAAAGTCATTTTTGCAAATAGTGTGGACCCAGATCAGACTGCTCCTCTAGGAGCAGTCTGATCTGGGTCCACACTGTTTGCCTGTATGCAAAAATAGGTTTGAAAAGTCTGCAAGAATATTCAGCAGACGACATAAACAGACGACATTTTTAGATGCAATTTTTCTTGGTGCTTTAAGGGTTAAACTTGTTTTCTACTCTAACAAGACGTTTCAAATGTGTACAATCTTGCATGGATCATTTGTGGCATGAAGTGAGCAAGGGTCAATTCACATGTCACCAAGCAAACATCAATGTTAGTTTAGGTTGATTTTGCCTTCAAATTGATTTAAGCTTGAGGATTTCTGTTGTCTAAAAGTCTGAATTGATTGTCTGATTTTTAACCCATTCACAAAAATTCAGAATTGGAACCAGATAAAGAATATTGACAATAAAATAAACAAAGGCTCTGTATGTCAAGCGGCTCTGACTATGTCAGTTTGCGTCTAAAACTCGTTTAAAAAGTAAATGCCAAGTGCTTAATCTCACACCCTGAAGCCTTCTTTTTACTTTATCATTCAAATATTTACAAGACCTAGAGATATACTTGGATGGAACTGAATGAATCTTAAACAAAAAGCTTTCGGACGTCAGAGCCGACCAATATAGTCAAGAGTCGCTCAACATAGTCAAAGCTTTTGTTTATTTATTCACAATTTTCGTTTTTTTGTTGTTGTTTTTTTTTTTGTTGTTGTTTTTAAATCTTATTGTTTTGGAAATAGGATAGAATAGACAAACTGTTCACACTTTAAGAATACCAAAACTCTCATGCAGATGTCAATTGGATGTCGTAGTAAGTATCAGTGTTTGCTTGGCGATCTGTAAATTGACCAATGCTCACTCCATGCCCCAAATGAGCCGTCCAAGATTATACACATTTGACAACTTTTCTTAATGCAGAAAACAAGTTGAAAGACTAGAGCATTACATGACATTCTCCTGTTTCTGAAAATTTTCATCACAAATTTACAAATTTATACAATGAATGATAAACCTGCCTTTTTCCATTGTTGTTTTAATTGGGCTACCATATTCACAGTTGCACATGCTCCGGAAGATTTGCATAACATTTGATTATCATAGCCACTGGCTCCAATTATGAAGTTTCCTACCTGTGTTGCAAATGTTAACTCTGCTGAGACCAGATAGACCCTGCATTTGCAAACAGTGTAGATCTAGATCTTCTGGAGAAACCAACTGATCTGGATCTGTACTGTTTGCCATTCAGTATATGAATTGATGTCAACAGTCTGGATTAAGTTACTTGATTGGCTGAAAATTAATTACAAGTGGGTGTGGCATCTTAATTTATTCAGCATGACAAGGTTTAATAAAAATACATGAAAGAGCTGGTAAAATTCTGTTACTTTGGAAATTTTGACTGATCAAACATTATTGGTGATGTGAGTTGGAGAAAATGTTTCTTGCTTCTGGTGGATTTGGATTTTCTTTTTGTACAAACTGCTAAGAATCTCAGTGAAAAAATACACTACAGCCTCTTTATAACACGGTTCGTTATAACACAGTTTTGAATATAATAAGGTTCAAAGATGGATCCCAAAAATGTATAAATTATATTGAAAAATGACCATAAATGGTCATTTTTCAATATAATCTATACATTTTTGTTTGGATGTAACATGGTTGTTAAACTAACATGGTTTATGCTATGGACCCCAAGAATAGTGTTATAAAGAGGTTGTGCTGTAGTTGTGAATGGATGCACTTCCAAGGGCGATCACTCGGATATGAAAGTATTGCATTCTCACAGAGTTATTGTTCTTTTAAAGAAATGTTTAAGTGTTGCCAATTTAAGGATAACAGGGAAACCAATTCTTTTCTGTTGAGGGCTTTCCCTTTCAGTAGGTTTCAGATGTAAGATGATTGAAAGGTTGACTCGAAAAGTGTTGTATCCAAACAAAATGTATAGATTATGTAGAAAAATGACCATCTGTGGTCATTGTTCTATATGATCTACACATTTTAGTTTGGATACAACATGGTTGTTTAGCTAACACAGTTTTTGCTTTGGATTGGCCATTTCGTTTTTTTGTTGTTGTTTTTTTCTGTATAATCTAAACAGTTTTGTTGGATACAACTCAAGTTTTTCGGCTAATACAGTTTTTGGATCCCAGCAATAATGTTATAAGGAATTTGTGGTGTAGAAATTTAGTTTGTTGAAAACACCTGAAAGAAGTATGTATAAAAAGATTTTGAAAACAAAGGCATTCTTTATTAGACCTGTTTTTTCTGTATAATTTAATTCAGTTTGTGATAGTTAAATTGGTATCTGTCGGAGGATGGGACATTTTGCAATAAATCCAAATTTCCTTTGGGCATGTTAAAATCTGCTATAAAAATCTTCTTCAAATGCTTTATATTTAAACGCAGCATGTACCAGGAGTTGAAAAAAAAAATGCAATAAAACAACCACCTTTTGTGTCTACTTTTGATTGTGATTCAAGATAATGGGTGAAGAAATTTTAAGATTTATTTAATTCTTTTTCTGATTTGGTCCATTGCTTATATTTATATATTTTCATGCCAAGGCCAAGAAAAAAAGTCCAGTGACACAATATACTTAACCCTTGTCCTGCTGAATAAATTAAGATGCCATGCCCACTTCTAACTTCCAGCCAATCAGATTACTTGATCTGGATTGTTGCTATAAATTTGCATACTTAATGTCAAACAGTGCAGATTCAGATCAGTTGTAGGCAACTGATCTGGATCTACACTGTTTGCAAAGGCAGGGTATATCTGGGTTCAGCAGGACTAGGGTTAATTTTATAAGGGGAATCAATAAAATCCCAGGGGAGGCAACTGTCAAAATTGTTCAGCCTCCCTTCTGAAAAGTGATCTACTCTAAAGGAAAGAACTTTCTCAATCTGAGCAAGGTTTGAACACAATACCTTCCACTTGCAGTTTGCAAGTAGAGAGAACTTACCAGTAGCCCATCCAGCCCACTATGCTGAATATTACTGTGGCAGAATTTATCTACATTCAAGACAGTGAGTCTCATACCAAAAGTAGATTACTACAAGTGATTGACTGCTGACCGAATTACAGGAAAAAACCCCCCAAAAAAATAGCAAAACTTGACACAGGCATATTTCTTATTGTTTACTGCTCATGCAAATTTGATATTGAATTGGTTGTCATACCAAAGACTTTGTAAAACTAACTGCTCTTTCAGGATTAGTAAGAATGCCGTTATCTGCCATAGACCACACACACATAAAATGTAGCCATTACCCACTAAGCAGTTTAGTCTGGTATGTCTGTATTGTCAGCTGCAGCATTGTTTTGCCCTTAAAATGCCAATCACAACTGCAGCAGACAAATTTGATGTAATTAGCTCACCTGGAGCTTTGCTGCAGGTCAGCTTATGCCGTGACCTATTGTCTGTTGTCATCCGTTCATCGTTAGCTTTTCACATTTTGGACATCTCCTCCAGAATCATAAGTTGAATTGAGCTGAAACTTAGTGGGAGGCATTGTGGCAACATGGAGATTCAGAATTGCTAAAATCATTCTGTTCCGATATCCAAGATGGCTGCCAGGGTAGCCATCTTGAAATTCTTCAAAGAACATCTCCCAAAGCGTAAGTCGGATTGAGCCGAAACTTGATAAAAGCATCACAGTGACGTAGAGAGTCAGAATTGCTAAAATCGTTCCATTCTGATATCCAAGATAGCCACCATGGTGACCATCTTGAAATTCTTCAAACGGCATCTCCTCCCAAACCATAAGTCAGATTGAGCTAAAACTTGATGAGAGGCATCGGAGCAACAAAGAAATTCAGAATTGCTAAAATAGATACATTCCGATAACCAAGATGGCCGCCATGGCTGCCATCTGGAAATTCTACAAACGACATCTACCAAACAGTAAATTGGATTGAGCTGAAACTTGATGGGAGGCATCAGAGCAACATAGCAATTCGGAATTGCTAAAATCATTCTGTTCTGATATCCAAGATGGCCACCATGAAATTCTTCAAACTACATCTCCTCCCAAACCATAAGTTGGATTGAGCCGAAACTTGGTGGGAAGCATCGGAGCAGCATAGAGATTCGAACTGATGAAATCATTCTGTACGGCTATCCAAGATGGTGGCCTGAGCGGCCATCTTGAATATCTTGAAATCACATCTGCTCCCGAACCCTAAGTCAGATTGAGCCCAAACTTGGAGAGGGGCATCAGATTCTGGATTGCTAAAAGGTAATCTGAACTGCTAGCCAAGACACTGTAGCATATCATGATCAGCCTAATCCAGGTGAGTGATTTCTGGACCACATGGGCCTCTAGTTTATATATTTTTTTTTCAAAGAAACTAAGGCTTTACATTTCATGTGAATTGTCTGCTTAGCAGATGATTCACATGAAATTTCAAACCTTGTTTTCTTTGAGATTGTCATCTGTTACAATTTTGCATGGCACTTTTAAGGGTTAATATAACTTTGCTCAGTGACCTCCTAACTCAAACAGAACTCTTTTATTCTGGTTACACAAACTTGAAGGGTAATTATTGGTAATCAATGGAAATGCAATTGATTTTCTTTTTGTCATGCCTGTTATAGCATAAGACATGTCATCATTCTCTGAAAATTTTGGTTTTAACCCTTAAAGTGCCATTCACAACTGCAGCAGATGACATTTTGAATTTATTTATTTTTTTTTTTTAAAGAAGTCTTAACAATTCATGTGAATCATCTGCTTTGCAGATGATTCACATGAAATATCAAGACTCAATTACTCAAAAACTGAAAAAAAAAAAAAAAATTAGAATGTTGTCTGCTTCAAATTTTGCTTGCTGCTTAAAGGTTTAAGGCTTTAATGCAGTCAGATTTTTTTTTATTTTAAAATGATGTGTTTGAGACAGAGTCTTTCCAGTTTAGTCCTTTTAGGTTTGCTGTATTTACCCTAAGTATTGGGATAGTCACAGGCCAATGGTGCAAAAACACAGCCTGGATTGAACCACTGAACAGTTTTGAGAAGGTTATTCAGTTTTGGACAAATGCTTTGTTCTGTATTCCTTGGTTATTACCGTAGAAGATTGAGTACTAGTCGCTTTTAAGTACTAACCGCACCCTGATTTTTCGACCAAAATTCGGGGAAAAAAAATGAAGTAGATCGTATAAAACGTACCCAAAAATCATCGGGCAAAGATGCTCTCCCGAATCGTTTCATAGAATCAAAAATGAAAGTAGAGACTCCAGATTGGAGAGCTTCATTGCGGTCACACGCTATACCGCGAGGTAAACTAGCTTCCAGTAACATATAGCGGCAGAATACCATCTTTTATATGCTCTGTTCTACTTCAGTGCAAGGGAGACTAATCTTGTAGCATCAAAAAAAACCGAAGCCGATTTATGTTTTGAATGGGAGTTTTAATGCGTCCTTCTGTTTCTCAGTTCGGATTCGGCTTTGGCAATACACACTTCTGATAGCGACCCTGTTGCGGGCCTCAAAATCAATCATATTTTTGTTAGCCAATCAAATGTGCATTCTAGATTGTTACTACCAGAAATGAATCAGACAATGCAATGGTGGAAAAATGCTGTTTATTTAACCCTTATCTTGCCTTTCGCGACAATAGTCGCCCTGGTGGGGTCTGCCAACTCAAAAGCCTGTCATACTTACAATATACCACATGCAACCATTCAGAGCAAGTGTTCTCATACAGGAGTGAACCTAGGATCTAGGAACCTAGGATCGGCAAATTACACGTGAAAATTTCATGAAAATCGAGGTAAAATTCAAGGGGTAATGACTTCTCAAGTAGAGGTACCCCCTCTTACAGGCCTGATTCATTTTATTTCCGGCAAGAGAAGGGTTAACAGAGAGCCGGACAAAAAATTAAAACCCAAAAAGTTAGCCCGAATTTGACGTTTTGGGGTTGTATTCGACACAAAAAATGCAAAACCACATTTTATATTTTTTTCTAGTTAACCCTTATCTTGCCTTTCGCGACAATAGTCGCGCTGGTGGGGTCTGCCAACTCAAAAGCCTGTCATACTTACAATATACCACATGCAACCATTCAGAGCAAGTGTTCTCTTACAGGAGTGAACCTACTTTCATACAAACATGCCACTTTTCATTAGATAGTCAGGTGCTGGATTTTACCCACACTAAAAAAGACCGAGAATACCAAATTTCAAGCTGCCATTAATTTCAGCACTCACTTCAACAGATTGATCAGGCTTTTCTGGAAAAAAAGCCCATAACACCTGAATCATTTCCAGTGAGGAATAAGTAGGAATAACTGTAGAACCTATGTATGTCACTCGTTTCATTCACAATAGTACACAGTAGGCGCTGGGCTCTTGTAATTATTATTATTTTTTTTTTTAAGTGTCTTAAACGGTTCCCGGTTTACACATGACTGTCACGTGACTTTCTAGTCACGTGACCATCCTTCCTCCGGTAAAATGGCCACCTAGGATCGGCAAATTATACGTGAAAATTTCATGAAAATCAAGGTAAAATTCAAGGGGTAATGACTTCTCAAGTAGAGGTACCCCCTCTTACAGGCCTGATTCATTTTATTTCTGGCAAGAGAAGGGTTAATCGAAATTGTCATGTTGCCTGATAAAAACAGCTTGATTTCGGATAAATCGAAAACAATGGATGAAATACAGAATCGATACACCATTTGTGTGTAAGTATGGCCCACAAACGGTAAATCTTGTGCCGATTATGCTCCGTATTTCGCCGAAATTTGGCGAAGATCAGTTGATTTTGAGGTTTCTTGCTAAAATTTTGAAGAAAAAAAAATGGTCAAAATATTCTAGAATGTATTAACTGCACCCTTATTCCAAATTTAAGGCCGGCCTCGGTAGCTCAGTTGGATGCGCCGTCCGACTGGAGACCAGGAGGTCGCGGGTTCAACCCCCGCCGAGGTCGGCAACATTCTTTCGTGGAGATTGATTATGAAATATTTTCTACGGTCATTCTCTCCCTTCCACTGATTCAAGAAGGGCAGTTGTCAGTTTCTGGCGAAAGAATGTGCACAGTACTGGTTAACCGCTTAGAGGACTAGGCCTGCCCAGTACACATGTGGTTAGGTAAACTGACTGCGCTAGACATGACCCCATTGGGTTGACTGGGCCGTAAAACCTCAACACAAACAAACAAATCCCAAATTTACAGTTTTGGGGTAAAAAAGTGCGGGTTGTACTCGGCCTTATACGGTTATTTAAAATTGGGTTGTTTGACAATTGTCTTTGGTACATGTACATACTCTTTTTGCTTCCAGATGTAGGTTGAAAAGGTATGCTCTAACCAATAAAGCATCATGTAGAATTGTAGCTGGATATTAAACATTTTGATTTTTTCTTATTCATTTGTCAGAGAAAATAAAGTTTAAAATTTCGTAAGAATTGTCAGCCAAGCAGAAATGACAAGCCTAGTTTGCTTTGAAAAATACAAACAAAAAATTATAGAATCTTGTTGGCTGCAGTTGTGATTGATACTTTAACCCTTAAAGCGCCAATAACATCTGTAGCAGATGACATTTTCAAATATTGTTTTTTTTATATTCTACAAGCAGACAATTCACATAAAGTCACAAGACTTATTTACTATGAAGAAAAAAGTTTAGAATGTCGCTTTCTACAAATGTTGCTAGGCACTTTAATGGTTAATGTATTTACAGGCATTGGATTTATAAGAGACAAATAGGGTTAGCTTTGACTGACAGTTTTTGTCAGTTTGTTTTCATTCTGAGTTGGCACTTGACTGCTTAGTGATGCAGGCATTTGAGATACTCTTGTACTCACTGATATCAACTTTTAGTATTGTCTCGTTTCTTCAGTTATAAATAATTTTTGTGTTTATAAGTGAACAGAATTTAGCGAAGAAATTACAATACTTTGAATCCAGGTTGAAAAATGATAGTTTGGTATATACTTGTCATTCACATGGCATTCACCCCTACAAGGAAGTTCAATGATTCAGAAAGTTGAAACATTTTCGTGTCAGTCTACTTAACTTGATTCAGATCTTCTTGAAAACAATTATAGCCTAGTTTCTGAAAATAATGTGGTGGTTTTTGTTTGTGTCACACCTGTGCAATATAGGTTTTTTTCTGTCTGTCTGTCTGTCATTTTGACCTTCTATCAAAATGGACCTTAACACTGGTTTTTATTTGTAACTGACAAAATTACAGATGAAGTTGCTGTAAAAAGCCCACTTTCATGAAGCAAAGCCTTCCCCAGTCACCGAAAGTAGATCAGATGAGGAACAAGCGTAGCTCCAGTTAACCCTTGTCCTGCTGAACCCGGATATACCTTGCCTTGGCAAACAGTGTAGATCCAGATCAGTTGGCTTCTGAAGAAGCCAACTGATCTGGATCTGCACTGTTTGCCATTAAGTATGTGAATTTATAGCAAACATCCAGATCAAGTAATCTGATTGGCTGAAAATTATAAGTGGGCATGGCATCTTGATTTATTCAGCAGGACAAGGGTTAAGAGGGGTATCCACAAAATGTTTTTTTTTTATTTCTCCATGAAAATGCATGTTGTCGGTACTCATTAGCAGAACATCTGTTTTCATGGAGAAATAAGAAAAATATCAGTACTTTTCAGTCGTAAACATATATTTCTGTGGAGAAATAAGAAAAATGTCAGTACTTTTCAGTCGTAAACATGTTTTTCTGGAGAAATAAGAAAAATATTAGTACCATAATAACCCTAAGTATAGTGACAGAGTAGCCTGTACAACCAGTGTAGACACAGAGCAGACTCCGCAGAATGCGGCATCTGATCAGGGTCTACACTGTTTGCCATACATTCAGCAATATTTTAGACACATCAAGAGATAGTAAATGGACTATTTTAGGATAAATATGGTAAGTAGATAAGGTGTCCCAATACTTAGGGTAAATATGGTACTTTTCATTTGTAAAAAGCACCTTATTTAGAGCAAGGAACAAACTGACAATATAAAATGGCACAGCAATAACTAATATACCCTATTTGCCCTAATTGCCGCACATACCCCTATAAGCGCACATTCAAGTAATTCCATTGCTTTCAGATTACAGCCATTGTACCTTTTGGTCTACTTCTTTACAAAGGCATACGTTGTGGGTACCCATTTGAATTGCGTCGACTTGTTGATGCAATTCAAATGAGTACCCACAACATATGCTTTTATAAAGAAGATTAGAAAAAAAAATGGCATAAACTTCATCAAATAAGCATAGCTACAGATAAGAGGGGGTATCCACATAATATTTTTCTTATTTCTCGACGAAAACATATGTTGTGGGTACTCATTAGAAGCGCCTCACCGAGGCGCTTCTAATGAGTACCCACAACATATGTTTTTGTTGAGAAATAAGAAAGATATCAGCATTTTTCGGATGAAAAAAGCGCCTTATCTGTTTGTATGAAATAAGTCCTTTACTGATCTTTTTTAATGTGTACCCTTAGTTATAAGGTAGATACATATTTTACATAAGTCTTCCCAGTAATTTTGAATGACTTTAGTGCACTGTGTGGTTATTAGGTCAAATACAATACATCCAAAGAACTGCAGTGGAGGAAATGCCTTGAAAAAGTCAGCAGAAAAACTACTGGGAGCTTAACCCTAGTCCTGCTGAACCCAGCTATGCACTGCCTGTGTAAACTGTAGATCCAGATCAGTTTGCTTTTAAGAATCCAACTGATCTGGATCTGCACTGTTTGCCATTCAGCATGTGAATTTATATAAAAAAATCTGGATCAAGAAATCTGATTGACTGAAAATGTGAAAAAAGGTGGGGCATCTTGATTTATTCAGCAAGACAAGGGTTAAACTAGTTTTACTCCTACAAAATCTCCCACCTAATCTTAATTCTGATAATATGAAAATAGGCTTAGCCTAAATGCGAGCACAGCACAGACCCTATCTGTGGTCTCTTCAAAAGTCCTTCACAGCATCATTAAAGAATGACTATCAGTATATAAAAATATATGTAAATAAATAATAAATAATAAAAATAATCAGCAATATATGTTCGTGACACTTATTGATACTCGTTTCTTGTCACTTTGTGATGCTTATTAGTATCAAATCTGCTCCAGTCCTGTCAACTTCCAGTGATATCTTCCGGGAAGAAAACGGGAAGAAAATTGATCAGAGCGATTTCTGCTGAAAGTATATATGGTGTTATGTTACTTTTCCTTGATCATATTCTCTACTGTAGAGCTCACTTTGTTTGCGACGCGCTTTGTGTGTCGCGAGCTGCAGTTGCTATAATAGCTATTGACAAGAAATTTTAAGAAAATGCTGCATAATCAGAATTTGATTAAGAACAGTTCGGAAATGAGTTTCTGTTCAAATTTCAGTGGCAGTTTTTATCATCCGTTTTGTCTGAACTTTTGAAGAATACATTATCGATTAGTTCTTGATGAAATCAATGAAATTGTAAGATTATTGAACCATGATATTGAGAAATTGTCCACAAATATCCTTGAACAAATAAATGCTAACGGGGACATGGAGCAGGTATAGATTTACTTGAAACAAATTGCTCTGGTTATTGACTGGCCCTACAAAATCAATTTTAGCCATTGCTCTTATTCAACCTCACGATACCAATGAGATTTAAATGATTAACGCTCATTGATTTAGGCATGAAGTGTGTCAATCCATGTTTTCTTGGGGCAGAACAAATCTTAATTGGAATTGTTAAATATGGCTCATTTAATGGGACTGAATTCGCTTGGTAAATTTTATGCCATTTTTTTTTTTTTTTTTTTTTTTTTTTTGACAAGGGAGACAACTTTTGTGACTTCCTATTGCTTTCTTGTTCACCAATACCCTTCCGAAATGGGATCTACTCTTAAAGGAAAGAACTTGCTCACAAGGAGAGCAAATAGCAAATTCTTTCCTAATAAGAGTACATCCCTTTTCAGAAGGGAGCAAAAAAACAGTTTTTATAGTTGTCTGCCTTGAAAGTGTACCAGTTCCAAAATCTTAATTTTGTGTAGTTGTTCTATGGCAGGTTAAATGTGAAAAATTTTGTTCTACCCCAGGTTAAATGTGCAAAATTTGGTTAGAGAACCCAAACCGCTGCTTCAAATAATCTCTTTTTAAGTTATAAATTTCTGTGGTAAAAATGGAGGATTTCTCTTATTCTTGATTGGCTGTTTTCAAAGGCCTGCGTAATTATAAGGCACTGTTTTTTCAGTGAAATAACATTGATGTTTTTCTTGTTTCTGCATGAAAACACATTGTGGGTACTCTTTAGAAGTGCATCTGTGAGGTACTTCTAATGAATACCCACTACATATAATTTTGTGCAGAAATAAGAAAAATATTTATTCAGATAGCCTTCTCATCTACAGCTTTGTGATATATAATGATCGTTTATAGTCAACCAAATACTTGTCCAAGTGCATCTTATTTTAACCTTTGTCATGCTGAATAAATTAAGATGCCACGCCTACTTCTAATTTTCAGCCAATCAGATTGCTTGATCTGGATTGTTGCTATAAATTCACATACTTAATGGCAAACAGTGCAGATACAGATCAGTTGGCTTCTGAAGAAGCCAACTGATCTGGATTACACTGTTTGCAAAAGCAGGGTATATCCGGGTTCAGTATGACAAAGGTTAATGGATTGATTCAATTCAGCTATTGGTATATCAAAACTTTTGCTGTTTATTCCCTTGTTATCGGAAATATTTGAAAATAATATTAGCATGAATTATAAAGGTGGAGCTTAATCATACTTTTTCAAGTGTTATGTCCTCTGATTATTTTTGGTATTTATCTAGTGGGTAGTGTCACAAAAAGAGTTGGAATTTAGTTAATATGTCAAAAGAGAAGACCAAGATTAGAGTGCTTACCTATGCTATCTAGTCAGTCTCTGTCTTTGGCCAATATAATTTTAAAGTATACAGAACAGTGACTGCCCTGATCGGAACTGCAGGGAAGTGCAGGCTGATCTGTATATTTTCTGTTTGTATATCATTAAGGCCTTTGTTGAATGATGAGATCAAGTAATTCACTGTAGGTGTAAATATAGCAGGTACTGTATTTACCCCAAATATTTGGACGTAGTAACCCTTGTTAAGATGTCATGCCCACTTCTAATTGTCAGCCAATCAGATTCCTTGATCCTGATTGTTGATATAAATTCACATAGTGAATGGCAAACAGTGCAGATCCAGAATAGTTGGTTTCTTCAGAAGCCAACTGATCTGGATCTGCACTGTTTGCAAAGGCAGGGTATATCTGGGTTCAGCAGGACAAAATTTAAAACTTACTATACTTAGGATAAAATTTGCACCAATCCATTTTACTTCCTCTTGACATGTCTAAACACTGCTGGATGAGTGGCAAACTGTGTAGACCATGATCAGATGCCATCTTCTGCACTGTCTGCTAAGGGTCTGCATGGTTGGCTTAGGCCTGTCTGTCCGAATACTGAGTGTAAATACGGTGAATTCTAACAGGTTTAACACCATTATATTGATATAATAATAATATTAAATTTTCATTCACATCAGATTACTATAATTTGTAGAAAGGTATTTATTAATTTATTTACCAAATGAAGTGGGTAGTGACATAATAAGTTGATATTGTGGATTACCCTTTTACTACTACGTAGGCAAAGTCAGCAGATGACAAATTGGTGATATTTTTCTTATTTTCCCAGAAAATAGGCTATGACATTTTATGCAAATTGTTTTCTTAGAAGACAATATTAATGAATGTCAAAAGCTAGTTTCTGGAAAAAAAAATAAGAAAAATATTTGAAAATGTCGTTTGCTGAAATTTTTATTCAGCATGCTAAGCATGAATGACACTTGACATTACTGATTTGGTGCATTATTGTAGAAATTTGGAATGACAATCAAGATGAACATTCTGTTCAGTGTTGTTAGAATTTTTTTTTTTTTTGTTTTGTTCTGTTTTTATGTTGTAATGGTCTGATACTTTTGTGGACAAAATATTCTGGTTTGTAACAGATTTGGATACTTAACCTCTGTGGACAAAATATTCAGGCTTCTAACAGACTGGTTTAAAAATTTGGATCTTTCTGTGGACAAAATATCTGGTTTCTGACAGACTGGTTTGAAAATTCAGGTACTCCAGTGGGCAAAAATGGCTACTTCTGTGGACAAAATATCTAGTTTCTGGCAGACTGGTTTTAAAATTTGGATACTTCTCTTCTGTGGACAAAATATCTAGTTTCTGACAGACTGGTTTTAAAATTTGGATACTTCTGTGGACTAAATATCTGGTTTCTGACAGGCTGATCTGAAAACTTGGATACCTCTGTGGACAAAATATCTAGTTTCTGACAGACTGGTTTGAATAATCGGATACTTCTATGGACAAAATATCTGGTTCCTGACGGATTGGTTTGAATATTTGGGTACTTCTGTGGATAAGTATTCTGATTTCCAGCAGATTGTTTTGAAAATTTGGGTACTTCGCTTGATAAAATATTCTTGTTTTTAACTGATTGGTTTGAAAATTTGGATACTTTTAAGTCTTTTCTGTGGATAAAATGTTCCTGTTTGTGACTGATTGTTTTGAAAATTTGGGTGTGTCTCTGTAACTATTCTCCTCTCATGCACAACCCTGTTATCTGGAACTCTGAAAATTGTTCAAGAATTCATAATGTGTTATAGCCATGATCAGTTTCTCTGATTGATTAGTTTGACATGATGTATGGTTGGTGGGATATTGTATAGTTGATCTGTCCTATGATCATTGAAGTTTTAGTGGTTGTATCATAAATGTCCTAAAATTTCGAACACCAAAGTTTCTGACAAATGGCATGTGTAAACAGTGCAGACTACAGAGTCTACACTGTTTGCCATTCCATTAAGTAGTTTGAGAAACAAATGCATTAAAAGTGAAATTTATGGAATTAAGTGTTCGAAATTATAGGACGTTTACCGTATAGGATGCATTTCATACAGAAATAATTTTATAGATTTATGGAATTTAATGCTTAGCAATTGTTGGGTAAAAAATTCAGCAATTCACCATTTACTGACTTACCTAAAGCTATATGAGTTTTCTACTATTATTATTCATTTTAGTGTTGATGTTGCCCTTTTTTTCAACTTTGTATTGGTTGACAAACTTGGTGAAAATTTCCCATTTTGGTCATTGATTGTTGGTAAATTGGTGTCAGTAAACTTTGATATTTTGTATCTCCAGATAAGAGGCGTATTCAGACAGTTATTTTTCTTATTTCCGCATGAAAACATATGGTGTGGGTTCTCCTTAGAAGTACTTTGGCCACTCATTTCTTATGAGTACCACAAGATAAATGTTTTTGTGGAGAAATAAGAAAAATATTAATACCTTTTGGTTTGAAAAATGTCTTATCTGGAGATATGTATTTTGTGATAAATGGATTTGCACTCCAAGCTGAATGTCTCCCTGTTCAAAGGGAGATAACGTACCTCCAACAGAAAATAGTTTGCTTCCCATGTCTCCAAATTGCTTCTCAAATTGGGACCACTCTTCAGAAAGGATTTATTCTGGTTCTTAGATTGAACCTTTACCACTTTCTGGGCTAATTCAGCAGATGACAAATTGATGACATTTTTCCCCTAAAAGAGATTTGACATTTAAAGCAAATGGTCTCCCAGGGAGACAGTTTGCATGAAATGTCAAAATCCTATTTTCTGGGAAAAATAAGAAAAATATTTCAAAATGTCACCTGCTGATCCAGCTTGCAGAATAGAAGGGAAGCTATTATAAATACTTGTATCGTTATAAATTATAAAGAAATATGAAGCCTCAGGCTTGAGTTTGTATCAGTGACACTTCCCAAATTTTAAGTTTAGATAGGACTTGTTAGGTAAGAGTATTTAGTGATAATGATGGGATAATTTTTTCTTATTTCTTCATAAAAACATATGTTGTGGGTACTCATTAGAAGTGCCTCACTGAGGCACTTCTAATGAGTACCCACACCATATGTTTTTATGGAGAACTGGAGAAAAGTATCTCAGAATTATCATCAAGTATTCCATCCTAACAAGTCCTCTGCTGGTTTTGTTTGCAGTGTGATAATCTGACGGTATTTCTGTTCTGGTAATGGTGTATCTATTCTAAAAGTCCTAGGAGCGCCAGTATTCAAATAACTTCCCCTGAAGGAATGTTGCTCTATATGTAATTTATATTTACATAGCCGTTCAAAAAATGTTTATTTTATTTAGGCTTAAGTGGGATCTAAAAGAATGCAGGGGACATACCAAATTTTATCAAAGTCTTTTGTTATATCAGTTTTGAAACAAACATAGGGAAAAGTACAACTTTAAGGACACTAAAATAAACTTCAAATTATCTTTTCCGTATATTCTAACAAGCTTTCTGTGTGTTCTCTCCTTGAAGAGCTTCTGTTCATGAACTGTTCATAAAAGGGTTTTTAACCCTTAAAGTGCCAAGCAAAATTGTAGCATGGGACATTCTAATTTTATTTTTATTCTTCAGAGAAAATAAGACTTGACATTTCATGTGAATCGTCTGCTGGGCCTCTGAAAAATATAAAAAAAATCAAGATGTTAAAATTGTCCTCTTTTGCAGTTGTGATTGGCACTTAAGTTAAAGAGTTAGACTATTTATACTCAGGATATGCACTTTTAACACACACTTAGATGGATGTAAGATCGTTGTTACTTCTGGGAAGTGTTTCTTATTTTAATGAGGAATATTTATGAATGGAAGTACTTTGCCGCCGGATAAAGTATAAAAAGGAAAGAGTATTCTGTATCATGACTAACACATTAAAAGTTTGCACTCCTCAAGGAGAAATCTTGAGTGAGGATTTAAAAATCCATTCGTAACTGATGCACAATGTCTGCATCAGAGAAAGTTCAGAAAAACAAAAAAGTGGCATTCGAAGATGGAAATAATAGTTTAAAGAGGGAAGCGAGAAGCCGGTTAAGGGGTAAGGCTCGTGACAGGAGAGCTAAGTCTCAGGATGTACGTCCCACAGTGAACAAGGATGCAGAGCCAAAGAAACGTGACCGAAGTCTGATCACACTTGTTCGACAGGGGTCGAGGAAATCTGTCTCAAACTTGGTGAAGTTATTCGAGGCGGGGAAGAACTATTATGTAAGTAGCCAGTTTTAGCTTATTGCTTAACTGTTGGTGGGAAATTACTTAGCAGATATGAATCAATGTAAAATGTTCTCAATTTTCTAAAAAATAGATCATGACAATTCCAGAGGATTTGTTAAGTGATAGTTTTTGGTGATAATTCTGGGATAATTTTTATCCAGTTCTCCATGAAAATGTTTGTTGTGAATACTCATTAGAAGTGCCTCTGTGAGGCACTTCTAATGAGTACTCACAACATAACATTTTTTTATGAAGAAATAAGAAAATTTTCTCTGCATTATATTATCAAATACTCCTCCTGAACATTTAGTCCTTTCATTTCATTCATATCCTCTGAGGAGATGATTTGCATGAACTGTCATTAATCCTTGTTTAGGAGAAAAATATGAAATCTGTCATAGCTCAAGATAAGGTACTTTTTTTTGTCCAGAAGTATTCATTACCTTCTTTCCTCAACAAAAACATACATACCAGGGCTCGGGAAAACCGGAAAAATAGCCGGTCTGGACCGAAATTAAGAATTCTGGACCGATTTCAAACACCCCAAAACGCTAATAAATCGGTCCAACATTTCCCAAACCAACCAATTTTCACAAATCAATGATGTCTAAAAAATCACAAATGGTCAAGTCTTTCTAAACTGACAACGTCCGCGCACCTTTTAAATGCGATATTATGGTAGTTAAAAGGCTCTAAACGGTCATTTGACATGTATATTGGAGAGACAGCTGAATAACGGCAACCTACCCGCAGCACAACTTAATTACGTCATTATCCAAACATTGTCAAAAAATCAACACTTCACTGACCTTTGTGCGGTAAACAAGGGATTAACACGAATCATCAGTAACGGTAGTCTGATAATTTATCCGTTTGTGTGACACGTGTGAATACACTGAGACTGCAAAACATCCAGGTGCAGTCGGCGTGTCCAAAAGATCAAAGGTCGCTTTACTGAGAGTGATAAAAGAATGCACCGCTTGAACGCACCCGTTTTCTTCCTCTTCTTTTTTGTTTTGATCAACACGTTTTGTCGGTCCCAGATTCGATAAATGAATTCCCAAACCGTGTACGTCCTGATCAGATGTCGCATACAACGGCGTCTGATCTGGGTATAATTGATTGCTTCTTTTTTTTTTTTTTTTTTTGTTGATTGCCGTAACACGCGAGTATAATTCAAGGTAGATTTCACAGTAAAAATAAGTAATGCACCACTTGCGCTAGGCAAGATTGGTCAGTGCTTAAAATTTAAGCAGTCTGATTAAATCTTGAAACACTGAAAACTGCAAAACCGCCCGTGGCGCAGGCCTTTTTTTATTAGACCTAATTAGGTCCATGAAAGTCGTTTCGTTCCGTCTCTCCTGTTTCCCGCCGTCTTCGCGCTTATACAAGACGGGAATCAGTTGTTTATAAATAGTTTAGGGAAACCCTGCGGAGGTGGAAATAACAACAAAACCGTTTTTTCTTTTTTTTCTTTCTTTTTACATACCTGACTGTATTTATTGATGACGCCAGCTTTGATCATGCTCGTTGTACCCGGACTTCCGTCATATAACGGAGTTGAGGTGTATTATTTAAAAGGAGTTATAGGACTGCCAATTGTCATTAGTTTTCGTGACAGGTGATATACACATACAATGTATTTTTTTTTTGGAAATGGGCTCATTGATGACGTCATCGTCATCGGCTGGACCGATTCAGATTTCAAAATTTCCAGAGCCCTGATACATACACATATGTTACTTGGAAGTGCATCAGGGAGAAAGGCACTTCTAATGAGTACCCACATTTTCATGAAAAAATAAGAAAAATATATTGAAATATTCTTCGCAGAGGAAAGCACTTCCAATGAATACCCACATATTCATGGAGAAATGCAAAAAAGTATTATCTAGGTCCTTATTTAGAGCTATGAATCTGGTTTTAAAACATTTTCTTCTAATATTTAAATTCAGCAGGTTAACTCTAGTCCTGATGAACCCAGATATACCCTGCCTTTGCAAACAGTGTAGATCCAGATCAGTTGGATCTGCTTGTTTGTCAATTAGAATGTGCATTTATATCAACAGCCTGGATCAAGTAATCTGATTGGCTGAATGTTATAAGTGGGCATGGCATCTTAATTTATTCAGCATGACAAGAGTTAACATCTTTATTCTTTGCTTGCTAAGTAGCCATTAAAGTGATAGTGCATTTAGCTGATGGTCCTCTTCGTAGGCATATGGGAAGTTACTGGTCTGAATAAAGTATAGCCAGGACAACTTGGTTGCATGTGATGCAGACAGTGTGGTATATGATGGCATGTGACATGTGACATGACATTTCAACCAAAACACTTCCAGCACAGATGAAACCATAACTGCAGTTAAGAGGAGGTATCCACCACATATATTTTTTTATATCTCCACAAAAACATATGTTGTGGGTACTCATTCAAAGCGCCTCATTGAGGCACTTTTAATGAATTCTCACAACATATATTTGTGTTTAGAAATAAGAAAAAAATATCTACTTTTCAGACTACAAAAAGGCTTTATCTGGAGTGATGTGAAAAATCAGTCACTGATAAGTTAGATGATTTGATTTATTAAATGGCCCTCGTGCCATAGCATGGCCTCAGCACGTCAAATGATTCCAAGGAGTACCACAAGACATGTGTCTGCTATATTTAAGGGGAAATGATACACTTTCAGGGGAGACAACTTTGTAGAATTGTTTTTGCTCCTTTCTGAGAAAAAGATTCTACTCTGAAAGGAAATTCATTCTTCCTTTTTAAATTAAACAGCTTTTCAGAAGGGGACTTGTGTACCGGAAAGAAAACAAGAAGTCACAAAAGTTGTCCCTCTTGTCAAAAATGACACAAAATCTGTGAAGTATTGTAACCATTCTTGTCTATCAGAATATTTAGGGATATCAAATATTAAATATCTCATTTAATATAAGGCACCTTTTCCTTTGTTTTAACCAGTTTTTATTGCTGCCTGGTTAGTTTCCATTATGAATTATTGAAACTATAATTAGGTCAGTCTCAATTATAGTGTGACTGATAATTTACTATTGTTTATTCTCCATTGTCCCATTGTTCCTATTGTTGAATAAGGCTGGTTACAGATGTTTGAAATTATTATCTTACTGTAATAACCCTAAGTATTAGGACAGACAGGCCTAAGCAAACAGTGTTGACCTAGATCAGATGCTGCTGAATGGGTGTCTGTCTGATCAGGCTCTTCACTGCTTGCCTCTCAGTCCAACAGGTTTTAGACTTACCAACAGGAGTTTGAATACCGTACTTACCTTAAGTATTGGGACACCATATCAACTTACCATAATTGTCCTAAAATTTGAAATAGTCCATTCTACTACCTGTTGATGTGTTCAATATACTGATGGAAGAGTGGCAAACTGTAGACACAGATCAGATTCTGAAATCTGTGACAACTGATCTGGGTCTACACTGTTTGCAAAAGCCTATTTAATCCAATACTTAGTGTTATTATGGTAGTACTGTATTTGACCTAAGTATTCGGATAGATAGGCCTGATCAAATTATCAAAGGATGCAGCATGCTGCATCTGATCAGGGTATGAAGCGTCTGCATGGCGCAGTAGTTACATACACATCAACCTCTTTACAACACAGTTCAGTAGAACACGGTTTTGGATATTACACGGTTCAAAGATGGATCCCAAAAATGTATAGATTATATAGAAAAATGACCATAAATGGTCATTTTTCTTTATAATCTTTACATTTTTGTTTGGATATAACACGGTTGTTTAACTAACATGGTTTATGCTTTGGACCCCAACAATAGTGTTATAAAGAGGTTGTGGTGTAATTAGCGCTCTGATTTTGGATCACAAGGGCCTGGGTTTGAATCCTATTGGAGGCCGAATTCAGGTTATGATTGTATGGTGCTTTGTTTCACAGAGCTTTTCAGCATCTGCACTTTCTGTTGTGACAGGTTTATGTTTTCTAATTCTGTGTTCTTTAACTGTTGCTGCACAATATTTTATATCAGTTGCAGTTCTCTCCCTTGGACTGAACAAACATTCTTGCTTCTGTTTTTAAAGTTATTCTAAATTGGTAGTTAAATTGCCCCTCTTTTGCATAGGTACACATAAATTGAGTTTCTAAAAGATAATTTTGACATTTTTAAACCAAAATGTAGGTACTCATTAAAATCACCTCAGCAAGATGCTTCTGATGAGTACCCACATATATTTTCATGGAAAAATAAAAAAAATCAACAACAAAAAAAAAATCCATTTTGCTACCTGGTGAATGTGTCTTAAAAGTGCAGAGCCTGAACAGTTTCATTTAATTCTGCACTATTGGCTTAACCCTTGTCATGCTGAATAAATTAAGATGCTACGCCCACTTCTAATATTCAGCCAGTCAGACAACTTGTCATCTCCAGGTTGTTGATACAAATTCAAATACTGAATGGCAAACAGTGCAGGTCCAGATCAGTTGGCTTCTTCAGAAGCCAACTGATCTGGATCTACACTGTTTGCAAAGACAGGGCATATCCGGTATCAGCAGGACGAAAGTTAACAAATCTGGATCAAGGAATCTGATTGTCTGAGAATGATAAGAAGTCGTGGCATCTTAATTTATTCAGCATGACAAGGGTTAAGGAGACTGGATACACATTATAGTGTTTCTACCATTTTCACCAAGGGAGATAACTTTTGTGACTTTCGGTTTGCTTTCCTGCATGCCAAGTCCCTCCTGAAGAGGGATCTACTCTAAAAGGAAAGAATTTACTCCCCTTGGGAGCAAATTCTTTCCTTTCAGAGTAGACCCCTTTTCAGATGACAAAATCAACTTTGACAGTTGTTTCCCCTGAGAATGTAGCCATACCCATTAAGATATCATATTTACCCTATTGGGACAGTGAACAGGCTAAGAGTGCACCCAGATCATATGGCACATTCAGTGGCATCTGATGAGGGTTTACACTGTTTGCTTCTTGTCCAGTGGTTTTTAGACATGGCAACACGTAGTAAACTTGACTTGTACAGATTTTTAGGATATTAGTTAGTCAGGAGATAAGGTGTGACAATATTTAGGGTAAATATGTGAAGTATGGCAATCCTTAGGATATTCTATTACTTTCTAGGTGCAGATCAATTAAACAGACAAATTTTCTGGAGTCAGGTCAATTAAATGTCACATAACTTAGTCCAGGGGCTGTTGCAGTTCTAATATCTGAAGATGACATAGCCATAACAGAAGTTTTGGCAAAAATATTTCGGTAGCATAAAAACCAAGTTTGATGGCTTTTGGCCATCTTTTCACCCACAGAAGTGGGAGAGAGGTGGTGTTTAATAGAATAAATACGATATATGGTCAGCTTGTAGTACTATCCCAGGCCCTGCCAAGTGTCATAATTATGGTAAATTTCCTTCCTATTCCAAGTGAAATGAATGAAAATTACCCATTTTAGTGCATTTAATAGACCAATTGACAGTGGTAATAATATCATCATGTAAATAGGTCTAGTTTGGTGCAAATCAACATTTGTTCTTTTGTTGAAAATCAGACACTGTCAGGAACCTGGAACATAGCAGAATATTTTAACCAAACCTGTCGTATTTTACCCTAAATATTGGGACATTTTAACCTTTGTCATGCTGAATAAATTAAGATACCACGCCCACTTCTAATTTTCAGCCAGTTAGAATATTTGATCCAGGTTGTTGATACAAATTCAAGTATTTAATGGCAAACAGTGCAGATCCAGATCATTTGGCTTCTTCAGAAGGCAACTGATCTGGAACTACACTGTTTGCAAAGGCAAGATATATCTGGGTTCAGCAGGACTAGGGTGAACTCTATATCATTCTAGTCCTTAAATTTAAACAAGTCCATGCCGGCCTCGGTGGCTCAGTTGGATGCGCCGTCCGACTGGAGACCAGGAGGTCGCGGGTTCAACCCTCACCGAGGTCGGCAACATTCTTTCATGGAGATTGATCATGAAATATTTTCTACAGTCATTCTCTCCCTTCCGCTGATTAAAGTTTCTGGCAAAAGAATGTGCACAATACTGGTTAACCGCTTAGAGAACTAAGCCTGCCCAGTAAATGTGTGGTTAGGTAAATTAACCACGCTCGACATGACCCCATTGGGTTGACTGGGCCGTAAAACCTCAACACAAACAAATAAACAAGTCCATTTTACTACTTCTGATGACTAAAAAACTGCTGGATGAGCGGCATACAGTGTAGACCCTGACCAGATGCCATTCTGCAACCTGCTTTGTTTGCCCAGCTAGGCCATTCTGTCCAAATAGGGTATATATGGTATTTTACATGCTGTAGAGACATCTGGGTTTGTTTGTTTGTGTTTAGGTTTTATGGCCCAGTTAACCCAGTGGGATCATGTCGAGCATGGTCAGTTTACCTATCCACACTTTTACTGGGCAGGCTTAGTCCTCTTAGCAGTTAACCAGTATTGTGCGCATTCTTTTGCCAGAAACTGACAACTGCCCTTCTTGAATCAGTGGAAGGAAGAGAATGAGGGTAAAAAATATTTCATGATCAAATCTCCACGAAATTAAATGTTGCCAACCCGGCAGGGGTCAAACCCACAACCTTCTGATTACCAGTCGGACGCGCATCCAGCTGAGCCACCGAGGCCGACAGATGCATCTGGGTGACCGAGTGGATAGCGCTCCCGACTTCACATCACAAAGTCTTGGGTTCAAATCTTGCTAGAGGCGGAATTCAACATATGACTGTACAGTGCTTCATTGCTTAGAATCTTTCATTATCATGCTTCCATTGTATCTCAGGCCTCTGTGGCTCAGTTGAATGTGCATTTGACTGGTGATCAGGAGTTGCGGTTTCAACCCCAGCTGTGTTGGCAACATTCTTTCGTGGAGATATGATCATGAAATATTTTCTATGGTCATTCTCTCCCTTCTGCTGATTCTAGAAGAGCAGTTGTCAGTTTCTGGCAAAAGATTAACCACTTAGAGGACTAAGCCTGCATGTCCAGTGAAAGTGTGTTAGGTAAACTGACCATGCTCCACGACTTAACCCCATTGGGCTGAGTGGGCTGTAAAACCTCAAAACAAACACAAACCCTTCCATTGTCTCATTATGACAAATAATGTTATAGAGAATTGACCCTTTCATAAATTGACTCTGTCCTTATGGATGTGGTTAATTACCTTCTGCAGAGGACTCAGTCAGGTATCCAAATTGATAAATACTGATGACATGTGTTGCCGGGAAGTATTACCTTGAAAAACATAATTTATACATAGTTCCCTCTATATGTTTTTCAATTCAGTGAATATCTCTATAGAAACTTATGTTGTAGATATTCAGAGGGCCAATTCAAAGGAGAAATAAGAAAAAAAAGTGTCTTTATATATATTTTATATGTTTTGTTATTGAACACACATGCAAGCACACATGCACATATGCATACATGCATGTACACACATACGGATTGTTTTATAGCTACCATATTAAGCCTTAGTATTGGGACAGGTGGCCTGAGCTGACAGTATAGACCCAGATCAGATCTACACTGTTTGACAATCATCTGAAAATCTTCAGACTCATCAGTGTGCAGTAAATGGACTTGTTCAAAGCTTAGTATAAATATGGTAAGGCGTTAATGTGTCCAAATACTTAGGCTAAATGTTATATGCATTACATGTATCTACAAACATAAAGGTGCTAAGTGGCCCAGTATGTTGGTGTTAAAACATATGTAGATATTTTGTAATTCTACACTCATATGGGATATTTAGTGGCATTTCCAGAGGTTAAAATGCTTTGCATGCTGGCTAAAAATTCCAGCAGACAACATTTTGAAATATTTTTTCTTATTTTTCCAAGAAAATAGGATTTGATATTTCATGCAAATTGTCTCCTAAGGGAGACAATTTGCATGAAATGTCAAAGACTATTTTCTCAGAAAAATATTGTCGATTTGTCGTCTGCTGAATATTTTGCCCATAGAATGTGGTAAGGGTTAATCAAGTAAATGCTCATCAATATACATTGTGTGAACTGTTAGTGAACCATGCCAAAATACATAAAAAGAGCCAATTTCTTTCATCCTCCCATCCTCTGGCACTTTGAACTCATTGGCCTTAGGAATAATTCTATCAATTTTCTCTTGTTATTAGAAGGCTCATTTACATTGTGAGATTTTGTAGAAGGTGGTCAGGAATTTCAGTATCAGTGGACCTGTGAGATTTTGTGAGATCTGTGAGATTTTGTGGGAGGTGGTCAAAAATTTCAGAATCATTGGACAAATTTACTATCTTAGGACTTGTTAACCTTTGGGCAAGTCAGCAGACAACAAATCACTGTTTTTCTTTCCCAGAAAATAGGCTATGAGATTTCATGCAAATTGTTTCCATTGAATGGAGACAATTTGCATGAAAAGTCAAAGCCTATTTTCTGGGAAAAATAAGAAATATATTTTGAAATATTGTCTGTTGAGTTTTTTTTCCCCGGAGTCTCGGAGTGCTAAGCATGAAGGGGTATTTGGTGATAATTTTGGGATAATTTTTGTTATTTCACAGTGGAAACATATACATGTATTATGGTACTCATAAGAAAGGCCTCACTACGGAACTTCTTATAAGTACCCATAACATATATTTTTTTTTTATGGAGAACTACTCCTCCTAAACAAGTCCTATGTATACTATTATTTTTAAAGAAAAAAACAAAACAAAACAAAACAAAAAAACAACACACACACACATACACACACAAAACAACAGTATTTAGTCTGTAAATTTTGACTTGCAAGACAAACAGTAGAATTGGAGGAGTTGTCTTTCTTGGATCATATGTAATAAATGTTCAGTTGAATGATTATGGAGTTTAGCAGTAAGTGACATGAGTGTCAAGTCATGTATAGTAACATCTGCTTCAGAATTGTTTGTTTCTTTATCGAGTACATTTCTTTCCTGGGAAACAGATATTATGTACTGTTTGTGACAAAATGTGTTTAGTGGGATACATGTAAAAGTGATGCTGAGACCAGTCATTCATATGTGCTGATCAGAGTCTTCACTGTGGGTTACTTATATCTGCATTTCTGTGTGATGGAACTTGTAATGTGTAAAAGGCAGGCTTAGATCACACTGCTCGTCTGAGCACAGGACTTGTTAAGGAGAAGTATTTGGTGATAATTCTGGGATAATTTTCTCCAGTTCTCCATGGAAAACATACATCTTGGCTATTCATTAGAAGAGCCTTGAGGAGGCACTTCTAATGCTATGAGGTGCTTTTAATGCATACGCACATGTTTTTTACAGACAAATAAGAAAAATTATCCAGAATTATCATCAAATACTTATCCTTAACAAGTTGTTTATCTAATTAACCATGCTGATCGGAGCCTTCAGTGTTATTTAGACATTGTGGGGTCCAGTTATTTTTGTATATTGACTGCCAGATTTAATTGATGTGTAGGCTATTCACAGAGCTTTTCTGTTCTCTGACTATCTCAGTTTTCTCATGTTAATGTAAAGCTGACTATGGAGTATGAAATTTCACTGATAGTGTTGGGATAATTCATTTAACCCGTAAAGTGCTAATCACAACTTCTGCAGATGACACTTTGAAATATATACATATATTTTTTTTCTTAGAAAATAAGCCTTGACATTTCATGTGAATCATTTGTCTGGATGATCGTCAAGTCTTATTTTCTCTGAATTATAACCTTAAATCCATTTTAGAATGTTGTCTGCTACAAATTTACTTAGCATTTTATTAACTCTTGTCTTGCTGAATAAATTAAGATGCCACCCCACTTCTAATTTTAAGCCAATCACATTACTTGATCTGGATTGTTGCTATAAATTCACATACTTAATGGCAAACAGTGCAGATCCAGATCAGTTGGCTTCTGAAGAAGCCAACTGATCTGGATCTACACTGTTTGCAAAGGTATATATCCAGGTTCAGCAGGACTAGGGTTAAGAGTTAATCGATGTGTAGACTATTCACAGAGCGGGTCTGAATCTTTTCTGTTCATTGTATCTGTGTTCTCTCATGATAATATGCAGTTGACAATGGATTATGAAATATCACAGACAGTTTTGGGATAATTTATTTAGAATTTCTGTGTTGGCTTATCTATATATGGAGAGTTTCTTCGAAGTTAGAACTACCAATATTCTTGGATCAGACATTGGAAAATGATTTTTCTTTCTTTTTTTCTTCCTGAATAAGATAGAATGAATTGATTACCAATATTGTATTTACCCTAAATATTTAGACTATAGCTCTTGTTAAGGTGTGCCGGCCTCGGTGGCTCAGTTGGATGCGCCGTCCGACTGGAGACCAGGAGGTCGCGGGTTCAACCCCCGCCGAGGTCGGCAACATTCCTTCGTGGAGATTGATCATGAAATATTTTCTACGGTCATTCTCTCCCTTCTGCTGATTCAAGAATGGCAGTTGTCAGTTTCTGGCGAAAGAATGTGCACAATACTGGTTAACCGCTTAGAGGACTAAGCCTGCCCAGTAAACGTGTGGTTAGGTAAACTGACCGCGCTCGACATGACCCCACTGGGTTGACTGTGCCGTAAAACCTCAACACAAACAAACAAACTTGTTAAGGTGCTTTTTTCAGTCCAAAAGTATTGATATTTTTCTTATTTCTCCACAAAAACATATGTTGGGGGTACTCATTAGAAGCACCTCGGCGAGGTGCTTCTAATGAGTACCCACAACATACGTTTTTGTGGAGAAATAAGAAAAATATTTACCTGATACCCATTCTTAATAATAGACCTGTAGACAGACATGCATATGCAAACAGTGTTGACCAGATCAAACCTTTTAGGTCATTTAGGAGCAGTTTGATCAGGGTTGTTTGCTGTTCTGTCACATCCCAATGTAGCTGGATAGACCAGGTTTTAGGATGAGGCTGTAAATGGATATACCAGGAGATTTTGCAACCATTTTCTAAAGGGAGACAACTTTTATAGACATGAATTTGTTTCCCTTAGTATCTGTAAATCCCATCAGAAATGGGGGCTGCTCTTAAAGGAAATAATTTGCTCCTACAGGGAGCAAATTCTTCCCTTTAAGAGTAGAACACTGTAAGCAGGGAGATAATTATTTAGGTTTCAAAAATTATGTCCCATAGTATATATTAGTTCCCCTTAACCCATGTCATGCTGAATAAATTAATATGCCACACCCATTTCTAATTTCCAGCCAATCAGATTACTTGATCCGCATTTTTGATAGAAATTCACACATTTAATGACAAACAGTGCAGATCCAGATCAGTTGGCTTCTTCAGAAGCCAACTTATCTGGGTCTACACTGTTTGCTAAGACAGGGCATGTCGTAATCAGCAAGAGAAGGGTTAAGGTGTCTAAAACACTGCTGAATGAATGGCAAACAGTTTAGACCTTGATGAGATACTTTTTGATGCGGCGTCTGATCAGTGTCTATTCTGTTTGCTGAAGCTTGTCTATCCTGGTACTTAGGGTGAATATGGTATTATGCTGTGGGACAACTGATATTTTGTATTGATATATCATAGCTCCAGATAAGAGGAGGTATCCATGTAATATTTTTCTTATTTCTTCACTAAAACATATGTTGCGGATACCCATTAGAAGTGCTTTGATCGTCAAGGCACTTCTAATGAGTACCACAATATATGTTTTCGTGGAGAAATAAGAAAAATCTCATTACTGTTCAACTGGAAAAAGTGCCTTATCTGGACTTATGGATATATGCATGTTTCTAAAAGTCTGAAAATCAGAAATCTCTTGGAAGTCAAAGCAGTCTTGAGTTGGAACCTTACTGGCACTGTTTCTCCAAGCATTGTCCATCCTATCCCTCTCACTTTGCCTTATAGCTGAAGTACTGTTGAAAAATTCTTAACTCCCTTCTCTCACTCCCACAAAACATCTATTTATCTGTCTTCATTGCTCCAGATTAGACACTTTTTCAACCAAACAATACTGGGCCCAGTTGTTCAAAGCATCGTTAGCTTAATGAGCTTGTTAAAATGTGGTCAACATCTTAACTGCTCTAATAAGTACAATATCAAATTCACAGATATTTTTGCTGAAAAAATGTGAGTAGCTTTTGCAAATGCAAAAGCTACTCACATTTTTTCTGCAAAAACATTAGCATATATGCCATATTTAATGATCAAAGTTTTAACGATACATTAACTAATGACATTGTTAGTTTTGAACAACTGGGCCCTGGTATTTTTCTTATTTCTCCACAAAAAAAAAACATATAATATGGGTACTGAGATAAGGCCCTTCTAATGAGTACCCACAATATACATTTTTTTTTGTGGAGAAATAAGAAAAAAATATTTTGTGGCTACCCCTCTTATCAGGAGCTGTGATCTTATCAATATATGTGATCCCCATCCTCTGCTAACCTAGTCTTTGGGGAAAGCTGAATCCTATTATTTTATCCCCTGCTAACCTAGTCTATGGGGAAAGCTGAATCCTATCATTTTATAACTAAACAATGACCAGATTCTTACTAAATTTACTAAATTTAACCCTTAAAGCGCCAAGAAAACCTGCATCTGAAAATGTCGTCTGTTTATGTCGTTGCTGAATATTCTTGCGGACTTTCAAACCTATTTTTGCATACAGGCAAACAGGATGGACCCAGATCAGACTGCTCCTAAAGAGCAGTCTGATCTGGGTCCACACTGTTTGCAGAAATGATTTATAAAATCACAAGCAGCTGAGAAAGCAGACGACAATTGTTGTGATAGGCGCTTTAAGGGTTAATTTAGTTTATTGGATTTTGGTAACCATGACCTTTTTTTCAAGGTCAGAAGAAAAGTTAGACTGTCACCTTTTTGCTGATATTAGATTGTCTAGTAAACCATTAGGTGGATTGCAAACTTGATTGGTAACATGATTCAAGTAGGTGGAAATGATTAGGTTTTGGAGACCACAACCCCATTGTGAGTTAGAACCAATTTGAGTGTCAAATATTTGCCAGAAGTACCTCATTTGCACCCTGTATCTTTGACCAATCAGTGAATTGGGATTAAGGGAAGAGTTGGTTAGGTTTTGATGACCTTAACCCCATGTTTAACATCTGAGGAAGGGGTTGGGTGGATTGGCAGTGGGGGTGGGGGGTTGTGCAAGTAGAATGTAATAATGTCATAGTTTTTGCTAAAGTTTCTTAGCGCCTGCACTTTTGTGACCCATTTAACAAATTCTTACCAGACTTGTATAGTTACATCATTGGGACAGGCCAAAGAGTTGGTTTGGCTGTACTGACCATGACACCATTGTCAAGAGCAGAATGGGCCATTTCAGCAATATATTAGTTATATGGGGCTGGCAATCAAATCAACATCAACATATGCACACTCTTCTTCACAGTGCTGGAAACCCTATTATCAAAGAATTCTTTCTTGAAACTATGATCTGAAGATTATATATAGATATGATTTGAACCAAATTAATCTGTGTCAGGTAATGTAGAAAGCAAAGAACTAGATCAGCTGACCTATCTGCAGTCCTTCAGATGCTTTTTGAAAGTGGATACTTAACCCTTCTCTTGCTGAACAAGACCTGCCCTGTCTTAGCAGTGTAGCTCCAGATCAGTTGGCGGAAGCCAACTGATCTGGATCTGCACTGTTTGTCATTAAATATGTGAATTTCTATCAAAAACCTGAATCAGTTAATCTGATTGGCTGGCAATTGGAAGTGGGCATTGCATCTTAATTTATTCAGCATGACAAGGGTTAAATAGCCAACTTTCTGTAAGTGAAATATGAACAGACAGTATAGATGCTCAGGTAGTCTGGGTCTTCATTGTCTGGCATTCATGTCAGCACCTTGTTTACATGATCAGTCTGAAACTTGGGGAGAATCTCTAACATTCTACTTATCTCTTTTCTGCAGGTTGTTTTAACCCTTCTCTTGCTAAACAGGACATACACTGTACTAGCAAACAGTGTAGCTCCAGATTAGTTGGCTTCTGAAGAAGCCAACTGATCTGGATCTGCACTGTTTGTCATTAAATATGTGAATTTCTATCAAAAAACCCGGATCAAGTATTCTGATTGGCTGGAAATTAGAAGTGGGCGTGGCATCTTAATTTATTCGGCATGACAAGGGTTAAAACTTAGTAGACTGATTGAACTCAGCTGATAACAAATTGATGATAATTTTTTTATAAATACGCAGAAAACAGGATTTGTCATTTCATGCAAATTGTCTTTTTAGAGAAACAGGATTTGTCATTTCATGCAAATTGTCTTCTAAACAATTTGCATGAAATGTCTTAACCTATTTTCATGGAAAAATAAGAAAAATATTTCAGAATGTAATCTGCTGAAAATGTTTTTCTTAATTGTTCTGATTTCTCCAAAGGTGACAATTTGAATGAAATGCCAAACCTTATTTTCTATGGAAAATGAGCAAAACACTAAAAAGGAATTTTGTCTGTGACTGTTTGAGTTCAGCAGCATAAAATGTTAAATTCACCTTGACAGACATATTTTGTGTCTTTTTTTTTTTTCTTTTTTAAACACCCTAAAAGTATGCTTGGATTTCACTGGTTAAACTCTTGTTAAATGATATTTGATTGAAAACTGGGGCAAAAATTAAGAAAAATATTGCTCATTCTTTTACAGTCGGCAGTGTATATCAGGTTTGATTCATCCTAGATTCGTAAAATATTTTATTACATCATAATGATATATTTTTATTGGCAGATTTAAGTAACACATGCCTGCATGTTTTTTATCTTCACTGTATTTTTATCATGTTTATGTTTACGCTCTGCTTGCTGAAGGTAAATTCAGTAGGATTCTTCTTTTTTCTCCAGTAATCAGGAGACAATTCACATGAAATATCAAGTCCTGTTGGAAAAAAAAAGGAAAATTAAATCAAAATGTTGTCTGCTGATGTAATTTTACCACTCAAACTTGCAACAGACACCTTTCTGAAAATATGTATTTTCTTTTATCTTTTTGAGAAAATAAAACTTGACATTCCATGTGCATTTTTTCTGCTTTGGCATGTCATGAAATAATCAAGCCTTATTTTCTATGAAAAACAAAAACAATATATCAGAATGTTTTCTGCTGTCTTAACCTTTAAAGTGCTTCCTAAAATTGTAGCAGATTCAAATTCAAATTTCAGTTATAAGACTTGGCATTTCATTTGAATAATCTGCTAGACAGACAATTCACATGAAATGTCCTGTCTTATTTTACTGAAAAAAAAAAGTAAGAATGCCATCTGCTGCTGTTGTGATTAGAACTGTAAAGGTAAGCTAGGTTTCAGATGAGCTTTGTATTTGTGTGATTATGTTTTTCTTATTTCATTTTACTATTATACTCATAATAACGGAACATGTTTTGGCAATGGGATGTCATTAGTATCCTCTAACCAACATAATTCACATAAGATTCATGTGAACTGTTTTTAAAAAGACTGGACAATTTGATCTCCAGAATAACTGTTTATCTGGAGCCCATTAAAAACTGATTCATATTTCAATGCATTTAGGTAAATTATACAAAATTCCTGGTCCTGCACTTTGATGCAAAACATAATGCTTTGCATAACAATTCTGGTTTGTTAAATTTGCCATTTTACACCATTATCTTGTGTAAAATTTAGCAAAAACTTCGGAACACAGCTCCAGAGAAAGGGCCTATTCAGGAGATAGTTTCATATCCCTGATAAGATGGGGTTTCAGGAAATCATTTTCTTATTTCACCACAAAAACATGTTTATGCGGCGCTTCTAATGGGTATCACAACATATGTTTTTGTTTTCGTGACGAAATAAAAAAAAATATCAACGATTTTTGATTAAACAAATAAAACCCTACAACAACAACAAAAAACCTTATCTGGAGCATTGTAATTTCTGTTAGTGTTGCACTAAAACATACTTTGTGGGTAGGGTAAATGTCTTAAAGTTTCGTACACCAAAGTGGCTGACAAAATGACACATGCAGTCAGTGCAGACCCAGATCAGACTGCTCCTGAAGGAGCAGTCTGATCAGGTTCTACACTGTTTACTGTTCTACCATTTTAATCCTTGTCCTGCTGAACTCAGTTATACCCTGCCTTTACAAACAGTGTAGATCCAGATCAGTTGGCTTCTGAAGAAGCCATCTGATATTTGTTGCACTGTTTGCCATTAAGTATGTGAATTTATATCAACAACCTAGATCAGAAATCTGATTGGCTGAAAATTAGAAATGGGTGTGGCATCTTAATTTATTCAGCAGGACAATGATTAAGAAACAACTGCATTAAAAGCAAAAAAGTATGGAATAAATTGTTCGAAATTTTAGAACATTTATCATACTCATTGGCTGAGGCAATTCCAATGAGAACTGAAAAACTATGATTTGGTGCAAAAATAACGAAAAACATCCAGAAGTGTGATCACAGTTTTTTTCGCTGGCTTTGCAGAGTTATGGCACATTATGATATGCCATTGATGGCAGATTATGACTGATTTGTTGAATTTGTGAAGATAAAAAAAACAACAACAAAAAACAAATATATGTATCTAGTATTGATGGGTTCATAGGTTTGTGTGAAAATTCTGTATGAGGAGTTAGACAGCTTCAATTAATAATGAGAATTGATGTCATTCTTGTGGTTATATTCAATTATTTATTATGTAAAAGTGCATAGAGTGCATAGACTTGGAAAATATTTTAATACACTCAAGTTTTCAAGGTTTAGGTAAAAGATTACAGTGTTGAATTGGACTGTAGGACATTATGTTGTGGGTCTATAGTGCATTTTCGAATTGGATTAAAACAGTTATTTGTGAAAGTGGATTAAATTTTTGAATGTAAATGGATTATGCCAGATATTTTAACAGCTAGGATGGACTGTTTAGGTAAAATGGAGCTTTATTTAAATGTAATTCAGAGGATTCTGTGGACATTTTATGCTGATGACAATTATGAGCTCTAAACCAAAACTTGTAAGAAGGCTGAGCCAGATATGGGTAAGATATTAGCAGAATTTTGAAATATCAACAAAGAGACCAGTCTTACCATATTTACCCTAAGTACTGGAATGGACATCATAGGTGCAGATGGCATTTTTTAGTAATAAAAAGTGCTTTTGTTTTTCCTTATTTCTCCATGAAAACATATGTTGTGGGTTCTCATTAGAAGTGCCTTGCCGAGGCGCTTCTAATGGAAGCGCCTTGCGCTTCTAATGGAAGCACCTTGCCGAGTCGCTTCTAATGAGTACCCACAACATATGTTTTCATGCAGAAATAAGAAAAATATTTACCCGATACACCTAATATTATCTGGAACTATGAGACATACCTGAACAGTGCAGACCCTGATCCGATGCCACAGAATGCTGCATCTATACTCAGTCTACACTGTTAGCCACTCATTCAGTAATTTTAGACATATCACATCTATAGGTAGTAAAATGGACTTGTTCAAATTTTAGGACAAGTACATGGTAAAAATTTAAGGTGTCTGAACATTTAGAGTAGATATGGTAACAGTTTTGTGGGTGAAAATTTGGCAAATCATCCAAGTTGTCCCCAGGGAGTTTCATTAACCCTTGTCCTGCTGAATAAATTAAGATACCACGCCCATTTCTAATTTTCAGCCAATCAGATTATTTGATCCTAGTTGTTAATATATATTCACATACTGAATGACAAACAGTGCAGATCCAGATCAGTTGGCTTCTGAAGAAGCCAACTGATCTGGATCTGCACTGTTTGCAAAAGCAGGGTATATCCGGGTTCAGCAGGACAAGGGTTAAATAGTAGAAGTATAATTGGACTGATCAGACCCTGTTTTCTGCAGTGTTCTGAAATGTGTCCAGTTTACTAAGGCCTGTCTGTCTGAATACTTGGTTTGTTTTGTGTTGAGGTTTTATGGCCCAGTCAACCAACAGGGCCATGTCTAGTGTGGTCAGTTTACTTGACCACACTTTTACTGGGCAGGCTTAGCCTCTAAGTGGTTAACCAGTATTGTGCTCGTTCTTTCGCAAGGAACTGACAACTGCCCTTCTTGACTCAGTATAAGGGAGAGAGTGACCGTAGAAAAAAGTTCATGGTCAATCTCCACGAAAGAATGTTGCCAACCCGGCGGGGGTTGAACCTGCAACCTTCTGATCACCAGTCGGACATGCATCCAACTGAATATTTAGGGTAAATAGGGTAAGTGATATAACCCAAGCACAAAACCATAGTCCCAACCACCACTACACAAACAAAGACATCAGAAGTACACAGAATGGGACCCACATCAATCAGCCCCTTCACCAGTATGTCAGCCCCGGCCACACCAGCCACCCCACAAACCAAGTCGTTGAAAGCAGAAATAGGGAAAGGGACACACATAAATCCAACCAGACTTTTCACAAGAATTTCAACCCTTACCTCTTACCTGTCCCCCACCAGCCACCACCACTACCTTTCCCGCACCCACACACCCCAACCTCCAACACACAAATTGAGGCATCAAAAGTAGAAGTAAGGATAATTCATTCAGGTCTTTCATCCGAATCTCAGCCCCACCCCCACCAACGAAGGCATCAAAAGTAGAATCTCAGTCTCACCCAACCCTTCCACTCCCCTACCCACAAACTACCGTAATATACCTAAGTATTGGGACACCTAAAGTATTGGGACACCCTTACAATTCGTAAAAATAATTATTTTTCGTCACCCTAAGAATTGGGACATATCAAAAATCGCTAAAAATGTCAGTAATTTTTTGTACCATATGAATTGGGACAGTGCATTTGGGTGGAAAAAAATGATCTATTTAACAGGGTAAAACTGTTTTCTCCGTTTGTGTTTTGTTTACAAGCGATTGCACGCAATATTTTACGTCTAAGCATACAACAGGGGGTTTCCTTCGGCAGGCTGGTTAGAAAGAAGAAAATAAGTAAAACCTTTCTTTGTGAATATTAATATGAAATTTATTCAAGAAATCTGCAAAAACAAAAAGGCACATGCGTTTGCATCAGTCTGGATGCGTCGCCATTTTGTGGTTGTCACGTGACACGTCACGTTTTAATTTGCAACTCGAGTGCATCAATAAAGTTCTACAAAAAAAACCAAAACAAACACAACAAAAAAAACTATGAATAAATATCGGTAATAATAATAAAAAGAAGTTCGACAGAATTGTTTACCGATAACGCTTTAATGCGGAATACTAAAACACTGTTGAGATGAACCCCAAAACATCGTTGAGACGAACCCCAATAATAACGTCATCAGAACAGGTAGATTGTTCCCCGCATTTGCGGTATCGGTTATGCGCAATTAACCAATAAAGCGGGGAAGCAGTATATGATTATTTTTTTTCACTTGGACGCTTTCAACACATGATAGATAAACGAGGGGATTTTAAATCAAAACAATACAATAAGTGCTAATCTGTTTATTCAATATTAACAATAGATTAGGTTAACGAGACAGTGGTCCGAAAATACACAATACAATGAACACAAATATGACACATTTTCATCATTAATCGGTGCCATTTTCAACTACGAGACGTAAGTATTGGGACACCTAATAAAATAATTAATTTTCGTGTTTCTAAGTATTGGGACAGCCAGAAATTTAATTATTTTTTCCTGTCCCAATACTTACGTATATTACAGTAAGCAGGATTGGGGCACACACGTCCATTTAGGCCTATATATCACCAGAATCTCAGCTCCCATCCCCTCCCCTCAACCCACAAAACAAAGCATCAAAAGTAGTAGTAAGGATTGGAACACACAAATCCATTTAGGTCTTGCACCAGCACCTCTGAACCCTACACCCTTCCCCATTCCAACCTTTCACAAATCCATTCCAACCTTTCACCAGAATCTTAACCCCCTTCCCTCCCCACAAACCAAGTCATCAAAAGTAGAAGTAAGGATCAAGAGACACATATCCAATCACCCCTGTCACCAGAATCTTAGTCCCCTACCCAACAACCCTAGGGATCGAAAGTAGAGGACAGTAATGGGATACACAAATCCAATCAGCCCTTCACCAGAATCTCAGCCCCTGCCCACACCTGTCACCCCACAAACTGAGGCATGAAATGTAGAAGTAAGGCTGTTTCTCAAGTGATATAACTGAAGCACAAAACCACAGCCCGAAACAGAAGGATTATGATGCACATAAATCCGATCAGGACCCTCACTTTTAGCTGGCCTCGATGGCTCAATCTGATGTGTGTCAGACTGGTGATCAAGGGGTTGAGAGTTCAATCCCTGCCAGGTTTGGCAACAGTCTTCCATGAAGATTGATCATGAAATATTTTCTATGGTCATTCTCTCCCTTCCACTGATTCAAAAGGGGCAGTCGTCAGTTTCTGGCGAAAGAATGTGCACAAGTACTGGTCAATGGCTTAGAGGACTAAGCCTGTTCAGTAAGGTAAACTGACTGGCTTGACATGACCTTGATGGGTTGATGGGGCCGTAAAAGTGCAGCTCTGTCAAGGCCTTTCACCAGAACACACACACACAAACCAATGAGAATGGGACACTTCAAATCCAACAGCTCTTTCACCAGCCTCAGCCCCCACCCACACCACCACAAACCAAGGCATCAAAAGAAGAAGTAAGGAATCCAGCCAGCCTTTTCACCAGAATCTGATTCTCAGTATTGGATCATATCCGATTGCTGGAAATATCTTCATTGAATAATTGATCCATCTTTAGTAATGATCAATAAACCTTCTAAGTATTGTTGTCTAGACTGGACAGATGTATTTAATATTTGGAGCTGTGAAATTATCATTTATTACACTCTAAAGTGCTATAAGTGGCAGTATTATTGTAACTAAAGCTTAACATTATTGCTAGGTAAAAAAATTAGCAGATGACATTTTGAAATATTTTTTCTTATTTTTCCCAGAAAATAGGATTTGACACAAATTGTCACCTTTTTTAGACAGTTTGCATGAAATCCAAACCCCATTTTCTTGGGAAAATAAGAAAAAAAAAATAAAAAAAAAATAGGGGAAAAAAACCACATCGAAATATTGACTGCTGAATTTACCCAAGGAGTGCAAAAGGTTAACAGTTCTACTGACTTTTTTTCTGGAAATGGTTGTGACTAGCAGGACTTATAAACTGGTACGATGCCTTTGTTTTATAGGCATACATTACTATATTTGGTTTGGTTTAAAGGTTTAACCCTTGTCCTGCTGAATAAATTAAGATGTCACGCTCATTTCTAATTTTCAGCCAATCAGATTACTTGATCCAGATTGTTGACTTAAACTCAGATACTTAATTGCAAACAGTGCAGATCCAGATCAGTTGGCTTCTTCAGGTCTGGATCTGCACTATTTGCAAAGGCAGGACATATCCTGGTTCAGCAAGCCTAGGGTTAAACTGGTCTTTTATTGATAGAATAATAATAATAATAATAATAATAATAAAATAAAAAACAATAAAAGTTATCAGTGCGACATTTGCAGGCTGATCTTTGTCTTAGCTGGATCCATGTCACACGTCTTCTGTTTCTGCACTGTCATTCATTTTTTCTTCATTCTCCTTTTCTCTTTCCAGCTCTTCTATCCTTTTACTCCCTTTTCCTTGAAGGCAACACAAAATGACTCATGAGGTTTGATGTGTCCTTAACCCTTGTCATGCTGAATAAATTAAGAATCCACACCCACTTCTAATTTTCAGCCAATCAGATTACTCGATGCAAGTTATTGATACAAATTCAAATACTGAATGGCAAACAGTGTAGATCCGGCAACCTATAAATATTTATTTCCACAAAAACATGCTGTGGTTACTCATAACAAGCACCTCAGTAAGGTGCTTCTAATGAGTACCCACAGTACAGTCAAACTTCAATGACTCAACATTTTTATAGGACCATGGAAATTTGTTCCAGATATAGGTAATTCGAGCCACTGAGGGTTAATCATAGCCCCAGGTCAGGAGGCAAATGGCGATAACTTAGGAACATCTTTTCCATCTTCTATAAAATAATGGTATATTGAGTGTACTCATTAGAATTACCTCAATGAAGCAATTCTAATGAGTACACACAACATACACTTTCATGATAAAAAAAGAAAATTTCCCTAAAATGTCCCTAAACAAAATAAATATTAAATTTTGTTTTCTTGAGCAATCAGAAGAATTTCCTAGGGACACAAAAATGAGTTTGAATCATCTAGGGTAAACGAGCCATATGTCTTTGAGCCATAGTAATTTACTGTACATGTTTTCATTAAGAAATAAGAAAAATACTGATATGTTACGCTTGAAGAAAAGTGTCTTGTTTGGCGTTATGAATGAGGCTAGAACCAACAATGCCAGTATCAACTTCGAAGAACTGTGCAAGCAACCACATGAGAAAAAGTGCCCTGTGGCTTGAGTTCTTGTTAACCCTTATCCTGCTGAACCTGGATATGCCCTGCCTTCACAAACAGTGTAGATCCAGATCAGTTGGCTTTTGAGAAGCCAGCTGATCTCCCTCTTATCTGGAGCTATACAGTTGGCATTGTTGTCATTGTTGGCATTGGCATTGTCATCGGCATTGGTGTTACAGTTTCTTGTGTATGTGATATTTCTTTAATGGAATGGTCAGTTTTCATAAGACTTTGCCCCCGTTGCCTGTGAACGTCTTTTCTGGACTTGCATGGATATATTGGGGCATGTCTTCAAGTTGATAAGATTTTGGTAAACTTGATCTTGTTTTCAAGGTGTAGGGACAACTGTTTTCTCTGTTATGTTCTACCAGAATAACTCTATGTATTGGGACAGCTGGGCCTTTGCAAATGGTGTAGACCCAGATCAGGGTCTGCACTGTTTGCCATACATCCAGCATCAAAATGTAGTAGAATGAATTATTTCAAATTTTAGGATATTAGTAATGTAGGTAGATAAGGTGTCCCATTAATTAGGGTTATTACGGTAGTTCTAGCCTCATGGTAGTATAACTTGTAGGGTACCATACTGACCTTAACCCTTAAAGCGTCAATCACAACTATTGTCGTCTGCTTTGTCTTCTGCTTGTGATTTTAAAATGCATTTCTGCAAACAATGGGGACCCACACTGTTTGCTTGTGTGCAAAAATAGGTTTGAAAAGTTTGCAAGCATATTCAGCAGACGACATAAACAGACGACATTTTCAGATGCAGGTTTTCTTGGCGTTTTAAGGGTTAAGTATTTAGACAGACAGGCCTGAGTAAACTATGTAGACCCTGATCAGATGGGTTAACAATTTTTGTCTTTCATCCAGCTGTTTGTATTTAGACATCTACAGGTAGTAAAATAGGCTTGTTCAAATATTGGAACTAGTAAGGATTTATGGTACCTGCTTCTCAGGCTTTAGACTGGCTCCAGGCTCCAGTGACTAAATATTTATTCTTATCCCTTGTCCTGCTGAAGCCGGATATACCCTGCCTTTGCAAACAGTGTAGATCCAGATCAGTTGGCTTCTGAAGAAGCCAACTGATCTGGATCTGCACTGTTTGCCATAAAGTATGTGAATTTGTAGCAATAGTCTGAATCAAGTAATCTGATTGGCTGAAAATTAGAAGTGGGCATGGTATCTTAATTTATTCAGCAAGACAAGAGATAAAATCCAGTTTGAAAATCCACTAAAATAAAACCAAAAAAATATATCATGACTATAAAGGCTGGTCAGAAGCCAACTGATCTGGATCTACGGTTGCAAAGGCAGGGTATATCAGAGTTCACCAGGACTAGGGTTAAGATTACAAGAAACTAAAAGTACCATTATGTACATGAATGAATCCTTCATGAAATATGTGAAGTATGAATGGGGATGGGAGGATACATGTCTGTCTTACCCAGCCTTTTAAATAGATAACAAATAGTGACATGACTATAATAAAAGACTACTGGTCAAATCAAGAGAAAAGGTGCCTTTGAGAATGCAGAGAGTGAAGGCCAAGCAAAATTGTGGCAGACAAAACTATTTTTTTTTTTTTTTTTTTTTTTAATTTTTATTATGTTTTGAGAAGATAACACTTGGCATTTCATGCAAATCATTTGTAAGGTAGATGTCTTATTTTCTCTGAAAAAATACAAAAACAACAACAATAACAAAAAAAAAAAAAAAAAAAAAATCGTTGTCTTCTGCATTTGTGATTAGCACTAGCTTCCAGGGTTAACATAGCCCATATATTAGCCTTCAGCTTGCTGTAGGGCCAAATTGATCATTAATGGGCCAATCCTTTTTTTTTGTTTTTTAATTATTTTTATTTTTTTAAGAAAATAAGACGACATTTAATGTGAATTGTCAGCCTAATGCTTAATATGATTTTTTTTTTCTGAAAAAATAATAATAATAAATCGAACTGTATCTCCTAAAATTTTGCTTGTTTACTACAATTTTGCTTGGCACTTTAAGGATGGAGAGAAGGGAGATATCTGAAAAAAAAAGGAAATTTTGCAAAAGGTGATAACTTTTGCACATAGAAAGTTGCTTCCATATGATTTAAAATAAATAAATAAACGAGGAAATGCTCAACTGTACAAAACTTGCTAGATTTTATCAATACTATATGAATATAGAGAGAGACAGACAGAGAGACATAGAAAGACAGAAAGAAAGACAGAGAACAATGTGTTACTGGGATATTTTTTTCTGACTTACTGTATAATTATTGTTGTCACACTTTTGTGTTTCTTAGGTAAATAAACCCAAATCTTTATAGAAAAATAATTTGGTTCAATGTGTATCAGAGGTTTATAATTTTAACTAAGTAGAATTATAAGCTTCTGTCCCTATGTCTGTTTATAACTTGACTTACCTGCCATAGGATGTTCTGTTTAGCATGATAGATGTGGGATTGTCAAAACACCTTAAACGCTTAGCACTCTTGGTAAAAATTTCAGCAGAAGACATATTGAAATATTTTCTTAGTTTTCCTAGAAAATAGGATTTGACACGTCATGCAAATTGTAATTAGCATGAAGTGTCAGATCCTATTTTCAGGAAAAATAAGAAAATATCATCCGTTTGTCATCTGAATTTGCCCATAGCATGGTAAGTGTTAATCCCTTTCTCCTAAAATTTGAACCAGTCTGTTTTACTACTTGTTGATATGTCTAAAGTACTGCTGGATAAGTAGCAAACAGTGTAGACCCTGATCAGATGCCACATTCTGTGGCATCTGATCTGGGTTTACACTGTTTGTTCAGGCTATCTATCTGAATACTCAGGGTAGGGTAAATAGGGGTACTTCATGGTCAGTACTATTGTTGAAACAGCTGGTTTGAATACTTTAAATCACTTACCCAATCACACAATAAAGGTGATAATATTAAACCAGTTCTAAGTACTGTAGTAACCCTAAGTATTGGGACAGATAGGCCTAAGCAAACAGAGTTGACGCAGATCAAATACCATAGAATGTGGCATCTGATCAGGGTCTATTCTGTTTGCAACTCAGTTCAGCCCCCATTGGGTTGACTGGACCATAAATCCTCAACACAACCTCAATCCAGCTATTTTCAGACACAGGGATATGTTGTTCAGATTTTATAAGCATAGTAAGGAGTCAAGGTATTTAGGGTAAATATGGTAATTCTTTTCATATTTTTCAATGAAAATATAGACTCAGGTATCCCCTGTTAGAATTGTCAGATTGAGACAATAGAATGAAATCCAAGGACATATTTTTTGGAGACCTTTCTGGAGAAATAAGAAATATTGTTGGTATGCTGACTTATTTAGAACCCTGCATAGCAGATTTATAGTGAATTGTCATGTACTAGCTCAACTCCAGATAATAAGGGCTTAGGTCTGGTCTTACTTGTAATATTTTCTCATTTCTGCCTAAAAACGTGGGTACTCATTAGAAGCATCTCAAGCTGCTTCTAATGAGTTACCGACAACATATGTTTATGTGAAGAAAAAAATTGCCATATACCTGCCCCTTTTTCTGGAGTTATGATAAAGGTCATATCTAAATGCATAATTTAATAGCTCTAGTTTCTTTATGAACATGTACTGTATTTAACAGAAAACTTGAACGCCTACTGTATTTACTCTAAATATTGGGACACCTTAACTCCTTACCATACTTGTCCTATAATTTGTAAAAGTCTGTTTGAGTTGAACCCTTGTCCCGCTGAACCCAGATATACTCTGCCTTTGCAAACAGTGTAGAGCCAGATCAGCTGGCTACAAATGTGTTTGAGTTTAACCCCACCCCCCCCCCCATGGGGGGGTAACTTAATGGTAATTTTGGTACGGGTGTGCGAGCCAGTATTTCAAAACCTACCCCATTCATATACCTGGCCTTCGAAAAAACGAACCCATTCATATACTTGATCATCAAAAATGTTGACCTATTCATATACTGCCCTTTGACTTTTTATACCCATTTTTTGCTGGTTATTACACAAATATCACAGTCAATGCATGTAATACCAAGAGGATATTGAGCAGCCTCGAAAAATCTCTGAGCGAAAAATATGTGCATATACCAGGATGTCAGAAAAATGGGGCCTTTCACACAGGAATCCAGAAAAATCGGGCCATTCATATACATATTGTTGAAAAAAGGGGGCCAATCATATACCTGGCAGCACTGAAAAAGGGGGCTATTCGGCACGCACATCCGTACTATGCTATATATAGGAAGTTACCCCCACCCCCTCCCCACCCCCCCTTGAGGTTTAACCCTTGCCCTGCTGAACCAAGGTAAACTCTGCCTTTGCAAACAGTGTAGATCCAGATCAGTTGGCTTCTTCTGATTTGGATCTGCACTGTTTGCCATTTAGTAAGTGAATTTGTATCTGTAATCTGGCTCAAGGAATTTTATTGGCTGGCCATTAGAAATGGGTGTCATCTTAGTTTATTCAGCATGACAAGGGGTAAAATAATGCTGGATGAGTAGCAAAAGTGTAGACCCTGATCAGACACCCCATTCCGTGGCATCTGATCTGGGTCTAAGCTGTTTGCTCAGGCCTGTCTGTCCCAATAGTTAAGGTTATTACGGTAAATTCTATACCATACTTGTATTTTAAAATCTGAACCAGTCCATTTGACCAGCTGGTGAAATGTTTTAAAGTGCTGAAGAAGTGGTGAACAGTGCATACCCTGATGTAAAAGCAGTTTGATCTGCATATACACTGTTTGCTCAGGAATGTCTGTCCAGGTAGTCAGGTTATTATTGTACTTTGGGTTTTTCATTGAAATTGCAATTATCAAATGAGAATTATCAAAGAAAGGAGAAATATGCGATACCGTTATTTTTATCTCGAAATTAACAATTTTTCTGGAGCCCAAACTTTGATTACATACTTTTTATTATCGGAATGTAAACAAACACTTTGACGATGTACATCATAATTTACCTCGAATCACTCAGGCTTACATTTTGTGTATTAAGAAAGGTAATAAAATTTGACTAGAGGCAAAAAATTGTAGAAATTATTGTGTTCAATGTACCTTGTATAGCGCCATTGACAATCACAGAGGACTTGTTAAGGAGGAGTATTTGGTGATAATTCTGGGATCATTTTTTTTATTTCTCCATAAAAATATATATTGTGGGTACTCATTAGAAGTGCCTTGCTGAGGCACTTCTAATGAGTACCCACAACATATGTGTTTATGGACAAATCATGAAAATTATCCCAGAATTATCATTAAAATACTCCTTAACAAGTCCTCTGAAATTTCAACATAGTAATATGAGTCTTTGCTGTGCTCGTTATTGTTGTGATTTGTGGACTAAAATCATGTTATGGAGGGGTACGAATTTGAGGTGGACAAAGGTCAGAATGACCTGGTAGCACTTGTGGTGAGTCGATGGATTTCTCCTTCAGTTTTGTTTTTTCTTGTATATTTTTCCTGATTGATTCTATTACCGATACAAAAACTATCAATTATTGACTCCTGAGCATCTAAAAGTTTTATATCCTATAAAGATTGCAGATATACACGCAATGTGACTGACATACCACCTCATCTGTTAAAGCCAGTAAAAATACTTTAAATTATTGCTTATGTCAAGTTTTTTAGTCTCTCTTTTTTGTTTCTTTCTCTCTGTCTGGCTTTCTCTCTGTATATATCATTCACTTACTCACTCACTCTACACCACTATTGCACACAGAAGTATATATGCACACACTCACCCACTTCCTTGTTACTATTTCTTATCGAACTGAAATATCAATTTTAGAAAGTTTTTATTTCAGTTTAGCTCCTCTTACCTCTTCTTTCCCTATAAAATGCATGCTGGTAACTTCTTTAACAGAGGATCTTTTTGGCCATATGTTAGGGAATGTAGTTAAGGGGACAATTTCCACTATTTTTGATAAGGGAGCTAGATGATAACTGGTTTCTTCCTGTTTGATTTCCGGCAAACCAAGCCCCTTCTGAAAAGGGATTCTAAAAGGAAAGACTGCTCACAAAGGGAGCAGATTCTTTCTATATAGAGTAGACCCCTCTTCAGAAGGGAGACAAAACAATTTAGCCAGTTGCCTCCCCATTTCCCTTAACCCTTAAAACGCCAGGAAAACCTGCATCTGAGAATGTTGTCTGTTTATGTAGTCTGCTGAATATTATTGCAAACTTTTCAAACCTATTTTTGCATACAGGCAAACAGTGTAGACCCTGATCAGACTGCTCCTAGATACTTAAAAAAAAGGAATAAGATATTAGCAGAAAATGTAGCCAGTGCAGTGAGGATTTGAAATACCATATTCAACCCAATTACCACACCATACGCTTAGGTTTTTCAAAATTACTGGGAAAACTTGTGGTAAAATACGTATCCACTTATACTAAGGGTTCACTTACAAATAGATCAGAGAAAGGTACCCTAATAATGCTTATGCGATGTTTGTGGTTTTTATTTTTGTTTTTCTGATGTTTTTTTTAATAAAAGCATATTTTTGGAACCCATTTGAATTGCATCAACAAGTCGATGCAATTTAAATGGATAGCCACAACATATGCCTTTATAAAGAAGGGGGCAAAAAGTACACTGGCTGTAATCTGAAGACTACGGAATTGCTTGTGCACTTATAGGGGTATGTGCGGTTATTAGGTTGAATACAGTATGTATATTGATTCCTCGGCAATTGTGATACACATTTACACTGAAAGAGCCTGTCAGGTCTGATTGGATGAGACCGTACAAAAAACAAAAACATGTCAAGTCTTATTTTCTCTGAAAGATAATAATCAAATTTAGAATGTCGTCTGCCACAATTTTGCCCAGCGCTTAAACGCTTAAACTGTAAGATGGTACAAAAAATGTGACCAAAAACCTTGGATTTCATAAATCATGTGAATATTTTACTAACTTCTCATTTTGCACATTTTAACCTTCTTAATTGGGTTAAATGTTGTGGTACATTTCCTCACCTGGCTGATTCTGATTTAAATGTTTAAAGGTTTTTTGATTGTATTGATAAAACATATTATTACTTAGCATGCTGAGTAGAAAATTAAGCAGACAACATTTTTCGTATTTTTCCCAGAAAATATGCTTTGACAGTTCATGCAGATTGTCTCCTAGGGGAGACAATTTGCATAAACTGTCATTAGCCTATTATCTAGGAAAAATAAGAAAAATATCACTTTCTCATCTGCTGAATTTGGCCAATCATATAGTAAGCGTTAAAGGTTAAAAAACCATAGCCCTAGATCTTAAAGATGCCTTTTAACCAAAAAAAAAAATACTGATATTTGTATCGTTTCTGCTTGAAAACATGGGTAAAAATACAGTGAAAACATGAATCACAAGTTCACAACACAGATAAAGGTCTATGGAAGAATAACTAAGCATTGACACAGTCTGGACAGGATCTCTTTTCATCAGTATGTTCATGATTCCAGTAATTTTGTAAGCGGCCAATGATCAGACTGAATGTGCAGGCTGATATAGGCAGTTGTGGCCTCGAGGTTGTGGCCTGGATAAGAGCTCTTTTCTCAAGTTGTACAGCATGTAATAATAAATAGTCAATAACTCCATTAAAATATATAAGGAGTTATTTACTTTTTGTGCCAAGGTGACAATATGTTTTATTAGAATTGTCTCATTGAGATGGTAACAGCTCTAGATAAGAATTAGGGCTGACTATCATGCCAAATTATGACTATCACGATACATGTACTGTCACTATCAAAGATATTCCTATCATGATACTATTACTATCAAGGGTTTAATCTCATGATGCATCCCAATACTATCACCATGTCCAAGTCACAAAGTATTTTAATGAATTGTATTGATTTTATAAAACCGACTAACTGTAAAGATACCTAATATTACTGCCCTCTCAAATATCAGCTTTGCTACCATTTTAACAAATATTTTTGCAAACAGAAATCCATTTTATTCTTAAACTTTGTAACCAATTTAGATACAAAAAGTTTTAGAATTGTCTACAGGAGAAAATCTACAGGTATAAAAACTATCAAAACTATCGATAGTTGAAGAGACTATCAGCAATAGTTATCGATAGTTGAAAACACTATCACGATAGCACCATCATGGCAGTCACTATCACGATGCATATATATATATATATATATATCTCGATGTTTCATTTCACCCCTAATTGGAGGGGTCCTTATTTCTTTGCATATTCAGAGCTGCAGATAAGGCACTTTTTTTTTCAACTGAAAACTAAATATTTCTTATTTCTTCATGAACATATGTTGTGGGTAATCATCCAGTAGTATTTTAGACGTGTCAATAAGTACAATGTAGTAAAATTTTTATTCATATTTTAGGAGAAATATGGTAAGGACTTGAGATATCAGAATATTTAGAGTAAATATGGTAGCTTCAGATAAGGCCCTTCTTTTCAATGTTGATATTTTTATTTCTTTATGAAGAAAAAAATGCTCCTAATGAATATTTGCTACATGTTTTTTTTAACCCATTGTAGTTTGGAGACCGGTAAAAGGGTACTTAGCAAACAGTGCAGACCCAGATCAGACACCCTGCAGAATGCGGCATCTGATCAGGGTCTCCACTGTTTGCAAATAGTGCAAACATTTTTCTCTAGGAATATCTAAATCCTATAGCTGGACATACCTAAAATTGAAATTGGACTCTTCCAATATATAGTGTGGGTGAGTTCATTCAGTCTACAATGGGTTAAGGAAAAATAAGAACACTACACCACAACCTCTTTATAACACTATTGTTGGGGTCCATAGCATAAACCGTGTTAGTTAAATAACCATGTTATATCCAAACAAAAATGTATAGATTATATTGAAAAATGACCATGTATGGTCATTTTTCAATATAATCTATACATTTTTTGGATCCATCTTTGAACCGTGTTGTATACAAAACCGTGTTATAACGAACCGTGTTATAAAGAGGTTGTAGTGTATTATCTCCTGTTGTCTGGAGCTATGATAAAAATGTGCTGATAAACAGGATGATCTGAAACTGCTTATCCCTTAGCACTCTCGGTAAAACTTTCAGCAAACGACATATTGAAATATTTTTTCTTATTTTTGTTCAAAAACAGGATTTGACATTTCATTCAAATTGTCTTTAATGGAGATGATTTGCATGAAATGTCAAATTCTGTTTTCTGGGAAAAAATAAGAAAATACTTGCAATTTGTCATCCACTGAATTAGCCCAGAGAGTGGTAAAGGTTATTTCACATATGCTTGAAGACTACGGTATTTACCTTAAATATAAGACACCTTAACTTCTTTCCATACTGGTCATAAAATTTGAACAAGTTCATTTGACTACATGCCAGTTAGTCTAAAAACTGCTGGATGAGGTAGACTGGTCAGATGTTGCATTCTACACCATCTGATCTGGGTTTTCACTGTTTGCTCGGGCCTCATGGTAAATAAGGTATATTTTCTTTTGTTGAAGCTGTATATTTTTTGTTTGTGTCTAGAATGTCTGTTGGGAAGTTGTAACATTGAGAGTATAATGTTGTGAAGCAGTTTCTGATTCCATGCCAGAATCATGTCAGCAGACTGATCTGTCGGCAACCAGGGCACTAGATTAGGTATTTTCAAGCTAGAACTGTTGGTTTTTGGAGTAAAAAATTCGAGAAACTAGAAATGTGTCCAAAGGACATGGATGCCCCCCGCCTGAAAAACTTAAATGCAGATTGATAAAGCCTGAAAAACTTAAACCAAATTGCTAAAGCCATCTTTGACTGAGACGGACGGACAGGGGTAACACTGTATGCTCTTATTCTTGAATAGCGGGGGCGTAAAAATTAAAGAATAGGGAGCCTTAAGCCCTTAATCCTGAAAGTGCTAAGCAAATGTAGCAGATGACAGCCTAAAATTTGTTTTGTTTTTTTTTCTCAGAGAAATGACTTCGCATTTCATGAGAATCATCTAAGGCAGGTGATTCACATGAAATATCAAGCCTTAAATAAGACATAGCATTTCATGTGAATCATCTGCCCAGCAAATGATCCACATGAAATGCTGTGTCCTAATTGCGCTGAAAAAAAAAAAAAAAAAAAACAACACTAGAATGTCACGTGCTACAATGTTGCTTTAGTGCTTTAAGAGTTAACATGTCTGATGTTCATATACAGAATACTTGGAGTGATGTAAAAGCCCTGATAAGATATAAAGCTGATCTTGGTTTACACTGTTTGCTCAGGCCTGTCTGTGTCAGACTACCTAGGGTAAATATGGTTCATAGTTTCTTTTTGCTCAACAAAAACATGTAGCTGCTCAATAGGATCAACTCAGTGAGGCAAGTCAAGGAGTATCTACAATAGATTTTTTTGTTGGGGAAAAAGAAAAGAAAAAACACAGCATGATACATCTTCAGTCTGCGGGTTCAAACCCATGTGTTGTTGTTGTTGTGTTGAGGTTTTACGGCCCAGTCAACCCAATGGGGTCATGTCGAGTGCGGTCAGTTTACCTAACCACACATTTACTGGGCAGGCTTAGTCCTCGAAGCAGTTAACCAGTATTGTGCACATTCTTTTGCCAGAAACTGACAACTGCCCTTCTTGAATCAGCAGAAGGGAGAGAATGACTGTAGAAAATATTTCATGATCAATCTCCACGAAAGAATGTTGCCGACCTTGGCGGGGGTTGAACCCGCGACCTCCTGGTCTCCAGTCGGACGGCGCATCCAACTGAGCCACCGAGGCCGGCTCAAACCCATGTGAGGCAGAATTCAGCGCATTACTGTATGACACTTCTTTGCACAGAGCATTCATTATCACCCTTCCATTGTCTCGATATGACTTAAATAATGTTGACAGGGATGTAAAACACCAAATCGTCACTAGAACTACCCGATATGCCCTAAATAATCTGACATATTATTTCCTTATCACACTTTGCTAGAAGCTGAACAAATCCATAGATGTATATCCTGTGACAGATCAATGTAGATCTAGATACATTCTTTCAAAACTATATAGGATAAACATGGTATGATGCATTCATATGTCAGCCTCCCATTAATTGGGCAGCGTCATGCGAAAACATGTCTTTGGCATATGCGGACAGTGAAGGCCTAGATCAGCCTGCGCATCCACACAGTCTGATCAGTGCCTTCCTTGACTGCTAACAGAATCATTGGATACTACAGAATGTATAAACGGAGAGCAAAGGCTTGAATTTTACTTTGCACCTGCGCAGGATGATCTGAAGCTGCGCATTTTGTACATGGGCGAAGGCACTGTTTTGCTTGGCACAGCCCAATTGTTAATCCTTGTCCTGCTGAATATTAAGATGCCGCACCCTCATTTAATTTTTCAGCCAATCAGATTACTTGAACCTGATTCACAGTTGCTATAAATTCACATACTTAATGGCAAACAGTGCAGATTCAGATCAGTTGGCTTCTTCAGAAGCCAACTGATCTGGATCTACACTGTTTGCAAAGACAGGGTATATCCAGGTTCAGCAGGACAAGAGTTAATAGCAGGTAGGGCGGTTGCCACATCTGTTTTTCTCTTCTTTCTGATAAGGTGAGGCATAGGTCTGAGAATACTGAGCAATGATCATGCACAAAGGATCAAATGGTGGGGTTGGGCTCCTCATTACAATTCATAGCTCTAGATCAGGCACTTTGTTGTTTGTTTTTTTTTTTTTCAAATGAAAAATACTGATATTTTCCTGTTTCTCCATAAAAACGCATGTTGTGGGTACTAGCACTCCTAATGAGTACCTCTGTTTTCGTGGAGAAATAAGAAAAATATTTTGTAGATTCCCTCTATCTGGAGCTATGATAATATACAAAAGAGTATTTGACCCACCACCACCAAAGGGTAGGGGGACACATTGTTTTTGAGACGAATCATGGCATCCGCGTTGGTGTCTATGTGCATGTCAGCTTCCTCATAAAAATTCTTGTCTGACCTGTAACTTGAATACCCTTTGGAATATTTCAATGATGCTTGGTAAAAATGTAGAACAAGAAGAGATGACTTGTTGCATACAAGAATGACAACTCTGGCATTCTTACTTTATATTTGACAGTGATTATATATTGATTTCGTGTCCACTCTATATGTCGAATACCATTTTTATGATACTTGGTAGAAATGTAGAACAGGACGAGACGATGTGTCGCTTACAAGAATGACAACTCTGGCAGGGTTGGGGGGGGACATTTTTTTTTTTTTTTTCTAGAAAACCTTTTCTAATTCTGGGATAGTTTTCGCCAGTTCTCCCTAAAACATGTTGTTCGGGGTGGGAGGGTAGGGAGGGCAGAGGACTTGTTAAGGAGGAGTATTTGAAAATAGTTTTTGGAAAGTTTTCTCCAGTTCCCCATAAAACATATGAGGTTGAGGGGAAGTGGGGGTGGGGGTGGGGTGGGGGGCAGGTTGTGGGGGGGGGGGGAGCAGTATGATAAATTATTCCAAAACTATCACCAAATAATCCTCCTTAGCAGTCAGTCTTCCTCCTTAACAAGTCCTTTGGAAAAAAAGAAGAGTACTGTGAAAGCCCAGATCAGACTGCATATCCATAGATTAGTGAGGGCTTTTGCTGTTTGATTCCCGAATCGCTGGCTTTTGCTGTTTGATTCCCGAATTGCTGGATATTATTGAAGAATGTATCAGTCAAAAGCAAAGGCTCAGGACTGCATAAATTATGTACAGGATGATCTGAAGACATCTTTTCACTTGGTAAATTAAGATGCCACGCCCACTTCTGAATTTTCAGCCTATCGATCTAGGTTGTTGATTATACAAATTCACATGCTTAATGGCAAACAGTGCAGATCCAGATCAGTGCAGAACCCAACTGATCTGGATCTGTACTGTTTGCAAAGGCAGCTCATGTTCGGGTTCAACAGGACCAGCGTTAATAGTGATTGATCTTCAGGTAAAAATCAATCACTGTGCTGATTTAACTGAAAACCTTAAAATTTGATTGGTTGATCTATAGCAGTGATTATTTTATTTATTTTTGTTTTGCCCAGAATACCCACTGAGTCATTCCTGTGTGCTAGGGGGGGATATAGCTAACTATAAGGCATTTTTTTTTTCTAAGTCAAAAAGCATTAATATTTTTCTTATTTCTCCATAATAAATATGTTGTGGGTATACAGATGAGGCACTTCTAATGGGTTCTTAACCCTTGTCCTGTTGAATAAATTAAGATGCCATGCCTTAACTTCTAATTTTCAGCCAATCAGATTACTTGATCCGGATTATTGCTATAAATTCACATACTTAATGGCAAACAGTGCAGATCCAGATCAGTTGGCTTCTTCAGAATCCAACTGATCTGGATCTACACTGTTTGCAAAGGCAGGACATATCCGGGTTCAGCAGGACTAGGGTTAAACGACTTGCTTATTGGTGGAGACTTACCTGGATACTGCTCAAATCTAGAGTTATAAAGAAGAAATGTTTTAATGATTGGTCCTGACCAGACTGGCTGAAAACACAGGCTAGTCTGGGTTTTGCCAGTCTCATACTGTAAAATAGGTCTACCCCCATTATGAATCATTTGACAGTAATAAACTCAATTTTGCAAGATATTCATGCTAGTCTTGCTTTATTGTGAGGTACTTGACATCAGAATTGTTTGTGTTGACTTCATAGAGATGTGATAACAATATGCTCAAGTACCTTATACCTTTCCAATGGTACTTCACCAGCTGAAGTACATCCAGCTCTCCAAATGTGCACAGTTCCAGATAATAGAGGTATCCATAATATTTTTCTTGTTTCTTCACAAAAACATATGTTGTGGATACTCATTAGAAGCGCCTCATCAAGGCACTTCTAATGAGTACCCACAACATATGTTTTCATGGAGGAATAAGAAAAATATCAATGCTTTTTTATTGAAAAAAGTGCCCTTTTTGGCGCTAAGAATAAGTCATTGGTTTCAGAGGTAAAATATCCATAATTGAATTTTCACATGAAAATGTGTAGTTTGCTGCAAATGACAAGTACAGAGAACCTGACTCTGCTCTAAATGTAAGTGATATTTGGTAATTTTTCCTGCAGTTAAAATGCCAAGCCATATTTTCTGGAAACAATAACAACAGAAACTAAATATTTTAAAGTGGTATGTGCTAAACAACACATATCAAATTATCTGTAGCAAGTTATCTCCCATGCTGAATTGCAAAAACAAAGTGCATAGGTTCTAAGATCCATAATATTTTGATTTTAATAAGGATGTATTAGCTTGGTACAAATGTGCAATACCAGTTAGTTATTCTTTTCAACTTTTGTATTTGTAAAATCCAAAATTCTCCAATTTATTCTATTTTTATCACAAAATAATTTGAAAACCTTACTAAATGTGAGTTTATTAAATGCCAACATTTCTGTCTAGCAGACAAGTCACGTGAAATGTCAGGTCTTATTTCCTCTGAAAAAAATGTATATAAAAACATGAAATTGTCATCTGGTATAATTTTGTATGGTACATTCAGGGTTTCAAAAAGAAAAAAATGAAAAATATTGAGTGCCTGAACACACCTGGCTTTGTTATACTGAAATAACCCTAAGTATTGGGACAGATATGCCTTAGCAAACAGTGTAGACAGATCAGATGCCACAGAATGTGGCATCTGATCAGGGTCTACACTGTTTGCCATACATACAGCAATATTTTAGACACATCATGAGGTAGTAGAATGGACTATTTCAAACTTTAGGACAAGTATGGTAAGTAGATAAGGTGTCCCAATACTTAGGGTAAATATGAGATATACAAAATATTTCGCATTTTGAATTGTGAAGCATTCTATTACAATGAATTATGGAATGCATTATTTGGCACCATTTCCATCCGAAATGTTGAAAGAGAATCCCTTTTGTTGCATTTTGTTCTTTGGTGTGAGTTTTTTTCTATTATATATTACTTAATTTTCTTGGCAATCTACCAGTCATGATGCTTTCTCCTTCGTTAAGCTTTACCACTCTCTAGGCTAATTCAGCAGATGACAAATTTGTAATATTTTCTTATTTTTCCCAGAAAACAGGATTTGACATTTCATGCAAATTGTCTCCATTGGAGACAATTTGCATGAAATGTGAAATCCTGTTTTTGGCAAAAAAAAGAAAAGCATTTCAAAATGTTGTCTGCTGAAAATTTTACTCAGAGTGCTAAGCATTAATTATATTCTTAACAGGTTTTACTGATGTCTGTGTTTCTGTTTCTGTATTAAAAGCAACAACTTGTCCTGGATAGATTGAGAAAACAAACAAATGAAAGAATTTGACAGTGAAGCCGTATTTGTTTGTTTAGTGCAGCTTAAAGGCATTGTTTGGGAAATTATGTATAAAAATGAAATTTACCGGAATAATTAGAATATGAGCTTTTTCTAGTATGGAGACATTAGGCCCTTAAAGTGCTAATAGTCACAATTGCAGTAGACTACATTTTGATTATTATTATTTTTTTATTATTATTATTATTTTTTTTTTTTTGTATTTTTCAGTGAAATTTAGGCTTGACATTTCATGTGAATCATCTGCAATACATTGGCATAAAATGTCAAGCCTAAATATTTTTTCTGAAAAAAATAATGAAAAAAAATTTAGAATTTCTTCTGCTACAATTTTGTGTAGCACTTTAAGGGATAATTCTTTAACAGTGTTAACATTTAGCAGTCTGGGTAAAATTTTCAGCAGACACATATTGAAATGTTTTTCTTATTTTTCCCAGAAAGCAGGATTTGACATTTCATGTAAATTGTCTCCATAAGAGACAATTTGCATAAAATGTCAAATTCTCATTTCTGGGATAAGTAAGAAAAATATCACCAATTTTTCGTCTGCTGATTTAGCCCAGAAAGTGGTTAAGGTTAAATGGGATAGAGATTTGCCAAGAAAATTGCGATATTTTAAAGGAATTTCTTAGAATATGAATTAGTGAAATATGTAAATTGAGAGAATATAGTTTGGTCACATTGTGTCCCTTCTAATGATGGCATGCATTCCAATGGAAGCTTTTTGCTGCCAGGTTTGTTTTTTGAACTTTTTTCATTTACCAGTCTCAGGGCAAATTAAGCAGATGACAGATTGATGATATTTGTTGTTTTTTTTCCCAAGAACTGGTCAATTAACCTGCTCAGACTTTTTCAGGGTAGGCTTAGTCCTCAAAGCAGTTAACCAATACCTGTACATATATTTTTGCAAGGATTTGTTACCGCCTGGGTCTGGCAACTTTCTTTCTTGGAGATTGATCATGAAATATTTTCTACGGTCATTCTCTCCCTTCCACTGATTCAAGAAGGCAGTTGTCAATTTCTGGTGAAAGAAAGTGCACAAGTGCTGAGTCTAGTTAATGGCTTAGCAGACTAAACCTGTCCCGGATAAGTGAGGTTAGAATAATTCGAGGGTTGAGCGCAAGACTGTAGTAACTCAAACATATTTTTGAAACCCTTGTTTAGGGGCAAATTTGACCCCTTTGTAAACAATGCAAATTTAGGTGCCATTGCTCATACGAGCAATGGCACCTAAATTTTCATTGTTTACAGAAAGAAATGTTGTAATCTTCATTACGCCTTCATGGTGAGGAGATTAAGTTTGGGGAAAAACAACCATCTGACTTACGTCAGTCTTGCTCTCAACCCTCGAAAAGTCTGATAAACTGACTGACTTGACATGACCTTAATAGTGTTGACTGGGCCATTTAACTAACCCAACCAACATATTTTTGTTTGACATTAACATTACTGTCCTTGAATCAGCAGTAATGGGGGTAGGTGGAGTGGAGGTTAGAGGGGTGGAGGGGGGGTGGGGGGCAGGAATGTGATGTTTGAGAGCAGGGAAATGATTTCATGATCAATCTCCATGAAGCCTGTCTTTGTTGCTCATTTGGATGCGCATCCAGCTGGTGATCGGGAGGTTGTGAAATCAACCCCCGCCGGGTCTGCAACATTCAATCTTGGAGATTGATCATGAAATATTTTCTACAGTTATTCTGTCCCTTCCGCTGATTCAAGAAAGGCAATTGTCAGTTTCTGGCGTAAGAATGTGCATAATACTGGTTAACCGCTTAGAGGACTAAGCCTGCTCAGTAAAAGTGTGGTTAGGTAAACTGACCACGCTTGACATGACCCCATTGGGTTGACTGGGCCGTAAAACCTCAACACAAGTAAACAAACACTCTCCAGAAAAGCTAATGTGGCTATCAGACATACCACCGACTGAGCAGTGGAGCCCGGCTTTGACATTGAATGTAAAATGTCTCCGTAGGACAGTTTGCATGCTGCTGAGTCAGTCAGTTTCAAGGAAATATAAGAAAATATTTCAGAATGTATAATGCTGACAGGCAGTGGCAGCTGTGACACCAGACATTAGGATAGGACACTTTTTTCAGCTAGAAAGTATTAATTAACCCTTGTCCTGCTGAATAAATTAAGATGCCACACCCACTTCTACTTTTCAGCCAGTCAGATTACTTGATCTGGATTGTTGCTATAAATTCACATACTCAATGGCAAAATCAGAAGCCAACCGATCTGGACCTACACTGTTTTCAAAGGCAGGGTATATACGGGTTCAGCAGGACAAGGGTTAAATAATGTTGTATTCATATTCTCCAAGCAAGAACAAAAAAAATAATGTTTAGGGTACTCAGTGGAATTGCCTTGTTGATTACATGTTAAAACTAGAAGTGATTGGGGACACTATTATTCAGAAGGTCTTATTTTTGCAAAATACCTGAGCCCGGTTGTTCAAAGCGTCGTTAGCTTAACAAGCTCGTTAAGGGTCATTTCGTTAACTATTTAGCGGATTCAATATACAATATTCCGATATTTTTTGCTGAAAAAATGTGAGTAGCTTTTGCACTGCAAAAGCTACTCACATTCTTTCAGCAAAAAATTTCAGCATATTTGCATATCACTCATTGTAAATTTTAACGAATCGTTAACTAACGACATCGTTAATTTTGAACAACTGGGCCCTGTATAAATGGTACTGTAAACCACCATGATTTTTGTTGTTTGGTAATTCTGGAAAAGTTTCAAATTTTTACATAATCCACATACCAGTGAGCATGAGGTCAGTATGACATACAGACAATTCAATCCTCTGTGGGAAAATCATCTTCTATTATAGTCATGGCACCAGATAAGATGGGGTATCCAGATAATATTTTTTCTTATTTCTCCACGAAAACAGGTTGTGGGTATCATTAGAAGCACTTTGGCGAGGCGCTTCTAATGAGTACCCACAACATAAGTTTTTGTGGAGAAATAAAAATTTTGATTTTTTTTTGGTTGAAAAAAATTCCTTATCTTTAGCTATGGTCCATTCTACATAGTTCACACTAAACATTGTTTAGGCAGCCTGACCATGGTCTTGCTAGTAGAGATATTGTGAAAAGCAAACACACACTTATTAGACTGTTCTGTTAGGAAGGGAAGACTGGCCCAAGTCTTTGCTGTTCACATATTGGAAACTTTTGGTTTTTCTATGGCAGTAAGAATTGATCATACCACAAGTTCCAGATAAAGCGTATAATCAGAAGTTAATTTTTGCTCCAAAACATAACTTATGGGTGCTCATTTGAATCACCTCTTTGAGGCAATTTAGATGAGTACCCACAAGATATGCTTTGTTGCAAAAATAACAAAAACTGTCCTGAATTATCGCCATGGTTATGATCTTACCTGGTGCTCTGCCATTGGCCTGTGATTATTCATCATTTTACTCACCTTATAATAGTATTGATCTGTGTTTATCAGACTTACAGATATATTGATCTATCAAAAAGATAAATTTTGATATTTTTTTTTATTTTCCTATGAAAATAGTTTGTGGCTACTTATAAGACTCATTTTCTTGAGATATTACTGGTAAGTAGCCACAGCATGAGCTTTTGTGGATAAATAAGAACAAATATTTTTATATTTAGTTACCCCTCTTATCTAGAATGTGACCATATTTCCACAATTTTCATATCTTCTCTTCATTAGTAGGGCTTGGGCATTGCATTGGGAAAGAGGTAATAAATGTTGTAGGGAAACAGTGAAGATCTAGAACAGATTGTGGATCTTTATTAGCAATGTCTGGATTAATCCTGGTCCTGCTGAACCCGGATATGCCCTACCTTTGCAAACAGTGTAGATCCAGATCAGTTGGCTTCTTCAGAAGCCACCTGATCTGGATCTGCAGTGTTTTTCATTAAGTATATGGATTTGTATCAAGAACCTGGAGCAAGTAATCTGATTGGCTGAAAATTAGAAATGGGCGTGGCATTTAATTTATTCAGCATGACAAGGGTTAACTATCCCATAGCTCCAGATAAGAAGGGTATCCAGAAAATTATTTTTCTTAGTTCTTCGTGGAAAAGTAGGTTGTGGGTACTCATTAGAAATGCCTCACCAAGGCGCTTCTGATGAGTACCCACAACTGCATTTTTCATGGAGAAATAAAAAAATAAGAAAAATATCCATACGTTTTGGTTGAAAAAAGTGTCTTAATTGGAGCTATGTATCCTATTATATCAGGATCTTTAGTGTTTTAAAGGTCTTTAAGTACCTTCTGCTGTGTGGAAGTTTGGAATTAAATTCTATGATATATATATGTATATATATATATATATCATTTGTGCTTATGTGACTCACAAAACCTGATTTCAAATGCAGCATCATTTTAGAATACAGGTATGTTTTATGCTTCAGTTTTCAAAAAGGAAGTTTTCTGATACTAAATGTCTTAAGCAGCATAAATTTGGCTATTGTTACTTTCATTTTCTCCAGATTTCTTTTGTTATTCACCATCTTTATGGACATATATATTTCAGGTTGTTGTGCAGAAATTGTGCAGTTCTCAGTAAAAATTGAACCACTTATGAGTCATGTAATTATGTATACCGTATTCTACCTAATTACCGCACATACCCCTATAAATGCACCATCAAGCAGTTCCTTAATTTTGAGATTACAGCCAATGTACTCCTTTCCAGATCTTTTTTTTTTTTTTTTTTAAGTGTACTCATGGTATAGGTAGGTACATATTTTACCACAAGTTTTCTGAGTGTTTTTAAAAACCACAGTGCAGTAATTCATACATGCCATATCTCACACTGTGAGATATGCCATTTCTCACACTGTGAGATAAAATCTCACAGAATTTGGCTCATCTGGAAGAAAATTCCCATAAAAATTCAAATCTCAAAGAATTTTCAGACCATTTTCAACAGATTTTATGAAGAAACAAACATTAATCACATACTGCTATCATTTTCACAAGCCTCTTACATAAAAAAAGACTTTAGACTATACTGGGGGAGCTCCAAGGTGATCTCACAGAATTTTGTTAAGATCTCCCTTAAAATTTTGCCTTATATCTCACAGATTTTAGTCCACAGCTTATGGCATGTATGAGTAATTAGGTCGAATACGGTAAGCTAATTTTTGTATAAGCTAATTTTCCGAGTACCTTCATTAAAACTTCATTAAAACCTAATGATAATGACATCATAAGCAGGCAGTGGTGTTATTCAGTGTTACGTGGAAATAGTTAATTAGTATACTAATACAAAAATAAACATAGAAAACAAATATTTATATACAGCACATAGTTTGTGCAAGTAACAACTCTGATCAGACCTTTGAGAACACTTGGAACAACCAGACAAGAATGTGTTGAAAAAGTGACATTCCCAGTGTACTCACTAACAACAGATACTTAGGAGACAATTTGTATGAAATATCAAAGTTTATTTTCTGGGAAAAATAAGAAACAGATTTCAAAATGTCATCTGGTGATATTTTTTCTCAGCATGATAAGCGTTAAAATGACATAGCCAGTGTAAAAAATTGGGCAAAAAAATTTTGGAAGCTTGAAGTCGTGTATGATGGCATTTGGCAATCTTTTACCCCTTAGAAGTGGGAGGGGTATATACTAGAGAGTGGGCATTTAATAGATAAATATGGTATAAATTTTCTTATTCCTTATGATCAAAATATCAACTTTAAGTTCAAGTGAAAGTGTCAATCTATATATTAACCCTTAAAGCGCCAATCACAACTAAAGCAGGCAACAGTTTTGATTTTTTTTTTTTATTATTATTTTCATATGAAAACAAGTCTTGATATTTCATGTGAATCGTCTGCCAAGCAGACGATTCACATGAAATATCAAGATGCTTTCTCTGAAAAATAAAAAAAATAAAAATTTTAGAATGTCGCCTGCTGCAAATTTTGCTTGGCACTTTAAGGGTGAAAACTTGTGTGTAGAAGGGGAATGACGAATAAACACTTCCTGCTTTTGGCTACCGTATTAACCCTAAATATTTAGATACTTTAACTTCTTACAATACTTCTTCTACAATTTGATCCTGTCCATTTTACTACTGCTGATATGTCAAAAAAATTGCTGGATGAGCGGCAAACAGTATAGGCACTGATCAGAGGCCACATTCTGCAGCATCTTATCTGGGTCTACACTGATTGCTCAGTGCAAATAATAAGGGTAACTATGGTAACACCCAATATGTTCTCAGACACAGGTGAAATGGCTCAGAATGCACTGTAGTACGTTGTATCAACAGGTAAAATGGACTTGTCCAAATACAATATAAGGATAAAAATGCTGGAGTTAACCCATTATAGTCTGCGGACCCCTAAAAGGGTAAATTGCTAACAGTGCAGACCCAGATCAGATGCCGTAGAACGTGGCCTCTGATCAGGGTCTCCACTGTTTGCAAAATGTTCCACCTTTTTTCTTTAGAAATATTTGAATCACATGGTCTGATATACCTAAAATCGAAATTGGACTTCTCCAGTATAGAATGTGGGGGATTTATGCAGTCTATAATGGGTTCAGGTGTCCAAAAAGTTATGGTTAATATGGTTTGCTAACAGGATCCATTTAAAGTTGCTGACCACTACAGTGTTATGATTCTTAGATTCTACACAGAGGGAAGAGTTTCAGTACAGTAACTGTTCAAATTCAAACCGTAAAGTCTTAGTTTCAAACAAGAAAAGCAGGCATATCTCTTTGAGGGAAGTGACCAATTTTGCAAAGTGAGGCAATTAAATTGCCTCCCTTTGCAAAATTGTGACTTTCCTTTCCTTCATTATTGAAGCTAAATGATGAATTTCAGTCTCATTATTATTTTCTGTTTGATTGTGTAGAATTTTCAACATATTTTATCTTTTTGCAGCCCAAAAATGAATGATGACCATATCATTTAACCCTTAAAGCGCCAGTCACAACTATTGTCGTTTGCTTTGTCATCTGCTTGTGATTTTAAGAGTCATTTTTGCAAACAGTGTGGACCCAGATCAGACTGCAGTCTGATCAGGGTCCACACTGTTTGCCTGTATGCAAAATTAGGTTTGAAAAGTCTGCAAGAATATTCAGCAGACGACATAAACAGACGACATTTTCAGATGCAGTTTTTCTTGGCGCTTTAAGGGTTAAAGATGTTTTTTTTTCATTTCAGATGACAGAAGGTCGGAAGAGTCAAATCATATTTCCAGATGATAGAGGATTAGATATACTCATACAGGTAGGAATGGTTGCTATATTTTAGACATTTCGTTTAACCCATTGAAGACTGGAAACCCCTAAACAGGTAACTGGCAAATGGTGCAGACCCAGATCAGATGCCACAGAATGAGGCATCTAATCAGGTCTTCACTGTTTGCAAATGTTCAACCATTTTTCTTTAGGAATATCTACATCATATAGCCTGACACCTAAAATTATTTAGAAACTGATCTCTTCCAATATATAGTGTGGGAGAGTTTATTCAGTCTTATATGGGTTAAAAAACACCCTTATCACAAAATAAACTTTTTGTGCAATTAGCTAAGACCCAGTAGCTACTCTTCCTTATATTTTCTCCCTTTCTCTGGGAGATGACAAAAAATGACCCACAAGTGTTGTCATTAACCCTTGTCCTGCTGAACCTGGGTTTACCTTGCCTTTGCAAACAGTGTGTAGGTCCAGATCAGTTGGCTTCTGAAGATCTGAATCTGCACTGTTTTTCATTAAATATGTGAATTTGTATCAACAACCTAAACCAAGTAATCTGATTGGCTGAAAATTAGAAGTGGGCATGGCATCTTTATTTATTCAGCATGACAAGGGTTAAACTAGAACTCAAAAGCATCTTTATTCTGGGCTGTTTGTCCAGACCTGGTCACTAGTACTCTCCCTTAACATTTACTGTCTGTAAGGCTGCTGGAGTTATTTCTCTTGCACATTCTTTTAATCTGGAGTGTGTGAGTGACTGATTGCCTCCCAAATTCATGACTGATCACCTCCCAACTTTCAGACTGAGAATAAAGTGTGCAAAGGCACACAGTAAATCTAGACTGGCTCCAGTCTCCAGTGACTAAATATGTTTTTGTATGATCCTATTTGATAATCCACTAAAATAAAACCAAAATAATATCATGACTATAAAGACTGGGATAGCCAAGATATTATTTTGGTAGATTATCAGACAGGATTATAAGAAAAAAAAAAATTAGTGACTGGATCCATGTCTTTATAAGCGAATATGTTGTTTGTACTTTTGTTGAGGCAATTCAAATGAGTACCTACAACATCTGCTTTGATAAAGAAAATCAGAAATAAAAACACATAAACATAACTAGAGCAAGTCGATGGCACGCCATCACATATCCCCGCGCCAGCACCATCGCATATCTCCGTGCACATCAAAATTCCAAATATGTTCCTTCAGTCCTCATCCATAGGGCTATTACCTGTGACACTTTCATGGTTCTAGCTCAGAAAGCCTAGAGTTGTGTGATAATCAAAAAAAGGACCCCAAATCCTACTTTTTGACCTCTAGTGACCCCCAGACATGCCCCCAGTGCAACATTTTTGCACCACTGTATTCTACTCTTATTACCTTCGATTTGATATGCAACATGACTATGTTGTATAAAATGGATTTTGGACCCTTCAGGGCCACACCCCCCTGGCCCTGCCCCCAGGGGTTACATCAGAATTCTGAATGTGTTCCTCCAGTCCTCATCCATAGGGCTATTACCTGTGACAGTTTCAAGGTTCTAGCTCAAAAGGCCTAAGAAGAGTTGTGAGACAATCAAAAAAAAAAAAAGGACCCAAAATCCTACTTTTTGACCTCTAGTGACCCCCAGACATGCCCCCCCCCCCCCCCCCCCCCCCCCCCCCGCGGCAAAATGTTTGCAACATTGTATTCTACTCTTCATTACCTTCGATTTGATATGCAACATGACTGTTTGTACAAAATGGATTTCCGACCCTTCGGGGCCACACCCTGCTGGCCCTGTCCCAAGGGGTTACATCAAAATTCCGAATGTGTTCCTCCAGTCCTCATCCTTAGAGCTATCCCCTGTGAAAGTTTCAAGATTCTAGCTTAAATGGTCTAGGAGCAATGGTGTGACATTACAGATGAACGTATGGACAGACGGATGGCCGGACGGACGGGGGTATCACAGTATCCCTGCTTTTTCTTCGAAAAGTGCGGGGATAATTAAATACACCCTCATTCAGTTCTCTGCTTATCTTTCTTGTTAGTGTGCCCTTATTAGGTAGATATTTTACTACACGTTTTACCAGTAATTTTAAAACAAAAACTTAAGTGCATGGGGCAGTAATGAGGTTGAATAAGGTATGTTAACGAGTTAAGTGTCTAAATACTTTGGGTAACTAAGGTACACATTTGGAGTTATACAGCCCTTATTGATTGAGGTGTAGAAATTGGAAGTTTAAAATGTCTTGTTTTCTTGTTTTTGTTTTCAGCCAAAACTCACCACATCAGAACTTTTAGACATAGTAGCATCTCACTTCAAACTCAAAGAGAAAGAATACTTTGGCATAGCATTCCAAGATGAAACGTAAGTAATATATTTCTGGTTCAGATGCTTACCTGTGGTATTTATACTGTAAAAAGTATTAGGTCAGATAGGCCTGAGCAAACAGTGTAGACCCAGATCAGATGGCACGATTGTGGCATCTGATCTGGGTTTACACTGTTTGTCACTTATCCAACAATTTATAGATGCAACAAGAGGTAAAGCTGATCTGGATCTACACTGTTTGCAAAGATGGGACATATCTGGGTTCAGCAGGACCAGGGTTAAGTCTGTCTGTCTGTCGGTGTGACACTAACCATTTCTATAGGTTTTATTAGATTTTCATAAAACTTCACAGAAAGAATCAGTAAGATGAGTAGCTGTGTGTGACATTGAAATATTTCAGTGCAGGGCTATCTGCTCTTGGCACTTCAGTCTGTCTGAAATTGTGATGCAAAATTTTTCAGTTTTTTTTTTTTTTTTTTTTTTTCAGTTAAATTTGCATACTTAATGGCAAACAGTGCAGATCCAGATCAGCTGGCTTCTGAAGAAGCCAGCTGATCTGAATCTACACTGTTTGCAAAGGCAGGACTTGTCCAGGTTTAGCAGGACTAGGGTTAGTCACTTCTGTTGATGGTGGTAGTTTTTATTGGAGCTGGAGAGAAAAGAAAAGAGAAAGTGTGCATGGTTGTAAGTTCTAAGTCTCCTTCATATGACTGCTAGTCTGGCCCCAGACCCTTTCTTTATTTTTCTTTTCTTTCTTTTTCTCCTTTTTTTTTTTTTTTTTTTTTTTGAAGGGACACAACACTTGTATAGCTTGTAGAATTTTTGTTTACTTCAGTCCCTTGGCTAGAAAGAAAGGTTTTTGTTCAGCTATAGATAACTTGAAGTTGGATTAAAGAGGATCATGATAAAAAAATAATGTAGAGAAAGAGAGAAATAGATATAAAACAAAAACGACTGGAGCCAGTCTATATGACTACATACATAACATTGCACTGAACTATTTTATCATCATCCCAAATTGACTGAAATCAAATGCTGTTGTGGGACATAAAGTACAAAAAATACGCCATTACTCAGATCCTCACAGGGAGGTAACTATTGCTTAGACTGAAAGATATGTCTGACCAGGTTTAGCCCCTTGTGCTGAGTTTTATGCTCTAACACTTTAATACCATGCTATGAGCAAATTCAGCAGACAACAAACTGATGATATTTTTCTTATTTTTCCTAGATAATAAGGTATGACACTTTATGCAAATTGTCTCTTAAAGAGACGTTTTGCATGAAGTGTCAAATCCTATTTTCTAGGAAAAATAAGGAAAAAGATTTTATAATTTTTTACCCAGCAAGCAAAGTGCTGTTGTTATATTGCTAATATTATATAACATGTTATGCCCAAAAATGATTAATATATGTTACACGAATTATCACTATGATTATTAGCTTTAACTAGCACTGATTAGCATGTGTGATGCAAAATACATGTAGAAAGGAGGCTAGTGCATAATTAGTCACTGAAGAAAGTCTGTTTCAGGCTGGGTTTTAAGTCTTAACACAGTTTACTAAATGGTTTCTTCAGACCTGTAGTCTGATTGTCTTCTCTGATTGTCATGGGACCTTTTTAGGTTTAAAAATAACTATTGTATGTATTTATTTTGAGTCACTAAATACATGACGAACAACACAGCATAGACATAATGCCTAAAACTGCAGTGTTTATGTGATGTCATCCCAAAAACAAAATAATATCCAATGTTGGTTCAAGATTCATGAGCTCAGAATAACAAAGTTAATTTGACAAGTGGTTCAAGATCTGTGAGCTCAAAATAACAAAGCTAATCATAGGTCTAGATAGGAGCGGTAAATATTTTTCTTATTTCTCCACGAAAACATATGTTGTGGGTACTCATTAGAAGCGCCTCACCGAGTACCCACAACATATGTTTTCGTGAGTACCCACAATATATGTTTTCATGGAGAAATAAGAAAAATGTCAATACTTTTGGACTGAAAAAAGCGCCTTAACTAGTGCTATGGCTAATGTGACAATTGGTTCAAGATGCATGGGCTCAGAATAAGAGGGCTTGTAACAGTCTGTTTAGGTCCATAAGCTCAGAATAACAATTTGAGATGGTCTGTTCATGGTCGCTGAGTCCTGAAACAACAGAGCTTGTGACAGTCAGTTCATGGTCCATGAGCTCAAAATAAGAGACCCACACGAGTGACCTTGAGGACAAGGTCATGGACTAAGAAAAATTGAAGTTCAAGATTTTGTTTTAAGTTTTTAGAGGCAAAGCGCGATTCAGGCAAGCTATGCCGTCCTGCAACAGCTCTTATAATTTATCTTGCCTGAACAACGTTTAGGAAGAGCTAGCTACGGTTCTGCGCCTTGCAGCCACAAATGTTAAAGTTTTGTGTTTAAATTTTTAGAACCTCATTATTTTCAAACCCTTTGATGGATTTTATTCATGGTTTGTTTGTTTGTGTTGAGGTTTTACGGCCCAGTCAACCCAATGGGATCATGTCGAGCGTAGTCAGTTTACCTAACCACACGTTTACTGGGCAGGCTTAGTCCTCTAGTGCACATTCTTCCGCCAGAAACTGACAACTGCCCTTCTTGAATCAGTGGAAGGGAGAGAATGACCATAGAAAATATTTCATGATCAATCTCCACGAAAGAATGTTGCTTTATTCATGGTTGGTATGACGATAGATATTGAGCCAAAATTTAACACATTATACCACTCCCACCCTCTACTTGACCTCAAGGTCAAGGTAATGGAGCCGGCCTCGGTGGCTCAGTTGGATGCTCGTCCGACTGGAGACCAGGAGGTCGCGGGTTCAACCCCCACCGAAGTTGGCAACATTTTTTCGTGGAGATTGATCATGAAATATTTTCTACGGTCACTCTCCCCCTTCCGCTGATTCAAGAGGGACAGTTGTCAGTTTCTGGCAAAAGAATGTGCATAATACTGGCTAACCACTTAGAGGATTAAGCCTGCCCAGTAAACGTGTAGTTAGGTAAACTGACCACGCTCGACATGACCCCACTGGGTTGACTGGGCCGTAAAACCTCAACACAAACAAACAAGGTAATGGACTTAGAATTTTCATGTTAAAGTTTTATGTCAAAGTTTTTACAATCTCATTATTTCCAAGCCCTTTGATGGATTTTGTTCATGATTAGTATGATGATAGATATTGTCCAAAATTGAAAGCAGTACCATCCCCATGCACTACTTGACCTTAAGGTCAAGGTCACAGACTTCAAATTTTCATGTTAAAGTTTTACATTGAAGCTTTTAGGACCTCATTATTTCCAAGCCCTTTGATGCATTTTGTCCATGTTTGGTATGATGATAGATATTGGTAGAAAAGAATTACACAGTACCATCCCCATACCCCTAGTTGACCTTGACCTCATTATTTCCAAACTCTTTGATAGATTTTGTTCATGTTTTGTAGAAATGTTACATGATGTCTTTTCTCTGGTATCTCTCTGAGGTCCATTGATTTCTTGCATCTTGTCACAACCTTAATCTTATGCATGGATGGAGAGAAGTCTGAAGTGCATTCAAGTAGTTTGGTCTGACAGTTATCAATTTGTCGGTGACAAGCTCTTAGGTTTTTTTTTGCTTCATCCCACAAGGGTATTTCAGTACTTTCCAGAAAGACAAACTGGACCCCTTCAAGCAAAAAAAAGTGCCTTTAACCTTTACCACTCTCTGGGCATTTTCACCAGAAGACAAATTGATGATATTTTTCTTATTTTTCCCAGAAAACAGGATTTGACATTTCATGCAAACTGTCTCCCCCAGGAGAGAATTTGCGGGAGACAATTTGCATGAAATATCAAATCCTGTTTTCTAGGAAAAATAAGAAAAATGTTTCAAAATGTCGTCTGCTGAAAATTTTACTCAGAGTGTTAAGTGTTAAGCATGTGCAAAATTTGCTGATTCACATCCCACTGTACATCATGTGACATGTGCAGTCTCATCCGGGCATTTGCTCTCCATTGAAACATTCTGTGAATAGCGAAGGCCTCGATCAGACTGCACATCTGCACAGTCTGATCTGGGCCTTTACCACCTGCATATGCCGGAAGACACATTTTTGCATGGCACGGCCCTTGCATTTCTCCTTTTATTGCTTAGCATGCTGGAGGAAAAAAAAATTGGTGGATGACATTTTGAAATTTTTTTCTTTTTTTTCTCAGAGAACAGGATTTGACATTGCATGCAAACCTATGGAGACAGTTTGCGTGAAATGCCAAACTCTTTTAACTTCGTAATACATTAACCTATAGATAATGTGCTATTCTATTCTGTTATTCACCCCCTCCACAGAAAAAAACGACCTTTCAGTCGTTATAAAGTCTTAATTCAGAAGGTCCCTTTAACAGTTACCTGTATGACGTAGTTCCTCCCGCTCAAATGATCACGTGTCAGTTTCTTTTCTGTGGACTTTGAATGTTCAAGGATTATTATTCTGTGTTAGAAAAAATGGATTAAAATTATTCTACACGGTTAAAATTTTTATATCCTTGACTTTCTCTGGTTCTATATTCACTCCTTCTACTATCTATGAAATTATTTTCGAAATATCGATCTTAGATTTCTTGTTTTCTCAATGTTAAATTTCTTCCTTTGTTTCCGCGTCAGTCGATGCATTTCGCCCGCGGCAACTGTGGCCATTTAAAAGCTAAATGGGATACACATTTATCATGTCTAACTTGTAATTCTTGCACACGTATCTCTCCGTGTTATATTTGTAGTTCCTGGACAGAAAAAGTTTGGAACCTAGCAGAAAGAAGACGCCTTCATGCTACTAGAAAATCAGTTATGACGCAGAAGAGAAAACAGAAGAAATCAAAGAAATCCAAGAAGTCCCAGTCAGACATGTCTGACAACGGGACAGTTGATGGGAGCACCGCCCCTCATAGCTTTACTGCTCGGGGCAGGACCCATCAAGGTGGCAGCCTGGCGGACTTAGAGTCTGACCGGGCACTAAGCCCACCAGTCACCAGTCACCAGTCACCAGTCACCAGTCAACCAGTCACCAGTCAACCAGTCACCAGTCATCCAGTCACCAGTCATCCAGTCACTGGGCAACTTATCTCCGTTCATCCAGTCGCCAGTCAACCAGTCACCAGTCAACCAGTCACCAGTCAACCAGTCACCAGTCAACCAGGCACCAGTCAACTAGGCTCCAGTCAACCAGGCATGGGTTTACAGTCATTCTCGTATGACCTACAAACACAAATTCCGCCTGGTTATATTCCTATAAATGTGCCTGTACAAAGCTACGCTCCGTCCATAAGTAGCCATATTTCACAGGGTAGTGTCCACAGACTATCCAATGTCTTTATTCCTGGTTACGAACGTTCTAATAGACTAGAACTTCCTAATCCAGCTTCTTCCTCTAGACAGATTATTCCACTCGAACCTGATTTTTCGCAGGTCTCAGATCCGAGTGTAATGATTGAGCCTCCAAATTCAAATGATTTATCTATCTCCAGACCTTCAAGGAAGGATCAGTCTAAAAGAGAGCATAAATCTAAAAAGAGAAGAAGACATCGATCGTCCTCTTCTTCTATCTCTACTTCCAGATCAGACTCTTTGAGTTCTTCTCGGCGAAAGAAAAATTCAAAGAGATCTAAGCACTCTCATAAAAAGAGAAGAAGACGATCGATGACGCCTTCTTCTTCATCAAATTCCTCCCAATCTCAACTTGACATTGGTAGATATACAAGGGCTCATAAATCTCCCCAGGTTGTTCAAACGCCAACTCCAATACAACCTGAGGAGACTAATTTTAGTCAAATCACAAATCAACCTATTAATTACGATCAGATTCAGCCGAATCTCACTCAACAGAATAAGGAGTCAGATTCGGAAACTGAATCCGAAGTCTGGTCATTTGATCGTGCGATTAACGAGGTCTTCCGGCTTCTTCCTCCTGAGTTATGCCCCAAAACTCAGCAGGATCAAGCTCCATTAAAACCTCTCTCTGGGATCGAACAATTAATGGAGTCTCGTTCCACTCCATTACTTGTCCTCCCACAATCCAAATTAGTACAAAATACAACAAAATATATTCAAAATAGACTAGAGTCGGACAAATGTTCAAGAGATTGGATTTGTCCGCAAAGCTTGGTTTCGGCTCTTGCTCCGACTAAATTCTACAAGAGCCAAAACCAATATTTGCCAACTGATAATATCCCTCAATTAGAAGCGGATGCGTCGCTCCTAGACATTTCTAATAAAGGAAGAGCTTCTATTCCGCTCAAGAATCTAGAAGCATGGGAAAGGAAGGCTAGAAAACTAGTCGCTATTAATTCTCATGCTGATCTATTTTCTTCAGCTGCCTTCCTTTCATTACAACAGGAATCGATGTCGGTTGCGGCCCTTTCCAGACTTCTGGAGGCCGTAGCCAAATCGATTAAACATGCTACTGCCATGTCTACACTTTTAACTACTGAATTATTCCAAGCTAGGAGGGACGCAGCCCTAGCTTCGTCTAAACTACTACTCGACAATTCCACATACGAGTTAAGGAACGCTCCTATTAACTCAAAATCCTTATTTGACGGCAGGATAAAAGAAATAGCTAAATCAAACTTCGAAGCTCAACAGCAAAGGTTTCTAGCTTCTACATCCATTCAGTCACAATCTCATTCTTATAAGCCTCCTTCGCAGAGCAGAGCTTTCAAGATACCTAAATATCCTGCTAAACAAACAACATCCAGACCTAAACCTACGCAGTCGTATAGGTCCAAAAATATTCCTCAAAGCTCATCTTCTCACATTAAGAAAGATAATATCAAGAGGACTGGTAACATCCGTCAGTTCCCCTCCTCTAAACCTGCCTCTTCCTCCGCAAGATTATGAAGGCCCGCCCTTTCCACTGCCTGCTCTTCCGCTCGCGGACATTCCAGTGGGAGGACGATTGGCCCATTTTGCGGAAAAATGGGAGGAAATAACAGACAACAAATGGGTCCTCTCTATCGTACGAAACGGATTCAGGATACCATTCATCAAAATTCCTCCTTTGTCATCTGTTCCGATCAGAATGAGTCAATCCTCCTCCCCGTTTCTCAGAGAAGAGATCGAAAATCTTCTCAACAAACGGGCAGTGGAAAGGGTACAGAATCCGGAAACTCCCGGCTTTTATTCCCGGATATTCCTTGTGCCAAAAAAGAACGGAAAGTTTCGTTTAATATTAGACCTGTCTTTATTAAACCGTTACATAGAGAAACAAGCATTCAAAATGGAGACAGTCAAATCGGTAAGACAAGCGATGAGACTCAACGATTGGGCTGTCTCCATAGATTTAACAGATGCATATCTACATGTGCCGATACATCGTCAATCCAGGAAGTATCTTCGTTTCGTACACGAAGATCAAGTATATCACTTTTCGGCCCTACCGTTCGGAATGTCCCTAAGTCCGTTAATTTTCTCGAAACTGATGGACGTTATCGCAGCTTTTCTACGCCAACGTGCCATATCAGTTTTTCCATACCTAGACGATTGGCTGATAAAAAATCTGATTCACAACCGTCTGATTACTCAGACAAAGATTTGCATTCAAACTATTCAAAGCCTAGGTTTTCTGCCAAATCTCAAGAAGTCAGACCTCTTTCCTGCTCAGAAATTCACCTTCATAGGTATGGAATTTCTGACGCAACAAAATTTAGTCAGGGTTCCAGCGGATCGTGTACAGAACCTAATTCTAACAATCAAGAAAATAATGTCAGCAAAACATGTATCGGCACGAACTTTCCTTTCTCTTTTGGGCAAACTCAGTGCTGCAGCAGACCTTGTTCTCCTGGGCAGACTGCACTTACGTCCTCTTCAGATGTGCCTGCTGTCAGTCTGGAAACCTCATATTCTTCCTCTCGATCACCCGATCTCGATAAACGGCATGATTCGATCTCACTTACAATGGTGGATAAACCCCATTCGATTCGAGACAGGGACTTCAATCCATCCTCCAGACCCCAAATTCTTCCTTTATACGGATGCCAGTCATTACGGATGGGGAGCTCATTTAGAGCCGACAACACTGTCCTTTCATGGTCGCTGGACAGAAAACCAATCCCAGCTCCATATCAATATGTTAGAAATGATGGCCATACGATTAGCACTGAAACAAGCCAAAACATTTATTCACCATTCTTGCATCATGATATCCACAGACAACACAACGGTGGTCTCATATATCAACAAACAGGGTGGCACTCATTCCCCCAATCTTTGCGTAGAAGTTTGGAAAATACTCAATTGGTGCCTGGAACAAGACATAGTTATCAGAGTACGTCACATCCCAGGCAAATTCAACATTCTTGCAGACCGCCTCTCAAGACTAGACAAACCTATCAAGACAGAATGGGCTCTGGATCAAACAGTTGCGAATTCAGTATTCCAGATGCTCAACTTCCCAAACGTGGATCTGTTTGCGACAAGATTCAACCACAGACTCCCATTATATGTCTCTCCAGTACAAGACTACAAAGCACTAGCGATAGATGCCCTGTCCATGGACTGGAATCATCTTCATGCATATGCTTTTCCTCCTTTTATTCTGATACCTGCTGTTCTAGAGAAAATCCGACAACATCAGTGCAGAATAGTTCTCATAGCTCCATTCTGGCCACAGCAACAGTGGTTCTCAGAACTTCTTCTTCTATTAGTGTCAGCTCCGATTCGTCTGCCACTAATTCCAAGACTACTGACTCAATCCAAAGGAAGATTTGTACATCAAAACCTCCCAATTCTCGACCTTCACGCTTGGGAGTTATCAAACAATCAATCAGAGATAAGAAATTTTCACAAAACGTTGCAGATTTTGTCTCCAGATCAAGAAGAGCATCTACACAAAAAGTCTACGATGCAAAATGGACCATCTTCTCTAATTGGTGTCATACAAAAAAGGTTAATCCGATCTCGGCCCCTATTACAGTTATAGCCGATTTCTTAATCTTTCTTTTTTCGGAAAAGAAATGTCAGATTAGTACTATTAAAGGTTATAGATCTATGATCTCTAACACTTTAAAATTCAAAACTGGTAATAGAATCGGATCTAATCCAGTTTTATCTGAACTTATCAGATCTTTTGAACTTCAACGACCAGTACAAAGATCTCTTACACCTAAATGGGACTTATCATGGGTTTTAGTATGTCTACAAAAACCACCTTTTGAACCTCTTGATAAGGCTTCTAAATTTCACGCTACTATTAAGACAGCCTTTCTCTTAGCTCTTGCCACTGCTAAAAGGTGTAGTGAAATACATGCTCTAGCTATGGATTCACAACATTTAAGATTTAATCAATCTGATGGTTCAGTTTCCTTGATTCTTAAATCTGGTTTTTTAGCAAAAAACCAGCTTCCTTCTGTTAAACCAGATCCTATTGTTGTTCCTAGTCTTGCTCGAATATGTAAATGGGAACATACTGACAGACTTCTTTGCCCCGTTAGGGCTCTGAAATTCTATCTCAAAATGACTAGCTCTTATCGCCAAAATAGAACTAGACTTTTTCTTCCTATTAAAGGCAATAAGGATATCTCTAAAGATACTATCTCGAGATGGATATCTTACACTGTTAAACTTGCCTATAGGAAACTCACTAAACGAGATATCTCTTTCCTTAAAATCAAAGCTCATGAAGTTAGAGCTCTTTCCTCTTCTTGGGCTTTCTTCGACAAAGTTCCTCTCAATGATATACTTCAAGCAGCGGTTTGGAATAGTTCATCAACTTTTGCCAAATTCTATCTCAGAGACATGTCTCAACAAGCACAGAATCTCCAAAGTTTGGGCCCCATTGTAGTGGCCCAAAAAGTGGTGGGGGGCCAACAGCAATCAGCTATGGATGTGTAGACAACGTCAACAGCCCCCCTAGACCTGATGCTATACTAGAGAGGTACTAATTATATCTTTATTATATATATATGTTAACCCTGGATTACTTTATCCTTGGTTAAAGGATCTTATTATTGCCTTAAGCACTAATTATGTCCTCATTATATATATATAAAAAATAAATCCTTTTATTAAGCCTTAATTCAGAAGTTGGGACTAACTTATTAGGAGAAATCCTCCCTCCTATTCTACAAATTCTAGCACATTATCTATAGGTTAATGTATTACGAAGTTAAAATGAAGTTTTTTTTAAAAGTAAAACATATTTTAACGAGTAATACTTAACCTATAGATAAGTATTTATGGTCCCACCTCCCTTCCCTCGCTCCTTTCTCCTAATTGTGTATTGTTTTACACATAAAAGAAACTGACACGTGATCATTTGAGCGGGAGGAACTACGTCATACAGGTAACTGTTAAAGGGACCTTCTGAATTAAGACTTTATAACGACTGAAAGGTCGTTTTTTTCTGTGGAGGGGGTGAATAACAGAATAGAATAGCACATTATCTATAGGTTAAGTATTACTCGTTAAAATATGTTTTACTTTTAAAAAAAACTTCATGTTTTCTATGAAAAACAAACAAACAAAAAAAAAATATTGTTTTGTTGTCTGCTGAATTTGCTTAGAGAGAGCTAAAGGTTAGAAACAGTTTTGTATTGATTGAAATGCAGATTCTCCGAGAGCCTTTACAGGTTCCATACAATAATCAAAGTTCTGGATGAATTAATTTTGGTGACAAAAATATAAATAGTTTTCTTACGTTTCCATGCAAGCATGTTGTCGGTACTTGTTAGCATAGCCTCACAGAGGAGACAATGGAGACTTTCATGAAGAGTGAGGAATTAGGAAGCATATATATTTGGAAACCACTTATCTGGACGGATGGTAATAATGTGCCTGTAAAGGACCGCCAGCTGATGTTGAAAAGAACATAGCGGAGTTGATTGAATAGAAAATGTATCATACTGATTAAATGGGACTTGTGTATTTTAGCATAAGCAAAAGAGTAAAAGCTAAGATCAGCATGCACAGTATCCTAATTTGATCTGGACTTAATGGAAATCAGGGCCCGGTTGTTCAAAGCGTCGTTAGCTTAACGAGCTCGTTAAGGGTCATTTCGTTAACTGTTTTAGCAGATTCAATACACAATATTCTGATATTTTTTGCTGAAAAAATGTGAGTAGCTTTTGCACTGCAAAAGCTACTCACATTTTTCAGCAAAAAATTTTAGCATATTTGGATATCACTTGATTAAAATTTTAACGAATCGTTAACTAACGACATCGTTAGTTTTGAACAACTGGGCCCTGGAATAAAAGGAATGATATTAACCATGTGGAGCTATTATTATATTTTGATGATTCTTCAAAGCTTAGCATGCTGGGTAAAATTTCAGCAGTTGACAATGAAGTATTTTTCTTTTTTATTTCTTTTTTTTTTTTTTTACAAAAAAGTAGGCTTTGACATTTCAAGCAATTTGCTTGAAATGTCAAAGCTTATTTTCTGTGAAAAAACAAAACAAAAAATATCACTAATTTTTTGTCATCTGCTGAAGAGTATAGCGAAAGACTGCATGGATTGTGTGTTGTATGTATAAGCTGGCTTTTTTCTTGATCGGCCAGGAAGATTTTAGTTAGATCCATGTCTGAGAAACTGATTGAAATCATATTGGACTTTATATCTAATCCAAATAAACTCTATTAATTAGATTCCCAAGTGTGAGATCTAGCATTGGATGAAATAAGCTTTCAGGAACTTTAACACTATCTGGTAATTCTTTTCTCCTTTTTCCATTTACAAAATGAGATGTTTCAAGCAAATCAGTACTTTATTGAATAAGCAATCGAGATACGCGCAAATTAGTTCTGCTCAGTATTGTGTAAGAAGCAGTCACATGGCCATGTGGTTAGTGCTGGTGGTTTCGAATCACAGTCTAGGATTTGAATCCTTCTGGACATAGAATTCAATTTATGACTGTACCACTCTTTCATTCATTGTCCCATTATATCTGAAATACTAACACAAATTTGTTGATTCATGGCCAGGCTCCAGTGGCTTGTCTTACAGCAGATCTGGGGATCGCAAGTTCAAACCCCAGCTCAGCAACGTACTCGTAACTTTCATAGAGGTTGATCATGAAATAATTCCTATCCCGTTGTGCTGATTCAAGAAAGCAGTTGTCGGTTTCTGATGAATGTTGTGCATAAGTATTGGTTAACAGCTGAGAGAACTAAGCCTGCCTAGGAAAAGTATGAGTAGATTTACCAGCATGACACTCATCATGACCTTAACAGTGTTGACTGGGCTGTAAAAATCCAAATCAAACAAACAAACAAATCATCCATTCTTACATTCATGTTGTATAGGCTGGTTTAGGACTGTTTTTAAGCAACTGAGAGAAGTGAGATAGCTTACCATCCCAACTGGAGGCTTACCGTATTCAGCCTAATTACTGCACATGCTCTTATAAGTGCACAGTAAAGCAGTTAAGTAGCCTTTAGATTACAGTACGTTTATCTACTTTTGTATACAAACATATATTGTGGTAACTCATTTGAATTTCCTCGACAAGTCGAGGCCATTCAAACAAGTACCCACAACATATGTTTTGATAAAGAAAATCAGAAAATAATATTGCAAAAGCATCATTTAATATGCTCCTCATTAAGTCCTCTGCTGAGCTTTCTTTAAAGAGTGCCCTTATTAGGTTGATATTTTACTGCAAGTTTGTTCAGTATTTTGAAAAATCTAAGCGCACAGTGCAGTAATTAGGTCAAATACTGTGTGTTAATGCCCTGTTTATGCAGCAGTCATCAATTTTAACCATGGATGCCCCCCTTTGGTGAATAGTGAGGACTGACTTTTCTTTCAGCTTAGTAGTATTACTTCCATTTTTACTCTGTCTTACTTTTTTCCTTTTCGGTACCTTTCTACTCTCAGCTGGCTCTTCTGTTCCATTTCTGTCTTTCTCTGGAATACAAACAGAATCACCGAGCATGAAATTTGACATGCTAATAAATCCCAAATTACCAACAATTGCAAATTCTAAACGTAGCTGAGTATGAAATTTTCTCTGCTAATAAATATGAAAATGCCAACTATTGTTGCCATTTTTATATTTATTAGCAAAGAAAATTTCATGCTCAGCTGAGTTGAGCATGAAAAAGTTTTATAACCTTGGGGCCAGATTGGGATATGCACAGTTTGTTATTCTTCCTGAACTACGTAGAACATCATCAGAAGCCCATGCCCAGCAGACCAGCTGCCTGGTGCTCTGCATCAGGGCTGCCAGTAGCGTAAGGCAAGTGATTCATTTTACTGGCAAGTGCTGTAACATCTTCCTATAATTTTTATACCCCGCCACACAATAGTGGTGGGATATTATGGTTTCACGTTGGACATCCGCGTGTCCGTCCGTCCATCCGTCATATGTCCGTCCGTCCATTTGTTTTTTGTTTCCGTATGATAACTTGAGTAAACGTCAATGGATTTTCACCAAACTTGGTATGTGCATTGATATTGTCGATATCTGGTTTTGGATTGCTAATGGCCAAATTTCGTCAAATTTTTAGGGAGTTATCTGCCCGAGACATGCCCATATTTTCGTTTCCAGACAATAACTTGAGTAAATAAGGGATTTTAACCAAACTTGCTATATGCACTGACATTAAGGAGATCTGGTTCGGGATTGCCAATGGGCAAATTTTGTCTGATTTTTACGGAATTATCTGCCCAAGACACGCCCTTATTTTTATATCCGGATGATAACTTGAATAAATAACAAGAGATTTTAACCAAACTTGCTATATGCATTGACATTAAGGAGATCTGATTTGGAATTGCTAATGGGCAAATTTCGTCAAATTTTATGGAGTTATCTGCCCGAGGCACGCCCATATTTTCGTTTCTGGACGATAACTTGAGTAAATAACAAGGGATTTTAACCAAACTTCAAGCTATATGCATTGATATTATCAAGATCTGCTTTAGGATTGTTACTTTCCATTGATATTATCAAGATCTGGTTTAGGATTGTTATCTTTTTTTCATGAGACTTAATTTTCATCTAAGCGAGACTCAGTAAAATAAATTACAGTTTTCATGGAACATACTTTGCTGGATAGTTTTACATCAGGGCTCACTGGTCTAGGACTCTGTGAGTCCCTAGGACTCGAAGGCACAAACTTGTATAATAGTCTCTGAAAACAGAGGGTTTGAGTTCATCATTCAACCAGGTCAGGTAAAAGTCCCACAAATTTGATGGCAATGTCTCCATTGAAATATTGTTGACTTGGAAATTAGACCTTAACCCATGTCACCAGATATAGCGAAATTTTAGAAAAATTATTGTAAAGAGTTACATTGTCTGAATATTTAGGGTGTATATGGTGTGTATATCACACATTAATCTTTATTCCAGTCTCTTTCAAGCTGATTATATACCTCCAGCTAAAGTATATTATTCAGTCGAAAAGTATCAATATTTTTCTTATCTCTCTTTGAAAACATATGTTGTGGTACTCATTAGAAGCGCCTCACTGAGGCACTTCTAATGAGTACCCACAACATATGTTTTCACTGAGAGATAAGAAAGTTATTAAATGGATTATCCCTCTTAATTGGAGCTGTGAAGTTCTTCTAGGGGCTTGAATTTCAAGAGGCATAGCATGCATGATCCATAACTTTTGCATCTGCAGATATTGATTATGCATTCCCCTTTGCTGATGTGTTTTAAAGGGAAATTGTACTTCTAATTCAGAAACAGCTGTTTATCTTAGCTGGCTAATGATAAAATTTGCAGCCAACAAATCTCTCTGGTTGAAACTAAGGGACATAACTGATTAGAATATTTTAAGTTATATATTAGATTGTTCACCTTGAAAAGACAAATATAGAGAAAAAAAGAGTCTGGAGACAGACTAGGAATTTTATATGCAGTTTTCAACATTTGTCTCAGGAGATTTAGTTCTATCATTCTAAAGATGTCTTTGTAGATATTCTTTATGGTAGATGTCATATAGGTAGAAACCCCAGACCATGGTGAAATAGGGCTTGTTATTTCACATGGATTAATTGACATGAAATTTCAAAGCCTGTGTCCAGAGAAAAAAATATTTTTTATAATGCCATCCATTAGTGTTTCAATTTCGCATATTGATCAGCTGTGACAGAAGAGTGTTTGTCAAGTTTGCCAATGGCTGGCCATCACAGTTCCCAACAATTTCTTGACTTTGACCTCAGAGTCCCCAACCCTGCCACCCTGGGCCTTTGGGGTCAGGATAAAAACATTATGCACATGACTGTAGCTTATGTGAAAATTAAACATGAAGTTATAAAAAAAAGCCAGCTTGAAGTGATTGTAAAGTGATTGAACAAATAACAGCATGCAGGGAGATGTTTTACAGCTGCAACACAGCACAAACACTACAGCTATAGTATGCAATTATTTCTTATTACTTCACAAAAACATAATGTTGTAGTACTCACCCTTAAAGCGCCAGTCTCAACTATTGTCGTCTGCTTTGTCTTCTGCCTGTTACTTTGAAAATCATTTCTGCAAACAGTGTGGACCCAGGTCAGACTGCTCCTTTAGGAGCAGTCTGATCTGGGTCCACACTGTTTGCCTGTATGCAAAAATAGGTTTGAAAAGTTTGCAAGAATATTCAGCAGACGACATAAACAGACGACATTTTCAGATGCAGGTTTTCTTGGCGCTTTAAGGGTTAACCCATTGTAGACTGAATGAACACTCCCACACTATACATTTGAAGATTCTAATTTTGATTTTAGGTATGTCAGGCTATGTGATTTAGATATTCCAAGAGAAAAAATGGTTGCACTATTTGCAAACAGTGGAGACTCTGATCAGATGCTGCATTCTTTTGCATCTGATCTGTGTTTCCACTGTTTGCCATTCATCCCTTTAGGGGTCTCCAGACACAGCATATGTTTTCATGGAGAAATAAGAAAATATTTCATGTTGAATAAATTAAGATGCCACGCCCATTTCTAATTGTCAGCCAGTCACATTACTTAATCCAAATTATTGATACAAATTCACACACTGAATGGCAAACAGTGCAGATCCAGATCAGTTTGCTTCTTTAGAAGCAAACTGATCTGGATCTACACTGTATACAAAGGCAGGGTATATCTGGGTTCAGCAGGACAAGGGTTAAGTTTGTCCTTTACTGATTGTAAAAGATAGCATAAAGAACAAAAGATGTATGGAGGTGAACCCTGCCACGGACCCCAGGTGTTGGGGTAAAAAATAACAGGGTACTTCCTTTGAATACCCTGGGCATGAAAAAAAGCAACATTTGATGGGCCATTTTTCCTGGGCCTCTTACTACATGCAGCTTGATAATATGTCAAGACTCTGTATCAGAACAATAATTTCCTATCATTTCATCTTTTCAGTTACAGATTGTTTATTTTGACCTTTAAACTACCTGTGAAATATTTCTAACTGCCATTATAGAAGGTTCTCATAGCTTGAGATAAGATGTATCCAGATAAATATTTTTCTTGTTTTTTCCACAAAAAAGCATATATGGTGGGTAATTATTTGAAGAACCTTGCAAAAGCCCCTACCCTCAACATGTTTTCAGGGAGAAACAAGAAAAATATTAATACTTTTGGTTGAGAAAAGCACCATATCTGGAGCTTTGGTTATCTACATTAACCCTGAGCATGCCAATATCAAAATTGACAGAAAACATGTAAGTGAACATTTCAGACAAAATGTGTCTGACATTTCAATTTATAATTATCTACCTTAGAAGATGACCTGTATGAAATGTAAATAAATTATATTTTCTGGCAAAAAATGTTGTTAGTTGATATTTTTGTCCACCATGCAGAAAGTTAATGTTCACCATGCTGGGTAATAATTTTAGCAGATAGTATTTTGAAATATTTTTCTTATTTTTCCCAGAAAATAGGCTTTTTTCAAAGCCTATTTTCTGGAAGAAAGAAGAAAAATATTTCCAAATGTCACCTGCTGAAAATTTTATCAAGCATGCCTAAGTGTTAATTTACTGATATTCCTACAGGTAGAATTAATTGGATTCTGTTACTTGTTTTGACTCCTATAAATACACACCTGAGAGGAAATAAAGTCAAAGATCATATCTCTTCTGTAATAGAGGTGTGAATCAGAAATAGGCTGAGAAAAATGAACCATAAGGAACCAAAGCAGCATGTTTTCAATGGGAATTCATTTCTGGAATCCCAGACACTTGCTAAAGCAGACAACATTCTATTTTTTTTTTCATTTTATTTATTTATTTTTTTTTTCAGAGAAATTAAGACTTGATATTTCATGTGAATCAACTGTTAGTCAATGAAATATCAAGCCTTACCATAATAACCTAAATATTGGGACAGATAGGCCTTTGCAAATGGTGTAAACCCAGATCATATGCTGCAGACTGTGGCATCTGATCAGGTCTACACTGTTTGCCATACATACAGCAATAATTTTTACACGAAAAGGTAGTAGAATGGACTATTTCAAATTTAAGACAAGTATGGTAACCAGATAAGAAGTTCCAATACTTAGGGTAAATAAGGTACACCACAACCTCTGTATAACACTATTGTTGGGGTCCATACCATAAACCGTGTTAGTTAAACAACCATGTTATATCCAAACAAAAATGTATAGATTATATTGAAAAATGACCATTTATGGTCATTTTTCAATATAATCTATACATTTTTGGGATCCATCTTTGAACCATGCTATATACAAAACCGTGTTATAACAAACCGTGTTATAAAGAGGTCGTGGTGTATAAAGATAAGTATTAGAATGCTATATGCAACAACTTTGAATGGCAGTTTAGGGTTTCTCCTTACCATTCTCATAAAATTTGAACAGTCTCATTTGACACCTTGATGAAGTGTCTAAAAGGTGCTTCCAGTGCAGACCCAAATGAAGTTCAGTGTTTTGCTCCAAGTCCATAGATCTAGATAAGAGCGAGTACCAGGTAAAGAGTTTTCTTATTACTTGACGAAAACATATGTTGTGGGTACTCATTAGAAGCACCTCGCTGAGGCGCTTCTAATGAGTACCCACAACATATGTTTTCGTCGAGAAATAAGAAAAATATAGATACTTTTTGGTGGAAAAAGCGCCTTATCAAGAGCTATGAAGTCTAACAGTTTGTCTGCGTACTCAGGGAAAATGTGAGATGCAAGAAGCAGGCTCAGTATAAAAAGATATAAACACCTGCCAAAGCACCTGCAATGATGTGGGAAGTTCACTGACATCACTTAAAGACTTAAAACATATGGAAGTCTAATCCAGTATTACCTTAGCAGTTTAGGAGCTTATGGGCTACTGATATGGATTAACCTAAAATCCCTAACTGTAGCAATTTAGATTAATTTGTTGGTCCCTCACTCATGTTTACTTGAATCCAATAATACCTTCTTTGTTTCACTAATGACATCAGAGAGATGGCATAGCTTCATGGTTAGAGCATTTAACTGCAGTGCTGAAGATTGCAGGTTTGAACCCATCCCAGACACGAGGTTATAAAACTTTTTGCATGCTCAGCTCAGCTAAGCATGCAACAAATCTCAAATTACTAACACAAGGGGGAGAACCTACATCATAGAAAACAGTGAAAAATACTATAGATTTTTGTGAAAAGGACCTGTTCAAATCAATTACACTCAAACCTGTGTTAGTGGTCACCTCTGTTAAGCAGCCAACCTGTATTAAGCAGCCAGAGGAAAGTTGCCCCAAAATTCATAGACTTATATATTTGAACTGTACTAAGCAGCCACCTGCCTTCAGCAGCCACATTTTAAGCTTCCCATGGGTGGCTGCTTAAGACAGGTTTGACTGTAGTCATGTTTATTATTTTTTTCGTTGTTTTGATGATAAACAGAATAAGCTCAGAGTATGTACTGAGGATGAATGTACTTATATTTGCAGATTTTATGTACTAATGTATTGTCATTTGTTGAGAACACTCAAGCACAATATTTTGATAACCTTGTAAGAAAATTGTATGCGAGTGTTCGCAACAATGACAATATGGTTATGCATCAAGTTTGCCAATATAAATGCTTTGTTTCTTGCTATACTCTCTGAGCCTATTCTGGTTTTTGTCAGAATAACGAAATGAAAATTGACAGCAACTTATCGATTTGAAAGGGTGCTTTTCATAGTACCCAAGGAACTGTTTTTACTGTATTTACCTTAAATATTTGGGCGCTTTAACTCCTTACCATACTTATTCTATCATATGAATTACTTTAGTCCATTTTACTTCCTGTTGATGTGTCCAAAACACTGCTGGGTGAGTGACAAACAGTGTAGAGCCTGACAGAGCTGGCCTTGGTGGTTTCTTTGGATGCATGTCCGACTGGTGGTCAGGAGGTCGGGGGTTTGTTCCCCGCCGGGTCGGCAACATTCTGTAGTTGAGATTGATCATGAAATATTTTCTGTGGTCATTCTCTCCCTTCCGCTGATTCAAGAAGGGCAGTTGTCAGCTTCTGCCAAAAGAATGTACACAATATTGGTTAACCACGTAGAGGACTAAGCCTGTCCTGTAAAAGTATGGTTAGGTACTGACCATGCTCGATATGATCCAATTATGGGGGTGGTTGGGTGGTGCGAAGGTGTCATATATCTTATGTCACCGGGGCATCCAACGGATATTGGCTTACAGTTGGGCAAGGCCTGCTATCCTTGTAGCAGTTAAGAGTAGAGAGGGAATTCCTGTTCCTCTTTCTTCCCTGTCCCTCCCTTTCATCTCTTCTACTATCTCTTCTATATCTTTTCTCCCTTTCTTTGGGAGACGGCACAAAATGACCCACAAGGGTTGAAGTGTTGTTAAACCCCAACACAATCAGTGACCCAGTTGGATTGACTGGGCCATAAAACCTCAACACAAGAGTAGAACCTGATCAGATAGCACATCCTGTGGACAGCGAAGGCCATTACAAGACTATGGATGTGCAAAATGATCCAATTCTGGAAATTTTGCACATGCTTGAACACACATTTTCCATTCTTGAGGGTCTGATAAAACAAGTTTCCCTGTAGTATTTATCTTTTTCTTTTATTTCAGTGGTCACTACAACTGGCTCCAGCTTGAAAAGAAAGTGTTGGAGCATGAGCTGCCTCGCAAACAGGGCACCAACTTAGTTCTCTTCTTCCTAGTCAGGTAAGGCCATGTCAGTTATCAATGATTTTAGGCTATAATAGGCAACAAAATCAGATCTCTTCTTTGTAGGTAGGTCAGGGTACAGAGATTGTAAGCCATATACATGTTAATATAAATCTCTCCTTTGTAGGCAGGTAAGGTCATAGGGATTGTAAGCTATATAATTATTGTTGAGAGGACACAAACCAGATCTCTTCTTTGTAGGCAGATAAGGTCGTAGAGATTGTGAGCTGTATACATGTAAATACTAATGAGAGAGCAACAAACTAAATCTCTTCTTTGTAGGCAGTTTAGGTAGGTCACAGAGATTGTAAACTGTGTACATGTAAATATTAATCTCTTCTTTGTAGGCAGGTAATGTCACAGAGATTGGAATCTGTATACAGGTAAATACTAATGAGAGGGCAACAAACCAGATCTCTTCTTTGTAGGCAGGTAAGGTCACAGAGGTTGTAATCTGTATACATGTAAATACTAATGAGAAGGCAACAAACCTGATCTCTTCTTTGAAGGCAGGTAAGGTCAAAGAGTTTGGATGCTGTATATATGTAAATACTAATGAGAGGACAACAAACCAGATCTCTTCATTGTAGGTAGGTAAGGTAAAAGAGATTGTAATCTGTATACATGTAAATACTAATGAGAGGACAGCAAACCAAATCTCTTCTTTGAAGGCAGGTAAGGTAACAGAGATTGGAAGCTGTATACATGTAAATACTAAGGAGTGAGCAACAAACTAGATCTCTTCTTTGTAGGCAAGTTAGGTAGGTCACAGAGATGGTAAACTGTGTACATGTAAATGTTAATTACTTCCTTGTAGGCAGGTAAGGTCACAGAGATTGTAAGATGTAGGCATGTAAATATTAGTGAGAGGACAACAAAACAGATCTCTTCATTGTCGGAAGGTAAGGTGTAAATACTAATGAGAGGACAACAAACCAAATCTCTTCTTTGTAGGCAGTTAAGGTCACAGAGATTGGAAGCTGTAAACATGTAAATACTAATGAGAGGGCAACAAACCAGAGCTTTCATTGTAAGCAGGTAAGGTCACAGAGGTTGTGATCTGTATACATGTAAATACTAATGGGAGGGCAACAAATCAGGTCTCTTCTATGTTGGGAGGTAAGGTCACAGAGATTGTAAGCTGAATACATGGAAATCCTAATGAGAGGACAACAAACCAGATCTCGTCTTTGTAGGCAGGTAAGGTCACAGAGATTGTAAGCATGTAAATACTAATGAGAGGACAACAAACCAGATCTCTTCATTATAGGTAGGTAAGGCCCTAGAGATTGTAATCGGTATACATGTAAATACTAATGAGAGGATAGCAAACCAAATCTCTTCTTTGTAGGCAGGTAAGGTCATAGAGATTGTAATCTGTATACATGTAAATGCTAACGAGAGGGCAACAAACCAGAGCTTTCCTTGTAAGCAGGTAAGGTCACAGAGGTTGTAATCTGTATACAGCCGGCCTCGGTGGCTCAGTTGGATGCGCCGTCCGACTGGAGACCAGGAGGTCGCGGGTTCAACCCCCGCCGAGGTCGGCAACATTCTTTCGTGGAGATTGATCATGAAATATTTTCTACGGTCATTCTCTCCCTTCCGCTGATTCAAGAAGGGCAGTTGTCAGTTTCTGGCGAAAGAATGTGCACGATACTGGTTAACCGCTTAGAGGACTAAGCCTGCCCAGTAAACGTGTGGTTAGGTAAACTGACCGCGCTCGACATGACCCCATTGGGTTGACTGGGCCGTAAAACCTCGACACAAACAAACAAATCTGTATACATGTAAATTCTAATTAGAGGGCAATAAATTATATCTCTTCTATGTAGGCAGGTAAGGTAAAAGAGATTGTAATCTGTATACATGTAAATACAGATGAGAGGACAACAAACCAATCTCTTCTTTGCAGGCAGGTAAGGTCACAGTGGTTGTAATCTGTATACATGTAAATACTAATGAGAGGGCAGCAAACCAGATTTCTTCTTTGTAGGCTAGTAAGATTACAGAGATGTATAACTGACCAGTTTTTAGGCAGATTGTAAGCTGTGTAAGCATTACAGTGGAGCTCCAATATATCGCGGTCCTCGGGGTCCAGAGTCCGCTATCACGATATAAACGGAGCGCGATATAAGTCCCGACATGTACCATGCATGTATAACGGCGTGCATAACACTCACTCGGTTTGTCGCTGTGGTACTTTGCTGAGACATCACGGATAAATGGCATTCAGTTATGTTGTCACCATATTTCCTAATTAAAATTGGATTAGAATTGCTCAATGGAATAATTTACAATGGTGCGCTATGTCTAAAAGTAATTCCAATCGAAACCAGATGATAAACTATGTTTGAAAACAAGAAATCATCGGATTGACAATTTAGGATGCCATTTTGGATACTCTGGTTCCCTGGAACAGCGAAGGGATGTTACTCAATTGTGCTAAGATAACTCGAGTTGCTTCCCTTCGCTTATATTGCGGGCACAAAAAAACAAAACAAAAAAAAAACTGTCGTTTATCAAAGTTATTTCTTTTTATTTATTTTTTTATTGTTAGTTATTGTTTTGTTTTTTTTGATGCGGTTGTTTTCTTCTGAAATATTTATATCTACAGAAGTATAAAATAAGCGGACTACGATCTGTGTATGTTGGACAGAAACATCGTAAGACTACTGTCTTGTAAAATTTGCTGGTGTTGAAAGGGAGGTGGACCGTTTTCCCCTGCTGAGCAAAATTAGTTTGTGGGCATCATTGACTGATTGAGCATTGAGTAGATCTATGTACTAAATGATGATAATGATTACAACAATTAGGGCGATATAATTTATTGTTTGCCAATTATAATCAACGTGTGCACTGATTGACACTAAGTGGATTGTTTGTCATATAATACCTGACGTGACTTAGCGTCGGGATAGGCGCCAAAAATCAATTACCGGAGGCGGAAGACGTTTTTTTTTTTATTTCTGAAGTTAAATAAAACAACAAACATTTTATGTTTTAAAAAAAATTTTTTTTTTTTTTTTTGCTTATGGAAAATTTGGGAGCCATGGCCTATTTGCGATATACTGGATTTCGCGAAATAACGGACCGCAATGTATTGGAGCTACACTGTATTAATGTGGCAATTAATCAAAACACTCCTTTAAATACAGACAATGCTAAAATTACAGCCTAGTTATTTGTATTTTAAAATTATGTGCAAGATAGGCATCAGCTGTGTGGGTCAATCAGATGCCCATCAGGCTGGTGATCAGGACGTCCCAGGTTAGATTCCCGCCAGTTCCGGCAACATTCTTTCATAGAGATTGATTGTGAAATATTTTCTATGGTCATTCTCTCCCTTCGGCTGATTCAAGAAGTGCAGTTGTCAGTTTCTGGCAAAAGAATGCAAACAAATACTGGTTAACAACTAAAGGACTAAGCCTGCACAGGAAAAGTGTGGTAAGGTAAACTGACCGGCTCAACATGACCATAATGGGTTAAAACCAACTCAATCAATCATTGTCACCTATCCGCTGATTCAAGGGCAGTTGTCAGTTTCTGGCAAAAGAATGTGAACAAATACTGATTAACCACTTAGAAGACTGAGCATGCCCAAGAAAATGTGCGGTTAGTTAGACTGACTGGCTAGAAATGACTTCAATGGTGTTGACTGGACCATTAAAGCCCAACCCAACCAAATCTATGTAAACAAGCAATATATAGTAGAAAATCACCTGTGCTGGTATTTTCAGGATATATAAAGTTTAAACCCTTACATTGCCTTGCAGAATTGTAGCAGACACCATTACTATTATTATTATTATTATAATCATCATTATTTTGTTAAAGAAAATAAGGCTTGACATTTCAGATTTTATGTGTAACCAATTCTGTTTGTATTTTCAGATTTTATGTAGAAAGTGTAACTCAGCTCAAAGATACTTCCACAGTTGAACTCTTCTACCTCAATGCAAAACAAGCAGTCTTCAAGGTAAGTTAATTGTTGATTAGGGGCCAGCCTAGGTGGCTCAGTCAGTGCAGGTCCAAGTGGTGATGAGGAGGTTACGGGTTTGATCCCCCATTCTTTCATGGAGATTGATTGCTGATTCAAGAAAGGCAGTTGTCAGTTTCTGGCAGAAGAATGTGCACAAGTGCTGGTTAACCACTTAGAGGACTAAGCCTGTCCAGGAAAAGTTAAGTTACGTAAACTGACCAGCTGGACATAACTGTAATGGGTTGACTGGGCCGTAAACCTCAACTAAAAAAAAAAAATGTTGATCAGCAGTTACACTGAACTAACCCCAACAATACATATTGATCTGAATGGTATTTCTGTCAGCTGTCACTTTCCTGTACATATTTATATATCAGGGCCCAGTTGTTCAAAGCATCATTAACTTAACCAGCTTGTTAATGACAAACTCGTTAATTGTAGTAGCTATGGGATTTTCAAATACATTGATATTTTTCTGCAAAAAGTGAGTAGCTTTTGCTAAATATCAAAGTATTCGCCATATTTCAAGATAGAAATTTTAACATCACGTTAGCTAACAACTTCATTAAGAAATTTTAACATCACACTAGATAACAACTTCATTAAGTTTTGAACAACTGGGCCTGGTGACTCACTGAAAAATGCAAATCAAAGTAAAAAATGTCTTTCCATTTGATTACGGAAAAACAGCAAATAATAATTAATTCAGAAATAGAAAAAAGGGGCTTTGTAATAGAAACAAAAAATATCAGTTTTAATCAAAATTTTGTACTGTAACATGACAGCATAAAATTGCCAAACAGTTTAAGACTAAAAATGTAGCATACAAACCCAGGTTACAGAGTTATTAAGTATCTTAATTTAGCCTAAATATTAAGACTCCCCAGTATTTTTTTTTTTTTTGCAATACTTTCCTTAGCCCTTGTCATGCTGAAAAAATTAAGATGCCATGCCCACTTCTAATTTCCAGCCAATCAAATTACTTGATGCGGGTTTTCGATAGAAATTCACATATTTAATGACAGACAGTGCAGATCCAGATCAGCTGGCTTCTTCAGAAGCCAACTGATCTGGATCTACACTGTTTTTATACACCCATTTGAAAAAGGGGACATTATGTTACAGGGTATGGCGTCCGTCGGTCTGTCTGTCCGTCCGTAAACTTTTTCGTTTCAGTCTAACTCCTCCTACAGTTTACATCCGATCAAGCTGAAACTTGGTATATAGTTAGACCATGATGTGGCGCAGCGCATATTGTTTCAGGGTTACAGTCCACCAAATGTTTGCAGAGTTATGCCCCTTAGAATATTTCTGTAAACTTTTCATTTCCGGTTAACTCCTCCTACATTTTACATCTGATCAAGCAGAAACTTCATTAATAGTTAGACCATGATGTGGAGCAGCGCATATTGTTTCGAGGTTACAGTGCACCAAATATTAGCAGAGTTATGCCCCTTTGAAAATTTCTGTAAACTTTTCGTTTCTGGCTAACTCCTCGTACATTTTACATCCGAACAAGCTGAAACTTCATATATAGTTAGACCATGATGTGGAGTAGTGCATATTGTTTCGAGGTTACAATCCACCAAATATTAGCAGAGTTATACTCCTTTGAAAATTTCTATTAATTTTTCGTTTCTGGCTAAATCCTCCTACAGTTTACATCCGATCAAGCTGAAACTTCATAAATAGTTACACGATGATGTGGAGCAGCACATATTATTTCGAGGTTACAGTGCACCAAATATTTGCAGAGTTATGCCCCTTTGAAAGTTTTTGTAAACTTTTTGCAGCATATTGTTTAGAGGTAATAGTGTGCAAATTTTATTTTATAATAGGTATATTTTTTGAAAATAACTAAAGTTATGGCCATATGGGCATGTTATTTATTATTTTTTTTAACATCTTCTTTTATTAGGTTTGCAAGGAAATGTTGCCATTATTAAGTCTTTATAAATACATTTATTAAATGATACAGAATTAAGAAGCTTGACTAATATCAAAACTTAGAAACATAATTTTTTTTTGGAGTATAGGAAAAACAAATCAGCCAAAGGCACATATGAGCTTATAATATAGCCATGCTTCTGTCGTGTGTCTTCTGTCCGAAAGCACTTCTCCCTAGACGCAGCAAACTTCTCCCTATTTTCCCAGGAGGGAGAAGTCACTTCTCCCTTAATTTCTGGGCCAGCTTGGACCCTTAGGTTACAGTTCACCAAATATCAGCAGAGATATTCCCCAATGAAAATTTTTTAAAAATTGTTTTGTAATTCCACTTACAGTTTATATCTGGACCACTGAATTATACAGAAGCCAGTTTATGTGCTGCATCTTATTAATTGCCACGGGCGTATAATGCCCCGCTTGTTTAAGACCAGGCATGTCGTGTTCAGCAAGAGTAGGGTTAATATCTGGACAAATCCATGGTGTGTTTCTTGGTCTACGCATCTGTCTAAATATATCAGATGAATACAAAAAATCAAAAGAGTTAAGAAAATGAAAAAAGAAAATGAAAAGAAAAAAAAAAGAACAGAGTAAAGCCCTCCAGCAGTCATACATACTTTTCGATTATAGATCTAAGTAACTTTAGAGGAAGAAAAAACTTTTGATAAAATCAGAGATGCTGAAACTGGGTCTGCCAAAACAAACTTCTTGTTACTGATAAAAGAGATCAAAATTGGCTTGTAAACTACTTCTTGTTTATTTACATATGATCCATTCATAACTTGATTGATAAGACAGTGATATAAGACCTTCAGTTCAGTGTTACTGACTGTATTTTCTCTGAATATTCAGACAGACCTATGAGAGAACAATCAGACAGTCATACATGAGCAAACAGTGCAGACCCAGATCAAACTGCTCCTAAAGGAGCAGTTTGATCTGGGTCTACACTGTTTGCCATTTGGCCAGTATGTTTTAGACACATTCAGTGGTGATCAAATGAACTTGTTCGAATTTTAGGATATGACTAGTAAGGTGTTAAAATGTTGGAAGACCGCCCAGACAGCTCGGATGCACGTCCAACTGGTGATCAGGTTCTGGGGTAGACCATCGCTGGGTTGGCAACATTCTTTTGTGGGGATTGATCATGAAATATTTTCTACGGTAAATCTCGCCCATCAGCAGATTCAAGAAGGGACATCAGTTTCTGGTGAAAAGAATGTGCATGATACTGGTTAACTGCTTAGAGGACTAAGCCTGCCCAGTAAAAGTGTGGTTAGATAAACTGACCACTCTTGACATGACCCCAATAGGTTGACTGTGCCGTAAAACTTCAACACAAACAAAAAAAATGTTACAATATTTAGGGTAATTAGGGTAGAACAGTTCCTAGTATTTTGATATTCAGCTGATGTGGACACATGGTCTGCAGGGCTCCAGTTAAACTAATTTACTTTGTTTTCACAGAGAAAAAGAAAATGTTCATTTGAATACCATTGTTTACCCTGATATATGGGCAGACTTACCTGAGCATGTAGATCCAGATTAAAATGCTCTTTAACCCTTGTCATGCTGAATAAATGAAGAAGCTACACCCACTTCTAAATTTTAGCCAATCAGATAGCTTGATCAAAGTTGTTGAATCAAATTCACGTAATTGATGACAAACAGTGCAGATCCAGATCAGTTGGCTTCTTCAGAAGCCTACTGATCTGGATCTACACTGTTTGCAAAGGTAGGGCATATCCGGGTTCAGAAGGACAAGGGTTAAGTCTGATCAGGGTCTTTGCTGTTTTCTCAAAGACTTTAGACTTTCACAATTTTCTTATAATGATATTTCCAAGTAAATGTGGAAATTAACTCTATATCATGTGCAACCTGCATAGATCCAGACCAGTACCATAGATACCATAGATCCTGTTTAGAGAACTCTCACAAATAGTGACTGGAATTGTATTACTTTGATCTTCAACCCAACTAGATCTGCCAGTTTTACACCTGTGAGGTAACCTATATGCAAAGAAAAAACAAGAAGAAAAAATATATATTAGTAAATGATGCACTATGAAATGATAAAGCAAGATAAATATGGATAAAGGAAGGTACTTATAAACTGTTGCAATGATAAGATTGAAGATAAGTTACATGGAAGCCAGCTTGTTATGTTTCTTTTGAATCAAGAGAAATAGTTCTGTTTGATTCAGTATTTCCATTTAAAAGTTACTGTCAGTCAAAGAACAAGTTGAACCTGTGGGTGATAAAAATAATTTAATGCATACTAAAAGAAAATATTTAGGTAAATTCCAAGATATTTGTTCAAACAATTAAGGGGGTGGTAGGGTGTGGTAAGGGCTTGCTATACTTGCAACAGGCTGGGGAAAGGGGCATATTTTTATTTCTTCAGTTTCTGCAGTGTCATTCATATTTTCCCTCATCCTCCTCTAGTTTTGTCTTTTTTATACCCAGCCACATGATAGCGGGGTATTATTGTTTCACCTTGGACGTCCATGTGTCTGTCCATCCATCCCCTTGTTCATCCATCCGTATTTAGTTTCCGGATGATAACTTGAGTAAACATCAGTGGATTTTCACCAAACTTGGTGTGTGCATTGATATTGTGGAGATCTGGTTTGGGATCAGTGATGGGCAAATTTCTTCAATTTTTGACAGTTATCACCCCCCCCCCCCCCCACACACACACACACACACATGTCTGTATTTTCATTTCCTGATGATAACTTGAGTAAATATCAATGGATCTTCACCAAACTTGGTATGTGCATGGATATTGTGCAGATCTGGTTTGGGATTGCAAATAGGCAAATTACATCAACTTTTGACAGGGTTATCTGCTGCACCATACGATAATGGCGGGGTATTATTGTTTCATGTTTTTGTTATCATCTGCTTAATAGCTCTTCTGTCCCTTTCTCCCTTTCTCTGGGAGATGATTTAAAATGACCCCCAAGTGTTGATCTGTCATTAACCAAGAACTCTAACAAACAGACAAACTTAAACTGAAGACCTAAACTAGTAGGCATACAAAGGGTGGCATAGGTAGAGAGGTTGCACTTTACACAGCTCTAGATAAGACATGTTAAAAAAGTACAGTAAATGTCCAAAATTTTCGAACACCAAAGTGTCCAACAAAATAACATATGCAAACAGTGCAGACCCAGATCAGACTGCTCCTCTGATCAGGGTCTACACTGTTTGCCATTCCACTAAGTATTTTAAGAAACAGCTGCATAAAAAGCAAAATTTAGGCCAAAATAGTGTGGAATAAAGTATTTGAAATTTTAGGACATTTACTGTACTATTGTTTTGTTTTTTTTTGTACTCCATGAAAACATATGTGTGCTTGTTGGAAGCATCTGTGATCATGTGCTTCTGATGCAAATTTAGTCAAAAATTGATTGATATTTCTTCACCACAAAAACATGTTGTGGGTATTCATTAGAAGCACCTCAGTGATGTGCTTTTGATGCAACGTGCATGATTTAAGTAAAAAATATAAATTGATATCTCTTCATGGAAACATGTTGTGGGTACTCATTAGAAGTGCCTCAGTGAGGCACTTCTAATGAGTACCTACAACATGTTTTCATGGGAAAAAGTATTTATCTGCATACCTCTTATACCAGAAAGTAAGTTCTATATGACATTCATATAACGTCGGTTTTCTGCAAGCTCAGCTTGTCTCAAATCTTTATGTTTGTGAGTTCAGCCTGAACATGTATATTTCCCCTCCAGTGGGTCAGTCAGTCTAGACAGGCTGAGCAATTTGTCTGTCAGTCACTTACCTATGTTTTGATGATTACTTCTGTCAGTTTCTAATTATACTCATTAAGCATCCTGTACTAGCCTCTTGATTGATTTTTGTATTAAATGTAAACAAAATATACTACCAGAATAATGTTAAATTGATTTACCATAATAACCAAAAACAGTTGGGATGCACTATAGGTAAAGTTTTCAGCAGAGAACAATTGAAATATTTTTCTGTTTTTTTCCCCCAGAAAACAGGTTTTGACATTTTATGCAAATTGTCTCCTCAATTTGCATGAAATATCAAGTCCTTTTTTATGGGAAAAATAAGAAAAATATCAATTTGTCATCTGGTGAATTAGCCCAGAGAGAGATAAAGGTTGAATTAATTTACCTGTATTAACAGAAAAAAGGATACCTCAATTCCTGACTGTATGTGTCCAAAAATTTTAACAAGCTCATTTTATTTTGTTTTAATGTGTCAAAAACTGCTGGATGAGTGACAAACAGTGTAGACCTCATGAGATGCTGCCTTCTTCATACTTAGTACCATAATATAATCCTTAAGGTTGAAATAGGACTTGTTATTTCATGTGTATCACATTAGAATCTTCTAGCTTATAAACATCTGTCATCTAGAAAACAAATTCTATTATTTTTTTTCTATTGTTTTCTTGGAAAATAAGGCTTGACAGTTTTCTTAATTCATCGTTTCAAGAGATGATACAGATGAAATAACAAGTCCTGTTTCAACCATTAAGTCAGTGTATCCCAATATGGTACTATTTAGGATCATATTATGGTACTAAGCATGAAATGATGAAAGTCCAAAGAATTTATTGTTTAGCATGCTAGGTAAAAATTTCAGCAGATGACATTTTGAAATATTTTTATTTTTCCCTGGAAATAGGGCCTGACATTTCATGCAAGTTGTCTCAAAGGATGCTCTGTCACATGCTGTTTTCTGGGAAAAATTTGAAAAAAATATAATTAGTTTGTCATCTGCAGAATAGTCCTGAGAGCAGCAAATGTTAAAGCTGTTTTAGTTCCCTGTGCCAATGTTTACATTTTACAAAACTAGTAATAACTATTTTTGGCAGGGTCAGTAAATATGTTTCCAAACAATTAGGTAATAAGTTTAAACAGTATTTTCCCCCCAATATTTACTTCATTATTAACCTTTTTCATGCTGAATAAATTAAGATTCCAGACCCATTTCTAATTGTCAGCCAATCAGATTACTTGATTCCAGTTGTTGATACATATTCACTTACTAAATGACAAACAGTGCAGATCCAGATCAGTTGGCTTCTTCAGAAGCCAACTGATCTGGATCTACACTGTTTGTAAAGGCAAGATATATCTGGGTTCAGCAGGACAAGGGTTAAATAGAAAGTACCTAATCATCTGCTAGGATGATAGTCAACCATAGTTTCTTAAAAACATTTGTGCTTGGCCGACAGTATAGACATGTGGCCTTGGATTTTGGTCTGCATTGTTGCCATGACATTCTCATTCCCAGTGATAGAGACAAAAATGTGAAAACGTGCAGATCCAGATCAAAGAAGCCAACCGATCTGGATCTGCACTGTTTGCTATCAAGTATGCAAATTTATAGCAACAATCTGGATCAAGTAATCTGATTGGCTGAAAATTAAAAGTGGGTGTGGCAACTGAATTTATTCAGCAGGACAAGGTTTAAGGTCATCTCCTATGATCAGTACTGTCGCACCGGATTGATACATTCTGTATTGGATTTACCGCCCATCAGGGCCAAAGAAAGAGACGATCTAGCTGACGACTGAGTGCAAGAGCTGCTAAGGCAGTATCAGAGTTTGTCCTTTATCCCAGATCAAGGAAAAGTCCCACAAATTCAAGGCAGCATGACTGAAATACTGTTGACTTGGACGTTAATGCTGAACTTAACTATATTTTAGTCGAATGCACTTCTGACTGGTGATCAGGAGGTCGCGAGTTCAGTCCCTGCTGGTCCGGCAACATTCTTCCATGGAGATTGATCATGAATTTTTTTCTATGGTCACTCTCTCCCTTCTGCTCATTCAAGAAGGGCAGTTGCCAGTTTCTGGTGAAAGAATGTGCACAATACTGGTGAACAGCTTAGAGGACAAAGCCTGCACAGGAAAAGTGGTTAGGTAAACTGACTGCCTTAACCCTTGTCCTGCTGAATAAATTAAGATGCCACGCCCACTTCTAATTTTCAGCCAATCATATTACTTGATCTGAATTTTTGCTATAATTTCACATACTTAATGGCAAACAGTGCAGATCCAGATCAGTTGGCTTCTTCAGAAGCCAACTGATCTGGATCTACACTGTTTGCAAAGGCAGGGTATATCCGGGTTCAGCAGGACAAGGGTTAACATAGGTTGACTGGGCTGTATAGCCTCAATTCAATCAGTCCATAACATTCTGTAGTTTTGTTTGTTTGTGTTGAGGTTTTGCGGCCCAGTCAACCCAATGGGGTCATGTCATGCGCCGTCAGTTTACCTAACCACACGTTTACTGGGCAGGCTTAGTCCTCTAAGCGGTTAACCAGTATTGTGCACATTCTTTCGCCAGAAACTGACAACTGCCCTTCTTGAAACAGCGGAAGGGAGAGAATGACCGTAGAAAATATTTCATGATCAATCTCCACGAAAGAATGTTGCCGACCTCGGCGGGGGGTTGAAAATATTCTGTAGTGGCTGCACAAGTATCAGAAAATGCCTTTGCTTCTCCTGCCACCAATCAAATGCTCTGAATGAGATAACAAACTTTTTTTTTTTTTTCTAAAGGAAACTCGTGTCTGAAGTTCAAACGTAGCTTTTGATCAGATTCTTTTTTCAACCAAAAGTACTGGTATTTTTCTTATTTTTTCATGAAAACATGATAATTATGGGTACTCATTAGAAAGGCCTCGCTGATGATATTTTTCTAACTTTTTTTACAAAAAAAATATTATTGTGGGTACTCATTAGAAGTGCCTCAGCGAGGCACTTCTAATGAGTACCCACAACATGTGTTTTCTTGGAGAAATAAGAAATATTCGTACCTGATATCCCCTTATATTTAGACCTATGGAACTGCCTAATCAATACTGTATTTCAATCATTGCTATTAATTTTGATAGTCTGTGAAATCATTCACTTGATAAAGTTGCCAAGTCAGACTTTTAATAAGCATAGCTCTAGACAAGGTCCTTTTTTTTCATCCAAAAAGTGCTGATGTTTTTATTACTTCTCCAAGAAAATGTATATTGTGGGTACTCATTAGAAGCACCTCTACCTCTGAGGTGCTTCTGGTACTCATTAGAAGCACCTCTTCTTTGATGTGCTTCTAATGAGTACCCACAGCATATGTTTTCGTGGTGGACTAACAAAAATATTATTGGATGCCCCTCTTATCTAGAGTTATGAAGAAGGCTGTGTCTTAGATCATTTTTCCCATTAGCATGTCAGTAGTCTTGAGATTTTGACAAATTGCTACCATCCTATTATATAATGGTGTAATTTACAAATTTCTTTAATTTACTCTGAATTAAAAGCTGCAGGTTCTGTTTAGTGTCAGTTAAGGATAATCAGGTGTCTGCAAACAGGTGTACTGCTGTTCAAGTTTTAGTACAGTTAATGTTCTAAAATTTCGGGAAAATAAAATCCAGAAGATTTGTTTTTTAGGATGGTAACAAATTTTCTAAATAAAAACAAACAAAACAAAAAACATAAGCAAACAAAGTCTTTGATGGAGAGGTAATAGAAGTTTACTTTGTTCAATTTTTGTAGCATTTCTAAGCCTTGTTTGACATGTTTCTTATTTTTCTCAAAAAATTTTTTTCCCATAAATGTATACAGTAAAAATTTTAACCTAGATAAAATAAAAAAAGAGACCTAAATCTGAGAAGTAACCAGTTTTACAAACGGAGGCTCCCTTTGCAAGTTTTGTTACTTTCTCTATGGAATTCTTCTTGTAATTCCTTTTGAAATGGAGATTTTTAGCGCCTGTACCATAACAAGTTTCTGTATTGTTTCAGGGCCAGATAGAATGTGATAGTGAGACAGTATTTGAACTGGCCTCCCATGTACTACAGGCATCAGTAGGAGACTATGTAGAGTAAGTATGCAAATTAGTTGTGCCATGAAATATCATTACAAATATGGAAAATATACCATATATACCCTAAGTATTTGGATGCCTTATCTACTTACCATACTTGTCCTAAAATTTAAAATAGTCCATTCTACTACCAGATGATGTGTCTGAAATACTGCTATTTATATGGCAAACAGTGTAGACCCTACCAGATGATGTGTCTGAAATATTGCTGTTTGTATGGCAAACAGTGTGGACCCTACCAGATGATGTGTCTGAAATATTGCTGTTTGTATGGCAAACAGTGTGGACCCTACCAGATGATGTGTCTAAAATATTGCTGTTTGTATGGCAAACAGTGTAGACCCTACCAGAGCGGGGCCCCGTGGCCTAGTGGATAAGAGAGTTGACTCATAATCCATTAGGTTTCTCACCGCTGTGGTTCGAGCCTCGCTCGGGTCATATGTGGGAAAGCCAAGTTCTGCTTACGGATGGTCAGGTGGTTTTTCCCCGGGTTCTCCGGTTTTCGCCCACCTTTGATGAACGATCGGCTCGATATAAGTGAAATATTCTTGAAAGGGCCGTAAAACCCAAATCAAAAAAAAAAAAAAAAAAAAAAAAGACCCTACCAGATGATGTGTCTAAAATATTGCTGTTTGTATGGCAGACAGTGCAGACCCTGATCAGATGCTGCATTCTGCAGCTCTGATCTGGGTCTACACTGTTGGCAAAGGCCCATCTGTCCCAATACTTAGGGTTATAACAGTATACCTAGATCAGACTGCATTTCAGTCTGGTCAGTGATTTTCTTACCCATTTACAGAATTGGGAGCGGGGGTGGTTGGGTGTGGCAAAGGTGTCATGCATTTTGCATCATCAGTGTGTCCATCTGATATTGGCTTACAGTTGGGCAAGGCCTGCTGCCCTTATAGCAGGTAAGGGTAGAGGGAGAATGTTTTTATTTCTTCAGTTTCTTCACTTTCATTCATTTTCCTCTTTCTCCCCTGTTCCTCCCTTTCATCTCCTTTACTGTCTCTTCTCTCTCTCTTCTCCTTTTCTCAGTGAGATGACACAAAATGACCCACAAGGGTTGACATGTCGTTAAACCTCAACACAAACCAAATATTGACATGTCGTTAAACCTCAACACAAACCAAATACCAAATTGGGGTAACCCATTTAAAAATGCTATAGACTGTATTGACAGAGATGGTACTAATTAGACTGTGCCAATTCACAGGCTAATCTGCGCTTTCACTATATGCATAGGAGCCATACCAAGTGAATGTATGACTGAATGCCCAAATCAGTCTGTGGATCACTCACACAGCAAACGCACACTGAAGATTTTGCAATGCTTGAAGACACCTTTTAGCTTGAACTGTCCCAAATTAACCCTTGTCATGCTGAATAAATTAAGATGACACGCCCACTTCTAATTTTCAGCCAATCACATTACTTGATCCAGATTGTTGATATAAATTCACATACTTAATGACAAACAGTGCAGATCCAGATCAGTTGGCTTCTTCAGAAGCCAGCTGGTCTGGATCTACACTGTTTGCAAAGGCAGGACATATCTGGGTTCAGCAGGACTAGAGTTAAACCAAAGGCTTCTCGTGGCATTCCTTATTTGGCTTCAATTAAAGTATAACAAGTTTGTGAGGTCTTTAATTTAGCAGCTCTGTAGGCGGACAGAAACTGGGATGTGCATGTACTTCCAGTACTTAGGCCAAAAAAAAATAATCATTAGATTCTCAGGCCCCGCCGCATGTACCAAAAAGTCTGCGCATAAGCCTTTTTTTCCGTGTCCAATAAAAAAAACACATCCGCGTCTGATACAGCATGCCGGTGCGTCGCGGTTTTTAAAATCCTAGTTTTAGATGCAACCAAAGCATACACGGTCACGTAAACTCTTATATTATTGATTTTTTTCATTGGATTGAACATAGCGAGTAAGCGTTTTAGCACCATCATTGATCAAAATGGCTGCCGAAGCGCAAGTTGTGTAAACAAAACTTGTGTTTCCTTCGTTTTCAAAGCAGATGTCTCAAATATCCGCCCAGATTTCATCCGGGGCTATGGTGCATCTGTCCTGGAACATTATAGGCGGTTATGAAAAAGACTGCACAATTGCCGAGTTGTATAACGGCATAAAATCGGGATTCGAAGTATCGACGTCTGGTCCCTCCCGGATGAATTATCAAACCACGATGTAAGTGCGTCGATCGGACGCTCCAAAATAGACACATTCGACAGAATTTCTGTCAACACATCCCTCTCTGAAGGTATATAAACCTTTGGTAGAAATTTAAACTGGAGCTGCACAAACTGATTGTATTACTTTACTTTACTAAACTTTAGTTGGTAGGGGACTATCCTTTATATTTAATAATAATAGGGACAAATAAAAAAGTTATCCTCAGTACTTCTCCTTATCTTTAGCTATGTCTAAGTGTCCAAACATTAAGTATTTTTATGGTAATATTACTATAAAATGCATTTCATGAAACGAGTCCTTTTAAAGGATTCGTGTAATAAAAAAAAAGTTCCCTCGCCTGTTTCATGAGTAAAAAAAAAAAAAAAAAAAATGCCTGCCTGCCTCATCTGTTTTTGCCAAAAATGGCCTGAGAATCTAATAATTAATTTTTTTTGGCCTTAGTGAAGTTGTTTAACCCATAAAATGACAAGAAAACCTGCATCTGAAAATTTTGTCTGTTTATGTCGTCTGCTGAATATTCTTGCAAACTTTTCAAACTATTTTTCATATAGGCGAACAGTGTGGACCCTGATCAGACTGCTCCTAGAGGAGCAGTCTGATCTGGGTCCACACTGTTTCCAAAAATGACTTAAAATCATAAGCAGATGACAAAGCAGATGACAATTGTTGTGATTGGCAGTTTAAGGTTTAATGCTTGACTTGCTGGTTTAATGCTTGACTAGCTCAGTAAATATTTCAATACATGACATTTTGAAATACTTTTCTCAAAAAAATAGTATTTGATATTTTATGCAAATAGTCTTATAAGGAAAAAAGTGTCTGGGTGACCAAGGGTTTAGTGCTATCAACTTCCGATCATGAGGTCCCTGGTTCGAATTCCACAGGAAGCTGTACTACACTTCTTTGTACATCCAGTGACCAGCCTCTATAGTCATGATATTATTTTGGTTTTATTTTAGTGGACTATCAAATAGGGCCCACTTATTCGGAACTAACGGTGTTGTTAGTTAACATATCATTAAAACTTTGATCATTAAATATGGCATATACGCTGATATTTTGCTGAAAAAAAATATGAGTAGCAACTCACAGTCTTTCAGCAAAAATACATGTGAATTAGATTTTGTACTTACTAGAGCAGTTTGACCACTAACAAGCTTGTTAACCTAATGACACTTTGAACAACTGGACCCAGGGTTATAAGAAAGAAAAAAAAAAGAAAAAAATATTTAGTCACTGGAGACAGGAGCCAGTCTAGAGGCCAGCACATATGGGGTTTCTAATGTCTAAAATGGCCAAAAGGTCAAAGTAGGCTTGATAGACACTGTAAATATAGACAAGGGCTAGAGCTAAACAAATGCCAGTTTTATCCCTTTACTGGTAAACCTAGCACAAAATTACACCATTACATTCAATTCTCCTTTCCACCAATTCGTAGGGAAAAGATCCCTTTGTCAATAAAAAAATAACAATAATGACATTCTTTTGTCCATTTCTTTTAACCCTTGTCCTGCTGAACCTGGATATATCCTTCCTTTGCAAACAGTGTAGAAGAAGCCAACTGATCTGGATCTGCACTGTTTGTCATTAAGGATGTGAATTTATATCAACAATCTGGATCAAGTAATCTGAAAATTAGAAATAGGTGTGACATCTTAATTTATTCAGCAGCACAAGGGTTAAATGGTCAATTGTTTACATCAGCATCAGTTCATTTTAGAAACAACATATGTACCAGCCCCCTATGACCAGAAATATTCGTTAAAGTTGGTTTTAAAGCTTAGCATGCTGGGTAAAAAATTCGGAAAGCAACATCTTAACCCTTGTCATGCTGAATAAATCAAGATGCCACGCCTACTTCTAATTTTTAGCCAATCAGATTGTTTGGTCCAAATTTTTGCTATAAATTCACATACTTGATGGCAAACAGTGCAGATCCAGATCAGTTGGCTTCTTCAGAAGCCAACTGATCAGGATTTACACTGTTTGCAAAGGCAGGGCATATCCGGGTTCAGCAGGACTAGGGTTAAAATATTTTTTCTTATTTTTCCCAGAAAGTAGGCCTTGACGTTTTAAAATGTCTAAGCCTTTTTTATGGGAAGGGAAAAATAAGAAAAAAATCATCTAATCTTATGCTGAATTAGCCCATGTAGTGGTAAAGGTTATTTAACATTGTTTGCCAGAAATGTTTTCGTTGGAGCCTGGTATATTTCTGGATATTTCATTTAGTAGTCTTTTACCTCTTTATTGAGTTATATGTACAGGAAACAGCTTAGGTTCATCGCAATGTAGATATGAAACAGTAGGCCAACAACTTTTATAGAAACTCTTATCAGTCATGTGTGATAAACTTAGAAAACACCACTTCAATTTTTATGATGCTCAATTTGCAAGAAGATATTTTATTCTAAATGAAAAAAATGAAAACATTTAAACCTCCACAAATGGTCAGCTTGCAACAATAGTTTACTTCCTTATAACTGCCACTTTATTTTACTGTATGTAACAGGTGAAATAAAAAGCTATTTACCATTTCCTTGAGCAGGCCTCTGTGGCTCAGTTTGATGCGGGTCCATCTGGTCCATTCAGGAGGTTGCGGGTTAGACAATGCTGGGTTGGAAACATTCTTTTGTGGAGATTGATCATGAAGTATTTTCTATAGTTATTCTCTCCCTTCTGCTTATTCAAGAAAGGCAGGCCGGCCTCGGTGGCTCAGTTGGATGCGCCGTCCGACTGGAGACCCGGAGGTCACGGGTTCAACCCCCGCCGAGGTCGGCAACATTCTTTCGTGGAGATTGATCATGAAATATTTTCTACGGTCATTCTCTCCCTTCCGCTGATTCAGGAAGGGCAGTTGTCAGTTTCTGGCGAAAAAATGTGCACAATACTGGTTAACCGCTTAGAGGACTAAGCCTGCCCAGTAAACGTGTGGTTAGGTAAACTGATCACACTCGACATGACCCCATTGGGTTGACTGGGCCGTGAAAACCTCAACACAAATCAAGAAGGGCAGTTGTCAATTTCTCACGAAAGAATGTGCACAATACTGGTTAAATGCTTAGAGGACTAAGCCCGCCCAGTAAAAGTGGTTAGGAAAACTGACTGTGCTCGATGTGACCTCACTGGGTCGACTGGGCCGTAAAATCTCATCACAAATAAAACCATTCTTCTGCATGACAGGCCAGTTATCAAAATGTCACTTCAAAAGGTCACATGTACCCCAATGGAGTACAAGTTTGTCACAACTATTACTGCTTGCAAATTCTTTACAACAGCCACCCTGTGGGGAGGGGTGAGTTGGGGGAGGGTTATGAGGAGCATTAAACTAGGGGTTGTAGAAAGCTGGCTGTTGCAGAGAGGTTAACTCTTTGCATGCTGGGTTAATTTTGCATGCTCATTTGTCGTCTGTGGATTTTTTTCTTAAAATTTTTTTCAAAAAAATCTTCCAGGAATACCATCAAAGTGTCAAACAATATGGATCCAGATCAGGCCCATCGTTTCGGGCCTGATCTGGGTCAAAACTGTTTGCAAAGGTTATCAGCAGATGACAAAAGTCACCACTAGCGGGGAAAGAGTTAAATTATCTATACTAGTATCTGAGAACCCCTCCATGTCAATGCTTTACTATTTTGTCATTCTTCATAAGGCACTGTTTTTAACAAAAATAAAATAAGATAAAAAAAATGTATAAATAAATAAAAGATATTTTTACTTATTTCTCCACCGCGCTCGATATGACCCCATTGGGTTGCCTGGGCCGTAAAACCTCAACACAAAAAAAAAAAAAAAATCCTACTTATTTCTCCACAGAAAAATACATTATGGGTGCTCATTAGAGCTGCCATGCAGACATGACCCTAAAATGGGTTGACTGAGCTGTAAACCCTCAACTCAAATAAAAATTGAGACAGACAAGCCCGGGCAAACAGAGTTTATGTGGTGTCTGGTCAGGGTCTACACGGCCACTCATCCAGCAGTTTTTCTATACATCATCAGGTAGTAAAATGGACTTGTTCAAAATTTATGACAAGTATGGTAAGGAGTTAAAGTGGCTAAATATGGTAGTGTAACTTTCTTTAGTCTATATAATATGCAGCTTGGACTCTCAAGTGCATTGATGTCCAGTTTTTTCCGAGTCTGTACTCTTCATATATGCACTAAAGTACCTTTTGCCATCTTCCAGTTCATTTATTTATGGAAAATAAAATCTTACAATGTGAACAAATTCACCCCTTCTTGGCTGTAATTGCATACCATTTCCATTTTTACTGAGAGTTTTATGTGTGGGCAAGATTATGTAACAGCTATTTTATAAGATTATTGGTGCAGATGGAAGGAAGATAAATTGTATTTAACTTGAGCATGCAGAATTTATATATCAGCAGACATTTTTTAACGCTTAGCATTCTGGTGAAGTGTTGGGCATCGATTGAGGTTTACCTTTGGTTAATCGTTTTTCTTGTCATAAGGATGACACAATTTTGACAAAGTTATGTTCCCTGGAAGTGTTTCTCCTTTATAATTGCTTTCCTAATTTTCTTCAAAAATAGGGCATGACATTTCAGTCAAATTATCTACTCAGGATAGGAGAATGTTTGAACCAAATATCAAGTCAAAGTTCTTGAGGAAAAAAAAAATACTGTAATAACCCTAAGTATTGGGACAGATAGCCTTTTGCAAACAGTGTAGACCTAGATCAGATGCAGCAAAACACATCAAGAGGTAGTAGAATTTTAGGATAAGTATGGTAAGTAGTTAAGTTGTCTCAATACTTAGGGTATATATGGTACCTTATAATGCCCCCAACTGACAAAGTGGAGTGTGTGTGGGTGGGGGGAGGGGGAGTCAAAAGTCTAAAACTGAAATGCAAACAGTGTAGATCCAGATGAGACAGCTCATTATGAGCTGTCTCATCTGGATCTACATTGTTTGCATAAGTATTTGTTTTGGTCTTACAAGCTGAAATGGTTAATACTTGTGTAGGGACAAGAATATACTATGCTTTTGACATATTTCAGTCGTTTTTTGCTTGGCACTTTACACAGAAGAAGTAAATTTGCAAACTTTTGTCTTGATTTAATGCAAAACCATTTGTCGTAACTACCTATGCACAAAACGTTTTCTTCTAGTCATTGGTTTTTAAAAAAAAATCAAATATATATCATTTTTCCCATAGTAATACTGAATGCAAATTATGCAGAAATTGGTAGGGTAGGTAACTTGGAGGCAGATTTTCAACAAGTTACACTTGTTCATTTTTTTCTGAAATTTTCACAGTATTGTTGTGAAACATAAATAATTCAATTTCAGCAAAGAAAAGTAAAAAATATTTACTTAGATAAAAATTCCAAAAAATCACTTTACTATAGAAATTGCATAGGTCAGGCAAATTTTTGGCAGTAAATTTAATTCTAGGGTAGATATTTGAGAACAAAACACAGAAACAAAAAAAAAAGACAAATGGTTTCTGATAAGATATGGTCTATCAGACCAAAATGTTTTCATTTCAAATAAAACACCAAGCCAAAAAAAAAAAAAATGTCTTTCCAAGTGACGTGGAGAGGACAGTACTTGGTGACACACGTTTCTAGTTTGTCCTCATCAGAGAGCTAAATGTTGGCTTTGTTGTCATCTCACCAAAGCCCTGTCTCTGGAGTCTGGTGGTAAAAGCTTATGCATATCTTATTGCTGTAAATATTAGAAGGGAAGACTTGTCAATACACTATAATTTCTTGTTGAAAGAAAATCAGACATAATACTGTCTGTTAACAGGGCCTAACTTTCTGATAATGACGCAGACGAGAAATTAAGAATGATGTAAAATAAAGCCGGTAATTTCTTTTAAGGGAAAAGGATATATATTTCCATCATTTTTCACAAGGGAGACAACTTTCATGACTTCTTGCACACCAAGCCCCCTCTGAAAAGGGATCTACCCAATCAGTAAAGAATTTGTTCCCTATGGAAGCATATTCTTTCCTTATTGAGTAGACTCCTTTTAGGAAGGAACAGAAACAATTTTGTCATAGTTGTCTCCCTTCAAAGTGTATTATTTCCCCTTAAGATAAATTGAAAAACATACAAGGGAGTTAATTTCAACTTGGAGGTATTTGCCATATTTCTCAAGGTAGAGGGGGAGGGGGGCTGTTCTCAAAGGAATGAGTTTGCTCCCCTTGTTTTGGGGCCTGTGTAAACAGTAAAGACAAGATGTGCTTGCACATCTGCCTTCTCTGATAAGTTCTGTGGGCATGTCATTATAATCTTGAGTACCAAATGAGGTTGTACATGACAGTGAAAGCCCTCACATGATGTTGTATGTTGACAGTAAATAGTAAAATCCCTCAAACATGTATGTTGACAGCAAAAGCCCTCACATGATTCTGTATGTTGAAAGTAAAGGCCATCAAATGATTCTGTATGTTGACAGCAAAAGCCCTCAAATGATCCTGTATGTAGACAGCTAAACCCTCATATGATTCTGTATGTTGACAACAGAAATCCTCAAGTAATCCTGTGTGTATACAACAGAAATCCTCAAATGATTCTGTATTTGACAGCAAAAACTCTCATATGATTCTGTATGTTGACAGCAAAAGCCATCAAATGATTCTGTATGTTGACAGCAAAAACCCTCATATGATTCTGTAGGTTGACAGCAAAAGCCATCAAATGATTCTATATGTTGACAGCAAAAGATCTCAAATGATTCTGTATGTTGACAGGAAAAGCCCTTGAATGATGTTATATATTGACAGCAAAAGCCCTCAAATGATTCTATGTTGACAGCAGAAATCCTCGATTCTGTATGTTGATAGCAAAAGCCCCCAAATGATGTTGTATGTTGACAGCAAAAGCCCTCAGATGATTCTGTATGTTGGCAGCACAGCAAAAGCCCTCAAATGATCCTGTATGTAGACAGCAAAGGCCCTCAAATGATCCTCTATGTTGACAGCAAAAGCCCTCAAATGATCCTGTATGTTGACAGCAAAAACCCTCAAATGATTCTGTATGTTGACAGCAAAAGCCTTCAGATGATCCTGTAACTATGTTAACAGCAAAACCCCTCAAATGATCCTGTAACTATGTTGACAGCAAAAGCCCTGATTAGAGTGTGGATGGGCCTTTACTGTCTGCATATGTCCTAAAGATGTATTTTCACTTGGCACAGCTCGGATCTATTACAGATGAGATATTTTAGCATAGAATAGCATAGGATTTGTAATAGAGGAATATTTGGTGATAATGGTGGGATATTTTTATGCCCCTAACTTTGAAAAAGTTGAGGGGGCATATTGCTTCTGGCTTGTCTGTTTGTCTGTTTGTTTGTTTGTTTGTTCATTCGTCATGCTTTCTTGTGCCTAGGATAACTTTAGAACCATGTATGCTAATGTTTTGAAATTTCACATATGAATTCCTCATGAAAAAATAGGTGACCTGTATTTTTGTTCCTATCCGAATTATCTCCCATTTTAGAGTTATTTCCCTTTTAATAAAATAACATTGAAATCTCCTTAGCAAGATATCTCAAAAAGTATTTGAGCTAGAGCCTTGATATTTGGTATACTGATTGGGACTGAGGAGGATATTGCCTGATTAGATTTTCAACCAATTAAATATTGTTGGAGTTATGGCCTTTTGAAATTGTTTGGTAATTTAATGTTGTTGCTTTATTGTGCATAGCATAAGTTTAGAATCATGTATGCTAATGTTTTTAAATTTCATATATGGATTCCCCATGAAAAAATAGGTGACCCATATTTTTTTCTTATCCAAATTATCTCCCACTAGAGTTATTTCCCTTTTAATAAAATAACATTGAAATCTCATTAGCAAGATATCTCAAAAAGTATTTGAGCTAGAGCCTTGATAATTGGTATTCTAATTGGGACTGAGGAGGAGATCACCTGATTAAATTTTCAAGCAATTAAATGGAATGTTGTTGGAGTTATGGCCCTTTGCAATTTTTGGCCATTTAATGTTGTTGTGCATGGCATAAGTTTAGAACCATGTATGCTAATGTTTTGAAATTTCATATATGGATTCTTCATGAAAAAAATTGGTGATCCAATTTTTATTCTTTTCCGAATTATCTCTCATTTTAGAGTTATTTCCCTTTTAATAAAATAACATTAAAAATCTCTCTCGTTAGCAAGATATCTCAAAAAGTATTTGAGCTAGAGTCTTGATATTTGGTATACTGATTGGGACTGAGGAGGATATCAACTGATTAAATTTTGAACCAATTAAATGAAATGTTGTTGGAGTTATGTCCCTTTTCGAATTTGGCCATTTAATGTTGTTGCTTTATTTTGCTTAGCATAACTTTAGAATCATATATGCAAATGTTTTGAAATTTCATATATGGATTCCTCATGAAAAAAATAGGTGACCCATATTTTTTTTCTTATCGTTAGCAAGATGTCTCAAAAAGTATTTGAGCTAGAGCCTTGATATTTGGTACACTGATTAGGACTTAGGAGGAGATCACCTGATTAAATTATATTGAACCAATTAAATGAAATGTTGTTAGAGTTATGGCACTTTGCAATTTCTGGCCATTTAATGTTGCTTTATTGTGTATATCATTAGTTTAGAAACATGTGTGCAGATGTTTTGAAATATATAGATTCTTCATGAAAAAATAGGTGACCTGTATTTTTTTTTCTTATCCAAGTTATCTTCCATTTTAGAGTTATTTCCCTTTTAATAAAATAACATTGAAATATCATATATTTGTACTGGGCAAGCAGTGTTAAAGTCAGGCAGTTTGGGGCATAGTGTTTTACAAACACCAGCTCTGGTTTTCCATTTCTTCATAAAAACATGTTGTGGGTACTCATTAGAAGCACTTCAGTGAGGTGCTTCTAATGCGCACCTACATCATATGTTTTTGTCGCACCTGTTGGCATAGTGCGACATAGGCGTCTGGTTTTCTGTCCGTGCATGCGTCCGTCCGTCATCAATTTCATTGACCCTTGCAATCTCTTCAACCATAATTACTAGAACCTTCAAAACTTGCATAGTGTTTCTCCTCGACATCTTACTCAGCACACACCTTGTATAGGTGACCTTGAACCGGCCTTGGTGGCTCAGTTGGATGCGCCGTCCAACTCGAGACCAGGAGGTCACAGATTCAACCCCCGCCAAGGTCGGCAACATTCTTTCATGGAGATTGATCATGAAATATTTTCTACGGACATTCTCTCCCTTCAGCTGATTCAAAAAGGGTAATTGTCAGTTTCTGGCGAAAGAATGTGCACAATACTGTGTGGTTAGGTAAACTGACTGCGCTCGACATGACCCCATTGGTTTGACTGGGCCGTAAAACCTCAACACAGACAAACAGGTGACCTTGACCTATATTTTATGCTGTAGGTGCAACACAGCCATCCAGGGAATACTTGTTTGTAGAGAAGTAAGAAAAACTATGGTAGAATTGCCATTCAAATACTCCTCAAGAAGCCCTCTGCAAAAGGGTTTAATTATTTTGAATCATCATCTATCATTTGAAAATAACTGTCTTCGTTTAACAACAATTAGATTATTGTGCCATGTTCCGCTGGGAAAAAATTCTCCTTACTCTTCATTTTATAGCTGTATGTTTGAAAGTTTCATTAAATAAGAAGAAATAAATTGGTAATAGATTTTATTCATTGCTCATAGCAACAGATAGGGTGCTTTTTTCATCCATAAAATGCTGATATCTTTCTTATTTCTCCACAAGAACATATGTTGTGGGTACTCATTAGAAGCGCCTCGCCGAGGCGCTTCTAATGAGTACCCACAACATATGTTTTCGTGGAGAAATAAGAAAAATATTATGTGGATACCCTCTCTTATCTGTAGCTATGAACTTTGCTTTTACTTTGTTGTCTTTATTGGAAGCCTCCTGGAACCAGCCTGGAGCAGACTAGACATCAAAATTAACGTAAACACTGAAAGCCTCAAGGAGTTGTCACATCCTGTAATTTGTTGTGGACATAGTTTTGACTGTTTGGTTAGACTTAAGAATCATACAGACCTCAGCATGTGAGTCTGAACCAATTAACTGCATAGAAAATTAGGGTAAAGTCCCAGTTAGATCGCTGATGGTTCAGGTTAAGTAAGTTGAAGGTTCCTATTTAGTATATCTAAATCTGGAATATTTTCACAGACAGTTAGGGTGAGGTTAAGTGGTGGACAGATTCTAAAAGTGTTCAGACTGTTCTCTCAAGAAATACCATATTTGCTCTAAGTATTTTGAATGACAGCCATTACCAAAACACGCCTATTCAAATAAAAGGAAAATTTCACCTCCAAAAACTGAAAATTTTCAAATAAAAAAATCTGATATTTTTTATATTTCTGCTCAAAACATAAATTATGGGTACTCATTAGAACTGCCTTGGTGAGGCAATTCTAATGAGTCCTCACAGTCTATGTTGTTGAGCAGAAATAAGGAAAATAATGTATACCCCTGTAAACCCCAGTTTTACTATATAAAAGTGTGGTTTAAGGGGGTCAAAATTATATAGGCATGTTTTCGTGATGCCTGAGCAAACAGTGTAGAGCAGGGCTCTGGAAATTTTGAAATCTGAATCGGTCCAGCCGATGACAATGACGTCATCAATGAGCCCATTTCAAAAAAAAAAAAAAAAAAAAATATGTATATAGATCACCTGTCACGAAAACTAATGACAATTGGCAGTCCTATAACTCCTTTTAAATAATACACCTTAACTCCGTCATATGACGGAAGTCCAGGTATAACGAGCATGATCAAAGCTGGCGTCATCAATAAATACAGTCAGGTATGTAAAAAGAAAGAAAAAACAAAACAAAACGGTTTTGTTGTTATTTCCACCTCCGCAGGGTTTTCCAAAACTATTTATAAACAACTGATTCCCGTCTTGTATAAGCGCGAAGACGGCGGGAAACAGGAGAGACGGAACGAAACGACTTTCATGGACCTAATTAGGTCTAATAAAAAAGGCCTGCGCCACGGGCGGTTTTGCAGTTTTCAATGTTTCAAGATTTGATCAGACTGCTTAAATTTTAAGCACTGACCAATCTTGTCTAGCGCAAGTGGTGCATTACTTATTTTTACCGTGAAAACTACCTTGAATTATACTCGCGTGTTACGGCAATCAACAAAAAAAAAAAAAAAAAAAAAGCAATCAATAATACCCAGATCAGACGCCGTTGTATGCGACATCTGATCATGACGTACACGGTTTGGGAATTCATTTATCGAATCTGGGACTGACAAACCGTGTTGATCAAAACAAAAAAGAAGGGGAAGAAAACGGGTGCGTTCAAGCGGCGCATTCTTTTATCACTCTCAGTAAAGCGACCTTTGATCTTTTGGACACGCCGACTGCACCTGGATGTTTTGCAGTCTCAGTGTATTCACACGTGTCACACAAACGGATTAATTATCAGACTACCGTTACTAATGATTCGTGTTAATCGCTTGTTTACCGCACAAAGGTCAGTGAAGTGTTGATTTTTTGACAATGTTTGGATAATGACGTAATTAATTTGTGCTGCGGGTAGGTTGCCGTTATTCAGCTGTCTCTCCAATATACATGTCAAATGACCGTTCAGAGCCTTTCAACTACCATAATATCGCATTTAAAAGGTGCACGGACGTTGTCAGTTTGGGAAGACTTGACCTTTTGTGATTTTGTAGACATCAATGATTCGTGAAAATTGGTTGGTTTGGGAAAAATGGAGTTCAAGGCAAAAACCTGTTGGACCGATTTATTAGCGTTTTGGGGTGTTTGAAATCGGTCCAGAATTCTTAATTTCGGTCCAGACCGGCTATTTTTCCGGTTTTCCCGAGCCCTGGTGTAGAGCCAACATCCAATCAGGATTGTCAATTTGCCACTCTGACATCCGTTGTATTTTAGATGCATCAACAGGTGGCAAAATATACTGTTCAAATTTTAGGGCAGGTGTGATATGGAGAGGGGGTCTAAATGTTAACCCTGGTCCTGCTGATCCTGGATATGCCCTACCTCTGCAAACAGTGTAGATCCAGATCAGTTGGCTTCTTCAGAAGCCAACTGATCTGGATCTGCACTGTTTGCCATTAAGTATGTGAATTTGTATCAACAGCCTGGATCTAATAATCTGATTGGCTGTAAATTAGAAGAGGGTGTGACATCTTAATTTATTCAGCATGGCATGGGTTAATACTTTTTGGTTGAAAAACTCTATAGAGCTATGCCCAGTGTGCAGACTAGAGGATTAGTATAGTAAAATATTGTTCTTACCACAAAAACAATGCTTAGGAACTGGCTATCATGAGAAGTAGGAAATGTGTCAAAACTGTTTCCTATCTGAAGTCTCTAAAAAAAAAAAAAAAAAAAAAAATGAGTACAATTACCAGGTAATGGCTATGGTGAAAACTTGTCATTGTTTTAACCTATGGTATGCTGTAGGCAAAATCAGCACGTTTATGATATTTATCATTTGACATTCCTTTTAGAATCTGTTTCATGCAACCTTTCTCCTTAGAAGACAATTTACATGAAATGCCAAACCCTGTTTTGGAGAAAAATAAAACATATTACAAAATGCCGACTGAAATTTTCACCACCGAGCATGCTAAGCTGGGCTCATTCATATCAGCTATTAACCCTTATCCTGCTGAACCCGGATATACCCTGCCTTTGCAAACAGTGTAGATCCAGAAGAAGCCAACTGATCTGGATCTGCACTGTTTGCCATTAAGTATATGGATTTATATCAACCATCTGGATCAAGTAATCTGATTGGCTGAAAATTGGAAGTGGGCTTAAATTTATTCAGCATGACAAGGGTTAATCTAAGATCATATTGCTAGTAAATTTGCTTACCATTAGGCTGAAAGAAAATAGATTTTCACTGAGAAATATTGATATTTCATACTCTTAATGGCATTGATACATTCTTAAATGGGTCATGTCTTGAAAAAAGGGATCATGTATATCTGAGTATGATCAGGGCATTTTATAGCTCCAGATAAAATGAATATCAGGTCAATATTTTTCTTATTTCTCCATGAAATCATGTTGTGGGTTCTCATTAGAAGTGCCTTGACAAGGCTCTTCTATAAATGGTACCCACGTCAGATGCTATTATGGAGAAATAAGAAAAATACCAATACCTTTTGGTTAAAAAAAATTCCTTATTTGAAGCTATGTACAGAGACTGGCCAGGTTCCATAGCGCAGTAGATATCCTGTCATACCCTAGATCCAGGGGTTACTAGTTGGAATCCTGGCTGGGCCACAGATTACTCATATAATCATTTCTACGGTCATTCTCTCCCTTGCACTGATTCAAGAATGGTAGTTGTCAAAGGTATGTGCACAAGTACTGGTGACCAATTTGATATGACCCTAGCAGTGTTGACATGACTCTAGCAGTCTGGAGCCATAAAATTCCATGATAGAAAAATGGACAGAAACGCTGTCTGCATAAGTTTGAATAAGCCATAATGTCTTTTTTTACTGATGACACTGGTCAAATAATTGCTCTGTACACAATGTGGATGTGATCCATTAAATGCTTGTTGATTGTTATGTGGAAGGAGATTGAATAAATTAGCTTGAAATAAATGCTATAAATACCCTAATTCAGGCAGTAAAAAAATATGCTGTCTCATATTACTGGATAGGAAATTAACCCTTGCCATGCTAAACCCAGATATACCCTGCCTTTGCAAACAGTGTAGATCCAGATAAGTTGGCTTCTGAAGAAGCCAACTGATCTGGATCTGCACTGTTTGCCATTAATCTCAACAATCCAGATCAAGCAGTCTGACTGGCTGAAAATTAGAAGTGATCGTGGCATCTTAATTTATTCAGCATGACAAGGGTTAAAGTAACTATAAGGGGTGATTGGTACTTCTTCTGCTACAATTTTGCATGGTACTTTGAGGGTTAGGCCACTTTGAGGGTTAAGCCTCTTTGAGGGTTAGGCCACTTTGAGGATAAGGCCACTTTGAGGTTTAGGGCACTTTGAGGGTAAGGCCACTTTGAGGGTGAGGGCACTTTGTGGGTAAGGCCACTGAGAGTTAGGCCACTAACTAACCAGAAGGAATGACTGAGCAATCAGCACTTCTGACGGGATCATGAGGTCCCTGGTTCAATCCAGCTAGAGGCAGAATTCATCTCATGACTTTACCGTGCTTCATTGTACAGAGCCTTTTATTATGATCCCTTCATCGTCTCAAAATGACTTAAATAATGTTGAAAGAGATGTAAAACACCAATTCATCATCATCAAGAACTTATCACCCAAACCCAGCCCCAATTTAATCTGTAAAAGAGTTCGAAGGGATAAACCTCAAACATTGCAATACTTGGTATTTAGCTGGAAGTTCTTGACCCTCAGACCCAACATTAAAGGCTATTCTCCAAATACAACCAGTATTAAAATCAAAGGTTTTAACCCTAGTCCTGCTGAACTATGATATATGCTGCCTTTACAAACAGTGTAGGTCCAGATCAGATGGCTTCTGAAGAAACCAACTGATCTGGATCCACACTGTTTGTCATTCAGTAAACAATCTGGATTCAGTAATCTGATCAGCTAACAATTAGAAATGGGTATGGCATCTAAATTTATGCAGCATGGCAAGGGTTAACATCCAAATGTATCAAATTGAAAGTTTTGGTATGAAGTTTTGAGAATGGATGATGCCATTCAGCCCTGCCTTTGTAACCAGTGTAGATTCAGGTCAGTTCACTTCAGAAGCCAATTGATCTGGATCCGCACTGTTTGTCATTCAGTATGTGAATTTATATCAACAATCTAGATCAAGTAATCTGATTGGCTGACAATTAGAAGTGGGAGTGGCATCTTAATTTATTCAGCATGGCAAGGGTTAAAAATAAAGACAAATTGGGATGGTTTTGTGATGAAAATATTAGTTAGTAATTAACTCAAGAAAATGTGAAAATTTCTTGTCAAAGACAAGATTTTTAAGAAGGAGAATTTGGTGACAATACTGGGATAAATTTCTCCAGTTCTTCATAAAAACACTTGTTGTGGTACTCATTTGAACATAGCTACAGATAAGAGGGGGTATCCACATAATATTTTTCTTATTTCTCGACAAAAACATATGTTGTGGGTACTCATTAGAAGTGCCTCGCTGAGGCGCTTCTATTGAGCACCAACAACCTATGTTTTTGAGAAATAAGAAAGATATCAGCATTTTTCGGATGAAAAAAGCGCCTTATCTGTTGCTATGTTTGAAGTGCTTCATCAACATGCTTCTAATGAACACTCACAACATATGTTTTATGGAGAAAAAGGAAAAAATATGCCAGAATTATCCCTCTTTCTTTGAACAAGTCCACAGAGATAAATATGTAGGCTATGAACTTGCAGGAAAAGTAGTATTTTAACAGGCAGTCACCTCCTTATGGTGAAGGGTCAAGGCCCTGTAATGGACATTCCTGCCTCCATTCTAGTTTTGTTGACTGCTGTCAGCATTTATCTAATTAAACTTCAACATGTTTTCATGGTTCAGTTCTTGTGACAGGGTCTGTTGACATTGATTGGAGAAGCACACATGATTATGGAATCTCCTGTCATTTCCTTGCTCTCTGTTAGCATTCCAGATTAGAACGGTTTCTGGATTGATACTTTCCTTACCATAATAACATTAAATATTGGGACAAATAGACCCATGCAAACAGTGTAGATCCAGATCAGATGCCAGCAGCTTTTAGACACTTCTCAAGTTAATAAAATTTTAGGGCAGGTATGATAAAGAGGTAAGGTTTTCATATACTTGGAATAAATATGTTAATAACAGTATTAAACATTAATCCACATAAAAAGTTAGTGACAACATTTTCAAATATTTTTTTCTTTTAGAAAATAGGTATGGCTTTTGATTTGAATCTTCTCCTGCAACTCTTTGTTTATTGCTATATGTGTATCAATATATGTTTGTGGGTAAGATAGCCTAAATGGTTAATGTTGATCTAATTAGACCCAAATATACCATAATAACCCTAACGAGATATACAGGCTTGAGCAAACAGACAGACCTGGATCAGATGCCACAGAGTGGCATCTGATCATGGTCTACACTGTTTGCCACTCATCTAGCATTGTTTTAGGCACATCAGCATGTAGTAATAGGAGGACATGTTTCTAGGACAAGTATGGTAAGGAGTGAAAGTGTCCCAGTATTTAGGGTAAGTATGATCTGTTTCCCAGGAGAAATATGGGTTGCAAAGGTCAGGCAGATTTCAGAAGATATGTTTTGTTACTTTTGTAACAAATACATTGCTTGTGGGTACTCATTGGAATTGTCACAGCAAGACAGTTCCAGTGAGTATACCCAACAAGTTACATATTTGTTATTAAGTAACAAAAATTATCCTAAATTATGACACTACCTGGAGCTTTGCAAGAAGAATGGCCATTAGCAGTGCTCAAACTTACCACTACCTTGGGATTATGAAGTCAGCATTTTAACCATCTTGGGCAAATACAACCGGGCAGTGGAAATAGGAAATATCAGCTGTTTTAGATCATAATTATTACTTATCGCTTAGCACTCTGGGTAAAAATTTCTGCAGATGACGTTCTGAAATACTTTATTGTATTTTCCTAAAAAATAGGATTTGACTTTTCAAGCAAATTGCATGAGACAATTTGCATGAAAACTCAATGCCTGTTTTCTGGGGAAAATAAGAAAAATTATCAGTTTGTCATCTACTAAATTAACCCAGGGAGGGGTAAAGGTTAATTTAAGTCTTGAATACTAATGACCGATTTTTTTTCTTGTCATTTCAGCGATGCCACATCAAAAAATGATCTCAAGAAGCTTCCCTTAATCACAACAAGTGCCCTTAAAGAACATCCATCCATACAGTATTGGTAAGTAATATAAGCTGGAGCCGTGTTTGTCTGAGCAGGGCTTTTAGAACAGATTTGTTCAAATCTGTCATAGGTCTGGATGGGCCGCAGCGTGCAAAAACGTGTCTTTGGTCAATTGTGGACAGCGAAGGCCCAGATCAGCCTGTGCATCTCATAGATCTAGATAAGAATGGGTATCAGGTGAATAGTTTTCTTATTTCTTGACAAATACATATGTTGTGGGTACTCATTAGAAGCGCCTCGCCGATGCGCTTCTAAAGAGTACCTACAACATATGTTTTTGTTGAGAAATAAAAAAAATATAGATACCTTTTGGTCGAAAAAAGCGCCTTAACAAGACTATGCATCTGCCCAGTCTGATCAAGGCCTTCACTGCCTGATAACAGAATCATTGGATACTGCAGAATGTATAAATGGAGAACAAAGGTCTGGATGATATTTTGCCCATGGATGCTCTGAATCTGTGCCATTTGCACTTGTTCAGAGGCACTTTTTCGCTTAATGCTGCCCAAATAAATTTATTTCTCCAATGATATATGTTTTGCGTACATATTTCCAAACAGGTCTAATTAGTAATTACAGTATTTGGTATGTTTTAATGAAGAAATAAAGAAAATATCAATAGTGTTTGTTGAGGAAAAAAAGAGCACTTTATTCAGGACCGTGGGCCACTATCAGCTTAACAGAGTAGTTAAATTAATTTGATATTAATTGTTATGTTATTAGTGTAAATATTATTAAAAATGTTAGGTGTTTTAGCAGTTATGCAAATCTAGACAGTTTCTTTTCCCATTCTTGCTATGTCAGATCTGAAGCTATGTTTTACAAACAGTTGAACTTCAGTGACTTGGATATCTTTGGGACCATGGAAACTTGTTCGAGACATTGGTAATTGAAGGCTAGCTACTGAGGGTTAATCATGGTGCCAGCTAGGTCAGGAAGCAAAAATTGATAATTTAGGGAAGTCTTTTTTTCAATCTTCTATACAATAATTGTTATGTTGATTGTATTCATTAGAATTGCCTCAATGAGGCAATTTTAATGAGTACACACAACATTCAATTTCCTGATAAAATAAGAAAAGTTTCTTTAATATTTGTTTTCTGCAGCTATCGGAAGAATTTCGTAGGGACTCAAAAAACATGAATCGGCCTTGGTAAATGAACCATCAGTGTTTGAGCTATTGAGGTTCGACTGTAGTTTGTTCTGGCATATCTATCAGAGTATTTAGGGTAGCTACTGTAAATGACCTACAGATGGTCACAAACTGCAAATGTCATTGACTTCTCATAGTTCTGATTGTCTGAAATGTCAACCTCAGTATAGCCCCAGATGCCAGAGGGTATCCACATTATATTTTTCATATTTCTGCATGAAAACATATGTTGTGGGTACTCATTAAAAATGCCTCGCTGATGTGCTTCTAATGAGTACCCACAACATATGTTTTCGTGGAGAAATAAGAAAGATATCAGTCCTTTTAGGTTGAAAAAAGTGCCTTATCTGGAGCTATGACCCAACCTTATCATTCTTTGTGGCTGTGACATTAATCTGTAACTCTCTGTATCTGTCACTAGCATCGTCCAATAGTGAAGTAGAAATGCTCTTGGCAAATACTTCTTCATCTTGCTCCAGAATAAGTTGGCACAACATCCTCCTGTGTAGCCTTGGAGTAAATTCCTGTTTCCGGAAAAACAGCTTCATCATACTCGTAAACAGAGAAAACCAGACCAGCCTGCACATTTTCACAGACTGGTTGTGTTTTTTTTATTTGTTTACCATGTACATTTTACCATGTCAAGATATTTGGCAAATTGCAAAGAATCTTTTCAGGCTGTGTTACTGAGGTGCAAAGGCTGGTGTGGATTTTTGCTGTTTGCATCTGATACAATGTTGGTTTTCTAGTGATGGGACAGTTATAGCTCTAAAAAAGAGGAGTAACCAAATATTTTTCTTATTTCTGCACAAAAATATATATTGTGGGTACTCAATAGAAGCACCTCAGTGAAGCCCTTCAAATGAGTACCCGTAGTATATGTTTTCGCAGAGAAATATGAATACTTTTTGGTTACTTTATCAAGAGTTGTGTTAACCCTAAAAGCGCCAATCACAACTGTGGCAGATGACATTTTATATATTTTTTATATTTTATATAGTATTGACATTTCATTTGAATTGTCTGCTTTTCACATGAAATGTCAAGACTTATTTTCTATGAAATATGTAAATAGGAAAAGAATGTTGCCTGTTAACAGAGTATTGTTGACTTGGTTCTCATGGTAAAGACAACAAGGAGTTCTGGTAATTACATAACAGGAAAACTGGTAGTTTTAACAATTACTGCTGCAGTTTGTATTTTAACCTGTAGCTATAGTAACAGGAAGTGGGTGAAGTTGTAAGTGCAGTTTGGATAACCTTTGTTATTTAGGCATGTCACTGGTTTCATTCTGGTAACCTTTCTCATGATCCTTATTCTCTACATAGTGGTGGTGAAAGTTGGAATATTTGAAGTGAATTGAATTAAGTAATATTTAATTGAAACTTATTTGCTGGCTGGCATTGGTAAGTGCTGTGGATTTCTATTTTTCTGTTCTGTAAATCAAATGAAGTATTTGAGAAGATTCCTCCAATGAGCTGGGACAAGATTGCTTGTGAGCCCAACAAAGACTCGGGTTCAAATGCACATCTGCAATCTGTGCAGTCTGATCAGAGTCTTCGCTGTCTACCTGAAGATGCTTGTGATCCTTGGCTACCCACAGAGGGCACTGCAAAGACTTATCAGACTGTGTGGATGCACAAGCTGGTTTGAGTCTTTGCTTGCTGCACATGTAGTCTTGCAGGAAATGCTGTGCCCGGCTCAAATGAAGGTATTCAGACATGAACCAGTGTCCTGCTGAACCCGGATGTGTCCTGCCTTTGCAAACAGTGTAGATCCAGATCAGTTCAGAAGCCAACTGATCTGGATCTGCACTGTTTATCATTTAGTATATGAATTTGTAGCAACAACCTGGATCAAGTAATCTGATTGGTTTGCCATTTATATCAACAATCTGGATCAAGGAATCAGATTGGCTGACAATTAGAAATGGGCATGGCATCTTAACCTTTACACTGCTGCAGGCGGCTATGTGCACTCAAGAGGGGTCTGCCATCTCTAAAGCCTGTCATACTTACTATACACCACATGCAACCATTTAGAGCAAGTGTTCTCATACAGGAGTGAACCTACTTTCATACAAACACCCACTTTTCATTAGATAGTCGGGTGCTGGATTTTACCCACACTAATAAAGACCGAGAATATCGAATTTGAAGCTGCCATTAATTTTTAGCACTCACTTCAACAGATTGATCACTATTTCCTGGAGAAAAAGCCCATAACACCTAAATCATTTCCAGTGAGGAAGAAGTAGGAATAACAGTAGAACCTATGTATGTCACTTGTTTCATTCGCAATAGTACACAGTAGGCGCTGGTCTCTTGTAACTTTTTTTTTCTTTTTCTTTTAAGTGTCTTAAACGGTTCCCAGTTTACACATGACTTTCTAGTCACGTGACCATCTTCTTGCTGGTAAAATGGCCACCTATGATTGGCAAATTATATGTGAAATTCATGGTGTTCAGGTGGCCAAGTGGTTAGCAAGGACCCACTGGAGGAAGAATTCAGCTCATGTCTGTACGGTGCTTCATTGCACAAAGCCTTTCATTATCTCCCTTTCATTATGTGTACATGATTTAAATAATGTTGTCAGGGATGTAAAACACAAAATCATTATCATTTGTGAAGCAGCAATTTGTTAAGATTTTTGCAAACTCAGCAGAAATAATCATTATGATAAGTAGCAACATGGGACATTAAAATTCATTACCGTTATCTGCCTTTGAGGTTTTTATCCCTGTGACTGTGCAAAAACAATATTGATAGTATTAACCCATTGTAGTCGGGAGCTAAAAGGGTATTTGGCAAACAGTGCAGACCCAGATCAGATGCCGCAGAATGTGGCGTCTGATCAGGATCTTCACTGTTTGCAAGTACTTAGCTATTTTTCTCTAGGAATATCTAAATCTCATAGCCTCACCTACATAAAATTGAAATTGGACTTTCCCAGTATATAGTGTGGGGGAGTTCATTCAGTCTACAATGGGTTAATATTAAGGGGTATAAATCACTTTCAGAAGTAGTTAACTAAATGAAGTTTATTAACCCTGGTCCTGCTGAACCCTTTGAAACAGTGTATATTCAGATCAGTTGGCTTCTGAAGAAGCCAGCTGATCTGGATCTATAATCACTGTTTATAATTGTTTGTGAATTTGTATCAACAACCTAGATCAAGCAATCTGATTAGCTGACATTTAGAAGTAGAGGTGGTATCTTATGACAAGAGTTAAGAGTAATTGTGGGCACCTTCATTCCTGTCACACTTTTGTTCAAATGTTTATGTCCAGGTTTTTATGGATTTAGTTGATTTGAGAACTGATTACATGTTAGAGACAAGTCCAAAGTTTTATTGAAGGCAACCAACCAGTGCCAAAGGAGTCCTCACAGGCTGACAAACATTTCACAAGATTTCTTTAATGTGTCGGCAAACAGTGTAGATCTGGGCCAGCCTATGTGGAAGCAGCTTCAGTTTGCATGGCATATGGGAGATGGCTAACTTTCCTAAAGCATAACTGAGTTTTGAACATCTCACATAAGTCCAAACAAACAGAGTATACAGAAGATATTTTTTGTTATTGTAGCACCAGAACATACCTTGTGGGTATTCATTGGAATTACCTTACTGAGGCACTTTCAGTGAGATCCCCCACAAGATAAGTTTTGGTGCAAAAATAAGAGAGAGAAAAAAATGTAACCCTAGTCTTGCTGAACTAGGATATACCCTGTCTTTGCAGACAGTGTAGATCCAGATCAGTTGGCTTAAGCCAACTGATCTAGATCTACACTGTTTGACATTAAGCATGTGAATTTGTATTAAACTGGATCAAGCAATCTGATTGGCTAAAAATTACAAGTGGGTGTGGTATCTTAATATATTCAAATTGACAACGAAGGGTTAAACTAACACTTCAGTTATTCTTCTATCTGGAGCTGTATCTGAGAAATCAGTTTCCATGTTATACTGTAATAATCCTGTTGGGACAGATAGACCTGAGCAAACAGTGTAGACCCAGATCAGATACCACAGTGGCATCTGATCAGGGTCTACACTGTTTGCCACTCATCCAGCAGCTGTTTAGACACAACAGTGGGTATTAAAATGATCTTGTTAAAATTTTAGGACAAACATGGTAATGAGTTCAGATGTCCTAATATTTAGGGTTAAGATGGTAGACATAGCTCCAGATTGGAGTGGGTATCTGGTAAATATTTTTCTTATTTCTCCACAAAAACATATGTTGTGGGTACTCATTAGAAACACCTAGTCGAGGCGCTTCTGATGAGTACCCACAACATACATTTTTGTGAAGAAATAAGAAAAATATCAATACTTTTTTGGTTGGGAAAAAAAAAAGGCATATCTCCTGCTATGTATAATTATCTGTATCTGGAAAACTCATCAAGACATTATCCAGGTTCATGAATAATCATCTTTTTTATTTATTTATTTATTTTGTTTTCTTTTTGCTGGCATAAACTAAATTAAGATAAGAAGAATATGAGTACAAAGCCTTCTTAATAAAAAATATGAGTAGTATTCAAAGTCTATTCCCACACACGCTGTTACACAGTGTCTGTTGGTGGTCATACATACCAGCCAATGTATGATGCCATGCTAATGTCATATTGGAGGCCTAGAATAGCCTGTACACTTGAGGAAATTTTGGCTTTTTTCAGAAAATCTTGAAAAACCAATAACCAAAAAGAAAATTAGGATAATTAACCCTTTTCATGCTGAATAAATTAAAATGCCATGCTCACTTACTTGATCCAATCAGATTACTTGATCCAGGTTGTTGATACAAATTCTCAAACTTAATGACAAACAGTGCAGATCCAGATCAGTTGGCTTCTGCAGAAGCCAACTGATCTAGATCTACACTGTTTGCAAAGACAAGGTATATCCGGGTTCAGTAGGACTAGGGTTAAAATGATGAGCACTTTTTGAAGATGATTAAATACGATTTTGCTGAGTCATTTATAACGACTAACAGTCCAAAAATCTTAAGTGGTAGTGGAAATTGAAAGCAGTTGACCATTCAACAGTTTTTGGACACATCAAGAGATAGTAAAATGAACTTGTTAAAATTTTATGACAAGTGTGGTAAGGAGTTATGGTATCCCAATATTAAGAGCAGTGTTGCGCCAATATTTAGGGCAGTATTACCAGTTTAACTGTTTGCCAACCATCCAACAGTTTTTGGATACATTAACAGTAGTAATATGAACTTGTTTAAATTTTATGACAATGTGGTAAGGAATTATGGTGTCCCAATATTTAGGCCAGGGTACTTGATTCTTGGCCTGTATTTCAGATCTCTGACTTTGACCTCAGTTATAGGCCTAGTAGCATAGCTCCAAGATGGATTTTTTTCTGTTTCTCCACAAAAATCATGTACTTATTAGACAAGCTTCACAGAGGCACTTCGAATGAGTACCCAAAACATGTTTTCATGAAGAAATAAGTAAAATTATTTTCTGGATATTCCTTTTATCTGAAGCTTTGTAGTGGTTTGTGGAGATATTTATATATATTCTGTACACTTTTCTAGTTCCCATGTAACTGTGCTCTTGACAAGCTAGAATCCCTTGAGATATTTGCATGTGATATTATAACCTATCTATTCAGACACTGATAATACCATTAGAGTCCAGACCAATTTCTTCCCCCTGTCAGGAACTTCCATGACTTTGAATGTGCAAATGGCAAATTGAATTAGACAGGACATAGAGCTAGATAAGAGGGGTATCGGAATAATATTTTGCTTATTTTGCCATGAAAACATATGTTATCAGTACTCATTAGAAGCACCTCTCAGAGTTCTAATGAGTACCCACAACATATGTTTATGTGGAGAAATAAGATAGCTATCAGTGCTTTTTTGTTGAGCAAAAAGAAGTCTGGTCTGGAGTTGTAGACAGCGGAACATTTTAGCATTGACAATTGGGCCAAATCAGTAAGAAAGAAGAGAGCATATGATGACAATGTCCTCTCCTCTGTCCATCCACAAACATTGTTGGCTATTGTGTGTCCTCAAGACCACTGGACGGATTTTCACCAAACTAGCCAGAGCTGTATTTAAACCAGATCATTGGTTGGTTTGTTTGCTTGTGTTGAGGTTTTACGGCCCAGTCAACCCAATGGAGTCATGTCGAGTGTGGTCAGTTTGCCTAACAACACTGTTACTGGGCAGGCTTAGTCCTCTAAGTGGTTAACCAGCATTGTGCACATTCTTTTGCCAGAAAATGACAACTGCCCTTCTTGATTCAGCGCGAGGGAGAGAATGAACATAGAAAATATTTCATGATCAATCACCCATGAAAGAATGTTGCCAACCCGGCGGGGGTCGAATCTGCAACCTTTTGAAAAATAGTCGGATGAGCATCCAACTGAGCCACCGAGGCTGGCCCAGATCAGTGGTTCTGGTCCACCAAGAAATATCTGCATGGCTGAGCTGTTAGTGCTTCTGACTGGATCATGAGGATCTAGGTTTGAATCCTGCTAGAGGCTCATAATTCTGTGGCACTTCATCGAGCATAGCCTTCCATTAACCCTTGTCATGCTGAATAAATTTAAGGTGCCCCGCCCACTTCATATTTTCAGCCGATCAGATTACTTGATCCAGGTTGTTGATAAACATTCACATACTTAATGACAAACAGTGCGGATCCAGATCAGTTGGCTTCTGAAGAAGCCAGCTGATCTGGATCTGCACTGTTTGCAAAGGCAGGGTATATCCGGGTTCAGCAGGACTAGGGTCAACACCATTCCATCATCTTGATATGATTTAAATAGTATTGAAAGAGATGAAATGCCAAATTGTCATTGTCCAGGCTATCGACCAATATGGCTGCCAGTGGCGATCTTTGATATTTCTCATTATCACTTTTCATTATCACATCTTCTAGATGAATTATATCAAAACTTTGCACACGTGATCTTTCGATGGTATTGTTGTGTCTAAAGTAAATTCGTTTCAGTCACCCTTCCAGGACAGATCTGTGACTGTCATCTTAAAAACTGAAAATCGCTATCTGAATCGAACACTAGTTAACATGACTTACTAACTTATGATGGTCTCAGTCATGGCTAATCTGCAAATAGTAAGTTTGCTCAGGGAAGGGAACCCATTCTGTAGACCAAGATTTGAAGGTTATGCAGAGAGATAAGGGTTAAAGTTTTAACAGTAGTTGACCTGAGTGGGTCTCTTGCAAAGGCAGTTCTGACTCAATCCTTAGTGGAGGTCATTTGGACTTCATATGTTCAGTTTGTTTGACATTTATTACATTAGATAAAGACTTATATCAAGAAACAAACCTGCAGGTGTGCTGCTAATAAGCCCATATAGAATGTACTGGAGAAAACCAGCCATAAACATATTGCTAAATAAGAAGGAGTATCAGAGGCACTATTAATGTGTACCCAAAAAATATGTTTTCACAGAGAAATAAGAAAAAATATTTACCAGGAGACTTCTCCTATCTGAAGATATCAGGTCTGGCAGATTGGAGTCCAAAACTATGAATGGCATACTGTTTTTCCCTCAGAACATCTCACTTGAGTAGTACATCAATAACTCAAACATCTTTGGGGCCATGTAAATTTGTTAGAGATATGGGTAGTTCAAGCCACTGAGGGTTAATCATAGCGCCAGGTCAGGAGTTAAATGGGTATAATTTAGGGATGTCTTTTCAATCTTCTGTATAATAATGGTATGTTGAGTGTACTCATTAGAATTGCCTCAGTGAGGCAATTCATTTCATGATGAAATAAGAAAATTTCCCTTCAAAATCCATAAATATTTGCTTTCTTGGGCTATCAAAAGAATTTTCTAGGGACTCAAAAATGAGTTTGAATTAGCCATGGTAAACAAGCCTTTGGTGTTTGAGTCAGTGATGTATTACTGTAGTACATATGAACAAATATATTCTGAAAAAAATTGCTGAATTTACATATTATTATATTTATGGCATTTCAATTTACTTTCACTATTTTTCTGTTTGAATTATGATTCCTTTGGAAACAGTCTGTGTGTGATAACAAAAAAGAAAACTAGATTGCACAGTCAATGGTACACTATTGCAAAATCGCCACACTTCATGCTAATGTTGCTAATAGCGTGACGGACGGAAAAATAATGTTGCTCTGGCACACCCTTACCACAAGGAGAAGTCATAAAACAAGTTGCTTAATTTCCACCATGCGGTTTAGGAGGAGATTATAGCGTGAAGGACAGACCCATGGATGGAGGTGATCACAATATCCCCAGCGCTAAAGCCTGGGGATAATTGTCCATTTTAATTGTCCATTTTAATTCTGTCATCCCCTACTGAGAGTTAAATGTAATAGAACTCTGACTTATGTGTACATGCAAAGATAAGGTTGTTTTCAATAGCCCGTCAGTCAACCTTTACCTTTCTATGAGCAAATTCAGCAGATGACAAATTGATGATATTTTTCCCAGAAAACAGGATTTGGCATTTCATGCAAATTTTTCTACATTGGAGACAATTTTCTTGAAATGTCAAAACCTGTTTTCTGGGAAAAATAAGGAAAATATTTCAAAATGTCTTATGAAAATTTTACCCAGAATGTTAAGCATAATAATTCATAGCTTTGGATAAGATGCTGTTTTCGGATGAAAAACTTCGGGTTTTTTTTGTTTTTTTTTTAATCTCCGCAAAAACATATATTCTGATACTCATTTGAAGCATCTTGATGAGACCCATCTAATGAGTAGTAACAACATATGTTTTTTATGAGAAATAGGAAAAATATTCTTAAGTTCTGGATATCACTTTTATCTGGAGCTGTGCTAGGAGAGCCTTATCATTAGATTATCACTAGGAATACAAATTCAGAGAGATGAGGTGAAAAGATAGCAATATTACTCATTTAACCCTTAAAGCGCCTAAAAAATTTTGCAGCAGATGACATTCTAATATTTTTTTATTTTTAGTAGAAAATGTGTTGACATTTCATGTGGATGTTCACATGAAATGTCAAGATTTACATGCTTTGAAAAATTAAAAAAGAAATAAAACTGAAGTGTTGTCTGCTGCAGATGTGATTGGCACTTTAAAGGTTAACACACTAGATTTTCAGCCTTCTTTGTAACCAGAAGCTTTCTAAATTTACTAAATGATTTACCAGCTGAGTGCAGAGCTGTCATTTTTTCTTACTTTTTCATGCTAAGGAGCACCAGTAACAAAACGTTATTGTACAGAAGCCTTGTTAACCCTTGTCATGCTGAATAAATTAAGATGCCACGCCCACTTCTAATTTTCAGCCAATCAGATTACTTGATCCTGATGCGGGTTGTTGATGCAAATTGACATTCTTATTGACAAATAGTGCCAATCCAGTAGAAGCCAACTGATCTGGATCTACACTGCTTGCACAGACAGGTTATATCCGGGTTCAACAGGACTAGGGTTTAGAAGACATATTTGATGATAATTCTATGATAATTTTCTTAGGTTCTCCATAAAAACATATGTTGTGGGTGCTCATTAGAAGTGCCTTGCTGTGCTACTCACAACATATGTTTTTTATGGAGAAATTAAAAAAAAAAAAAATCCTGGAATTATCACCAAATACTAACTCCTCCTTAACCCTTGTCATGTTGAGTAAATTAAGATGCCACACCCATTTCTAATTGTCATCCAGTCACATTACTTAATCCATTCCTGATTGTTGATATTACAGTCAAACCTCAATAATTCGAAGTGCAAGGGACTGCAGGAATTTCTTCGAATTATAGGTAGTTCGAATTTCCGAAATCTGTAGTTTTCGGATATGTTCGGATTTTTTTTAATTCAATTTCGTTGAAGTAATGGGAACATCTGCTGAAGCATTAAAGATAATGAGCTGCTTTAAGATTGAGCTAATTATCATTTTACGCTTGACAGGCCAACGTATGGAACCAGAAAATAAAAAGAAAACATGAACTTACATTTTTATTTACAACCATTTACAATAACGAAAATGAAGGTTAAATGTAAAGTAACGAACCAATTTACTGACGAAATATTTAACCTTGCAAAACTCGGTGCAGAAAAGACAAACGTTGACAGCTAGCGAAGCTTTGTATCAGTCTGCAAAAAACTGGCTGATACAGATCTGAAAGGGCTAACTCCACGTTTCTAGCTAATTCTGTTTCGCCTTTTTGCCCCTACTTTCACTTTAAAAAACGTCCATAAACATTCAGGAAATTCGTCTCAGAATTGTTATTTTTGTTGTAACCATACTATTACAGATCCTTCGTATTTACACGTTACATGAATCACTGATCTTTAAAATCATTAAAGTTCATTAATGACCCAAAATTAAAACACTTAAAAAACATCAAATAAGACATCATTGCTAACAATCTCAAGTAAAGACACCCTTTACTCAATCAAGGATCATCACTCAATAGTGTGACTGTTAATCCGGTGCCAATTACCTGTAGCAAATAAACCCGTGAAGTCACTCGGGTATGTAACAATCGAACTCGCCGCACAAAGAAATCATGATCATCGTGCGTGACCTTATTTGGCAGTTTGGAATTTCGAATTTGGTAGGGGATTTTAAAAAGAATTTCTTTGATTGGGTCCGACGAATCTGTTCGGAATATTCACCCTTAATCCGGTGTCAGTTACCTGTAGCGAATAAACCCGTGAAGTCACTCGGGAGGGTTACAATCAAACTCGCCACACAAAGAAATCATGATCATCATGCATGACCTTGATTGGCAGTTTGGAATTTCAAATTTAGTGGAGGATTTTAATATGAATTTCTTTGATTGGGACCAACGAATCTGTTCGAAAAATTGAGTTTTTCGAAAAATTGAAATTCGAAAAATCGGTGATATTTTTGCAATAAATTATAGTGAAAAAAAATCCGGACCATCAGTCGTCTTCGAAAAATCCGGTAGTTTCGAAAAATTGGCGTTTGAATTACCGAGGTTCCACTGTAATTCAAATACTGAATGACAAACAGAGCAGATTAATATCAGTTGGCTTCTGAAGAAGCCAACTGATCTGGATCTGAACTGTTTGCAAAGGCTTGGCATATCCCGGTTTAGCAGGACAAGGGTTAACAACAAGACCTCAGAATTATACCTTAATACCCAAAATATTCAGACACCAAACCACTTTACCATATCTACATATCAATGTACCATATCAATATTTACCATATCAATGGCTGCAAGCACTGGGTGCACAAGAAATACAGTGGGCTCAAGCGCTTGAAAGAGGACCCTGACTATAGATGTACACGGTGCCAGGGAACTGCACGCCCCTTGGATGGCAGACCACAGAAGGAAGTCCAGGTCGGACCTGACAAGCTTGAGGTGGTAGCTTCCTTTTGCTACCTAGGAGACATGCTCTCAGCAGCAGGTGAACTTTCAACCACAACACATGTGAAAACCGCCTGGAAGAAGTTCAAGGATCTGCTACCAGTTCTCTCTTCACGCCACCTCTCTTTCAAAACACGTGGGCGTGTGTACAGCTCTTGTGTGCGGAGCGCAATGCTTCATGCCAGTGAGACTTGGCCATTGACAAAGCCGATGTCAATGTCAGGCCACAAGACATTGTCACCACCAGGTCCAATGAGCTACTTGTGCGGCTTGGCATTGAGGATCTGGACCTTATTCTGAAGGAGAGAAGACTTCGATGGTATGGACATGTGGAACGCTTCAGTGGTGCAATCAAGACAGCCTTTGACATACAGGTTGATGGAAAGCGTGGGCCTGGGAGGCCCAAAATGACATGGAAGCAGCTGACAGAGAGGGATTGCAGAGAGCGGAAGCTCTTGGCTATCAGCCCTCATGATAGATGTACCTGGAGATCTGGTGTGAGATCTGCCATGCGTGCAGCAAGCCAGCTATCTGAAAGGGGGCCCACTGATGTGGATGTTGTCCCTGTACCTGCACGTTAATCAAAAATCTGATTATGATGATGATGATATGACACTTAAATTTCATCAGGTCCATTTGTCTACCTAATAGTGTGCTGGAGGAATGACAAATTCAGTATGTTCTTAACCCTTGCCATGCTGAAGAAATTAAGATGCCACGCCCATTTCTTGTTGATATAAATTCACATACTTAATGGCAAACAGTGTAGATCCAGATCAGTTGGCTTCTGAAGAAGCCAACTGATCTGGATCTACACTGTTTGCAAAGGCAGGACAAATACGGGTTCAGCTGGACTAGGGTTAATAAGAAATAAAGACTTTTTATGCCCCCTACCATTCAGGCATTAAGTTTTACCCCTGTCCGTTCGTATTAAAAGTTTTTTGTCCGCACCATAACTCCTAAAATGTATGGAGTATATTCATGAAACGTCACAGATGGTTAAATCATATCAAGACTATGTGTCTCGAACAAGGAAGACAACTCTAGCTACTTTGATTTTTTAATTACCCCCCTTGCCTAAAATCCATGTATTGTAATGCTGAAAATTCATGTTCGACTCAGAACTCTTAAACTGTATCGAATATACATGTATTCATGAAACTTCTCAGTTGGCTAAGCATATCGAGACAATGTGCCACAAACAAGGAATGCAACTCTGGCTACTTCAATTTTTGAATGATCTACCTTGGGATTTGATCATGAAATTTTTCAGATAAATTTGTCTTACCTAGCAGATCTCTATTGTATTGTTCGCATTATCTCTCTGGATCACCACTCTCAGCCTAAAACATGCATGATACAAAGGACTTCAGGTGGGGGCATCCGCATCCCATGGACAGTTTTCTAGTTCTAGTCATTTAGGACTGATATGATGGTAATACCACCAATAAGTCGCTTTTTTTTTCCAACCAAAAAGTATTGATAGTTTTCTTATTTGGACACAAAACCATGTTGCAGAAGTGCCTTGATGAGGACTGATGCTTCTTATTAACTGTAGTCCTGCTGAACACAGATATGTCCTGCCTTTGCAAACTGTGTAGATCCAGATCAGTTGGCTTCTGAAGAAAGCCAACTGATCTGGATCTGCACTGTTTGCCATTAAAATTGTGAATTTATATCAACAATCTGGATCAAGTTGTCTGATTGGCTGAAAATTAGAAATGGGTGTGGCATCCTAATTTATTCAGCAGGACAAGGGTTAAACTCGTCACTATAATGTTAGTCCTAAATTTTGAATAACTACATTTTATCATTTGTTGATATGTCTAAGAACTGATGGATGAATGGCAGTATGAACTTGTGCATACTTTGTAATTAATTGATGTTTTGGAGATTTCTTTCTTTTTCTTTTTTTTTTCCTTTTTTGTATTTCTCTTAGACTGGCTCCAGTCTCAAGTGACAAGACAGGCATTGTTTTTATCAGTCACTTGGATCATATTTCATGAAATAGTTACATTGCACTTTTATCATTTGTATCAGGGTTGCTTTGAAACTTTGTGACTTTCTTAGATTCCATTAATTATGTCTCCCCCCTTTACGGTTGGGAGACATTGTTTTTCCGGCGGGTGTCTGTCTGCCTGTCACACTCGTGTCTGCTCTATAACTTGAAAACTGTTCAAGCTGTCTTCACGAAAGTTCATATAAATAACAGTCAACATCAGACGACATGCAGAGTGCAAAACCATAACTCTTGCATTTATACTTTTTGAGTTATTTCCCTTGTAACTTTGTCAGTCACAAAATCGTGTACGCTCTATAACTTGAAAATTGTTGAAGCTATCTTCATGAAACTTCATATAAATATCCATCAACATTATACGAAGTGCAAGAACCATAACTCTTGCATTTATACTTTTTGAGTTATTTTCCTTGGAACTTTGTCCGTCACAAAATCGTGTCCGCTGTATAACTTGAAAACCGTTCAAGCTATCGTCATGAAATTTCATATAAGTATTAATCAACTTCAGACAACATGCAGAGCACAACCATAACTCTTGCATTTATACATTTTGAGTTATTTCCCTTGGAACTTAGTCACAAAATTGTGTCCACTCTATAACTTGAAAACCGTTCAAACTGTCTTCACGAAACTTCATATAAATAACAATCAACATTAGACGACGTGCAGAGCACAAAAAAACATAACTCTTGCATTTATACTTTTTGAGCTATTTCTTTTGGAACTTTGTCCGTCACAAAATCGTATCTGCTCTATAACTTGAAAACCATTCACAAAGCTTCATATAAATATCAATCAACATTAGACAACGTGCAGAGCGCAAGAACCATAACTCTTGCATTTATACTTTTTGAGTTATTTCCCTTGGACTGTCACAAAATTGTTCAAGCTATCCTCACAAAACTTCATATAAATATCAGTCAACATTAGACAATGTGCAGAGTGCAAAACCATAACACTTGCATTTATACTTATTGAGTTATTGCCCTTGGACTCTGTCACAAAATTAGACGACCTGCAGAGTGCAAGAACCATAACTCTTGCATTTATGCTTTTTGAATTATATCCTTTGGAACTTTGTCCATCACAAAATCGTGTCCTATATATTTGTAACTTGAAACCTGTTGAAGATATCTTCAAGAAACTTCATGTAAATATCAATCAACATTAGATGACGTACAGAGTGCAAGAACCATAACACTTGCATTTATACTTTTTGAATTATTTTCCTTGGAACTTTGTCCATCATAAAAAACATGTCCACTCTATAACTTGAAAATCGTACAAGTTATCTTCATGAAACTTTATATGAATATCAATCAACATTATATGACATGCAGAGTGCAAGAACCATAACTCTTGCATTTATACTTTTTGAGTTATTTCCCTTGGAATCTCATTAGTTAATGTAAATGTTCGCTGAATATACAATACAATATGACACCAAAAAGGGGGGAGACATCTATGTTTTTGTAGAAAAACAAAGTCTAGTTCATTCTGATCTGGGCTTTAGCATTTAGTCAGGCCCCTCTGTCCCAATACTTAGGGTAAATGCAGTTTAGGCTACCTTCAATTATCACTAGGATATGAAGAGTTTCAGGGTTTGCCTCCTGATATATCCTGTTCACCCTAAATATACAATCATTGAGCAATCAGTGTAGACTCAGATCAGATGACGCAGAACTATGGCATCTTATCAGGATGTGCACTGGTTGCAATTGTTTGAAATACATCACAAGGCAATCAGATGAACTTTTACAGTCTTTAGTATAAGTATGGTAAACAGTATAGTGTCTGAATATTTACAAAGCCATTGTTAAGGGGGAGTTTTTCATGGTAATTCTAGGATATTTTTTCCTTATTAGTCTTCATAAAAAATACACTGTGCGTACATATATTATCATAAAGAAATAAAGAAACTTATCCCAGAATTACTATCAATTAGTACCATCACGAAAACACGCCTCTATAATATAAACCCCCTTAAAACCCACTTTTATATAGTAAAACTGGCGTTTACAGGGGTATACATTATTTTTCTTATTTCTGCTCAAAAACATAGATTGTGGGTACTCGTTAGAACTGCCTCACCAAGACGGTTCTAATGAGTACCCTCAATGTATGTTTTGAGCAGAAATGTGAAAAATATCCGAGATTTTATCTGAAAATTTTCAGTTTTTGGAGGTGTAATTTTCTATATATTTGAATAGGCATGTTTTCGTAATGTCCTCCTTAATGAGTCCACTGATTTAGGTAATTAGTACTAGATTCTAATTACATGTAAGTTTTTGTTTTGTTTTATTGTGTCTGAGCAGTATATCCTTTGACATAGCTCCAGAAAAAATGCTTTTTATTTCCAACCAAAACATTTTGATATTTTTTCTTATTTCTCCACAAAAATAGGTTTTTATGGAGAAATAAGAAAAATATCAATCTGAATACCTCAATTATCTTGAGCAATGCTTTGAGTTGATAAGATCAGCTCAAGTCAGGTGTTGATAAAAACATATTAAGAGTTTCACAAGAGGTAAGCATCTATATCTATCTGTGCTCCCTGGGGAGGGGGGAGAGATGATGATTCCAGAGATAGGAGAAAAAACTGCTAGACTCTGAGAGCTTTATGAATGAGCCTCTTTCTTTTTAGCTCACAGTTTTTATACAGTTAACTTCAAAGTAATGCCAGGCAGTTCTGATATAGTTTTGGATGTGATATCAGATTTTGGAATTTAAAGATGTAAGATTGTAAGTTCATAAGTCTGTTAATAATGTAGCTTGGTATATACTTTAACCTTTACCATTCTCTGAAAGAGATTCAACAGATGACAAATTAATGCTATTTTTTCTTATTTTGTCAGAAAATTGGCTTTGACATTTCATGCAAATTATCTCACTTAGGAGACAATTTGCATGAAATAAAGCTAATTTTCTGAGAAAAATACAAAAAATGTAGCTTGGTATATACTTTAACCTTTACCATTCTCTGAAAGAGATTCAGCAGATGACAAATTAATGATATTTTTTCTTATTTTCTCAGAAAATTGGCTTTGACATTTCATGCAAATTGTCTCCTTAGGAGACAGTTTGCATGAAATGTCAAAGCCTGTTTTCTGGGAAAAACAAGAAAAATATATTTCAAAAGTTTGTCTGTTGAAATTATTACCCAGCATGCTAAGCATTAGTGATGTTGCTTAGTATATACTTTTTTTTAAGAAATATGAAAATAAAATGTTTTGCTGAATAGATTGACAAAGCATATGTTAAGCAGGTATCTGTTAATTTGTTGGTTTAAAATTCCATCAACAGTACCATTCCCTTTCATAAGGTGATCATTTCAGTTTGGTCATTTTGGGATTGCAATAAGCAGAAATATGAAAAGAAACACATAATATTCATAGAAACAATAATTTATTGGTCTAAATATTGAAAAGATTTTCTTGCTATTTTCCTGGAAAGTAGGGTTTCACATATCTTGGGAACTGTTTCCTTATGAGAGCATTGTTATATCCCCAACTTCGAAGAAGTTGTAGGGGCATATTATTGCTTTTGGGTCATTTGGCTTTTTGTCAGTCCATCCCTTGGTCATGCTTATCTTGTCAGCAAGATATTGAAATTCAGTATGCTGATTGGCAATGATGAGGATTAACTTTTGAATAAATTTAAAAAAAAAAAAAAACATTGCAGGATGTCAAGCATTTAGTTAGGGGCATAATGTTTTACAAACACACATTTCTACATATATTTTTTGGGGAAAAGAAAGAACAGTATCACTCATTTTAGTCATTTTGTCCTGAGCTCATTAGAGATTGACAAGAAAAACTTGTTAGTCATATACAAGCATTGAAAGACATACAACAAGTCTGTCATTTGTGCAGTCTGGTTATGGTTTTCAATTCATGGCATACATAATCCCAAGGGCAATCTTGCAAATCAGCAAAATTGTTTTGTTGTTGTTTTTTCAAGTAAGCAAATCATCTAAATTTTCCATTAAATCTTTTTGGTTGCCAGTTTTTACCTGTGCAAAAAGTTACAGTTTCAGCAGCAAGACTTTTTTTTTTTGTTGTTTTTTTTTTCTTTTGGTAATAGATACTTTGTCCAAGTTGTTTGTTTCATTTGTCTTAAATTGATAGTCCTATTTCATGTGTAATACATGTATCAAATCAGTCTTTTAGGAGCAAACCCTTAGGTTCTTTGGTGACAGCTTTAGTCAACATATTAAAAGATATTTTGCTTAAGAAAAGTAAAAAATAAGAGCTGAACAAAAGAAGAAGCTGTATGATGTAAACCCTTCTCTTGCTGAACACAACATACCCCGTCTTAGCAAACAGTGTAGATCCAGATCAGTTGGCTTCTGAAGAAGCCAACTGATCTGGATCTGCACTGTTTGTCATTAAATATGTGATTTTCTATCAACAATCTGGAGCAAGTAATCTGATTGGCTGAAAATTAGAAATAGGGGTGGCATCTTAATCTATTCAGCAGGACAAGGGTTAATTTTATGTTTTAGCATCACTAGCACACTGATAATGATAAGATCAGAGTGGTGGTACCTGTCTGTGTGTCTGCAGTCTCAGACAGAGAGGACTGATAACATCACTACTGGATTGCTGGTCAAGATCAGGTGTAATTGACCCCATCTATCACTTACACAATGACCCCATCTATCACTTACACAATAGGGCTAGTAGGAGTCTAATAACCCTAGATAAGGGTACATCTTGGTAACAATTTAAAATTTTCCACTCTGTGCAAATTCAGCAGATGACAAATTGATATTTTTCTTACTTATCTCAGAAAATAGAATGCGACATTGCATTGGAGACAATTTGCATGAAATGTCTAATCCTGTTTCCTGGGAAAATTAAGAAAAAAAAAATTAAAATGTCATCTACTGAAAATTTTGTCCAGAGTGCTAAGTATAAAGAATTTTTGTCACACCTGCTTAACAGGTACAGTATAGGCAGCTGGTTTTCCATCTGTCCATTCACCATTCATCTGTTTGTTTGTCTGTCCATTTTTATGTCTGTCAGCATTTGTGTTCAAGTCCATTTCTACATAAACATTACACCTACAGTCATCTCATCTGATATATATAGTCTCTCTAACATGGAAACCAGGCTCAGTTGGGTATGTGATCAGGTCACAAGTTTGATCCCGGCAGAGTCCAGCAATATTCTTTCATTGAGATTGATCATGAAATATTTCCTAAGGTCTTTATATCCCTTCCACTGATTCAAGAAGGACAGTTGTCAGTTTCTGGCAAAAGAATGTGCACAAGTATTGGTTAACTGCTTAGAGGACTAAGCCTGCCCAGAAAAAGTGTGGTTAGGTAAACTGACAGGCTCTTCATGACCTTTATAGTGTTGACTGGATTGTTAAACTCCAAACCGACCCCCACCAATATAATACTTAGGGTAAATACCCTAGCCCTATTCCGCCTACTTAGCAGATGAAGGAAATCAGTTACTTGAGTAAATTGGCATTGAGATGAAGGAAATCAGTTAGACTGTTACAACTGCTCTTGTTTTCTGTGTTTTGGCTGCATTTCAAGGATTATTCTAGCTTCATTGATTCGTTAATGACACAACATCTTCTGCTTGTCACTCAAGATGAATTGTGCCGCACCAAGAGAAAGGTGTCTTCTAGGCATCTCTAACAGCAATTGCCCTGATTAGCTTGCACATCTCTGCAATCAGAATAGAGACTTCTCAGTCCACATAGAAAGGCCCTGATGAGAGAGAGGGGGTGGGTGGCTACCCAGTCATTTCAACTTGAGGAAGTGTGGCTTAAACAGAATTGCAGCTGTGCAAGCTCAGATCTGACCCTGAGCTTATTATTGTGTATTTAAAGACCTTTTAGACCTCATAGCTCCCGATAAGGTGCTTTTTTTTCTTATTTCTTTACGAAAACATATATTGCGGGTACTCATTAGAAGCAGTTCTAATGAGTGCCCACAACATATGTCTTTGTGGAGAAATAAGTAAAACACTGTGGATACCCCCTCTTATCTGGAGTTATGGACCTGATGTATGGCCGTGATTGTCTTGGAAATCTTCAAGGCATTGTATTTCTTTACTCATCACGAAAACATACCTATGTAATTTTGACCCCCTTAAACCCCACTTTTATATAGTAAAACTGGGGTTTACAGGGGTATACATTATTTTTCTTATTTCTGCCCAAAACATAGATTGTGGGTACTAGTTAGAACCGCCTCGACAAGGCGGTTCTAACGAGTACCCACAATCTATGTTTTGTGCAGAAATATGAAAAATATCTGAGTTTTTTATCGGAAAATTTTCAGTTTTTGGAGATAAAATTCTCTATTTATTTGAATAGGCGTGTTTTCGTTATGTGCTGGACCCTCTTGTTACACAGAAAACTTTCAAGTTGCATGAATTTTTCTCATTGACTCAACTTGCGTCTGTTGTACTTACCATAAATTGTCATGTAGTAATAGGTTACCTACTTTCATTAACAATTTTCTGGGAAAAATTTCAGCAAGTGACATTTTGAATTATTTTTTATTTTTCCTAGAAAATAGGATTTGACACTTCCTGCAAATTGTCTGTTTTATCATAAAAATAAGAAAGACTCATGGAATATCAGTTTGTCTTCTGCTGAATTTGTCTATAGCATGGCAAGTGCTAAAATTTGAACAAGTCTATTTGATTACCTGTTGATGTGTCTAAAAATAGCTTGATGAATGGCAAACAGTATATAGACCCAGAACAGACACCACATTCTTTGGCATCTGCTCTGGATTTATACAGTTTGCTCAGGCCTTTCTGAATACTTAGAGTGTATATTAGTTAACCCTTACCATGCTGAATAAATCAAGATTCCACGCCTACTTCTGATTTCCAGTCAGTCAGATTACTTGATCTGTGTTGTTGATAACACTCACATACTTAAAGACAAAGAGTGTAGATCCAGATCAGTTGGCTTCTGAAGCCAACTAATAGAAGGAGAAACCTGATCTGGATCTACACTGTTTGCAAAGGCTGGGCATATCTGGGTTCAGCAGGACTAGGGTTAATATAGTCTATGTGAAATATGTTGAGGCACAGTTGGTCTGTCCACTTGACAAGAGATACTTAAACACTTACTGTGCTCTAGGCAGATTCAGCAGATGACAAATTGGTGATATTTTTCTTATTTTTCCTAGAAACTCAGAATGTTTTACTCCTTACCATATTTATCCTGAAGTTTGAACAAGGGCATTTGACTATCTGGTATAAAATGTAAAAAAAAAAAACAACAAAAAAGAACCCAAAAAACCAAAAAAAACAAGAAAAATATTTCGAAAAATGTCATCTGCTTTAATTGTTACCCATCATGCTCATTAACCCTTGTCCTGCTGAATAAATTAAGATGCCACGCCTATTTCAAGTTTTCAGCCAATCAGATGACTTGATCCAGATTGTTGATATTAATTCACATTCTTAATGGCAAACAGTGCAGATCCAGATCAGTTGGCTTCTTCAGAAGCCAACTGATCTGGAGCTACACTGTTTGCAAAGGCAGGACATAACCGGGTTCAGCAGGACTAGAACTATAGAAGAAGAAATACCTGTACAGATTCACAGACAGTGTAGTTACTGCAGTTTGACATTTTTGCACACATTAATTTAACCCTTTACCTTTCTATGGGCAAATTCAGCAGATAACAAATTGATGATATTTTCATAATTTTCCCAGAAAGTAGGCTTTGACGTTTCAAGCAAATTGTCTCCTAGAATTTGGGCTTTCTGGGAAAAAATAAGAAAAATATTTCAGAACATCATCTGCTGAATTTTTTACCCAACATGCTGAGCATTAAATATAATACTTTAGTCTGAATTATACCTATTTGTAATTCTCATGCTCTGAAAAGTTGTCAGAGTGTGGGAAAATTATGTGTCATTGTCATCTGGTAAAATATATTACAGGAAAAGTTGTTTTTTTGTGTGTGTGTCACTTGCTTCTTTGGTCATTTTTAGCTCACCTGAGCACTACCTGAGCTGAAGGCTTAGGATTTTCATCTAATTTTATTCTTTATCATCTAGTGTCCAACTCTTTAAATGGAACCACTAGGCGAGGTTTTATGAAATTCCATATGGAGCCTCCTTGGGATGGGGAATGAAAGTTTTCAACAGTTGACATTCTGAAAATAATAAATATATTGTCAGTTTTCCATCTGCTGAATTTGACAAAGAGAGCTAACGGTAATTGGTAAACTGAAAACATTGGTTCACAGGAACCAGTGAGGTGATTTTATTGACACTAGATAGAAATATAAGAGCATAACCTTTGACGTGAAACTAGAGGTCACATGCTGTCACATAATCTTGGGTAGGAAATATTATAAAATTTTCTGTTTTTGTTTCAGTGAAGACAGGGTGATACAGTACTATAAGAAGTTATCTGGCACGGCAAGAGGCTTAGCAATAGTAAAGTAAGTACCACACTTAACCAGAATATTCATACTCCAGGCCCCGAGGTTAAAAAACTTTTTTCATACTCAACTCAGCTGAGCATGAAATTTTCTCTGCTAATAAATATGAAAATGCCAACAATAGTTGGCATTTTCATATTTATTAGCAGAGAAAATTTCATGCTCAGCTGTGTTTAGCAAGAAAGAATTTGCAATTGTTAGTAATTTGAGATTTATAAGCAGGACAAAATTACATGCTCGAATAAGTTTTATAACCTCGTAGCATGGACTCATTACCACACTTCTGTGAGCAATAGTGTGGTGATAAGGGCTGTACTTGGAGCAGGTGGGGGAAGGGGGTATGTTAGTATATCTTCTCTTTCTGCTCTCTCATGCTTTTTCCCTTAATATCTTCCTCTTTTTCTGTCTTTCATCTGCAGCTTTCTCTTTTTCCTCATCTTTTGTCACTTCTGTCACTTCTGTCCCTTCCCCCCCCCCCCCCCCCCCCCCCTTCTCTGGGAAACAACACAAAATGACCCACAAGGGTTGATATATCATTAAACAAGAACTTGAGCAACACCATACTTGTCCATTTTACTGCCCATGGATGTGTGTCTAAAAACTACTGGGTGTAAACCCTGATCAGACTACGGTATATACTCTAAATATTGGGACACCTTATCGTACTTGTCCTATAATTTGTAAAAGTGTGTTTCACTGTCTGTTGATGTGTTTAAAATATTGCTGGATGAGTGGCAAGCAGTGTAGACCCTGATCAGATGCTGCATTCTGCAGCATCTGATCTGGGTCTACTCTGTTTTCTCAGGCCTGTCTGTCTCAATACTTAGGTTTATTACAGTACAAATATTTTTCCTTCTTGATAATGTATGTTGGTATATTGTATGTACTCATTAGAATTTCTTCACTCAGCCAGTTCTGATGTTGGCCCACAGCAGTTCAGTATGCAGACTTTCATAAAGGGGGATATGTCTCATTATAGAGGGTGCCTTTCTTAAAAAAAACTGAATTTGAGGCTTAAATTAGGTGTTTTCACTTTCAGGCGAAAAATGTGTTATCTAAACTCTGAGCACAATACAACCTGTGGTAGCGACCACCTCTCTTAAGCATTTTTCTGGCTTGAACAACATTTTATATGACCCCATTGTTATATTACATCTTTTAAGTGTGCAACTGCCCAATGTGACCTGTGACCACTAAAGACATGACAAGAACGCATTATTTCCCTGTCGTAATTGGCCGATCTCATTTTCCATTACGCAGGAGCAATAACATAAATGTCTTGGCTTGCAGAGAAACCCGATTCTATTTTTACTTTATAGAAATCCCCAGGTTTAAAAATAATAGGTGTATTTTTCGATACACAGGGAGCAAATTCTTTCTTTTTAGAATAGACCCATTTTTAGAAGGAACTTGGTGTACAGGAAAGCAAAAAGGAAGTGGTAAAAGATATCTCCCTGGTCAAAAATAGTGGAAAATCTAACAAATGTATACATCGCCATGATTATTGTGTTATCTGGAGCAAAATGACATGAAGCAGGTTTTCTAATCAGGGCTCCTATGTTTTTCTCTTTCAGTTATATGACTATAGTAGAGAGTCTGCCAACTTATGGTATACATTACTTTGAAGTAAAGGTGAGAAAGATCTGTTTTTAGCCATTATTTCTTCGAAACAGAAACCAGTCCCCCACCCACACAAATACACTAAGATACTCAAACATGCATGGACACACCCACATACACTTGCACTCTCCCATTTATTTCAAAATGTGCATTTTGACCACATTCTATCATTATTAAAGCACATGAATCATTTTAACAAAAGATAGTTTTAATTTCAAGTTTCTTTCCAACTCCCATGTGTTCATCCTTGGCACACATTACAGAAATACCGTTTCAGTAGTAGACCAAGTGAACATCAAAACATTTTGATGAAAAGGTCCCTCATGGGTTGACTCATTAAACATCAGGGCCCCGGTTGTTCAAAGCATCATTAGCTTAACAAGCTCATTAGTGGTCAAAATGTTAACTGTTCCAGTAAGTACGATATCTAATTTGCAGGTATTTTTGCTGAAAAAATGTGAGTAGCTTTTGCAAATGCAAAAGTATTCACATTTTTTCAGCAAAAATATTAGCGTATATGCCATATTTAATGTTCAAAGTTTTAACGATATGTTAACTTAACGACATATTAGTTTCGAACAACTGAGCCCAGCTTTTTTGACGAAGCAGCTGTCTGATCAGGAACTATACTATTAACTATCCATCAAGTATTTTCTGAAACAATGACATTAAAAGGGAAAGTTAGGCAAAATATGACATGCTAAAAATTTTAAACATTTACCATAATCATATAATAAGTTAGATACAAGTCTGTATGTTCTGTAGTGTCTCTACGGGTCCCCGTAGCCTAGTGGATAAGAGAGTTGACTCTTAATCCATTAGGTTTCTCACCGCTGTGATTCGAGCCTCGCTCAGGTCATATGTGGGAAAGCCAAGTTCTGCTTACGGATGGTCAGGTGGTTTTTCTCCGGGTTCTCCGGTTTTCGCCCACCTTCGATGAACGATCGGCTCGATATAAGTGAAATATTCTTGAAAGGGCCGTAAAACCCAAATCAAAAAAAAAAAAAAAAAAAAAAAAAAAAATCTGTCGTGTCTCTAAAACCCTGTTTCTTTTTCAGGATAAAAAAGACATTCCATGGTGGCTAGGGATCAGTTATAAAGGAATAGGAGTATATGACAAAAATGATAAAAATGTTCCACGAAAGGTAAGTCATATATACTAGAAGCTTTTTTAGTTTGTTTAAACAACTGGGCCCAGTTGTTCAAAGCGTCGTTAGCTTAACGAGCTCGTTAAGGGTCATTTCGTTAACTATTTTAACGGATTCAATATACAATATTCTGATATTTTTTGTTGAAAAAATGTGAGTAGCTTTTGCACTGCAAAAGCTACTCACATTTTTTCAGCAAAAAATTTTGGCATATTTGCGTATCACTTGATCTAAATTTTAACAAATCGTTAACTAACGACATCGTTAGCTTTGAACAACTGGGCCCAGGACAGATAATTTGATGATAGACCAGTCTGAGTGGCTTAGTTGGTAGAGCATCTGCCTTCAGAGCAGGAGGTGGTTGGTTTGGTCCCCTTTTCAGAAGGGGACTTGGCATGCATTAAAGCAAATAGGAAGTAAAAAAGAAATGCCTCAGTTGGCATAAATTGCAAAATATCTACAAAGTGTATCCAGTCCCCTTGTAAGAATCGGGGCAGTCTGACAGTGATTAAGCATGTAATATATACTGATATCGGATGCAATGTCTTTGATATTGGATGGCAAAGATAAAGCATGCAATATGTGGTCATGCCATGCAAAAACGTGTCTTTAGGCATATGCAGACAGCGAAAGCCCGAATCAGCCTGTGCATATGCGCAGTCTGATCAGGGCCTTCGCTGTCATCAAACAGATTCATTGGATACTATAGAATGTTTCAATGTAGAGCAAATGCCCAGGTAAGACTGCACATGTGCAGGATCATGTGAATAGGCATGCTTTGGGCATGCTCAAAGGCACTTTTTCGCTTGACGCAGCCCATGTAATGATACTTGATGAGATCATGATCTAATGACTTTTGCAATTCTAAACTGTGGTAATCTTGGCATAGTACAGAAGGAAGGAACCCAGATAAATAGTTTGTTAGTTATTTCTACATGAATAGCTTCATGGGAAGCCCCAGAGGGGGTTTAAGGGGGACAGTGAACACTCTGTCAAGCCAGAAATATTTTGGGATTTTTTATGGAGAAATGTATAAATTGTAGACAGTCATGTATTTTTTGCATAAAATTGATCAAATTGACCCTCTTTCTGGAATCCTGGCTCCAGCCCTGACTGTAAAGTTTAATAAGTTGCCACAACATATGAGGTTTGAAAGGAGAAAAGGGGTCATATATATTATATAGACAGTTAACCCTTCTCATGCTGAATAAATCAAGATGCCACGCCCACTTCTAATTTCCAGCCAGTCAGATTACTTGATCCGGGTTTTTGATAGAAATTCACATATTTAATGACAAACAATGCAGATCCAGATCAGTTGGCTTCTTCTACACTGTTTGCTAAGACAGGGCATGTCGTGTTCAGCAAGAGAAGGGTTAAGATTCAGATTAACTCTACATCATTGCCACCTGATCTAGGCCAACATTATCTTCATGTGCCCCAAGGACCCTTATACATGTAGCTCTGCTTTAGGGGAATGGAAAAACACTTTCAGAGGAGGCAACTGTCACATCACGAAAACATACCTATATAATTTTGACCCCTTAAATCCCACTTTTATATAGTAAAACTGGGGTTTACAGGGGTATACATTATTTTTCTTATTTCTGCTCAAAAACCTAGATTGCGGGTACTTGTTAGAACCACCTCGGTGAGGTGGTTCTAACAAGTACCCACAATCTATGTTTTGAGCAGAAATATGAAAAATACCAGAATTTTTTATCTGAAAATTTTCATTTTTTTGGGTGGTAAAATGGTCAGTGTATTTGAATAGGCATGTTTTCGTAATGAAATGTTTTTGCCTTCCTTCTAATAAAGGGTCTACTGTAAAAGAAGAAAAAAAATGCTCCGCATTTGGAGAAAATTCTCTCCATATAGATAGGATCCCTTTTCTGAAGGCTTGATGTGCTGGAAAACAAACAGGAAGTTACAAAAGTTGTCTCACTTATCAAAAATGGTGGACAATCTCCAAGTGTATCCTATCCCTTTGAATGCAGAATGTTAGAACTTTTTTGTCCAAAAAAAAAAAAAAAAAAAAAATGATAATAATAATTGTCATACCTAGAATCTCAAATTTTATACTTAATACAATTTTTATTGCTCTGTGACATTATAGCATGCTTACATGTTACTGGCTTTTGTCTTGCTTTGCAGGTCTTTGTTTGGAAAAATCTAGAAAATTTATACTATAGAGACAAAAAATTCTCAATAGAAGTTCACGATCCAAAACGGTAAGTAGTTACGAAGAGTTCTCTCCCCTTAGATCATTTGTTGTTTTGCTTGCCTCGAGTACCATATTTACCCTAAATATTGGGACACCTTAAGTCCCTACCATACTTGTCCTGAAATTTTATCAGTCCATTTTGCTATATTTTGATTTGTCTAAAAACTAGTGGATGAGTGGCAAACAGTGTAGACCCAGATCAGATGCCACATTCTGTGGCATCTGATCTGGGTCTACACTGTTTGCTGAGGCCTGTCTATCCCAATACTAAGGCTAGATATGGTAATATTCTGGAATGGGGCTTTGAACTTTTAAGGCTCAGTAGAAAGCATTTCATTGAGATTATCATTGCTATGTTTTGTGGGCATGCATACATTTCTTTATCTGCAAAAATTAAAAAAAAAAAAAATCTGTAAACATTTGAATTCTGCAAGCATTTCACACCTAGCAGGACTCCAGTTAAGATTGTTTTGTTTTCTTTTTCTACAAAAATACATTTATCTTTTCTGATGGTTGATTTTTGGCTTATTGATTTAACCTTTACCACTATCTTGGCTGATTTAATATACTACAAATTGATGATATTTTGCTTACTTTTCCCCAGAAAACAGGATTTGATATTTCATGCCAATTGTCTCTATTGGAGACATTTTGCATGAAATGTTAAATCCTGTCTCCTGGGAAAAAATAAGAATATTTTAAAATGACATCTGCTGAAAATTTTACCCAAAGTGCTAAGCGTTAACCCTTGTCCTGTTGAACCCGGATATACCCTGCCTTTGCAAACAGTGTAGATCCAGATCAGTTGGCTTCTGAAGAAGCCAACTGCTCTGTATCTGCACTGTTTGCCATTCAGTATGTGAATTTATATCAACAATCTGAATCAAGTAATCTGATTGGCTGAAAATTAGAAATGGGCATGACATCTTAATTTATTCAGCAGGACAAGGGTTAATAATGAGTATCCACATGTTGTGGTGCAAAAATAACAAAATTATCTTCCTAATCCCCCTTTTATCTAGAGTTTGCAGATATTACATGTATCAGAAGTCAGTACTAAGAACCTGTTCAAGCTTCCTCAGCATGTGCTTGCCTCCTGATTAGAATCCCCTATTCAACAACAAATTCAAAAGTTAAAATCCTGAAACTTAGCTTCTGAACTTGTAGGGTAGTAGCTTTCTAGTGTATATCTCTTTCTTGGATTGGGAAATAAACCCTTTAGGTGTCAGTTACAACAACAGCAGGCTACATTCTAAATTTTTTTTTTTTTTTTTTTTTTCCTGAGGAAATGAGGCTTGACATTTCACACCACTTTACCTTCTTCACTTTCTTATAGTTTCTGTCTTCCCATCCCCATCCCAAATAGTATATAACTGTAAAGTGGGTGGATGGGGGTCTGAATAAATAAAACATTTCTTTTCATGGTTGTGTTTAAAACCTCAAAAATAAATTATAAACTTTTATGATTATTAAACTGCCCACTGAAAAGGACAGAGGCAATTGTTTTGCAAACACATTAGAGAGGTTCTGAAGTTGAAAGTAACTTTAACCTGTTGATTGTAAATAAAATAAGAAGGATGCATAGAAGACAGCATTTAAAAAAAATCTTTTGTTTCTCACAGAAAATAAGACTTGACATTTCATTCAAATTGTCTCCTTTTGGAGACAGTTTGAATGAAATTGTAAAGTCTTATTTTCTGTGAAAAATTAGAAATAGTTTGCTATTTTTCTGCCTACAGATATATAGCCTGCAGAGTGCTAAAGCCTAAAATTTATATGAGAAGGAATGTGTAATGATACAGAGAGACAATTTGCATGAAATTTCAAATAAAATCTATAAAGATTGTCTTTAGAAACACAGAACACTTAAAAGAACCAAAATCAGGCTTAACCCTTGTCTTGCTGAATAAATTAAGAAGCCACACCCATTTCTAATTTTCAGCCAATCAGATTACTTTGATCAAGGTTGTTGATATAAATTCACATACTGAATTGCAAACAGTGCAGATCCAGATCAGTTGGCTTCTTCAGAAGCCAACTGATCTGGATCTACACTGTTTGCAAAGGCAGGGTATATATCCGGGCTCAGCAGGACAAGGGTTAAGAAAAACGCAATTTTCTAACATATCAGGATGGGCTGAATGAACCCAAGGAAAAAAAAAAAAAATATATAAAAAACTGCACTATGGTGAAATACAGGGAGACTTTCAAATCTTATTTTCTGGGGAAAAATAAGACTGTCACTGTCTCATTTGGTATCTCCACTTTATCTTGGAACATGTTGAAGCTATGCCTGCAGGAAGGCAGTCTGCAATAAAATAATTGGATTTATATTGGATTGGGATGACAAGAAAACCCACATGAGCAGTGGTACGAGAAAGTGTACCATATTTGAACAAATTTAACCTTTACGACTGTCTGGGCAAACTCAGCAGATGACAAATTGATGATATTTTTTCTTATTTTTTCCAGAAAATAGGCTTTGACATTTCATGCAAATTGTCTCCTAAACATGAAATGTCAATGCCTATTTTCTGGGAAAAAATAAAAATTATTTCAAATTGTTGTCTGCTGAAATTTTTACCCAGCATGCTTTAGTTAATCCCAACCATACGTTCTTTTTAATTGAACAAGTCCATTTTCACTAGCCCTTGATGCATCTAAAAACCTACTGGATGAGTGGCCAGCAGTGTAGACCCTGATCAGATGCCACACTCTGCAACCTGTCTTTCTGAATACCTACTTGTTAGCAAAGAATTCAATGCTTCTAGTTCTTCTTTTTTTCACTACAAAAACATTCTGTTAATAATTATTAAGAGCAATTCACTGAGGCACTTCTAACCCATTGTAATTTGGAGACCCCTAAAAGGGTAATTGGCAAACAGTGCAGACCCAGATCAGATGCCACAGAATACAGCATCTGATCAGGGTCTCCACTATTTTCAAATAGTCTAGCCATTTTTTTCTAGGAATGTCTAAATCTTATAGCCAGACATACCTAGAATTGAAATTGGACTCTTCCAATATATAGTGTGAGAGAGTCTCTTCAGTCTATAATGGGCTAACGAGCATCTCCAACATAAAGCTTTCATTGAAGAAATAAGGAAATGTAAATAATTTTTGGTCGGAAAAAAAATAAGTAGGATATTCTTTCTTATTTTCTATAAAAATATGAGGCACTTCTAATGAGTCCCAAGAACATTTTAAGGAGAACTGGAAAAAATTGTCCCAGAATTATCATCAGTTTGCTCCTTAATAAGTTTTCTGTACAATTGCTCTAAAATGAAAGAATTTGATCCCATTGGGAGCCAAAGCATTTTGACAGTTGCCTCCCTTGAAAGTGTATCCATTCCCTTTAATGAGAAATTTTATCTGGGTCTACATTATTTGCTCAGGAATACCTGTCTGAATATTGAGGGTCAATACGCAAAACAAATTTGGTGGTACCCAGAGGAGTTGATAAGGAAGAGTATTTGGTGATAATTTGGGGATAATTTTTCTTATTTCACTATGAAAACGTATGTTGTGGGTACTCATTAGAAGTGCCTCGGTGAGGCACTTCTAATGAGTACCCACAACATATGCTATAAAGGAGGAATAAGAAAAATTATCCCAGAATTATCTCCAAATACTCCTCCTTAACAACTCCTAGGTACATTTTAAGAAAAAGCTGAAGGGGACATTTAAGTATTTTTTATGTTTCTGGACAGTCAGTCACTTTTTCCCCTCACACACCTCTGTTTCTCCCTGACCTCTTCTCTACTAGCTCTTCTGTTCTGTTTCTCCCTTTCAATGCGAGATGACACAAAATGACCCACCACTGTTTACATGCCATAAAACTGGAACAAACTCAAAGACACACAGTTACGGGGAACTGGTAATGTCATGTGTTAATTAATTGTATTTTGAAAATGGAAGCTGTGTATCTGAGCTATTCCCATCTGGATTTTATGTTGTTGTTTTTTTTTTTTTGCACAGCAGATGTAATATAAAATTGATTAGATTTTGCACAATGCCAAATTTGCAGATAAAGAAACTCAAAGGGCTTGCAGGGGCATTGAAGAGACTTAGAACTTCCAGAAAGGAAGCTTCAATTTTGATAATCTTTGATTTGCTGTTTTCTATGAAGCATTAAAAGTGTACTAAAAATTCACAGAATGCTAACATGCAGTCAGAGGACTTATAAAGGAGGAGTGTGGTGATAATTCTGGGATAATTTTTCTTATTTCTCCATAAAAATATATGTTGTGGGTACTCATTAGAAGCACCTCAGTGAGGTGCTTCTGATGAGTACCCACAACATATGTTTTTGTTGAGAATTAAGAAAAATTATCCCAGAATTATCACCAAATACTCCTTTGACAAGCCGTCTCTGCAGTGCTTACGCTATGCAGATTTGATATTCTGCATTTACCCTAAATATTTGTGCAGACGTGCCAGAGTAAACAGTGTAGACTAAATCACACTGCTCCTAAAGAAGAAGTTTGATTAAAGTCTGCACTGTTTGCCATCTTAAACAGATCAAAAGATATTCAGATAGCATTGTTTAGATAAGAGGGAAACAGACAATATTTTTCTTATTTTTCCATGAAAACATATGTTCTGGGCACTCATTAGAAGTGCCTTAGCAACAACATACATTGTCATGAAGAAATAAGAAAAATAGTTACCTTGACAGGAAAAAAACAACATCAAATATAAACTCTACTAACTGGACTGCTGTGAATCTTTGCTTTACTGGTGAATTTTTACAGAAATTTAAAATTTATTTTGCTTATTTGTTATTATTTTGCTTGATTTGACCTTCATCTCACAAGAAAGAGGCTTCAGCATGAAATGCAGTAATTATCCTAAACTTTTAGACACCTTGATACCATACCATACTAATGCTTAAGTTTGAATAAATCATTTGACTACTTGATATATCTAAAAAATACTAAGTTAATGGCAAACAGTGCAGTTTGACCTGAATCTACACTGTTTGCTCCAGAATTATTGCCCAAATACCGTATTCGACCTAATTACCTCACATACCCTTATAAGTGCACAGTCAAGCAATTCAGAAATCTCCAGATTACAACAAGTGTACTTTTTGTCTACTTTATAAAGGCATATGTTGTGGGTACCCATTTGAATTGCATCGACTTGTCGATGCAGTTCGAATGAGTACCCACAATATATGCTTTTGTAAAGAAAATCAGAAAACAGATCTCATAAACATCATCAAAAAAGTCCTTTATTGATCTCTTTAAAAGTGCAGGTAGATACATATTTGACCACGATAAGTTTTTCCCAGTAATTTTGAAAAACCTGAGCACACTGTGCGGTAATTAGATCGAATACAGTACTTTGGGTAACCATACTAGCAAAGGCCTGTATCGCTTTCTTGTCACAGTCTTTGCTGTCCATCTGGCAAATATTTGGATATTATATTGACAAAAAGATCATACTGCAAAGGGTACTTGGCATTCACTGTTGGTATCTGCACTAAAACTCTTTTTTGTGTGATGAAGCTCAATAATGTTTTTCATTATTTTCTGCTAAGAGGTGCATCAGTCAAAATTTTACTGTCTTTTGTTTAAATTGATTTTTGCATGAGTACAATTTAAGTTACATAGTTAAAGTTTCAGGTCTAATTTATTACTCATTTTTCATTTTTTTTTTTCTTTGTTTTGTTTTTCATTATTATATCAGATTAAATTTTAATTTTATTTAAAATTCTATTCTGTATCAAAATTTTGTGGGTTAAATATTTGAATTATCATTTTGTCCCAAACCATTACTGAAGGAGGTGTCTCTTCATAGTCCCTATTAATCATACCTGGAGGACTTGTTAAGGAAGAGTATTTGGACTGTGTCAAGCTAAAAAGTGCCTTAAACATGCTCAGTATGTGCAGATTCAGATCATTCTGTGCATGCTCAAAGTATCATCCAGACATTTGCTCTCCATTCATACATTCTGTAGTATCTAATGATTCTGTTAGTGGACAGTGAAGGCCCTGATTAGACTGTACAGATGCGCTGGCTTATCTGGGCCTTCACTGTCTGCATATGCCCGAAGACACGTTTTTGAGGCCCATTTGATGATAATTCTGGGATAATTTTCTCGATTTCTCCCTATGTTGGGAGTACTCATTAGAAGTGCCTCGGAGAGATACTTCTAATGAGTACCCATAACATATATTGCAGAAATAAAAAAAAATGTCCCAGAATTATTATCAAATACTCCTTAACAAGTCCTCATAATAAACCACAACCTCTTTATAACACTATTGTTGGAGTCCATAGCATAAACCGTGTTAGTTAAACAACCGTGTTATATCCAAACAAAAAATGTATAGATTATATTGAAAAATGACCATTTATGGTCATTTTTCAATATAATCTATACATTTTTGGGATCCATCTTTGAATCCTGTTGTATCCAAAACCATGTTATAACGAACCGTGTTATAAAGAGGTTGAAGTGTACCTTTCCAACACATTATTTCTGCCTTATGAATTCTGTATTAATGAAAGTTTTAGGCTTGAAAATCTTGGTTAAAATTGTAGGCTATTCCCTGAAAGCCAATGCTGTGTAATCCCGCTTGTGTGTGATCCCGCTTCTTTAGTTGTGTTCAGGCAGACAAAAAGGTGTTTGTGCTAGCATTTTGTGGATGGTTGCCTTTGGTGTGAAGTGTAAAAGTTGGCTGGCTTATCAAGCTTAGTCTGCTAATGCTAATCCTAAAGTTTGCATCAGAATGTGTCCATCTGTCTCCTTCAAAGTTGTGGCCAAGATCCTTGTAATTAGCACTTCTAATGAGTACCCACAACATATGTTTTTGTGGAGAAATAAGAAAAATATTTACCTGATACCGACTCTTATTTAGAGCTATGCCTGTTTAGTCCAATCGTAGCCTTTGTTTTCACTACAGTTGGATCATGGTCTTTGCTTATAGGTAAATGAGAAACATGCAGCAGTTAATTACTACCGTATTTATGCTAAATAAAGGGATATGGTAACTCCTTACCATACTTGTCCTTAAATTTCAAAAAGTCCATTTTACTACCTGTTGTGTCCAAGAACTCCTGGATGAGTGGCAAATGGTGTAAACTCTGTGAATCAGATGCTGGTGTCTGTGCCATCCTGTCTGGGTCTACACTGTTTGCTTAGGTCTGTCTAAGTACCGTATTCGCTCTAATGACTGCACTGCCCTTAAGTTTTTCAAAATTACTAGAAAAACTTGTAATAAAATAGCCTACTAATACGTGTACACTTAAAGAAAGATCAGTTCGCTGAAAGAAAGATAAGCAGCGAACTTCATGAGGGGCGTATTTAATGATACATACGCAACATTTTTTCGATTTTCTTCATAAAAGCATATGTTGTTGGTACTTATTTGAATTGCCTCGACTTGTCGAGGCAATTCAAATGAGTACCTACAACATATGTTTTATAAAGAAGCAGATAAAAGTACACTGGCTGTAATCTAAAGACTACTAAATTGCTTGATTGTGCGCTTATAGGAGCATGTTCGGTAATTAGGTCGATTATGGTACTTCTGGTTATTATGGTAGCTTCAGATAATGCTGTGAATGAATCAGTTACATAGTTATTTTTCATCATAAGTAATATTTTTCATCATAAATAATACTGAAAATGGAAAACAAAACTTGTCTGCAAGTTTTAGTCCCTGTAACAATGTCGTTTGAGTGAGTAAGGCAATGGCCTGCCTTATCTTCCTCTAGCACTCAGTCATTTGTACAATCATAACTTTTGCATTTGAGATCATGACTTGGAGTGTCACATTCAGTTCACTTTTATATTACAATTCAAAACTCTAGCAAACAATTGGGAGGTGGGGTGGTGGTTAAGGGCCTGACTTTTTGCCCCATTCTCTAGGAGACTGCACAAAATGACCCACAAAGGTTGATGTGTTGTTAACTCTGTCACTGCCATAGGCGATAATAATAGGCTTTTGCAAACAGCATAGATACAGATGAAATGGCTCATAATGAGCTGTCTCATCTGGATCTATGCTGTTTGACGTTCAGTCCTTCAACTTTACATATAAACTTCTTTCCAAGCAATAGTTTGTTTTAGAAAAAAAAAAACAACAAAAAAAAAAAAAAAAAACAGACGACATATGTCGTATGAAATTTGGCAGCGAAAGAGGAAATTAGAACAGAACTCACATTCACTGCAGCAGACAACTTTCTAATGTTTGTTTTATTTTACTTTGAAAATAGGGTTTGGCATTTTATGCAGTGTGTCTGCGAGGCATGTGTTTCACATTAGAAGTCAAGCCTTATTTTCTCAGACAAAAAAAAATAACAATAATAATAATGATAATAATAAAATTTGCTGTTGTGACTGGCCTATCTTCAGATTAGTTCTTCCATCCATCATTTATCATATGGCATGTTGTATTTATCTATCAAAGTATGCATGTAAATTTATTTATTACTAAACGCCATCATATCCCTAAAATCATGTATCAAATTTTGTAGTGGTCGCATAAAATATCAACATAGGTTTTACTTTGCAATATATTTTGTGTAGTTGGGTGAATGTTTCTTTCTGGGCACAGCCAATCCAATGTTTGCCATATAAAAACAGCAGGGACTCGGACTAGACTATGCATTATTAGCTCACCTGAGCTCTGCTCAGGATGAGCTATTGTGATCACTTTTCGTCCGTCGTCCGTCCGTCCGTCCGTCCGTCCGTCCGTGCGTCCGTCCGTCCGTGCGTCCGTCCGTTAACATTTTCAAACGACTTCTCCTCTGAAACCGCTGAGCCAATTTTGCTCAAATTTCATATGGAGCCTCCTTAGGGTGGGGGAACGAAAAATTGCTAAAATGGTCGCGGTCCGTTGACCAAGATGGCCGCCACGCCCGTATATGGTAAAAACCTTTAAAAATCTTCTTCTCCAGAACCGAGAATGCCTTGGGGCTGAACCTTTACAGGAATCATCGGGGAGGGGAGGTCTACCAAAATTGCTAAAAGAATTGTCGTACGTTGACGTTTGACCTTTTTACGGCAAGGTCAAGTTTGCTTCCCTATGCATTTGTATGGGAAAAACCTTTAAAAATCTTCTTCTCCAAAACTGAGCATGCCTTATGGCTGAATCTTTGCATATATCTTTGGGAACAGGAGAGCTACCAAAATTGCTAAAATAATGGTCGTACATTGACATTTGACCTTTTTACGTTAAGGTCAATTTTGCTTCCTTATGCATTTGTATGGGAAAAATGACCAGAATTTCAAACAACTTCTTCTCTGGAGCCTCTCGGCCAATTTTGCTCAAATTTCATATGGAGCCTCCTTAGGGTGGGGGAATAAAAAATTGCTAAAATGGTCACGGTCCGTTGACCAAGATGGCCGCCACGCCCATATATGGTAAAAACCTTTAAAAATCTTCTCCTTCAGAACCGAGAATGCCTTTGGGCTGAACCTTGGCAGGAATCATCGAGGACGGGAGGTCTACCAACATTGCTAAAAGAATTGTCGTACGTTGACTTTTGACCTTTTTACGGCAAGGTCAAGTTTGCTTCCCTGTGCATTTGTATGGGAAAAACCTTTAAAAATCTTCTTCTCCAAAACTGAGCATGCCTTATGGCTGAATCTTTGCATATATTTTCGGGAACAAGAGGGCTACCATAATTGCTAAAATAATGGTCGTACATTGACATTTGACCTTTTTACGTTAAGGTCAATTTTGCTTCCTTATGCATTTGTATGGGAAAAATGTTCAGAATTTCAAACAACTTCTTCTCTGGAGCCTCTGGGCCAATTTTGCTCAAATTTCATATGGAGCCTCCTTAGGTAGGGGGAACAAAAGATTGCTAAAATGGTCACAGTTCATTGACCAAGATGGGCGCCATGCCCATATATGGTAAAAACCTTTATAAATCTTCTTCTCTAGAACAGAGGATGCTTTGGGGCTGAATATTTGCATAAATCATTGGGGACAGGGGGTCTATCAAAGTTGCTAAAATAATGGTCATACATTGACATTTGACCTTTTTACGGCAAGGTCAAGTTGCTTCCTTATGCATTTGCATGGGAAAAAACATTTAAAAATCTTATTCTCCAAAACCGAGGATGGCTTGTGGCTGAATCTTTGCATATATCATCTGGAACGGGCGGTCTACCAAAGTTGCTAAAATAATTGTCATACATTGACATTTAACCTTTTTACGGCGAGGTCAAGTTTGCTTCTGTATGCATTTGTATGGGCGCCATACATTTGTATGGAAAAAATGTTGATAATTTCAAATGGCTTTTCCTCTGAAGCCTCCGGGCCAGTGTTGCTCAAATTTCATGCGGAGCCTCCGTGGGCAGGAGAATGAAAGATTGCTAAAATGGGTATGGTCCATTGATCAAAATGGCTGCCATGCCAATATATGGTAAAAACCTTTAAAAATCTTCTTCTCCATAACCAAATAAGCCCTGGGTCCTAATCTTTGCACAAATTATAGGGGACAGGAGATCTACCAAAATTGCTCAAATGATGGTTTATGTTGACATTTGACCTTTTTACCTCCAAGGTCAAATTTGCTTCCCTATTTGTGTGGGCCATATACATTTATATTGAAAGTATCGAAGTGACTTGTAGATCAACAGTAGTTAAAATTGTTCTGATTGGAAATCTAAGATGGCCATCATCTGATTTATATTTATAATATGTCCCTGCCACTGTGCTGTTTACATGTATAAAAACACGATTCTTCAGAAACCACTTAGCCAATTTCCACGAAATTTCACATTGATCCTTCTGTTGAAATGTGATTGATAGTTTATTCATGATCATGCTCCATTGACTGTCAGGCCCATATATTCTTCTTCAAAACTAAGAACTGTTCAAATGATGATATTTTCATTAGTTGCGATGATAGGATTGGATAAATGTTGCATAACATCTGCATGTCTGCAGTGGCTATGTCACTCAGGTGAGCGAATCGTGGCCCGTGGGCCTCTTGTTTTTACTGTTATTTTAAGGTGAATTGATACATTTCTAAGGGAAATAACTCTTGAGATGCCTATGTTTGCCATATTTCTCATTGGGGCTACACTTAAAGGAAAGAATTTGCTCCCACAGGGAGCAAATTCTTTCCTTGATGAGTAGCCCATCAGTTTTTAAAGGCTTAATTTTCTGGAAGGCAATTTCTGTCTGCAAAAGCTGTCACCCTTTGCAAAATACCACAGATAATATTTTGATGTATACAGTCACCCTAATAGAACAGACCTAAATAGTGGGTGAACAGCAAACACCCTGACTGGACAGAGTATGTATGGATTGGCTTCTTTTCTTGGCATTTCTGTTATTTGAGCATAATATTCCTGTAGCCCAGTTCCGCCTGGTGTGCATGTATTGTAATTGTTGTAAGAGTTGTCCTTTGTTGTATGTTTTTGTATTGACTTGTCACAGAGCTTGTCACAATGCTTTGGATAAGATGTTTATATAAATTTGATTATTTTTATTTATATTTTTCTTATTTCTTCATGAAAACATGTTGTACTATAGTTATCCTAAGTATTTGGACACCTTTACTTCTCACCATACTTGCCCTCAAATTTGAGTTTGTCTGTTTTACTACCTATGTGTCCAAATTACTGCTGGACTAGTTGCAAACAGTGTAGATCCTGATCAGATACCACATTCTGTGGCATCAGATCTGGGTTTACACCACTCAGGCCTGCCTGTCCAAATAATTAGTGTAAATATGGAACATTTCATTGGAACAGTTGCAGAGAGATAAGTCTAAGAGATCACATGTTGTCAGGAAGAAATAAAAAAAATTCCACATTTTTAGTTTAAAAAAAAAACAAAAACAATCTTATCTAAAGTCAAGCTTGTTTCTACTTTCTGCACTCTTTCTTTGTGGCACCTTGGCAGAAAGGGGCACCTCCTTCAGTAATGGCCAGCAAAGAAAAATGAATTTTTTTTTGCCTATTAATACTGCCTAGGTCATGTGAGGTACATGTCATAGCCCCAGATTAGTGGGGTATTCAGAAGATAATTTTGTACTAAAACATAACACTGACATTACAAAAACACACCTTCAAATATATTGAAAATTTTGCAACCAAAAAAGGAAAAAAATTTCAGATAAAAAATTCTGATATTTTTCATATTCCTGCTCAAAACATAGATTGTGGGTACTCTTTAGAACTGCCTCATCGAGGCAGTTCTATCGAGTACCCACAATTTATGTTTTTGAGCAGAAATAAAAAAAAAATAATGTAAACTCCAGTTTTACTATATAAAAGTGGGGTTTAAGGGGGTCAAAATTATATAGGTATGTTTTCGAGATGGAGGTGATTCCATTGAGTACCCAGAACATAATGTTTTGGTGTAAAATATATAAAAATATTATCCTAAATTATCCTGACTGATCTAAATTTCAAATGTTCACACATGCAGTGTGCACAGTTTGACCATATGCACCTCACTTACAGAATAAGTGACCAGAAACTTTGAACACATAATTTTTATCAAATTTATAGCTGAAAATAATATCAGAGATGACTCAACAAGCAAGTGAAAAGGTATAAATAATCATGTATGAAGTACAGACGTGTAGCTCTGAATAAGAGGATTTCCTGAGATTTTTTCTTATTTCTTCATGAAAACATACGATGTAGGTATTCAATAGAAACACCTTCATGAGGCATTTCTAATGAGTATCACAACATATCGTGATACGTTTTCATGGACAAGTAAACAAAATATTTTTTTCCGGATGCTTTTCTTACTTCATTACATAAACATGCCTATTCAAATATATATAAAATTTCACCTCCAAAAACTGAAAATTTTCATATAAAAAAAACTCTGATATTTTCCATATTTCTGCTCAAAAAATAGATTGTGCGTACTGGTTAGAACTGCCTCAGCGAGGTGGTTCTAACAAGTTCCCAAAGTCTATGTTTTGATTTTAGCAGAAATAAGAAAAATAATGTATATCCCTGTAAACCCCAGTTTTACTATATGAAAGCTGAGTTTAAAGGGGTTAAAACTATATAGGTGTGTTTTTGTGATGTGGAGCTGTGAGACCTAGATCAGGGTACTCATACAGGGTATGGACCATCTGAAATATTTCAGCAAACCTTGTGGGTACAGATGGTACTGTGAAAATGTGCAAGACAGTTCGTGTCTTTACTGTTTATATATATGATTAAGTACCTTTTCTTTGTTTTGATTCACAGAGTTTCTTGGTACACTAATGCTTTGGATCATTCATGTACCAGACTTGTCATGCTGAATAAATAAGATGCCATGCCCACTTCTAATTTCCAGCCAATCAGATTACTTGATTCGGGTTTTTGATAGAAATTCACATATTTGATGACAAACAGTTGAGAAGCCAACTGATCTGGATCTACACTGTTTGCCAAGACAGGGCATGTCGTGTTCAGCATAAGAAGGATTAACAATAAAATTCTGTGTTAGTTAAACTTGCTTATAGACAGCCAGCATGTTTTTCATTTTAAAGCATCTTCTTGTGGTTTAGAGCACATATTGCATTCTGGAAAATTCATACAGGTTGTCAAAATCAGACAGGAAAAGGTATGGCTTAATTACTTAATTTTACCAAAATAAAACGGACAAAATTTATGATCAGTTTTGCAAAATTTGCATACTTCACTTCAAAATTGTTAGCATCTCTTTCATTTATAGGTTTTGAGTTAGATAATTAACCTTTACAGTGCCAAATTACTAGCAGGTGACATTTAAAATATTCATTCCACAGACAACAAAATAGTCAATCAGGGCCCAGTTGTTCACAGCTAACGACGTCGTTAGTTAACGATTCGTTAAAATTTACATCAAGTGATACACAAATATGCTGAAATTTTTTGCTGAAAAAATGTGAGTATGCAAAAGCTACTCACATTTTTTCAGCAAAAAATATCTGAATATTGTGTATTGAATCCGCTAAAACAGTTAACGAAATGACCCTTAACGAGCTCGTTAAGCTAACGACGCTTTGAACAACAGGGCCCAGCATGCAAAGAGTTCAGGATTAATGTGTGTGTGTCTCATGAATTTTACTGACTGATTTTGTGGCAGTTTATGGTGATTTGAAGGTTTGATTTTGGGGACAATTCAAAAATCTGGTTAGCTTGAAAAGTAGAAACTTGTTATCAGTACAGGAATAACTCAACATGCTGCAGTGTTTAGAAAAGTAGGTCACATACAATGACCTTGACACATAAGATAGTGAGAAAAACACTTTTAACATACCTGGATACCAAGGCAAGCCACTCAGTGATTTATGGTCTTGCAAAAATACTCATATGACCATAATATTTTCCAGGTATGGACCCTTCAGTATGTCAGAGTTGTCCACTTTGGGACAAGGCTATGATTATGATTCAGTCTAAAAGGTCACTTAGTTTAAAAGAAAAAGATTTGGTCAAAATTATACACATTGATTGCCTATTGCATTGATACTGAATTCCATGTATGAACCCAACATGACAAAATATTGCTGTCAGTTGTGACAGAGAGAGTAACCCTTGCCATGCTGAATAAATTAAGATGCCACACCCATTTCAAATTTTCAGCCAATCAGATTACTTGATCCAGAAATTGATATAAATTCACATACTGAATGGCAAACAGTGTAGATCCAGATCAGTTGGCTTCCTAGAAGCCAACATCTGAATCTACACTGTTTGCAAAGGCAGGGTATATCTGGGTTCAGTAGTGATAATATAGTGATCATGGCCAGGCTGTTGAACTTCAAACAGTATCATAGCAAACACTCATCAGTATAACTTCAAACTGTTCAGTAACACTAAATATTAGAACAGTCTAACATCTTACTTACTGTTCTTGTCCTAAAAAAATGAACACTTATTTTAGGGGAATTGACACTCTTTCAAGGGAGGAAACTCCAGCAGTAGACCCATCATAATTCAGTTTGCCTCCCTTCTGAAAAGTGGTCTACTCTAAGGGATGAATTAATTTTGTTTCTCTAGGGAGCAAACTCTTGCCTTTTAGGTAGACCCCTTTTCAGAAGGGGATTGATGTACAGGAAAGCAGACAGGAAGTCACAAAAGTTATCTCTCCTGAAAAATGTCAGAAAAAGTACCAAGTGTATCTAATCCCATTAACTACCTCAAACTGTGTGTAAAGTACAAAAATTGCAGACTATGATCAATCTGCTCTTTTAGGTGCAATGTTTAGGGTAATTTCAAGACAGCCGTTTTTTTTTATATTAAACAGCAATATTAAACTTTTGAACCATTTGACATGGTACCTTCCACTGACATGAAAAACACATGTTTATAAGCAAGTTTAAACAGCATATAATGATAACCTGGAGTTGGTGCCAAGTTCTGATGCACAGTTCTCTATCTATCCCATAATAGTGTCGTACACACACTGAGCAGTTTCAACTTGTACGAGGATGCAATAAGAGAGCCCCCCAATGAATATGATGAACTGTCTGATGCTATATCTGACCCAACAACACAGTAAGTATCTAGGTCAAGGTCACAGTTGTGTCAAGGTCATGGGTGCTGTCTTGTACCAGTTATGATGTGAGGGTGTATGTTACTATAGCAACAGGTGGTGATAGTTGAACCATGTCATGTAAAAACGGGTATTAGCCCTTGAAGTGCTAATCAGGACTGCAGCAGACGTCAGTTTGCTTCTCTTTTTTTTGTTGTATTTTTCAAAAAACTCAAAATGTTAATGATATATTTTTGTTACTCTCCACAAAACATACACTGTGGGCACTCATTAGATGCGCCTCAGCAAGGTGCTTCTAATGAAGACCGACAGCATATGTTTCTGGAGAAAAATATTTATTATTTCTGGATACCCCTCTTATCTAGAAGTACAGCCCCTTTTTGCATGGCACGGTTCTACTGTGTGTAATCTGTTCAAGTAAGGTCACAAACACATTGTATGCTCCCTACACCATCTACTTTAACTCCTTATAAAAGACAATCAACAACAATGATTTAATTTAGAAATAAATAAAAAATGATATATGTGTTCATTGTGGAACTAGAAATTGCTAATAATTCCTTTAGTAACAAACTTTGCTTCTTGCATGCCAATTCTTTATATAATGCCAGTTCAGAAAAGAAATCCCTCATGCCATATGCAAACAATGAAAGCTCAGGTCGACATCTTAAATTATCATCAAACACTTTATCTGGGGCTTTGAATTTTGAAATAAAAAACTTGATACACAATAAGGAAAAATGGTCCTTCTTTGCATAGTGCAATTGCCATTTTGAATATTTTCCTGTGTCACATCATAAGATATTGAGAAAGTCTCAGAGCCCCACAATTTAACTTTTACCTCTCTCTGGTCGAACTCAGCAGACAACAAATTGATGATATTTTCCCCAGAAAACAGGATTTGACATTTCATGCAAATTGTCTCCAATGAAATGTCAAATCCTGTTTCCTGAGAAAATTAAGAAAATATTTCAAAATGTCGTCTGCTGAAAATTTTAGTTAAGCATTAATAAGGGTCCTGGCTGTTCATCTATAAATTCTGCAGTATCCAGTATTTGACCTGAACAAATATTGTGCAGAAGCACAGGGTGATCTGGGCCTTCAAGGGAATGGATACATTTCAGGGTAGACAACTCTGTCAAAGTTTTTTTTTTCCTCTGTTCTAAAAAAGGGTCTACTCTGAAAGGAAAGAATTTGCTCTCAAGAGGTGCTATTTTTCATATCCCGCCACACGATAGTGGTGGAGTATTATGGTTTCACGTTGGACGTCTCTGTGTCCGTCCGTCTGTACATCCATGAGTCGTCTGTTCGTCCGTCTTTCTTTTCTGGATGATAACTTGAGTAAACATTGATGGATTTTCACCAAACTTGGTGTGGGCATTGATATTATGGAGATCTGGTTTGGGATTGCTAATGGGAAAATTTCATCAAATTTTTACTGAGTTATCTGCCTGCGACACGATAATGGTGGGGTATTATAGTTTAACGTTTTTATTTCCCCTTTTAGAGTACGTCCCTTTTCAGAAAGGGCTTGTTGTGTAGGAAAATAAACAGGAAATTGTTACAGTAGCCTCCCTTCTAAAAATTGCACAAATGACCAGGGCCCAGTTGTTCAAAGCGTCGTTAGCTTAACAAGCTCATTAAGGGTCATTTCGTGAAATTTCAGCACATTTGCGTATCTCTCAATGTAAATTTTAAGGAATCATTAACTAATGACATCGTTAGCTTTGAACAACTGGGCCCTGAAATATCAGAAAATATACCTTCAGCTGTGCACCAAGCAAAGATTCAGATCAGCCTGTGTATTTTCACAGTTTGATCAAAATCTTCACTGGGCACATTTTGGATAGCCAAGGATGCAAAATTTTCTCATGCTGACAATGAAGACTGATTGGACTGGGCAGATGCGCAGGCTGATTTGAGTCTTCCTTAGCACATGTCAAGTTCCGGCTCAAATACTAAACAGTCCTATCAATATGCTCTGAGACCCCTTTCTTTATGACAGAGTTAAATACTTAGCATGCTTGGTAAAACTTTCAGCAGACCTTTTCATGTTTTAAAATATACCATATTTACCCTGAGTATTGGGACACCTTACTGTACTTGTCCTAAAATGTGAAAAAAACTTCCCTATGACCTGTTGATGTGTAATTATAAATTGCTAGATGAGTGGCAAACAGTGTAGACCCTGATCGGGCCTGTTTGTCCCAATATTTAAAGTTATTACGGTAATCTTGTCTGTCCCAGAAAATAGGGTGATCTAATATTTGAAAATGAGACTGTTTGCATGAACTGTCAATACCTTACTTTGTCTAAGTAAATTCTTAGAAAACAAAACAGATCACATTAAAGAAAAATAAATGAAAATAGCAGACTTGGTTTATTGAGTCTGTTTATGAACATTAATGTAAGTAACAAAACTGCTGTTGCCTCCTGTTGTTGGGGAAAAACTATTTCTGGGAAAAACATTATGAAAACACGCCTATTCAAATATATAGAAAATTTCACCTCCTTAAAACAGAAAATTTTCAGATAAAAAAACTCTGATATTTTTCATATTTTTGCTCAAAACATAGATTGTGGGTACTCGTTAGTACTGCCTCGGCGAGTACCCACAATCTATGTTTTCAAGTAGAAAAAGGAAAAATAATGTATACCCCTGTAAACCCCAGTTTTACTATATAAAAGTGGGGTTTAAGGGGGTCAAAATTATATAGACATGTTTTCGTGATGGAGAGCAAACAGTTATCAGGTTGTTCATCTGCTAATTTTGACCAGAGAGTTCTAAAGGTTGTGGCTTAGGTTTTGTGTGTCGATGCTCGGTTGTGGCTTATGTTTTATGCGTCGCTCATTAGACACCAGTTTGTTTATAAGTTGGTTGCAACAAATCTAACTAATTATGCATGTTTATTTCTAACTACATTTATTTATGGTGAATAGAAACTTACTTAACAGTCATAGGGAGGTATGGATCATGCCGAAATTCACAAAGCCATTTTACATACATGTACTTACATAGATCTAGATAAGAGTGGGTATCAGGTAAATAATTTTCTTATTTCTCGATGAAAACATATGTTGTGGTACTCATTAGAAGCACCTCATTGAGGTGCTTCTAATGAGTGCCCACAACATATGTTTTCGTTGAGAAATAAGAAAACTATAGATACTTTTTGGTTGAAAATAGCGTCTTATCAAGAGCTATGGAATACTTGTAGTATGCCTGACAGTGACAACAAAGATGTACCATGTTTACTGGGTATCCTAAAATGTAAATATTGAAGGCCAAAGGCAGCCTGCGCATCCGCAGTCATCTTTACCTATGTACAGAATCATTGTCTAGAGCCTACCTCGGTGGCTCAATTGGATGCACGTCCAACTGAAGATCAGGAATTGCGGGTCTGCAACATTCTTTCTTGGAGATTGATCATGAAATACTTGCTAGGGTCATTTTCTCCCTTCCGTTGATTCAAGAAGGGCAGTTGTCAGTTTCTAGCGAAAGAATGTGCATAATACTGGTTATCTGCCTAGAGGACTAAGCCTGCCCAGTAAAAGTGTGGTTAGGTAAACTGACTGTGCTCAACATGACCCCAGAGGGTTGACTGGGCCGTAAAACCTCCACACAAACAAAATTGTCTACAGAGAAGGCATTGATAAGACTGCATGAATGTGTAGTCTGATGTGTAGTCTGATCTTGGTTTTTATTGTTTGTATATGGCATACGGACCCTTTTTTCCACATTTTACATAATGTGTTTTGAATGAGGGATAATTTCTGAAACCTAACACTGTTCTATGAAAAAAATGCTGATGTTGATGTTAAAAAGAAAACATTGTCAGGTATTCAACTAAAAAAAAAAAGAAAAAAAAAAGAAGACAACATTGTTAGGTATTTAGCAATCTACTTATCAGATGATGGTTATTGGTGGTGATTCTGGGATAATTTTCTCAATTTCTCCATAAAAACATGTTGCAGGTACTCATTTACTGATAAGCGCCTCACTGAGGGAACATCTTTATGTCCCCGGTAGCGATAGCGGGGACATATTGTTTTTGCCCTGTCTGTTTGTTGGTTTGTTTGTTGGTTGGTTGGACAACATTGGTCATAACTTTTGAACCGTTTGAGATAGAGCCTTTATATTTGGCGTGTAGGTTCCTTGTGACAAGGGCTTTCCATTCATACATAAAATTTTGACCTGTGACCTTGACCTGTGACCTACTTTAAAGAATTTTTGGACAACTTTAACATTGGTCATAACTTTTGAACCAATTGAGATAGAGCCTTTATATTTGGCGTGTAGGTTCCTTGTGACAAGGGCTTCCCACTCATACAAAAAAATTTTACCTGTGACCTTGACTTAGACCTGTGACCTACTTTAAAGAAAATATTAACATTGGTCATAACTTTTGAACCTTTTCAGATAAAGCCTTCATATTTGGCATGTAGGTTTCTTATGACAAGAGCTTCCCGCTCATACAAAAAAAAATTGACCTATGACCTTGACCTGTGACCTACTTTAAAGAAAAATTAACCTTGGCTTGGAGACATGTTCGTGTTTCACAAAAACATCTTGTTTTTTTTTATGGAGAAATGAGAAAAATTGTCCCAGAATCGTCATCAAATAGTCATCTTTAACCCTTGTCCTACTGAATAAATTAAGATGCCATGCCCATTTCTAATTTTCAGCCAATCAGATTTCTTGATACAGATTGTTGATACAAATTCACATACTAAATGGCAAACAGTGCAGATTCAGATCAGCTGGCCAACTGATCTGGGTCTACGCTGTTTGCAAAGGCAGGGCATATCCAGGTTCAGCAGGACTAGGGTTAACAAGTCTTCTGATTCGGGCTCTGTATAGCTCCAGATAAGGTGCTTTTAGTCAGCCAAAAATTATTGATACTTTCTTATTTCTCCTTGAAAACGTATCTTGTGGAAACTCACTAGACATGCCACATGAAGGCACTTCTAATAAGTTCACAACAGATGTTTTCGAGGAGGAACATGAAAAAGATTTATCAGGATACCCCTTCTATCTCAAGCGATATTATAGTCCCTATGAGTGACATCAAGTAGAAAATGGACCCAGTACATATTTGATCAACATATGTGGTCAGTCGCCGGCCTCGGTGGCTCAGTTGGATGCGCGTCCGACTGGAGACCAGGAGGTCGCGGGTTCGACCCCCGCCGAGGTCGGCAACATTCTTTCTTGGAGATTGATCATGAAATATTTTCTACGGTCATTCTCTCCCTTCCGCTGATTCAAGAAGGGCAGTTGTCAGTTTCTGGCGAAAGAATGTGCACAATACTGGTAAACCGCTAAGAGGACTAAGCCTGCCCAGTAAATGTGTGGTTAGGTAAACTGACCGCGCTCGACATGACCCCATTGGGTTGACTGGGCCGTAAAACCTCAACACAAACAAATGTGGTCAGTCTGCACTCCTACCATATGATCAGTCCTACTTTTGCCATAGCTTTGACAGAATTCAGGGAACCATTGAAGATCCTGATTGGGCTTTCGGGTTGTGTAAGCGTACCTTTTTTGGTCATTCTTGTATACATACATATATAAATACATACGGTATACTTATATACATATGGTAAATGTCCTAAAATTTCGACCACCAAACTATCTGACAAAATGACGTATGCAAACAGTGCAGACCCAGATCAGACTGTTCCTTGGTCTCTACTTTTTGCCTTTCCACTAAGTATTTTAAGAAACAGCTGCATAAAAAGCAAAATTTAGGCAAAAATACTATGGCATAAAGTGTTCAAATTTTTAGATCATTTACCGTATATACTAAAGGGAATGAATATACTTTCAGGGGAGGCATCGCTGTCAGAACTGTTTAGCCTCCCTACTTAAAGGGGTCTACTCTAAAAAGAAAGAATTTGCTCCTTGCAGGAGCAAATTCTTTCCTTTTTAGAGTAGACCACTTTCAGAAGGGACTTGGTTTGCAGGAAAGCAAAAGCAGACAGGAAGTCACAAACGTTTTCTCCCTTGTAAAAAGGTTCAGAAATTCTACCCAGTGCATTCAGTCCCCTTTAGATCCCTTTTTACATAAAAATTCACATAGGTAAGCTAGGTTACTTGCACATTGTTAACCTTTACCACTCTTTGGGCTAATTCAGCAGAATGATGACAGTTTGATGACATTTTTTTTTTCTTATTTTTGCCAGAAAACAGGATTTGACAATTTCCATGAAATGTCAAAACCTGTTTCCTTGCAGAAATAAGAATAATATTTCAAAATGTCATCTGCTGAAATTTTTACCCAGAGTGCTAAGCGTTAAACGGTATATCTGTCCTGTCATTCTGCATGTTGTCTTTGGTGTCATGTTGTTTGGTTGTTGTTGTTGTCATTTGTTCTTCTGTATTAACAGTCTCCAAATTAACAATCTCTGTAGTCTTTCATACAATTCCATCATCATCATCAGAGTCATAATCATCATCACCGTCATCATCATTATCATGTTCATTCTCATCAGCATTTCCAAAGGTATTTATATTACTGATGGTGTATAAAGGATCAGAATAGGCCAGGCCAATTGAAAAGGGGTCATAAAATATGTGGGAAAATTCAAAGGCCAATATATCACTGTAGTCTGATAAATGGTTAAAGAATCATTCAGAAGTGCAGCAGACCACATTCTGATTTTTATTTATTTATATTTTTTTTTTTTTCAGAGAAAATAAGGCTTGACATTTCATATGAATCATCTGTAATTGATTCTCATGAAATGTCAAGCTGTATTTTCTCTGAAACATGAAATAAGATAAAAGATTGAGAATGCCATCTGCTTGTAATGTGATTGACACTTTAACCCTTAAAGCGCCAAGAAAAACTGCATCTGAAAATGTTGTCTGTTTATGTCCTCTGCTGAATATTCTTGCACTTTTCAAACCTATTTTTGCATACAGGCAAACAGTGTGGACCCAGATCAGACTGCTCCTAGAGGAGCAGTCTGATCTGGGTCCACACTGTTTGCAAAAATGACTGTTAAAATAACAAGCAGATGACAAAGCAGACGGACAATAGTTGTGACTGGCGCTTTAAGGGTTAAGGGTTAAAATGTCTTCTAGTATTAAATTGGCATGTTACTAGTTAATGATATTTTCTGGCAAAGAATATTGTGTTTGGTCCAAGTCTATATTAGTCACATTGTTTTAGAACAAAATCTGTTTTTGAAAAAAGAAATTAAAAAACAACAAAAAAAACAACAAAAAAAACGTCTTATTAGAGCCAATAAAATAATCATTAAATTGGGTTATATGGTGAAGTTAGCTGGTGGTCTGGGTCTGTCTGCTTATTACCATGAAAAACAGAACCAAACAGAATTGTAATTTCCCTTGTTTTTCATAGAAAAGCAGATAGGGCTGAACATTTCATTCAAATTGTTCTAAAGATAATTGAAATGAAATGTAAAGCCTTTCCTATTTTCTTAGGGGGAAAAAAAATGAAATAAAATAAAATTTCTTTAAGCTTAGTTGGCAACCTCACCAGATGACAAATACTAGATGTTTCTGTTTGTTTTGTTGTTTTTTTCTCTCAAAAACAGATTCCGAGGCGTGACATTTTATTCAAATTATTTCTAAAGGAAGCAGTTTGAATGAGCTGTCAAGCCAAACTGTCAAACCCTGTTCTCAAGAAAAAAAATCAGAAAAATATTTTAGAATATTGTCTGCTGATATTTAAATTCAGCAGGTCAGAGAATGAATTGTCATCTGTTCTTTGACATGTAGCAGGCTAAAGAGTAATGGATTCATTTCAACAGTCCATATTCTTAGGTTTCAGCATAGCTCTAGGTAATACAGATATATATATTTTTTTTAACCAAAACATAAAATATTTACCCTAAGTATTGGAACACTTTAACTCCGTACAAAACTTATCCTAAAATTTGAAAAAAGTCTATGTTACTGCCAGTTGATGTGTCTAAAATAGTGCGGGATGAATGACAAACAGTGTAAACCTTGATCAGATGACAGTGTAAACCTTGATCAGATGCCACATTCTGTAGCATCTGATCTGGTCTACAGTTTGCTCAGGCCTGTCTGTTTCAGTATTTTGGGTTGTTATGGTACTAATATTTTATTTCTCGATGAAAACATATGTTATGGGTACTCTTTGAAGTGTTTCTATTTTTTTTTTTTTTTTTTTTTTTTAATATTATTTCTCCACAAAACCATATGCTGTGGGCACTTTATGTACCCACAGCATATGGTTTTGTGGAGAAATAATGCAAATATAAATTATTTATCAGGTTACCCCTCTTATCTTGAGCTATGTTGTCACTGCTAAAGCCGGTTTAGTATTACATAAATGTGCATTGAAATTGGCAATGTCTATTTCAGGGTATCAGTAAGCCGACGAACATTTGGACCAGGAAATGTGAATGTACATGCATGGTTCGGGGCCACACAGCAACTGACAAAATGTATCTGGTTGATGGCAGTAGCTCAGCATCAGTTCTACCATGACAGAAAACATAGTCGGGTATGTTCTCTGTATTTACTTTGTAAAAAACATAGATGTTTAGTCTATTTATTTTACTGAAAATACAGTCCAGATTTGTTGACCGTTATAGTCTAGTATGTTGACTGTTGTACCATATCAGAAAACACAGTAGGGTATATAGTCTTTTTGAACATAATAGAAGAACATAGCAGCAAACCTAGACAGTTTTGCCATGACAGAAAGGTTGATAGATTTACCATGACAGTAGAATACACTGTTACAGTTTTTGATATGACATAAAACATGGTATATTAGGGTAGTAGACACTTTTACCATGACAGAAAACATTGTACAATACATATTCATGGTAGGGTATATAGACAGTTTAATCAGGACAGAAAACAATATAGAATACATAGACGTAGTCGGGTTAGACATCTTTACAGGGACAGAAAACAATATTGAACACATAGCTGTAGTAGGGTTAGTTTTTACCAGGACAGAAAACATAATTGAATACATAGACATAGGGTCCCTGGACAGTTTTGCCATGACAAAAAACATAGTACCTGTAGATACTGCTGTATTAAAATTTATAATTATGATTTTAGCTGAATACTTGTTGAAAGTACTTGCATCCTTTTCAGTAGGATTTAACCCATTGTAATCTGGAGATCCCTAAAAGGGTAATTGGCAAACGGTGCAGACCCAGATCAAAAGCTGCAGAATGCAGCATATGATCAGGGTTGCTACTGTTTGCATATAATTCAACCATTTCTTTAGGATTATCTAAATCACATAGCCTAACGGGCCGTAAAACCTCAACACAAACAAACATAGCCTGACATACCTAAAATCAAAAATAGAATCTCCCAATATATAGTGTGGGGGAGTTCATTCGGTCTACAATGGGTTAATATGCACTCCAATTACTCAAAATATTCAGACCCTGAATTTTAGGCAATTTTAGGACCTTACCTTATTTGTCCTAAAAGTTCATTTTACTACATGGTGATATATCTAAAATGCTCTGACTACTATCCTTTCGACGTCACTCGGAAAGACGTTTTTTGCTTGGCGTTTTATTGTAAATGAAAATAATTTGTTCTGATTGACCATATTATATCAGAAACCATTTGTCTTTTCTGTTTCTGTGTTTTGTTTTCAAATATGTACCCTGAAATAAAATTTATGGCCAAAAATTGGTCTGACCTATGCAATTTCTATAATAAAATGATTTTTTAGAATTTTTGTCTTAAGAAAATATTTTTTGATTCAAATTACTGATATTTCACAACAATATTGTGAAAATTTCAGAAAAATTGAACAAGCAGAACTTGTTGAAAATCTGATTCCAAGTTACCTACCCTACAGATTTCTGCATAATTTGCAGTCATTTTTACTATGGGAAAAAAGTGAAAATATTTGATTTTTTAAAAACCATTGACTAGAATAACACTTTTTGTGCATAGGTAGTTACGACAAATGGTTTTGCGTTAAATCATGACAAAAGTTTGCAAATGTTTTTTTTTCTATGTAAAGCGCCAAGCAAAAAACGACTTTTTGAAAGATGTCGAAAGCACAGTAAATGGTAAACCGTGCAGACCCATAGAAGTCATATGAGCTGAGTCTGCTCTGTATTTTCAGGCTTAGCTCTCAGTATATAGGGTAAATTTGGAATACTTCATATAATAGTAATACGGTAACAGGCCTTCCCAAGTAGTGTAGACAGTGTCTGATCAAGGTCTACACTGTTTGCCACTCATCCAGCAGTTTTTAGACACATAGCAGGTACCATAATAGGTTTATTAACCCTTGTCATGCTGAATAAACATTACGAAAACATGCCTTTTCAAATATATAGAAAATTTCACCTCCAAAAACTTGAAAATTTTCAGATAAAAAAACTGGTATTTTTTCTTATTTTTGCTCAAAAGATAGATTGTGGGTACTCGTTAGAACCGCCTCGGCGAGGTGGTTCTAATGAGTATTCACAATCTGTCTTTTGAGCCAAAATAAGAAAAATAATGTATACCCCTGTAAACCCCAGTTTTACTATATAAAAGTGGGGTCAAAGGGGGTCAGAATTATATAGGTATGTTTTCGTGATGTTAAGATGCCAGCCGCACATTTAATTTTCAGCCACTCAAGATTCCTTGATTCAGATTGTTGATAAAAGTTCACATACTGAAAGGAAAACAATGAGATCCAGATCTGTTGGCTTCTTCAGAAGCCAACTGATCTGGATCTACACTGTTTGAAAAGGCAGGGTATATCCGGGTTCAGCAGGACAAGGGTTGAAGTTTTTGGATGTAATAGGCTTGTCAGCTCACCTGAGTTTCGCTCAGGATGAGCTATTGTGATCACTTGTCGTCCGTCCGTCCGTCCATCTGTCTGTCCGTCCGTTAACATTTCAAACGACTTCTCTCAAGCCCCTGAGCCAATTTTGCTCAAATTTCATACAGAGCCTCCTTAGGTTGGGGGAACGAAAAATTGCTAAAATGGTCGCGGTCCATCGACCAAGATATCTGCCATGCCCGTATATGGTAAAAACCTTTAAAAATCTTCTTCTCCAGAACCGAGGATGCCTTGGGGCTGAATCTTTGCATAAGTCATCGGGGACGGGAGGTCTACCAAAATTGCTAAAATAAATATCGTATATTGACATTTGACCTTTTTACGGCAAGGTCAAGTTTGCTTCCCTATGCATTTGTATGGGAAAAACCTTTAAACATCTTGTTCTCCAAAACCGAGGATGCCTTATGGCGGAACCTTTACATATATCATCGGAAACTGGAGGTCTACCAAAGTTGCTAAAATAATGGTCGTACATTGACATTTGACCTTTTTATGGTAAGGTCAATTTTGCTTCCATATGCATTTGTATGGGAAAAATGTTCAGAATTTCAAACGACTTCGTCTCTGGAGCCTCTGGGCCAATTTTGCACAAACTTCATTTGGAGCCTCCTTAGGTTTGAGGAATGAAAGATTGCTAAAATGGTTGCGGTTAATTGACCAAAATGGCCGCCATGCCGATATATGGTAAAAACCTTTAAAAATCTTCTTCTCCAGAACCGAGGATGCCTTGGGGCTGAATCTTTGCATAAGTCATTGGGGACGGGAGGTCTACCAAAATTGCTAAAATAAATATCGTATATTGACATTTGACCTTTTTACGGCAAGGTCAAGTTTGCTTCCCTATGCATTTGTATGGGAAAAACCTTTAAACATCTTGTTCTCCAAAACCGAGGATGCCTTATGGCGGAACCTTTACATATATCATCAGAAACTGGAGGTCTACCAAAGTTGCTAAAATAATGGTCGTACATTGACATTTTACCTTTTTATGGTAAGGTCAATTTTGCTTCCATATGCATTTGTATGGGAAAAATGTTCAGAATTTCAAACGACTTCCTCTCTGGAGCCTCTGGGCCAATTTTGCACAAACTTCATTTGGAGCCTCCTTAGGTTTGAGGAATGAAAGATTGCTAAAATGGTTGCGGTTAATTGACCAAAATGGCCGCCATGCCGATATATGGTAAAAACCTTTAAAAATCTTCTTCTCCAGAACCGAGGATGCCTTGGGGCTGAATCTTTGCATAAGTCATTGGGGACGGGAGGTCTACCAAAATTGCTAAAATAAATATCGTATATTGACATTTGACCTTTTTACGGCAAGGTCAAGTTTGCTTCCCTATGCATTTGTATGGGAAAAACCTTTAAACATCTTGTTCTCCAAAACCGAGGATGCCTTATGGCGGAACCTTTACATATATCATCGGAAACTGGAGGTCTACCAAAGTTGCTAAAATAATGGTCGTACATTGACATTTGACCTTTTTATGGTAAGGTCAATTTTGCTTCCATATGCATTTGTATGGGAAAAATGTTCAGAATTTCAAACGACTTCGTCTCTGGAGCCTCTGGGCCAATTTTGCACAAATTTCATATGGAGCCTCCTTAGGTTTGAGGAATGAAAGATTGCTAAAATGGTTGCGGTTAATTGACCAAAATGGCCGCCATGCCGATATATGGTAAAAACCTTTAAAAATCTTCTTCTCCAGAACCGAGGATGCCTTGGGGCTGAATCTTTGCATAAGTCATTGGGGACAGGAGGTCTACCAAAATTGCTAAAATAAATGTTGTATTTTGACATTTGACCTTTTTACGGCAAGGTCAAGTTTGCTTCCCTATGCATTTGTATGGGAAAAACCTTTAAAAATCTTGTTCTCCAAAACCGAGGATGCCTTGTGGTTGAATCTTTACATATGTCATTGGAAACTGGAGGTCTACCAAAGTTGCTAAAATGATGGTCTAACATTGACATTTGACCTTTTTACCGTGAGGCCAATTTTGCTTCCTTATGCATTTGTATGGGAAAAATATTCAGAATTTCAAACAACTTCTCCTCTGGAGCCTCTGGGCCAATTTTGCACGAATTTCATATGGAGCCTCCTTAGGTTTGAGGAATGAAAGATTGCTAAAATGGTCGCGGTTCATTGACCAAGATGGCCGCCATGCCCATATATGGTAAAAACCTTTAAAAGTCTTCTCCTCCAGAACCGAGGACACCTTGGGGCTGAATCTTTGCTTAAATCATCGGGGACAGGGGGTCTACCAAAGTTGCTAAAATAATGGTCATAAAAGTTTGCTTCCCTATGCATTTGTATGGGAAAAAACATTTAAAAATCTTATTCTCCAAAACCGAGGATGCCTTATGGCTGAATCTTTGCATATATTATTGGGAACATCTGCATTTCTGCAGTGACTATGTCACTGAGGTGAGCGAACCGTGGCCCGTGGGCCTCTTGTTCATATTTTTTAGGACAAGTGTTACAAATGAAAACTTGTTAAGGAGGAGTATTAGATGATAATTCTGAGATAATTTTCTGAATACGAGTATGGTAAATACTGTATTTGTCTTTTCAGGCCAGCCTTCCCTCTGTTCGTAGTGTGAGTGAGTTAGCATCAGAATTGTCCCGCAGCACAACTTCTCTCCCAGGATCTGTTGGTTCGGACATAAGTCGTAGTGGCAGCTCGGCAAGTTTACCCAGTCTCGGTGCTTCCAGATTCGATCGTGAGTTAAATGTTTTAATGTTGACTAGAAAAATGTAAGTTTGTTCTATTTTGTTTCACAGATCCACACTGACAATTTTATATAATAATGAGTCATCTTGATTTTATGTGGGGTTGGGGTCTGTAGAAAGTAACATGTTTTTTTAAGAGACTGAAGTACAGGAGGTGGTGTATATAAGATATATCATCAGATATGCTGTTTGCTTTCCATGGCCAATGGTTAAGAAGTGGTGACTTGTGGATTAACAATCAAGGTAGGACCTTAACCCTTGTCCTGCTGAACCCGGATATACACTGTCTTTGCAAACAGTGTAGATTCAGATCAGTTGGCTTCTGAAGAAGCCAACTGATCTGGATCTGCACTGTTTGCCATTAAGTATGTAAATTTATAGCAACAATTCAGATCATGCAATCTGATTGGCTGAAAATTAGAAGTGGGCGTATCTTAATTTATTCAGCAGGACAAGGGTTAAATACCCAGATGTTGATATTCTCCACAGAGGAATAAAAAAACATTTATCAAAAAAAAACAAAAAAAAAACAAACAAAAAAAAAACAAACAAATGTTTTGCCTCCAAAATAACGACTTGTCTAGCAACCAGTGAAACAGCTGGTTTTGGTGTAATGTGTATACATTTTCCCGTCATCTCCTAAAGATCTATTGTACTGACCTGAATGTTCGGACAGGTAGGCCTGTGCAACCATTGCCGACCGACAACAGACTGCTCCTTAAGATGCAGTTTGATGACGATCTGGATTGTTGCTATTATGTTTGTATAGACATACCATCAGGGAGTCTACTGTATTCAGATTTTAGGAGGAATATGGCAAAGAAATGCAGTGTCCGAATATTTTGGTTATTGCGGTAAACTGAAGCCTTTCATCTTGGTGGTGGGACATTATTTTGAAAGAGTATTTCACAAAAAATCAAAAATTGTGAATCCTGACTAGAGAGCTTGTTATGAACCATTCCATCTGGAGCTGAACTGAGTTTGCTGTTTGAGGTTTATACGGTGGCGATCATTGATATTAAAACAGCAGCGATAATTACTTTAACTGTTTGCATGCTGGGTAATTTTGCGTGCTTTTTTTTGTCATCTGTGGATTTTATTTTTTTTTAATTAAATTTTTCAAAAATCTTTTGGGAATACCATCAGTGTCAAACATTTTGGATCCAGATCAATGTCGGGCCTGATCTGGGTCCAAAATGTTAGCAAAGGTTATCAGCAGAAAACAAAGTCGCCACTAGTGGGGAAAAGAGTTAAGGGTAGTCTTTTTGGGGGGTGGGGGAGGGGTGTGTGTGTGGTGGGGGAGGTGTCGGGTAGTATAACTCCTTATCATGCTTACTCTGAAATATTAACAAGTCCTTAGGTAATTCGCTCAGTTTTACTTTTTCTCTACTGTGATTCTTTTTCTGTGACTTTTTTACCTGTGACTTTCTTTCCTATATTCATCTGTCACAATATTTAAGGTAGATGTAGTACTGTTTCAGTTCTTTCCGAGGCATAGTTCCAGATAAGGCACTTTTTTCAACTAAAAAGTACTGATATTGATGAAACCAAATGTTGTAAGTACTCATTAGAAGCCTTTGGCAAGGTGCTTTGAATGGTTACCCACAACATATGTTTTCCTGGAGAAGTAAAAAAAAGTTAAATACTAGGATACCCCCTTTCATCTGGAGCTAGGAGCCAAGGAAGGACTTTTATTTTGTTTAACCCTTGCCTTGCTGAATAAATTAAGATGCCATGCCCACATCTAATTTCCTGCCAATCAGATTACTTGATCCGGGTTTTTGATAGAAATTCACATACTTAATGACAAACAGTGCAGATCCAGATCATTTGGCTTCTTCAGAAACTAACTGATCTGGATCTACACTGTTTTCTAAGACAGGGCATGTCGTGTTCAGCAAGAGAAGGGTTAATTAATTGTTACCTGCTTATGTTAAATACCTTATGGGGCACTTTCAGATTAAATGGGAAAATAACACTAGAAATTGAAGGATAATTGTAGCCAGAAAGATTTTATCAGTGTCACCGAAATTTCTAAGGTGTAATTGTGTTTTACAAGTATCCCAAGGCTTGGTTAACCTTTGACCCGCTGAATTTATATATTAGCAGATAACAGTTTAAAATGTTTTTGGTATATTTTCTGTTAAAGACGGCTATGCAATTTTGATCTTGCAATCTCTTGTGGAGATGATAGGAACTAGATGTCAAGCGCTGTTTTTAAGGAAAAATAAGAGAAAAGTACAATAATTAAATTTTGTCATCTACTAACTTGAATCGCTTTTCAGAATCGTTGCAGACAACATTATGTTTGTTCCGGCCTCGGTGGTGCAGTTGGATGCGCGTCCGACTGGAGACCAGGAAGTCGCGGGTTTGACCCCCGCCGAGGTCGGCAGCATTCTTTCGTTGAGATTGATCATGAAATATTTTCTACGGTCATTCTCTCCCTTTCACTGATTCAAGAAGGACAGTTGTCAGTTTCTGGCGAAAGAATGTGCACAATACTGGTTAACCGCATAAAGGACTAAGCCTGCCCAGTAAACGTGTGGTTAGGTAAACTGACCGCGCTCGACATGATCCCATTGGGTTGACTGGGCCGTAAAATCTCAACACAAACAAACATTATGTTTGTTTTGTTTGTTTTTTTTCAAAGAAAATAAAGGCTTGACATTTCAAATGAATCGTCTGCTTAATATAAATATAAACACAAATACTTTAGAATGTTGTCTGCTGCTTTTTTGACAGGTGCTTTAAGGGTTAACCCTTGTCCTGCTGAACCCAGATATGCCCTACCTTTGCAAACAGTGTAGATCCAGATTAGTTGGCTTCTGAAGAATCCAACTGATCTGGAGCTGCACTGTTTGCCATTCAGTATTAGAATTTGTATCAACAACCTGGATCAAGTAATCTGATTGGCTGAAAATTAGAAGTGGGCCTGGCATCTTAATTAAATCAGCATGACAAGGGTTAATTGAGACATATCTTGTGAAAAAAGGCTTTGATAGATTATTATTGATTTTATAGATTTTATCGGCGCAAAATCCTCTATTGGGCTGTGCCTCTTTGCAGTCCGATCAGGGCTGTTAGCTTACTGGTTTACATGTTCACTGGCATAGATGTGTTGGCAAACTGTGAGGGCTGTGTTCAAACTCTGCAGGCAGTGCAAGCTGGGTCTTTACTGGTCTTATATTCTGTTAACCCATTGTAGTCGGGAGACCTGTAAAAGGGTAATTGGCAAACAGTACAGACCCAGATCAGATGCTGCAGAATGCAGCATCTGACCTGGGTCTGCACTGTTTGCAAATGATTTTTTTCTCTAGGAATATATAAATCTCATAACCAGACTTACCTAAAATTGAAATGGGACTCTTCCAATATATAGTGTGGGAGAGTCTGTTCAGTCTACAATGGGTTAAGGCTCTTTTCACTTGGTCCGATATGAACCATATTTATCCTAAATATTTGAACACTTTAACTCATTACCATACTTGTCCTGAAATTTGTACAAATCCATTTTACTATCTTCTGGATAAGTGGCAAACAGTGTAGGCCCTGATCAGAAGTCTGCGGTGTCTGATCTGAGTCTAGACTATTTGTCCAGGTCTGTCTATCTGAATACTTGTGGTAAAAATGACAGACCTGTATTCAGGTGATTACCTGATGATAGTCCAGGTAAGGTGGAAGGTCTTCAATGTGACTAGCCTCTAAAATATCTGACATACTTTAACCCTTGTCCTGCTGAACCCGGACATGTCCTGTTTTGCAAACAGTGTAGATCCAGATCAGTTAGCTTCTGAAGAAGCCAACTGATCTGGATCTGCACTGTTTGCCATTAAGTATGTAAATTTATAGCAACAATCCCGATCAAGTAATCTGATTGGCTGAAAATTAGAAGTGGGTGTGACATCTTAATTTATTCAGCAGGACAAGGGTTAAGTAGTGTCAGGAATGTTATTGTAGATTATTTATAGAGATGTGACTCAATTTTACACAGTATTATCTGTTTACTAGTTGTATGAAACATATATTTAACAGTTAAAGTGCCCTTAAATGATGCTGCATACGGCATTCTATTATTTTTTTTTATCAGAGAAAATAAGTCTGATACACTGGAGATCCAATACATCGCGGTCCGTTATTTCGCGATATCCAGTATATCGCGAATCGTCCGTGGACCCCAAATTTACCATGACCATAAAAAAAAAAAAATAAGTAAATGTATTTTTTACTTAATTTGAAAAAAAAAAAAAAAAAAAAATGACTGTAATTCGTTGCGGTATTGATTTTTCGCGCATATCCAAACGCGAAATCGCGTCACGCATTATGACCAAACAATCCAATTAGTGTCAATCAGTACACAGATTGATAATAATTGGCAATCAATTAATATTAATCCCCGCACTTGTCATAATCAGTGTCATAATTGAGTACATGTTCTCAGTGCTCAATCAATTAACGATGTCCACACGCCGTCTATTTAACTTGCAATCATGCAGAGCATCCTCATTGTGATCTAAAATAAATAAAGTATGAAAGAATTAAAAAGATCAAAAGATAAATAGAATAGTTTTTGGGCCCGCAGCAGACGAAAGAAGCGAAGGGAAGCAACCCGAATTGCCTCAGCAAAAGTCCGTGATATTCTATTCTATTCTATCCTTAGGATATGCGAGTTGCCCCCCTTCATCCAAAATGGCGTCCTCGCTTGACATTTCCGCGAACAAATGATTTTAAACGTCGTTTATCAGCTAGTCTCGATTAAAGTTAATTGGTAGACATAATCTCCCAGTGTAAATACTGCCATTGAGTAATTCTAAACCTACTATACTGATGTAATGTGGCCGATAGCTTTACTGACAGCCGTTTGGTGTTGATTGATTAGCGGCGTCTTAGCAAACTACCACCCCAGCTTATATCGCGATCCGGATATATCGCGGTAGCGGAACTTGGACCCCAAGCACCGCGATATATTGGATCTACAGTGTATATCATAATGCTAAGCAGACAATTCACAAGGTATGTCAAGCCTTATTATCTCTGAAAAAATAAAAAATTAAAAAACAAATAAGGATGTCCTGCTACAATTGTGCGTGGTGTTTTATGGGTTAACCCTTATCATGCTGAATAAATTGAGATGCCATGCCCACTATTAATTGTCAGCCAATCAGATTACTTGATCCAGATTGTTGATATAAATTCACATGGCAAACAGTGCAGATCCAGATCAGTTAGCTTCTTCAGAAGCCAACTGATCTGATTCTGCACTGTTTGCAAAGGCAGGGTATATTCGGGTTCAGCAGGACTAGGGTTAAAATGACTGGAAAAATTTTGTTTGCAGTTCACTGCTCAAATAAAAATAATTGAGGCAATGTATTTGTTCTGTGGGCTGGGTTGCATAGTGGTTAGCTGGTGATCTGTTAACTTGCAAGCCAGACGTCCTGTTTTTGGGTCCATTGTTCACAACTGAGCCATAGAATACAAACGCCAAAATTTCCTTAAGGTAGTTGTCCACGTGATTATCACTGACCAATGTAATCAAATCACACGTTAGATGAAATCCAGGTAATGGTTATTTATAGCCGTGCTATTCTTGTAACTGTGACATCAGAGTGCAGTGTGAAGGGGGTTATCTGTAAAACCTGGACTGGGACATTGGAAAACAGTGCAGACCCAGATCAGACATTGCAGAATGCGGCATCTGATCTGGGTCTGCACTATTTTCTTAAATTACAGGAAAATCAGGATTAAATGAAACAGTCTTACGTCCCCGTTCAGGACAGTTTTTCCAGACTACACTCAGAGACAGTCAACCCATCAGTGGTGTCAGTGCATTGATTGAACCTTGCAGGAGATGCGGGAATTTCTCTGATACACCACAACCTCTTTATAACACTATTGTTGAGGTCCATAGCATAAACCGTGTTACTTGAACAACCGTGTACAAACAAAAATGTATAGATTATATTGAAAAATGACCATTTATTTTTCAATATAATCTATACATTTTTGGGATCCATCTTTGAATCGTGTTATATCCAAAACCTTGTTATAACGAACCGTTTTATAAAGTGGTTGAAGTGTAATTAGTATATCTAGCTTATGCTCTGTGTGCCATGAGTTGAGCATAAAATAGACATAGAGGTGCTTGATGATAAGCAGCAGCACTTAGCATACACTTTGGTAATCCATGAAGCAATGCACATCCGATTGGCGATCAGGAGGTTGCGGGTTCGACCCCCGCCGGGTCAACAACATTCTTTTGTGGAGATTGATCATGAAATATTTTCTGCTGTCATTCTCTTCCTTCTGCTGATTCAAGAAGGGCAGTTGTCATTTTCTGGCGAAAGAATGTGCACAATACAAGTTTACCGCTTAGAGGACTAAGCCTGCCCTGTAAAAGTGTGGTTAGGAAAACTGACCGCGCTTGAGTTGGAGTAAACTGTCATTACACCATTGGGTTGCTTGGGCCATAAAACCTCAACACAAACAAACAAATAATCCATGAAGCAAGCTATGTAACTGCTGTACAAACACATATCACTGGCCCATTATGGAAATGCTGTTGAATGGGCTATAAAATCCCAAAATGTCACAACCACCAGTGTTGTCCTGGTTTAGCTGTTTATGTCCCCCCAATCAGAAGTGGAGAGAATACGTTTTTGTACGCCATTAGCAGTAGCAATAGTGTGGGCATTGGTGGGGCATTTTCTTGTGCACAAATTCTTGAACCCATAGGCAAATTTTCATCAAGTTTATACAGATATATCATTATGACTATAGATAAAGTGTCGCATGACAAAGTGTCATGCATTTGGACAAGTCACATGAAACTTCAACTCTCATTTTTCTTTATAAATAGAAGAAATAGAGGATCTTACACGAGTGGTCATTTCATATGAAATTTATGAAACAAGCCTTCCAGTGAGTTTCATAAATTTCATATGAAATGACCACTCGTGTAAGATTCTGTTTATCATATGACCCTTTTAAATTGGATTTTATGGCCTTTAAAGTTGACAATTGTTCAACAGAAAATGCATGGTTGACATGGACATCGTCATGACGTTACTTGTTCCCGCCAAAGTGTTATGTAATGTGTGGTCATACGATTTTTATAACTTGACGTTATCCACTGAATAACAGCGACGTCATATGATAAAAATATTTTCAAAATGTTGTCTGCTGCAGTTGTTATAGGCTCAATAAGGGTTAACTCATTACCATACTTGTCCATATGTTTGAACAAGTCTACTGTATCCGACCTAATTACCGCACATACCCCTATAACCGCACAGTCAAGCAATTTTGTAAGCCTCAGATTGCAGTCCATGTAATAATACCTACTTCTTTATAATAATATATGTTGTGGGTACTCATCTGAATTGCCTCGACTTGTCGAGGCAATTCAGATGAGTACCCACAACATATGCTTTTATTAACTTGTCGAGGTGTTCAAATGAGTACGGTACCCACCATTATACTTGTATAAAGAAAATTAAAACGCATATCACATAAGCACCATTCCTGACTTCCCTCAGGAAGTCCTCTGCTCATATTCCTTCAAAGTATGCCCTCATTAGGAAGATATTTTACTACAGGTTTTTCCAGTAATTTTGAAAAACTTAACCCTTCTCTTGCTAATCACGTCATGCCCTGTCTTAGCAAACAGTGTAGATCCAGATCAGTTGGCTTCAACTGATCTGGATCTGCACTGTTTGTCATTAAGTATGTTAATTTTTATCAAAAACTCGGATCAAGTAATCGGATTGGCTGGAAATTAGAAATGGGCGTGGCATCATTTATTCAGTATGAGCAGGGTTAATCACAGTGTTGTCATTAGGTCAAATACAGTAGTTTACTACCTGTTCATGTGTCTATAACTTGCTGGGAGAGTGGCATATCTGTAGAACCTGATCAGATGCCACATTCTAAAGCATCTGATTTGGGTGTACACTCTTTGCTCAGATATCTATCTAATCAGGGTCTACATTCTTTGATCTGTCCCAGTACTAAGGGTAAAATTTTCAGCAGAAACCATATTGAAATATTTTCACAGGAAACAGCATTTGACATTGCTTGCAAGTTGTCGCCAATAGATTGTCAGTCCTGTTTTTTTTTGGAGTTTTTTTTTTTTTTTTTTTTGAGAAAATAGGAAGAAAAAAAATCGCCTAATCACATCTGCTGAATTATCCCAGAGAGTTGTAAAAGTGAAGAAAAAAAAAAAAAAAGGATGCAAGTTAAAAATATTATAAAAGGAAGTTTAAATGCAAGATTACTTTTAACTCTTTCCCTGCTAGCGGCGAATTTTGTCGTCTGCTGATAATCTTTGCAAACAGTTTGAACCCAGATCAGGCCCAACAAAACGTTGGGCCTGATCTGGAGCCAAACTGTATGACACTCTGATGCTATTCCTGAAAGATTTTTTTGAAAGGATTAATTAAAAAAAAAAATCCACAGACGACATAAGCATGCAAAATTATCCAGAATGCAAAGAGTTAAAGGGGAACACAACCTTAAAGCATATTGTATTGCAAAGTAAAGAGCTTCACAAACCATGAATTTTGATACAAATTTGATCAAAATCGGTCATGAATTAAGGAAATAATGGACAGTTTAATATTTTAACATTGGTGGTATGGGAGCCACCATTTTGAATTTTTAATGAGGTTTCACAAAAGTTTGAAATAGATTACTTCGGACGAAATGATTGCTTGTCACTATAATTAAGCATAAGTTAAAAAACGTAGTAAAATATTCTTGAAAACCCATTATAATATTTGTATATTTTATTTGGGCTGTATGATGTCCCAAAGCCTAAAATATGGCGGCATCCATGACAGCTTTTTTTTAATATATTCAAACCTCTGTAACTTTCTTATTTCTCAACCAAATTTTATAGAACTTGCATCAAAGTAAATGGTTTGCTTAGCAAGTTTCTCCAGGAAAAACTAACAACTTATGTTGCATTCTCCTTTAACTGTAAGAAAGATATTTTCCACAGAAATTAAATTATAGATAAATAGATAAATTGCACTATGGTATTGACAAATTGCACTACGGTATTGACATTTAGAAGCACAATTTCCTTTGTGAGCACACAGACGTGACATTACTTGATACACATTCACATAATGACAAACAATGTAGATCCAGATCAGCCAACTGATCTTGATCTACACTGTTTGCAAAAGCTGTGCATATCCAGGTTAGTAGGCAAAGGGTTAACAAAAGAAAAATTAACAGATGATTTAGTGCTTAGCATGCTGAGTACAAATTTCAGCATATAACTTTTTTAAAATTATTTTTCTTATTTTTTGGGAAAAATATCATCAGTTTGTAAAGATTAAATTTAAAGTCACTTTTAATCATTCAAATAATACAAATAACTTTATTTCAGCATTAAACATTACAGAAATGTTTTATATGAAAGATGACTGTATAATATAAATAAATTGCACCAGATTATTATTTTTTTTTTATTATTATTATTATTTATTTATTTTTGCTGGACCTCAGGGTTTGTCACATTTAGAAGCACAATTTTCTTTGTGAACACACCACAAACAAGCATGTGATATGCATTAACAAAAGAAACAATAAACTAATGATTTAACTTGTTTAGAAATATGTAATCATGGCTGTAATCACTGATAAGTGATCAAAATTAAATTATCTAAAATATCACACCCTTGTTTACACTTGCACCTTGATTTCCTCAAGCTAATTAGGAACATGCCTCATTAACTAGTGACAAGTTTGGGAAATGTTTGTCAATCAAATTAAATTATCTTTGATCACTTTCTTTTGAAAAGTGATCAGTTGTATGATTGGTCAATCAAACTGATAATTGGGGTGAAAACTACTACAAGGCAAAATATCTTTGAAGAAATAAAAAAAAATCAAATTATCTAATAAAAGTTGAAAGTAAAATTAAATTTAATTTAAATTACTCATTCAAAATAACCTGTATCTAAATTGATCACAGATTAATTACTTTGATGAGGAACATTTTCCACTTTATGTATGAAAAGTATCTGCAAATCATTTATCTGAGTCGTGTGTGTATGTGTTTTAGGTACAGTAACAAAATAAGAATAATAATAATAATGAAAAAAAGCCCAGCACAAAATGTATTAGCGAAAAAGGTCCAGCCAAAATGTGGAAAAAAAGATCAACGAGATTTCATAGAAAAAATATCTAGTCCAAAAAATACCAAAGAAAATGAAGACCATTATGTTTACATTGAACGTCAGGGCCCATTTGTTCAAAGCATCATTAGCTTAACGCCCTCATTAGTGGTCAAAATGTTAACTGATCTAGTAAGTACAATACAAAATTCACAGTTATTTTTGCTGAAAAATGTGAGTAGCTTTTGCAAATGCAAAAATATTAGCATATATGCTATATTTAATGATCAAAGTTTTAGGTTAACGATATGTTAACTAACTACATCGTTAGTTTTGAACAACTGGGCCCTGATTATCAGCAGTCTGGATTAGTAAAACACATTTTCTATGTTTATCAAAGCATATGCAGCAGATACCATAATAACTTATAAGTATTGGGACACCTTATCTCCTTACCATACTTGTCCTAAAATTTTAAATAGTCCTTTCTACTACCACCCAAGTCAGCATTCTACGTAAATCTATATCGGGCGCCCGTCAGGGTAGCTGACGGGCCGATGACGGCCCGATGTAGATTTACGTAGAATGCTAGCTGGGTTGATGTTTCTAAAATATTGGTGTTTGTATGGCAAATGGTGTAGATCCTATCAGATGCCGAACTCTCCGGCATCTGATCTGGGTCTACACTGTTTGCAAAGGCCCATCTGCCCCAATACTTAGAGTTATTACGATAATTTTACACACAAAAAAAAGAAGAGAATTCTTGTATTTTTGTCAAGAAAACAGTCTTGACATTTTATGTCTGCTTGGTAGACAATTCAGATGAAATGTCAAGACTTATTTTCTGTGAAAAATAATGATAAAAAAATGATAGTAAAAACTGCCATTTGCTGCAGTTGTGATTTGGGTTATTATAGTTTTTTTTTTTTTGTTTTTTTTTCAAATTTTTTTTTTTTTTTTTTCCCCTTCAAAATCTATTTCAAATTTTGTTCAAATTACTAAATGTGAAAGCATCTTGACATTTAGTTTCTAGTATCTTGCCATATTTGAAATAAGGCTTGATGTAAAAGGGGAAAAAAATCCATGTACAAAGATTCAGCATGTGACAATAGCTTCGATGTATCAAAAGATAGAGATGTCACACATCAGTAAGCTACCTGTGTTTATTCACCCCTTTGATGTCCACTTAATCCCTTGCCCACTGTCACAGTCCTATAACCTTGTTAATTGTGTCCCTTTGATCTTAGCTTGCAACTGCATCTTATTCAATCAGAAGTAAAGTTAATCCCTTTTAAGCAGAACTTTAACTAATTAGGGGTATTGTATTTTGATTGTGGAGTAAAGTTATTGTTTATTGAGTACCAGAAGAAGTTAGTTCTACTGTTCATTTTATTGTCTTAATCCGGAGGTGTCAGATGTTAAAGAAGCAACATGATGTCTCAAGCTTTTCTCAACCTCGCATTTGAAGGTATACTTTAACTTTCATCACACTCTGGGTAGATTCAGCAGATGACTAATTGTTATATATCTGCATTTTTTCTCAGAAAATAGACTTTGACATTTCTGGCAAATTGTAGGAGACACTTTGCATGAAATGTCATAGCCCATTTTCTGGATAAGAAATAAGATATTGTCTGCAGATTTTTTATTTTTTTTTCATAGCATGCTAAGCATCAAATAATTATTATTTTAGGAGTGCAATTCCAGGAATTGAAATGAAATAGGCCAAATACTGCAGGGTTTAGTTTTGGAAACTGAACAGGAAATTTGCAGATTTCCTCTTTTTTTTTTCCACAAAATGCAGCAAAACTGTACATGAGCAATTAAACTCAACCGTTGCTTGACTGTGCTCTTTTAAGAACATGTACTTAATTATTATTTCAGTGTGTCGTTATTTTAACCTTTCTACTAAATTCATTTTTTATGACCAAACCTGACAAGACTAGGTTGATATGCAAGATGGTTAGGGCTTTCTCTGTTATATAAAACTTAACCATTATTACTCTCTGGACACTAATTGATGCCATTTTTTCTTATTTTCATAGAGAATAGACTTTGACATTTCATGCCAATTGTCTAGACAATTTAGTTGAAATGCCATAACCAATTTTCCGTGAAAAATAAGAAAAAATATTTTAAAATGTCACCAGAAATATTTACCCAGCATGCTAAGCATTTTGATGGATGTCTTGTTGAAACAAGAAGATACTGACACAACACCTGATCAAATGGATAATTTTTTTTTTTCAGAAAAAACAACATTAGACAATTGGTCTGGTGACAACTAGTTGAAGCAATTATTTTTATGTCCAACTACCAAAAAGGAGTTGGGTAGGAAGTGGGGGGTGGGGGCGAGGGAGGTGTATATTGTTATGTCCACCACAGGGGAAGGGGATATATTGTTTTTCATCACGACCTATATAATTTTGACCCCCTTAAACCCCACTTTTATATAGTAAAACTGGGGTTAACAGGGGTATATATTATTTTTCTTATTTCTGCTCAAAAACATAGATTGTGGGTACTTGTTAGAACCGCCTCACTGAGGCGGTTCTAATGAGTACCCACAATCTATGTTTTGAGCAGAAATATTAAAAAAAAAAAAAAAAAAAATGTGAAAATTTTCATTTTTTGGTGGTAAAATTTTCAGTATATTTGAATAGGCATGTTTTCGTAATGTTAGTTAATTCATTATATAGGCATGTTTTCGTGATGGACATTTTCTGTATAGTTTCTCACAGTAGGGAGGTGTCCGCTTTCTCTTGAAACACTGTTCTTGTGTTTTTATTATCATACCTAGCCATGAATATAGAGATTTCTTAAGTCATGATTTCCTATAATTTGCAGTGTGATGATAGTCTTAACAGTTTTCCCCCCACTACTGCATTTACATTGACAAATTGTGCCCAAAAAATCCAGGCCTATGGCCCTTACACATTTTTCTTACAATATCTGTTCTGTTACAATCAAGTTATGTCATTTTGTGATGTTGTCAAGAAAATAGAATTATTAAGTACACTGGCAAAAAGGTATAAAGTATTAACAGAATAATAAAGAATTTATGCTTGATATGAAAAAGCTTTTACTCTGGAGCATCAGTTAGTAATTTGGTAAAAAACTTATTTCTTCAAAACTTGTTTTTACCAAATTTAAGCATGCTCCTTTGGAACAGATGACAAAACATATTATAAGACCTGTGTAACCAGGAATGACTCAGGTCCGCCTGTACATCCATCCAGTGTGACAAAGGTTTTAGTTCATCCCTCCTTGGATAGCCTGGAGGCTGTAGAAGGCATTTGCGACCAGCGAAGACTCTAATCAGTCTGTGTGGTTGTGCAGGCTGATCTGAGTCTTCCCTGGTCGCACAAGTCTAATTGTAGGTTTTGCCATGCGCTGGCTCATATTTCATATTAGTTAAGCACTGTTGATTATTCTCTATATGGGCTTACTTGGTCAATACCTGAATTGAAAGAATTTGTGGCCAGGTTTAAAAGAAAAGAAAAACAAACAAACTTTTTACTTGTTCAGTGAGACAGTAAAAACAAATGGTATTAATATGGCAAATAGTGTAGACCCAGATGAGACACAACATTCAGTCTGAATACTAAGGGTTAATATGGTATTGAATATAAAGAAGTGAATTTCCAGGTTTTTTGTTTTTGTACCAGATGAAATTTTTTACCCAGCCATTTCCCCCAGAACCTTAACCCTTGTCCTGCTGAACCCGGATATACCCTGCTTATGCAAACAGTGTAGATCCAGATCAGTTAGCATTTTCAGAAGCCAACTGATATGGATCTGAACTGTTTGCTATTAAGTATGTGAATTTATATGAATAATATGGAACAATTAATCTGATTGGTTGAAAATTAGAAGTGGGCATGGCTTCTTAATTTATTCAGCAGCACAAAGGTTAAGCACTTGAACACTACACTTTCAGTCTAGAGCCAGCCTAACTCAGTACTTGAGCCAGCCTCGGTGGCTCAGTTCAATGCCCCTCCCACTGATGATCATGAGGTTGCAGGTTTGACCCCTCCCACGCCGGGTTGGTAATATTCTTTCATGGTGATTTGATCATGAAATATTTTCTGCGGTCATTCTCTCCCTTCCACTGATTCAAGAAGGGCAGTTGTCAATGTCTGGCAAAAGAATGTGCACAATAGACTTTTTTAAACACTACATCACACAGTAAACAGCATTCGAAACCTCTCGGTCTTTAATGCAGAGTAGGTTCTAGCCTCGTTCCTATTGGATGGCAGAAAGTTGTTGTTTACATTTACCAGACAGTTTAATTGTCGATGTTTATTCAGAAAAATAAAGCAGTTTCATTCATCAAAAGTTTCTTTCAGAAGAGATTCTTATCGAGTGATCATTTAAATGTCATAACCACAAAATATTAACACATACTTTGGCTTTATAGTAGCTAAAACTAGGTGTAAAAACTGTCACCATAAAGTAATATTACGGTTGTGCGCGTGCCTGCTGAAATCGAAAAAATATCATTGAAACAGTTGTATTTGTCTTAGGAAAACCAGTCAGATTGCTTCTTAAAGCTGTATTTTAAAACGCTAGATAAAATTTACGATTAAATATTAACCAGAAGTGATTTATTTTCCAAGTAAAATTTGGCTTGAATCAATTGGTATCAATGGAACCGGAAATGTTTTTGCCATCCACAATTTTTGGTCATGTGACATAACATTGTAATCACAGGTCAGTATCCTGGATGAAAACAATAACATTAAAAAGGTCTATATTTATTAAATCCCTAGAGGACTAAGCCTGCCCAGTAAGAGTAGTTAGGTAAACTGACTGCGCTCAACAACCCTATTGGGTTGACTTTGCCGTAAAACCTTAACACAAACAAACACAGTACTGATATAATACCTGACCGACCGACATCAGTGTTTATTGTTGTTTTTTTTTCAACAATTGATTGTTTTGGAGAAATGATTTTATAAGTAGAAGAAAATGTTTTTTTCTTTTCTTTACTCATAGTTTTTTCATACTTTAGCTGGCATAGTAAAATATCATTTTATTTCTTCTTTTAATTCAATTATTGACTATCATTTAATTTCTTCTTTTAATACAATTGTTTAGAAATAGACCATGATTATAGTTCATCAGATTTTTTTAAGAAGAAGAAAAGTAAACTTTCATTTGTGTGTTTAATAATGATTTAATGTGGCTGGTTCAATTAACCTTTAAATTGGTGGGCTTACAAATGTATAACCACTTTAGATTAAACTTTAGTTTATTTTTCTATTGTGTTTAAGTGAAAGGATGTCTTATACACAGGAAGTAGTTTGTTTGCATTGATTGGGCACTTAAGAGGTGTCATAGACAGCAAAGAATAGTTTGGTGCTTTTGGGGTGTTAGCCAAGGTGTTATAATATCTTCCTTACTTTTTATTTAAATAAAATTGATGGCTGCAGGGTTAGTGCAATATGGATGTTGTTTGCATCAGTGCAGCTACTGATTGTTTAGGCAAGAGATTATATATAAGATAGTACTCTTTTGTAACATCAGTTCAACTCGAAGTTTTGGTGTTAGGGTTATTGTAAACTGCATTAGTGCTTCTTGAAGGATTATCACCTCTCCTGAAATATTTTTATCTAGCTGTAGTGTCTGTAACTTCACTTGATCTGTTTGATCAGATGTTTCAATGGGTCTTTTGTTGCCTTAATGGAGGATAGAGATTACTGAACTGGACTGTAAATTGATAGTGACAGATAGGAAGGACATTTTCTTCAGTTAAACTGACATTAGTTTCCACTAAGTACTACATCAGACAAACATTGTAAATTTCACTGTAATCTTGATGATTTAAAGTGGTCATTTGCTGTTTCTAATCTCTAGATTTAGTAAGTGGTAGCTTAGACTTGACCAAAATGAAGCTGGCAACAAAGTTAAATATTTCTACAATGAATAAGATGGATTTTGATTTGACTGTGGAATTTTCCGGTAAGTTTTAATTAACTGCTTTTATACTTGGAAGTACCCTATTTATCTACAATATTCTAACATCTCAACTATGTATCCCGAAAACATGCATATATAATTTTGACCCCCTTAAACCCCACTTTTATATAATAAAACTGGGGTTTACAGGGGTATACTTTATTTTTCTAATTTCTGCTCAAAAACATAGATTGTGGATACTCAATAGAACCGCCTCGATGAGATGGTTTTAATGAGTACCCACAATCTATGTTTTGAGTAGAAATATGAAAAATATCAGAATTTTTTATCCGAAAAGTTTCATTTTTTGGTGGTAAAATTTTCAGTATATTTGAAAAGGCATGTTTTCGTAATGGTACCATACTTGGTGATGTGTCAAAAATATTGTGATGGAATAGCAAATATTGTGATGGAATAGCAAATATTGTAGATGCTGATTTTGGGAGCAGTTTGGTCGTGATCTACACTGTTTTGCTCAGGCATTTCTATCCATATGTTCAAGGCAAATATGACAAATATGATAGTACAATTTTGTTTTCCTTTGATAATTTAGCCTGTATTGAATTAACTTCTCTTATTTGTTAATTAGTCCTACAGAAATTACTCCTGTTTTTTCTGTTACTGTTTTTGTATGCATATAATTTATACTGCTAAGTACTACATCAGACAAACATTGTAAATTTCACTGTAACCTTGATGATTTAAAGTGGCCATACATAAAAAATTGTCATTTAGGCTTGATTAACCTGAAGCACTCTCTGGGCTAAATCAGCAGATGATTCATTGGTGATGTTTTTCTTTTTTCCCCAGAAAATAAGAAAAATATCATCAATTTGCTGTCTGCTGAATTTACCCATATAGTGGTAAAAGTTAAATATCCCCTTAATTAAAATGCAGTTTTTGTTAATGTCCATCCCTGGATAATAATGTAAACACACATTTTGATCTTTTTATCAGATGTGAGAGTCAATATAGAAGGTATCAGCTTTTATATTATATAATTTATAGACATCTCCCACAGTGCTTGTTGGTAACAGGTTTGCTGTTATACAAGGCTGTTGATCAGATACTGCAGAGATATTTGTAGGGTGCATCCTATCTTTTTCAGTTTATCCTTTCGACTGTCTCCTCTGTTTATCCCCATTATAACACAGGTCATTTTCTCTGCTTGATAATGATCTTATACTTAAGTTATAGTGGACCCATATTGAGTCTGGTAAGGGAGTCTAGGATTATGAATGAAAATAGAAGTAATTTATCTGATGTGATGATTTTTTTCTGTAAAAGGGATCACAGGGAGTACCATAATAGCCTTAAACAGGCCTGGGCAAATAGTGTAGTCTCTGATCAGATGATCAGGGTCTACACTGTTTGCCACTTACCGAACAATTGTTCAGCAGGTTTTAGACACATTGACAAGTAGTAACATGGACTTATGTAAGTTCTAGGTCATGTATTGTATGGTAAGGAGTTAAGATGTGTGCCAATATTTATGGTAAATATGGTATCATTCAAATCAATGATTCAATCGTGGTTCAATATATCAAGTCTGTTCAATATTTCTGTTCAATATTTACCTAAATATTTGTACACAAAGACTTTACCATATTTCTCCTAAAATTTGAACATTTCAGTTTTATTTTGAAAATTTGAACAAGTCATTTTTACTGCATGTTAAAGTGTGGAAATTGCTGGATGACAGACAAACAGTGGGTAGATTGCACAAAATGGGGTCTGATATGGGCCTAAAGACCTATCTTGTTCAAATACTCAGGGTTAAAAATACAGTATGTTTGACACTCTTACTGACACTGGTATTTTGGTATATGATAACAATCTTTTGCTGAAGACTTCAAAGTAGAAAGTCATTGTAAGTAACAAAATAGCTCTTGTATGGAAGAAATAAATATGTAATGGAAATTGCTATGAACTCGGTGTGAACTGTCCCTGCTAATCAGTGGTCAGTTGTTTTCAATACTTACTTGCTTTATTGTTGTAAACAATTAGCCCTCTACTCTAGATGAAGAGGAGGGGAGGGGGTCAACTTTGGGCTGGATGTGGATAGCATATTAGGTTCTTGTGTGTGCAGTATCTCTTGAACTGCCGGCCTTGGTGGCTCAGTTGGATGCGCCGTCCGACTGGAGACCAGGAGGTCGCGGGTTCAACCCCCGCCGAGGTCGGCGACATTCTTTCATGGAGATTGATCATGAAGTATTTTCTACTGTCATTCTCTTCCTTTCGCTGATTCAAGAAGGGCAGTTGTCATTTTTTGGCGAAAGAATGTGCACAATAGCCGGCCTCGGCGGCTCATTTGGATGCGCAGTCCGACTGGAGACCAGGAGGTCGTGGGTCAACCCCCGCCGAGGTCGGCAACATTCTTTCGTGGAGATTGATCGTGAAATATTTTCAACGGTCATTCTCTCCCTTCCGCTGATTCAAAAAGGGCAGTTGTCAGTTTCTGGCGAAAGAATGTGCACAATACTGGTTAACCGCTTAGAGGACTAAGCCTGCCCATTAAAAGTGTGGTTAGGTAAACTGACCGCTCTCGACATGACCCCATTGGGTTGACTGGGCCATAAAACTTCAACACAAACAAACAAACAATGTGCACAATACTGGTTAACCGCTTAGAGGACTTAGCCTGCCCAGTAAACGTGTGGTTAGATAAACTGACCACGCTCGACATGACCCCATTGGGTTGACTGGGCTGTAAAACCTCAACACAAACAAACAAAATCTCTTGAACTGATTGGCAGGTTTTCATAAAACTTATTGACAGGCTTTGGTGACCTTGACCATATCAAGATTTTGTGGTTCACTGTCCATATGATAAATATAGGCAAATTCTGCTTTTCAGGATTAGAAATTCTGGATTTTCACCCACGTGAACAGTATTTCAGTTTTAACAGATATAAATGTAGAAGCAAACCTAAACTCTTAAAGCATCAATCACAACTGCAGCAGACGACATTTTGAAATATTTTTTTTTAATTTTTTTGTTTGAAAATTTAAAAAAATAAAAATAAATGTTGTCTGCTACAAATTTTGCTTGGCACTTTAAGGGTTGATAGTCTTGAGTTAAATTCTGCCTGCATGGTGATTGGAACCTGGACCCTTGTTATCCAAGTCGGAAATCACTTCTACTTGACTTCTGATCACAGTGTCATGGTTTCAAATCCCACGGAACTTGAAATTCAGCACCTGACTTCATGACACTTCAAAGCGTCATCTTGAAATATTAAAAGTGATGTAAAATGGAAAATCCATCTATCTATTGTTCCGCAGGTTTTTAATTCTGGTTGTTGTAAAATCAAAACTTTAAATTTGTATCTCTAAGATGTCTGGTTTATCAACTATTTGATGTAAAGAAGTGATCAGAGATTTGAAGCTAACCTATTTTGTGAGATTAAGATGGCTTAAAATAAGCTTTTAGCTTGATGAAAATTAGTTGTATTTACATATGATATTTATTTGATGTCTGCAGAGTTAAATCAGCTGCAATAATATTATGGTGTTGTTTTAGATGTTAGGTAAGGATAAGACATGGGTATGAGGATTCAGGGCTCTAGATAAGATGATTATTTTGGCTGAGACATCATCAGAAAAACATACCTATATAATTTTGACCCCCTTAAACCCCATTTTTATATAGTAAAACTGGGGTTTACAGGGGTATACATTATTTTTCTTATTTCTGCTCAAAAACATAGATTGTGCCAGGCGGTTCTAATGAGTACCCACAATCTATGTTTTGAGCAGAAATATGAAAAATATCAGATTTTTTTATCTGAAAAGTTACATTTTTTGGTGGCAAAATTTTCAGTATATTTGAATAGGCATGTTTTCGTAATGGAAAAAGCACCTTCAAACGTGCAAAATGCAAATTCAGATCATCCTGAACATGCGCAAAGTATCATCTGGGCCTTTGCTCTCCATTCATACATTCTGTAGTATCCAATGATTCTATTAGCGGACAGTGAAGGCCCTGATCAGACTGCACAGATGGGCAGGCTAATCCATGCCGTTGTTTACTGTTTGTGCCAGAAGGCCCTTTTTTGCATGGTGTGACATATTTTCAGGTGATAATGTGGAATATAATTATATTTATTACTGCACAGACATGTACATACACTATAATTGGGAGTTCTCATTGGAATTGCTTCACTAAGGCAGTTCATATGCATACCCACAATATACTTTAGCTGCAGAAATAACAAAAATAATCACAGCTCAAGGTAAGATGGGGAGGGGTGGGTATTCAGATAATATTTTCCCTATTTCTCCATGAAAACATATTATGGCTACTCATTAAAAGTGCCTCGCTGAGGCACTTCTAATGATACCCACAAAATATGTTTTCGTGGAGAAATAAGAAATATCTACATATGTTGGTTGAAGAAGTGCCTTCTCTGGAGGTATGTAATAATAGAATATGCCTAACCATTTTATCGTGAGCTCTGAATTCTGTTATCTTCCTAAGATCACTTAGAAATCAGACATAGAGGTAATACTGAGTCAGTATTTGATTAGGAATAGGTCTGCTCAGACCCCTTTATCAGTTGGAATGTAGTTTAATGGCTTAACATGCTAGGTAATAATTTCATCAGATGACATTTTCAAACATTTTTCTTATTTTTCCCCTGAAAAATATGATTGGCATTTCATGCAAATTGTCTCCATGAGACAATTTGCATGAAATGTCTAATCATATTTTATTGTATCCAGGAAAAGTGAGAAAAATATCAATTTGTTGTCTACTGAATATGGCTACGGAGCATTAAGAATTGGACTACTTGGCCTGATTTCAGTTCATTTCTAACATTTTAATGGTACTTTCTTTGTTGGTCCAAATTACAGGAGCTAAAGGTTAACATTACATTAAATTATCCTGAGGAAAATATTTGTTCATTCATTTATTAAATTACACATGTGTGTGGTCACTTATTTGGAAAATAAATAACTAGTGGTTTTCATTCATACCTAAGAGGGACTGGGATATGCGGTCAGATTGCCTGTTTTTATCTACTTTAAAAATCAGCGAAGATGAACGAAAGATTGTTTTCAGTGTACAAGAAAATAGTGGGGGTGTGTTGATGACTCAAATCCTGAGGTTAAATTTTCTATTTTTGAATCGAAAGATTTCCCCAATAGGCGGATATACACCTTTGAGGATTGAATAACTGTGTTTTATCTTCTTGATCTGACGAGTGTTGCTTTTTGTATGATATTAAAGGTTTAACATTCTTGTCCCGATATTTTAGTTGAAAACATGGTGTTAAAAATATTATAGGCTTTGGTAGTGGATTGTCTTATTATTATCCAATGAGACAGGATTAGCAAAAATTAAATAAGTGTGATTTTAAACTGTCTGGGACTTATCAGTGTAAGACTACTTAGATTACTAGCTAGAATGGTGAAAAGATTACAATAATTCTCGGATTACCTACTCATCAATAACTAGAAAGAAATAAATCACTAGTTCCTGTCACTTTATAAAAGGCAAAAAGCTACTTGTTCATAATCATTGAAACTTTTTTGGCAGAACAACAAGTTGTTACTTTTTATTGTTATAGTGTGGTGATAGTTTGGCATAGATTTCAGCAGGAATTTCACATTTTATTGTTTGTGTTATTTAAGCAATTAGCGATACAAGTAACTTGTCAAAGATACTAAAAAAACTTACGCCAGGTCTACTTTTCAGTTGCATTAATACTCTGAATATAAGTAGTATTTGGTAGACCTGACTTTTGAGACAGGTTGAAACTTTTAATAAGCAGTTGATAATTAATTGTTGCAATAAAACAACTTAATTGGACTGTTAATTATTTGGACTATCACTCTGTTGTTGACATATGAATGTAGCAGGTAGCTGGAGAGATGACAAGTTAATTAATACTATCAGTGAGTTGGTCAGACAGTGGACAGTTCAGTCCAACAACAAAAGACCATCATAGTACTAGTTTATAACTTTTGATTATAAACAGTAGTTGGGATTATAAACAGTTGTGTCAACATTGTTTGGAGTTTCTCAACTCAAAGAGATAATTAATAAGCTTGGCTGAATTTCAAGTCACATTTCAGGCTTTGAAGTGTTCAGTTCTGTTTTGGTAGTGAATACTGTCTAACTGAATTTATTATAAAAGTATTGGGGAAACAAAATGGAATTTATTGGTGAAACATTAGCGGTTAATCAGAGTCGATGCCATCCGCAAGGATTTATGTTCTGAGGGCAAGATGGAAAAGATTGTATTTTGAACTTTATAGTAAAATGGAAGCAGACATTAAAGAAATGAAAACACTAAATACAAATTCACCATTCAAAAATGGTATGTATACAATGGAGATTTTTTATCTTTTAATTTTTTGTTTGTTTGTATTTTTTTGTCTTAAAATTGCATAGTACTTTCTTCTTATTTCTCCTCAAAAATATATATTGTGAGTATTCATTGGCAGCACTTCCACAATATATGTTTTTATGAAGAAATGAGGAATATATATTAGTACTTTTTTCTGTATCTTTGAAAAGCTGTTACATTAATTTAACCCTTAAAGCGCCCAACTGCAGCAGACAACAATTTTTTTTATTTTCAGAGAAAACAAGTCTTGACATTTCATGTGAATCATCTGCTTGGCAGATGATTCACATGAAATGTCAAGACTTGTTTTCTCTGAAAAATAAAACAAACAATTTTAGAATGCCGTCTGCTACAAATTTTGCTTGGCGCTTTAAGGGTTAATATATACAAGTGGTACATTATAGCCATGAAATGAACATTGTCTGAATTTCTTATTTGTATTCTTTTGTTGGTAGTAACAGAATTAGATCTTAATGCCATGTGTATAAAATTTGATACTTAACTTAGATCAAAGTTTGTAGTTTTAATGATAATATTTATTAGTTTTTGGCAGATGCTTATCAGTGACATACTTAACATATCATGTACATAGATCTAGATAAGGTGTTTTTTTTTTCTTTTAACAAAATCCTATCGAAATTTTTATCTGATAACTCCACAAAAACATGTTTTTGGTACTCATTAGACCAAGGCACCTCTAATGATTACCCACAATGTATGTTTTCATGCAAAACTAAGAAAAAATACCTGAGAGTAAAATGATGAGAAACCTGAAAGTGGTAGTTTTATTCTAGATAAAAGGGTCGTTCAAAAAGTTGTCATGTGGAGAAGATTAGTAGCTACAGTTTATCAACAGGTGGATATTTTCTTTGGACTGATGCCGAAAACTGATTTATATACACAAGATTGCTTCTTTTTCATCTGTGAATATTTGGACAGTGGTTGTAAATGTTTGTTTTGTTGTTTTTTTTCACCATAGACCATATTCACCCTAAATATTGAGAAAGATCTGTAGTGTTATACTCTGCTCATAGATATTCAGGCTGACATGCTTGAGCAAACAGTATAGACCCAGATCAAATTTTAGGTTAACCCTTGTCATGCTGAATAAATTAAGATGCCATGCCCACTTCTGATGTTCAGCCATCAGATTACTTGATCCAGATTGTTGATATACATTCTCATACTCAAATGACAAACAGTGCAGATCCAGATCAGTTGGCTTCTTCAGAAGCCAACTGATCTGGATCTACACTGTTTTCTAAAGCAGGACCTATCTGGGCTCAACCATAATAACTTAAATATTGGGCCTGAGCAGTCAGTGTAGACCAAGATCAGATGCTGGATAATGCAGCATCTGATCAGGGTCTGCACTGATTGCCCTGCTTTTAGCAGTTTTTAGACACATTAACAGGTGAAGTATAAAGACTTATTCAAGTTAATGACAATTTAACCCTTAAAATGCCAAGAAAACCTGCATGTGAAAACGTCATCTGTTTATGTCGTCTGCTGAATATTCTCGCAAATTTTTCAAACCTATTTTTGAGTACAGGCAAACAGTGTGGACCCTGGGTCCACATTGTTTGCAAAAATGACTTTTAAAATCACAAGCAGATGACAAAGCAGATGACAATTGTTGTGATTGGCAGTTTAAGGAGTTAAGATGTCACAATATTTAGGATTTATCCAGAAATCCTCAGTTTGTAAAAAGACAAAGTTTGAAAGGAACAAAGACTATCAAAAGGTGAAAAAGTTGTTAATTAAGTATAAGTAGTAGTAACATAAGTTTACCATTGTTGGTAAATAATAAGTAGAATTTTCTCATATGTATCATTGCTGACTATATAAGGTGTTGACAAGTTTTCCCCACCCAAGCCGCAGGTGTTATAGCAATATGTCTAACATGACAATTTCCATTTGTTTAATTGTATAGAAGATCTAATGTGGGGTCAGGAGAGGACATCCATGATGTACTGGAAATGTATGATGAATGTTACCGTAGTAACCGTATGTAATTGGACAGACAGGCCTGAGCAAACAGTGTAGACCCAGATGAGACGCCACAGGATGTGGCGTCTCATCAGGGTCTACACTGTTTGCCACTCATCCAGCAATTTTTAGACACAATAATGGGTAGTAAATTGTACTTGTTCAAATTTTAGAACAAGTTTGGTAAGGAGTGGAGGTGTCCAAATACTTAAGGTAAATATGATACCTGAATTTTACCATTTACCCAAATTATTGGGGAGACACCTTACATACGTTACCATAGTTGTCCTTGAATTTTAACTAGTCGATTTTACTACCTGTTGATGTGCTGGATGAGGGTAAACAGTATAAATCCTGATCAGACACCACAAACTATCCTGATCATATGCCACAGTCTGTGATGTCTGATTTGGGTCTATACTTATATGCCCAGGCCTGTCTTTCGGTTAATATGGTACTCTGAGATATGGTTATGATTAAGATAGTTGTTGATGACTGGAACTAGAATTGGAATACATCTAAAAAATTTTGTAATTATTTGGATATGGGAAAACTTGCTCATTTAAAACCCTTTACAATTTTCTGGGCTTATTCAGCAGATGACAAATTGATGACATGTTTCTTTTTTTTCCCAGTGAAAACAGAATTATATGCAAATTTTCAAAACAATTTGCATAGCCTGTTTTCTAGGAAAAATAAAAGAAAAAAAGGTAATCCATTTGTCGTCTGCTGAATTAACCCAAAGAGTGGTAATGGTGGGTATGGGCAGTCATATTATCTTCATGTGACAGGAAATAAAGACTAATGTCATCATAAAATAAACAAACTTCCTCACTCAAGATGGAATTAAAGCTTAGCACTTGGGGTAAAATTGTCAGCAGACGAAGTTTTAAACTATTTTTCTTATTTTTCCCAGAAAACAGAAATTGACATTTCATGCAAATTGTCTCCACAGGAGACAATTTGCATGAAATGTCAAAGCCTGTTTTCTGGGGAAATATCAGAAAAAAAAGTCATTGATTTGTTGTCTGTTGAATTAGCCAAGATTGTGGTAAAGGTTATTAAAGGGGACCTTTCCAAAATGATATAATTCATCTTTAAAGTGCTTGGCACGACAGCAGGGGCTTCAGTTTTGAATAGTGGGGGATGAAAATAAACTAAATCTGTTGATTTTTGTACTCTGATACTATGCAACTACTCAAGGATGATAAGGAAGGTGATCAATCATTAAAAAGTATCCTTCTGGTCATATTACTAATCATGTGGTAGTTAGACCATTAGGTTATATTTAAGTTAACCAGCATGTACAGAAAAAAAAGCAACCTTAAAACCGACAACAACAACAAAAACATACACAGTAGTTGATTATTGCCTTTGAAATATTTACCTTACTTATCCTAAATTTCAAACAAGTCTGTTTTAAATAAAACAAGTCTGATTGAAATAACACTTGGCATTTCATGTGAATAGCCTGCCTAGCTTGAAATGCTAAGTCTTAACAAATAAAAAAAATAGCAATTTTTATTAATTACCGTATTCGACCTAATTACAGCACATGCTCCTTTTAGAGCACAGTCAAGCAATTTAGTAATTTAAAAGATTACAACCAGTGTACTTTTATCTATCTCTTCATAAAAACATATGTTGTGGGTACTCATTTAAATTGCCTGGACAAGTCGAGGCAATTCAAATGGGTACCCACAACATAGGCTTCTGTAAAGAAAACAGAAAAAATACCACATAAGCATCATTAAATACGCTCCTCATGAAGTCCTCTGTTGATCTTTCTTTCAAGTGTGCCCTTATTAGGTGGATATTTTACTACATGTTTTCCCAGTGCTTTTGAAAAACCTAAGCGCACAGTGCGGTAATTAGGTTGAATACAGTATATATATAATCTTAAGTTGAATTTTCATGTAGCTTATCCAAAATTGACTCTACTGACGTAGGAGCTGGTCTGGCCCTGCGTCATTATGCAAGTTTTGCTATGCCCTGACTCATATGTTAATTATTTTTTCAAGGAGAACAAACTCTGGGTAAGAGCAATTAATTTCCACTTATATGAACAAGGTTCAAATACATTGTCTTTGCGTATTTCCTTTACTAAACTTAAACAGTACACGGTAACTATTGAGTCGTGGCGTTCAAAGTATTGATGTCAAAAATAGTTCATAGCTCTAGATAAAGTACTTTTTTCCAAAAAAAAAAAATACCAGTATTTTTCTTATTGTATATCAAGGGTACTCATAAGAAGTGCCTGATTGAGATTTAAAAAAAAAAAATATTATCTGGCTACCCGCTTATTTTGAGCTGTGGATTTAAACCATATATAAGTGTATTTATAAAAGTGGTTATAAATTTTATTCTGTGGATTTGTAAATTTGTTATGTGGCTGTAGATGCAAAAAGAATTAATGAGGTATGAACATATTTGGTATTCCAACAGAGGTTTATGCTAATTTCTTTTATAATCTAAACTTGAATTTTTCATGTAGATGTGATTATACACAACATAGGTCTAGATAAGCATGGGTATCAGGTAAATATTTTTCTTATTTCTCCACGAAAACATATGTTGCGGGTACTGATTAGAAGTGCCTCGTCAAGAAAAATATGAATACTTTTGGGTTGGAAAAAGTGCCTTATCAAGAGCTATGCACAATGAAGGTTCTGTATGTGCTGATCTGAAAAGTCCCATGTGAAAGAATTTATTCTGCCAAGAGGATTTTTTTTTCATGTCAAATCAACTGTTTTACATTTCTTCACACTGAAATGTAAACATTTACAAACAGTATACCAGTATTGTTTTTTCATCATAATATTAGGACAAAGAGGCTGTAGCAAACATGTACATGGACCCAGATCAGATGCAGCATATTAACCTGGGTCTGCATGATTTGCCGTTCAATTGCCAATCTTGAAATAGTGAAATGGTATCTTGTTAGTATGATAAGGAGTATAGCTACAGATAAGATGGCTCTGTGATTTTTGTCATTTTGTCAAATGTCAGGTTCCAAAATGGAGAGTACTTAAAAATTCAATCCAGGAAGGAATGATTGAAGATTAAGATGTGACACTTTGACAGGGGGTGCAGTATTAGATTAACACTAGTAACATATGTCACCTGCCTACAGTAATAGAGGATCATCTTCACTAGTTATTATATCACAATATCACATAATTGCTTTTGTCAGTTACATGTAGAATGATAATAGTGGACACTATAATGTCCAAGGCTTAGTGTGCTGGGGAAACAATTCAGCAGATGACATTTTGAAATATTTTTCTATTTTCCAGAAAAAAAAAGGATTTGACATTCCATGGAAATTGTCTCCACAGGAGACAATTTGCATGGAATGCCAAATCCTTTTAGTGTCAAATCCTGTTTACTAGGAAAAATCAGAAAAAAAAAAAAATTCAAATTGTTGTCTGCAGAAATTTTTACCCAGCATGCAAAATTGGCTCCAGTGACAGCCCCATATTATAACAGATAATGACAGTGTCCCTCTGTACATTTTTATGATGTTAGACTTTTATTGGATAAGATGACCATTGCTGCTTATTCCATTTGGTTTTATTTTGTTACTCCCTTTCCCCCCTGCCCCCACACATAGAAAAACATATAAAAGAAAAAGGAAAAAATTGGTCTTTTTGAGATCATTTCTCCGATCTGGTATTGAAAATAAAAAGTATAGGCTGAACAGGCTTCATTTTGTCAAGGCTTGTTGTGGAGAGATATACCCTTCCCTTTTCCTACAGCGAGATTTGTGTTCAAAGTGTGGTAAAGTCCAAAATGTCACCAAACTCCGCAAGTAGCAGATGTTTCAAACGTTGCCAGAAATATCTGTAAATTTTCAGTGTTGGATCTGTGATAGAGAGACGAACCTGGTTTCAATTCGATTCTATCAATTCTGTTTTGTTTATTTCAGTGAACTTTGACCCTGCTGACACCGCTAAGGTGCAAAGGGAGATGTGCTCGGCCTTGAAGGCTCGAAAAGAAGCACTAGAAGATATATTACGGAAGCGAACTGAAGAACTGAAGCTGTTATGTATAAAGGAAGGGGTAAGTTACAGACTTTTTTATGACACTGATAAATTCATGGTTTCTGATTTATGGTAAATGTCTTAAAATTTTAAACACTTTATTCCATCCTTTTTGGCCTACATTTTGCTTTTGATGGAGTTGTTTCTTAAAATACTTAGTAGGATAGCAAACATTGTAGACCCTGATCAGACGGCAGTCCATTTTGTCAAACTTTAATGTACGAAAATTTAGGACATTTACCATAGATGATGTACTGCAAATATCCAAAATGTTTGGACATCTTAAATTCTTACAATACTTATCTTAAAATTTGAACTGCTTTTTTGACAAGATGGTATCTGGAAATGTATTTTCCGTATTTCTCCACACACAAAAAAAAATGTTGCAGCTTTCATTAGAAGTGCCTCACAAAAAACAGGTATCCAGATGTATATTTTTCTTATTTTATATCTATAAAGTGATTTGAATGAGTATCTGTAAGGTACAGTTTCTGAGAAAAGATACATGTACTAATATTCTTTTAGTAGATAAAAAATGGCTGGTCTTGGAAAATCTTGAGCAATATATAAGTCTGGTCACCAAAATAAACATGCCGTAATCATGAGCAGTTTTTATTACATGCATCCAGCACATCCACAGGCTCTGATCAGAGTCTTTGGTGTCCGTCTAGAGCCTTGAAGCCATGGTTGTCTAAATTGTCCAGCAAAGAATAATAACTGTCTGGATATGCAAGCTGATTTGTCATACATTTAGCTCACTTGTCTAAGGTATTGTTTTGTCTTGCTGCTCTTATTATATTCACCTTTAACTCATCCCCATACATGTCCGAAAATCTGATTGGGGTGGTTGGGTGGTGCGAAGGTGTCCTTTATCTTACGTCACCGGGGCGCCCAACTGATATTGGCTTACAGCTGGGCAAGGCCTGCTATCCTTGTAGCAGGTAAGGGTAGAGAGGATGTTTTTTTTTCTTCTTCTGTTTCTTCACTCATTCCTGTTCCTCTTTCTTCCCTGTCCCTCTCTTTCATCTCCTGTACTATCTCTTCTATCTTTTTTCTCCCTTTCTCTGGGAGACGACACAAAATGACCCACAAGGGTTGACGTGTCGTTAAACCCCATCTCAATCAATCAAAAAAGTCCGAAAATCTGAAAAGGTCAGTTTTACTATCAGATGTCTAACAATTGCTAGATGATTGAGCAAACAGTGTAGACCCAGATCAGATGCCACAGAATGTGGCATCTGATCTGGGTCTACACTGTTTGCTCAGGCATGTCTGTGCAATGATTATAAAATAATAATAAGAGGAAACAAAAACAATAACTATCAACTGTTTTTTACATTGCAGGAACTGACAGGTGTGTTGCCTTCAGAGACCCCTTTGGCACCTGGTGAGCAGCCTCCACAGATTAGACGGAGGGTGGGCACAGCTTTCTCCCTAGCCCCAAATGTTGTCCCTGGGGATAAGGAGGTTAGTATTAACTACATATGGTTATGATTGTGATAAATTAAGAATAGTTTTTTTTTGTTATTTTGCATCAAAATATATATTGTGATAGTGATTGGAATCACTCTACTGAAGCAATTCCAATGAGTACCCAAAAAACATGTTTTGATACAAAAGCCTTTAGCAGTCGTTGAGCAAATTAAGAAATTGTTTTTTTTTTCTTCTTCTTCTTATCCCCAGAAATTAGATTTTGACTTTTCACAATAAGTGTCTTCTCAGGAGACAGTTTACATGAAATGAGGAACCTTATTTTCTGGGAAAAACAAGAAATTTATTTTAAAATGTTGTACTTAGCATGTTATAGTTTAGCAAAGATCACCTGTTCAAGCTGGCCTAGGTATATTCTGGTTACCTTAACAAGTTCCTCTTTAATGGGTCTGGCATATAAATCTGTCAATCTTTGTGGAACCCATGCACTAATGTACAGTCATTTTAGATTTCCTATGATTGTATATGTTTGACGTCATTAAAATTAAGTACATTAAAAGTAGACACGCCTGTTTCTGAGATCCTACTTCAAGGTTAAAACTTTAATTCTCTGCATGTTGAATGAGAATTCAGTAGGCGACAAATGATATTTTTCTGATTTTTCCCAGGAAATAGGGTTTGACATTTCCTGTGAGGTGACAACTCATGAAATGACAAGCTCTATTTTCTGGGAAAAAATGGGACAAATATTTTAAATTGTAGTCTGATAATATGTGTAATCAGTGTTTATAAGTGTTAAAGACATTGAATGCAGACACATTGTATATGTTCAGGTAGTCAAGTTCATTTTATGTCCTAGCACTCTAGATCAGATGTGTTTTAACCAGTCTTTCTTACTTCCCTTATAAAATTTCTTTCATGGCATTAGAGAATCATAGCTCCAGATAAGGTACCATTTTTCATTCAAAAATCTGGATATTTTTCTTATTTCTCTACAAAAAATAGATTTGGGGTACTCAGAAGCACTGTCGAGGTGCTTCTGTTGAGTTCCCACAATATATGTTTTAGTGGAGAAATAAGAAAAATATTTACCTGCTATACCCTCTTATGTAGAACTATGAGAATATACATTTATATATTCCTTAACTCTTGTCCTGCTGATCCCAGATATACCCTGCCTTTGCAAACAATGTAGATCCAGATCAGTTGGCTTCTTAAGAAGCCAACTGATCTGGATCTGCACTGTTTGCCATCCAGTCTGTGAATTTACCGGTATATCAGCAATCTGGATCAAGTAATCTGATTGGCTGAAAATCGGAAGTGGGTGTGGCAACTTAATTTATTCAGCATGATGAGGATTAATATCCAATGATGATGGAAGCAGGCAGCGAAGACCCTTATGTGTCTGTATGGGTTGGATCTTTGCTGTCTGCACATGCTACAAGATAATTTCTAACAAAACGTCAACTTTCATTTCTAACAAAACGTCAACTGTCATACCAAAACAGATACTTTTGCAAACAGTGTAGATCCAGATGAGACTCGTACCAAAACAGATACCTTTGCAAACAGTGTAGATCCAGATGAGATGGCTCATAATGAGCCATCTCATCTGGATCAACACTGTTTGTCATTCAGTGTGTCTGTTGTGATTGAAACCTTGTTTTGCAACAATGGCCACACCCAGATCAAAGATAGGAAACATCAACAATATCAGATTGGGATACATGCAATTCAAATAATGGATGTGTCCAAATCAAAACTGGAAGAGTTCATTCAGAAAAACTAAAGGGTGAAAGGTGTATCATTTTCTTGTATTTTGCAGGATGAAGATCTCTCAAGCAAGCTTCAGTTGGAGCTCGAACTTCAGAAGCAGATTACGAATGCTGCCCATAAACTTGCCTCAGACAAGTCGGTGAGCCGGTATGTGCGGAAACAAAGAAGGCATTCCTTCATCAAGGCACAGAGCAAGGTGAGTGGAAATAAACATGTCTTTAATCCTTAAAGCAACATTTAAAATTGTAGCAAACAATTCACAAGAAATATCCAGCCTTATTTTCTCTCAAATACAAAAATAAATGAATAAAAAAAGATAATGATAATACAAATCAAGATGATGTCTGCTGCAAATGTTTGATATTTCTTCTTAATTCTCAAAAATGTGTTGTGGCTACTTGGTAGTGTTGCCTAGGTATGGGCATCGATGCAGATCTCACATGCAGCATGTTGAACTCTTTCTCATGATGCAATTCAAATCATCAGCCCAGACTTCTCACGATATAAGCACTAGTAAGATTTTATCAATGTCGCTTATGTTTGATTTATAAACGAAACGCATTAGTGAATTCAATTTAAACACTTAGCTATAAATTGCTAATTTAAAAGAAAATCTTTTTCAGAGAAATATCTCTATTAAATCAGTTTTGACCTTTACCACTTTCTGGGCATTTTCAATTGGCCTTATCTTTGCATAGGTATAAGTTCCCACGAGGAAAAATTAATGCTTAGCATGTTTTTTAAAAAGAATATCAGCAGATGACATTTTGAAATGATTTTCTTAGAAAACAGGATTTAACATTTCTTACAAATTGTCCCATAAAAGACAAACGTCAGAGCCTTATTTCTGGGAAAAAAGGAAATGTCATCATTGTGTCGTCTACTGAATTAACCAGAGAATGGTAAAGGTTAAAATGGTTATTTGTGATACCCTAAGTATTGGGGCAGACATTCCTGAGCAAACAGTGTAGACCCAGATCAGATGCCACAGAATGTGGCATCTGATCAGGGTCTACACTGTTTCCTTTTCATCTAGTGATTTTTAGACACGTCAAAGGTAGTAAAATGGATGTATTGAAACTTAAGTTAAGGAGTCCCAATATATAGTGTAAATATGATAATTTTACAATGTATGTTTTTGTTTTTCAGTTGAAAGAGATGGAGAAGAAACTGACCGATCATCGTAAAGGTGGAGGAAAAGATGGCAAATCTGGAACCAAAGACGGTACGTACTGTGTCAATGACACAGACAGCAGTGTATCTAGTTCTTTTTGTGATGATACTTACCTCGCTAGACATCCAAAATCTAAATTTAGTGCTACCAGTAGACTCCAAAGATCGTATCGGGAAAAGAATTTGTTAAGGCATAATAAGGTTCATACTTCCTGTGTGGAGCCGGACACGTGTACTGTAGATGACCCTAGACTTGACGATGCTAGGTTGATGGAAGATTGTGATATAAGTTTCGACGAGTGTTATAAAATACCCAACGATTCTTTGTATCATTCGTCTTACAAATATATCCCAGAAGACGCTATGTTAAACGTGCCGTATGTTTCACCTAAGATTGCTGTGAGAAGAAAAGACGTGTCCTGTATGTCGCCAAACACTCGCAGAAACAAGAGAGCATCCTGGCATCATACAATGTTCCAGAAGCTATCACCGCAAGTTTCCAGAGCAGCCAATAAGGAAACTGCTGTATAAAGGGAGGCAAATCTCAAATCCTCTTCGGCGGATTAATTCTCATAACACAATCAAAGTGCAATACAGAAATGGTGCTATATTTTATCATTGTCTCATAATGTATATAATCAGAAGCTGGTTAACAACCAGGGATCATATCTCATAGCTCAATTAAGAGGGCATCTAGATAAGATTTTTTTTATTTCTCAATGAAAAGTTTCTTTGTAGGTACCCATTAGAAGCACCTCGCTGTGGCCCTTCTAATGAGTACCCACAATGTAACTTTTCATTGAGAAATAAGAAAAATATCAATACATTTTGGTTGAAAAAAAGTCTCATCAAGAGCTATGTATAATACCAGTAGACTGGTCAGTTATTTATTATTATTCTCATGGAGCTCAGACACATGGCAACGGGTAAATGGCAGTCATTTTATATGTAAAGCAGTCACTATATAGACTGATTCTCTAAGAGTAACATTGGATTGGCTGTTTTAATGCTAGACTGGTTACGGGCAGCTAGCAAAGATCACTATAGAATCTTTGTTGGTTTATAACAACTTATATTAATATAGTGGCTTTATACATGATATTATGACTTAAGATTTTATTTACACAAAATGGCAAGTTTTTTGATGTAAAAAAAAAAAATAATTTGTCTTCCATCTTATAAGACTGTCTTGCCACTACCTCAGGCAATTTCAGGATTCGCTGGTATGAATCTCACTATCTTTCTACCTCAGACTGGTACTTCCACTGGGCATGTTTTAGAAAATTTTCACATATGTGAATATCAAGACTGACCAGCCTGCACATCAGTTGCAGTCTGATCAGAGCCCACATTGTTTGCCATATACACAGCTCTTTTAGTCATAACCTTCAGAATCGAAGTGGTGGCCTGGTGAGTGTTTTTACTTGTTTCTCCACAGAAACATATGTTGTGTGTACTCTTCTAATGATTACCCACAACATATGTTTCCATGCATATGTTTTCATGCAGAAAAAAAAAAAAATAATTTTTTTTTTGTAAATATTTATTGATCTGAATACTGTGTTCTAGAGTTGTGCCTTATAAGACTGAGTGAATCGATAGGTTGGTCCTGTCTTCATGTTCACATATGTGGGTGATTTTCCCCAACAAGCCTCGTCTCTATCATGTGTAAAGCCACTCCCAGGGTTGTGTATATTAGCTTATTTATATTTATATTTTTGCATTGATATTTATCTATATTGGACCAAAGTGAAAGTAACGGACTAGATATCTCGAACTAAACTTGCCAAGAACTTGGATAACCTACCCCTCATACACTTACCTTGAATGCCCTCATATTACCACTTGTTGTGTTTATAGGTGTAATCTCAGACTTTCTTAAATTTGTAAATATCTTTGCGTAACAAAGGTTGGCAAATTTTTAAGGAAAGCTTGCATATATTTTAATTGTAAGCATACTGCAGGTAACACCGTGACTCTTTCTTACGTTATCCTTGGTGATAGGTTTGATTTGTATTTTTGATTTTATCTCCTGAAGAGGTTATTCATATCAAATACCAGACTCTAATATTAGGGAAAATAAAATGAAATGGATGCTGACTGCTGGATCTAACCTTTTGGTGCTTGGTCAGTAGCCGATGTGATGTTTTTCTAATTTTTCTGAGAAAATAGAGTTTGACATTTTGTGCAGATTTGCATGAAATGCAAATTTGCAAGAAATGTCAAGTTCTATTTTTGCAGAAAAATAAGAAAAAACATTTTGAAGGTATTTTCTCTTGATATTATAAAATTCAGCAAGTTGAGAAAAAAGGGTTAAATTTAGATTGAAATAAGGCTCTGTGACTGTCACGGAGTGAAGTAAACCTGTGATATATTTGTATATAGCTTCATCGTCATTTACTCGTATCTTTATCATCTTTCTCTTATAGTAATCTTCTGTTTTCTTAACCTCTTCTGATCTTTCTATTTGGTATTTTCTTTGCTGATCTTATCACTGTTTGCTTGTGTTTCTTACTGTAAGGAAACATGCAAGTCTAGATGAAATTAAAAAAAAAAAAATGATTTTACAAATTTTCAAATTTTCAAATTTTTGGTTTAGTGGTTTTGGTTGCTGTATTGTATTAATCTTAATTTTAAATGGTTATACAGTTAGTGTACATAAATATTTGTCACTCTATTGTCAAATGCAGGCCTCAGTCACACAGTTGGATGAACGTCCAACTGGTGATCAGGAAGTTGCAGTTTCGACCCCCACCAGGTCGGCAAGGTCTTTTCATGGCGATATGATCTGAAATATTTTCTACAGTCATTCTCTCCCTTCCCCTGATTCAAGAAGGGCAGCTGTCAGTTTCAGGCAAAAGAATGTGCACAATACTGGTTTGAAGATGAAGGCTGCCCATTAAAAGGGTGGTTAGGTAAACTGACTACGCTGGACATGACCCCATTGGGTTGACGGGGCCATACAACCTCAACACAAACGCAAACAAAATTGTCAAATATATCTTATAAGTACTCCTTGAATTTGCCTCACTGAGGCAATATCAGTGAGTACCCAAAAGATGTGTTTTGATGCAAGAAAAACAAAAACTATCCAGAATGTTTCATAGCTCAGGATAAAGAGCTCTGTTCACCTGAAAAGTACTGATATTTTTCTTATTTCTCCACAAAACCATATATTGTGGGTACTCATTAGAAGTGCCTCAGGGAGGCACTTCTAATGAGTACCCACAACATGTGGTTTTGTGGAGAAATAAGAAAAATATTTTGTGGATACCTGCTCTTTTATGGCTCTATGATGTTTCCTTAGATGGAAAATAGTGATAAATATTTATGTCTGTTGAACAATATACCACTAATTATTACTATGACAAGCATAAAAAGGACAGGTATGTTACCTGAAGGCACACGATAAATGTTAATACTGTCTCGGTTATATTGCACAAGCTGGACTTGGTTAAGTGCAGACTGACCTTGATATCTACTTTTTGTTTGTCATAGGTCAGTTATATGTATTATCTAATCATTTCATTCTTTCTTTCATTCATTCGCCATCCTTCTTAATAAAAGTCATAATTTCCTATTTGTTGTTGTGCTTTTGATTTTATTAGTTTGGTTAGGTACAGGATTCCAGATAAGACTCACAGTTTGGTAAAAAAGAAAAAAAAGTGTTATTTTTTTGTTTTGTTTTTTTTTTTACCAAAAAGTGTTGGTGTTTCCTTGCTTCTTCATGGCCTATTCATAGCAGTGGATTCTTTTCTGTTTATTATATTTGTATCAAAACATACCTTGTGTGTACTTGTTGAAATTGTTTAAACAAGTACCCATATGTGTTTATGTACAAAATTATCAAATATAGAGATGTTTTCATGGCAGAACAGTAAAAATATCTGGGCCCAATTGTTCAAAGCTAACGACGTCGTTAGTTAACGATTCGTTAAAATTTACACTGAGTGATACGCAAATATGCTGAATTTTTTTGCTGAAAAAAATGTGAGTAGCTTTTGCAGTGCAAAAGCTACTCACATTTTTTCAGCAAAAAATATCAGAATATTGTATATTGAATCCGCTAAAACAGTTAACGAAATGACCCTTAACGAGCTCGTTAAGCTAACGACGCTTTGAACAACTGGGCCCTGGATAACACCTTATCTGGACTGCTGTTGGTCACCATTTTTACAGCTTTTATTTTTGGTTATTTGGGTGTTTATTTTCTGTTCTGTTTAAAAATAAATAAGAGATTGAACTGAAGAGTTCCATTACAGTACTGAATAAAAATGGGGGGAGAGTAGGGCCTTTTACGGTACTGAATGAAAGTTGGGGGTAGAGTTGGGCCCAACTGAAGTCTTCATTTGAGCATGTGCATGCAGTTAGATACAACATAGGTTTGGTGAGCAGTACAGGTACAGACCAGCCTGCACATCCATATGCTGTCTGGTCAGGAAAATTGCTGTTCGCATTAAGGTTCAACATTATTATCTTGTAGAGCTTACATATTAACCCTTGTTATGCTGAATAAATTAAGATGCCATGCCCCCTTCTAATTTTCAGCCAGTCAGATTACTTGATCGAGCTTGTTGACACAAATTCACATACTAAATGACAAACAGTGCAGATCCAGATCAATTGGCTTCTAAAGAAGCCAACTGATCTGGATCTGGATCTACCCTGTTTGCAAAGGCAAGGCATATCCAGATTAAGCGTTCAGACTGACCAGTCTGCATAGAGTTTGAAGCTGTAAAGAACAGTTATCAGTTGCCCATGCCATGTTATCCCTTTTTCCATAGACATGCTCATTTATGAAAACCAGATCATCTTATTCACAATTGTGGAAACACCCTTGTGGCCAAATGGTTAGCAGTCTGGACTTCAGGTCATGAGGTCCTGGGTTCGAATCCACTAGAGGTGGGCCGGCCTCGGTGGCTCAGTTGGATGCGCCGTCTGACTGGAGATCAGGAGGTCGCGGGTTCAACCCCCGCCGAGGTCGGCAACATTCTTTCGTGGAGATTGATCATGAAATATTTTCCACAGTCATTCTCTCCCTTCCACTGATTCAAGAAGGGCAGTTGTCAGTTTCTAGCAAAAGAATGTGCACAATACTGGTAACCGCTTAGAGGACTAAGCCTGCCCAGTAAGCGTGTGGTTAGGTAACTGACCACGCTCGACATGACCCCATTGGGTGCACTGGGCCTTAAAACCTCAACACAAACAAACAAACACTAGAGGTGGAGTTCAGCTCATGACTATGGCCCTTTATTGTATAGAACCTTTCATTATCGCACCTTCATAGTGTCATAATGACTTAAATAATACTGAAAGAGACTTAACCCTTAAAGCGCCAAGCAAAATTTGTAGCAGACAACATTCAAAAAATTATTTTTTTTTTATTTTTCAGAGAAAACATAGTTGACATTTCATGTGAATTGTCTGCCAAGCAGACAATTCACAGGAAATGTCAAGACTTGTTTTCTTTGAAAAATTAAAAAAAAAAGTAAAAAAAATGTTGTCTGCTACAGTTGTAATTGGCGCTTTAAGGGTTAAAGCACGAATCATCATGATCCTTCTTTGTCTTAATTAATCTGGCTGCTCAGTGGTCTACAATGCTAAAACCTTTCACACTGCAGATTAATTACAGCTGAATATTTGTGCGAACATTGAGACCCTGATCAAAAGATAGAGGGCTTTGGATTTGTGCAGGTTGGACATAAGGCTCAAGTTTTTGTTTTAACACTGTCCTCTCTTTCCAAGACAAAACTGCATGCATGCCTGCTTATTACTAAAACTGTCATGGAAGGAACTACTCTATCAACGCTGTATAATACATTTCAACTGGCTGCGTTTGTACAAAGCATTATCAGGGTACTCTAGAGCAGAATAATTACATCTGAACATATGTGCATATATTTTGGCCCTAATGTGTTGGGATCAGATTTGTTTTTTCATTACATTGCCCCCTATTTCTCTTTTTCAAGACAACAGCATGCATGCTCCTGCTTTTAACTAAACCTGTAATGGAACTATATTGCTAACCAATATTTTCTGAATCATACATTTCAGCTGGGCCAAGTTGTTCACATAGCACTGTTAACTTAATGAAATGTTAAAGCCAGTGGTTTCATTTAACATTTTTTACACCAAAGTTTTAAATACACAGAAATTTTCAGTGAAAAAACAAAACAAAAACATGAGTGGCCAAATTTTTTCACGAAAAACAAAACACAAAAAACCAACAATTATTTAAGATTTTTATGCTTCAGTATTCAGAATCACAATTTGACAATTTTGTTAAGCTAATAATGTTTGAACAACTGGGCCCTTGTGCACAAGGTCTGTGCAAGTAGTAATAACCTGGACCAAATCAGCCTGATTAGAGTTTTCTCTAGCCATTGATGTGTTCAACAGTATCCATTGATTCTGGAATAGAGGTCCTGGTCAGACAAAATGGATACACAAGCCAGTTTGTGTCCCAAGTACACATTTCTTTGCACTGCATGGCTCATATGAGTGGAATTTCTCAGGACATGAAATGTAATTTCGTGCCATAAATTAATATAAATGATCAGTCCACATAGCTTATTTATCCTAAGTATTTAAACACCATTACTCCTTACCTTACTTGGCCTAAAATTTTGACTGCCTGTTCTTGGGTCTAGAATAATGCTGGAGGAGTGGCAAACAGTGTAAACCTTTATCAGGTGCTGTTTACTTAGACCTGTCTGTTCAGAACTTTGGATAAAAAAGTATTATAAATCCCCATTTTCTTGATAAGCTATCCTGTACCATTTTGTTTTCAAAGGGGCACTTCCTTCTTATACATTTTACTTACATAACAACAATGATTAGAGACAAAGGGAGAAATAAATGCCTATCTGCATTATCTCTTAGTTAAACATCAAAATATGCATTAATGGCCATTTAAACACACTAGATACAATCATACTCTGAAGTATAGTGCACAAAAAAGGGAGAAAAATCTTCAAACAGCCATTTAAACACACCAATCCTAGATACAATTACTCTGAACTATAGTGCACAAAAATAAGACTGAATTTCATATTAAAATGCACATTAAACTAACAGACATTTTGAAGTAATCTTCCTATTTTTTTCTTTCAGAAAGAAGGGCTTGCATATTTCATGCAAATTGTCTCTGAGTTGATGATTTGCATGAAATGTCAAATCTGAGGTCTGTGTACTCTTAACATCAATTCTCTAAATCTTGAAACATTCATAGGAGGTTCTACAAAAAAGTTATATTTTTCTTATCTTTGTACATATGTTGTGAGTACTCATTAGAACCACCTCATCAAGGTGTTTCTAATGAGTGCCACAACATGGATTTGTGAAGAAGTACAAAAAATAATCATTGAGACACCTGTCTTTCCTTAGCTCAGAGGGATATATTGGCAGTTAAGCTGGTCTAAATCTACTTACTCCCAGCTAGCATTCTACGTAAATGTACATCGGGCCGTCATCGGCCCGTCAGCTACCCTGACGGGCCGATGGCGGCCCGATATAGATTTACGTAGAATGCTGACTGGGCTGTTGATTTAATTAAATTCACACTCTAGGTGTATGCATACAAATATAGTAGAAAGGTTCTATTGTCATACTAAATTCATGCTTCAAAGCATATCACAAAATAAATAAAATAAAAACAACATGGTTAAAGTGGCCTGATTGTCAGTTTGTACCTTGTTTTTACAGTATTCCACATTACTGCTGGCTGAAAATGGCACGCTCTCCATTTGTGCCTCTCAATCCATCTCAAAAGCATGATTTTGTGCCCTGCATAGTATTTCAGAATATCACCTGCTAATTTTTTTTAGCATGCAAAGAGATAAAGGTGGCTGTCAAAGCATGGCATGACTATACAGCAACAGCTACATTTAGATGATATTGCACTTGAGATTTTGTTAGAACAGGATTTCCAAATAATGATTTATTAACCTGTTGTCCCGTAATACAGTTAGGAAAAAAGAGAGAGAAGCAATGAAAACACCACAAAATTTAAAATTGAATGAGGAAACTGTTTTTAAGAACCAAAACACTGGAAAACTGACAAAACTGAATGCCAATGTCTTGTTGTCAACAGAAACATGATAGTTTTTAAAAAAAAAACAACAAAAAACAACGAAACAAAAAAACAAAAAAACAAAAAAAAAAAAAAAAAAGCCTGTAAACTGCACAACTTAAGAGCATGTGATTGGTTTGTCATTGTAATGCATGGCACTAGACAAGACACCTTTTTCAACCAAACATTATTGATATTTTTTGTGACTTCTCTTTAAAAACTTACATTGTGGGTACTCAGCAAGGCACTCCTAATGAGTACTTACATTTTTTTTTGTTTTTTTTTGTGGATAAAAATAGGAACTATTTCTCTGGATGTTCTTCTTATTGAGAGCTATTGATAGTAGTGCTGCAGCAAATCCATTTTTGGCTGGGTGGCTTCATCCCCTAGCCCCCCCACCCCCCCCACCCCACAACCTCTGTGAGGGGAGGACGTCCCATTATTTTAAGATTTTTGTGCCCCCAACTTCAAAGAAGTTGAAGGAGCATATCACTTTTGGGTCCTTCATCCATCTATATTTTTCTTTTTGTTGTTAGCAAATTATCTTAAGAACTATTTGAGCTAGGGCCTGGAAACTTGGTGAGCTTATTGGGGATGAGGAGTAGATAACCTGATTAACCTTTGAAAGAAAAAATCATTCAACTTCGGCATTTTATAGAGAAAAGAATATAGGTGGGGACACAGTATTTTGCAAACACACAGTTCTAGTTTATTTTTGTTCCAGTCTTGTGCCTACATAAGGAAATGGTAGAACAAGTTGCATAACCCATTCAGCAGTTTGTAGGACTAATGGGCCTCTATCTAACTTAGGAAATTGTCCTAACCACATGCATTTTCTCTGGTTAGTTGTTTTCCTTGAAGGATTGTTCAGTTGTAGAACAAGTGATAACTTTGATTTGCATTTTTCCTATAATTTGTGGCCCTTTTTCAAACTTAATCCTTGTCCTGCTGAACCTGGATAGCCTGCCTTTGCAAACAGTGTAGATCCAGATCAATTCCAAAAGTGGGCATGGCATCTTAATTTACTCAGCATGGCAAGGGTTAAGAAATAATCCCGTCTGCAGGTATTTTCACAGATAACTTCTGTTATCCTTTAAGAATTGATTTGAAACCGGAAATGCTTATCTGTTCCTGGTGAACTTAAAGTTGGCTTTTTCTAATCATTTGTCTGGTCATTTGTTCATTCTTTTGAGCATTATGTAAACATTTTATTTAAGGCCTTTGTTAAAGATCACATTGGGTGGGGGCATTTACACATAGGTCTGGCTTAACTTTCTGTTGAATTTATAGTGTTTTCAGTCACAGAATCCTAATAAGCATATTAGTGATTGTAAAGGAGATTCAGCAGAATTTTAGAACTTGGCATACTAGGTGAAAATTTCAGCAGGTGATATTTCCTTTGGAGAGGATTTGCATGACTTGTCAAACACAACTTTCTGGGAAAAATATGAAAGATATGAATTTGTTGTAAGCTGAATTTGTCCAGAGGGCATGAAAGGTTAGATTATCATGGACATTTTGCACTAAGACTACATGATAGATTGTATATACCATATTCAACCTAGTTATTGCATATACCCCTATAAGTGTACAGTCAAGCAATTTCATAGTATTTAACTCTTGTCCTGCTGAACCCGGATATACCCTGCCTTTGCAAACAGTGTAGATCCAGATCAGTTGGCTTCTGAAGAAGCCAACTGATCTGGATCTACACTGTTAGCCATTCAGTATGTGAATTTATTGCAACAATCCAGATCAAGTCATCTGATTGGCTGAAAATTAGAAGTGGGCATGGCATCTTAATTTATTCAGCAGGACAAGGGTTAAATAACAGCTTGTGTGCTTTTATCTACTGTTTAAAAGCATATGTTATGGATACTCATTTGAATCAACTTGACTTTTTAGCTCAACTGAGCACAAAGTGCTCATGGTGAGCTGTTGTGATCTGTCACTGTCCTTCATACGTCGTTTGTCGTTTGTCATGTGACATCAACAATTGCTTTAAAAGCCTACTCCTCCTACACCCCTGGGCCAATTGACTCGAAACTTGGTAGGAAGCATCGGGGTGACTTGTAGATCCAAAATAGCTAAAATCTTTTCGCTTAGAAATCCAAGATGGCCGGCCATCTTGAAATCTGTTTTTCTCTTCTTCTCTTGAACCAAAAGGCCATTTGACTCAAAACATAGGGGTGACTTGTAGATCAATAATAGCTAAAATCGTTCCGATTGGAAGTCTAAGATGGCCTTTTTCGCTTCTTCTCTGGAACCAAAAGGCAATTTGACTCAAAACTTAGTAGGAAGCATTGATGTGCCATGGCGGCCATCTTGAAAATCTATTTTTCCCCTGAACCAAAAGGCCAATTTACTTGAAATGATAGGAAGCATCAGGGTGACTTGTAGGTCAAAAATAGCTAAAATCTTGAAATCTATTGTTTCACTTCTTCTCCTGAACCGAAAGGCCGATTGTCTTGAAACTTGGTAGGAAGCATCAGGGTGACTAGTAGATCAAAAATACCTAAAATCCTTCTGATTGGAAATCTAAGATGGCCACCATGGCTGCCATCTTGAAAATATTTTTCAGTTCTTCTCCTGAACTGAAAGGCCAATTGACACGAAACTTGGTAGGAAGCATCAGGGTGACTTGTAGATAAAAAATAGCTAAAATTGTTGCGATCATGGCCACTATCTTGGAAATCTGTTTTGCACTTCTGAACCAAAAGGCCAACTGACTCAAAACTAGGTAGGAAGTATCTAGGTGACTTGTAGATCAAAAATAGCTAAATTTGTTCTGATCGGAAATCTGTATGGCCGCCATCTTGAAAATCTATTTTGAACTTCATTAGAACAGAAAGGCCACTTAACTCGAAACTTGATAGGAAGTATCAGGGTGACTTGTAGATCAAATATAGCTTAAATCATTCTTATCGGAAATCCAAGATGAACACCTTAGCAGCCATGTTGAAAATCTGTTTTGAACTCATTTATCCTGAAACAAAAGGCCAATTGACTCGAAACTTCATTGAAAGTATCGAGCTGACTTGTAGATCAGAAGTAGCTTAAACCATTCTGTATTGAAATCCAAGATGGCCTCCGTCTTGAAAATCTATATTGAATTTCTTCTCTTGAGCTAAAAGGCCACTTGACTCGGAACTTGTCTGGTAATCAGGTGTGCGATACAGGGCCATCTTGGCCCTCTTGTTTATTAAGCTTGTTGAGTCAATTACACTGTATAAAGAAATTTAGAAAGCAGAAAAAAAAAAAAAAAAGCACATAAGCATCATTCAATAGTCCTCTTGTGAAATCCTCTGCTGAATTTCCTTTGAGTGTGCCCTTCCTAATTAGGTGGATATTTCACTAAAAGTTTTTCCAGTAATTTTGAAAAAACTAAGTGCACAGTGTGATTATTAGGCTGAATATGGTAATCAACATGTTTGGCTACCTCAAATTGTCATCATAAGTGCACGATGCACTGCTTCTTGAAGAATAATCCTACTTTTATGCTATTTCTGAGCAGTGAAAGAGTAGAATACTTGTAGTCTGCACATTTGTACTGTATGCTTTGGAGGAGATGTGTTCACTGATATATATAGTCCCTGTGATGTAGGTTGCATGTTGCATATACACCCTTCTAAAAATCCACTCTTCTGCTGTGACATCAGATGTCGAATAAGTTATAGTTGCCCAGGATGTTGTTGTTGTGCAATGATTTTTAACGCTACCAGGCACCCGAGGCACATAGAGGCAGCGGCGATTGTTATGTACACGTATTTGTACAGCCTCGCTTTCATGAATCACCCATGCACACTTTGTGCTGCTGTCTTTCACCAAGCGCCACCCTGTCCACTTTATACTCAATCCAGGGCACGTAGAGTATGAGCTAGGTGTACTAGTTTCCCTGGAAAGGAAGGCTTGGGATTTTATTTGGATCAGATGAATCAGTCATAGCTCCAGATAAAAGTGGTATCCAGATTTATTTCTCATTTAAAAAGTACGTAGTGGGTACTCATTAGCCCATTGTAGACTGAATGAACTCTCCCACATGAATATTGGAAGATTCTAGTTTCAATTTTAGGTATGTTAGGGTATGTGATTCTGATATTCAGAGAAAAATGGTTGAAATATTTGCAAACAGTGGAGACACTGATCAGATGCCACTTGCTGCATTGTTTGCCAGTTACCTGTTTAGAGGTTTCCAGTCTACAATGGGTTAGAACTTAGACGTACCTTACACATGTATTCATAGGTAAATAAGAAAAAAAATATCAATACTGTTTGATTGCAAAAAGATTAGAGCTGTGATTGATGATCTGATAAAAAGACAATGGTCTTGTTTTCTGAGAATATAAGAGAGATTTGAAAATGTCCACTGATTTTGCTTGCAGTAGGGTGAAAGATGATAACATGGCTGATGTATTAAGAACTAAAGAAGAAATAACACATACCCAGAGAGAGTCCACTGATTTTGCTTGCAGCAGCATGAAAGTTTATAAAATGGCTGATGAGTTCTGAACTGTAGAAGAAATAACGCATATCCAGAGAGAGAGGGGGAGAGAGAGCTATAAAAAAGGCCCTTTTTTTGCTAAAACATATGGCTATGTTTCTGAATATTTTCATGGAAATATATATTGTAGGTACTTGGGAACTACCAGTAAGCAAGCACCCATTACATGTTTTCTTGGAGAAAACAAATAATTTTCTGGATAATCCTTTTATCTAGTGCTATGTAATACCTAGAGATCATAGAATTGTGTGATTGAAATATCAGGGAAATAATGAGAGAGAGAAAATAGCATCTGCTAATATCACATAGTGCATTAGAACTCTGCAGTCCAGGAAAATTTAGTTTAATTGGAACCTTCACAAATATGTTCAGTTCTGTTTGTTACATGAGGAAAACACAAGAAGCCACTTTCCTTGGACTTTTAGTTATTCAGTGGTGAAATATATACTGCTGCTTTAGATTCTGTGTTCAGTGTTTCTATCTTGTCTATAGTTGTCTGTTTTTTAGTGTTTATTCATCTGTCATGAACTCACCAGAGAGAGCTTGTCTGTTTTTTCTGTGTTCTTCATTTCAAATTCAATTTCTGTTTTCACGTTCTTGTGGTTTTATGCCTCATATTATGGTGTTGTGATTAAACTGAGAAGGCTTGGATGTAGACGATGGTCCAGCCATTACAGTAAGTCTGGAAGTTAATTCTAGGCATGTTGATTAATTTCACCACGGCATGAGTAGATGATATATACACGTCCTTGGTTCAGATCTACAGTAGGTTAGCTGGTTTTCATTTATAGTTACTCTTTTAATGATTGATTATTTTTCTAGTTTAGGAGTGTGCCTTTGGAGACAAAAAGTATTGATCATAAAATTATTTCTACGGTCATTCTTCCCTTTCTCTGATTCAAAATTGGCAGTTGTCGGTTGATAGGCAAGTATGTGCATAAGTACTGATTAATCACTTAGAGGACTAAGCTTGCCCAGGAAAAGTGTGAACAGGTTAACTAACCCACTCAACATAACCTTAATAGGGCTGACTGGGCTATAAAACTCAAAAAAAAAAAATAATAAGTACTAGTATTTCACCATTTCTTCATCATTATAAAGTATCATAAAATTAATTTAACCTTTGTCCTGCTGAATAAATTAAGATGCCAAGCCCACTCTAATTCTCAGCCAGTCAGATTACTTGATCTGGATTGTTGCTATAAATTCACATACTGAATGGCAAACAGTGCAGATCCAGATCAGTTGGCTTCTGAAGAAGCCAACTGATCTGGATCTACACTGTTTGCAAAGGCAGGGTATATCCGGGTTCAGCAGGACAAGGGTTAAGGGGAAACTAAGTGCATAGTCAGCAATGCTATATACTTCTGATTTTTCTGTATTTGTTGCAGAAACTAATCCACTTTTTTTAATATCCCAGTTTGTCATCATTGACTTTGAAAAGGTAGTTGCAATACAATGGCTGCAGTTGTTAACCTGCTGGTTCTAAGTAGACAACATCATTTCACAGCAGATTATAGTAGTGCATGACATTTCATGCAAACTGCCTCCTAAGGACACTAAGAGACATTTGCATGATTTGCTGAATTTTTTTTTTTTTTTTTTTTTTGGTGGTGGTGGTGGGGGGAGGGGGGGGGGGGGGGTGTTCTGACAAAAAAAAAAAAGGTAAAATTAGTAATTTGTTAACTGGTAATTTTGTCTAAAAGTAAAGGAAGTGAAGAAGTATGCACAAAAAACAGTTGCACCTTCTAAAAACCTAAGTAACATCCAACTTTGCCTCTAAATTATATCCAGGGCTGCCTCTAATTATAGCCGCCTCTACATACAAATTAATCTCCAACTCACTAAATTACACATACTTCTTGTCCTGACCTATGCCAAGTTGTCTCTGAATCAAAGTAGTTTTGGTCACTGAATAATATGAAGTGTCAGGGTGATTATAGAGCTGCTGACTCACAAGGTCCCAGTTCAAATCCCACTGTAGGCTGAATTCTGCTCATGACTTTACAATGATTCATTACGCAGAGCCTTTCATTATCACACTTCTATTGTCTTAACCCATTGTAGACTGAATAGACTCTCCCACACTATATATTGGAACAGTCCAATTTCAATTTTAGGTATGTCTGGTTATGAGATTAACATATTCCGAGAGAAAAATGGCTAAACTATTTGCAAACAGTGGAGACCCTGATAAGATGCAGCATTCTGCAGCATGTGATCTGGGTCTGCACTGTTTGCCAATTTTACGGGTCTCCCAACTACAGTGGGTTAAATAATGTTAAAAGGATGTAAAACACCAAATCATCATCACTGAATTATGTCCAACTATATTCCGCTTGTGCCCCTAAATTAGTCTCTAAAAATGCCTTTATGTTTATCACACCTGCTTTATGTAGTGAACAGGTGCACAAGGGTCCCATTTTCTGTCTTTTGTTGAGCTATCAACATTTGAGCCAACCCTAGCATTAACTTCAGGGTAGATTGACTATAACACCCAGTCATCTAACCTGGCATATTCTTTCTCCTACTAACCCTTAAAATGCCAAGAAAATCTGCATATGAAAATGTCCTCTGTTTATGTCATCTGCTGAATATTCTTGCAAACTTTTCAAACCTATTTTTGCATACAGGCAAACAGTGTGGACCCTGATCAGACCAGTCTGATCTGGGTCCACACTGTAAAAATGGCTTTATTTCACTGTCTGTTGATTGCCGTAACGTTTGGATTTCGTCAACATGACATCAAGGTTCTCTGTTGCAGGAAGGAAGTGTGCCTTTGGGATGTGATAGGCTGGCTGCTTACTTTATCAGCTATTTAGTTTAGTTGGTTGAATCACATTTTATTGCCAAAATATCTATCAAACAGATGGGTAGGACTTGTAGACTTAGATCTCTTCAACAATATTTCGGTCCATTTATCTGGTAATGCCTCTAATCATTACTCTGATGCTTGGCATAATAGTGAGGCATTAACCTCTATGAGTGGCCCACTCTTGAATTCACCATACATTCAGTTTTAGCACACTTCTGCTTCCAAACTTTTTCTAACTTCTGTTCCAAAATTTTTATATCTCAACCCACATAGATATCCATCTCTGTCCCAAAAAATTACCTCCACTTCTGCTGCTAAGTATCTTGTGCCTCTATCCCTTAAATTTTTATCAGTTCTGCCACTATATTACAGTTATATAGAAGTCCCACTAAATTACTGAAAACAAAGGCAATTTTCACAGCATTTGAGAGAACTGCAGTGATTATCATGGTTTTGTAATAAAAGAAATATAAAGTACTTTTACAATTTAGTAGAAATATATTGTTGATTGGGACATTAAACTTCAGCTGAAATGAACACATTACCACTTTTCAAACAAATAAGCAGTGTGTCCCAACCCTCCCTTAGACTTCCCACCACCCTCACAGATCTCTGTTACAGTGCTGAACTTGCTCAGTCACAGTGCTGGAACAGAAAGTAGAAATTTAGATTCTACATGAGAAAATGTTCCTTATGACTTCCTACCAGCAAAGACAGATCAGCTTGGAGCTAGGCCACTTACAATCTGTGGATACTGTAAAATATAGTAATTCTTGCCATACTGAATAAAGGTGCCATGCCCACTTTTACTTTTCAGCCAATCAGATTACATGATCCAGGTTGTTGATACAAATGCACATACTTAATGACAAACAGTGAAGATCCAGATCAGTTGGCTTCTTCAGATCCAGATCAGTTGGATCTACACTGTTTGCAAAGGGAAGGCATAACAAGGGATCAGCAAGGCCAGGGTTAATAGGAAAGGACCTGATCAGACTGAGTCTTTATTGTTTGTATATGTCATAAGGGTCCTTTTCTCAGGTTTGCCATTTATTTTGCATGTAAAAATGAACTTACTTTTTTGTTGCTTGTAACCCAAAGCTAATTTTGCACTAGTTTTAGAAGCAAAAAATGTAGCAGGAGTGACTAAAAAACATAATGGCTTTGCCCATAAAAAAAAAGTTCACAAGTTAACCCTTTCACCACTGAGTTTATGAAATGGACATTTCCATCACTGACATGTCCATTATTGCAAATAGGCATGTCAGTCAAAAATCGAAACAGAATGGCAAACAGTGTTCATCCTGATGAGACGGGTCATTATGAGCCATCTGATCAGGATCTACACTGTCTGCACACGCATCTGGTTTGGTCTGCCGGGCAGAAAGGGTTAACATGTTGGCATGTAAAAGTTGATATACAAGTACAGATGAATAAAAAGTTTGGAGAAAAAAAAACAACATTTTATGACACATTTTCTTTTGTTTCTCATGAAACTATAATCAGTTTTACATTGTTATTGGTAGTTTCTGGAATAATCATATTAAATCACAGCCTTTCTACATTCTTACCTTACTTTTACTGTTGTCGCTTTAACCCATTTACATTGAGTGGACTCATCTACCATAACTCATTGGACTGGGCCATTTCCAATAGGAGGGTATCTGGTCAAGTTTTATTATTTTTATGTTTTATTGTTATTATTATGTTTTATAGAAATTCCTGTATCTAATGCAAACAGTGTAGACCCTGATCAGATGCCGCATTCTGCGGCATCTGATCTGGGTTCACACTGTTTGCCAATTACCCATTTAGGGGTTTCCCGACTAAAATGAGTTAACATTTAGGATAAATATGATTATCTAAACATTTTGCTACAAAAACCCACATGCAAGTAGCAAAGCATAAAGACTCAATATAGTCAGGGTATTCACAATATGAAGCAGTGAATGACAAAGCATTTTTATATTGTCCTGTATTGTAATTATACCATTGGTGTTTTGTTTTTCCAGGTCGCCATGTAACCTCTCCCGCTCAGTCTCCACTGGTGCCTAGAGGAGCTAAAAGTAACCATAGTCAGGTATGATCTTTATACAAGTTGGGTTTTATATTCAGTTGTTTTTTTTTCTGAGAATTCATACATTTGATTGCCTTAAATATGTGGACAGATGGGCCTGAGCAAACAGTGTAGACTTTTAGAAGCAGTTTGATCTGGGTCTGCACAGTTTGTCATTCAGTATGGTAAGTATATTTTAGACACGTTATTTGGTAGTCAGACCGGCTCGGCATGATCTTAACACTGTTTATTAGGCTATAAAACTTCCAACTCAAACAAAAGCTAGCTAGTCAAATTAATTCACCACAACCTCTTTATAACACTATTGTTGGGGTCCATAGCACAAACCGTATTAGTTAAACAACCGTGTTATATCCAAACCAAAAATGTATAGATTATATTGAAAAATGACCATTTATGGTCATTTTTCAATATAATTTATACATTTTTGGGATCCGTCTTTGAACAGTGTGATATCCAAAACCGTGTTACAACGAACCGTGTTATAAAGAGGTTGAAGTGTACGTTCAAATTTGGTTCGGTAAATAGCTCATGACTGTATAGCTCTTCATTGCAGATAGCCGTTCATTTTCACCCATTCACCATCTTGATTTGACTTAATGTTGAAAGAGATATAAAACACCAAGTCATCATCATCATCATCTCTCTGTAGTTTTTGGAAAGATCTGGTTTGGTATCACCAGAATTTACCTTTACCACTCTGGGCGTATTCAGGAGGCGATGATAATTTTTTTTTCTTTTTTGAGAAAACTGACTGACATTCCATGCAGATTGTCTCTAAAAGAAGGAGAAAATTGCATGCAATGTCAAAATCTATTTTCTGGGGAAAAAAAAGAAAAATATTTCAAATTGTCATCTGCTGAAACTTTAACAGCAGGCTAAGCTAATGGTTAAATTTTGATGGTTGGTTTTACAGAGTATCACCATTTTTGATATTAAAAAGAAGTTTTTAAGAGATTTCCAGTTGCAGGGTGTCATATTATTTGTTACTCGTATTTTGATTTTTCAAGAAAACTGAAGTCATTAAAATCATTTCTAAAGGAGACGGTATAAAATAAATATCAAGCCATGTTTTCTAGCTGGGCCCAGTTGTTCAAAACATAGCTTAACAAGCTCATTAGTGGTCAAAATGTTAACTGTTTAAGTAAGTACAATATCTAATTAACAGGTATTTTTGCTGAAAAAGTGTGAGTAGCTTTTGCAAATGCAAAAGCTACTCACATTTTTTCAGCAAAAATATTAGCATATATGCTGTATTTCATGATCAAAGTTTTAACGATACGTTTACCAATGACATCGTTAGTTTTGAACAACTGGGCCCAAGAGATACACTGCACTTTAACCCATTGTAGTCAGGATACCAGTAAAATGGTAATTGGCAAACAGTGCAGAACCAGATCAGATGCCGCGTCTGATCAGAGTCGCCACTGTTTGCAAATAGTTTAGTCATTTTTCTCTAGGAATATCTAAATTTCATAGCCTGACATACATAAAATTGAAATTGGACTCTTCCAATATATAGTGTGGGGGAGTCTATTCAGTATAAAATGGGTTAAAGTATTATCGTATTTACTCTATATATGTGAACAGTTGGGCCTGAGCAAACAGTGTAGTCCCAGATCAAACTGATCTTGAAGGCATAGTTCAAGATAAGATGCTTTTTCAACCAAAAAGTACTGATATTTTTCCTATTTGTCCACAAGGTACTAATTAGAAACACCTTGCCAAGGTGCTTCTAATGTGGAGAAATAAGAAAAATATTTACTTGATACTTTTTCTTCTCTGGAGCTATATACCTCTTCTTCCCTGGAGCTATATACTTCTTCTCTAGAGCTTTATACCTCTTCTTCTCTGGAGCTATATACCTCTTCTCTGGAGCTATATACTTCTTCTCTGGAGCTATATACCTCTTCTTCCCTGGAGCTATATACTTCTTCTCTGGAGCTATATACCTCTTCTTTGGAGCTATATACCTCTTCTTCCTGGAGCTATATACTTCTTCTCTTGAGCTATATACCTCTTCTTTTGAGCTATATACCTCTTCTTCTCTGTAGCTATATACCTCTTCTTCTCTGGCGCTATATACCTCTTCTTCTCTAGAGCTATGTTGACGGAGCCATTTAATCAGGATTGTACTGTCTGCCATTCTGTCAGTACATTTTAGACACATCACTAGTTATTTATTAGTTAGTCAAATTGGTTTATTTAAATTTGAAGATAAGTGTGGTTAGGGGCTAAAGTGTCCATATAATATGTAGGGCAAATATTGTAAGAGTTTCAGCATGCCCATTTTTAACTTCCATAATGGCATGAAATATTATACTTTCAGCATGAGGCTCGTAACAATGAGTCACCACTTCACCGGTCAGCCACAGCTCCTAAGGAACTTAGCCCAGACCCAAGTAGTATGGTGTCACTCACGCCCACACTCAGCAGGTAAATATTTATACAGTCGACTCTCGTTATCTCGAATTCCAAGGGACTCTCTGAAATACTTCGAGATATCCGTAGTTCGACATATCAGATTTGCAGAATTGAGGAAAAAATAATTTGATTAACCACATTTAACAAACTGATAGGTAATTGGACTTTTGAAGTTAGAGATATATTGAAAATATTGTGGAAAAGAGGAGAAATTGCTCCTTAGGAGCAATTTCTCCTCTTTTCTACAATATTTTCCGTCTGTTGTTAGGTTTTCATGTATAGGCAGGGACCAGATTTTCACTTCGAGATAAGCGGTTATTCGAGATAAGCGAGTTCGAGATAACAAGAGTTGACTGTATAAAGCGTCCAGGTGGTTAGCGCTCCTGAGTTTAGATCACAAGGTCCCAGATTCAAATCCCACTGGAGGTGGAATTCAGCTCATGACTGCACAGAGCCTTTCATTATCAGCCTTTCATCATCTCAGTATGACTTAAATTATGTTAAAAGGGACGTGAAACACAAAATCATCATCCAGTTTTTTTAAAGGAATTTTTTAGAGGGCAATAGATATGATGGATGAGTGACTTGAGGGAAATTGATACATTGTCAAGGGTTACAACTCTGACAGTTATTTTTATGCCCCCGCCATTTTCAGTGTGGAGTCATATAGTATCACTGTTGTTTGTACATTCCATCCATATGTCTGTTCCTTAGGTACGTCCGTATGTATGAAAAATGGTTTTGTTGCATATCCTTTGAAAAGACTAGAGTATTGGACTCAAATTACATGTATATACACAGGTATAAAGTATAGGTCAAGCTTGATTTAGGGTAAAGTCCACCAGTTGTGGGAGTTATGGCCCTTTTTAGCTCACCTGAGTTGAAAGCTCAAGGTGAGCTTTTGTGATCACACCGTCCGTCTTCGTCGTCGTCGTCCGTCCGTCCGTCCGTCCACAATCTTTAAACAACATCTCCTCCTAAACCACTGATTAGATTTTGACCAAACTTCACAGGAATGATCCTTGGTTGGTCCTCTTTCAAAGTTGTTCAAATGGTTCCGGTCCATTGCATATCTAGGTCACAGGAGCTAAAAATAGATTTTTTAACTAAAAACTTAAAAAATCTTCTTGTCAGAAACCATTGGACCGATTTCAATATAATTTTGCAGAAACGTTTCTTTGGTGATCCTCTGCCAAGATTGTTCAAGCCATTTGGATTCGCCAAAAAACATGGCCGCCAGGGGGCTGGGCTTATTTTCCCTATGTATCTATGGAGAAAACTTTAAAAATCTTCTTGTCAGAAACCACTGGACCGATTTCAATGTAATTTTGCAGAAATGTTCCTTTGGTAGTCCTCTACCAAGATTGTTCAAGCCATTTGGATTTGTCAAAAAACATGGCCGCCAGGGGGTGGGGCTTATTTTCCCTATGTATCTATATAGAAAACTTTAAAAATCTTCTTGTCAGAAACCACTGGACCGATTTCAATGTAATTTTGCAGAAATGTTCCTTTGGTGATCCTCTACCAAGATTGTTCAAGCCATTTGGATTCGTCAGAAAACATGGCCGCTAGGGGGCGGGGCTTATTTTCCCTATATATCTATATAGAAAACTTTAAAAATCTTCTTGTCAGAAACCGCAGGACTGATTTCCATATAATTTTGCAGCAATGTTCCTTTGGTGATCCTCTACCAAGATTGTTCAGGCCATTTGGATTCGTCAAAAAACATGGCCGCCAGGGGGCGGGGCTTATTTTCCCTATATATCTATATAGAAAACTTTAAAAATCTTCTGGTCCGAAACCACTGGACTGATTTCAATAGAATTTTGCAAAAATGTTCCTTTAGTGATCCTCTACCAAGATTGTTCAAGCCATTTGGATTCGTCAAAAAACATGGCCGCCAGGGGGCGGGGCTTAATTTCCCTATATATGTATATAGAAAACTTTAAAAATCTTCCTGTCAGAAACCACTTGACCGATTTTCATATAATTTTGCAGAAATGTTCCTTTGGTGATCCTCTACCAAGATTGTTCAAGCCATTTCGATTAGTCAAAAAACATGGCCACCAGGGGGCGGGGCTTATTTTCCCTATATATCTATATTGAAAACTTTAAAAATCTTCTTGTCCGAAACCACAGGACCGACTTCAATATAATTTTGCAAAAATGTTCCTTTGGTGATCCTCAACCAAGATTGTTCAAGCCATTTGGATTCGTCAAAAAACATGGCTGCCAGGGGGCGGGGCTTATTTTCCCTATATATCTATATAAAAAACTTTAAAAATCTTCTTGTCAGAACCACTGGACCGATTTCCATATTATTTTGTAGAAATGTTCCTATAGTGATCCTCTACCAAGATTGTTCGAGTCATTTGGATTTGTCAAAAAACATGGCAGCCAGGGGGCTGGGCTTATTTTCCCTATATATAGAACAATGTAAAAATCATCTTGTCCCAAACCACTGGACCGATTTCCATATAATTTTGCAGAAATGTTCTTTTGGTGATCCTCTACCAAGATTGTTCAAGCCGTTTGGATTTGTCAAAAAACATGGCCGCCAGGGGTCAGGGCTTATTTTCCCTATATATGTATCTATATAGAAAACTTTAAAAATCTTCTTGGCAGAAACCAATGGACTGATTTCAATATAACTTGGAAGGAATGTCTTTGGTCACCCTCTTCCAAGGTTGTTCAAGCCATCATGATTCGTCAAAAAATATGGCTGCAAGGGGGTGGGGCTTATTTTCCCTATATATCTATATAGAAAACTTGAAAAAAAATCTTCTTGTTTTTCCTATATATCTAAATAGAAAAGAGAAACCACTGAACAGATTTCAATATAACTTGGCAGGAATGTTCCTTTGGTGACCCTCTAAAAAGTTTGTTCAAGCTGTCATGATTCGTCAAAAAACATGGCCGTTAGAGCGTAGGGCTTTATAGCTATATAAAACTTTTTAAACCACTGGACCAATTTCAATATAACTTGGCAGAAATGTTCCTTTGGTGACCCTCTTTTAAGATTCAGTTCAAGTTGTCAAGATTGAAAAAAAAACATGGCCGGGGGTGTGGTGGAAGGGGGTGGGGGTGGTTAGTGCTATAAAGTTTATACAAAAATTCTAGAGCAGTGAACTTGGCTGAAACTTCAACAGTAAATATGCAAATCTGTTTGGTCAGGTGAGCGATATAGGACCATCATGGTCCTCTTGTTTCATCTTCTTCGTCCCGTCCATATGTACGAAAAATGGTTTCTGTTTGGTATCTTTTGAAAAGATTAGTGTATTGGAATCACATTTTATACATAGTTATATAATTGTTAAGTATAGGCCAAGTTAGGTTAAGGGTAAAATCTGTCAATTATTATTATTATTATTATTGTGCTCCTTTTCAACTTTGTTTTTTGCAAAATGCTTGATGCAAGGTGAGGATGGCTCTGTGGGCAGGGGCATCTGTGTGGTATTGACACATTTCTAGTTACTCCTCAAAAGGTGTCTACTCTAAAACAACTCTTTCCTTTTAGAGTAGACACCTTTTCTTTAGGAGACTGGTGTACAGGAAAGCAATAAGAAAAATTGTCTCCTTCTAAAAACAGTAGAAAAAAGGGGGCTGCACCAAGCGAAAACGTGCCTTTGGGCATATGTGAACTGCAAAGGCCCAGATCAGCCTGCGCATCGGCATGTCTAATCAGGTCCTTCACTGTCCGCTAACAGAATCATGGGATACTACAGAATGTATGAATGAAAAGCAAAGGCCTGGGCCCAGTTGTTCAAAGCCAACGATGTCATTAGCAAATATGCTGAAATTTTTTGCTGAAAAAATGTGAGTAGCTTTTGCAGTGCAAAAGCTACTCACGTTTTTTCAGCAAAAAATATCAGAATATTGTGCTTTGAATCCACTAAAACTGTTAACGAAATGACCCTTAACGAGCTTGTTAAGCTAACAACGCTTTGAACAACTGGGCCCTGGATGATACTTTGGGCAAGTGCAGGATGATCTGAATCTGCACATTTTGCACATGTTCCAAAGGCACTTTTTTGCATGACACAGCCCAACTGTGTATCCTGTCCCCAGAAAGCATTGGTTTAAGGTTCAGAACCCTCTCATTACTGTAATTTGAGATGGACTAGTATGAGAGAAATTTTCCAAGCACTCACCAAGGGTTTAGTATATTAGTTCATTGAATGAGGTTCTAAACATTTCTAAGTATTAAATAAAATCTTTCTGCTAGGAAACAGTGCACAAAAGTCAATATATGTCTAGAGAAGTTTTATATGGAAATGTGAAGGTAAAATATTGCAATACTCCTCACCAAAACATACCTTTATAATTCTGACCCCCTTAAACCCCACTTTTATATAGTAAAACTGGGGTTTACAAGAGTATACATTATTTTTCTTATTTCAGCTCAAAAACATAGATTGTGGGTTCCCATTAGAACCACCTCAGCAAGGCACTTTTAATGAGTACCCACAATCTATGGTTTGAGCAGAAGTATCAAAAATATCGGAAATTTTTATCTGAAACTTTCAGTTTTTGGTGGTGAAATTGTCAATATATTTGAATAGGTGTGTTATTTTTCAATCAAATGAATCGGATTTGCATCAAAATGCACAGGTTATCAAGGGCATTAATTTCAGATACACTCTTTCGAAACCTTGCTTTTGCCTTTAATTTTTCTTCAAGTTGAAAAATCACTGTAATGATGAAGTAAACCCTATACATGTCTTCCTCATATAAACAAATAAAATTTGTCAACTCTCTCTTTGCTTTCAAAGAAAAAGAGTGATTATGAACATTTATGCTGTCAAAACGTGTACTGGAATATATGCTTATATTACAGTACACATGTTTTGATGGTCTGTCTCTCTTTGCTTTCAAAATAGAGTAATTATAAACATTTATACCGTCAAAACGTGTACTGGAATATATGCTGCAATTATTATTTTATAGGCTTTTTGGTTCTTGTTAAGATCTTGGACTAATATAAGATGTGATTCAAAAATGCATGACATAATTTACAATGCTTAACCCATTTTAGTCTGGATACCCCGAAAATTGGCAAACAATGCAGACCCAAATCAGATGCCGCAGATGTTTGCAAATATACTAGCCATTTTTGTGTAGGAATATCTAAATCACATAGCCTGACATAACCGAAGAAATTTGACTCTTACAATATGTAGTGTGGGGGAGTAATGGTTAATTCTGTTGTTTTTCTTCTGTTTTCAGCCCTAGCTTGGATCTTAATTATCCAGCAAATACTGCAGGCTCAACACAATATCAGACATACCCTAATCTTAATAACCGAAGTGGGTCCTCATGTAGTAACCATAGCAACCAGAGTGATTATGACAATAACCGTCCAGGTGGTCGTCTAGAAGGCAGCCAGTTACGTCTAGAGGGGAGTCAAGATAGTGGCTTTAGTTCAACCAATAACATGTATAATGTGTGTTCGCAGCGGACTTCACGCTATGAAAGTAACAAAGATTTAACTCCGCAAAATGATTCACAAAGGGATGACATTAATACTGTGTTCGATAATAAATTACACTTACAATCGAAGCATGGCAGCTTAGAAAATACTAGTACTTATAGAAAACCTCCTCATGGTTACGGTAGTTTAGAACGTAATATACGAAAGAAAGGTGATAGACGCTTTGAAAGAAAACACAGTGATACTGACACAACTGCAGATTATAGTGATCTGACACCATCAAAATTTGGAAGCAAACGGACTTCACAGTCGGAGTATGATTTAAGTTCAAAAGGAAACGAGTTTTCTTCAGCGAAAGATTCTGATCAAATTTCTAGTCGTGACTATGGTAGCAGAACTACTGGTGATTACTCGTATAAAAGTGATCAGTTTACACCGTCCATACGGGGTAAAATGATAGAGGACTCATATAAAAGTGATCATTTTGTACCGTCGTCACGGAACAGAATGATAGAGGACACTTATAGAAGTGATCATTTTACACCGTCGAGGGGTAAACTGATAGAAGTACCAGTGACTCATGAAGGCTATAGTTCTAATCCAAGATCTGATCATCGTAGTAAAGACTATCATTCCCATTCACGGTCAGGTTGGCAGGATACCCCTGTCACGGAATCATCACCGGAAGTTCAGAGTCCTACTAAGTCTCAGTCAGACCACTATTTGAGTGGAGGAAAATCTCATATGGAGCAGTATGGTGGGGGTGGGGATTGTTACAGTCCAAGAAGCTATGAGGGGTCACGACATAAACCTTTTCCAACTGAACTTAATGTTAAGCATATGGACTCACCATTTTCATTACCTCAGCCAACCTCTAGTAAAATAGTCACTGTAGCTAAGGCTTCACCACATGTTGAAGTCTCAAAACCATTCGAAATGTCAGACTTTTTCAGATACAGTGAAAAGTTACGGAGACTGCGACTTGTCGAACAGTACCAGCAAGAGTTGATGGGATCAAGGGCTAGTTCACCTTCCCATCATTCCTCAGAAAGTGATACACCTTCGTATCTTAGATCACATCAGATCCCCACCCACTCTCAGTTTCATTCAGGGAGCAATTCATCCCCCATCAACTCACCCTTATCATCACGTCACATGAATTTTTCAACGTCAAGAAGCCAAGATGGTGATCATTCAGGTTACGGCAACTCTGTGTCATCAACTTCATATCAGCAGGGTGTGAGTACAAGTACATCACGGGTCCAGTACACAGTCCAGACTCGTTCAGGGCAGGTTTTATACAAGGCCCAACATCAGAGCAGTAAACACACCCACTACCAACCCCCAACAGCAATGAAGTGCAATCCAGTCCGAGAAACACCCAAAGTTACCACAGGAAACAACATCAGCCACAGTGGAAGGTAACCATGGTGATAGCAGGAGCAGCGGACGTGAACTTTGACCTTCATGATAGACTGTGATGCTGATCTATTTTCATAGACTGGTTCAAGATGAATGATTCCATATTTTAAAAGAAAATGATGATCACCAAATTTTTATCATTTCTGCTCTGAAACCAACAATATTTTGAAGTGTTTCTGCTTTTAACACTTTCTATGCTAAGGGCAAATTCAGCTGAAGACATTTTGAAATATTTTTCTTATTTTTCCTAGAAAACAGGTTCTGACACTTCATGCAAATTGTCTAGGAGACAGTTTGCATGAAGTGTCATATTCTATTTTCTAGGAAAAATAAGAAAAATATTTCAAAATGCTGTCTCCTGAAAATTTTACCCAGAGTGCTAAGCATTAATCAACTAGTTTTTTTTTTTTTAACAAAGTTGTGTTTTTGATGAAACATAGGCAGTGGCTGCACTGGTTTTTTTTTTTCACCCAATTTATTACAGGCATGATAAATTTTTAACAGGAAAGCTCTTTGCTCATAGGCTGTATATGGAAATATACATTCATTTGGTTATGTTGTAATGCATGCTGTCATCTTTAGCATGCTGAATTTTAATATCAGCAGACGAGTTTGATAGGTTCCAATTAAGGGGAGGAAATATTATGTAATATTTGCACCAAAACATATCTTGGGAGTCTGGCCTCAGTGGCTAAGTTGGCTGTGCATCCAACTGGTGATCAGGAGGTTGCGGGTTCGATCCACACCTGGTGGGGCAACATTCTTTTATGGAGATAGATCATGAAATATTTTCTACGATCATTCTGTCCCTACCACTGATTCAAGAAGGGCAGTTGTCAGTTTGTAGCAAAAAAATGTGTACAAGTATTGGTTCATGCATGGCAAATCTCACACTGTGAGATAAAATCTCACAGAATTTGGCCCATCTGGAAGGCAATTCCCGTAAAAAAATTAAAATTTCAAAGAATTTTCAGACCATTTTATAACAGATTTTATGAAGAAATAAACATAAATCACACACTGTTATGGTTTTCACAAGCTTCTTACATGAAAGAAAAAGACAGACTATATTGAGGGAGCTCCAAAGTTATGTTTAAGAGAATCTCACAGAATTTTGTCAAATCTCCCTTCAAACTTTGCCTTATCTCATAGATTTTAGTCAACAGCTTATGGCATGTATGTTGGTCAACCGCTTAGAGGACTAAGCCTGCCCAGGAACAGTGGTTAGGTAAACTGACTAGCTCGACATGACCGTAATAAATGTTGACTGGGCCAAACCAAACAGAAACATTTCTTGGGAGATGATCTAATGAATACCCACAAAATAAGTTTTGATGCTAAAATTATCTGCACCTTTAAAGCGCTAGGTGAAATTGTGGCAGTGACATTCTAAATTATCTTTTTAATTAATTTTAAGAGAAAATAAGAGTTGGTGTTTCATGTGAATCATCTGTCTTATTTTTGCTGGAAAAAAAAAATCAAATGTCTGCTGCAGTTCTGATTATCCTAAGTCAGTGCCACAGTTATTGCCTTATCATTTTGTCAGAATACTTGTCCTGCCCCAGAAGGCACTCGTGATGGCAAGCCAGCAGAATTTCCAGTCCTGCAGATTGAATGAAATATCCATCTGCGATTTTTAAAATTGGGGAAAAATAAAAAAAATTATTTATCATCTGTTAATATCAGCTAAAAGTGCTAAGATATTCATCATGTTATATCTTTTCACTCTGGAGGTGAATTTAGCGTACCAGAGATGAGTTATACTTTTCATATTTTTCCTGTAAAATAAGACTTGACATTTCATGCAAATTTTCTTCAAAGAAGACATTTTGCATGAAATGTCAACTCTTATTTTATGGGGAAAATATGAACAATATTTCAACATGTCATCTGCTGAAATATTACATTTCATGCAAATTGTCTTCAATTTGCATGAAATATCAAGTCTTGTTAAATTGGAAAAAATATTTCAGAATGTTATCTGCTGAAAATATATCTCAAGATATCGTCTGCTGATATTTACCCACTGTCATTTGAGTTCATTTCTTCTTTTTTTCTTTGGTTTTCTTGGTTCAGTTTCATCAGTTTTGCTTTACACTTACGCATAAATGTTGTTGATAATTTTGATTGATTTACTGATTTTGTTCACTCACAGCATCACTTTCACGCTAAATGATTCCATTTACTCACGGCCACTAACCTCAACCATTCCAACCTGGCCAGATTTACCTCAGTTGCATGTGAGCATGTTTTGCTTAGTGTTTTAGCTGATTACTACCAAAAGCTACTAATCAGTCGTCTTGACCACAGTGCTACAGGATAGATCATGATCACTTTCACATGTCGGTTCACGTTTGTTGCATGCCGTAGATTTCACTTTATTTTTTAGCAAATTACGAAAAAATGTGCCATGATTCATTAGTGCTAGTCTTGAGCAATGGTACCTTGTTAGTTACTGTTATGCTTCTACTTATTTTGGAATACAAGTAGAGCTTTTTTTCTTAATGTTTACCGGTATTCAGAAAAAATCTGAGAACTAAGTCTTGTTAAAATCATCTCTTTTAGGCTAATAGAATTAAAGCCATTACTATATTATTCAAGTTATCAAAATTTTAAACTTTGCTAGCTCTAGGTAAAAACAGAGTGCAGATTAATGGGTTTCTTATTTTTCCAAAGTGTGCGGGTGGCTGATTGGTTAGCATTCCCGAGATCCTGTCATGAGGTCCAGGGTTCGAATCCCCCTAAAGGCGGAATTCAGCTCATGACTGTATGGTGCCTCATTGCACGGAGTCTTTGTCATCCTTCTATCATCTCAATATGACTTGAACATTGTTAAAAGGGACGTAAAACACCACACCATATTCATCATTCTTAGTTCTCTATGAAAACATATGTTGTGGGTACTTATTAGAAGCGCCTTTGCGCTTCTAATAAGTACCCACAACATGTTTTTGTGGTGAAATAAGAAAAATATCAATACTTTTATTGGGTGAAAAAAGAAACATCTTACCTAGAGCTATGACTAAGTTTTCTAAAATGTTTTTCTTTGCATGTTCCATAGTTGCTTTGATTACATTTATTTTTATTACCATTGCAAACGCCCACACATTTGAGGTAAAATTCTATACTTTACTTTTTTACTAAGAAATTTTGTGAATACTAATGTCATAACACTAAAAATGCCTGTGTCAGAATAGGCAGATGACAAATAAGTGATACTATTGTTCTTGTTTTTCCCAGGAAATAGGATGATATTTCATGTAAATTTTGTCTCCCATGGAGACTGCATGAAGTGCCAAGCCCTATTTTCAGAGTAAAAAGTGAGAAAAATGTGTTTATATATCATCTTTTAATATTCAAATTTAGGGGGTTATGGTATAATAGCTATATTCTGCAAAATAAAAAAAAAGAAAAAAAGATATGTATTGGTCAACACTTTTCACTAATGACTTATGGCATTTTTCTCTGTGTCATTTATGAGGCCTGCTGCGGAAGAGCCAGCCTTTTCTCACACTTAAACAGTGAAGATCCAGACTTATATGCAGCCAGCTCGAGATAAGATGATAATTGAAGTTATAATTTTAATTATTTTTGCCACAATACATATTTTGTGGGTACTCACAGGTATTGCCTAGCATTGACAATTCTGATGAGTACACACAAGATATGTTTTGGTGAAAAATAACATTTACTCCAGAGGAATTGTTAAGGAATATTTGGTGATAATTCTAGGATAATTTTTCTTATTTCTCCATAAAACATATGTTGTGGGTACCCATTACAAGCACCTTGCCAAGACGCTTCTAATGAGTACCCACAACATACGTTTTTATGGAGAACTGCAGAAAATTATCCCATAATGATCACCAGATACTCTTCCCACAAAATTCCTCTTATACTCCTTTTATCTGGACCTTTTGACATGTAATGGCTGTTCAACATCTTCAGTACCATAAAAACCCTAAGTATTGGGACAGACATGCCTGAGCAAATGGTGTATACAGGATTAGACACTGCAGAATGCAGCATCTGATCTGGGTCTACATTATTTTCTACTCCTCCTCTCAGTTTTTAGACACATCAACAGGTTGGAAAATGGACATTAAAAATTTTGAACATGTATGGTAAGGTGTTGAGGTGCCCCAGTATTTAGGGTAAACATGGTAAGTACACTCTGTAAGATGGACGAACAGACAAACAGAAAACGTGCATACGGTAAATTTCCTAAAATTTTGAACACTTTTTTTCCATATATTTTGGCCTAAATTTTGCTTTATATGCAGCTGTGTCTGAAAATACAGTGGAATGGCAAACAGCGTAGACTCTGATTAGATTGCTCCTTTAGGAGCAATCTGATCTGGGTCTGCACTGTTTGCATATGTCATTTTGTCAGAAACTTTGGAGTTTGAACTTTTCAGACATTTACCGTAGCAAGTCTGGATTTTCACCACGCATATGAGTAAAGTTTCTTCCACAGCGGGTGTCAGATGTTCTGTTGTTTTTTCTCTTATTTTTCTGAGTCTTTAGCCTGTCATACTGACTTTCATTCTTACTAGCGTGTGATTTTTTTTATCTGACTGACTTTTCATTCTCACTAGTGTGTGATTTTTTTCATCTCCCATAATGGGTTGTACAATCCACAATACTAACATGCTGTAAGTTTTCAGGATCATTCCTGATTTCAGGATTTTGTGTTTAATCCTCAAAGTGCTGATCACAACTGCAGCAGATGACATTTTCAAATATTCTTTATTCTTTTACTGTGAAAATTAGACTTGGCATTTCATCTAGGCAGACAATTCCCATGAAATGCCAAATCTTATTTTCTTGGAAAAATAATAATAATATAAAAAAAAAAAGTGCCATCTGCAACAATTTTGCTTAATGCTTTAAGGGTTAACTCTCCTTGAATTCTGTCTGATCATGACTTAGTTGATACATAGTAAAGTGATGAAAATAACCCATTGTGGAAGATTAATATAAATGTGGCAGAACATGCAAAAGGGTCATTGTGTCACAAGCAAATGGAATGCCCTGTTCGGTTTGAGTAATAAGGAAGTCACAGGTTTGATCCCTGCCAGGTCTGACAACATTCTTTTGTAGAGATTGGTCCTGAAATATTTTCTATTCCTGAATAGCAGTCATCAGTTTCTGGCAAAAGAATGTGCACAAGTACTGGTTAACCACTTAGAGGACTAAGCCTGCCCAGGAAAAGTGTGTTTAGGTAAAGTGACCGGTTCCATGTGACCTTAATATTGTTGACTGGGCTGTTTAACTCCAAAACAACCAACCCAAATCAGTCTGGGAAAGCTCAGGTCCACCATGCATCCTCACATTGTCATCAGGAGACTCTGTCAGTACATGTCCAGTAAATGTCCTAAAATTTCATACAACAGAGTGTCTGACAAAGTGGCATATGCAAACAGTGCAGACCCAGATCAGACTGCTCCTGATGGAGCAGTCTGATCAGGGTCTACACTGTTTGCCATTCCACTGAGTATTCAAAGAAACAACTGCATAAAAAGCTAAATTTAGGCAAAAAAAAGTATGGATTAAAAGAGTTCAGAATTTTAGGACATTTACTGTATATTCAGCAATATTCAGTAATCCTGAAAGGAGGAATTAAAGCCCAGGTTAGACTGTGCAAATACGTTTCATTACCCACAAATGGCATAAAGGCCCTTTTTATGTTGCAACACAAATAATTTGCTCAATATGATTATTTTAAAATTTGTTTTAATTATATGTCACCATTGCCTTGCATCATACACAGTTAGCAATCACCAAGATCAGCATGGGCTTGCACCAAGCATAGCTCATGTAAAGTCATTTTTTCAACCAAAGTTATTGATATTTTTCTGATTTCACCACAAAAACATATTTTCTGGGTACGCATTAGAAGCACCTCTATGTTATGGGTACTCATTTGAAGCACCTCTGTTGTAGGTACTCATTAGAAGCACCTCAGTGTTGTGGGTACTCATTAGAAGCACCTCAATGAGGTGCTTCTAATGAGTTTCCACAATGTTGTGAAGCACCTCTAATTAATACCTACAACATATATTTTTATGGAGAAATAAGAAAAATATTTATCTGGGTGTCCTGGCTTATCAGGAGTTACCCGCCCAGCCTGGTTAGGACTTTCATTATTCACAGTCAGCATAAGACAAGTTCTCTGTTCATGGTCACCCCCATCTTTTAGAAAGCATGGATTTAAGTTTTAGTTTCAGCTATAGTTCTAAAGCATGGGACTGCATGGTTTGCTTTTCAGAATTTAAAAAAAAAAAAAATTTATGCTAAATCCTTTCATGATACATATATTAAATTTGAGTTGGCTAACAATATTCATTTTTGTGGACAAAATATTGATACCTCCCATCAGTAAAAAAGTCTTGAAAAAGATCCCTACCAGGCTGTTTTATTCATGGGCCAGTACAAAAATTTATGTATTCTTTGTAGCGCTAGATTAGAGATATTCAAAAAACGTGTGGGTACTTATAGGCACCTTGATGGGGTGTTTCTAATAAATAACACAACATATGTTTTTGTGGATAAATAAGAAAAATACCAGGGCCCAGTTGTTCAAAGCTAATGACATCGTTAGTTAACGATTCATTAAAATTTACATCCAGTGATACGCAAATATGCTGAAATTTTTTGCTGAAAAAATGTGAGTAGCTTTTGCATTGCAAAAGCTACTCACATTTTTTCAGCAAAAAATATCAGAATATTGTATATTGAATCTGCTAAAACAGTTAACGAAATGACCCTTAACGAGCTCGTTAAGCTAACGACGCTTTGAACAACTGGGTCCAGTACTTTTATGTTGAAAAAGAGTTCAGGTCAGACTTTGCATCTGAAGTCAGGTTTGGGCCTTTGCTAGTTGCCGACTGTGCTTTCGACATCTTTCAGAAAGTCGTTTTTTGCTTGGCGCTTTACTTAGAAGTAAATTTGCAAACTTTTTTCATGATTTAATGCAAAACCATTTGTCGTACCTTCCTATGCAGAACAACTTTTATTATAGTCATTGGTTCTGCAAAAATCAAACACTTTCACTTTTTCCCATAGTAAAAATGAATGCAAATTATGCAGAAATCTATAGGTAGTTAACCTGGGGGCAGATTTTCAACAAGTACCTCTTGTTCAATTTTTCTGAAATTTTCGCAATATTGTTGTGAAACATCAATAATTTAAATTCGGTAAAGAAAAGAAAAAAATATTTTCTAAGACAAAAATTCTAAAATATCACTTTACTATAGAAGTAGTGTAGGTTAGACTAATTTTTGGCTGTAAATTAAATTTTAGGGTAAATATTTGAGAACAAAGCACAGAAACAGAAAAGACAAATGGTTACTGATAAGATATGGTCCATCAGAACAAAATATTTTCATTTAAAATAAAACGCCAAGCAAAAAACGTCTTTCCGAGAGATGTCGAAAGGACAGTAGGAGTCCAGATAATGTATGCCCTGACCAGATTCAGCCACACTAAACGAAAATGCAGACAGCAAAGGCCCAGATCAGAATGCAAGGATGTGGAGTCTGATCAGGGCCTTCAATGTCCACTACCAGAATCATTGGATACCATAGAATGTATCAGTGGAGAGCAACAACCTGAATGAGAACGTGCGTGTGCAGGATGATGTGAATCTGCACATTTTGTGTATGCTCGAAAGTACTTTTTTGCTTGAAACTGGCATATGTGGACTGATTCATAGCTACAGATAGGAGGGGATGTCCACACAATATTTTTCTTATTTCTCCACAAAAACATATGTTGTGGGTACTCATTAGAAGCGCCTCGGTGAGGCGCTTCTAATGAGTACCCGCTTCTAATGAGTAACCACAACATATGTTTTTGTGGAGAAATAAGAAAGATATCAGCATTTTTCGGATGAAAAAAGTACCTTATCTGTTGCTATGAGATTTTGGCTTATGATTTGGATATTCACTAAGACCTCTTGTTTTAATGACATTGTGTATTTAATTTTACCTATCAGTTTGGTCTTTTAGAACATTCATTTTAATCAAATTTTATAGCATTTTATAGAGAAAGCTGAAAGAGAAGCAGAAAAGCTCTTTATGAACATTTTTATTTTTGTTGAAAATGTTTTGCATATACAGTGTAAAGTTGTTGCCTGCCAATTCAATAGTTTTGGCAAATAAACCTACAGATAGAGCACATATCTGTTTCCCTGATAGATTACATAATATTGGAACCACAGCGTGAGAAAATGTTCCATATGACGTGTACCCAGCAAAGATGCGTATCAGCTATGGTAATTGTCCTATTATTCCATACTATTTTTGCCTAAATTTTGCTTTTTATGCAGCTGTTTCTTAAAATACTTAGTGGAATGGCAAACAGTGTAGACCCTGATCAGACTGCTCCTTCAGGAGCAGTCTGATCTGGGTCTGCACTGTTTGCATGTCATTTGTCAGACACTTAGGTGTTCGAAATTTTTCGGACATTTACTGTATACATTCATGCAGTCTGATCAATCTTTGATGTCCATTCGAAGAAGCTGGCCTCAGAGGGTCAGGACATTTACTGTATACATTCATGCAGTCTGATCAATCTTTGATGTCCATTTGAAGAAGCTGGCCTCAGAGGGTCAGTCGGATGCGCGTCTGACTGGTGATCAGGAAGGCACGTGTTCAATCCCCACTGTGTCCGGCAACATTCTTCCATGGAGATTGATCATGAAATATTTTCTAGGGTTATTCTCTCCCTTGTGCTGATTCAAGAAGGGCAGTGGTCAGTTTTTTTAGCAAAAAAAATGTGCACAAGTACTGGTTATTCGCCGAGGACTTAGCCTGCCCAGGAAAAATGTAGTTAGGTAAACTGACCAACTCGACATTACCTTATTAGTGTTGACTGGGCCATTAATTTCCAACCGAACCAACCATTTGAAGAAGCCTTGCATCCTTGGCTATCCACAGTCCCCCTAGAAGACTGCAGATTGTAGGCAGAGGCTGATCCGAGTTCGCTAGGCGCATGTAGCATAATGTACATTTTTAGCTCACCTGAGCTCTGCTCAGGATGAGCTATTGTGATCACTTTTCGTCCGTCGTCCGTCCGTCCGTCCGTCCGTCCGTCCGTCCGTCCGTCCGTCCGTCCGTCCATCCGTTAACATTTTCAAACAACTTCTCCTCTGAAACCGCTGAGCCAATTTTGCTCAAATTTCATATGGAGCCTCCTTAGGGTGGGGGAACGAAAAATTGCTAAAATGGTCGCGGTCCGTTGACCAAGATGGCCGCCACGCCCATATATGGTAAAAACCTTTAAAAATCTTCTTCTCCAGAACCGAGAATGCCTTGGGGCTGAACCTTTGCAGGAATCATCGGGGACGGGAGGTCTACCAAAATTGCTAAAAGAATTGTCGTACGTTGACGTTTGACCTTTTTACGGCAAGGTCAAGTTTGCTTCCCTATGCATTTGTATGGGAAAAACCTTTAAAAATCTTCTTCTCCAAAACCGAGCATGCCTTAAAGCTGAATCTTTGCATATATCTTTGGGAACAGGAGAGCTACCAAAATTGCTAAAATAATGGTCGTACATTGACATTTGACCTTTTTACGTTAAGGTCAATTTTGCTTCCTTATGCATTTGTATGGGAAAAATGACCAGAATTTCAAACAACTTCTCCTCTGGAGCCTCTGGGCCAATTTTGCTCAAATTTCATATGGAGCCTCCTTAGGGTGGGGGAACAAAAAATTGCTAAAATGGTCACGGTCCGTTGACCAAGATGGCCGCCACGCCCATATATGGTAAAAACCTTTAAAAATCTTCTCCTTCAAAACCGAGAATGCCTTTGGGCTGAACCTTGGCAGGAATCATCGAGGATGGGAGGTCTACCAACATCACTAAAAGAATTGTCGTACGTTGACGTTTGACCTTTTTACAGCAAGGTCAAGTTTGCTTCCCTGTGCATTTGTATGGGAAAAACCTTTAAAAATCTTCTTCTCCAAAACTGAGCATGCCTTATGGCTGAATCTTTGCATATATCTTCGGGAACAAGAGGGCTACCAAAATTGCTAAAATAATGGTCGTACATTGACATTTGACCTTTTTACGTTAAGGTCAGTTTTGCTTCCTTATGCATTTGTATGGGAAAAATGTTCAGAATTTCAAACAACTTCTTCTCTGGAGCCTCTGGGCCAATTTTGCTCAAATTTCATATGGAGCCTCCTTAGGTAGGGGGAACAAAAGATTGCTGAAATAGTCACGGTTCATTGACCAAGATGGGCGCCATGCCCATATATGGTAAAAACCTTTATAAATCTTCTTCTCTAGAACAGAGGATGCTTTGGGGCTGAATATTTGCATAAATCATCGGGGACAGGGGGTCTACCAAAGTTGCTAAAATAATGGTCATACATTGACATTTGACCTTTTTACGGCAAGGTCAAGTTGCTTCCTTATGCATTTGCATGGGAAAAAACATTTAAAAATCTTATTCTCCAAAACCAAGGATGGCTTGTGGCTGAATCTTTGCATATTTCATCTGGAACGGGCGGTCTACCAAAGTTGCTAAAATAATTGTCATACATTGACATTTAACCTTTTTACGGCGAGGTCAAGTTTGCTTCTGTATGCATTTGTATGGGCGCCATACATTTGTATGGAAAAAATGTTGATAATTTCAAATGGCTTTTCCTCTGAAGCCTCCGGGCCAGTGTTGCTCAAATTTCATGCGGAGCCTCCATGGGCAGGAGAATGAAAGATTGCTAAAATGGGTATGGTCCATTGATCAAAATGGCTGCCATGCCAATATATGGTAAAAACCTTTAAAAATCTTCTTCTCCATAACCAAATAAGCCCTGGGTCCTAATCTTTGCACAAATTATAGGGGACAGGAGATCTACCAAAATTGCTCAAATGATGGTTTATGTTGACATTTGACCTTTTTACCTCCAAGGTCAAATTTGCTTCCCTATTTGTGTGGGCCATATACATTTATATTGAAAGTATCGAAGTGACTTGTAGATCAACAGTAGTTAAAATTGTTCTGATTGGAAATCTAAGATGGCCATCATCTGGTTTATATTTATAATATGTCCCTGCCACTGTGCTGTTTACATGTATAAAATCACGATTCTTCAGAAACCACTTAGCCAATTTCCACCAAATTTCACATTGATCCTTCTGTTGAAATGTGATTGATAGTTTATTCATGATCATGCTCCATTGACTGTCAGGCCCATATATTCTTCAAAACTAAGAACTGCTCAAATGATGATATTTTCATTAGTTGCGATGATAGGATTGGATAAATGTTGCATAACATCTGCATGTCTGCAGTGGCTATGTCACTCAGGTGAGCGAATCGTGGCCCGTGGGCCCCTTGTCTTTCATTGTGGCTCCTTTCAGTTTGGATTCCGAGGCTACACTTACAGGAAAGAACCTGTTCCCAGATGGGATTTATCATTTCAGTATTAAATGCCTTCATTATTTTGTTACATTCTCATCCTAATTTTGTTATTTTGACAAACCATTTCAAGTGGCTTTCATTCTGTGTTTGAATTGTGGACAGTTATGTAAGATGAACAGCTACTTTACTAGCATAGCTCCAAATAAGAGGGGTATCTCCAGGAAAACATATGTTGTGGGTACTCATTAGAAGCACCTCATCGAGGCGCTTCTTATGAGTACCCACAACATATGACTTTGTGAAGAAATAAGAAAAATATTGCTATTTTATGGATGAAAAAAGTGTTTTATTTGGAGCTATGTAACTTAAGGTGTCTGAACATTTCTTGATGTCTTTTTTGTGTACAAGTAACAACTTAAATAAAAATCATGCTAGTATTTGTTATTTTATGTCAGCTTTAAAAATGAAGCAAAGGTATGGCATACCTCCAGGTAAGCTTGTTGTTTTTTTTTTCCAACCAAAAAGTATGAATATTTCTCTTAAGAGGATGAGTCAATAAGTAACCAGCCTATCCCATTTCCGATGGACCGAGACGGTCACGATTTTCATGCTTTGTTTCAATATATGTTTTATACATGGGTACCAAATTGCACATGTATTGAGTCATTCTTTAATAAGATAATGAATGTCAAACATGGCTATTGATGAAAAGGCATGCTTTTCATCTAAATTTGAGTACCGTGCTGTAATTCGGTACTTGTATTTAAAAGGTAAAACAGGCAAGGAAATACACGGCGAGTTAGCCGATGTTTATTGGTCTTCTGCACCATCTTATGCTCAGGTTAAATTCTGGGTAGGGGAATTCAAATGCAGTAGAACCTCTTCAGAAGATGAAGCCAGGTCTGGATGCCCACTGGATGCCACCGGCGAAGAAATGAGTAAGAAAGTTCAGGATCTAGTAAACTCTGATAGGCAAATTCAGGTGGAAGAAATAGGCAGGTATTAGGCATTTCACATGGTAGCGTTTCAACAATCTTACATGATCGTTTAGGTATGCACAAGCTAACAGCCTGTTGGGTCCCAAATCCCTTAGCGATGAGCAAATGGCAACCAGAGCATCAGTATGCAGTGCCTTGTTGAAGCGTTTTAGGTCAAAAAATTATTTTCTTTTGCGTCTGGTGACTGTAGATGAGACGTGGGTTCATTATTATGAGCCAGAGAATAAAGCTCAGAGTCATCAGTGGGTAGGGCCTGGGTCCCCCGAGGCCAATGAAGTTCAAGACGCAGTCATCTGCTGGCAAGATGATGGCCACAGTATTTTGGGATGCAAAAGGCGTTATTATGTTGGACTTTTTACCCAAGAGAAGTACAATAACTGGAATGTACTATGCAAACTTATTAGACCAGCCGAGAACCGCCATCCGTGAAAAACGCCGAGGTAAACTCTCTAAAGGTGTTTTGCTTTAACAGGACAACGCAAGAGTCCACCCTTGCAAAGTTGCAATGGATGCTGTAGAGCGAAACGGGTATGAATTAATACCACATCCTGCCTGTTCGCCTGACCTAGCTCCTAGCGACTTCTTCCTATTTCCAAACTTGAAAAAGGATATCCATGGGCTTCATTTCCAGTCTGATGAAGAAGTCATAACAGCAGTTGAGGAGTGGGGTCAATGGAAAGCACCCTGACTTTTTCAGTTCTGGGCTGATGGCACTTGAACACGGTTGGTCTAAGTGCATCTCACTAGATGGCAATTACATCGAAAAAGAAGAGATGGATCTCAACTGGAAATAAGTTAGGCTGGTTACTTGTTGACTCACCCTCGTATATCTGCACAAAAACATGGTGTGGGTACTCATTAGAAGTGCCTAGCTGAGGTGCTTCCAATTAGTACCCACAACATACTTTTTTGTGCGGAAATAAAAACATTTTTTCCTCTTATCTGGAGCTGTGGTATAGGCGCACATGGGACAGACCAGCAATGTCCTTGACATTGCCTTTCTGAGACCAAACAACATGGCTTACTTCTGTGGCACCATATTCTGATAATAACGCAAGACTCTACAGTATTTTCCATAAGTACTTGGACAGACACACATGAAAAACTGTTAAAGCCGGATCAGATTGTTCCTCAGGTGCTGTTTAATCATTGTCTGACTTGTTTGCCATTTCCAACACTTTTCATCAGGAAGCCAAATGGATTTACTGTATTTAGCCTAAGCATTCAGACAGTCAGGCCTTATCAAACAGTGTAGACCCATATCAGATTCCGCAAAATGCAGCATCTGATCAGGGTCTGCACTGTTTGCCACTCATCCAGAAATTTTTAAACACATCAACAAGTGAAATGAACTTCCATCAAATTTTACGATAAGTATTATAATGCTTTAAGTTATCCAAATACTTTGGGTAATTATGGTAGGTTTAGGTACATGTACTGTAAGGAGTTATGGCATGGAAATATTCAAGGGGATTGGATATGGTAAATTTTCCTCCATTTTTGCAAGGAAGACAACTTCTGTAGCTTCGCTCCCATGGGGAGCAAATTCTTTCCTTTGAAAGTAGACCCTTTTTCAGAAGGGAGGCAAAACAATTTTGATAAGAGTTGCCTCCCCTGAAAGCATATCTGTTCTCCTTTACTTTTACCACTCTCTGGGAAAATTTAACAGATAACTGATGATATTTGGCTTATATTTTACAGAAACTAGGCTTTGACATTTTATGTAAAGTGTCTCCCCAGGAGACAATTTGCATAAAATGTCAAAGCCTATTTTCTGGGAAAACTTAAGATTATTTCAGTCAAAAATGTTGTCTGCTGAAACTTTTACCCAGCATGCTAATTATTAAGGGAAGTGTGGTGTATACAATCCAGACCATCAAAAACTGTATCTGGGCAGTGTGTTTGTTGGTATACACATACAAGAAAGAAACAGTTAAGGTAAGTAACAAGAAAACACACCATTTTTAGCTAGCCTCACGAAAGTACAGGTAGCGCTATAGCAGTCACCACTGCATTGGTATTGATGAATTTTTTTTTGTTAAAGTTTTAAAAAGGCCATATCTCCTGAACATAAGGATGGAAGTAGTTCATATTTGCCCTGATGTTAGATATTGGTCTGAAGTTCTATGCTGTCTCATCCCAACCCACATAAGTGACCTTGAGGTCAAGGTCACAGACGTAGTGAAAAAATTGTTAAAAGTTTTTAGAGGCAAAGCTTTATTCAGGTGAGCTACGCTATCCTGTGACAGTTCTTATTTTATTTAGTTTAATGGGAGATAAAATCCCATTGATACAATCAAGATAGCTATAGGAAAATACAGTTTCTCATATCAGAACAGCAAAGATCTAGATATCTGCACAGATTGGTCAAGGTTTATGATGTTCACATTCATGAGGATTATGTGAACCAGTTGTTAATAAATGTCCCAGGATCTTTGCTATTCATATATGAGCTGCTCCATGCAAAAATGTTTCTTTGGGCATATACAGACAGCAAAGGCCCAGGTCAGTCTGATCAGGCCCTTCACTCTCCTTTTAAAGAACCATTGGGTACTATAGAACAGAACAAATTGTAGTAAAGTTCCTGATCAGACTGTATATCTCCGCAGGCTGATCTGGGCCCATTTGTTCAAAGCGTCATTAGTTTAACAAGCTCGTTAGTGGTCAAAATGTTAACTGTTCTAGTAATACAATATCTAATTCACAGGTATTTTTGCTGAAAAAATGTGAGAAGCTTTTGCAAATGCAAAAGCTACTCACATTTTTTCAACAAAAATATTAGCATGTATGCCATTATATAATGATCAAAGTCTTAATGATACATTAACTAACGACATTGTTAGTTTTGAACAACTGGGCCCTGGATGTTAACTGTTTGCATTTATCCCGAAGACACATTTTCTTATGTGATGGCTCATATGAACTGTGCCACAAAAAAAGGGGTTATCAGAGCATATATGGACAGTGAAGGCCTAATTAGACTACAAGTATCTGCTGCAGTTGTGATTGGCAGGTAACCAATTCTATGTGTTTGGTTAATTGTCTTGTTTGTTTGTTTCATAATGATTATGAACTTACTGAAGGCAAACTGAAATTAAAATGTTACTATTCACTGTTTGTTTTCAGGAAAAAAACAAGAATATAGCTAGATTTGTAAATCTGTCCCATAATGATTCTTGTCTATGATTTATCATCCTACCTGTTTTATTTTAGACAAAACATTTATCATCAGCGGCAGCGATCAACTCCGGAACGAAGTCTTAACACATCAATGAACTCCAGTTTCCATCTCAGTCCCCCTGGTACCCTGTCCAGAGCATTTAGTAATGAGATGTTAGAGTGGTATGATGGAGAGGGGAACCAACCACCTACCTCTGTATGATGTAAGTTTTATGTTAACACTTACCATGTTATGGGCAAATTCAGCATATGACAACATGATATTTTTTCTTATTTTTCCTAGAAAATAGGATCTGACACTTCATGCAGAGACAATTTGCATTATATGTCAGACCCTATTTTCTAGGAAAAATACTTCAGAATGTCTGCTGCTGAATGTTTTACCCAGCATGCAGTGTTAATTTTTAGTGTACTGAATAAAGGGGAATGACTTCATCTGAAATATCTCCTGCCAATTTGTAAAGGGACACTTCAGAACTTTTGAAAATAAATGGAGACTACTCTTAACCCATTTACCTTGAGTGGACTCTTCTACCACAACTCTTTGGACCAGTCTGTTTACAATAGCAGGGTGTCTGATTAGTTTTTATTATTACTATGTTTTATAGAAATTCCTGCAGTTAATGTAAACACTTTAGACTCTGTTGCAGATACATTAAACATTACAGTTGAAAAAAAAAAAAGGTTCAGATTTAGACTCTGTTGCAGATACATTAAACATTACAGTTGAAAAAAAAAAAAGGTTCAGATAGGTCTATGTATCCACACAATATTTACTGATTGCCCATATATATAAATATTATTATTATACCTTGCCACATGATAGTGGCTGGGTATTATAGTATCACATTGGCTGTCTGTGTGTCTGCCCATCTGTCTCTCTGTCTGTCCATTTGTCATATGTCTGTCCGTACATATTTTCTTATCTGGAAGATATCTTGAGTAAATGTCAATGGATTTTCACTAAACTCAATGTGTGCATTGATATTGTGGAGATTTGGTTTGGGATTGCTGATGCGCAATTTTTTGTCAATCTGGTGCCCATGACAGCATGACAGGTCCATATTTACATTTCCCGATGCTAAGTTTAGTAAATATCAATGAATTTTCACCAACTTTGGTGTGTGCATTGATATTGTGGAGATCTGCTTTGGGATTGCTGATGGACAAATTTCGTCAATTTTTGACAGAGTTATCTGCCCGCCACACATCTGTACTTTCATTTCTGGTTCTGTATGATGACTGCAAGTGTTATTGCTATTGGTCTGATTATTTGTGCATGTCATGATGCACATAGGATTAAAAGAACATGACATACGCGAAATCCTAGATCAGTTTTCATTTTTTTTTTTTTTATAGGTTTACATTTCTGTGAAAGATTGTGTGTTTAACGAAATGGTTTCCAGACAGAACAAGATGCAAAGTTGTGCCATGTCTGTGTACGGTGACGGGGCTAGCCGGAAACACACTTTTTGTGTTGGATGTGTAGGAAGAATATGGAGTATAGAATGTATTGCCGCTACAGGTCAAAGATATGGTGTCATGATGATGGGGCTGGCAGGAAAACTGTGTTGGATGGACAAGAAGAATGTGTTGTATGGAATACATGAAGATATCATGTCATTTGGATCATGGAACAGATATAACGCTCTGCATGCTGGGTAAAAATTTCAGCAGATGACATTTTGAAATATCTTTCTTACTTTACCCAGAAAATAAGCTTTGACATATTATTCAAATTATCTCCAGTGGAGACAGTTTGCATGAAATGTCAGTGCCTATTTCTACAAAAAATATGGTAAGAAAAAATATTTTCAGTTTATAGTCAGCTGAATTAGCCCAGAGAGTGGCAAAGGTTAAAAAAGTGGTCCTTTTCTGTGTTGGTGACTGTCTGAAGCAATCTGTGGACACCTAATATTACAAATTCGAAGTCATTTACTGTATTTACCTTAACCCTGCACCAGTCACAACAGATGACTTTCTGATACTTTCCAGATAAAATAAGGCTTGACATTTCATGTGTATCATCTGCCCAGCAGATAATTCACACGAAATCTCAGTGTTATTTTTTGGGGAAAAAAATGAGTATGTCGTCCCCTACAATTTTACATTGTGCTTTAAGGGCATATATTAGATGGAATTGCCTGAAAAAACTGCAAACAGTGCTTTGAATGCTGGGTAAACATTTCAGCAAATGACATTTTGAAATATTTTTCTTATTTTGTCCTAGAAAATAGGATTTGGATTTGACACTTCATAAGACAATTTGCATGAAGTATCAGATCCTATTTTCTAGGAAAAATAAAAAGTATCAGTTTGTCATCTGCTGAATCTGCCATTAGGATGGTAAGTGTTAAAGACACTGAACATCCCTTGCCTATGCAGACATGTCAGGAATTTCTAAACAGCTTGTATGTAGAGACAAGTCAGGACTTTCTGAATACACATGGTATATGCAGACAGGTCAGGACTTCCTCAACAACCCCATGTACTGGTATATGCAAACAGGTTACACCTTCCTGAATACCAACTGTACAAGCAGACAGTTGAGGTAAGGATTTCCTGAACACATTTGAAATCCTGACCTGCCTATATACACATGGGGTGTTCAGGAAGTACTGACCATATACACATGTGGTGTTCAGGAAGTACAGACTTGCCTGTATACACATGGGGTGTTCAGGACTTCCATGTATATGCACACAGGTCAGGACTTCCTGAAACACTCCATGTGTATGCACACAGGTCAGGACTTCCTGAACACTCCATGTGTATGCACACAGATCAGGACTTCCTGATCACTCCATGTGTTTGCACACAGATCAGGACTTCCTGAATACTCCATATGTATGCACACAGGTCAGGACTTCCTGAACACTCCCTGTGTATGCACACAGATCAGGACTTCATGAACACTTCATATGTATGCACACAGGTCAGGACTTCCTGAATACTCCATGTATATGCACACAGGTCAGAAGTTTGGAATTCCTGAATACACCATCTATATGATGCACTCGGGTCAGGACTTCCTGAACATCTCATGTGTACAGATGATGTGGTTGACTTCTGTCTTATAGCAATTTAAGCAAGCACATGCACGTTGTCATACTGACATTTTAGCAGCCTGTTTGTAATTTTTGAAATCAGAAATGTGAAAGCTGTGGTCAGTTGCAAGTGCACTTGAATTAATTCCAATGACCCATTTGACAGACAAAGCTTCTAAAAAATTCCAGATTGGTTAACTTCCTGTTACAGCATTTTTCAACAAAAATGTGCTGATTTTTTTTTTTTTTTTTTTTCTTTTTTTTCAGGAAAATATATGTTGTGGGTAGTCATTAGAAGCACCTCACCGAGGTGCTTCTCACCTCACCGAGGTGCTTCTAATGAGTAGCCACAACATATATTTCCTGGAGAAAAAAAAAACTATGATCTGCATACACCTCTACTCTTATCTGGAGTTATGATTGCAGGATAACTGAGGACTCTTTGTTTTCACTGACCATGCTATGGACAAATTCAGATGACAAACTGATGATATTTTTCCTAGAAAATAAGATCTGACCCTTCAAGCAAATTGTCTCCTAAATACTGTCTTCTAGGAATATTAAGCAAATATTTCAAAATGTTATCTGATTTTTTTATGCATCATACAAAGTGTTAATGTTATCCATGGACTATTTTTATGTTTAAGAAGGCAGATTTTTTTTTTTTATTTCAATGCGTCACTTTGTCATTATATTGTTTGACTGTGTATCATCTGTCCTACAGATATTTTCATTTTAAATCAGGTTTTTATTAATTTTAACAAAATTCATTTTCCTTTATTTTTTATAGCATATATATACAGTCGACTCTCGTTATCTCGAATTCCAAGGGACTCTCAGAAACACTTCGAGATAGCCGTACCTCTAAATATCAGTTGCAGAAGTGAGGAAAACAATAAATCGAACAACCACATTTAACAAATGAATATGTAATTTGACTCCTGAAGATAGAGATATATTGAAAATATTGTGGAAAAGAGGAGAAATTTCTCTTTTCCACAATATTTTGTTACCTGTTCTTAGATTTCCATGTTGAAACAGGGACCAGAATTTCACTTCGATAAGCGAGGTCGAGATAACGAGAGTCGACTGTATATAGCTTATAGAAAGCTCCAGAAATGAGAATCCAGAATTTGTTTCTTTTTCTCCACAAAGTCGTGCAAACATTAGCTCTTAAAATGCCAGTCACATCTGCAGCAAAAGACTTTTTTTTCTGTTGAGAAAATAAGGCTAGACATATTCCAACATGTAATCTGCTACAATTTTGAATAGCACTTTAACCCTTAAACTGCCAATCACAACAATAGTCGTCTGCTTTGTCGTCTGCTTGTAATTTTAAATGTCATTTTTGCAAACAGTGTGGACCCAGATCAGACTGCTCCTCTAGGAGCAGTCTGATCTAGGTCCACACTGTTTGCCTGTATGCAAAAATAGGTTTGAAAAGTTTGCAAGAATATTCAGCAGACGACATAAACAGACGATATTTTCAAATGCAGGTTTTCTTGGCGCTTTAAGGGTTAAAGGCTATTATAATTCTGTCACAGTGAGTCACAATAAACATAACAAAAATATCAAAATTTGTTAGTTCTAGTTCATGTCTTAAGCCTACCGAACATACAAGCAGATTGCACGCTGGGTTGTGTAGTACGCACCTGAATCTTGGAGCCAAATTGGCAGAAAAAACAGTTATCTCGATGGACAGTAAACAAGATGAAATAATGCAAACTTCTTTTATTCAATTTTATTTGATTTTCTGACCTGATTTTCTGATGCGACCAATTACAGCTTCAAGCACATTTTATAGAAATTATTTTAAATCAAATAAATTTACAGTTAATATCCTGCAAATGTGTACATACATGTAGCATGATAAATTTGGAAAGTTTCAAGAATTTTACCATACTAACCCTAAATATTGGAACAGACAGACCTGAGCAAACAGTGTAGACCCAGACCAGATGCCACAGAACCCGGCATCTGATCAGAGGCTACACTGTTTGCCAGTCATTCAGCAAAATTTAGACACGTCAACAAGTAGTAAAATAGACTTTTTTTTTCAAATGTTAGGACAAGTATGGTAATGAGTTAAGGTATCACAATAGTTTGGGTAAATATATGGTAATTTTGACTGGGCTTACCATGAAATTAACGCTTAAACTGCCAATCACAACAACTATCGTCTGCTTTGTCATCTGCTTGTGATTTCAAGTCAATTTTGCAAACAATGTGGACCCAGATCAGACTGCTCCTCTAGGAGCAGTCTGATCAGGGTCCACACTGTTTGCCTGTATGCAAAAATAGGTTTGAAAAGTTTGCAAGAATATTCAGCAGATGACATAAACAGACGATATTTTCAGATGCAGGTTTTCTTGACATTTTAAGGGTTAGCAGAAGGCAAAGTTCCAGATAAGAATTTTTTTTTTTTTTTAATCAAACATTTGGTAGTTTCTTATTTCTCCATGAAACCATATATTGGAGGTACCCATTTGAAGTGTCTCACTGAGCTTCTAACTAGACAAAGTGGCCAGTGGGTCCTGAATACCCACAGCCAGTGCCATTCTATCAACAACCTTGATTCTCTCTTAAACAATACAAGTTGAACCAAATTACAAAATCCTAGGTCCAGCTAAGTGCCTGAGAAATCTTTGACAAAAAGGTTTATTCAAACAAGAACAAACACACACTCAGATGTTACAGAAAAGACAAAAACTATATTGTCAAATCTCAGTTGGGTCAAACATCTTTGGGACCATGGAATCTTGTTTGAGACATGGGTAGTTCGAGCCCCTGAAAGTTAATCATGGCGCCAGGTCAGGAAGCAAATGGCCACAATTTAGGGAAGTCTTTTCAGTCTTCTATTCAGTAATGGTATGTTCAGTGTATTCATTAGAATTGCCTCAGTGGGGCAATTTTAATGAGTACATACAACATACAATTTCATAATTTTATTAAGAAAATTTCCTTGAATATTTGTTTTCTGGAGCTATCAAAAGAATTTCGTAGGGGCTCAAAAACCAGTTCGAATCGGCCATGTTAAATGAGCCATCAGTGTTTAAGCTATTGAGGTTCGACTGTACTACCTATATACTTGTATGCTGGGGGTATATTGAGAATCCTCAACATATGCTTTGTGGAGAAGAAAAATAACAGAACTATTAACCCTTGTCATGCTGAATAAATTAAGATGCCACGCCCATTTCCAATTTTCAGCCAATAAGATTTCTTGATCCGGATTTTTGTGATAAATTCACATACTTATTGGCAAATAGTGCAGATTCAGATCAGAAGCCAACTGATCTGGATCTACACTGTTTGCAAAGGCAGGGTATATCCGGGTTCAGCAGGACAAGGGTTAAGAAAATTATAAATACCTATAATTTTTAGCTGAAAAAAAGTGCCTATCTGGAGCTATGGTAATAAATGATAGGAAAAGGCAGTAGTAAGATAAAAGGCAGTAGTAAGATACACAACAAAATAAACTATGGTAAATGTCCTAAAATTTTGTACACCAAAGTTCCCATCAAAATGGCATGTGCAAACAGTGCAGACCCAGAGGGAGCAGTCTGATCTGGGTCTTCGCTGTTTGCCATTTCCACTAAGTACTTTAAGAAAGAAATGCATAAAAAGCAAAATTTAGGCCAAAAAAGTATGAAATAAAGTGTTCAAAATTTTTAGGACATTTACCGTACTGGGAAGCTGCAAGCACAACTACCAAAAGCTGATTAAACATTCATACATAAAATGTCAACAGTTTCCATTTCATGATGAAATAAATGAAAGTAAAGTCCAACTTTTGTTCATGTTTATACTCTTTGATTATAGTCAAGTGGAATGGATACATTTGCAGGAGAAGAAACTCTGTCAGTTGATTTTCCTCCCTTCTACAAATGGGAATGCTCTTAAAGGGAAAAAGTTGCTCCCTTTTTTACAAGCAGCTTGCTGTGCAAGCATTACGAAAACACCCCTATTCAAATATACATGTATTGAATATTTCACCACCAAAAACTGAAAGATTTCAGATAAAAATTCTGACATTTTCTGTATTTCTGCTCTAAACATAGATTGTGGGTACCCGTTAGAACTGCCTCTCTGAGGCAGTTCTAATGAGTACCCGCAATCTATGTTTTTTAGCAGAAATAAGAATGATGTATACCTCTGTAAACCCCAGTTTTACTTTAAAAAAAAGTGGGGTTTACGGGGTACAAAATTATATAGGCATGTTTTTGTGATGACAGCACCTACTAAGCAGTTACAAAAAATGTTTTCTTTGTAAAAAATGGCTGAAAATCAACAAGGATTTGTAAAAAATGGCTGAAAATCAACAAGCGAATCCTGTCTCCTTAATTGTATACTGGCATCTAGGTAAAAGTATTACCTTTTCGGATGATCTGAGACTTCTGGTTACAAGTTTCTATTTGAGTAATGCAGCTGTGAAGAACCAGAAGTCTTGAGGTCACTGGACAAGATTACATTTTGAGCTATCATTCAACATCATATAACATAATATACTAGTAATATTCTAACATAACCAAAAAAAAAAAAAAAATATATATATATATATATATATATATATAAACACTAAAAAATACTGCAGCATAAGTGCAAGAAAGATATATATAAAAAAAAAAAATTCCTCCAAAATGAACTTTGCACATGTGAAGTAAAGAACAAAGGGCACAATAGCAGAGGGTATTATTTCACCCTTAAAGTGCCATCAAAATTTGTAGCAGATGACATTCAAAAAATTTTTTTTTTTTTTTTTTTTTTTTTTTTTTCATTTTACAAAGAAAATAAGTTTTGACATTTCATATGAATCATCTGCCAGGCAGCAGATGATTCACATGAAATATCAGGACTTTTTTTCCTGAAAGAAAAAAACAAAACAAAACTGACTTCTGCTGCAGTCTGATTGGCGCTCTAAGGGTTAAGACTAAACATTTTTTTTTTTTTTTTTTTTTTTTTTTTTCATTACTACATGAAAACTTGCTTTGGTGTCTCTGGATTTTTTTTTTTTTTTTTTTTATTAAAAGAAATGCCACAATTTGTTTTCTTGTGAATGCTGAATGAACCTTTGTTAGTCAGCTGATTTAAGGAGAATTACCCTTATGTGTTGACACACCAGTAAACCTGTAATTAAGGAGTCTTTATACACCTGGTAAATTTTCTGCCTCTTTCACAAGAAAATAAAATTTTGTGACTTGTTTATTTATCTGCAAATCAAGCTCCTTTTCTGGAAAGGAGTCTACTCTTAAAGGAAACCCCTTTTAACCCTTTTAAGGCTAGCATCCCATAAAAGGGACGGTGGCAAACAGTGTAGACCCAGATCAGACGCCGCAGAACGTCTGATCAGGGTTTACACTGTTTGCATTAAGTTCAGATATTTCTACAAAATGTGACAATAATAAAAACTAATCAGACACCCCTTACATAGGAAATGAACTTGTCCAAAGAGTTAAAGTAGAAGAATCCACCTGGCATAAATGGGTTTAAACTCCTTTTCAGAAGGGAAGCTAAACATCTTTGCCAGTTACCACCCCTGAAAGTGTATCCAGTCCCCTTGAGGAGAATGTACATGTCTTCATGGGAATTAACCTACTGTAGACTGAAGAAATCTCCCACACATTATACGGGAAGAGTCCAATTTTGATTTTAGGTATGTCAGGCTATGTGATTCAGATATTCAGTGAGAAAAATGGTCAAACTATTAGCAAACAGTGGAGATCCTGATCAGATGCTGCATTCTGCGGCATCTGACGCCGCGTTCTGCGGCGTCTGATCTGGGTCTGCACTGTTTGCCAAATACCCTTTTAGGTGTCTCCAGACTACAATGGGTTAATGCAGACATGAAACTATTTACTTTCATCCTCACTTGGTATTGCTCTTAAACTGACATCATAAACTCGCGTCTGAAAGTTTAATGCTTAGCATGCTTAGTAAAAATTTCGGCGGGTGGCATCTTAAAATACTTTTCTTATTTTCTCCAAAAGGAGACATAAAATGAGATATGAAATGTCAAGAGCCGTTTTCTGGTAAAATATATATATATATATATATATTATATATATATATTGGCAAAATTTCCAGGTGTATTTGTTTATCTTATGGTAAATGTCCTGAAATTTTGAACACCAAAGTTTCTGACAAGATGTCATGCAAACAGTGCAGACCCAGATCAGAATGAGCAGTCTGATCGGAGTCTACACTGTTTGCCACTCCACTCAGTATTTTAAGAAACAACTACATAAAAGAAAAAATTAAGCTAAAAAAGGTCTGGAGTAAATTGTTTGAAGTTTTAGGACAATTATATTAGTCAGTATTATTGTATGAATGTGAAAAATAATGACTGCATATGTTAACATAGTCACATCAAATAAGAAGATGTTTTTTGGACATACAAGAACAGCGAAGGACGCTATCAACTTGCACATCCTTTTGATATCATAGCTCCAGATAAGGGGCATTTTTTATCTACCAAAAACTTGATATTTTTTATATTTCTGCACAAAAACTTAAGTTGTGGATACTCAAAAGTGCCTTGCTGAGGCACTTCTAATGAGTACCCACAACATTTTCATGAAGAAATAAAAAAAAAAATGTCCATCTGGATACCCCTGCTTGTCTGGAGGGCAGGAGCTTGAAGTTTGGTAAGAAAAGCATGTTTTAACATGCCTGTCTGACTGCACTTCAAGCTCCTGTATCTGAAGCTATGATAGATATACCATAATGTCCCTAAGTATTGGGACAGACAGAATCGTGCAAGTAGTGTAGACCCAGATCAGATGCCACAGAACACAGGGTCTGATCTGGCATGACAGTGTTTGCCACTCATTCAGAGATTTTAACACTTTGCATGCTGGGTAAAAAGTTCAGCTGATGATATTTTGACATTTTTTCTTATTTTCCTAGAAAATAGGATTTGACATTTCATGCAAATTGTCTCCAAAGGAGACAATCTGCCTGAAATGTCAGATCCTATTTTCTAGGAAAAATAAGAAAAAAAAAATATTTTGTCGTCGGCGGAATTTGCCCCAAGCATGGTAAGTGTTAAGGCTCATCACCAGGCAGAAGCATGAACTTGTTCAAATTTTAGTACATGTACAAGAATAGTAAGGAGTTCAGCCATGTCCTGCTGAATAAATTAAGATGCCACGCCTAATTCCAATTTACAGCCAATCAAATTACTTGATCCAGACTGTTGCTATAAATTCACATACTTAATGTCAAACAGTGCAAATCCAGATCAGTTGGCTTCTGAAGAAGCCAACTGATCTGGATCTACACTGTTTGCAAAGGCAGGGTACATCCAGGTTCAGCAGGACAAGAGTTAAGGTGCCCAATATTTAGGGTAAGTAGGGAACTGTACTGTATCCAGTGACAGTAAACAAGCAGAGTGAAGGTCTTGATCAGACGGTGTGCAGGCTGATCTGTGTCTTAGCGGTCCTCAAATGCCAAAAAGACAGTTTTACTAGGTGTGGATCAATACTTCATTTGTTCCATATTCTTCATTCAATCATGCCAGTAAACTTTAAACATTTCATGTCTTCTTTTTCCTTCACTGCCCGGTCTGCTCACACAGCATACATGGATTATTTATTTTTTCTTAGTTGCTATATGGTAAATGTACTGAAATTCCGTACGCCAATGTATGTGACAAAATGGCATATGCAAACAGTGCAGACCCAGATCAGACTGCTCCTGAAGGAGCAGTCTGATCAGGGTCTTCACTATTTGCCATTCCACCAAGTATTTTAAGAAAGTACTGCATAAAAAGCAAAATTTAGGCCATAATAGTATAAAATAAAGTGATCAAAAGTTTAGGACATTTAGTAGTGCAAACATACAATGTAAATACTTGTTAGATATGTCTGTGTGTCTTGCTGAGGTACATCTAGTGCAGGGCTATGGAAATTTCATGCCAAACTTGTCTCATTTCCCCTGAGGACAAATAAAGAAGTTTCAATTTACTTCACAGCTCTAGCTAAGAATAGTATTCAGATTATGATATAGCTATATTTTTCTTATTTCTGGAAGAAAACATGTTGTAGGTACTCATTAGAAGCACCTCACCAAGGCACTTCTAATGTGTACCCACTACATGTTTTCTTTAAGAAATAAGAAAAATGTTAATTTTAGGCCAAGTAAATCTTGGTTGGACAAGAGGATTTTGACCATTAACTGTCCAGGGACAAGTAATAAAATTTGATAAATTCCACAACCTTATCTAATGAGTACCCCTGACAAGTAATAAAATCTGATAATTCCACAACCCTATCTAATGAGTACCCCTGACAAGTAATAAAATTTGATAATTCCACAACTCTATCTAATGAGTACCCCTGGACAAGTACAAAAAGGGAAAAAAATTTTTGGTTGAAAAAAGGACCTTGTCTAGAGTAACTGTTGGAGCCATAGGACGCAAATACAAAAAAGTGGAGAAAAAGTGTTTTTGGGGACATGTTGAACAACATGGCCAATTTGCATATAGAGAAATCTGAAGAGGAGCTAGTTCCAGCCCCAACACTGTAGCCTGTGAACAAAGGTAACAATTTGGTGGATGCACTTTTTGATTGGCCAAGTGGAAATGACAATGAGACCAATAAAAATGAACAGGTAGATTATGATTTTGACTGGGAGTTACCAAGGCTGAAAGTGCCAGAAAAGGGGTCAGCAAATCCACAGTCCTTGGAAAATTCGAAAAATACCACATACCTCACAGTGTGTAATTAACAATATCGTGCAGAAGTATAAAATATCCCCAAAACTGCAAAAAAAAATTGGCTGCGTCCATGGTCAATAAAGAGGTGGAAAATTCTGAACGAGCCCACAGCTATGATAAATGCTTTGCGGATACAGTCTTGTGGCTGCTGGCATGGTACCAGCTATTAAATAGCTGATATTTTGAAACAACAAATTGGCTCCAATTCAGAGGCAAAAACTCATTTTTGATGCCCTGTCACACAATGGTGGTGGGGTGTTATGGTTTCTGTCTGTTGTAAGTCCATCCGTATTTTCGTTTCATGACTAATAAGTGAGTGTCAATGGATTTTAACCAAACTTGGTAGTAGAGATATGGTCTGGGATGGCTAATGGACAAATTTCGTCAATTTTTGACAATTATCTGACCACGACACGTCCAATTTTTCGTTTCCGGACAAGAACGAGTAAATATCAATGAATTTTCACCGAACTTAGTATATGCATTGATATTGTAGAGATCTGGTTTGGGATTGCTGAATGGCAAATTTTGTCCATTTCTGACAGTTATCTGCCTGCAACACGTCCATATTTTTGTTTACGGACAATTACTTGAGAACACATCTATGGATTTTCATTCAAAGTTGGTATGTACATTGATATTGTGGAGATCTGGTTCGATGTTGCTATTGGGCGAATTTTGTCTTTTTGATCTCCCCGCAACATCTGTGTATTGGTTTCGGGACAATAATTGAGTAAATCTCAACAGATTTTCACCAAACTTGATATTTGCATTGACATTGTGGAGATCTGGTTGGGATTGCTATTGGATACATTTTGTCAATTTTTGACAGAGTTATCTCCCCATGACACGATAACTGTTGGGTAATAACATTTCATGTTTTTATTCTGACATGATTACACTCGTGGGGCAAGTCTAATATAATTTGTCCGCGAGATGCAGCTACGTGATCAGGACGGAATAAATACTTCTACTTGTGCAACATTAATATGCTTATTACCACAAAATTATTCAGGGATGACATTGCAAGAGACATAAAAATTTGTTAGACTGGCATTTCCATTGCAAAAGACACTTCAGTCCTATAGACCCTACAGAGGTCATGGCAATTTTAGAGGTAGTTTTATGAGGAACCAAAGAGGCAGTTTGAGATACCAGCCTTATCCAGCCCAGTATCAGCAGGGCTATACTAGGGGATATGGCACATACAGAGGTACCCAGAGAGGTTTTTTGTCAGGCAGAGGCAGAAGGTAAATGGCAACAGCCACAGTGACCCCAAACAAATCACCTCAGTGGGGCAAAAGGTAAGTTCAATAGGAAAATTACAGTTTTTAAACAGCAAAATTACACTAAAGATCCATGGATCTTAAATGCTGTTAAGCCTTTTCAGCATAGAATTCCACAGCAAATCAGTTTTTCTGCTGAGCAGAAAAGTATTGTGAATCAAGAGATTGAAGACTTTGAATAAAGGTGCTATACAATATTCCCAATGGGAAACAGACCAATTTATTTCAAATATTTTTGTAATTTCAAAATCAAATGGAAAATATAGACCTATTATTAATCTAAAATCTCTGAAGTTTCTTGTTGAGTATGAACATTTTAAACAAGAAACATTTAGTATTGTGTCAGATCTTATTCAGGAGAATGATTTTTTCACAAGTATTGATTTACAGGATGCATATTTCGCTGTGCCGGTTCATAAAGATTATAGAAAAATTTTATAATTCTCATGGGATGGTCAGTTATTTTCCTTTAGTTGTCTCCCCTTTGGTTTATGCATAGCACCAAAAATATTCACAAAAATACTGAACCTTTTCATGCATGGTTTAGGCAACACTGTATCTGATGTTCCTATTATACTGACGACTCGTTAAATATGGACCAAAATAGTCAAAAATGTTCTGAAAATACTCAAACAAGGACCTTTGGGTTTTACTCTAAAAAAGAAATCTGTTTTGCTTCCAGTTCAAACAATTCTTTTTTTGTTTATGGTAGATTCTGATCATTTCATGTTTTTTCTCAAAGAATAAAAAGTGCAAAAAATTATTGACTTTGCAAATGTTTTGTTGGATGCAAAGAGCTTGACAATCAGACAACTAGCTGGTTTCACTGGCCTTATTATTAACACATTTTACTTCACTTCATTATACTTACCAGGTGAACATTACAATAGGATTTGTCTCTCAACTTGTGTTTAACCAGCCCACAGATGCTTGATCATTCGAGCAATTCTTATTAACTCCCCTGTTCAGCGCATGCCTATTCAGTTTATCTTTCTGAGTGAAACTAAACATTTGAGGTGTCAATGTTCTCTAATTTTCGAAGATTGTGTTTCTATTTTAATTTGTTAATTTCATTTTTTGTTTTTGTGGTAAATATTTTCAAGTTCGCTTCACCCCCTATGGCGGAGAAATAGCTACAAACAACTTCTGCTCAGGAAATTGAGAGAGAAAAGGAAATGGTTGGTAGTGACAATTACATAGCAGTATTGTCGGGCATGTCAGTAATAAAGAAGACAGCAAAAAAAGTCATCGTCTGTAAGGTCTCGTCCTTCTTCAAAACAGACAAAAAAGGAATTGGTAGATAAGTGAATGGATTCACTAGAAAAGAAAATGGATGAAAATTAAGTTCCCTTTTTCAGCTTATGCAGTCTCTTGGCAATTCTCATTCTAGACAGGATACTAAGTGTTTAGCTCTGCAGACACTGGTTCATGTTCAGAAGGACTACCCTTTTGGGGGTGAATGGACCTGATAATGAGGTAATCGGCCCTTTGGGGATGCATAGACCTCTGATATCCCTTGAGGATGATTTAAATGTTGAATATGATCTACAAGAGGATAGAAACCAAGACAATTTAATTTCACTTACACCAGGTCAGAGAGAAAAGGACAGTTTGGGACTTTTACCTGAAAATTAGGAGGTTTTGTTGAAATCTGATAAAAGTGGGGACTCCATTAATTTTGTTGTGTCAGGAAATCAGAACTCAAGACTCGAAATATGCTTACACAATTGTTTGGAGATGACGCAGGTCAAAAACACTCCAGTAAATTGGGCATTTGTCTTGGCCAGACTCAGGGTGATATATTGTCAAAGTCTTGGCATTGTTCAAATCCTTAAAGACTGTCAGCCTATAAGGAAGAATTAGCTTTTCCTATTCATGAGTCGGCTGAAAGTATGTTTCAAGTTCCAAGTTTGGATGAATTACTGGAACCCATGCTCTGTAAAAGAAATGGTAGTAAAATGAAAGGATGGGGAAATAATCGTCATTTAGTGGAGGGAGCTGTATGTGTACAGAAAAAGGGGATCACATTTGTTTGTCAAGAATTGTCTAAACAAGATAGAGTTGGACATTATATTTCAAAGATTTTTGTTCCTGTGTTCTCAGTGTTTATTAGACCCAACAAGGGTTTTATATTTCTAGTTGAAGAAACAGATCTTTTAAGAGTGAAATCAGATGGTACAAGAGAAAAATAGATTTTTCTACCTTTAAATAAACCTCATCAGGCAGTTTTTGCCCAGACAGTTCAAATTGGATTGTACAAACCATTAAAATGGCTTATGATGATGATAAAGCTCTAAAAGTTAAGGCAAACTCTACTAGGGCTATAGGACCCTCATGGGCCCTTTATAATAGAGTTTCCATGATTTCTATATTGGATTCAGCAGACTGGAGTAAAAAGTCTACTTTTACAAGATTTTATCTAAGAAGTGTTGATGTCAAAGTTTTAAAATGGTGATTAGAAGTTATCATACTGGTGGGTTGCCTGGTAGGCAATTTATCGTTTTAACCCTTAAAATGCCAAGAAAACCTGCATCTGAAAATGTCGTTTGTTTGTCGTCTGCTGAATATTCTTGCAAACTTTTCAATCCTATTTTTGCATACAGGCAAACAGTGTGGACCCAGATCAGACTGCTCCTAAAGGAGCAGTCTGATCTGGGTCCACACTGTTTGCAGAAATGACTTTTAAAGTAACTGGCAGAAGACAAATCAGACGACAATAGTTGTGATTGGCGCTTTAAGGGTTAATGGGTACAGTGTATCCAGAAAGGGTACAATTTATATTGATATATGTGGTTAGCCCATGAAATGGGACTATGTACTCAAGCCTATTGGGTATTCAGAAAAAAATGTTTCTCACAATATACGTGTTGGATAAAGTAACATGACATTATACAATATGGTTATTTTTAATTAACCCTTGTCCTGCTGAACCCGGCTATATCCTGCCTTTGCAAACAGTGTAGATCTAGATCAGTTGGCTTCTTCATTGGCTTCTGAAGAAGCCAACTGATCTGGATCTGCACTATTTGCCATTAAGTGTGCGAATTGGTATGTATCGACAACCTGAATCAAGTAATCCAATTGACTGAAAATTAAAAGTGGGTGTGGCATCTTAATTTATTCAGCATGACAAGGGTTAATGACTAAAGAAGTTTGTAGATATGTATATATACTGGGGGACAACTAGGGAACAGAAAGAAATTTTCATATTGCCACCCAGAGAGATGGGATTGCTTGGGAATCTGAAATAATCCTATTGTAACATTTAACTGGTTAAGTATAACGAAGTGAAGTAAAACTGGAAAATTTGTAATCAAGTTACAATTTTAAGAATGTGTTATACTTACCAGTTATACTTGCCCACTGTCTTTTCCCCGAGGAAATTTCGGTTGTTGTTGGTAGGGAAAACATAGTTTCCCGCCTATATAAACTGAGTACGCATGCGCTGATCAGGGGAGGTAATAAGAATTGCTCGAATGATCAAGCATCTGCGGGTTGGTCGAACATAATGTTCAACTTGAGTATAACTCGTTCTTAAAATTTTAACTTGATTACAAATTTTCAAGTTTTTTGCCATTCTTGAGGCACCATTACATTTTGTTTGTGTTGAAGTTTTACGGCCCAGTCAACACAATGGGGACATGTCGAACAGGATCTGTTGACCTAACCACACTTTTAATGGGCAAGCTTAGTCCTCTAAATGGTTAACTAGTATTGGGCACATTCTTTTGCCAGAAACTGACAACTAGCTATCAGCAGAAGGGAGAGAAATATTTCATGATTGGTCTCCCGGAAAGATTGTTGCCAACAACATAGAAATCTTGAAAGGGACAAAATTTTGGGTCTAAAAGATAGTGGCAATTTTGATGACACTGTGACAATGACAGATCAGGTTAAGCAAGAATTATTATGGTGGAAGATCAATGTTAGACAGAAAAATGGGAAAAGAATTAGACCACGTAAAACAGAAATTATTTGTAAAAAGATGCCTCATCATTTGCCTGGGGATCTTATGATGTTGATTCCAGTAAAGAGACAAATGGCAGATGGAATTGGTATGAAAAAGATTTTCAATTAAATATATAGAACTATAGCAATTTTTTTATAATCCTTGTATTCCTCAGTGAGAAAAAGCATATAGAGATCTAGTGTGATGTCTCAGAAGTTTCCTATATTAATGATATGGGAGGAATGAATTCAAGAAAAATGGATCTGTTGGCACATATTTGGAACTTGTGTGTATGAAAGGATATATTTATTTCAGCTGTACACATACCTGGATCAGCCAATGTCAGGGCCGATTTCTGATTGAGACACTTTTCAGATTCCACAGAATGGGCGTTGAAAAGGCAGATTTTTGAAAGAATATGTAAATAGTACTTTTTTACCTGATATAGACCAATTGTGTCCAGACTAAACAAGCAAATTGAAACTTTGGTTCTTGGTTTCCAGAACCTGGGGCATATAAGAATGATGCCTTTTCATGGAATATAATGGGTTGTGTGGGTTTTGATTGGCAATTCTTCATTTATACAAGCTGTCTAGCTACTTAATCCTATCATAAAATATATCCTGGATTCTGACTGGATTAAACAGCAGAATTCCAGGAATTGAGATGATTTTAATCAATGGAAATACTGAAATTATTTCAAGCCCAAGTGTTGTTGGAGGAAAGTTGCTGCTGCTGAGTTTTGTGTTGATAAAAACAAGGCCCATGGGCCACAATTCACTCACCTGCTAAAAACAGCTATTGCATATTTGCAAATGTTATGCAACATTCTTCCAGTATTGCCACAGCAAATGGAACACAAATTTGACCATACCATAAAAAGGTTCACGGTCACCCTAGTCTCATCATTTTAACAAAATTGGTAGACCTGGAGTCCCTGATGCTGTATACCAAGATTCAGCCTCAAAGGTTTCTTAGTATTGGAGAAGATTTTTAAATGTTTTTACCATACACTGCAACGCTGTTATAATGCAGTCGGTGGGGTCCAAGGTAGCTTACCACGTTGTAAGTGATCACGCATTATAACGGTCAGACATAAACTCGGTCCTCATACCACTACTATACTACCCACTTCTATACTATCGAAGTTCTGTGTGCAATCCGATGAAAAAAAAATTGATAAACATGAATTGTTACACATAAATAAAATTTATTTCATGAAGAAAGCTAGTCAGTTCTTCTTATACACCCAAGAAGCCCTCTTCTTTTGAGAGTAAAGAAATAAATTCATCCTTTCTGTCTGTTGAAAAGGAAAGAGCCGCAGAGAAGAGCGGCAGACCAGAATGTACTGAAAAGCCAGACATAAGTGTATTAGTCTTTATAGTTATCGCTGACCCAATTACCTGTACAGAAGGCATGCGCTAGATTGGATATTAACCCTTATAGCGCCATGAAAAATTTGCAGCAGAAAACATTTTGAATTTTTTATTTATTATTATTTATTTATAGAGACAATAAGTCTTGACATTTCATGTGAATCATCAGCTTGGCTGATGATTCACATGAAATGTCAAGACTATTCTCTGAAAAAAAGTAAAACTAAAATTGTTTTCTACTGCAGTTGTGATTGGCGCTTTAAGGGTTAAATGAAGTTATACATTTTACACTCAGGCATTTTTTTTTTTTTCAGCAGCTCAGTTAACCAGTTAACCCTTAAACCGCCAATCACCACTGCAGCAGACAACAATTTTGACTATTTGTTTTATTTGCTGGAGAAAAAAAGTCCTGACATTTCTTGTGACTCACCTGCCAAGAAGACAATGCACATAAAATGTCAACACTTGTTTTCTCTGAAAATAGAAAAAATAAATTAAGACAGCTGCAGTTTAAACTAACCTTTAAAGCGCTAATGCTTTGGTCACAATACCTTCCGATTAGGCTTCCGATGTACTCCCGGCATGATTTTTAGCCATTTTCGCCAGGTCTCCGGCCAGACACCCGACATAGCCGGCCGGTGACCGGGGCTCTCAGGCAGCATCGGGGAGGTGCCGGAAGAGTTTTAACTTGAAGTTAAAATTTCACCGATGTCCGGTGGATTTTCATAATCGGCCACATATCCTTCACACACCCTTTAAGTATCGTCCGGTATCCGGCCGGGGATCGAGCGGTTACCGGCCGATGTATGTAGCTTCAGAGGAAAAATATTTTTAACCGGACAGGTGCCGATATCCGGCCGATGTCTCTTCACACGTTGGAAAGTAACCGGCCGATGTCCGACCGACTTGAACCGGTGTGCACCAGATATGTAACTGGCATCGGCGGGTCATCGATCGGGTGTCGGCCGGCGTATCCGCACATCGACCGGGCATCGGGTGGACAATATAAACCCCCGTCACTCGGGTGTACAGCATTTTTCCGCGTTTCTTCAAAGAGATATCACAACGTAGGATTTCTTCTATAAAATGCCGCCAAAAGGAAAAGGAGAGTCTGGCAAAGGTAAGGGAAAGGGGAAGGGCAAACAGCCGCGAGTTCCACAGAGAAAGTCCCCGAGGAAGGAGGCTGCCCCCACTGAGGAACCACCTAGCACTGACGAGGAGAACAACCATGGAGCTGAGTCGGATGCATCACAGGAGACTGCTACAAAGTCACAGACCCAGAATTCCAAGAGGCGCCGCAAGGAGGCAGAGTTTCCCATTGAAACAATGAAGAAGATAGCGGCTTTTTACGAGGGGAACCCCATGTTCTATGATGTTTCACACGAGAGTTATAAGGACAGCCATGTCAAGGACACGAAGCTGCTTGAGTTGGGCGCCGAAATTAATGTTCCAGGTTTGATAATTATTTATTGCTAACAAATTTAATATGCTCACGTCTACGAAAAATGAAAAACTCATCAAAAATTTAAAATTTGTAATGTGTATACTAGTATACTTTTCATCGGCTGGATGCCTTAAAGAAAATAAAGTTTTGTCTTTGTCATTATTTATTGTGAAATATTTGAAAATTTTGGAATCTTGTAAAAATTTAACGTATAAAATGTATTACAATTTAGAAATGTTCAAATGTTTTTCTTTTTTCTGTGCATTACAGTGGAAGACATCGTGCGCCACTTTACGAATATGAGAACAGACCATTTCAAGCTGAAGAATACAGTCAAGACGACACCGAGTGGGTCTGGTGCTGCCAAGATCCTGACGCCCCTCCAACATCTAAAAGTGCATGGATACTCGTTCTTGGACCGTTTCTACAGGCCCCGTAACTTCAAGACAGATACATGCGGAACGGTTAGTATCTGCAAGCAGAATTTGTAGAGCATACCTCTGTCGGGTCATGGATTCGAGCCCCGCTATCGACCATGATCGATTATGTGAGAACACTTGGTAGTTTGTGTCGGAGGATCGGAGTCTAGTACTGGTACTTTCTCCAGGAACGATGGTTAGAAAACCGCCTGTATATGACTGAAAGATTGTTGAACGAGCGTAAAACCTAGCAAAACAAACAAACTGTCATGAATATTTAAGTATTTCATAATAGATAATAATAAATGAGAAAGTGATACTATTTCCTTTTCATGTTTGCTTGCTTATGTTTTAGATTGACGGAACTGAGGACGGTAACGAGTCTGGGTCGGATGCAGAGTCGGTGGCGGCAGAAGAAGCAAATCCCGGTACTTCTAAGGGTACTTCAAAGTCCAAGTCCAAATCTTCTGCGAAGTCGTCAGGTGTGCAGGACGTGCTGCTCAAGTTTCTGGAGAAAAGTGCCGAATCAACCAAGCAGGCAGCAGAGAAGGTAAATACATGATAAAATCACCACATTAATCTTTTTCTTACACCTGTATGAAATACTTTGGAAGTGTTTTGAATTTACGAGGGTCATTCAACGCATAACATGACCAGTGATTTTTTTTTCGCTAAAATTAATAAGTAAGACCAAAATTAAGTTTTCCGAATTGTGTTTCTATGTCCATTTACAAATTCAATAAAATCAACTGCAAGACGTTATCTTTGTGGTTGCCATGGTAATGCTCATTTCAAAACAGGCTCAGACATGTGGGTTGTTTTTGCTGAGTTTGCAACTAGGCATCCAGGATTAATTGGTCTTGTACATTCATATTAAGAAATATCTCATTGGTTGCATTATATATTGAATGGCCCTTGTACTTTCCTAATTTAAATACAATGATCATATTCTGTTTGTAGGTGCAAGCTATGAAGGACGCATCCCAGAGGCCAGAGAGAGCGGCATGGGCTGATTGGCTAGTCAGCATACAGTCGGAGATCCCCGAGAACCTGTACCGCCAGTATCAGGCCGACAGTTTCGCGCTTGCCATGCGGTATATCTCTGGGCAGGTCCAGTCTACGTCACAGCCACAGCCACAACAGTTAGTACAACCGCAGTTGTCGACGTTGCCGCAGCAACAGTACATCAACCTTTCTGCCATTCCTCCACGGGGCCACCAGCAGCAGTTGCAGTTTGCCCCACAAATACAGGTATGTTTTTCTATGTCTATCCCTACTAATTGTGAGACCTCCGTTAAAATGTCCATGTGAAAAACTGTCAGATAAAACTTATACCAGAAGAAGCGGAAAAATTAACATCTCTAGTTCTTTTTTTCTTTTTTTAATGAAGTCTTTAAGTAATTAAGAAATTTAAATATCACGAGTTTTCCCATAGACCGTAATGATAAAAGCCGTGACGTTCGTAATGCCATTTACCATTACAGCGTATTGGGAAACGCATAAAATACGTCACGTCGTTTATTATTACAGTCTAAGGACAAATTCGCAAATGACGAATTTAAGAACTTTATAAAAAAAGTGAGAAAAACGTCTAGACATATTAATTTTCCGCTTCTTTTGGTATATCTTTTATCGCATAGTTTTGCACATGCTCAATTTAACGGAGGTCTTAAATTAGGTGGGACAGACTTTAGACTTCCTACATTGTAAAGTATTCTCATTGAAGTAATTTTGCGATATGAATATTAAATTTATAAAACCCCGCTTTCTTGGCACTGTAGTGATTTTTTTTATGTTACTATGTTTCAGTATTCAGCTCCTGCCCACTCGGCCACTGCTCCAGTTACCACCTCTGACAGTCAGCTGTATCGGACTTCGCCGAACGTCTCCTTGCTAAACCAGGCATGGAACATAGCTGAGACCATGACGTCGCCCATTGTTGACACCTCGCTCCCGCCGCGTACGTCAGATATACACATGTACCCTACTCAGCAGTCCGTGCAGTCCACTGAGTCACTGTCACAGCTGCTTCATGAAACGCAAAGTACACTTCAGCCGTCCGACGATGTGGACAGGGATATTGACAAGGAAATGTGACTTTAAATAGTGATTAGTCTATGTGCACCTACTTATGTGATTATTATTGACGTTGGATGTGTTTGTTTTATAATGTGATTGTGCATATTAAGTGAATATGCTTTTGCGTTTAAATCAGTATATGTCTTTTACTTTCACTGTGCACGATTAAAGGAATGTGATGTAAGTTTTAATTACAGTGAGTACACTCACTCACTCACTCACTCACTCACGCACGCACGCACGCACGCACGCACGCACGCACGCACGCACGCACGCACACTCACTCACTCACTCACTCACTCACTCACGCACGCACGCACGCACGCACGCACTTTTTATTTCTTTGCCACATAAAAATTTATTACAATCTACTTTAAATAAGTGAATAAGATCTTGCTTCACTTATTTGATTACTGATCTACATTTAAAACATGTTAGACATTCTGATTTTTTGAATTGGTAAGTTGAAGTGCTATTTTGTCCGTTTGTTAAAAAGTAAACACTGTTATGTGTATAGACAGATCTACAACCTTGTCAGTCCAAGAAAGGTCATTAAGATAGAAAAGTATGGTTTTTAAAGAGAATACCAGGTGAATATAATTGATTTCTCTTTATACAATAGAGAAATTTTGTCATTCCTTTTATAGTCATTTTCGATGGATATTGGTAAGGGTATAGTCGACATTTAAGAACAAGTACTTAATTAATATGCTCCACCGCGGTTTCCGGATATACGTTGTAAAATGTTCGAGAAACTTCGACTTTGCACGTTGATAAAAAATGAATATCTACCATTTAAGAAAGAACTTAAGAAACATAAAAAGTATTGCTTGAAATATGCACAATAATATTTAGTCAAATATATTCTTCTCTTTAAAAGGTTCATAGCATTACTTGATCGGGAATTGTATTTAGAAAAAAAAAACATGAAGCAAACAAATCTTTGGTCTTTATCTCACTGGTGCCCTACGAGTTACACGGTGGGTCGTGTCTTTACGAAATATTGTTATCTTTTGTTTACGATTTTCTTCACATTGAATTGTAAGTATATCTGTAGTATGATACAAAATCGTTACGAAAACTTTATCATAGATTGTAATTCAATGTTGTATAGCCGCATGCTGCCACGGGACACTGCCGGCTGGACTCATAAAATAGTTCTTGAAGTACGCACGCTGCTCCTTGCCAGCCTTGGTCGTCCTGGGGCCCCGTCCCTCTGCCTCCACATCCTGCATGACAACATCGTCCCGCCACGCCCCAGGAACAAGCTGCATCTGGTCGTCTTCTCGGTCGAGTTCCGTGTTCTGCATGCCAGGGTATCTGGTCCTCATTATGTTGTGGAGCGTCATACAGGCCTTTGCAACCTTGACGACGTTGCGTGGTTTGAGTTGGATGGTGGTGAGCAGACATCTGAAGCGGCGAGCTAGGATGCCGAATGCGTTCTCCACAACACGCCGGGCTCGCGACAACCTGTAACTGTAGGTGCGCTCGGGGATGGTCTGGTAGCGGTGAGAGTAAGGTTTCAACATATACGTCCTCAATGGGAATGCGTCATCACCGATCATGAAGAACAGTATTTCCTTGTCATCGTTGGGAAGGGGCTCGGGTGTGGGTAGACCGAGGGTACCCAGGCGAAGAGCTGGCTCCAGGCGGGATCTGTTGAATATTCCGGCATCCGAAGATGAGCCGGGAGCCCCCACGTCAGCCCATATGAACTTGTAATTAGCGTCTACAACTGCCAGCATGACAATGGAAAAGAAGCCTTTAAAGTTGTAATAAAGTGATCCAGTCTTGCCCGGCTTTGTTATGGCGATGTGTTTACCGTCTATGGCCCCGCAGGCGTGCGGGAAGTTCCACTTGTCTCGGAACCCTTCGGCCACTGGTCGCCACTCGTCTGGAGTTTGGGGCGTGTTCCACATCTCGGCCTGGTACTCCTCAAATATTGCCTGGCATACCTCAGGGATGAAGAGTGATATGGTGTTGTGGGCTATGCGGAACGCGAACGCCAAGTCTCGGTAGCTGGCTCCCGTTGCAAGGTATCTCAGTGTGATGGCAAGCTTGAGGCCAGGATCCAAAGGGGCTCGGTACCTGCAACACAAGAAAAATGTGGTAAAATATAAATGAAAATATATTTTAATGCACATGTTAGCATGAATAGGACACAATAATTTCAAATCTTCACAGTTAACTTACTTTTGGCTCTTGGTAATGCGTGGCCCAACTCTGTCGAGGAGCTCCTGCCAAAGTGCCGGCTCCACACGTAGGTAAGACTTGAAGTCACTCGCATGTTCGTTCTCGAGCTCCCGCATTAATGTCTCGTATTGGCCAAACAGCGGTCTACGTAAGATCCAGTCACGGACCCACCACCTTCGTCTTCTCCTCTGGGTCATATGCCGCTCTCTCTCAGCTTCTTCTAACAGCGCGGCAAGTATTATATACTGTTGCAGCCTTGCTTGGGCTAATTCATGTTCCAGCATTGCCAATCGTAGTCTTCTTTGCGCAGCCATCCTAACGTTATTACCATGCCAGGAAGTGTATACCCGTTATATATGACCATGCCAACACACCATCGGACAATCGCCCTATATTCGGCCGGGCCTCGTACGGACGTCATTCGTAGTCTGTAGGATACTCGGGCGATATTCGTATGATGTCCGGTCAATAGGTGGGTAATCGCCCGGACATCTTAGGATAATCGGCCGAAAAGTATTAGATGTTCGGACGGTGTCCGGCCGTTATTCGCGGCCTCGCCGGTTCCAGAAAATTTCTCTTTGGAAGTAGACGCCGTACGATTACCGGAAGGTCTTCGGACGGCCTCCACTCGGCATCCGAACGGTGCCATTTATGCAAATTACACGCAAGAATTTTTTTCACCGGTGTTGTCCGATATCGGAAAAATTGCAAAAACCACCGGTGTGCTCCCGATTACCCCCTATCCCTGGACACCGGCCGATCTTTGTGACCAAACCATAAGCAAAAAATTGTAGCAGACAACATTTTGAATTTTTTTATTTATTATTATTCATTTTTCAGAGAAATAAGTCATGACATTTCATGTGAATCATCTGCTTGGCAGAAATGTCAAGACTCTATTCTCTGAAGAAAAAAAATAAATAAATAAAAGTAAAATTGTTTTCTGCTGCAGTTGTGATTGGGGCTTTAAGGGTTAATCCTTTATCGGTCACCAAATAGATGATTAAAAAATATGACACCTATTTAGTGCTCTGAAATAGCCAAAAGGCAAAATAAATGACAACTTTGGTAAATCAGCGAGGGTGACTGCTGAGTTCTGCAGAAAAAGGGTAAAACTTTCAAAATTGGGGAAAAAACTGCACAAAAAAAAAAAAAAATGGGAGCCAAAGACCAACCACGTTATAATGGTTTCCGGGTTATAAGAGACTGCGTTATAATGGCATTCCAATGTATATGGGCATGGCAGCCATCTTGTTCAATGGTGCAGAATCATTTGAACAAATTGTCAACATCCCTTCGACAGAAGGCTCCATGTGGAAACTGGTCAAAATTTTTATCCTAACTAAAAAGTCTTACTACTTAAATCATACATTGTAAGTTTCAGCCATTAGTCTTAAATACATATTGAAAAAAAATGATTTTTCAACTTTTCCCCCATACAAATCTATAGCGACGCAAATTTGAGCTTGCCGTAAAAAAAAGCAAAGGTCAACCTATGGTCATCATTTGAACAAACTTGGTAGAGTTTGAGACAGTGATGCTATATACGAGGGCGAGTCAATAAAAAAACATTCCTGGGTGAGATCGATCTTTTCTTTTTCAATGTAATTGCTCTCTAGAATGATGCACTTAGACCAACGGTGTTCCAGTGCCATCAGCCCAGAACTGAAGAAGCCAGGGTCCTTGTCTCTGACCCACTCCTCAATTGCCCCCACGACTTCTTCGTTGGACCAGAAATGACGTCCATGGATATCCTTTTTCAAGTTTGGGAATAGGAAATAGTCACTAGGAGCTAAGTCTGGAGAATAGGCGGGGTGCGGTATTAGCTCGTACCCATTCCGCTCAACAGCATCCATTGCAATTTTGCAAGTGTGGACTCTCGCATTGACCTGTTGGAGCAGAATCCCTTTGAAGAGCTTACCTCGGTGTTTTTCACGGATCACAATTCTCAGTTAGTCAAGCTTTGCATAATACGCACCTGTTATTGTACTTTTCTTTGCTAGAAAGTCCAACATAATAACGCCTTGTGCATCCCAAAATACAGCTGCCATCACCTTGCCAGCAGAGGGTTGTGTTTTGAACTTCTTTGGCCTCAGAGACCCCGGCCCTACACTCTGTCAACTTTGAGCTTTATTCTCTGGCTCATAATAATGGACCCCGGGATTCAAGTGAAGTCAGCTGCTGTCATTCTTGACAGCTCTGATGAAGATGTCATATTGTGAGCCTATATCATCAGTGATTGGCTCAAAGTACATGGATCAGCTTGAGTTACAGTGCCTTTCGAGCCATGTTTAGTTCAGTGCTACAACAGCAGCTCTGGTCACCAGATTCATGTTGATGCCAGAAAATCTTTGGATGTTGTGGTCAGCAGCAAGAAACTGTTGGCTCATATTCTTAAACAGAATGTTTGTTTGTGTTGAGGTTTTACGGCCCAGTCAACCCAATGGGGTCATGTCGAGCGCAGTCAGTTTACCTAACCACACGTTTACTGGGCGGGCTTAGTCCTCTAAGCAATTAACCAGTATTGTGCACATTCTTTTGCCAGAAACTGACAACTGCCCTTCTTGAATCAGCGGTAGGGAGAGAATGACCGTAGAAAATATTTCATGATCAATCTCCACGAAAGAATGTTGCCGACCTCGGCGGGGGTTGAACCCGTGACCTCCTGGTCTCCAGTCGGACGGCGCAGCCAACTGAGCCACCGAGGCCGACAGAATGAAATTGTATTAGAGGTAGGTACAGATAAAGTATTTCATTATAGTCCTAGTGCAAGCTGCCCTTCGCAGCCCCTCACGTGGTAATATAGAGGCACAACACTTGGTGGCTTTCATTCTTTCACAGACCATACGATTGCTTGGTGTATAAATTGTTAGATAACAATGGAACTGGATATATTGGAAAAGTATAGGGACGTTGAGTGCCCAGAATAGGGGGATATACATGGCAGACAAATTGCCACCCACAGCAAGGATGAACTGTTAGAAATCTTTAAGGATTGGGGTATCGACGGGCTAAGGTTGTGCAGGTTATGGGGTCTAGATCCCCGCCAAGAAACTTTATGTAAAATAGTACAATTCGCTAGTGAAGCAAAGGAGATTCCTCCTGGTAGCATCAGGATCGGGCTAACCGGAGGCTAAGAAACCGAAAACAGATGCAGCAACAGTAAGTCATATATTTGGGATGGATTGGGCAATGACTGTACGAAGTGAGAGGGCCAACCAGCAGCTGAAATTATATGGCAAGAGGAGTTCAGTTTTTATGTGCATGTTTAGTAGTGAGTGGTAATAGTCAATCGAAGTGTCAAGTGGAAAATGAGCAAAACAAGAGAACATTGTACTTTCAATGTGTGTATGTAAGGGGTGTGCATTAATTTACCAGTATGAGGCATTCAGTTGCTGATATATGTAAGATATTTAGTGTAATTTGATTTATGAACATTTTTGTACATTCACATCAATAATAGCCAAATAGATATAAGGGAAATGCAGGGGTAGGTAAAGGGTGTTAGAAAAACGTACCTTACTGTGCATGTTCTGTTAAGTTATAAGAGTGCTGGGTCGACAATAGTTTTCAAATCAATGATTGATACAAGAGAGAGAGACAGATGGAAATTTAACAGTCAGAGGGATAAAAAGACGAAAGAATTATGATATTAAAAACTGTCCGCATGGCGTCACTCAGAGGGACGTTTTTGCTTGGCATTTTATTTTAATTGAAAACATTTTATTCTGATTGACCAAAATTATCAGGAACCTTTGTTTCTGCTTTTGTTCTAAAATATGTACCAATTAAATTCACGGCCAAAAGTTGGCCGGACCTACGTAATTTCAAAAGTAAAGATGGTGAAAATCTCAGAGAAATTGAAACACGTAACTTGTTGAAAATCTGTCTCCAAGTTGCATACTCTACAGATTTCTGCATAATTGCATTTAGTTTTACTTCGGGACACAGTGAAAATATTGTTTAAAAAAAAAACAACAAGGAATTATATCAAACTTTTTTGCATAAATGGTTCCAGCAAATGGTTTTGCATTAAATTGTAACAAAAGTTTGCGAATTTACTTCTGCTGTATAAACGCCAGGCAAGAGCGGCCTTCTGAGGGATGTCTACTGCACAATAATGGAGAGAAATGAGAAGTATCCGATAAATCCATTACAATGAAAAATAATTAAGAGAGAAAACCGTCAGGAGTTGGAAAACAGGGCCCAGTTGTTCAAAGCTAACGATGTCGTTAGTTAACGATTCGTTAAAATTTACATTCAGTGATACGCAAATATGCTGAAATTTTTTGCTGAAAAAATGTGAGTAGCTTTTGCAGTGCAAAAGCTACTCACATTTTTTCAGCAAAAAATATCAGAATATTGTATATTGAATCCACTAAGATAGTTAACGAAATGACCCTTAACGAGCTCGTTAAGCTAACGATGCTTTGAACAACTGGGCCCTGAACTATATTTATAGAGGAATGAAGAATATACAAATGTATATATAAATAAAGAGATAGAGAGAGAGATACAAGGGACAATAAGAACAAGAGCAGACAGCACAGCTCGCCTGGAATTGGGGTGTTACTGGAATGTTAGGGTGCTCTTTAGGACCAGTCTGATCTGGGTCTGCACTGTTTGCTTAGGCCTGTCTGTCCCAATACTTTGAATCATTGTGGTAAGAGGAAATGTTATGGCATTTTAGCTCTTGATAGGATTTCTTGTGCTATGGTTTGGTCATTTGTTGTCATGAATTTGACATTATCAGGGTTCATTATAAAATTTCTAAGTCTGTGACCTTGATCTTGAGGTCATAGGCATGGGTGGGGGTGATGATGAATAAAACTTTGGACCTGTATCTATTATCATTCCAAATATGAACCAAATCTATCATATGGTTTGGAAAATATGACCTCTTTAAACACTTTAATATAAAATTTATGTTCTTAACTTTGACCTTGAGGCCATGGGCAAGGGCAGTGAGTATTGCTGAATAAAAGTTTGGCCCTGTATCTATCATCATGTCAAATATGAACAAAATCCATCATATGGCCTCTTAAAAAACTTTACTACAAAACTTTTAAGCCTGTGACCTTGACCTTGAGGTCATAGACATGGGCAGGGTATTGCTGAATAAAACTTTGGAACTGTATCTATCATCATACTAAATATGAACAAAATCTATCGTATAGTTTGGAAAATATGAGCTCTTAAAAATCTTTTTCATAAAAATTTCAAAGTCCATGACCTTGACCTTGAGGTAATGGGCTGGGGTATTGCTGAATAAAACTTTGGAATTATTCTATCATCATACAAAATATGAACCAAATCTATCAAATGATCTGGAAAATATAAGCTCTTAAAAAACTTTAACGTAAATGTGGACGCTGATGCCGATGTCGACGCCAATGCCAACCCCGGGGTTAATGCAATAGCTCTTCCTGGACTTCGTCCAGGTGAGCTAAAAAGTATTTCATTATAGTCCTATTTTGAGAAGTTGGGTCTATACATGTACTTGGTTTGCCCATTTTGGCTGAAATTGGTGCCTTAGGACATGTCTTAATGTCATGCAAAACAAAAACATGAACTTTAACAATGGGGAAAATAATCACTTTACTACCATAAATATCCTAAAATTTCAAACATCCTAAAAAGTTACCTTTACAAAGAGAACTTCTGTATGTTTTTGAAATTTCATGGAAAATGTCCTTGAAAGGGATAATTTTCTGGGACACAGTTGAAATCATAAATGTAAAACTCTGATTCAAAGTTTGTTTCATGATGTTGATATGCCTATAATTAGCAGTTAGTGATTTTGCATTTTTCCTGAAATTTTCATGCAGAAATTAACATCCAGAGAATTTCTATGGTTAGATTACAGACATGTTGCAGATAATAACCTTTTTCAGCATCAGTTTTCAAACGAAATATTCACAACTGAAAACTGTTGTGTTTTTTTTTTGTTATTGTTTTTTTTTTAAAGTTTTTTGAGTGAATTTTCTGCTTGAGAATTTTCCAGAGTGCTTACAGAGTTAAATTGTTACCGTGGACTTTTTACAGAGGATATTGATCCTGTATTTTACAGAGTATGTTCCCTCCATTAAGGCCAGAATTTTTTTGTTTTCTGGTTCTCGGGAATGCTAACCCCTTTTTTTTGAAAACGAAAATAAAAATAAAAGGACTTCAAGTTATTTTATTTTCATTTTTTCCGCCGATGGCTTTTTTCCACCGCGAAACGAAATAAAAGTTGAATGATTATTTGGCGTGGATCGTATGATTACTCAATGTGAAATCTTTACTTGTCACCGAAAATGCTGATAAAAGTATTGGGATGGAAAAATATTTCGACACCGTATCTGTATTGTATCGACGCTTCACTTTATTGTAAGGAGAATCAATCAAAATTTCTGAGTGCAATTATATGACTGAGATCACAGAGATGAAAAAATGGCTTCCACAGAAGAGGATGGTTTTGATGCTGTTTATTTTAAAGTATCCTTAAAAAGTTTAACTAGAAGCCATCAAAGGAACGAGATATGCTCAATACCTCTGAAATCCACTGCCAGCGAATTTCTCGCTCAGTTCATACAAGGCTACACGGACGATGCCCTCGCCATAAGGCGAGTAGTTTGCAAATCCACTGAACCAGGATTTCATGCAGTGTGAAGGTATATGGCATAATACGCTAATATTTTGAGGCCCTTAAGCTAACGATGCTTTAAACAACTGTGCCCTGGACGTTTCGTATAAGGGAAATTGGTACATTTGTAATAAATATTTTTGATATGTTAAATACGGCATCTTCTGATGATAATTTTAAGACAGTACCAGTGAAAATGGCGACTTAATTCAGACAAGAAGACACAGTTTCTTTAGTGAAGTTAATTATTAGTGTGGAATTTTAGGATTTAACGCTTAGCACTCTGGGTAAAATTTTCAGCAGACGACATTTTGAAATATTTTTCTTATTTTTCCTCAGAAAACAGGATTTGACATTTCATACAAATTGTCTCCTAAGGAGACAATTTGCATGAAATGTCAAATCCTGTTTAGGAGACAATTTGCATGAAATGTCAAATCCTGTTTTCTGGGAAAAATAAGAAAAATATCATCAATCTGTCATCTGTTGAAAATGCCCAAAGAGTGGTAAAGGTTAAAGAAGAATTATTGAACAAAGAGAAGCCTATAAACTACCTAAAAAGAAAGTATCCGGTACCATAACACTGAGTTTACGTATACATGGAACCAGAATCAATATGACTCATGCTAGGCCAATGCTAGGGCTTTACAGAAAGTGTCTTTGCAGCGTAGAGCGCCTGTCAAAGCTACGATGATGTTAGTCATAGGGATTATCTTTTTCGTGGACTCCCGAGGTAAGATCCGCTGACCTTTCAGATATCTGCTTCTGCTGTGGACTTGGGGGACACTTTAGAAGTGACTCACAATAACACTTAAGTATTTCCTTGTCTTGTTCCTTGATTTGTAAATGATTTCCATAAGTTATGACTAACAGGAATTTAGCATGGAACAAAATTTCTATTGCAGCTGAAAGGTTTTGCTACTCAAATCACACATTGTAAGTTTCAACCATAAGTCTTGATTTTTTATTTAGATTTTTTTTTTTTTTTGCCCAACTTTCTAATTCTTTGCATGGATTTAAAAACATGTCAAGCCCTCCAGTCATTCTGGACAGTTGCAGAAATCTACTGTCAGAGCAATGAAAAGATTTTCATGCAGAGCCAAAGGTCCAAGATTTAAACGTTGTTTATGATGAAAGTGGCAGGAGGAAAACTGCTAATCTGAGGCTTGAAAGCTGTTAACAAGTGAACTAGTTGAGAAAAAAAACCTGGTATTACTCCATCAACTTCTGCCATAAAGACTGGAGTAGCCATGGAACAGCAGTCAGAAATCTTAGCTCATTAGCAAGACGACAGAAAAAAAAGGAAAAAAAGAACTGTCTGAAGCCTAAGGATATGTTGGCAGTGAGAATGGAAGAACTTTCTTCTGTCAGAGATCTGGTATACAACAATGAGAAATCATTTGATATTTGCATTTCTTTTTTTTTTTAATTTTAACATTATAGAATCAGCTATGCCAGAAACTAACTGGTGTAAAAGAGTTTAAAAAGGGAGTAGGATCATTTAAACAGAAGAGGAAACCAGGGGAAGGACTCTAAAGGGGAAAGGGTCAAATCTTGTTTCCACCAGGCCTGGTCTAAAGGACTTGTCAAAAATTGATGTTATATATCGTAAGAGTATTTTTTAATGATAATGACAGGTTTTTGTTTGTTTGTGTTGAGGTTTTACGGCCCAGTCAACCCAATGGGGTCATGTCGAGAGCGGTCAGTTTACCTAACCACACGTTTACTGGGCAGGCTTAGTCCTCTAAGCGGTTAACCAGTATTGTGCACATTCTTTCGCCAGAAACTGACAACTGCCCTTCTTGAATCAGCGGAAGGGAGAGAATGACCGTAGAAAATATTTCATGATCAATCTCCATGAAAGAATGTTGCCGACCTCGGCGGGGGTTGAACCCGCGACCTCCTGGTCTCCAGTCGGACGGCGCATCCAACTGAGCCACCGAGGCGATAATGACAGGTATATTTCTTGGACTGACTGAAATTTTATTTAGAAAACTGTTAGTGACAGACTGAATCCATTCCAGCCTATCTCTGGCTGCATTTTTTTCCTAGTTTGTAGTTTCTCTAATAGCAGCTTTGTATCAAACGTCATAGTAAACTACTTGTTTCTTGACTCGTACATAATACTGAATATAATAGTTATAATAGCTGCAATGAAGATATTCAGAATACAATCCTCTTTCAAGTTCCAACTACTGTACATCAAAAGTGCAATAATTAATTTGTTACTTTGACAGCCAGAAAGCCATCAGTTGTGAACAGACTAGATCATTTTTGTGAATTCACATATACTTGAGAACTGTGCGTCATTGAGTGAATTCAGCATAGAGTGAACATGCAGTTTTCTTCATGTGAAAAGGAAGCAGTTACTCTACAGGGGCATAGTTACCGGTGCGGCCGGTATGGCTTTGGCCGCACCAATAACTTGCCAATTAACAAATCAGAACTGGCCAAAAGTAAATAAAACTTGTTATCCGAGGAGCTGAAAAATTTCAATATCTTTATCTCATCTATATTTCTTGTATATGTCCTCTTATCAGTAATATGATACTAATGTGAAAACAATAAGCAGCAGTCTTTCTCAGGTAGAGAGCAGAGGTAACTCCTATTAACATTTACCAAGCTACGGGCAGATTTAGCAGACGGCAAATGTAACATTAAGCACTTTATTATTATATATATATTGGTTACATTGTCTTATTATTATTTTTTTTTTTTTAAATCTTTTTTTTTTTCTGTTCGGAAATCTTCAGCCCTTTAAGAAGTTCTAAATCCTGGATTGAAATGTATATGCACGTTAGTCAGCTATAAATACATACAAACATATTTCTTTAACTCTAATAAAAATAATCGATCATGGACATTTGAAAAACTGAGTAAGCTGTGCATCGGGAATTAATTCATAGTCTGTTTTTAAAAAGCGTCCAGTCAAAAGAAACCCTAGGGTAATAACGATAAAGTTTTAGAAGAAAAGGCTTACACAGTCCTAACTTAAAGTATGCTTCACACACTGTCCGCAGAAAAAAAATGCACTAAAAATTCAGGAAGATGTGTGTGTGTGTGTGTGTGTGTGTGTGTGTGTGTGTGTGTGTGTGTGTGTGTGTGTGTGTGTGTGTGTGTGTGTTAGTGAGTGTGTGGGTGAGGGGGGAGGGGAGTGGACAGGAGGGGTGAAGGCTTAGCTAGTTGTTTTGACCTGGACTGGGAGTATGTAATATTAGTTATAATATAATGCCTGTTTGAAAGCTAAAGCCGGCTAACAGTCGAAAAGCCATTCTTTTATTTATATAACCAAATATATCAGCACTGCCACAAGAACTTTTATGCAGTTTGAGCTGGATTCGAGAAACTTTTAAGCTCGAAGTTTTATTTACTCATTTAATTTTTTTTTTTTTTTTTTTTTTTTTTTTATTTATTTATTTATTTTTATTATTTTTTTTATTTAAAGGAACCAAGTCATTGTCAGTGGATTTACATCTATTGTGTGCTGCGGATTTGTACCTGAATTCAGCTTTGTATAGTAGCTGTAAAACCTTTGAATCCGATGACAGCTTTGGGATGTCACTCTCGGGTGCCAGTGAAAATGTTATCATACGGACTAAAAGTCGAACTATTGCACTAGAAAATGAAGCACTGATAACATGCAAAGTTACGCCGAGGCCTGAATGGAGCTCTCTTATTCATATTGCTGTGTTTTCAAATATTTTGAAAAGGTCTATTCAGTCACTATATCCAGAAAATACAGGGTTTCATTATCGACAGTTATACAATCACAGGTTTGAACCTTTTTCAGATGAAATATTCATGGCTTGTCCGTTACATATTTTGTGGTCAGCTGATGGCATGCTGCCTCATGGAGTATTCACACCGAATCATTTTGTGAGTGTTCTAGCAAATACAGGCGACATAAACAATACTACTAGTCGTAAAACTCAGCCAAAGCCTAGAAAGAAGATGCCAGGAGGACTGCAGAAAACTTTGTTTCATTTTAGCTTTTCATCTCCCGCGAATGCTCAAGACCATGAAGGCGCAGTTACAGAAAGCCAGGTTTAAGAGTGTGAAAGCATGAATATAACTAAAACAAATATAGCTTCAGCAAAATGTGAAGCACACTGTAAGGATGACACACAGTTGTTTCGTCTGTTCAAACAAAAAAAATCAATGAAGATATTGCGAAGAAAGGTATCTCGCATCAGAATTCAAATGGAATGGAAAGCGATTTGGAAAGAAGCACAGTTAATGAACCAGAACATGCAAGTAATATTCCTGGGCATAACCAACCAAAAATCTGCATATTCTCACCGAGATACTTTGGAAAAACAAAACCTATAAAACGTTATTTTCAACAGGAATGGTTTGATCAATTTAACTGGCTCCATTATAGCAAAGATGGTGATAAGGCATTTTGTTACATCTAGGCTGCATGTGCTGTGAGATTCAAAAAAAAAAAAAATGAAACTTGATGTAATTGTTTTTGGATCAATGTGTAAACATGATTACCCACTAAAAATGTACAGATTGCATCATGGTGAAAGGTTGTCTTACTCTGTCTTACTCAATCTATCATTTGGAAAGCTACCTTAACGAAAGTGGAGATAAGCAAGTAATTTTAATGTATGACATTGCTTGCATGCTTCATAAGCATCTGACACTGACCTAGATATACTTTTTATGTCATTCAACGGGTCACATGGAAGTTAAAATCTAGGTATGACATTTCTCTATCAAATAGTCTTCCAGATATAAGGTAAAATCACTGGACTGTGAAACGTAGGTCACAATGACCTACATATATTTTTAGGTTACTCTTAGTGTCACATGGAACTAATATTCATGGTATGATATTTCTCCATCAAATAGTCTTTGAAATACAAGGAAAACTCACCGGACCATGAAATACAGGTCACACTGACATGTATATATTTTGAGGTCAGCCTTCGTGTCACATAAAACTAATATCTAAGGTATGACATTTCTCCATCAAATAGTCATCGAGGTATAAGGCATAATCACTGGACCATGAAATATGGGTAACATTGACCTACATATATATTGAGGTCACTCTTAATGTCACATGGAACTAATATCTAAGGTATGACATTTTTCTATCAAATAGTCTTCGAGTTAAAAGGCATAATCACTGGTCCATGAAATATTGGTCACATCGACCTACCGGTACATGTATTTTGAGGTCACTCTTCATGTTACATGGAACTAATATCCAAGGTATGAAATTTCTCTATCAATTAGTCTTTGAGATATATGGCATAATCACTGGACCATGAAATATAGGTCACACTGACCTAATTATATTTTGAGGTCACTCTTTGTGTCACATGGTACTAATATCCAAGGTATGACATTTCTCCATCAAATAGCCTTAGAGATATAAGGCAAAATCACTGGACCATGAAATAAAGGGCATTGGACTTTGAAATACAGGTCACCATGACCTTCACCCAATGACACTTAAAGCAATGTCACAAGATTGAAGATTGATGTGTTTACAATGTTAGCATAACAGAAATGCACTAAACATTTTACAAGAGGTGTCCTGGATTTTGAACCCTAGCCCCACCCAAGGGCATGAACCCAGGGACCGTTACCTATGGACACTTAGAAGATCCTTCCAGGCACCCATGTTCCAAATATGAATGCTTGTTGACAACTGACTACTAAGATATAAGCATACAAAAAACTTTAAACACAGCAATAGAGCATTTTACAAAGGTGTCCTAGATTTTGACCCCTAGCCCCATCCCAGGGCATGACCCTCCCAAGCACCCATGTTCCAAATATGAATGGTCTGTAATAAGTGACTGTTGAGATATAAGCATTTGAAAAATTTTAACACAGTTTGATGGGAATGGGAACGCAAACACACACACGGACGACTTGGGTGACTACAATAGCTCTCCTTGTACTTCGTACAGGGGAGTTAACAACAGGACTGATCTACATGATAAGACTGTATTTGCTGTGCCAGTATTTCATAGGTTTGCCCATATGCAGTGCCAGCTACTCTACGGACAGTGTAAAGTTGAAGGAACAGGCCTTCAGATTCAAGGACAGTGTCATGTTGAAGGAACAGGCCTTACAGATGCCACTGTCAGCTACTCTATGGACAGTGTCATGTTGAAGGAACAGGCCTTACAGATGCTAGTGCCAGCTACTCTATGGACAGTGTCATGCTGAAGGAACAGGCCTTACAGATGCTAGTGCCAACTACTCTATGGACAGTGTCATGCTGAAGGAACAGGCCTTACAGATGCCAGTGTCATGTTGAAGGAACAGGCCTTACAGAATGATGCTGGTGCCAGCTACTCTATGGACAGTGTCATGTTGAAGGAACAGGCCTTACAGATGCTAGTGCCAGCTACTCTATGGACAGTGTCATGCTGAAGGAACAGGCCTTACAGATGCCAGTGTCATGTTGAAGGAACAGGCCTTACAGAATGATGCTGGTGCCAGCTACTCTATGGACAGTGTCATGTTGAAGGAACAGGCCTTACAGATGCTAGTGCCAGCTACTCTATGGACAGTGTCATGCTGAAGGAACAGGCCTTACAGATGCCAGTGTCATGTTGAAGGAACAGGCCTTACAGAATGATGCTGGTGCCAGCTACTCTATGGACAGTGTCATGTTGAAGGTACAGGCCTTAGATGCCAGTGTCAGCTACTCTATGGACAGTGTCATGTTGAAGAAACAGGCCTAACAGATGCCAGTACTAGCTAATCTATGGACAGCGTCATGTTGAAGGAACAGGCCTTACAGATGGGGAAGGTATTGAAAGATTGAAAGATAGTGGTCATTTCTTCTGAGATTCTCCAAAATATCTAAAGCAATGTCGTAGGGCAAGAGACATGACCAGTGCTCCAGCTAGGATTTGAGGGCAGAGGAGCCTGGGTAGGGCACTTTTAGTGCAGTCGTACAAGGATGAGGGCACCACATGTCATGTGAGGTACATGTACTTAGTATCAAGACCTGTTGCAAAATATATATATATCCATTCCCACAATGCGCCAAACTAGAATACACATAAAACTGACCTTTAAACATTGATAGCTTTTCTATCTTTGGTCTGATCTTCATGAAATTTTCACCAAAATGTAGAATTTTATGTCTGGAGATGAAATAAGGCAGGGGGTAGCTTAACAAGGGCAGAGGGACAGCAGGAAAGGGTAAGCTGGGTGCCCCCCTCCCCCTCTAAATAGGGCTAGCTGGAGCACTGATGACCTTTTGGTGGATGCTTTGTATCATTACAGTAACAAGCTAAATATGAGCTTGGCAGACAGGCTTGTTTCCAAATATACTAAGGCTTGTAAACAAAAAAATGAGTTTATCAATTGTCGAAAAGTTATATGAAGAACGTAAAAATTCACTTATCACAAAGTGAGCTCATAAAGGAATTCCAGACATTATTCTTTAGAAATGGAAAATTTATGGACACTTTTGCAGTCAGAAAATATAAGAAACCAACTAGACACAGACACACTACAATTAATGAAAATGTCAAGAACAAATTGACAAAGGAGCTTGAAAGGACAGAGATTCAACTGACAAATACAGAAAGAAAAGTCAGAGATGGCAGTTACATGAGACAAGAGTAATTGGCTTCAGGGAGTCTTACAAAGTAAAAAGATACATGTAGGAGTCATTAACTAGGCTAATGAAGTAGCAATGTGTTGAGCTATCTTCTCACATTCATGAAAAAATATGCTGATGACCAGACATTGAGATACATTTGAGCAAACACCTCCAAAGTTAAATACGACCTGTCACCAGATGCTCACCTGAAGATGCATTAAGCTTGCATTTGTGAGCACAATGCATTTTTGCACACTGCACTTCACCTAACCTGGGTATTTCTGCAGTTTGCTTGTAGTGACTGCCATGGTAAGACCCATGTCGGCCGAGCTTATATCTGTTATTTCCTAATTATTCAGGGATGGATATGTATGTATTTGCAGGTATGCATTCATAAATTACATTCATTAGTCATTATTGTTATTAGTATCAGAATAGTCTAATTTGATTATATTGTACATTTTATGATAATTCTGGCAGTTTGCCGGTAGTGTTTGTGAGGGTGTTATTTGTTTGTGTTGAGGCTTTAAGGCCCAGTCAACCCAATGGGATCATGTCGAGCGCAGTCAGTTTACCTAACCACACGTTTACTGGGCAGGCTTAGTCCGCTAAGCGGTTAACCAGTATTGTACACAGTCTTTCACCAGAAACTGACAACTGCCCTTCTTGAATCAGGGGGAAGGGAGAGAATGACCGTAAAAAATATTTCATGATCAATCTCCACGAAAGAATGTTGCCGACCTCGGCAGGGTTGAACCCGCGACTTCCTGGTCTCCGGTTGGACGGCACATCCAACTGAGCCACCAAGGCCGGCAGGTGGCCATCTTTGGCATCGAAACAAAATGATTTTAGCAATTCTGAATCTCCTTATCAACCTAATGCATCCCATCAAGTTTGCGCTCAAGCTCATGAGCAGATGTGCTTTGAAGATTTTCAAGATGACTGCCATGACGGCCATATTGGATATCGGAACGGAACTATTATAGCAATGTCTGAATCTCTATATGTTCCTCTGATGCCTCCTATAAGGTTTTGGCTCAATCCAACTTACGGTTTGGAAGATGTCATTTATAGATTTTCAAGATGGCAGCCATGGTGGCCATCTTGGATATCGGAACAGAACGATTTTAGCAAACCTAAATCTCCATTTGACCTTGCTGTAAAAAGGTCAAAGTTCAACCTATGATTATCATTTGAACAAACTTGGTAGTACTCGAGTTCCAAATGCTACATGTATATACCGATTCAGCTTCAAAAGTTACTTGGTTCTGGAGAAGAAGTGTTTTAAGAGCTTTTACCATACATGCAAGCTATCATAATTAATAGACCATGACCATTTGTACTAATTTTCAGCATAGTACCAAGTGTAACAGCACCAGTCAGAAGCTCTTACTAAACTTCAGGAGACATAATCAGTAACTATCACAAACAGATCCTCAATTCCAAGCCAACCAAGTGGGCCACCTTCACAGCCAAGGACACCCAGCAGAGCTACTCAGCAATTACACTTCAACAAGGCCTCAGAAGAAATCAGAACATCCAGTCAGTCCCTGTAACTGTCAGATCATCACCTCAAAACCATCCTTTGCAGCCGAGAACTCCCAACAGCTCTTCCTGTCAGACATTTCTCTTTAACCCTTAAAGCGCCCAGAAAACCTGCATCTGAAAATGTTGTCTGTTTATGTCGTCTGCTGAATATTCTTACAAACTTTTCAACCCTATTTTTGCATACTGGCAAACAGTGTGGACCCAGATCAGACTGCTCCTAAAGGAGCAGTCTGATTTGGGTCCACACTGTTTGCAAAAATGACTTTTAAAATCACAAGCAGATGACAAAGCAGACAATTGTTGTGATTGGCGCTTTAAGGGTTAATGAAGCCACTTGTACAAATCAGAACAGCCAACCAGTAACTGTGACTCCTAAATCTTCACCTTAAAGCTTTCTCCACTACCAAGGATCCCAAAAAGATGTCTGGATGATGGCAGCTCTACCAGCCCAGGGACTGATGGAAGCCCAGGGAACAGTGAGGTATGATTATTAAAAGGATGAACTCTTATGCTGAGAAATATTAATATTTTCGTCTCTCACATAGCTCCTTATGGTGCCTCACAGAGATGCGCAACCTCTCAACTTCCAGGAACTCATCCCTCGAACGAATTATGGGTGTTTTGTGCTAAACCAAGTACAATTTTGTTTCAGGCACTCCGATGGATTTGGCAGGTAGCCAGGGCGACCACATGGTGCAAACAGGTGCAAGATATTGACAACAGCAGGGGTGCCGATGGGGGAAAAGACTACCAACCCAGAAGTAAACAGAAAGTCGAGGTGGTGGTGTCTAAATTAGCCAGACAAGTGGTGAACAAACTGACCTCTCAGGCGGACAATTTTGCGCAAGCTATGCTCAACATTAAGATCCTGGCAGAAGCAGTGAAATGCCTCAGAGAAGATATGAAATCATTAAAACGAATACATGAAGATCAGGGAGAAGACCCTCCTGCAAAAAGACATGCTGATACGCAGGAACTGACAGCATCAACCTCACACTTGCAGACATTTCCAGATGGAACCCATACAGTACATGACACAGATTCAGAAAGCTCAGAAGATGAATTGGATAGGCTCTTGGAACAAGCAGTGGAGACAAGGGAAGATAATACTTATGCGGAGCTGGAAGATTTCTTCCAGGTTGATGATAGTACAGGCGAGGCAGTCGGCGAACACATTGCTGGAATACGCAACAGAGCCTTAAAGGGTACCAAGACCAAAAAGGAGGAGGAAAAGTTCCAGAAAATTTTGCAAAAACACCTGCGACCCCAAAACATAGAGAACCTTCAGGTTCCCAAAGTAGATGATCTCCTCTGGCGCCAACTCAGGAGGGACATCAAACAGGTGGATTATGTTCAACAGCAGGCCGTGGCAGCCTATGGCCAGGCCATGGTTCCTTTAATAAAAATAACGGAAGCCACTGAAAAACATGACTAGACTGTTAACATACCATCTCTTGTATCAGACACATTCAAGATGCTCTCCTGAAACATTAAACAGACCAACCTCTTGAGAGAATTCAAAAAGAGCTCCAGCCAAAATACAGACTCCTATGCCAGGAGGGTCCATCTGCCACAAAGTTACTGGGGGATAATTTCCAAGAAGCAGTGAAAAAGGTAGAAGCTACAAAAGGGAATCTGACTGTTAGCACAGGTCATTTTTTGGGGAAAAAGGGGGGCGACCAAAACCAGTCGTCCCACAAGTTCAACAAACAGAGCCAGGGGTACGGCTACATAAAACATCAAAAAGGGTCCAGATACAACAACAACAGCAACAGCAAGGGCCAGCAGAACATCTTCAGGAAAAAGAATCAGCAATCTTCGAGAAATAGATTTAGTAGGTAGCTCAAACCCATTTGTTCCACTGGATTTTCCAGAGTATCACGGCAAGTCTGACCGAAATTCAGAAATTTATAAATCATTTAATCTTGAGAGCACTCCTGATAGTTTTGTAGCAGGAAAAACAAGATTTTTCCAAAGAAACTGGTTCAAAATTACCCACAACAATTTTATCAGGAAGACCATATGTGGTTATGAACTAGAAATGGATGAATTGCCTACACAAAATACTGTCCCGAAACCTATTATTTTTTCCCCAGATGAACAAGACAGAATCAATCTAGAAATTAATAGATTTTTACATTGTAAAATCATTGAAAAAGTAAATGACACAATTAAGGGAGAATACATTTCTAACACCTTTTTTAGACCTAAGAAAGATGGGAAAATTAGGATCATTCTTAATTTGAAAAACCTTAACAAAATCTACTTAGGAAAAATTCATTTTAAAAATGGAGACTCTTCAATCAGCCATTGATGCGTTGAGGAAGAATTGTTACTTTGGGTCGGTTGACTTATCGGAAGCGTTTTATTCCATTCCAATCAGAGAAGAAAATATTTCAGATTCTTACATAACAATTAAAATATCAGTTCATGGCATTAATCACGGGTCTGACTCACTCACCTCAAGTGTTCACAAAAATTTTGAAACCAGGGCCCCGTTTCACTAAACTTCTTAAATTTAAGATTTTCGTAAGTTTAAGATTTGGACTTAAGGACTTTCTTATGAAAATCTTATGTGCGTTTCACTAAAGCATTCGTAAGAACAATATTTACGAATATCGTAGCTAAGAAATCTTAGCTACTCTTCTTCGCCGGAGGTAGGAAAATTGCTTAGAAACGTAAACTTCCGCCTACATCGGACGTGATTGAGAGCAACTGTATTGACAGCAGACGGCTTATCGTGTTTTGGCGATGGACAAAAAGGAGAGCAAAAGGAAAGAAAATTGGGGGAAAAATGACATTCGTCAGCTGGTATTTTCATACACTGAAAAAATAAATATGCTAGAAGGGAAATTTTCGACTTCAGTGAGTGCATCAGCGAAGGCTGATGCCTGGAATAATGTGGTAGACAGGTAGGTTTAATGTTTTGCTGCTCCATTCGAACAGGCTATATAGTGTTTGTAGATGAATGAATTACTGAAAAGTATAATCATAATATGATAGTACCAAAGTTGTGAATTTTATCAGTTCCATTACAAAGTATACATTTCAATCATGAGTCCGGTACTCTATCATTCGTCCAGTGCGCTGCATAATCTTGTCTCTTGGCTATATCATATCATATGTAGTTTTTATTTAGTTTCTTTTTCTTTTGTTCCACTGTTTCTGTCTTTCTTTTTTATGGTTTTAGTAATTATTATCTGTCATTTGGAACTTTTTCCATGATTATTCATTTGTTAGTACATTATGATGCATATGTAAATGCTCCTATGTGAGCCGAAAAGATCAAGAAGATAAGCAACGGAAATCATTAGAATGTATTGATTTCTGTTGAATGACTGTTTTTTTTTGTTGTTTTTTTTTCGTTTTTTTTTTTTTTTTTAATTTTCTTTGCTGTATTTGAATTATTGATGTTTCAAAATATCTGAGTTAAATTTTAAGAAAATCTGAACAGGCGATGCTTGTTGAAGATCTGCCTCAAATTTTCCTACCCTACAAATTTCTGCATAATGTGCATTCATTTGATTATGGGACAAAAGTGAATATATTTGGTTTTTTAATAATCAACGGTTAGAATAAAACCGTTTTTTTTTAACAAGAAGTTATATTTTGTAATTAAGCATGACAAAAGTCTTCAAATTCGCTTTTTCATGTGTACAGCGTCAAACAAAAAAGAAAAAAAAAAAGACTTTCTGATAGATAATGAAAGCACAGTAGCTGTGTCTTGCAGTATTTTACATAATTTATATTTATTTATTTATTTATTTATTTTTAGTGTAAACTTCGTAAGTTCAACCAAAAGAACTGTGGAGGAGGCTAAAAAGAAGTACGCCGACCTGAAGAGCATAACCAAAAAGAAGGAACGAAGACGGCGGCTATACTCTGCATCAACTGGAGGTGGACGTCCAACTGACGCTTTAGAAGACTGGGAGGAGAAGGTTTCACTGTGTTCTAATGAGAGGCCTTTCCAGATGTTTTGGGGAAGAGTTGAATAAGACCATTAAATTCAGGGGAACAAGGGAACAAAATTATAAAACAGAAGGGAACAGGGAACAAATGCAATTTTGTGGAACAGGGAAAATTGACAAGTGATTATGGGGAACAAGGGAAAATGCCGATTTTTCAGGGGAACAAGGGAACAGGCTCCCCATGGGAGGGCCACAATATAACATTATAACTACAGATAGGAGATGTATATTAAAAAATAATTTCTATTACACACTGTTAATATTTTCCTTAAGCCTTTCTAAAAAAAAAAACAAAAAAAAAAAACAGGCATCTTGTATACATAACTGTAATTTGCCGGCATCCAATTTAATGTTCTCCAATTTAAGATCCAAATGTCATATTAGCTCAGCATATATAGACGACTCATGCTTACAAGGATCAACTTACTCAAAATGCAAACAAAATATAAAAGATACAGTGACACTCATGGATTCACTGGGATTGACAGTACAACCAGATAAATCAGTTTTAGAACCCACTCAGCAGATCATATTTCTGGCGTTCTTGCTGTGCTCAGTAACTATGATGGTCAGACTTCCACCCGAAAGGTGTCAAGAAATTATTAATTTGTGTAGCAATATTATCAATGAAAAGCGTGTAACAATCAGAAAATTCTCAAAGGTAACTGGAAATTTAGTCGCAACATAGCAAGGCGTAGAATTTGCTCCACTTTACTATTAACTGCTAGAGAAAGTTAAAGAACTAGAGCTTAAAAAACATCAGGGCAATTACAACAGTTACATGACTATTCCCAAGTACGTAATACCCACTATTCAGTGGTGGATAGACAATGTTTCTTCCAGTTACAAACGTATATCTCATGGGACCCAAGAGTTAATTCTGTTTTCAGATGCCTCAAAGAAAGGCTGGGGGGGCGTATAATGAAACAGAAAACATTAGAACTGGAGGGATATGGTCAGTGACAAAACAAGAATCCCACATTAACATTCGGGAGCTCAAGGCTTGCCAATTGTGCCTACACACATTTTGTAAGAACAGCGACAACATTCACGTAAGAATATACATGGACAACACTACAAGTTGTGCCTATATCAGTAAATTTGGGGGTCGCACTTCAGAATTAGACACTACTGCTAGGGAAATATGGATTTGGTGTATGGGGAGGCATATTTATCTCAGTGCAGTACATATTCCGGGAAAGGATAATTGTGAGGCAGACGTTGAGTTCAGAACGGAAAACAATGATACTGAATGGTCATTAGATGAAATTTTTTACACCATTCATAAAATCTTCCCAGAGTTAATAGTGGACCTCTTCGCATCAAGCTGAATAACAAACTCCCAAAGTATGTTTCACGAAAACCTGACCCAATGCCTTTTCCATTGATGCTTTTTCATTAACTTGGGATAATGACTTCTATTTCGTGTTTCCCCCTTTCAGCTTGCTTCCTCGGATCTTACAGAAAATAGAAGAGGACAAGGGGTCAGCACTCCTCATAGCACCTCTGTGGCCTACACAAACCTGGTGGCCCAGTCTTCTTCATCTAGTAGCAGGTCAATGTTACAGGCTACCAAACACAAGACAAATTCTATATCTTTCACACAAACCAGGACAACAACATCCAATGAAAAAACTGAACCTGGGATGTTTTCTATTATCCGGAAAACAAAAATAAGGGAGTGCCAAAACAAGCCAGAGAACTTACACTCAAGTCATGGAGATCCTCAACAAAACAACAGTACAACGGGTACATTTCAAAATGGTTCAATTATTGCAGACAAAAAATTAATCCCATTAAACCCTCAGTCAATGAGATCTTAAAAATTCTTATCTAACCTTTATGTTAAGGGATTACAATACAGGTCTCTGGGCACAGCTAGGTCTGCATTAAGCATCTTAAATTACAAGATTTATGAAAGGTGTATTTGTTGAAAGACCAGCTTTGCCCAGATATACCACAACATGGGCGGTAGAGGATGTACTAAAATACATGAGTAAGATGCCAGCTAAAACTTTACTTCAGTTGTCACAGGCTTTCAAGTAGTCCTACTTTTTCCTACTTTTTCCTACTTTTCCTACTTTTTAGATCCCTTCCTACATTTTTCCTACTTTTTCTCAGAAAACTCCTACTTCTCCTACTTTTTTGATATTTTCAAAATAAAAAAAATTAAAACATGTTCAATGAAATTTTAAATTAAGTAGTTAACATGATTATGCTTTAGTCTATTTGTAGAATGAATTGTGTTATATGATTTATGGTGTGATAGCTACTCATCAGGCTCTGATTGGACTACTGGACATGCTGCCATTGACCTCTTAGGGAATCTTCAGTGCCGGATCCAGCAAATATTGTCTTCTAAAGGTAAAGAGATACACATTTGAACACAAGTAGGCTAACAGATATGATTGCTGTGCACTGTAACTCTTTCCCAATGATGTGCAAACTGAGGGAATTGGGTGAACAGAAATGATACACTGTACTTTGACTTAGACCCAATTTTCTAAAGACATCTTTTTAAAACATAAAATATTGTGATCTGAATTTCACTATTTCAAAGTGCATTATAATGTTTCTGTTCACTCTAAGCATAGGTTAAGGTAGAACATAACTGTAGTGACCAACTATAATTCTATCTGGCTAAGCCGGATAAGAATTTGTTGTAGCAGTGCTGGGATGCCTTAACCTGATCAGTTTGCTACTGGTACTTCTCTCAAATGTAATTTATATTTTGATGTATAATTACATGAAAATATTTCTAAGCCACTGAAAATGTTTTAAGAAAACATTTGAGCTTTTGAAGTATCAGCTGCAAACATTAATGCTTGTAGTAGCTGAGCTAACTTGATATATTTTGCAGGTGTCAACTAACAGTCTAGATGTACCAAAGATAAACTAACATCCTTTAACATAGATACTAACTATGCCAGGTGGAAAGACTCATTTTAATGCTTCTTGGCTTAATAAGATTGATAAAAATGGACAAAAACTTAATCAGTGGTGTAGAAAGGATTCGTCATCTAACTTGAATGGCTTCTGCTTTATTTGTGATAAATCAATTTCATGTTCCAATACTGGTGTTGGGCAACTTATGAACCATGCTGATGGACAAAAGCACAAAGATAATATGAAATTAAGAAATTCATGCTCCCAGAAGAAGTTCTTTGTTGAAAAACAGAGCAGTGTTGTTGCAAGTACTTCTCAAGGAGGAGGTGATACCGAGAAAAAATCTTCAATCATTCAGCTCCAGTCATTATCCCATAAGGAGCAAGTTTGTAAAGCAGAGACACTGTGGGCGTTTAAAGTAGCAGCTAGTGGTTACACATACAGTTCTTGTGATGGGACACCAGAGTTATTCCAAAGCATGTTCCCAGGTAGCTCTGTGGCAAAGGACTTTACAATGAGTAAATCAAAAGTATCATATATGATATCAGATGGGCTTGGTCCTTATTTTAGACAGACTATAGCAAATAAAATAGCAACTGATAAGATACCATATACAATTCAGTTTGATGAAACTGGTACAGTCCAAAATATGAAACAGTGTGATATATTAATCAGGTTTTGGAATGAAGAGAAAGGTGAAATAAGCACTATGTTTTTAAAGAGTGAACTGTTTGGTCATGCCAAAGGTGTTGATGTAGGACAGGCTTTAATTGATACTTTGAATGAAACACCTTATCAGATACCTTTAGATTTATTAGTATCACTTGGGAGTGATGGTCCCAATGTTAATAAGACTGTTTGGAACCATGTCAATACACATAAAGCTTCTCTCGGTCTACCTGAACTTACTGAATTTGTTCCATGTTCTATACATGCTGTTCACAATGGATTCAGAAAAGGTCTTAATGTCTATGGTGAGGATGCAGAGGAATTAGCCATCGACCTCTTTCAGTGGTTTAAATCACACACCTGTCAGAGAGAAGATTATGCTGCAGTGCTGGAAGACCTTAATCTTGATGAAAACATGTTTGTAAGACACGTTCAGTGTAGGTGGCTGACATTGATACCCGCTCTTGGAAGACTACTCAAGCATTGGGAGGCTTCTAGTAGATATTTCTTGAAAGTGCTACCACAGATTAGTAAAGATCAAGGAACTGACAAGTATCTGAAGAAGAATTCTAGGTACCTCAGGATTTGTGAAAAGCTGAAGTCCAAAGAAATTCTAGCACAGATTCAGTTTCTTATTAGTGTGGGGCCAGTCTTTGAAAGATTTTTGATCATGTTCCAAAAGCAAGAGCCTCTAATTCACATGTTGTATTCAGAAGCCTGTGACCTTATTAGGACATTGATGCTTAGATTTGTCAAACATGACATTGTTGCAGATGCCATCGGGTCTAAACTGGTTAAATTAGATGTGAAAGATCTGAACAACTGTCTTGATTTGAAAGAGATGGAAGTTGGTAGTGACACTGAGAAGACGTTATCTAAGCTTGACTCAGGAAAGCAGAAAAGTCTGCAATATGACATGAGGAAATTTTATCAAGAAGTAACAAGTTACTTGGCTAAAAAGCTTCCGGTTGATGTTGCTTTGGTAAAAAATATTCAGTGTTTACATCCAGAAGTAAGAGAGCAGGAAAGTGCCTTCAAACACTTGAAAAGGCTATCAGAGACTCTGCCAGGTATTTCAAAAGAAGAAGTTCCTTTAATCAGGGATGAATGGAAGTTGTATAGAGCAGATGATATTCCAGATAGCAAGATATATAATGACCAGGATGAGATTGATAGAATAGATCATTATTGGGGCTATGTCTTGAGCAGGAAAACACCATCAGGTCGTCTAAAGTATAAAAATCTGAGAAAGTTAGTGATAAGCTGTTTGTGCATAAGTCATGGGAATGCAGATGTCGAAAGAAGTCTGTCTATCAATAAGAAACTGTTAACTAATGAAAGAACACTATTGTCTGAAGAATCCCTGAATGGCCTCAGGTTGACTAGGGATGCTGTTGGTATGTACAAGGGTAAGGTCACAGACATTCCAATGACCAAAGAACTACAGTCTTCTGTTGCCAAGTCCTATCAGAAGTATAAGGATAGAATTGAGACAGAAAAAGCTGAATTTAGATTGACTGAAAGTAAAAAACAAGCATTGAAAGAACAAAGAGAAAAAGAACAGCAGTCACTGAAGCTGAATGAAGAAAGAAAACGAAAATTAGGGGAAAAAGAAAAAGAAGTAAAGAAGAGTGAACAGCAGTTAAAGGATGATCTGTCAAAAGCAAAGCATGTCTTTGCAGAAGCAAATAATAGACTTTCTGAAGCAATAAAGAAGAAAGACTTCCAGGAATTAGACATAGCACAAGGATTGTTACAGGTTGCCAAATCAAACCTTGATAAGGTTGGTGATGCTTTGGAATGTTGCAGAGAAAAAAGGCAAGACATTGATTGCAAGCGGCAAAAGATGCTTGACAATTTTATGTACAAACAGAAAACATCATTGGACTCAAGTAAATCAAACAAGAAAGGAAATTGACTATACAGAGAGAGGATAAGCCACAAAACCAGCTCTTGGTTATATAGCTTTAATATGGTGTGACACAATCATGTATAGGAATATTATATGTATTGCAAACTGATGTTAACAATATATTAATACAGTGCACAACATTCATATCTGCTAAGTCCATCATTTAGGGTTATTTTTAAAATGGGGCATGGCTTGCTAGATGTAGAAAATACATGTTTGGTTGTTTTAGTATTAGATTAGTACTTGTATGTCAATGTTTTCAGCTAACATTTTAAAATCTACTTGACCTTGCATTTTAGAAAATGTTATTGCTAATGCATACTTTACTTTGCTGTATCATTTAGATGCTTTGTGGCTTATAGTGCCTTTAATAATACCATTGCCTGTAATTATATAGAGAGCTACACATAATCACTTTGTACTGTCTAAATTAACTAGACTGTTCTAGGGAAGATGAGCAGAAAACACTTGGCTTATTTTTGGACAAAATCTATATGTTTCAAAGAACTTTTCAGGCATAGTATTAAGGCCCAGTTGTGAAACATAATGCTTAAAGTTTTCAATATATCTCCCTAGAACAGTAGCTTTTATATAACATTGTGATTTATGATATGTAAAAATGTTCAGTTTGAATAATAAAATGAAAAAAAAATTTTAGGTTGATGGCAGCCACTTCCATTGACTTCAGAACCTGATGAGAATGAAAACAGCTTCATACACCAAAGAATGAGTTCATTTCAAGTGTTTACATGATGGCACATGTGAGTAATTAGAAGATCAAATGGTAAGTTGACCGTTACAAGATCCTACTTTTAATGATCTGATTCCTACTTTCCTCCTACTTTTCTCCTACTTTTTTATGTTAGAGGCTCCTACTTTTCTCCTATTTTTTCTTCAAAAATCACTGGAAAGCCTGTTGTCATGTAAACTCAGCGTTTTATTTCTACTACTGTTGGCACAAAGATCCCAAATGTTACATTTAATTGAAATACCAGACATAAAAATCACCAAGGAGAAAGTTTTCATTGCTTCGAATCACATACTGAAACAAACAAAACCCGGGAAACATTTAGACATAATAGGATTCAAAGCTTACACTAAAGACAAACAATTGTGTATTGTCGACACTCTATCTTTGTATATAGACAGAACCAGAAGCCTTAGGAATAGTGATAAAATGCTTATCAGTATGATAAAGCCACACGGACCAGTATCAAAACCGACAGTTTCATGCTGGGTGAAAGTTTCACGCTGGGTGAAAATATTATTACAGGAAGCAGGCGTAGATTTATCGTTTAAGCCGCACTGCATAAGGGCGGCAGCTGCCTCCAAAGCCAAACTTTCGGATATTCCACTGGAAACCATTATGAAGACCGCAGGGTGGTCCAGTAGGTCTGTGTTTGCACAGTTTTACAACAAACCTATTTCAAAGGTATCGAAAACGCTGCAGGAGGGGGTATTAGATACAGGTGTAGCTTAAGATGACCCAGTGAGATGTCCCAAAATTGGCATTCATACATGTAAGTATTAAAAAACATGAGGTATATACATGTTTATGATATGAATTGAGTTTCGTTTTTATTTATAAAGAATCATGCATCTCTGAAATCTCTGTGATGCACCATAAGGAGCTATGTGAGAGACGAAATTGGAAGATTAAATGAGACTTACCGAAAGGGAAGTTGAAGTTTAGTTGAATTTACATCGATCACAAGCTCCTTAGGGGGTCTCACACCCTCCCACCCAAACCCGATATATATGTGGGCATGATCCTTCATAAATCAGATCAGGATCTTGCATCTTGGATGACAAGAAGCAAGATCTTGATCTGGTCTCTGAAGACTGATTAGTTCCTGGAAGTTGAGAAGCTGCGCATCTCTCTGTGAGACCCCCTAAGGAGCTTGTGATTGACGAAATTTCAACTAAACTTCAACTTCCCTTTCGGTAAGTCTCGTTTAATCTTCCAATTGAAAATGAAAAAAACAACTGTGATGAATCTTCCCTAGTTAACTATGATGGTGGGTCAAATCCAAGGAGAATAACTAACAGCTTGGCTAAAAAATAAACAGCATGGGATATAAAGGAATGAACAGTCAGATAGGAAGGGGCCTAGACAGCCCTTTTTTCCCAAGGATCCATACCGTGGATCAAAAGTGTGTATGTGTTGGGGGTGGGGTTCCTGACAAACTGACAAAGGCTGACTCAGGACAGCTTTGAGTATCCAGATTATGAGATATATATTTTTTCTTATTTCTGGAAGAAAACATGTGGGTACTCATTAGAAGCACCTCACTGAGGTGCTTCAAATGAGTATCCACAACATATTTTTTTCAAGAAATAACAAAAATGTCAATTTTCGGGCAAGTAAAGACATCTTTGACAATACAAATGATTTTCATCATACAAGTAATATATTTTGTTATTATTCCACAACCCAGCCTTCATGGAGACTGATGCAGACTTCCTTCCATTCCAGGAGAAGCAACTGTATTCTTGCTGTGAAATGGTTATTTTAGTACAACTAGATATTCATGCCAGGACTGGACGTACTGGGCAATGAGCAAAAAAAAAAAAAAAAAAAAAAAAAATGTGTCTCAAAGATCCACTTAACCCTTGTCCTGCTGAACAGGAATATGTCCTGCTTTGCAAACAATGCAGATCCACATAAGTTGGCTTCTAAAGGAGCCGACTGATCTTGATCTGCACTGTTTGCCATGAACTATGTGAACTTATATCAACAATCTAGATCAAGTAATCTGTCCTGTCTAAGCAAACAATGCAGCTCCAGATCAGTTTGCTTCTAAAGAAGCCAACTGATCTGGAGCTGCACTGTTTGCCATTAAGTATGTGAATTTATATCAACAATCTAGATCAAATAATCTGACTGGCTGAAAATTAGAAATGAGTGTGGCATCTTAATTTATTCAGCAGGACAAGGGTTAAGAGGGTGTATCCACATATTTTTCTGATTTCTTCACGAAAATACATGTTGTTGGTGGTACTCATTAGAAGGCCCTCGGTGAGTAATGGGTACCTACAACAGATGTTTTTTTGGTTGAAAAAAGCACCTTATCTAGAGTTATGGATATTCATGCCAGGACTGGACTTTCTGTGCAATGATTAACCCTTAAAGTGCCAATCACAACAATTGTCATCTGCTTTGTCATTTGCTTGTGATTTTAAGTCATTTTTGCAAACGGTGCAGACCCAGATCAGACTGCTCCTCTAGGAGCAGTCTGATCTGGGTCCACACTGTTTGCATTATGCAAAAATAGGTTTGAAAAGTTTGCAAGAATATTCAGCAGACTACATAAAGTCACAAACAGTCAACATTTTCAGATGCAGGTTTTCTTGGCATTTTAAGGGTTAACCCTTGTCCTGCTGAACCCGGATATGGCCTGCCGTTGCAAACAGTGTAGATCCAGATCAGTTGGCTTCTGAAGAAGCCAACTGATCTGGATCTGCACTGTGTGCCATTCAGTATTTGAATTTATATAAACAACCTTGATCAGGTAATCTGATTGGCTGAAAATTAGAAGTGGGAGTGGCATCTTAATTTATTCAGCAGGACAAGGGTTAACCCTTGTCCTGCTGAATAAATTAAGATAAAAAACTGCCTGGGTATATAACCCCTTGCAATTACAACATTGTCAATTTGTAATATTGGCTGGATTACAGTAAATGTCCTAAAATTTCCTACACCAATGCATCTGACAAACTGGCACATGCAAACAGTGTAGACCCAAATCAGGATCTACAATGTTTGCCATTCCTTTAAGTATTTTAAGAAATCACTGCATAGGAAGCAAAAACAATAATACCCCGCAGGCAGATAACTGTCGCAGGCAGATAACTCTGTAAAAAATTGACGAAATTTGCCCATTAGCAATCGCAAACCAGATCTCCTTAATATCAATGCATGTACCAAGTTTGGTTAAAATCCCTTGACATTTACTCAAGTTAACATCGGGAAATGAAAATATGGGCATGTCTCGGACAGATAACACTGTCAAAATTTAACAAAATTTGCCCATTAGCAATCCCAAACCAGATCTCCTTAATATCAATGCATGCACCAAGTTTGGTTAAAATCGCTTGACATGTACTCAAGTTATCATCTGGAAATGAAAATATGGGCATGTCTCGGGCAGGTAATTTCATCAAAATTTGACGAAATTTGTCCATTAGCAATCCCAAACCAGATCTCCACAATCATCAATGCACATACCAAGTTTGGTGAAAATCCATTGATGTTTACTCAAGCTATCATCCCAAAACAAAATACAGACCGACGGATGTATGGACGGATGGACGGATGGACAGACTCACGGACGTTCAACGTTGTAACCATAATACCCCTCCACTATCATGTGGCAGGGTATCAAAAAGCATGGAATAAAGTGTTCAAATTTTTCGGACGTTTACTGTAACTGTCATATTAACAGAAAAATCCTGCATTACAACATTTCACAACAAATGATAACTATTATTATCAAGCCCTACAGAGGCCTTGTTAAGTAGGAGTATTTGAAGATAATTCTATGATATTTTTATTTCTCCTTAAAAACATTGTGGTTACCTCAGTGAGGCCGATAACTTTTTTATTTCTCCTTAAAAACATTGTGGGTACCTCAGAGAGGGTTATCTAATTGGTACCCTCACAATTTATGATTTTTATAGAGAACTGGAGAAAATTATCTCATAATTACCAGATACCCCTTCTTGGCAAGATGCTCCTAAACAGAACAAACTCCTCAATTCTTTCAACCCTGTAGACCAGTACAAATACCTACAACTGTATGCAAACAGTATAGATCCAGATGAGACGGCTCATAATGTGCCGTCTCATTAGGATCTACACTATTTGCCAGTCTGTTAATGATTCTGAGTAAAAAAAAATCTAATGACAGCAATGGACATGACCAAATACAGTAACCCTCTTTATACCGACACTCGATACAACGACAAAATTCGTTATAATGACAATTTGAATGTCACGAAACCTTCACTTAAGAGGTGACAGTTAATGAGAAATTATGCAAGAATATTGCATTAAAACTTCAAGCCACATGTTTTGGATACACTAAAACCTCTTTATAACACAGTTCGTTATAACACAGTTTTGGATATAACACGGTTCAAAGATGGATCCCAAAACTGTATAGATTATATTGAAAAATGACCATAAATGGTCATTTTTCAATATAATCTATACATTTTTGTTTGGATATAACACGGTTGTTTAACTAACACGGTTTATGCTGTGGACCCCAGCAATAGTATTATAAAGAGGTTGTGGTGTATTTGTTAGAATAACCTCACTGAGGCAATTCTAACAAATATCCAAAACATTTGTGCTATGAGGAAAATAAAACAAGGTCTCTCTTATATATTATTCTGTCCATTAAAGATTCTTTACAAAAGCAAATTCATTTTATTGGCAACATCTTTGGGGAACAAATGCTGTCATTGTAGTTGTTAACTTTTTTCAACCTCAAGTTTCTGAAGTGAACTCTTCCATCCAGAGGTCTTGTTAACCCATTCACCCTTGAGTTTCAGAAGTGGATTCTTCCATCTTTGCATTTGGTCATGTCCATTGAATGTCTGACCTCTGTTCTGCAATTTATTAATATGGTTACACAAAAAGACAAGCTCAGTGAAAAAGTAAATATACTTGTATATTAACCCTAGTCCTGCTGACCCCGGATATACATGTACCCTGCCTTTGCAAACAGTGTAGAAAAGCCAACTGATCTGGGTCTGCACTGTTTGCCAGTGAGTACATGTATGTGAATTTGTATCAAAAACCTGGATCAAGTAATCTGATTGGCTGAAAATTAGGAGTGTGTGTGGCATCTTAATTTATTCAGCATGACAAGGGTTAAACTGTCACCTAATAGGAGGAAACGGGTCAGGCAATGAAAGCAGGGCAGGGTAAAGACTGGGTGCATTCAAAAAGGCAGCTGGTGGGCATGGCCATTCTGCTTTATAGGAAACACTAACCATGCAATGTAAAATGATAGAAGTTTAGGAGAACTAAATAAGCCTAGCTTTCGTTCTGATCCTAACGTTAATTTGCTTGTCATATTGTATATTTTTTGTTATATATATTTGATGATTCATAAAAATATGTTTAAAACCAATGCTAGAATGGTCCAGTATGATATGGTGATTTACCTCCCTTTGATAAAAAATCAGAGTGGCCATTCTTTACGCTAACCAAATTACTTTTGCTTCCAGTTAGCAAAATGAATTACAATGGTGTCAAACAAAGGAATCGGGGAAGAGTTTGACATTGAAAAGGCGAAAGTATGTGATACTGCAATATTTGAAAGACCATGGATTACCTGTATCAGGTTTGAGATACATGTAGGAGTTACAATGCAGAGTAAAAAGTATATGTGAATTGGGTAGAAAACTACTGTCAATGATAGAAAATGAGGACTTGGAATCTGACGAGTCATCCCACTTGGGGAAGCCCTGCCTGAGCCAACATTATTGAAGACTAGCTGGATACTGGTAAACGATGTCCAACAGATACATGTACAATGTACCAACATTTACATCAAATGAATTGTATAATTATCTTGCGCTAAATAATCAGAGGACATTCAACAGGAAAGTGTCACAAGCCAAGAGACAGTTGAAATCGAAAGTGTTTTACAAAGACAGACATGTGCATAGTATTTTGTACCAAGATACTGACAAGACTAATTCCCACTAGTGTTACAAAGACAGACACGTGCATAGTATTTTATACCAAGATATTGACAAGATTAATTCCTACTAGTGTTTTACAAAGACAGACATGTGCATAGTATATTATACCATGATATTAACACGACTAATCCCCACCGTTTTGTATAAGATAAGGTCATGGCATCACATACATGTAGTTTTGAGATGTTGCTTCAGTCAGAACCGAATTATCTTTACAAACAACTGTTAATATAGTGCCAGGTAAGAGGGCATATCCACATAACACTTTTCTTATTTCTCCATGAAAATATATGTTGTGGGTACTCAGTAGAAGCACCTTGCCAAGGCAATTCTAATGGATATCCACAACATATCGAGGGTTGAGCGCAAGACTATAGTAACTCAAACATATTTTTGAACCCCTTGTTTAGGGGCAACTTGGACCCCTTTGTAAACAATGCAAATTTAGGTGCCATTGCTCATACGAGCAATGGCACCTAAATTTTCGTTGTTTACAGGAAGAAATGTTGTAATCTTCATAACGCCTTCATGGTGAGGAGATTAGGTTTGGGGAAAAACAACCATCTGACTTACGCCAATCTTGCGCTCAACCCTCGACATGTTTTCATGGAGAAATAAGAAAAATACTTTCTGGTTGAAACAAAGTGCCTTATCTGTAGCTATGTGTGTTAAAGATATACACAACTTCTTACCTCATTTACAATTACAATCAATTCTTGTCATCTCAATCTCCAAGAGATAGAATTTTTGGTTTGCGGTAACAGTAGTTTGAGATAAAAGGAGTTGAACAGTAACGGGAATACAGTCAGCTCTCGTTATCTCAAAATCCAAGGGACTCTCTGAAATACTTCCGAGATACCCATACCTCGACATAACAGATTTGCAGAATTGAGGCCAATACCGAACAACTACATTTCACAAATGAATATTTGACTCCTGAAGATAGGGATATATTGAAAATATAGTGGAAATGAGGAGAAATTGCTCCTTAGGAGCATTTTCTCCTCTTTTCCACAATATTTTGTTACCTGTTGTTAGATTTTTATGCTTAATAAGGGACCAGATTTTCACTTCAAGATAAACGGTAATTCGAGATAAGAGAAGTGGAGATAACGAGGTTCGACTGTATATATAGCAAACTAGACAAACTGCTTCCGAATTTAGTTTGACTTTAGCAGTAGTTTGTATTCAGGGTAAAGAGACATAAGAGAGTCAACTACTCAAATTTGCTTGGGAACTTGGAAGTTTATCAATGAACTCTGTGTTAAAGAGTAAGTTCCTCATACCACTTCTTTGTATAATTACAAAATAGTAATAACTATGGAAAAAATTGTACAACTATCATTTCTTTTACATACTGTTCCTGCCCAACACAAAACAACATAATCCTCACACTTCTATTAGGAACCACTCTTTTTAAGATGTTTTAAGAAGTTGCATTAGAAATGTCTCCTAAGACTAAAATAAAATTAAGTTTGTTTCACCTGACCCAACCGACTCACATAAAATGCAGGGAACTCAAAACTTTTTTTGGCGTTTTTTATTACTATTTTTTATTTTCTGCTCAATTTCGGTAAAAAAAAATCCTAGTTTTAAAATACTTTTACATTCAACCCAACCATTTCATCTGGTACCCAGTGCTTTAACTCTTTTTTCCAATAATACTGGCTACAATCGGAAGCCAGATATTTAACAGCCTCCTAGAGCAGAGCATGATTTGTGTTTATTCTGGTTGGAGCTTTCAAAATGCCCAAATATTGACTTCCGAAAGGGAGTTTTGCCTGACAATTTATCTGAATATATTTTCTGCCAGGCAATACTTCATTAGTCTTTGACATAAGCACCAAATTGCCCTTGATCTCCATCAAAAACTGGTTGAAAGATTGGCGGATTTGTGCGGATAGAAATTCATAGAGATTCATGCAGATACTTGCCATATTTTAAGTCAAACTTATCTCTGTCTGCTTTGTATACCCCAGTATTTTAATTTGTCTGACCCTTTGTGAGTTTGTAGTTAGCTTATAATATAGGCAGGCCTCTGCAGATTAATTATGGTTTAAAACAGACAGCACCCTGCATTTATAAAATGACAGGTATCTGTAGGAAATATTTAAATAGTTTGCTGAACTGTGCCGGTTTTATTTCTTGTTTGGAGTGGCTTTGTTACGAAATTACATGTTTTCTTTCATTGATTTTATTGTTTGATTTTCAGTACTTTGGTCACAGAAAAAAAAAAGAAAAAGAAATGCCTGCCTACCTATCCAAAAGTTTTAAACAGGGTCGGGTCAGGTCAGGTGAAACATATTTTTAAACATGACCCTATCTTAAACAGGTTGAGAAATCAAGTTCCTAACAAACTTGTCAACAGATATTTTTGAAAAAGGATAATTGGAAATAATGAAAATTTGGAAAAGGATAATTTGAAATGATGTAACACTTTAACAGGTTTTACGCCTTTTGTTATGTTCAATGAATAGTGTTGTTACTTTAAACTTTCACTGAGTAAAAAAAAAAAAAAAAGATTTAACCCTACAGTTGTATGACTACTCTCCAATATGTGTTCTGAGATGACGCTGTAAGTTGTTACCCTGTGTAAATGCCTGACCACAAGTATCACATTTATAAGGCTTCTCTCCAGTATGTGTTCGAAGATGAGATTTTAAATTACTACCCTGTCTAAAAGCCTGGCCACAAACATCACATTTGTATGGCATCTCTCCCATATGTATTCTGCGATGACAATGTAAATGACTATTTTGTGTAAAAGCCTTGCCACAAATATCACATTTATAAGGCTTTTCTTTGTTATGTTTTCTGAGATGATACTGTAAACTAGATTTGTGTGTAAAAGCCTGATCACAAATATCACATTTGTAGCATTTCTCTCCAGTATGTGTCCTGAGATGACTCTGTAAATTACCACCCTGTGAAAATGCCTGATCACAAATATCACATTTATAAGGCTTCTCTCCAGTATGCGTTCGAAGATGACATTTTAAATTGCCCACCAGTATAAAAACTTGACCACAAATATCACATTTGTATGGCATCTCTCCCATATGTATTTTGAGATGACATTGTAAATGACTATTCTGCGTAAAAGCCTTGCCACAAGTATCACATTTATAGGGTTTCTCATTGGTATGTTTTCTGAGATGATACTGATAAGTAGAACTGTGCATAAACTCCTGATCACAAATATCACATTTGTAAGGTTTTTCTCCTGTATGTATTCTCATATGTTTGTGTAAAGTACCACTCTGTGAAAAAGCCTGGTCACAAATATTACATTTGTAGGGCTTTTCCCCAGTATGAGTTCTCAGATGATTCTGTAAAGAAACATTCTTTACAAAAGCCTTCCCACAAGTACCACATATGTAGGGCTTCTCTCCATTATATATTCTGTGATGTTGCTGTAAACTACTCCTGTCTGCAAAACTTTCATCACAAGTATCATATACATCTGGTTTCTCTCCAGTATGTATTCTGAGATGATGATGTAAAGCCCTCTCTTCGGTAAACATTTCATCACATATATCACACTTGTAGGACATCTCTCTACAAAGTTTTTTTTAGATGATACTGTAAATTACTGTACTGAGTGAAAGCTTCATCCTTCTTGTGGTAGCAAAATACATTATGTATCTAACAGTTATAACTTTCTTGGGTCAAGATTATTGACATTTACATTAATTTTATTTCTGCTGCTGTGAGACATTCTTGCCAGCCCTGAAAAACAAAACAAACCACCGTATTTACCCTTAGTATTGGGACACCTTTTCTACTTATCATATTAGTCCTAAAATTAGAAATAGCTCATTCTACTACCTCTTGATGTGTCAAAAATATTAATGTATGGCAAACAATAAAGAGTATGATCAGATTCCACATGCTGCGGCATCTGATCTGGGTCTATACTACATGTATTTGCAAAGGCCTATCTGTCCCAATACTACAGGTTATTATGGTAAGTTACTGGTACTAAAATACTTAGGATTATTATTGTAAGTTACTGGTACTAAAGGCAGTTTTTTTTTTTTCCTTAAACCAAAAAGCTATATTTTTCTTACTTTTCCTTGAAACATTTGGATACCCATAAGAAGCACCACACTGAGACATGTTTTCTTGAGAAAATAAAAATAAATATTTATTTGTATACTGCTCGTATCTAGAGCTATGGAATAAGCTACAATTTAAAAGTACTTGCTCATGCCAAAAGTTAGAATTCAACAATAAACCAAAATAAAAATACAGGAAAAAATAAAGGAATATAGAAATAAAGGAATATTTTTCAAAATGAACAGGAAGTTTTAGGAGGAGTTTCAAAAGAAAATCAGATATTTTTCTCATTATTGCAGTCAGAACATAATCTACCATTTCAATTTCAATGACTCTTGACTTCATTTGCTACTATAGTTTTTGAATTCATTGATCTCTTGGAAAGTTTTTTTCTCAGTTGAGCAAGAATTTTTCGATCTCCTTCAAAATCTCCTTGAAAACACCTCCTTAAAAGGACTGGCGCCTACAGGAAATTTTGCCGATTATTTCACGGCTATTTTGTTTGTGATATGAAATGATAGAACATAACAAATAAATAATCCATTACCAGATCTGAGCATCTCTAGCCTGTCCTAGTAAGAATGGTTAGGGATCCTGTACCGGACCTCTAGACTCTTACGAAGTCAAAAATATATACATGTAAAATGCAAAATTAACCCTTGTCCTGCTGAACCTGGATATGCCCAGCTTTTGAGTTCTACTGTACTGGTGAACAGGTAATACATGGGAGATAATTAGGCCAAAGAGGCTGCTACAACTGAACAACAACAGTAATCATTGTAATCTCAGTCACGGTCACCAATTATAAGCTATTTTCTTATGATTTCCGTTCCAATCTACCCACACTGATTTGTCTACTTTCAATACTACTTACACCCTCATGGGCATTTTTGACAGGGTCTGCATTTCATGTTGTGAAAAGAAAAAGTAAAAGCACAGATGTCTTGAACTGATCAACCTTAAAAAAAATGGGGTATAAGGAACAGGGATAAAACCGATAAAATCAGATTAAAAGCAAGCATAAAGTATCTAGGACTTGGGTACTAGCTGTACATTTCCAATTTCTGCCTCAAACGAATCAAGACTTGGTAATAATATCAATCTCTGCTTCAATATAGGCTTTATCTGCAATTTACTTTTTGCCCATAATGATTCATGGACAAGCAGAAGACCTCAATACAAATCAAGCAAATACATGTATATGTTTTTTTACCTCAATGGAAACTGATGAAGAGTGTTGGGATCCCTTAAAAGCTACCTTACCAGTAAGCCCTTCCCCACTCCAACTCCCTGTATTTCAGTAATTTATTACTGACCGGTCCAAGGCCATACTTTCATAGTCATTATAGCACTTTTTGTTAAATATATTCTGTAGTGTTTAACTTACAAATGTTTTTTTTTTTTTTTCTTTTTGTTAACAATTATGTAAGTTACATGTAAAGATATATTCATTTAGTTTGGGTAACAGAGTTGCCACCTTTTTGAGAAAGGGCTGCCAACTCTGCTTTCCATCTGTTCTTTTTGTGGCTGTTAAATTGGCTTTGCCTGTCTTTCCCTTATATATTGAAAACTTGATATGTTCTCTTTCGAGTTAAAAAAAAAAGCCCTTGAAATGGGCCAACGGCCCATGTCCCATTCAAATACATGTAAAATTTAGAATTTTGATGGGCCTTTTCAAATTTTGATGGGCCAAAGAATCCTTAATACTCACCTGAGATCAAAATAAATACTGGATTTGGATAGCTTATATAGGGGGCCCAGCCAAAAATAAATTCAATTTAAGTCTAACATTAATGGTTTTCACACAAAATGGATCAGGCCCATCCCAGAAATATCCCTGGGGATGTAAGTACACTGTAAGTAATGACTTTATTTATCGAGGGTTACAACATTTAGCACATACATAAATACATGCAATAGCTAATCTTCCACGAGGCCCTCTCTATTTACAAATATACATGTACATACAAGTACATTTATTCAAATAAACAATGATATTATACAGTGATATTTTTCTGATACTGTGACCAAGTGCAGCTTGAGGGAAGTAAATCAAGAAATGAACCTCATTATTTCCTTCCATTACAGTTTCATCTTTTGGTTATCTTGCCGAAATGAAATGCAAGAGACCTGATGAAATATACATGTAATACAAGGCTACCGGAATAAGGCTCATAAGAATAGCATAGATTTGCCTGATCCCAAACAAACACTTTATCATATTCTACTAGACTAGTTTAAAAACATATATATCAATATATTAGATAGTTTGAATATTAACTATACACAAAATTCTGAAATTTCATCATGTTTTACAGCTGAAAATGAAACTGAATCATGTTGATGCTAATTAGGGACACTGGTACATGTAAGTCATTTTCTAGAATATGGCAAACTTATTTTTATATTTCTCTTTATAAAGCCCAGGGCCCTATTGGCACCTGCTGTAACTTGGTCCACATGAGAGTTCCAGCTGAGGTTGTTCGAAATGTCCACCCCAAAGTACCTGGCACTGGTGACTGTCTCCAGGACCTGGTCATGGAGTACATGCTCAGTACTGAAGGGGGTCCTGGAAGAAGTCATTTGTACAACTTGGCACTCAATGGGGTTAAACTCCATATCCCATTTGCATTCCCACGCCTAGTCAATCCAAATCCCTTTATAAGCAGTCACTGTCATGCTGAGATTCAATGGTCAAATAAATGGCAGTCGTCAGCAAAATATGCACTGTGTGAGACTATGTTCTGAGTAAGGTTGCTGATATAGGCCAGGAACAAAATATGTAATGTCAGTATGAGTTTTGAATGGTTTACTTTATCAAATGCTTCGGAGAAGCGCAGCAGGATCAAGACTGTTAGCTTATCCTGACTGGACCCATTTGTTCAAAGCGTTGTTAGCTTAATAAGCTCGTTAAGGGTCATTTCATTAACTGTTTTAGCAGATTCAATATAAAATATTCTGATATTTTTTGCTGAAAAAATATGAATAGCTTTTGCATATCACTCGATGTAAATTTTAACAAACCGTTAACTAACGACATCGTTAGCTTTGAAAAACTGGGCCCTGGACTTTTGCAGAAGATCCTCAGTTTGGTTTGGTTCTTAGCCATCAACTGGCTGCTGTAACACAAAAATACTGGCTTTCACCAGTATGCTCTTCTAAATATAAACTCAAAGTATTTTTTGCACATTGAGAAATTATAATTAAAGTTAAACTTATTAAAATCTTTTTGTAGAGTCAATGTATGTATCAAGGAGGCATAGGAGGTCTTGCTGGATGTATTTGATGTCTACTCCATCATCTGGCTCTGTTTCTCTCTCTTCTAGGAACATTTCTAATGTCAGGTTGTTCTCTCCATATCTCAGTATCTCTTGTCTTAACCCTTGTCCTGCTGAACCAGATATACATGTAACCTACCCTTACAAACAGTGAAGATCCAGATCAGTTGGCTTCAGATCTGGATCTGCACTGCTGGCCATTAAGTATGTGCATTTTTGACAACAATTCAGATCAAGTAATCTGATTGGCTGAAAATTAGAAATGGGCATGGCATCTTAATTTATTCAGCAGGACAAGGGTTAATTTCTCATGGTAGGACATAGCCTTGGAGCGCGCCGCAAAGGAAGTGAGCTCTATGGTAGAGAATATGATCAAGAAAAAGTAACATACAACGATATACACTTTCAGCAGTAATCGCTCTGACCAATTTTCTTCCGTTTTTTTCTTCCTGGAAGTTGTCACCGGAAGTTGGAGGACTCGATTATGGGTCTCACTAATAAGCATCATGAAGTGACCAAACGAGTGTCAATAAGTGTCTCGAATATATTTTGCTGATTATTTTTATTATTTATTATTGATTTACATAATATTTTTATATACTAATATTCATTCTTGAATGATGCTGTGAAGGACTTTTGAAGAGTGCAGATATAGGTCTGTGCTGCTGTGCTCGCATTTAGGTAAAGCCTATTTTCATATTAGAGAATCTATAACAAATCATTGTTAATTAATGCAAATCTGTCGAGGCAAATCTTTCTGTCGATAATTAATAATGTTTAGTGTGAGCACTAATTCTGGAACTGCTAAATGTTTCACCTGTATGTAAATTATGTCTGGTATTAGGATGTTGAACCCGCTTTGAACTGTGTCAATGAGATCAGGTAAGTTTGTTTTTTATTTAATCATATCTTATGGATTCTTATGGAATAAATAGAATTGTTGGAATAAGTAGAATTGTTAAGGGGGGGAAACCATAAAAAAACAATAGGTTATATATATATATATATATATATATATATATATATATATATATATATATATATATATATATATATATATATAAAAAAATCGAATGTCAAAAAAGAACGGGATGTTCTATAAATAACTTTTAACTATGCATTTCCGGGGCCCCATTTTATAGGTCGGGTATGAAACCCACAGACCGGAACCCCGTGCCCGAGACCCGGCACCGTGACCAAAATTTCTATCCGGATTGCAAGACTAATATGTATTTAACTTTGTTTATTTTGGGTTTATATTATGAGGTATTAAATATACATTATCCAACAAAAAGGAATTTTAGATCGGACCTGTTGTTATTTTTTAAACTCAGATTTATCATTTCAAGGGGTATGAAACCCACAGACGATCCATTCTCCAGTTTTTTGAAGATTATTCTATAATCTTCGATAAAGAGTCAATTTCTTTGTTGCACAGGTCTTTCAAATACAGAAATAAATTATATTTGGCTAATTGAAGCTAAAACAGAAATGTTAAAGTGTTGAATTATATGATTTTCAAATATTTATTATGTTTCTAAAAATAGAACAGGTAGAAAATTTCATAATAACCACAATGTCCCTAATCTACAGAAATGTACCGAATGGTAAACACCCATACAGTCAGTGCATACAAATGCATAATAGGCTAATTGTGTTATATACAGAAATATAATGTTAGAAGATACGAACTAGGTTGAATTAAATAATAATAATATAATTATTATTATTATAATGGTTACGTTTGGCATGTTATATAAGAACAAAGAAATAGAAAAGCCTGCGCATGTGTGGGGTTTGGCTGATAACAAAGGTATGGATCAGCATGCGCATTTGCGCACTATGATAATGACCTTTGTTGTTTGCTACAATAAATAGATTTAATCAAGAAATAGACAATTCTGCGCATTTGTGGTTTGGACAGATAACAAAGATATGGATCAACATGCGCATTCGCGCACTGTGATATGGACCTTTGTTGTTTGCTGCAGTAAATAGGTTTAGCAAAGAAATAGACAAGCATCTGAGGAGTTGGGCAGATAACAATGTTACAGATCAGCATGTGCATTCACGCACTAATAATTATTTTTCTTCATTATTACTATTTTTATTATATGTATAAAACTAAGTTAGCACTCTATATGCAACGGAAGTCTGCTGCAATAACAATATATATAATAATAATAATCTTTATTTCCTCCAATTCTAATAATAATAATAAATAATATTAAGATTAATAATAATAATAACAATAATAATTATTATAATAGCATAATTATTATTATTATTATTCAATTCAGGCTAGTTCGTATTTCTGTATATAACACAATTAGCTCATTTTGCATTTGTATGCACTAACTGTATGAGTGTTTACCATTCGGTACATTTCTGTAGATTAGGGACATTGTGGTTATTATCAAATTTTCTATCTGTTCTATTTTTAGAAACATAATAAATATATGAAAATCGTAAAATTCAACAGTTTAACGTTTCTGTAATAGCTTCAGCTAGCCATATATAATTTATTCCTGTATTTGAAAGACCTGTGTAACAAAGAAATTGATTCTTTATCAAAGATTGTAGAAAAAACTTCAAAAAACCGGAGGATGGATCGTCTGTGGGTTTCATACCCCTTGAAACGATAAATCTGAGTTTAAAAAATAACTACAGGTCCGATCTAAAATTTCTTTTTGTTGGATAATGTATATTTAATACTTCATAATATAAACCCAAAATGAACAAAGTTAAAAACATATTAGTCTTGCAATCCAGGATAGAAATTTTGGTCACGGTGCCGGGTCTCGGTCACGGGGTTCCGGTCTGTGGGTTTCATACCCGACCATTTTATATTCATAAAATCGGCAGGGAAATAAGCGTGGAAAAATATCAGAAAATTATCAGAGCCGTGACTTAAATAACAGGATATTGCCCTTTTGGCACCTCATTATCGAAATTGTTGTTATTGAACAGTTTCAGCTGTGTGGCTGAACGATGGACTCATGGAGGCTGAAAAGTTTTTCTCTGAAACCAACGTGCTGTAGTTCGTCTCCCCTATTACGCGCCAGCCTTTGAAGTTTTATGACAACTGAAAATTCTGATGTCAATATTGATTTGGCTGCAAAAACACTTCACTCGTTTTTGACAATCTTTTACTTACAGAACTGCTTTCAGAACTCTGCTAATGGAGGGCGACATGTTTTTGAACTGACCGACAATTTTGACAAGGAGTCATTTCATTGGTCAAGCCATAAAATTTTTGGCCAATCGATAGACACTTTATAGCGGGCCACCGAAATAGCGATAGAATAGAATAGAATACTTTTATTTAACCAATCATGGGCCATCTCCTCGAGGGGTGGGGAGGGGTGGCGGGTGAGGGGGGCAGGGGGGGGGTAACTTCCTATATATAGCATTGTATGGATGTGCGTGCCGAATATCCCCCTTTTTCAGCGCTGCCAGGTATATGATTGGCCTCCTTTTTTTCAACAAAAAGATTATGAATGGCCAAATTTTTCTGGATTCCTAAGTGAAAGACCCCATTTATCTGACATCCTGGTATATGCACATATTTTTTGCTCAGAGATTTTTCGAGGCTGCTTATCCTCTTGGTAATACATGAATTGACTGTGATTTTTGTGCTGGTAACAACCAGCAAAAAATGGGTATAAAAAATCAAAGAGAAGTGTATGAATAGGTCAGCATTTTGGATGATCAAGTATATGGATGACCCCCTTTTTCACTATATAAAGTGGGTTTTATCAGGGTTACTATTGTCATAGACTTGTCAACACAATAAACATCCGAAGCAGGAATATAAAAGCAAGTTGATTTAAAAAAAATGCTCTAGCAGAAGAAAGTTGAAGAAACCTTTGGTGATAATTTTTGTATATACAAGTAAATATTAATAACATATACCTATTTATGAACTCCACATGGATGTTGTAAAGTACAATTTGTGATTAAGCCTTAGTGTTTCTAAGTTTAAACAGTCATATATGTATTTAGAAAATAAGGATATCACTTCCTCTGATCTATTATTCATAAGCCAAATGAATTGGTCAGCCTGTGATAATTTTGAAAAGTTTTGGCACATTTTGTTGACAGAAGATAAAATTGCTGCTCTAGCAGAAGAAAGTTGAAGAAACCTGCTGCTGAAGAGAACCATACAAATTACAATTAAAAACTAAATGCATCTCATCTTCGACAGCCCCAGAATGGCATAGTTTGCAGAATCTATTTTTGGCCTCTATGTTTTTTGTATCTGCCTCTCTCTATTTCGAATGTATGGGCACTGATCCGAAAAGACATAAAGCAATTATGGATATCTGCATCTTCTATAAATGATAAGTATTTTTCTTTTTGAAAAGTGCATATGTTTTTAGTTTTCCCTGATCATTTTCCTTACATTTGGTTAAAGTAAAGTTGTCTTTAAAACGATTAATAAGTTTTGTTTTAACAATCATTGCAAAATTTGTTTGGTACGTAAGCAAACCTAATAGAAGCACAAATCTGATTTAATACAAAATTTACTCTTGCTACCCAACTCATTTTGTGCTAATTAGCAGTGATGCAACTTTCTTTATAGTTCCCTGTAATATATAGACTGAGTAGTTAACAACCTTTGTAGAAACTTACATGTACCAAGAAGGACATTAAACATAAAGCGGATGTCTACCAAATTCACTCAAAACAGCTATATTAGAATGACTTTTTGTTCATTCTAGATACATGTATGTACTTCAAACATTTTATATGTAGTTTATCACATAAAAAAGATTTTTCCGCCAAATCTTCAAGTCTAAAATCTTTTTCTTTTTTTTTTATTTTCGAAGACAAAACATATTTCACGTCCATATAAAATGTAACTGGTTCAACTGTATGTTCAAAAGATGCAGCAACGTGTTCAATTTTGGTCCGGATAGGACCAATAAGGCACAAAAAAGACGATAAAATATAGCAAAAAAAAAAAAAAAAAAGACCAAACTTTTCAGTTGCTAGTCTATTAAAAACATGTTGCAAAGTAAAATTACATCTTATATTCAATTTTTATGCTTGTAAAATTAATACAGGTATTCTAAAATTATATTCAGTTGGCGTCTTCAGCCAACATTTCTAAAATAGGCCTAGTGTATTTTAGTATGGTGTGAGTATTGCTGATTTCAGATTTAATTTGATGTTTATTTGGTAAAAATCAACACATTACATATGGTCAGATTTCCATTCATTTGCAGTCTTTTACATAACGTTGGCCCACATTACGTAAGGTCAGATTTTAGATATGTTTAAGTGTTTCTTATAAGTTTAGCTGCTAAAATGGTGACAAGCTTTTTATTAATACGTTACTCTGAAAGGGTCTGGCTATCAAGAAAAATATACTTTAAATGCAAATAGGAGAGCAAACAAACCGAGACAGACAGCGCACACAGCCCACAAACCAAAGCCACCGGCTCCCTCTTCCCCAAAAAGGTGATCACGTACAACAGTAGACAGGATCCACTAAACACAACAGTAGCCTATGTTTTGCCTTGTATTCCTGTACCAAATGACGAGAACCAATAGGGGTCCAGGGCAAAAACACTCACGAGTAACTTGCGTTCTGAACACAGCCCTGATAGATATCTTCAGAACCAAGAAAACTCGGAAGACTAAGTGTTTCTTACCATATATATGGGCATCACAGCCATCTTGGTTAACAGAAGGCTCCGCATGAAATTTGGTTAGACTTGGGTTTCTCTTAGGTTTCAGAGAAATTAATATATACAGTATGATTTTGTACGCGTATATAGCCCAGGGACAGGTTTAAAATGAACCTTAGGGAATAAAATTTTGACTGTGAAGGGTTTTTTTTATCTGTTTCAACAATGCATCTTTATCATAATTTGAGAAGTTAACTTTTCAACAATTTCCCCATCGGGGGCCTATACATACATGGGTCAAAGGTCAACCTGGGACCCCGATTTTTGTGACGGTTAGCCGTCCGGAACCAGACGCCTAGCCTCGGAGGCTAGCAGTCCCGAACCGGACGCATAGCCTCGGAGGCTACCCGTTCTGAACCGGACTTCTAGCCAGGTCACACTGGATAGGCCAGCCGTCCGGAATTTGATCATTGTAGGCATAGGCGTGTGCATCTTTGATACAATGCTACTGTCATAATTCATTTCTTTACCTGTAATGGTGACATAATATCTTGTTTCACACGCGGTTGTGACCTTAGGGCCATAAAACGTGTTTGGTATATCTCAATTTACAAGCGCATTGTACAGTGTGCTATATATTATTCTAAGTTTCTAACTGGAGCGGTTGGGCAAGATGCGACTGGATAAATGGTAAACAGTGAAGGCCTGATCAGGCATCATGTTATGTGGCATCACATCTGGGTTTACACTGTTTGGTCAGGCCTGTCAATCCCAACTTAATATAAGTACTATAGATACAGACTAGAACTTAACAGTGAAACAGAGAAGTTCCCGTAATGATAGATGTGCGGGTTGTAACCTATCAGCATATTTTATTTACTTGTACTGCAAAAGTACCAACTTTGCTTCTGAATTTGCCTGCATTACTGAAAATAAGCTGATGTTGATGCATTTGTGATTTCATATGAATAAACATCAAAAAGATTGCCTTTAGAAACAAAGAACACTACAAATGGTAGTCTCAGTTTTATTGAGACTCATAAGCAGTAATGAAATTTGCAACACTGCTTACGCCCTTGAGCGTATACATGAGCAGAACTTCATTTTCAAAGATACCACAATGGGCCCAATGATCCCAAAAGAAATGAAATACATTCTGCACTATGACGAAGTATGGGGAGACGTTCTATAGCTGCTAAATGGCACTAACACCAGCTGCAGTGTAGTAAAATAAACTTAAAAAAGATTGCCTGTGGAAACAAAGAACACAGAAACAAAAGCTTGCTTGGTCATTGTTTTTCGTCTTCTCTCCATCTTTTCGTTTCTTGAGAGCTATTGTAGTCAGCCCGGTTGTTCGCATTTATGCTCGCATTCCCTTCACATTACTTTAGATTTTCAAAAGTTTATATCTCGACAACCGTTTATCAGAAAGCATTCATAGCTGGACCATAGGTTTCCTGGATAATTTTATTTCCACAATTTAGTTAGCCTAAGGCGTTCACTTTATCATCTGAAATATTAATTTCTATCTTTCTCAGGAAAGATATGATATTCGAACTAAAGAATCTCTCTCTCTCTCTCTCTCTCTTTCTCTCTCTCTCTCTCATGACATTCTCTCATGATATTTGAACTGTTTACCTTTATGAAGATCCTATACAGACACACAGACAGCTTGGGGGAGACATATGTTTTTGTTTTGTTAAAAAAAGCTCTAGTTACACCTGTTTCTGTAGTCTCAAGGATGATGGGCAAACAGACAAACTAATAGTGTGTAGCAAAAGGCACAATTTTGTACAGAAACATAGCCAGTAGGGCAATGGCATATTTTTTACCAATATGAGGGTATAAATATTGGACACCAATTGGGCCACACAGTCTAATCAGGGTCTTCCCTGTCTGCAAACAGAATCATTGGAGTGTACAGAATGTATGAATGGACAGCAAAGGCCCGGATGATACTTTGCGCATGTGCAGGATGATCTGAAGCTGAGCATTTTGCGCATGTTCGAAGACATTTTTTCGCTTGACGCGACCCAATTTGAAGGGGTTCAGTTTTGAATAGGTCTTCATACGAGTCTAAAACAGAAGAAACCAGCAGAACTGAACTTGAAGCCTTAGCCAGAACCCTACAGTGGTTTTTACTACTAACCATTCTAAAGCAGTGCATCACGAAAACATGCCTATATAATTTTTATCCCCTTAAACCCCACTTTTATATAGTAAAACTGGGATTTACAGGGGTATACATTATTTTTCTTATTTCTGCTCAAAAGCATAGATTGTGGGAACTCGTTAGAACCACCTCATCGAGGCGGTTCTAACTAGTACCAACTATCTATATTTTGAACAGAAATATGAAAAATACATGTATCAGAATTTTTTATATCTGAAAATTTTCATTTTTTGGTGGTAAAAAATGCAGTATATTCGAACAGGCGTGTATTCGTAATGGATTCTGGTTTGTGTTGTTTTGGCTGCTCACTGCTGAGCTTTTTTCATGTTTCGACCTGTTGAGTCTTATGTTGTTTGATGGATCTTGTCTAGCATTGTGATCATCTTGTTGGAGAAGAGGAAGCTGGTTACTTTGCTTTTCTTTGGTTTGTGGCTTGTGTACTGTCTATTATGCTTTATTTGCTCTTTCTCTTTGTGTCATTGGTAGGCTATGTTCTGCAATTGTGACTCTTCCTGGGCATCTACTTTACTGTTTTTCATATCTGATTTACCATACAGCTCCTCCTTGATTAGATTGCAAACTTCTTGTTTTGGAGTTTAGTTTTTAACCCTTACCATACTAAATAAACAAGAGGCCCATCGGAAACGGGTTGCTCACCTGAGTGACATAGCCACTGCAGATATGCAGATGTTATGCAACATTTTTCCAATCCTGTCATCGCAACTAATGAAAAGATCATCATTTAAGCAGTTCTTTATTTTGAAGAAGATATATGGCATGCCAGTCAACTGAGCATGATCATTTGAACAAACTCTAAATGGCAGCCAGCTTGGATTTACGATCGGCACAATTTTAGCTATTTTTGATCTACGAGTCACCCCAATGCTTCCTACCAAGTTTCAAGTCAACTGGCCTTTCAGTTCAGGAGAAGAGGCGAAAAATAGATTTTCAAGATGGCTGCCTTGGCGGCCATCTTGGATATCCGGTTGGCAAAATTTTGGCTTTTTTTTTTATCTACAAGTCACCCAAATGTCTCCTATGAAGTTTGAAGTCAATTGGCCTTTCGGTGCAGGAGCAGAAGCCAAATATAGATTTTCAAGAAGGCGACCATGGTGGCCATCTGGGATTTCTGATCAGAACGATTTTAGCTATATTTGATCTACCAAGTCACCCTGATGCTTCCTACTAAGTTTCGAGTTACGTGACTTTTGGGTTTAGGAGAAGAAGCGAAAAATAGATTTTCAAGATAGCTGCCATGGCGGCCATCTTGGATTTACGATCCGCATGATTTTAGCTATTTTTGATCTACAAGTCACCCAAATGCTTCCTACCAAGTTTCGAGTCAACTGGCCTTTCGGTTCAGGAGAAGAAGCGAAAAATAGATTTTCAAGATGGCTGCCATCGTGGCCATCTTGGATTTCCAATAGGCAGGATTTTAGCTATTTTTGATCTATAAGTCACCCCAATGCCTCCTACCAAGTTTGGAGTCAATAGGGCTTTGGGTTTAGGAGCAGAAGCTAAAAATAGATTTTCAAGATGGCGGCCATGGCGGCCATCTTGGATTTCCGATCGGCACGATTTTAGCTATTTTTGATCTACAAGTCATCCTGATGCTTCCTAGCAAGTTTGGAGTCAACTGGCCTTTCTGTTCAGGAGAAGAAGCAAAAAATAGATTTTCAAGATGGCCGCCATGGCGGCCATCTTGGATTTCCGATCGGCACGATTTTAGCTACTTTTGATCTACAAGTCACCCTGATGCTTCCTAGCAAGTTTGGAGTCAATTGGCCTTTCGGTTCAGGAGAAGAAGCGAAAAATAGATTTTCAAGATGGCGGCCATGGCGGCCATCTTGGATTTCCGATCGGCACGATTTTAGCTATTTTTGATCTACAAGTCACCCTGATGCTTCCTAGCAAGTTTGGAGTCAAATGGCTTTTCGGTTCAGGAGAAGAAGCGAAAAATAGATTTTCAAGATGGCGACCATCTTGGATTTCTGATCGGCACGATTTTAGCTATTTTTTATCTATAAGTCACCCTGATGGTTCCTAGCAAGTTTGGAGTCAATTGGCCTTTCGGTTCAGGAGAAGAAGCGAAAAATAGATTTTCAAGATGGCGGCCATGGCGGCCATCTTGGATTTCCGATCGGAACGATTTTAGCTATTTTTGTTCTACAAGTCACCCTGATGCTTCCTACCAAGTATCAAGTCAATTGGCCCAGGGGTGTAGGAGGAGTAGGCTTATAAAGCAATTGTTGACGCCGCACGACGGATGACGGACGACGGACATTGACTGACCACAATAGCTCACCAAGAGCACTTTGTGCTCAGTGAGCTAATTAAGATGCCACACCCACTTCTAAATTTTCAGCCAATCAGATTACTTGATCCAGATTTTGATACAAATTCACATACTTCATGGCAAACAGTGTAGCTCCATATCTGTTGGCTTCTTGAGAAGCCAACTGATCTGGATCTACACTGATTGCAATGGCAGGGCATATCTGGGCTCAGCAGGACTAGGGTTAACCTTTACCACTCTCTGGGTTAATTCAGCAGATGACAAACTGGTAATAGTTTTCTTATTTTTCCTAGAAAATAGGATCTGACACTTCATCAAATTGTCTCCTTAGGAGACAATTTGCATGAAGTGTCAAATCCTATTTGCTAGGAAAAATAAGAAAAATATTTCAAAATTTACCCAGCATGCTAAGTATTAATAGCAAAGTAAAGATACAAATAGAAAAGCTGTTTTAATAAATTTTATTTGCTTTTCTGACTTGGTCAGACAGTAAAAACATATCTCATTACAGCTTCCAGCACATTTAAATTTCATTTAAAGTGGACTTTACAGATTTTTATACAGTACAAGCAATTAGCATATGTACATATCATGATAAATTTGAAATGGTGACCTCTTATTAGACTTACCTCAAAAAACAGCAGATGAAATATCATATTTCTCTTTTTGTCCAAGAAATTAGGGCAAGACATTTCATGTGAATCATCCCCTGTGGAGACAAAATGCTCCTCCTATAAAGATGATTCAAAAGAAGCAGAATCTTCAAGCCTAGTTTCTTGGAAAAAAAATGTCTAGTTAAACTTCTATGGAAGACTGTGTCATGCCAGCCAGGGCCTCTCAGTCTTGCATACTACACATACCATATTAACGTAAGTATTAAGACACCTTACTTCCCTATGTGCACAATACTGGTTAACCGCTTAGAGGACTAAGCCTGCCCAGTAAACGTGTGGTTAGGTAAACTGACCGCGCTTGACATGACCCCATTGGGTTGACTGGGCCGTAAAACCTCAACACAAACAAAACCTTACTTCCCTACAAAACTTGTTCTAAAATTTGAACATATCCATTTTACTACCTGCTGACGTACCTACACTAGTGCTGGATGAGTAGCTTATACACTACAACCTCTTTATAACACAGTTCATTATAACACAGTTTTGGATATAACACTGTTCAAAGATGGATCCCAAAAATGTATAGATTATATTGAAAAATGACCATAAATGGTCATTTTTCAATATAATCTATACATTTTTGTTTGGATATAACATGGTTGTTTAACTAACACCGTTTATGCTATGGACCCCAACAATAGTGTTATAAAGAGGTTGTGGTGTAGTGTGTAAAACCTGATCAGTTAGTTGGGTTGGTGTTTAATGGCCTGGTCAACACTTTTAAGGTCATGTCGAACTGGTCAGTTTACCTAACCACATTCCTGGACAGACTTAGTCCTAAGCAGTTAACCAGTACTTGTATTCTTTTGCCAAAAACTGACCACTGCCCTTCTTGAATCAGTGGAAGGGAGAGAATGACCGTAGAAAATATTTCAATATTAATCTCCATGAAGGAATTTTGCTAGATAAAATATTTTGCATGCAGCCGGTGTCTGGGCAAGGTGACCTAGTTATGAATTATAACTAGGCACCGTTTCAAGCCAACCCAGTAGACCAGTAAAACTAATCCAGGTTTATCTGGCACTGCCTCTATGTGACTCAGTTGCCTGGCAGTGTTAAAAATCTGATCAGTCAGTCAATCAGGCAAAATATTTTAAAATGCCACCAGCTTATAGTTTGTCTAAGTGCAGGTTTAATGTCATTATCAGTATCAACAACTCTTCAGTCATGTCATGAAAGTTTCTGGGTGTGGTGTTGAGAAGTGATGCCCTTTTATAGTGCTGCCTCACTGCAGAAAAATGCACGACAGACAGACTGACCTCATATCATACTGACAATGACCAGTCCTACCTCTTCTCCCTAATGCTGAGTGTTGAGTGAAAGCGCAGCTGGAACCAATTTTAGGAAGCCTTATCTGGTCTTAGGTATGACCTGGCCATGAATTAAATCCTTAACCTCAAGATCTAAAGGTGAAGGCTTTACCAGTTGAGCCATTCAGATGGTGTTGTAAATGTTAACATTTCTCAGATATCTCAAAATTTGTGATATTCTCACCCTGTACATATTGAGTGCATGAGACAAAAAGTCCATCTTAACCCTTGTCCTGCTGAACCCGGATATGTCCTGCCTTTGCAAACAGTGCAGATCCAGATCAGTTGGCTTCTTCAGAAGCCAACTGATCTGAATCTGCACTGTTTGCCATTAAGTATGTGAATCTATATCAATAATCTGGATCAAGTAATCTGATTGGCTGAAAATTAGAAGTAGGCGTGGTATCTTAATTTATTCAGCAGGACAATGGTTAAATGTGAAAAAAAGCAATAATATACATGGCATAATAAACTACAGTGATGCTACATGCATATGTACCTAAAAGCAAAGCTGAAAACTAAAATATACACCATTTTCCGCTTCTGGGAAATGGAGGAAGATGTCTAACTTTGTTCATAATCACCACCTTGGATTTCAATTAACTCTACCATATATACCCTAATTATTTGGACACCTTAACTCCTACCATATAATATACTTGTCCTTAATGCTTAGCAATCAGGGCCCAGTTGTTCAAAACTAACGATGTCATTAGTTAACATATCGTTAAAACTTTGGTCATTAAATATGGCATATACGCTAATATTTTTGCTGAAAAAATGTGAGTGCAAAAGCTACTCACATTTTTTCAGCAAAAATACCTGTGAATTAGATACTGTACTTATTAGGAACAGTTAACATTTTGACCACTAACAAGCTCGTTAAGCTAACGACGCTTTGAACAACTGGGCCCTGGATAAAATTTTCAGCAGATGACATTTTGAAACATCTTTATTTTTCACAGAAAACAAGATTTGAAATTTCATGCAAATTGTCTCCTTGCATGAAATATCATATCCTGCTTTCTGGGAAAAATAAGAAAAAATATCACCAATTTGTTGTCTGCTGAATAAGCCTAGAGAATGATAAAAGTTCAATTTGAACAACTTTGTTGTATTACCCCCACTGATGTGTCTAAAAAGGTGGTGGTTGGCAAACAGTGCAGACCCTACTCAGATGCACATTTTGTGACATCTGATCTTGGTCTACACTGTGTGCTCTGACCTGTATGCCCAAATATTTTAAAAAGGGTACATCAGGGTATTTTAGAATCATATAAAATAATACACAACTAATTAAACAACAAAAGCAAATTGCAGCACATCCCAAACAAAAGATAATATAAGTTTGTATATTTAATCTTTACCACCCTCTGGGCAAATTTAGCAGATGACAAATTGATGATATTTTTCTTATTTTCCCAGAAAATAGGCTTGACATTTCATGTCAGTTTTTCCTTGGAAGACAACTGCATGAAATGTCAAAGTCTGTTTTCTGTCCCCCAGGCTCCCTAGCAGGCGATTTTGAAAATAAAGAAGTCCTTATAAAGGCTATTTTTTTTACTGCCCAGCCAACCCAATGGGCGCAGTCAGTTTACCTAACCACACTTTTACTGGGCAGGCTTAGTCCTCTAGGCTGTTAACCAGTTTTGTGCACATTCTTTCGCAAGAAACTGACAACTGCCGTTCTTGAATCAGCGGAAGGGAGAGACTGACTGAAGAAAATATTTCATGATCAATCTCTATGAAAGAATGTTGCGGACTCAGCAGAGGTCAAGCCCACAACCTTCTGACCACCAGTCAGACACGCATCCAAAGGCCGACTATTTTTATTCAAATAAAGGTTTTTAGGGTGAATTTTAAACAAAATAAAGAGCAAATAAAGGTTAAATTCCTCGCCTCATTTTCAGTTTCTATGCCTTGAATACCTGCCATAACGGACAATATCCATGTGAATTCACAATTCTGGTTCTGTTTTCTTCACAAGTTCATCATATGGAGTCTTAGAAATGCTGTTTCATCATCAGACCTGACAAAGGTCTGCTGATGACACAGCATTCTGAAAAACTTCAGAAATGGCAGATATTTCTTATTTTACATGATAGCTAGGCTTTTGATCTACTTTTCTGTTTGTTTCACAAATAATTTGCCAAAAATAAATAGTTTCTAATAAAAAAACAGATTTCTATAGGTTTTTAAGCCATATTAAAGGTTATGAAGGATTTCAAGCAAATTAAAGGTTTTTAAGGTTCCCCTAGGGGACGTGGTCCCCAGAAAACAGGCTCTGACATTTCATGTAATTTAATTTGCATAAATATCAAAGCCTCTTTTCTGGGAAAAATAAGAAAATATTTCAAATTGTCATCTGTAGAAACTTTTTACCCATCTTGCTAAACATTAAAGTAAATAATGTGTAGTTGAAGCAAACAACATCTGCATAGCTGTATAGATGTTCAGTGTTTACATACAAGCCATAATGATGTACTATACCATATTTACCCTACGTATTGGGACACCAATACCACTTACCATATTTGTCTTAAAATTTGAAACAGTCCATTCTACTCTCTTGATGTGTCTAAAATATTGCTGTATGTATGACAGTGTAGATCTTGAGTGGCATCTGATCTGGGTCTACACTGTTTGCAGAGGCCTGTCTGTCTCAATACTTAAGGTTATTACAATACTTATCAGCAGTGTCATCAATGTCATGACAAAATGTGTCTGGAGGCATAAAGAAACTGTGACTGCCCTGACCAGACTGTGCAGGTCTGATCAGAACATGAGCAGTGCACTTTTAACCCTTAAAGTGCTTCGTAAAATTACAATAGAGGACACTCCGATAATTTTTTCTTATTTTTCAGGGATAGACAGCTCCCCCTTGACCCTTAAAGAGCTAAAGAAAATGGCAGCAGTCCATACTTTTTTTTTAAATTATTCGTCAGAGAAAATAAAAGTCTTGGCATTTCATGTCAATCATTCGCTAAGCAGATTCTCATGCAATGTCAAGCACAATTTTCTCTGAAAAAAAAAAACAAAAAAAAAACCCACACACAAAAAATAAAACTGTTGTCTGCTGCAGTTGTTTAAGGGTTAATTTTGCCATGTTCAGATATCATCTATGTGAAGAATGGTCTGGGCAGACTCAGTTTGGATTTGTCAAAGACAGGTTTTGTCAAGCCATTCAGTCATACCTCTAGATACGGGAAGCAAATTCTGAATTAAATGATTGCAAGTATTAGTAATGCAATGCTTTTGGATTCAGTGTACCATATTTACCCATAGTACATGCATTGGAATACTTTAACTCCTCACCATACATGTCCTAAAATTTGAACGTCCAATTTACTAGAAGTTGATGAGTCTAAATATATATGGACAGGATGAGTCCAAACAGTGTAGATCCTAATTAGATACCATATTTAGCTATGTAGGATCAAGATGTACACTGTTTGCTCAGGCCTGTATGTCCCAGTACATAGGGAAAATGCAGTATGCTTCCTAATGGTATGCTTCCTAATTCCATTCAAGTCTTGCTGCAAAAACTTATTGATTCTTTTGATTTGTAGTTTTACTCGATGTCTGAGCCGATGATGGTTTTGGAACCCTTGATTTTGGAAGGTACTCCGAAGTGATCTGGTTCATTATAATGACCACCATAAATGACACTGACCCAAGACAGGCATACCACAGGATTTCATTAACATTGGTTGTAAACCAATTAGAATAGAATGCAAGCATCAGTGTGACTGTAACAAGTGTGAAGGCTATTAGACCTGAAGTTGCGTGATAAAGCTTCAAGTCGGCCAATCTGATTTTGATTAAAGAACGTAAAAATTCATACTTCACAAATGAGCCACCAACTGATTGTAGCATAATATAGCATACAGTAATTACTCCAAATAGTCCATGCCAGGTTGTAAAGTGTGGTTTATCGCGAAGATATTTATTGTAAAAGATTACGATGAAACCAAGTCCAGCACAGGTCACAGCTGTAGCTTGTAGAACCCAATGTACAAGGACCTTTGTCTGTCGAGAGGCATTCAGCAGCAAGGAACTCTCTTGGTTGAAAACTAGCAACCCTTCAAACATGAACGTAATAAACTGAAAAGAAACAAGAATAGTGTTTTCAGAGAAAATAGATGTCCCCCCATCAATTTTGCAGTTCAGGTGCACTATTGCTTAAATTTAAGGTTAGGTCCAGCAATGACCTTGACAATTAGGTCAAGGTCATCAAAACCTAACCAATTTATCATATAGTCACAAGATTGTAAGAATCCACACTAACTGGTTAATGAGATATCCTCCTGACAAGATGGTGTCATGTCAATGCTAACGCTGATGCCAATGCCAACAGGCATGGCACTGAAAGCTTTAGCATGTTCTAGGCCATTTCATGCATAGTTTTCCCTGAAATGCGGAGCAACCTTTCATTCAAAATCAGCACGAAAATCCAAATCAGGACGGATATCGGCTGGGTTGAAGTTTAACAGCCAGTAAACACTATTAACCCTTGTCCTGCTGAACCTGGATTTACCCTGTCTTTGCAAACAGTGTAGATCAAGATCAGTTCGCTTCTAAAGAAGCCAACTGATCTGGATCTGCACTGTTTGTCAGTAAGCATATGAATTTGTATCAACAACCTGGATGAAGTAATGTGATTAGCAGAAAACTAGGAGTGGGTGTGGCATCTTAATTTATTCAGCAGGACAAGGGTTAAGGTCATGTTGAGCTGATCAGTTTACCTATCCACACTTTTCCTGAGCAGGCTTATTCCTCTAAGAGGTTAATCAGTAGTTGTGCACATTCTTTTGCCAGAAACTGATTATTGCCATTCTTGAATCAGTGGAAGGGAGAGAATGACTGTAGAAATATATTTCAATATCAATCTCTACCAAAGAATGTTACCAGACCCGGCAGGTCGAACTTGCGACCTCCTGATCACCAGTTAGATAAGAATCTAGATCGAGTGAATGGAATTTGAGACCCTATTTTCAGGGCATGGTACAACAGTTAATGGAATTTTAAAACCCATTTTCTTGGCATGCTATGGCATAAACAGTGTCAAATTTCAGCTTCTAAAATACTTGTAAAATGTTTGCTTCTATTATTCTTGAAAAAAGTAAAAAAATGACATTTTAAGCATAAGTAAAAAAATAAACACTACAGTAGTCCATAAACAAACTTCAAAGACCTAGACCAGCTCAATTTCAGTTAGTATTTCGTTTTTGAATTTGATCAAAAACGAAATGATTTATTATAGTATCTCTGAATTGATGTTGGCAACATTAATTCAGAGATACGATAACAAGACCTGTCGCCAGACAGGATAGCTCGCCTGAACTTGCGCTTGTCAATCAAATAAAAAATAATGAGGTCCTAAAAACTTTGACATAAAAAATTTTAACATGAAAATTCCAAGTCTGTGACCTTGACCTTGTCATGACCTTGGGTGGTGGGGATGGGGACACAAAATTTTGGACCAATATGTATATTCATACCAAAGATGAATCAAACTGGTGATAAGGTTAGCAAATAATCAGGTCTTAAAAACTTTAACGAAAACTTTTTTTGGACTCGGGATGCCGACGCCAAGGGTAGTACAATAGCTCTTCGAGAATGTTGTTCAGGCAAGCTAATAGCCAAAGAAGGAAACAAATGTGTCTATAGCAGCTTAGAGCACTAAGCCGGTCCAGGAAAAGTGTGTTTAGGTAAAATGACTGGCTCGACTTGACCATAACTGTTTGTTCAGACATGTCTATCCACACACTGAGGGCTAGTAAGACAGATGAGCAGTAAAATGTCTTGGATTCATTTAACACTTGCAATGCTATGAGCAAATTCAGCAGATGACAATGATGTTTTTCTTATTTTTCCTAGAAAATAGGATCTGACACCTCATGCGAATTGTCCCCTAAAGGCTCCCTATTCCTCAAAATAGACTTTTTATTCTCCAAGAAAGATTTAATTGATATATGGTATTAATACAATCATAAAATGTGGCACCTGATAGCCTGTAAAATTTCAGTTTGTCTCTCATTCTTGAAATGAAACAATTTTTGATCATATCTCTGAATTAATGTTGCAAACATCAATTCAGAGATACAATAAAAAACAAAATTCATTTTTCATCCAGTTCAAAAACAAGAGACTAACCGAAATTTTACAGGTTGTCAGATGCCACATTTTATGATCCTTTTTATAATATCAAATTATTAAACCTTTCTTGGATAAAAAATGTCTATTTTGCAGATATGGAGCCTAAAGGAGACAATTTGCATGAAGTCAAATCCTGTTTTCCGAGCAAAATAAGAAAAAATATTTCAAAATGATATCTGCTGAAATTTTTACCAGGCATGCAATGTATTCAGCTGATTGCATGGATGTGGTATTGTCAAGGGACATAATTATTTGCCACTGTGTGTGTATTTATATAAATTTTATAAAAATGTCCGCCAAAATTATATATGCTAGTTTTGAAAAACACTAAATGTATGCAGGAAAGCCTTGACATTTCATGTGAATTACCTGCTTGTCAAGTTTTATTGTCTCTTAAATATATCAAATAAAAAACTGCAAGTGCCATCTGCTGCAGTTGTGCTTAGCACCTTAAGGGTCAGAGAAGGGGTCTCTGGAATACATGTAGTTGAGTTCTGCAATCACAGTGATTGTATTGCACTAGCAGCAATGTACACTAGGCAATCTGTCACTTGCTGCAAAGAAAACATATAATAGTATGTGTAAATGTTTTATTATTATTCTAGCTATATGCATGTAAATAGCCCTAGTCTGCATGCTATCAACAACAAGACTTGAATAACCATCACTTGAATCACTTAAGTAGTTTTCTTCGATTGACAATGAAGTTGTTTCAAAATCAGAAATCTAATATTTAATTTTGCTCTTTGTCTTCTACAACATCTACAATTACATTGACCATAGCTCCAGATAAGGCACTTTTTTTAAACCAAAAATTGTTGATATTATTCTTATTTCTCCGCAAAAACATATGTTGTGGGTACTCATTAGAAGTGCCTCTCTGAGGCACTTCTAATGAGTACCCACAACATACATTTTTGCGGAGAAATTAGAAAAATATTTATCTGATATTCCCTCTTATCTGGAGCAATGAAATTTCACTCAGTCTTTCAATAAAAGCTGTTTTATCCTATTACAGAAAATATTACGGCACCTCAAGGGGACTGAATGCATTTGTCAATTTTCTACTAGTTTTTTTTTTTTTTTTTTACAAGGGAGTTTTTGTGAATTCCTGTTTGCTTTCCTGCAGACTGAGCCCCTTCTGTGCAAGGGTAAACCATAATATCCCTAAGCATTGGGACAGATAGGCCTTTGCAAACAGTGAAGGCCCAGATCAGATGCTGCAGAATGCGGCATCAGATCAGTCTCTAACTTTTTGCAGGGGTTAACTATTTGCCATACATACAGCAATATTTTAGACACATCAAGGGGTAGTAGAATGGACCATTTCAAATTTTAGGACAAGTATGGTAAGTAGATAAGGGTGTCTTAATACTTAGGGTATATAGGGTACTCTACAAGGAAAGAATTTGCTCCCTCTGGAAAAGAATTTGCTTCCCTTTACTAAGGAGATCAGATGTTGCAGAATGTGGCATTTGATCAGGGTCTGCACTGTTTGGCTGCCATTCTACCAGTAGTTTTTAGTCACAGGAAGAGGAATTAAAATAGACTTGTTCAAATTTTAGGACATGTGATAAGGTGTCTTAATACTAAGGGTAAATAGGATACCCTCTGAACTGGGACTCCATGTAAAAATATTGCTGAAACTTTTTGAAAAGTTAAGTACAGAAAATGTCCTAAAATTTCAAACACTTTATTCCATACTTTTTTCGCCTAATTTTTGCTTTTTGTACAGTTGTTTTTTAAAAAGCTTAGTGGAATAACAAACAGTGTAGACCCTGATCAGACAGCTCCTTCAGAGCAGTCTGATCTGGGTCTGCACTTTGTGCATATGCAATTTTGTCAGACACTTAGGTGTACAAAATTTTAGGACAGTTACCGTACTGGTACCATATTAACCCTACATATTCAAACAGACTGATCAGGCAAACAATGCAGACTAAGACCAGACATGGCATTTGATCAGGATCTACACTGTTTGCACTCAAGCACTTTGCAACTCATCTAGTGGTTGTTAGGTACATGTACATCAGCAAGTAGTGAAATGAACCTGTTAACATTTTAGAATATGTATGGTAAGGAGTGGTGTCCAAATATTTAGAGTAAACACTGTAGTTTATGATCATGATTTATATGTAAAAGTCAAACCACATTAGTAGCACATGGCTTGGGCCTCTCCAGTATGTCTCCTGAGAAAATGACGCTGTAAAAGAACACTCTGCCCGAAAGCCTCACCACAAGTATCACATTTATATGGCTTTTCTACTGTATGTGTTTGAAGATGACACTGTAATTTACTCAAATTGGTAAAAGCTTGACCACAACCACCACATTTGTAGGGCTTCTCTCCGGTGTGAATTCTAAGATGACACTGTAAAGTTCTTTTGTCTGCAAAAGCCTGAGCACAAAAATCACATTTATAGGGCTTTTCACCTGTATGTATTCGGAGATGGTGCTCCAAATTACCATTCTGTGTAAAATACTTACCACAAATACCACATTTGTAGGGTTTTTCTCCCATATGTATAACTCTGTGATGACGCTTTAAATGACCACTCTGTGTAAAAGCATGACCACAAATATAACATTTGTGTGGTTTTCCTCTAGTATGTGTTCTGAGATGACGCTGTAAACTACCATTGTGTAAATAACCCTTACCACAAGAGTCACATTTGTAGGGCATCTTTCCAAAGCAAGTACGTGTTCTAAGATGACACTGTAAGAGACTACTCTGTGTAAAAGCTTCACCACAAGTATCACATTTATAGGGTTTTTCTCCAGCATGTGTATGTCTGAGATGATGCTGCAGATTACCACTCTATCTAAAAGCTAGACCACAAATAACACATTTGCAGGGTTTCTCTCCAGTATGTGTTCTGCAATGACGCCATAAATAACTACTTGTTCTAAAAGCTCTGCCACAGATATTGCACTGGAAGGGCAGATCTCCAGTGTGTATTCTGAAATGACACTGTAAACTATTACTGTGCTTAAAAACCTTTCCACAAGTGTCACATTTATAGGGCTTCTCTTCAGTATGTATTCTCAGATGGCTCTTCAAAGCACACCTGTCTTTAAAAATTTTATCACAAGTATCACACCTGTGAAACATCTCTTCAGCAGGTGTTCTCAGGTGTTCTCAGATGAAGCTGTAATCCCGCACTCTGTGTCTTTATGACTGTACCACAACTTGTCTCTTCAGTATGCATTCTGAGATAATGAAGATTAAAACTAACCACAAGTATTACATTTGTAAAGCTAATCTTATATTTATTACGGAAACACTGTAAACCATTATTAAATATAAATTGTAAATGATGTGACAACTGAAAGGTTTTTTGTCCTTATTTACACTAAGAAATTCTCAGTCTTTACTTTATGGTTATACCAATACAATACTTTGAGTTATGGCTAAAGGATTATTACAGTAATATAATCCAAGTATCCAATAGCAGTATGTCAGGTCAAATCTATTCACATCTATATTTATTCAGTAAATGTCAAACAAAAAAAACTGCTGAGAGGCATTCTTTCAATACATGCAGAGCGCTGAAAAGAGAAAATACTACTTATTAACACAAATTGTAGTAAATAAGCTATAAATTAAAAATACAAGGGGTGACTGAAAGTTCTGAGTTTCATATTTGAAAAACCGAAATTCTCAGACTGTTTTTTTGTTGTTGTTCTTTGCAACACAACTCCCTTCTTTACACACTTCTGCCAGCAACATTTAAAGACCTCAATTAGTGAATACCAGTTTTGAAGAGATCCTATTCTTGGGCCAATAACCAATATGACATTCTCATCAGAGTGATAATGAGTACAGGATTTTTTTTCTAATTTGGAACAAAGGTGGAAGTCTGATGTAGCTAGATCTGATGAACAAGGGAGCTGCCAAGCTGAAACCCCATTCATTGATGGTAGCCATTGTTGTGATTGTATAGTATAGTATGGACTGAAGCACTGTCTTAATGAAACACTACAGTCTACACCCATACTAAGCTTTCCATGATATTTTGTTTTACCTTAACCCTTAAAGTGCTGGTCACAACTATTGTCGTCTGCTTTGTCTTCTACCGGTTACTTTAAAAGTAATTTCTGCAAACAGTGTGGACCAAGATCAGACTGTTCCTTTAGGAGCAGTCTGATCTGGGTCCACACTGTTTGCTGGTATGCAAAAAATAGCTTTGAGAAGTTTGCAAGAATATTCAGCAGACGACATAAACAGACGACATTTTCAGATGCAGTTTTTCTTGGCACTTTAAGGGTTAAGCTGCCTTATAAGTGATGCATTATATCATTACCTGATAGTAACAGAAAGCTTGTATCACTGTTATTTGACACTCTAATGATTTGTTGTAAGTCTCGGAATAATCACTTTTGCCTCTTATTTTATGTTCATTTTTTCATGATTTTGTATTTTGTCCCCAGAAGAGGAAGATACACTGCAACACCCAAGGATCAAAATTTGATGTCAGCTGAGGGCTATCTTTTTTTATATCAACTGACGGTAATCTTTTTGACTTTTATTTTACTACACTGCAGCTGGTTTCAGTGCTGTGTGGCCATCGTTAAACGTCTCTCCGTACTTCACCATAGTGCAGATTATATTTTCATTTTCTTTGTGATAGCTGAGCTCATTGTGATCTCTTTGAAAATGGAACTCTGCTCATGTATACGCTAGAGGGCGTAAGCAGTGTTGCAAACTTCATTACTGCTTATGAAGAGTCTCAGTAAAACCAAGACTCCCATTTTCTATTTGTAATGTTTTCTTTGTTTCCAAAGGTAACCTTTTTTTTACCTTTTTTGCACTATGTTGATCAAATGCTGCAAGATTCTTCCATTAGTCTGTAAAAGAGTTTACTTTTCAACAGTTTCCCCATGTGTAGGGAAGTGGATTTAAAATTGCCATAAAAATGTCAACCTTGGGTCATCATTTGAATAAACTTGGTAGATCTCCCATACCAAACATCATATTTGATGATTCCATCTCAAAGCTTTCCTATTTTGTAGAAGACTTTTTAAGTGGATTTTAACATACCAGTATATGGACACAGCAGCATTTTGATCAATTGATCATGTCAGTTTGAACAAATTAAAGTTCCACTGCCTTATGAAGACCAACTGAATTTGATTCAAACTGGCCATGTGGCTTCAGAGACATTGTTTAACTAGAAATTATGTTTGTAAAACACTATGCCCCCAACCATATGCTTGCCTCTAAAGATAATACAAGGTAACAAGAGCTGTGGCATGATAGCACAGCTTGCCTGTTTGTGCCTTGTCTACCTATGTTTTCACATTAACACGTCAAAAGGTGTATTTGGTATTTTTATATGATATTCTATTCCCAATCCAATAAGTTATGTGAGTCTGAATATAAATCACACATCCCTCTTTAAATTTTAATGCAAACCTATGCGTTTCATGGAACACTGACCCAGATATATATTTTGAGGTTGATCATCGCATCACATGGAATTAATGTTCCTGGTATGAAATTACTCCATCAAATAGTCTTCCAGTGAATGATGAAATATAGGTCACACTGAGTCACACTGACCTAGATATATTTCTGATGTAAATCAACAGGTCACATGGAAGTTAAAATCTAGGTATGACATTTCTCTATCAAATAGTCTTTGAGCTATAAGGTAAAATCACTGGACTGAGAAATGTAGGTCACAATGAGCTACATATATTTTTAAGTTACCGTTAGTGTCACATGGAACTAATATTCATGGTATATTTCTCCATTAAATAGTCTTCGAAATATAAGGAACAAGAGCTCGGCCAAGCGGGGCATTGTATGCCCGTGGCAAGTAAAAAGATGTAGCACAAAAACTGGCTCCTGTATAATTCAGTGCTCCAGATATAAACTGTAAGTGGAATTACAAAAAAAAAAAAAAAAAATTAAAAAATTTCATTGGGGCATATCTCTGCTGATATTTGGTGAACTGTAACCTAAGCGACCAAGCTGGCCCAGGAATTAAGGAAGAAGTGACTTCTCCCTCCTGGGAAAATAGGGAGAAGTTTGCTGCTTCTAGGGAGAAGTGCTTTCTGACGGAGGACACACCACAGAAGCATGACTATATTATAAGCTCATATGAGCCTTTGGCTGATTTGTTTTTCCTATACTTCAATATCGGACCAAACAATAACAAAACAAAAATAAACAACCCAAAAAAAAAAAAACAAGAGCTGTCGTAGGACAGCGTAGCTCGCCTGCTGGGTACATTTTATATTGTAACATTTTTATCATTAAGCCATATAATATAGGTCACACTGACCTAGATGTATTGGTATGTAAATCATTTTGTCACATAGATATAATAATCCAGGTATGACAATTCTCCATGAAATAGTAATAAAAATAAAAGGCAAAATCACTGAAGCATGAAATATAGGTCACAATGACCTAGATATAGTAAGTTGTCATTCATTGGGTCACATGGATCTAATATCCCAGGTGTGACATTTATCCAACAAATAGTATTCAAGATATAAGGCAAAATCACTGAACCATGAAATATAGGTCACACCAACAGAGATATATTTTGACGTCAATAATCGGGTCACAAGGAACTAATATCCCAGGTGTGACATTTATCCAACATATAGTATTCAAGATATAAGGCAAAATCACTGAACCATGAAATATAGGTCACAATGACCTAGATATAGTAAGTGGTCATTCATTGGGTCACATGGAAGTAATATCCCAGGTGTGACATTTATCCAACAAATAGTATTCAAGATATAAGGCAAAATCACTGGACCGTGACATCTAGGTGACCTGGACCGTAAAATGTAGGTCACCATGACCTTCACTCTCTTACACTTAAACCGATGTCACATAGTTAGCTGATGTATAACCAGTTGTGTCTACAACCTGTAGGCATATAAGATTTTACAAATGTGTCCTAGATTTTGACCCCTAGCCCCACTCCAAGGCCCACCCTGAGGTATGAACCCAGGGGTATGTTCTTTTGGAATCTCAGAAGACTCCTCCAGGTACCCAAATTCTAAATATGAATGCTCTATGAGGAGTGAAAGTCAAGATATAAGAATTTGAAAAACTTTAACACAGTATTACAAAGGTGTCCTAGATTCTGACCCCTAGCCCCACCCAGGGGCATGAACCCAGGGGTTTATTCTCTTAGAATCTCAGAAGACCCTCCAAGGTACCTAAGTTCCAAATTTGATGCCTCTGTGAGGAGTGACTGTTCAGATATAAGCATTTGAAAAACTTTAACGCAGTGTGACCGGAACGGGAACGCAAACGCAAACGCGGACGACCGGGGTGACTACAATAGCTCTCCTTGTACTTCGTACAGGCGAGCTAAAAAATGCTGCAAGATTTTTTTTAGTTATCCTTACTTGTTTAATACTGATTTTATTTTTGTTCTTCAAGGGAGCCAAATCAGAAGAGTATTAAAAAAAAAAAAAAAAATCCAAAAAGAAATATGTATTCATAAAGATTTAATAATGACAACCTTTTCTTGCAAATCTAATAAAAGAAGAAAAAAAAATATCAATATCTTGCCCATATGACCAAAACTGTCTGTAAACCTGTGAAAGTTCTTTGAGTTTAATATGAAACTTCCGTAAATCCGTAAATACGCCATGAATCCATGAAAGTTCCATGGTCAACGTCCATCAATCATTTAAAGTTTGTAATATATCTGTGATATGACAAAGTTCCGTGGAAGCTCCATAGTGTATCTGAGATACACATATACATAAAAGTATAAGGTGCAAGGCCAGGAAAAGAAGCAAAATCAATTGCTTGAAAAGACATTTAATAGTAGTATTTGAAGAGACTTTGAAAGGAAATAGATCCATTATAATAAATTGACAACATTTACTCAGTTGCTACATTCTTGTAAGGAATACGTCGTTTTGTCCTATTCTACAGTTCTACAAGGTTCCATCAAAATATTCTGAAGGGTATTCCAGTTACAGAGCAGACGAGAAATCTATTTCAAACAAAACAAAGGGAGACAACTCCGAAAGTAAGAAAGCCAGAGTTGTCATTCTTGTATGTGACACGTTGTCTGGTCCTACTGTTCTACATTTCTACCAAGTATCATAAAAATATTCCAAAGGGTCTTTGACTTACAGAGCTGACATGGAATCAATGGATAATCAATGTCAAACAAAAGAAAGGGAGATAATGCCAAAAGTAAGAAAGGCAGAGTTGTCATTTTGTGTGTGACACGTAATCTGGTCCTGTTCTACATTTCTACCAAGTATCATAAAAATATTCCACAAGGTCTTTGACTTATAGAGTGGACAAGAAATCAATGGATAATCACTGTCAGACATAAAAAATGGTGATAATGCCTAAAGTAAGAAAGGCAGACTTGTCATTCTTGTACGCGACACGTCGTCTGGTCCTGTTCTACACTTCTACCAAGTATCATAAAAATATTCCAAAGGGTCTTTGACTTACAGAGCGGACACGAAATCAATGAATTATCACTGTCAAATATAACAAAGGGAGATAACGCCAAAAGTAAGAAAGGCAGAGTTGTCATTCTTGTAGGTCATACGTCATCTGATCCTGTTCTACATTTCTGCCAAGTACCATCAAAATATTCCAAAGGGTATTCCAGTTACAGAGCAAAACAAAGGGAGATTACTCCAAAAGTAAGAACGCCAGAGTTGTCATTCTTGTACGTGACATGTCATCTGGTCCTGTTCTACATTTCTACCAAGTATCATAAAAATATTCAAAAGAGTCTTTGACTTACACAGGGGACACAATATCAATGGGTTATCACTGTCAAATATAACAAAGGGATATAACGCCAAAAGTAAGAAAGGCAGAGTTGTCATTCTTGTACGCAATACGCCGTCTGGTCCTGTTCTACATTTCTACCAAGTATCATAAAATTATTCCAAAGAGTCTTTGACTTACAGAGGGGACACAAAATCAATGGATTATCACTATCAAATATAACAAAGGGAGATAACGCCAAAAGTAAGAAAGACAGAGTTGTCATTCTTGTACGCAACACGTCGTCTGGTCCTGTTCTACATTTCTACCAAGTACATTAAAATTATTCCTAAGGGTCTTTGGAATATCGAAATATTCCAAAGGGTATTCCAGTTACAGAGCAAAACAAAGGGAGATTACTCCAAAAGTAAGAAAGCCAGAGTTGTCATTCTTGTACGTGACACGTCATCTGGTCCTATTCTACATTTCTACTAAGTATCATAAAAATATTCCAAAGAGTCTTTGACCTACAGAGGGGACACAAAATCAATGGATTATCACTGTCAAATATAACAAAGGGAGATAACACCAAAAGTAAGAAAAGCAGAGTTGTCATTCTTGTAGGCCATACGTCGTCTGATCCTATTCAACATTTCTGCCAAGTACCATTAAAATATTCCAAAGGTTATTCCAGTTACAGAGCAAAACAAAGGGAGATTACTCCAAAAGTAAGAATGCCAGAGTTGTCATTCTTGTACATGACACGTCATCTGGTTCTGTCCTACATTTCTACCAAGTATCATAAAAATATTCAAAAGAGTCTTTGACTTACAGAGGGGACGGAATATCAATGGATAATCACTATCAAATATAACAAAGGGAGATAACACCAAAAGTAAGAAAGGCAGAGTTGTCATTCTTGTACGCAACACGTCGTCTGGTCCTGTTGTACATTTCTACCAAGTATCATAAAAATATTCCAAAGGGCTTTGACTTACAGAGCGGACAGGAAATCAATGGATTATCACTGTCAAATATAACAAAGGGAGATAACACCAAAAGTAAGAAAGGCAGAGTTGTCATTCTTGTACGCGACATGTTATCTGGTCCTGTTCTACATTTCTGCCTAGTACCATCAAAATATTCCAAAGGGTATTCGAGTTACAGAGCAGACACGAAATCTTTTTCAAATAAATAAGGGTGACAACTCCAAAAGTAAGAAAGGCAGAGTTGTCATTCTTGTATGCAACACATCATCTTGTCCTGTTTTACATTTCTACCAAGTGTCGTCAAAATATTCCAAAGGGTAATCAAGTTACAGAGTGGACAAGAAGTTTTACGCTGATGCCGATGCCAACGGGATCCGTCCCAAAAACAATATGTCTCATCCCCCCTTTTGTGGATTTCTGGATTGGTAAGCATGACAAACTAAGCAGACCAAGATCAGACTTATGATAAGTATGATCAGGGTGTCTACACTACTTTCCTTTTTACAGTCATCTTCTTTTTTTTTTTTTTGTTGGGTTTTACAGCCATTTCAAGAATATTTCACTTATATCAAGCCGATCGTTCATCAAAGGTGGGCGAAAACTGGAGAACCCAGGGAAAAACCACCTGACCATCTGTAAGCAGAACTTGGCTTTCCCACATGTGACCCAAGTGAGGCTCAAGCCACAGGGGTGAGAAAACCTAATGGATCAACTCACTTATCCACTAGGCTACGGGGGCCCGCAACACACAGTGTTGTAAAGTACGAAAATACATTACTAATAATCCGAAATATTTGGACAGACAGTCCATTGCAATCAATGCAGACCCAGACCAGGCTGCATAGGGTCTTCAATGTTGGCCATTTGCTATGGATTCTTTTTTGGCAGATTCCTGTATGTAAAATCTCTACTGTTCAGATTTTAGGATAATTGCTAAGGCTGGCTAATCAGAGCTGAAAAGATAATTGATTATCAGTCCTGCCACTGTGACTGATAATCGATTAATAAACACTGAAGATCTGATCATAATTTTACCTATTTGAGTATGACTCTATCATATGTTATAATTTATTGTATGTATTTTGTCGGACAGGCCTGAGCGAACAGTATAGACCCAGATGAGACGCCGCAAATGTGGCGTCTCATCAGGGTCTACACTGTTTGCCACTCACCCAGCTATTTTAGGCACAACAGTGGGTAGTAAACTGGACTTGTTCAAATTTTAGATAAAGTATGGTAAGGAGATGAGGTGTCTGAATACGAAGGGTTAATACGGTAAAGTAACAAACACAGAAATTTAATGATCGATTATTAGCAAATCTGTAATGATAGTCATTTTTGTGGAGTTTATCGATCAATTAATCGATTATCCGATTAATCGTGCCAGCCTTAATAACTGCTGGTGTTTTTCGAACACCCCATGTTTAGGATTTTTACAGTAAAATCTTTTGGGTTATTAGGATAACTACAATATTTTTTCAAGGCGTCCAGATGTTTAGGTTGTTTAGGGCAATAAATATTATGTAAACCTTTTGGCAACAAAAGACTTTCTCAGCCACAAACTTTCGACATACCTTTAAACTGCCACTCAAAACTGCCCAAAATATCAGGAAAATTTTCCTCTTGGTCAGATCAAGTTAAAAATAGTGACAGTCCTTTATCTTGCAGCAAACTCACTGATGATACTAAGATTATGACATCATCATTTTTGACATCACTATTGAAAAAGTCAAATACAAATACTAGGCAATATTGTGACATTACAAAATCCCTTACAACAGTTTTGCATCAAGATGAACAGTGGTAAAAGCAATAACTTTTAAAGCAATTTTTATTTTTTTTATTTTTTTTTTTTTTTATTTGGGTTTTACGGCCCTTTCAAGAATATTTCACTTATATCGAGCCGATCGTTCATCGAAGGTGGGCGAAAACCGGAGAACCCGGAGAAAAACCACCTGACCATCCGTAAGCAGAACTTGGCTTTCCCACATATGAACCCGAGCGAGGCTCGAACCACAGCGGTGAGAAACCTAATGGATCAAGAGTCAACTCTCTTATCCACTAGGCTACGGGAGCCCGCTTTTTAAAGCAAAACTGTCGTAACTAAAGTTACGACAGTTTGCATTAATGAATTCTATATTTTTGAGATACAACAAAATGAAAAATGCCAACTTTGCCAAAAATACACTGAAATGGAAGCTGAAATTTTTGACATTGTAAATTTATGTTTGCACTTCATATATGCAAAAAAAAATGATTATGTAAAAAAATGGCAGTTACAGCCTTTTTTTCATTACGGTGACAATATGCTGTGGGTACTCATGAGAAGCACCTCCTTGAGGTACTTCTCATGAATACCCACAATATTTTTTTTTGGTAGAAATAATAAAAATATCAGTATTTTTCAGTGGAAAAAGTACTTTAACTCGAGCTATGTACCCAGATATTCATTTTTCTTATTTTTCCAAGAGAATATGCTGTGGTAACTCATGCAAGGCTCTTCTAATGAGTATCACAAAATATTTGTGAAAACATAAGAAAAATATCAAAACTTTTCGAATAAAATGGGTATGTAAGAGGAACTGAGATGACTGTCCTACAGTACTTACAGCAAATGTCATCAGTGTTGGATGCCACGAAAACAAACCTGAAATACACAAAAAAAAATAAATTATCTGTGGTGTGCAAGAAAGAGCTTCAGGCTTAGTACTATCAGTATTTCCTAGTCCAGTGACAGCAGTCTAGTATACTAAACAAAGGATTGACAACATATACACAATTTATGTTTGAAAAGCAAGAGATTAACCCATATGAAGTTTTGTCAAAATCTGACAACTAGAATACAGAATACATGTAATTTCCTTTTTGAATATTATCTTTTTTTTTTTTTTTTTTTTCTTTAACAGCAGATGGCCCTAGTTCTGGTCTAAAGATCTGTACAAACTTGGGGTGCCACCATCAAAACTGTGGAGACATTTTTTTTTTTTTTTTTTTTTTAATTTCCCTGCTTTATGAAATGATAGCCATCTTTGATGACAACCCAGTTAAAATTTAGAAAATCCCAGTGCCTAAGATAAGATTTTAATCAACTGGGTGTTTTTGGCTACTTTTACCCATCCATTTCTCATTGAATTTGGTATAAGGTTTTTCTTTTTTGGTAGCCTAATTTGTTAATGGGTACAAGAATTACTAATATCTGGGTAATTACACCAAGAATTTAATTTTAATTGCTTTTTCAGGGATTTAAATTGGGTAAATACCCAAAAAAGCTACTTATCTAAGGCAATGATATCCTCTTTTGGTTATGAAGGTCCATATAAAAATGTATCAAAACTGGATTTTCAGAAGAGGTCTAAGAAACTTGGGTTCATGGTTTGCTTTGGAGCTGCTGATTTCAGTTAAAGTTAACGAAGATTTATCCAATGACTTTTTCTACAAAATTCACTCAAAAGACTGTCATTATAACAACAACAAGGTTACTGACCATCTACATCCATTATAGCTCTAGATAATAGGGGGTATCCACATAATACTTTTACTTATTTCTCCATGAAAACATATGTTGTGGGTACTCATTAGAAGCATCTCATCAAAGTTCTTCTCATGAGTACACAATCTATGTTTTCATGAAGAAGGAAGAAAAACATCAATAAATAAGCCTAGATAAGAGTGGGTATCCAGTTATTATTTTTCTTTTTTTCTCCACAAAATAGATGCCACAAAAACATGTTGTGGGTACTCATTAGAAGTACCCACAACATATGTTTTCGTGGAGAAATAAGAAAAATATCAATATTTTTGGATTGAAAAACGCGCCTTAACTAGAGCTATGTGACAATACATGTACTTTTCAGATGAAAAAGCATTTTACCTGGAGCTATGATCTACCCAACCTTACATCTTGGTTATACCATGGTTCGTATGCGTGCACAATGGGATAATGCACGAGTGCGAGCGAGTGCATTATCGCACGTGCATACGCAGAATCATGGTATAACAGATTTATCACATTTGCATGCATGTAGATTATCTACACTGCAAGATATTTCATGCTGAATGTTGGGAATTTTGGTGGCAAAGCAATAATGTATTATAATTCAAGTGGATGATGTTTTATTCGGAACTCATACTCGGTTGAGTGGTACGTCTACACAGATGAGGCATATACATGTACATCTAAAAGCCAAGACAGACAGTCTTCACTACTTCGAATAATTTGAGCTGCACGTTAGAAAACATACCTTCTGACATGTGCGTATAATGAATACTCGATTCACCCTGTGCATCATCACAGTCTGATCACAGTCTACATGAAGAAACTTTGCATCCTTGGCTATCCAAAATGTGCCCAGTGAAGAGTCTGTACAGACTACAGGAATGCTCAGGCTGATCTGAATCTTTCCTGAGTGCATATGCCAGAAGATACATTTTCTGAAGTTACAGCTCATTTCATTTCTGTACAGTAAAACCTGTGTAAGACAGCCACCTTTGAAATTGACCTTAGTGGTTAATGTGGAAAAGTGGTTGTCTTATAAGGTACATGTCATGTAATTTTGCTAGCAAAATTACATTACATGTACCTTTATAAGACAGACAACTTTTTCCACATCAACCACTATTTAAAGTCAGTCTCGAAGGCGGCTCTCTTACACAGGTTTTACTGTAATAAAGCATTAATTATTATTACTGAACTAGATAAGACGTTTTCCCTGTTTAAAGAAAATAAGAATAATATTACCTACATGTTATCGGCTAATCTTGCCAACAGCATCAAAGCAAAGGGTTTATCAAAGGGTTATAAATTTAGAGGGTTGTCTTTCATGAATAAGGCAGTGAACAGGTCAACAGTAGACTAAACAAGAGGGCCAAAAATGGTCCTGTATCGCTCACCTGAGTACTGGACAAGTTTCCAGTCAATTGGCCTTTCAGTTTTGGCCCAAGGGTGTAAGAGGAGCTGTCAATGTAAATCAAATTGTTGACGCCGCACAACAGACACTGACCAATCACAATAGCTCATCTAGATTGCTTGAGCACTTCGTACTCCAGTGGGCTGAAAAAAAATTACTGAACATTTACTACTACACAAAGGAAGTTCAGTTGTGAAGAAATATTGGGTTGTATATCAGAAAAAGGTGAGAAATCTCATACAAAACGAAAGTACTGAAACTATGCTTAGTGTATGTTTAAAGAGTTAATATCTGTCCACAAAGGGGTGTGTTTGTGCCTAAGTCGATGATATAAGCTTTGAAAAAGCGTTGAAAAAGATTCTGAACCCAGAAATGAAAATTGCTGTGTTGCAGTCCTTGCTCCATTTCATCTTGCAAACCTCGATATTTTGATTTTTTTTTTGACATTTTTATTGTAGTTCTGATGTGACGTCACACTCCTGTGCTAAGACAAAAAAGAAAAATGCCTAACAGCACTATGGACGGGTTTTTCAAAAGGTCAATGAAAAGGTAAACCTCGGGAGAACCATGCCCGCCAGCCATGACATCCCTATTTTAAATGACACATTTTTGAAAAACCCGTCCAAAATTCAATTTTGGCTGCACAAGTTTTAGGCTTCAAGGGTGTTAAGTATGTAACAAAGAACATCAGAGTAATCTCTCTTACACTGGACATGTCTACTGGTCCTTATCTATGCCTCTACCAAATATTATCAAAATATTTCGAACCATTAACATGATTAAGAAGTTATGAAGTGCACAAGAGTTTGGCTTAGAAACTCATTCAGGGGAGATAACTTGAAAAAAGAACAAAGATATTGTCCTTCTTGCATTTGACACTCTTACTTGTCCCCACCAAATATTATCAAATTATCTCAAACAGTATGGGAGTTATGGCCTTAGCACAAGATTTTGGTTTCATGGGAGATAAGTACATAAAGCAAGAGCTGTCCTTCCTGCATGCAACACTTCTACTTGACTTGATATATGTACCTACCAAATATTATCAAATCTCAAACAGTATGGGAGTTATGGCCTTCACAAGATTTCGACTTCAGGGGAGATAAGTACATAACAAAGAAAAGGAGAGTTGTCTCTCTTGCACCCTACATGCCTACTGGTCCTCCACTTTATCCTTACCAAATATGAAAGCAATCCAATGAAGAATAAAGGTGACATGTAACTTTGAAAAGAGGTTAACCAAAAGGTAAACCTCGGATGTCAAGGGAGATAAGTACATAACGGAGAAAGTGAGAGTTCTCTCTCTTGCACAACACACGCCTACTGGTCCTCCTCTTCATCTCTACTAAATATGAAAGTAATCCAATGAAGAATAAAGGTGACATATAACTTGGAAAAAAGGTTAACCAAAAGGTAAACCTCGGTTGTCAGGGGAGATACATGTAAGTATATAACAAAGAAAGTGAGAGTTGTCTCTCTTGCATATGACACACCTACTGGTCCTCCTCTTCATCCCTACCAATATGAAAGCAATCCACTGAAGAATAAAGGTAACATACAACTTTGAAAAAAGGTTAACCAAAAGGTAAACCTCAGACGACGCCCGCCCAGACATCGCTATTTTAAAGGACATTTTTTTTAAAAAAAAAAACAAACCCGTCCAACAATACTAAACAGATTATTTTGGTCTTAAATCAGTAATAGATTCACAGCCCTGTTTTTGTTAAGCACAAATCTTTTGATTATAAATCAAAGAAGTTGCAATAATAATAATATGAATACTTTTTCTTGCGTGAAATATTGTCACCATCTGATTGGTCAAAATTTGCTTTCGTCATTTTCAACTATAAGATAAAATTTCATTTCAGAAGAAAAAAAGTGAAAAATAAATTTTCAAGATGGCCGCCATGGCGGCCATCTTGGGTTTCCGATCGGCACGATTTTAGCTATTTTTGATCTACAAGTCACCCTGATGCTTCCTAGCAAGTTTGGAGTCAATTGGCCTTTTGGTTCAGGAGAAGAAGCGAAAAATAGATTTTCAAGATGGCGGCCATGGTGGCCATGTTGGATTTCTGATCGGAACGATTTTAGCTATTTTTTGATCTACAAGTCATCCTGATGTTTCCTACCAAGTATCAAGTCAATTGGCCCAGGGGTGTAGGAGGAGTAGGCTTTTAAAGCAATTGTTGACGCCGCACGATGAACGACAGACAACGGACATTGACTGACCACAATAGCTCACCATGAGCACTTCGTGCTTAATTGAGCTAAAAATGGAATCCCAAATTGTCAAAATTGGCATAGCTTTTGTATCTAGAAAATCTTTCATATGCCGACCAGGGCAATATAAGACCTACCCAAAGACCAGAGCAACATTCATCTTTGAAGCCTTTATATGAATATCAAAGTATTCTAAGGCTGAAAAATGAAGTTTTTTAAAAGTAAAACATATTTTAACGAGTAATACTTAACCTATAGATAATGTGCTATTCTATTCTGTTTTCACACCTTCCACAGAAAAAACGACCTTTCAGTCGTTAATTAAAGTCTTAAACCAGAAGGTCCCTTAGGCAGTTACCTGTGTGACGTAACTCTTCCCGCTCAATTGACCACGTGTCAGTTTCTTTTATGTGTAAAACAATAGACACAATTAGGAGAGATAAGCGAGGGTGGGCGGAGGGAGATAATTGATTATCTATAGGTTAAGTATTACTCGTTAAAATATGTTTTACTTTTAAAAAACTTCATTTTAACTTCATAATACATTAACCTATAGATAATTTGCTAGAATTTGCAGAATAGGAGGGAGGTGCTCTCCTAATTCTAACACCAATAATATCTCACCACTTCTGGTTAAGACTCAGGAAACTCAAAGGAATCAGATACATTCTAATTCTATATTTAATAGAGAGAATGGTCTAGATTCACAAAATAGCATTTAAGGTGTTATGATCTAACAACCTTATATATATTAGTAGACTCTAGAGGAAGCCAGTTCTTAAGTCTCAGAGACCTAACATTGGCCCCCCCCCCTCTTTTTTTCTTTTTGGGAAACAACAATTGGCTTCAAAAAGAAAAGGGAGTCATTGAGACATAACATAAATATTCCATTGCAAAGTAAGCTAGGAATATAGAAAATTTTGAAAACAAAATTTGTAAAACAAAAAGCCAAGACCATACACTGTAAGTAGTCTATGTAGGATCTTGAATAAATAAGGAAAAGTCTACTCGGTGGAGTTTCCTATAGATAACTGACATATGTAGATATTTTGGATAAAATTCTAGATATGTGAAGCTATGTAATTGTAATAGTCTAAGCTATTAGAATTATAAACTAATTAAATTCTGTTAATTGGAGCGACAGGACAGTTTCCGATGAACAGACACAGACTTAAAATAACCATAATGTGTAATTATTTCCCTTGATCAAATTAAAGAAGGGGAGATAATAAAAGTAGATGGAGTTAACTTAACTATAACTAAGTTATCCATCAGAAGAAAAAAAAGTATAGACAAACATAATGGTTAAAACTATTGCTAGACTAATTGTATAACGAATTTTTAGTCAAGCAATAAAATAATACAGAGTTTGCATATAACTGCTGGGAAGAAAAAACAACCTAAACCATTGATAATTAGTTTTGTCATAGACATATAAAAGCGTTTGATGTCCTGACAAAAAATAAAGAATAAACTGTCAACATCATAACTAAAGAGTTTGACAGAGAATAAGAGAGATAAGAATAAGGTTGATCGCAGCAAACTGTATGACGGTCATAGTTTGGCTAAATCTTACCGTATTGATAAGATTAAACAATAATAAATAAGCTGGATAGAATCTTTCTATACCAGAAGATTGCCATGAAAAGTACTCCTGAGTAAATAATCATGGAAATCAAGAAATGTTAAAAATCCACTTTGATACGAATCAAAATGTTCATAAAAAGAGAAGGACTCAGAGAAAAAGTAATAGTGTGATAATCTCTGAAGAAAGATTATACAATAATACTGATTATTAATCTCAAAAAACACTTAATTTAAAAGTTAAGAGATAGTATTACTATTCTATACGCATATTTAAGAATAGTAAGAAATATATTAATACTAAATAAAAATTATACTACTGAACAAAATTCCCGCTATAAATCATAGGTTAAGCATAACTATTATTTAAGCAAGGAATTATTAAACATATAACTCTCTATAAAATTACTGCCCGGAAATTTTATAGATAAACATTCAATCAAATTTTTTTTTTTAGAATTGAATATTAATAGAATAAAATCTATGTCTGCATAATTGGTAATTCCTGAAATATCAAATTACGTACTCGCAAATGAGTTCAGGAAGAAAATACATATATATACTCTCGAGATCTATGTGTAAACCATAGAGAGTAATAATATTATTACCGTGATCCCTGACGGAAGGGTAAAAACATGTATATGAAAGAGATAATAATTAATTTAACGTCATATAGGTTTAAGATAAAATTTGTTTAATCTTTAACCAATATGCAGCAACAGTGACTCGATATTCTGTATTCATACGTAGAAAAGGAGTACTTAGTCATTAGAATTTTGAATGATTGAAATAGAGATAATGGGATCTAAAAGGATGTATCTCCATGAACTGAATCGAAGGATAATATCCATTCTAAAAAACTAGGGCTTGTTTTAGGCTTAGTTTAACAAGCGTAGAATTGAATTATTTTCAAGTATTCATGAAGTCGTTATGCTCTGAATACTGAGAAAAATGTTAAAATATTGTTTAGGAAATAAAAAAGTGACTGTTCCACAATGTTAGCTAGATTTAAACCTGGAACGTAGCGAGAAGGTCAATCTAATTTAAAAGTAAGATGAGAAAGATAAATAATGAAGATAGATATATAAATATCGGAATAATATATTATCTCCAACAATTATCAAATAATCTGAATGTTTAAAGGCATAAATACTACTCGAAAGTTTATTTACCGAATGTATAATCGGAGAAAACTTTCAGTATGTTCAAAAAAGTATCACAAAAGTAAGATCTGACCAGGAACGTAGGTGCAGCACTTACTAAGTTGTGAAGTTAATATAAACATATTTTATATTATAAATTGAAGCAGTGCATTTCAAAATCATCGACATCTTGAAATGACTTATTGTGTGGAAAAATAAATAAATATCCAGTTTCGGAAAGATATTTATCTATATATATAGACCATTTTTGATGCGGACTGGAAATCAAGATATTAATCTTTGCATTATTCGCAAACTGAACTTGAACTCTTAGCGAGAATTACTATGATCCCTTTAACGAATGTAAACATAAAGGAGGGGTAAAGAGATAATTAAGAGTGTCTTAATTCTTTACCGGCTCGTATACTAATAATTAAGGATGTTTTCCCTTTTGTCTAAGCCTAGACTATAGATTGATTAATATAATTATAATAATATCTGCTATTATGAGGTAAACTCTCGTTAATTAACCTCTAAGCATATATCAAAAATATATATCAACATAATCTAGAGCTTCGGTAAGTTTAGAGGAAGGAAATGATTGACTTTGGCAGTTTCTGAATAGTTACAAAGTCAATAAAACAAAATATCAAAAGGAAAGTATTGTATATAAAATCTAATTTAGGCAATAATAATCTGTCACGTACTGAATAATTAATGCCTTTACTAAATATGTATCCATTGTCAATACCATAGTGCAAGAAAATTTTGATTGACATGGACTCTAGTTATAAATAAAATATTAGAGGTATAGAGCTAGTCGAAGCAAAACTATTCCTCAATAAGATAAAGTAGACCTATAATATACGAGGATTAATTGGGTCTAGAATTATAATCATAATAAAATTATTATTCCAATATGAAGAATCTTCAGCGTAATAGATTCTTACTGAGGCAAAAATATCTGGTATATTGCTATCGTAGTCTTAAATGATCCAGAAGAAAAAATAAAACAGGCAAAGTAAAGAACGTATCGAATTATATCTATGCCTAAATATAAGATTTTTTTCTTATTTATTATTTTATAGCAGAGTTTAGACAGAGCACGACTGACCTAGACTCTAATATAATCAATCAAAAGATAGTATAAAATAGAATAATAGCTTATCGGATCAACTATTTTCCATGTAGAAAAGGCAAAAGGAAAATATGTACCTCAACTAGAATTCTAAATCGTAGTAATCTAGAGAGGTAGCGAATAAATAAATAAACTGTTAATTTATCTGGTTGGTGTAAATTTCCGATACCTTAAGAATGAAAAATTAATAGAAAGTAGAAAAGATCGATTGCTACTTTCTTGTCAATTTACTCCTTAGATTACATGCTGATTACATATCGGAGCATGTAGAAGAAAAAAATAGGGGAGGAAAGAAGAAAATTTTTTATATTTCGTGTATATTTTTCTTCTTATAAATAACGATAGTTTTATAGTTCACCTTTGCCCTAGAGCCGAATAAGGTGAATATGTAAGAAGTTAATCTCTTTGTAGCGAATAAAAGAGATATAATTATAGCTGGAAGTATCTTCTACACTTAGTGAATGAATTGCGAATTTGATCGTAACCGATAATTCTTAATTCATTTTCAATAATAAATATATATATAGAATTTAAGTCAAGTTCAAAAGTGACTGGACAGAATTCAACAATATAAATGGCTACTAGGTATTAGAACCCATCGCTGTCATTCAATAACCTATAATCCAAGACTATACATGTCTATAGTGGTTATATATGAATATATATATGAATATATGTTGAACGACTACTAGTGACTACTACTCGCACACTAGTAATCCGACACAAAGTCTACGAAACTACTGCCCAGTGGAATTTCGTTAGAATGACCTGGCACTACTCTACGAAGTGCCTCCCGATGAAATTTTCGTTAGAGCCGGAATTTAAACGCTTTCTAGCGAATTAAAGAGATAAAACATCATTTGAATGACCTGGCACTAGTCTACTAACTGCTGCCCGGTAAGAATTTTGTTATAGTCGGAAGTTTAACTCTTTCTAGCGGATAAAAGAGATAAAACATAAGTTAATTTAAAATATTAATGGAATTACACACCTATAATAAGTCAATGGAATATTAAAAATTCTAGTCTGATTTGGGTAAGACTGTACAGAATTTTTTTTGTATAAAAAGTTATTATGTATTTCACTTAATAACCTATATCCATTGACTTAAACGTGAATGGAGCTCTATGAACGATAATAGATTGTTCGGGAATTAGTAATCATTATTTTGACACTAGTTACCCGACACAATGACCGGACACTAATATTCGTAACTGTTGCCCGGTAAAGTTACAAGTAATTTGACAAATTGATCGGATAGTAGTATTCGTAACTCTAGTCCGATGAAAAAGGGAGATTATATATGAAAACTGAGCGGGCACAAGTATTCGAAACTTTTTCCCGAAGATAATTAATTATTAGGCAAAAATTGACCAGACACTTTCTGTAAAAGTTTGCCTGGTGAAAAATCAGAAATAATATAATAATATGACCGGGTATAAGTATCAGAAATATTACTGATACTTTGCCCAGTGAAAAAATTTTTTTTTTTTTAATAATTAGACATAATGACCGGAAGTTAGTATACGTGACTATTTTGTCCGGTGAAATATGTCAGAAACTAAGTCTTTCCAGAAAATAATTAAATTATTGACTGGAGACTAGTTGACTGGTGCCTGGTTGATCGGTGACTGGTGACTGGTGACTGGGTGACTGGTGACTGGGTGACTGGTGACTGGTGCCTGGTTGACTGGCACCTGGATGACTGGTGACTGGTGCCTGGTTGACTGGCACCTGATTGACTGGTGACTGGTGAAGCTGATTGACTGGTGCCTGGGTGACTGGTGACTGGTGACTGGTGACTGGTGGACTTAGACTTTATAGGATACTAAGTACCCAAAGATGCCACCTTGATGGGTCTTACCCCGGCAGTATAGCCATATGGGGTGGGGCTCCCATCAGTAAAGAATTGTCTTATAACCCATCAAGGGTTGACAAGTTCTTTACAATCAGCTTCTCCACCATGAGAATCTTTAGCCAACTGAAGATCTCTGCAAACAAAAGTCCAGGAAAAACATATCGTAATTGCTGAATAACCTGGAACGAAAAGAACAAAAATATTCTGCATATATAAACACGACTATCGAACCGATCGCGCACGAGCGTTGTGCTGAATAGCGAGAGTCGCCAAAACGCATGTGGAAAAAGACCAGTCAAAAATACATGAAATCGAAAATTGAAAATTTTAAATAATAACACAGAAAGTGAAAGGAGTGATAAATAAACAAAAGAAAACACAAGGATACATAAATTTATCCGTGAGGAAAGAAATAATCCAAATTTCTATCACAGGTAAATAATCCTTGTTGAATTTCTTTGTCCACAGAAAAGAAACTGACACGTGGTCAATTGAGTGGGAAGAGTTACGTCACACAGGTAACTGCCTAAGGGACCTTCTGGTTTAAGACTTTAATTAACGACTGAAAGGTCGTTTTTTCTGTGGAAGGTGTGAAAACAGAATAGAATAGCACATTATCTATAGGTTAATGTATTATGAAGTTAAAAATGTGATTTCTGCATTGCTTGTCAGAAAGAAGTCGATGGCCTTTGCCATGCTATTTCTTGTGATGTGTGCGAGCGATGGCAGCATAGGCTTTGTGGGACAGGTATTTATTTATTTATTTTGCCATTATTTTTGCCATTACTGATTTCACATTGAGTTCACTGTACTTTCAGTTTCAGCTTTTGAATGAATATTAACCCTTAAACAGGTTAAGGATTCAGATGCAGTCTGAAAATGTCGCATCTGCATCTGCAAATGTCGTCTGTTTATGTCGTCTGCTGAATATTTTTGCAAACTTTTCAAACCTATTTTTGCATACAGGCAAACAGTGCCTAAAGGAGCAGTCTGATCTGGGTCCACACTGTTTGCAGAAGTGACTTTTAAAGTAACCAGCAGAACACAAAGCAGACGACAATAGTTGTGATTGGCGCTTTAAGGGTTAAGATCAGTGTGGGTAAACAAACTGATCTTATATTGTTGGACTTTTCGAAGGCTTTTGACAAGTTAAATCACGCCAAACTCCTTTGGAAGCTCCACCAATATGGGATCAGAGGCTGGATAAGGGCCTTTCTGGGTAACCGGTCGCAGTCAGTTATCCTAGATGGTGAGGAGTCAACTTGGTTCCAGTCACATCAGGAGTGCCCCAGGGTTCTGTGCTGGGGCCGATTATATTCCTCATCTACATAAATGACTTGCCAGACCTTATCACTTCCAAAGTCCATCTGTTTGCTGGCAACACAGCTGTTTACCCTACGGTTGAGAGCCCGAGTAATGGACAAGTGCTTTAGAAGGATCTTGACACTCTGTCTGGGTGGGTCCAAATGAGACATGGAGTTCAACACCTAAAAGTGCCAGATGGTGAGGGTGACAGCCTCTAGGAGACCTATTAATACCTTGTATTACCTACATGGACAGGTCCTGGAGGCTGTGACCAGCGCTAGATACTTGGGGGTTGATATCATTCTCTTCTGGCCTGTCTTGGAACTCCCACATAGACAGAATAACCGGAAATGCAAACAGTACACTCGGCTTCCTCAAGAGGAACATAAAGCTAAAACTACCCAAAGTGAGAGAGACTGCTTACAACACACTAGTACGTCCCAAACTAGAATATTATGCCTCTCCCATATGGGACCCTCATACAAAGGATAAGATTTCCCAAATAGAAAAAGCTGAGCCGCACGATGGACCACCAGTAACTACGACGATAGGTCCCGTGTCACATCCATGATAGAAAACTTAGGATGTCGGCTTATGTCTGTTTTACCGGATCGTCTACAGGCTCGTGGCAGTTCCCATTCCAGACTATATTCAACCCAAACTTGGACTTCTAAAAATTGCCGCTCAATGACTTTCCGTCAGATTCACACCCACAGAAACTTCTATAAATACTCATTCTTTCCACTAGCCATAGTTCAGTGGAATGCCCTCCCTGAATCGGTTGTATGTTTGCCAACCCTTGATGCGTTCAAGGAAGAAGTTGGTAAACTGCACCACTCCTGCCCCTAGGTCCCAAAAGTGATTTAATTTTTTATTTTAACCCTTCTACCTCACTAACTATCTTAACCCTATCACTTTTTAGCTTCTCACTATCCCCTCTTTATTCTTTTGTCTACATTTTCCATCTTCTTTCAGCACGACAGCGCCCACCTGTCTAGAATGCCCGTGAGGGCATGAGGCAGTATACAGAGAAAGAGAAAATGTTTATGACTGCACATGAGCTGGGGCATGGTACTTCGAGATGGCTAAATAGCTAGTACTAACTTTATCTAAGTTTAAGGGGCGAAACGACTGGGGGTGGGGGGTGGGGGGTGGGGGGGGGGAGAGACGACCTGGGGCGAAACATCTTTGGGGCGAAATGTCTAGGGGAGGAAATGGTTTGGGGGCGAAGCGTCTCGGAACCCTCTAAAATGCACTCACTGGAACCTGGCCATGCTGTATAGATCATAAAACATGTAAATAGCACCGTGACAATGTGTGCAACCATGCTTGTCGATAGATATCCGTCACTTTTTGTGGAAATTGAACCTCTGTACATCAACCTGCGGTCACCGGAATAACCGAAATCACCAAAATCACCGAAATCACCACTGAAATCACCGAAATCACCATGGAAATCCCCGAAATCACCATCAAGGGGTGGGGTGGGGGTGATGTTTGGTGTGGTGGGGTTGGTAGGTGTGAGTAAAGGTGGGTAGAAGTTATGGTGGGATTTGTTTACGTAGGGTGAGCAAGGCTATCGAATATGGCCCCGAATGTGGCGGGTTTTATACCCAAATCTCGGTGGAAATAATTGAAATCACCGTTGTTTTATAAAGTTCTGGACACAAATCATACTGATAATGGAGGGGTAGGGTGGTAGGATTACGACAGGGTATGCTGTGTTATGCAAGCTGAGTATGGTTATCGAAGGGCCCGGACCAGTAGTGTAACGAACTCGCAGTGAAAATCACCGAAATCACCGTTCTTCAGTTATGCGCGATACCGAAAAGAAGTTCGCTATTACATAAAAATAATTTTAAATTCATCCCTACCCTATCCTGATCCACCCTAACGTATCATACCTTCCCCCACCCCACCCTTCCATGGTGATTTCGGTGATTTCCATGGTGATTTCGGTGATTTCGGTGGTGATTTCGGTGATTTCGGTGATTTCGGTTATTCCGGTGACCCCATCAACCTGTATAATCCGGGAACTTTTAAATCTTTATCTGAGAAACGATTTATTTTAGTGAAGATTTTATAAGCGTTTATTTAACGTTGCGTTTCGGTGAATAGAATAAATTTTTATTACACAGATATACCCATCATATGGGTTATAGGCAAATCAATGACATATACCAACAAAAACATTATGAACAAATCCCTCCTTCCAAACACTCACACACATACACACACAATACTCACACACATATATGATAAAATCAGCATCAATGATGGAATAAATAACAAATGGTTTGGATTGTAAGATTAAGTATCATTTTGAACTCATTTTAAAAGTCATGTAATAGAGCATTCTTTTATGTATTTACCGATCGATAGCTTTCATTACAGTTTTATTATCATTTGTCATTAACTCAAAGACTTAATAAAATGTTTGAATCTTCTAGACTGTCATTACGTGTTTTCCTTTGACTTGCATACTTATGACATTGACATAGAAAGTGCATTTCATCTTCAACAATATTACATATAGTACATAATCTTTCTTCTGGTTTTTCACCAAAATATCTGCCACGTTCAATCCTAAGCCTGTGAGCACTGATTCTAAAAGAAGAAAACCTCTTACTGACAGATTTATCATAAATATCATCAAGATAAGACTCATTACCAAAATTCTGTTTCAAAAGTTTATATGTACGTAACTTTTTCATTGATTCATCGTATAACATTCGCTTTTTCCAAAATGTCACAAATCTTTCTTTAAGTTTGTTCTTTATAACTGTAAGCAAAGCATGTGTATCAAATATACAATGGTTATTCCAAACATGTGAAAAGCCTAGGTCTTGTAATATATTTTTGACAAACTGAATCCAGAGAAATTTATCATTTTTACTAGTTAGTTGTTCTAAATACGCTTTCGATATCAATGATTCACTACTAGGTTGGATTATGTGCATCCAAAAATTAAGGCATCTTGTGATACTTGTAATTATTAACGGAAACTGGCCGAGTTCACTAAATTCTGCAAAATTACAAGCCTTTGAGTAAACTCCAAGAACATACTTACAAAAGCGTGTATGTATTTTAGCAAATTCAGAATTACTCTTAAACGACAACTCAAAGAGGTTACCTAAAGATTTCCCTTTGTAACATGGCTTATAAGCCGTCCAAAGTTCACTTCCATACAATGCTACAGGTTTAACAAGAATGTCAAAGATGTTTAGAACAGCAGAAGGTTTTAAACCTTTATCAAAAACGCTTTGTTTTATAGAAAAAAGTGCCCTACTTGCTTTCAGACTCAAGTGCTTTTCTGCCACTGAAAATTTGGTTGAACTTGAGAAAGTTACACCAAGATACTTATATTGAGTAACACACTCCAATTCCTCCCCTCCTATATTAAATTTAAATTTATCTTTTGGAATTCGACCCGTTTTAGAAAATGCCATAATTTTAGTTGTTTTTTTTTTTTTTTTTTTTATATTAACAGCAAGTCACCATTTTTTACAAAAATCATAGACTTTATCAATATTTCATTGCAGACCAGTTTCTGAGGTTGATAACAAAACCAAATCATCTGCATATAATAAATGACTTATTCTAGTGTCATGTAAAAGGTATCAGGTCAAAACGACCCCAAGTCAAAACGTCCCCAAGTCAAAACGGCCCCAAATTGGTCAAAACGGCCCCAACTGCAGTTGCAAATTGGTCAAAACGGCCCCAAAAAAAACGGCCCCAAAAATGGCCTCAAATTCGACTTAGGATTTAAGTAAAAAGTAATGTATGTAAATGCATTTTTCAGCACTAATCAATTTCAACTGAATAAATCTTGTCTATATTAACTTTTTTTGAAGGGAAAATAGTCGAAAACGGGGTCATTTTTGAACGCTGATCCTTTATGACGCAGATTGATTCATAATAGCTGTTAAGGCAAAAAAAATGCACAATTCACATTTTATTATTCACTATTCAAATTGCAGTGACATAAATAACATAAGTAATATAAATAACAAGATTCCGTTTTTGTTTAACACTATAGAGTTGCAGTATGCGAGTATTCCAGTATCCAGACTTGATTATGAGATATGATGGCTAAGCAAATGTCACTAATTAAAAATATAGATATTGGTTATTTCGCATTAAAAAGCAAAGAAAGCTTGGTAATAACAAGGAAGTTTGAAAATATCTTCAATTTGGTCCCGTTTCACACTTCTGTGATTATTGTTATAGACTAGTACAGTCCTGGGTATGACATAAAACTGTATCCATCTGTGGCACTCAATATGAGTGTGGGATTGTGAGGCTGCCCTCTATCACAGTTGCCTCCCCACCTTTAGGGTTAAGAGGCTGCCACAACCTGGGTGGCAGAGCTAGGCAGCAATCATTTACAGACCGATGGCTTGGTGTACTAGCTGTTGTGGTTTGGCGGAAGATCCTTTCTTTATAAGGACAACGGCAAAGCACACTGCCCGAGTGTGGGAACGGCGTGCATGCTCAGATGCCGTAAAAGAACTGAGTTGGGATGTCAGCTAGGACAGGCGATCCCGTAAAAAAACAGTTGTTCCAAAATCTTACATGGCAAGCAGAAGAAAAGGTACACAGTTTGGCGGTGCCAACAGACAGCAACGTTCTGTTGGTAACGTCTCCGGCTTGGCCTCCTGTCAGGTGTGGGAGGCAGGGTCGGGCCATTGTGGCGAATCAAGCAAGCACCTGAGGAAATTCAGGGTGGGAACACTCAATGTGAACACCCTGAGAAGAAGAGTTTGCGAGGTAGTGGACACACTATCCCGCAGGAAAGTGGGTCTGCTGCATTCTGGAGACCAGATACCGTGGTGGCAACTGTCGCACAATCAAGGGCAAGGACACCAGGTACAAGCTCTACTAGTGAGGAAATGACAATGGCACTGCTGGTGTAGGAGTGTTTGTCGCAGAAGAGTGGATAGAGAAAGTTTTTGAGGTTCAAATAGTCTCCGACAGAATCATTTTAGTGAAACTCATAGACGGCCAAAGTGTGGTTACCCCTTTTTGTCTGTGTATGCCCCACAGAGTTCAGGCGAGTTTCCATGGGCCGTCTGTTGCACTGGAGTGGGCAGCAACAGCATCTTCTGCAATGGCTGCAAGCACTGGGTGCACAAGAAATGCAGTGGGCTCAAGCGCTTGAAAAAAAAACCCTGACTACAGATGTACACGGTGCCAGGGAACTGCATGCCCCTTGGATGGCAGACCACAGGATGTCCAGGTCGGACCTGACAAGCTTGAGGTGGTAGCTTCCTTTTGCTACCTAGGAGACATGCTGTCAGCAGCAGGTGGCTATGAACTTTCAACCACAACACGTGTGAAAACGCCTGGAAGAAGTTCAAGGATCTGCTACCAGTTCTTTCTTCACACCACCTCTCTTTCAAAACACGTGGCCGTGTGTACAGCTCTTGTGTGTGGAGCGCTATGCTCCATGCCAGTGAGACTTAGACGATTGACAAAGCCAAACCTCCAGCGTCTGCAGCGAAATGACAGGGCAATGATCAGACAGGTCTGCAATGTCAGGCCCCAAGAAATTGTCACCACCAGATCCAATGAGCTACTTGTGCGACTTGGCATTGAGGATCTGGACCGCATTCTGAAGGAGAAAACGATGGTATGGACATGTGGAACACTCCAGTGGTGCAGTCAAGACAGCCTTTGACATACAGGTTGATGGAAAGCGTGGGCCTGGAAGGTCCAAGATGACATGGAAGCAGCTGACAGGGAGGGATTGCAGAGAGTGGAAGCTCTCGGATATCAACCCTCATGATAGACGTACCTGGAGATCTGGTGTGAGATCTGCCATGCGTGCAGCAAGCCAGCTATCTGGAAGGGGGCCCACTGATGTGGATGTTGCCCTTGCATGTTAATCAAAAATCCGATTATGATATGATATGATATGAGTATATAATAATAATCAAATGGTGTTTATCTGCAATTAACATTTAGTTTATAACAAAAGAAAACAAAACACAAACTCTGTTTTCAGTATCATTTATTTTATTACATTTCATTGCTTACATAACATAATACATACCTGTTTCATTTTTGTTTACAAGTATATACATAATTTTGCCATTACAAGTATTTCCTACTCCTAAACACTAAGTTGTCCGTCTGTTTGTCTATGCATTTACAAAAAAAAAAAAAAAAAAAAAAGGGGGGGGGGGCGTTTTGACCTTCATTTTTGGGATGTGGGGCCGTTTTGACCAATTTATGGGGCCGTTTTGACCAAATGGGGGCCGTTCTGACTTGGGGCCGTTTTGACTTGGGGCCGTTTTGACTGTAATTCATGTAAAACGGGCACATCAGTAACACACATCTCATCACCAATATCATTTATAAATATATTGAATAATAACGGGCTAAGCACATTACCCCGATGAACACCTTGACTGATCATAATTGGCTCTGTTAGTAAATTCTTGCATTTGATACGAGAAATAGAACCGTGATATATGGATTTTATTAGTTCATAAGTTTTACCATTTATTCCAGCTCTATGTAACTTTAATAACATACCCTCATGCCTAAAATAAAGTAGCGTAAAGTAGGGTAAAGTGGCGTAAAGGCGCACAAAGTGGAGTAAAGGAGCGTAAAGTGGCGTAAAGGTGCGTAAAGTAGCGTAAAACAGTAATATTTACCAAAATATCAGTATAATATGGTATATATATATATATATATATATATATATATATATATATATATATATATATATATATATATATATGTGTGTGCATTGATGAATTAGTAATCCATGTCATTTGTCATTAAATGGGTTTGGAGGGGTGGATAGGCAGACCAAGAGGTGCGTTTATGTAGTTATTATAATATCATCGTTGATATTAACCAACTTGATCTAAGATTTAGGTTTTCAATAGATCAGTATACATAAGTGTGTAGTAAGTTTGATGTTGGAAAAGACTACGTTTTAGATTTTAAAAAAAAAATGTCGTCATTATTCTATATAATTAATGCAGCCGAAATCATTCTCCCTCCATCATATTGATCAGTGCCCTGGACATGAACTCTAACAGATAGTGAAATCCAGATCAGGCTGCGCGAATGCGCTGGCTCATATTGGTATTCGTTGTGGCGTAGGTAGAGCTGCCATGTTTCGGCGCACTATTTTTTAAAAAACAACAAATTCCGGATCAGGCTGCACGGATGTGCAGGCTCATATGGGTATTCACTAGATCATGTGGCGTAAGGACATTGTTTGTTAGTGTGTGTGACGGTATGACGAAATAGTCAGGATAATGTTAAACTATATCTATGATGAGACACGTTTTTTTTTTTTGTTTTTGTTTTTTAATGTTTTTGGCACGCAAAACAATCATAAAAAGTTCATTCTGGATCCCTATTCCTAATGAGGACCACCAACTGGAACAAGAATAGAGGATAACATTCTAGAGTGTTCTGCACGGCTATCAAATGTGCTAGTGTTTAAGGTATTTTAGATCGTTGTGCATATACATAATGCTATATCATCTTGATGAACACAAACACGTCTTTGGAATAAAATTATAAATCAAAATGGTATTTTTTCTTTCATTCTTTCTTTCATTCTCTTGCTTATTTGATGTTTGTACGTGTTCCAGTTTCTTTAAATAATCAATACTTTATTGATTATTTTAAAGTTACAGAAGACTCTACACTAAAGTTTCCGTCACACAATGCAAACAGTGTAGAGCCAGTGCTTGCACTAACTGTCAAAATAAGGACGTCCCAGGACTTCCTAGCTCCAATATCGGAAGTCCTAGTGATCATTTTTTTTTCACTCACTTTCAGAAATTCAACCTCAACATTCTTAAACGCTCATTTATGGAGTAAAACCGCCATTCTTAGGCTAAATAACACATAAATTCATTCATTTTTTTTTTATTTATTTATTTATTTATTTATTTATTTTATTTTTTTTTTTTTTTTTTTTTGTTATAAATGACTAAATATCTTTAAAAGTTGGGAGTTCTAGACTTCCTGGCATTGGTTTTTGGAAGTCCCTGGGCAATTTATGGGAGTCTCTGACTCCCGGACGTCCCTTAATGCAAGCACTGTAGATCCTGATCAGACGCCACAGAACACGGCATCTGGCCAGTGACTTTTTTATATGATACATTACTATCAAAAATGAAATAAAACTAGAAAGTTCTACACAACAGAAGTAAATGAATCAGCATACAAATAATGTTCATATTAAGGCAACTGGATTAGAATAGAACTCAGTCTCGTTTCCATGTGTTCATCAGAGCAAGGATGCTGACAATGACCGTGTCACTGTTGTTGTTTTTGTTGTTGTTGTTGTCATTGATGATGTTGATGATGGGGATGATGAATACGGCCTAATTATCAGTAAAAATACTCAATACCCGCATCAAACAACATTACAAGGCTGAGCATCTCCCTCCATACACCTTCCCAAACTTTGCCTGCATGGGTAATACAAATAAAATATCAAGTTTTTATTAGATATGCAATAACATACACAACTGGGTTATTTTATGCTGCTTTACGTTAGTTTGTACAACTTAACGCTTCTTTACACCCCCTTACCACACGGGGAAGTTATGTAGCAAGCTTGGTTAAATTCCGCCCAGTATTTAAGGAAAATATAGCGTGACGGACGAACGGGTAGACGGACAGGCAGAAAAATGATATTGCTATCGCACACTCTTACCACGCGGGGGAGTCATGTTGCAAGTTTGGTTTAATTCCGCCAAGTGGTTTAGGAGGAGGTAGCGTGAGGGCAGATGGACGAACTAACGGACGGACGGACGGATTGACGGAAAAATAATGTACATTGCTCTTGCACACCCTACCACACGGGGAAGTCATGAAGCAAGTTTGGTTAAATTCTGCCTACTGGTTTAGGAGGAGATTGCGTGACGGACAGACACAAAGCACCCCTCCCACTATAAAGGCCAGGAAATAGGGTATGAGATTTCAGCCCATGAAATATAACATGCAGCTTAATTACCAGGAAGCGGATCAAAAAGATCAATGCAGTTTACTCTTTAGAAGGAACAGTCCTCGAAAATGTGAATAATATTGAATACCTTGGTGTGACAATGTCTAAGGATTTGAAATGGAATACTCATGTAAGCAATGTTTGCATAAAAGTAAACAGAACTCTTGGTTTCTTAAGACGTAATCTATCGTCATGCCCCCAAGGATGTTAAGGAAACGGCATACAAGGGGTTGGTGCGACCAATCCTGGAGTATGCTAGCCCTGTTTGGGACCCACATGGAATAGTAGTCCAGGAAGAATTAGAAAAGGTTCAGAATCGTGCAGCTAGGTTTGTGACGGGAAACTACAACTTTGAAACTGGAAGTATGACTTGCATTCTTGAACAGTTAGGGTGGGAGTCTCTTCACAAGAGACGCAAAGGTAGAAAACTCATATTGCTGTTCAAAGGTCTGAAAGGTAGAGCGAGTTTACCTTGTGACGACCTTCAACCCCCAAATAGCTGCAGTAGAAATCAGCATGCAATGGCATTTCAAGTGTCATATGCTTGAACTGACATTTATAAGTACAAACACCATTAGGGATTGGAATGCACTCCCTGCAGCTATAATCTCCTCTGCTGAAAGTTCTGAGGACCCTGTCGCTAGATTAATAGCACTTGTGAGATCTAGAGAATAGTCTTTGCAATCGTTGGTCCTGGTGAATGAATATCTATTGATGTATCAGCAGTAAAATATTCTGATTCTGAAGCCTTCCCAACCTTGCTTGCATAGGTAATTCATAATAATATATCAAATCGTCATTAGATTTGCTATAAGATACACAATTATGTCAATTTATGCTACTTTACGCCAGTTTGCACAGCTTTATGCTCCTTTACACCACTTTACGCTCCTTAACGCCACTCTACGCCTCTTTACGCCACTTTACGCTACTTTACTGTATTTAGGCACACCCATTGAGTTTGTTATCTTTAACTGCAGAGCGCAGGTAGGTCAGTTTCAATATGACTACAGGGCATTAATTGAATTATGACTTCCAGTCACATTGATGTTGATGGTTAATCTGAAGGGGATTCAGGACAACTCGGCCCAAAGACAAGTCGACCCAAGACAACTCGGCCCATAAAAAAGTCGGCCCAAGACAACTCGGCCAAAGTCGTCCCAATTTCAGAACTCGGCCCAAGTCGCCCAAATTACAGAAGACCACTCGGCCCATAAAAATCAGACCAGGCACCCCTTAATGTATTAAAATATTGATTGGTGGCACTTTTATTGCTCTGTACCTGATGAATTCAGATAGCGAAACAAAGTTGATCACAAGTAAGGAAGATAAATATACATATAAGTGCATCCTACTCATCACGCACACATGCAATGTGCACGTAACTCAACAGCCTGAAATCAAATGCCAGTAGCCATTTCCTTAAAAAACTATTGGCTTATATTTATACAGATTATGTCGGCAAATAAAAGCAATTATTTAAACAAAAGTTGGCAATTTGTTATTGTTCAAACTTACTAATCACTAACCTTTGTCGGTTAAAGGATTACAATTAACATTTTTGTTGCGAATTAACTCTTAATAAATTTCAGTGCTGGTCTTTAATTAGCTTAACATATAATTAAATCAAACACTGAAATAGTTTAAGTTTGAATTCAATGATTAAAGGAGATTAACCGCTTATTACTGGTGATCATCCGCCGATTACCACCGTTTATGAAGGTCTTTTTTTTTTTTTTTTTTTTCTTATTTTTTTTATGTTCGATTTTTTTTTCACCTTTTTTCATGAATGAATTCAAAGAATTAGCTAGCTAGCTAGCTAGCGAGATAGATAGATAGATAGATAGACAGATGGGTGAGTTGGATGGATCTCACGCACTTTTATTTTCAACTTTGTATAAATTATTTCGGTCACTTACATTATGCTGCTATAACCATCTGATGTCATTTAAGTTAGAATATGTACATTAGCGATCTGTTCTAAGACAGCTGCATTTGCTTTTTATTCATCAGGTACACAGCAATAAAAGTACCACCATCCAATTATTTTTAATACATTAAGAGGTGCTTGGTCTGATTTTCATGGGCCGAGAGGTCTTTTACAGTTGGGGCGATTTGGGCCGAGTTGTCTTCTGAAATTGGGACGACTTGGGCCGAGTTGTCTTGGGCCGACTTTTTATGGGCCGAGTTGTCCTGGGCCGACTTGTCTGTAGGCCGAGTTGTCCGTAATTCATCTGAAGGAATATATTACTAGCGGGCATAATGTGGAATGTCTACAAATCACATATGATGGCATTTTGGAATTATGACTGCAGGGCACATAGGTGTTCCATGGTAAGTGGTAAATGGTATGGCTTCAGGTCATATGAGTCACTCTGGCGTCCTTGCAGCTAAATGTAGATTTACCATATCTGGTATTTCAGCAAAATTTTCATACCTGAAAGAATAAAAATAATCTTTCGAACACCGATATGACTTATAGTCATAATTCACATACGCACTGTAGTCATACTTGACTTCAGCTCATAAATGCACACAATAAAAAAACAATAAATAAAAATAAATGTATTAACTTGTATGCATGTTGTATTTAATTTTCCACATATGACCTGAAATCATAACATTTTTCCCTTTACCATGGAACATCAATGTGCCCTGCAATCATAATTCAAAAATGCAATTATATGTGATATGTAGACATTTCCACATATTCCCGCTAGTCATTTCTTCCTTCATATTAACGATCATCATCAATGTGACTGATAGTCATATAGTCGGCCTCGGTGGCTCAGTTGGACGCGCCGTCCGACTGGAGACCAGGAGGTCGCGGGTTCAACCCCCGCCGAGGTTGGCAACAGTCTTTTGTGGAGATTGATCATGAAATATTTTCTACGGTCATTCTCTCCCTTCCGCTGATTCAAGAAGGGCAGTTGTCAGTTTCTGGCGAAAGAATGTGAACAATACTGGTTAACTGCTTAGAGGACTAAGCCTGCCCAGTAAACGTGTGGTTAGGTAAACTGACCGCGCTCGACATGACCCCATTGGGTTGACTGGGCCGTAAAACCTCAACACAAACAAACTGATAGTCATAATTCTCCTATTCCCTATATCAACATCGATGTGACTGGTAGTCATAAGTCAGGTTTTGTTTTTTCTCCGTTAAAATAAGTCAGGTTTTGTTTTTCTCCATTAAGGTCCTCCGTCGACAGTTCAGAGCACCGACCTAAAGGTCTAAAATAAACACTAGATACAAAATAAAACTCATCTCAACTCAATTAACTTCAAGACAAGACAAGACAAATTTTATTTAAAGTCAAAAGGTTATAAATAACAATTTAACATTAGATTTGAACTTGAAGATTAAACGTGCACATACATATCACAATAAAGTATTTACACTGTTTCAAGCAACATCATCTAAGCACTGGAATTAAAACATTATAATTACATTAAATTTATGTAAATCTGTAATAAAATAATAATGATAATTTAGCCTGAGAAACTCTATGCAAATTTGAAAACTAGTCACTATCAAAGCGAGATTTAATTTCCACGCATAAAATACTCAGAAAAGACAATCATATCAAGTTTAAAATTCAGATCATAAAACAAACAGAAAGACAGTTTATAAATATTACCTGTGTACCCATTCCACGGCCACAGCACATACACCAATGACCAAACTCTCCACTGCCAAAGGCAGAAAGCATGTGGTGGAAAACCAATGTCCAGACATCACCCCACCCCTACCTCGACTAATATGCATGCTGATACATCTGCCAAGTGGTCGATCCACAGGAATTATGTACGACTTAAAAGTAATCTCTCCATATAAACTGACCTAAAATATGGGTATCATTATAAAATGATTTAATAAATAAATAACTTATTAACAAGCAAATTCAAATCTAAACTCCGAAAAATAACATGTTGAAATTAACTTTCAGAACAGAACGAGCATGTGCAGATGCCCCTGTTCCACACGCTGATTTGAGACCTAAACTGGGTTATGGATGTGATCTCTCTGAACTCCTGAGGCAGCGAATTCCATAATTTAGCAGCTGTAGAGCGGAAGGATCTGGCACCATATCTGGAAGGATCTGGCACCATATCTGCTTGTTCTCACCTGTGGTACTTCGACTGTATTTGTGTACCTAAAAGAATAAGAGTGTGATTTATAATTCAAGAGATCCTTTAAATACATTTAAAAGTTTAAGAGCCTCCAAAGCTATTTCCCTCAAACGTCCGACTCTGAGTGATGGCAGTTGAGATTTGATGAGGAGAGAATCGTAGGTAGAAGTGTAATCCTTATAAATGAAACGCAGCGCCCTTTCCCTTTTTTTTTTTTTTTTTTTCAATTTTCTTTGTATTTACTTCCCCGCAAAAATGCCAGACCAGAAGACAGTAGTTGAAGTTTGACATAATAAATGAGTAATACACATTTAACTTCCCCAATTTACAAAGATGACCACCAATTCTTTTCAACACATTCAGCTATCTAGAAACTTTTTTTTTTTAGATATTTGAAATATGGATGTCAAAATTTAGTCTAAAATCGACCGTGACTCCCAACAACTTTACACTTTCTTCACAATTTATGACATTATTGTCCAAATTGAAGGAGATGTTCTCTTTGTAGGTGCGTTCACCCACAGCGACAGCCTGAAACTTTTCAGGGTTTGCCTTCATGTGATTATCAGCAAACAACTGAATCAGCAACAGACTATCATACACTAATTTTTCAATGACCTTAGACTGCAGACGGTCAGCACATGACAGCGTGTTGTCATCTGCATAAATGTAAATCTTACAATTCCCTACAAAATGGAAAATGTCATTTATAAATATGTTGAAGAGAACAGGCCCAAGTATGCATCCCTGGGGCGCACCCTTGAGGATAGACTAAAGTGACTCTTGCAAGTACCAAGTTTAACACAATATTTTCTGTTTTGTTAAATAACTTTTTAGAAGTTTTACAGCATTGTCTGAAAGTCCTTAAGTTTTTAGTTTTAGTAGTAGCAGGTCGTGTGGTAAACAGTCGAAAGCTTTAGAAAGGTCCATAAGAATGGCCGCTATATACTTATTTTCATCTAATGCCTGTTTCCAATCCTTAATTATCCTCAGTAGTGTGCTCTGGCATCCATAACCTGGTCGAAATGCTGAAAGATAGATATTAAAATGTTGATTGAAATAACTGGTTAGTTGTTCATTTATTGACCTTTCATATATCTTGGAAATAGCAGGTAAAATACTGACTGGACGGAAATTTGCTTTATCCAAAGTACTGTTCTTTTTGTGTAAGAGAGTAACCATTGGATTTTTCGTATCATCTGGAAATTGTGAGTGTAAAATTGTTGCTTTGATCAGACCGGTGATGGATTTGGCAATAACCGGTTTTGTCAACTTCAAGATTTTTGCCGAAATTCCATTCATCATGACCTGTTGCTTTCTTGACATTCAATTTGCTTATTTGCTTGCTAACAAAAATTTTCGTCAACAGGTTTAAAATATAGTTCTGAATGATCCGTCAGATTTTCCTTTATTTTCAAGATACTTGGGTGTTCACTGTTTAAAAGCATTTTCTTTTTGTACACTGCATGCTAGAGTGCTTTGTTCATATAAGGTACAGGCTTGGGAATGCATTTTTTTCTTTTTCATGGGAGCACGTTTGTCTGTAACAGATAAAACGATATCAGTAAAAGCCTCATACATTTGATTTACTTCCATATTTTCAGAAAAAAAAATTGCAAAGCTCATAATAAATGTATGACATGCGCCCATAAAAGACAGGAAAAGACTTTGGGAAACTATAAAAACAAAAACAAACAAAAGCATAAATCAATTTAGTATGGTGAACCGATAGGGTCAAAAGCCGGGAAATTTATTAGGACAACAATATTAGTCGTAATATGAAATTAGGCACTACCTAGATGCGTGCAAAGCAATCCCACTAAAGAGGCTCTCATGGGATACCATGTTCCCTAAAAATAATCGACTATATTCCCTTGTTCCCTAAAACTAATTTTCAGAATTTCCATGCTCCCTGTTCCCAAAACTAGTTTGGTTCTCATGTTGCCTTAAAATATTTGCCAATGTTCCCGGAAAATAAATGAGCATATTCCCTTGTTCCCCAAAACCCCTGGGAAGATCTCACTAAAGACTTCATAAATAATACATACCCTAGGAATCATGCAGAATTCTCGGCCGACAGCATGATCAGCGCGTTGATAGGGTGGAAGAGGTCCGGTAGCCCCGACACCTAAAAGAGAGCGCGATCCCAGGGTGTGTGTGTGTGTGTCGGGGTGGTGGTGGTGTGTGTATTGGGGGGGGGGGGGGTGGGGGGTCTCTGAATTTTGTCTGCTACACAGGTTTTTTTTTTTTTTTTTTTTTTTGGGGGGGGGGGGGGGGGGGGGAGTAGAGTTTCGAATTTTACTATTTTTTGTGGGGCGGGGGCAGAGGAAAAGTGGCTATTTGGAGGGGGGGGGGGATTGGTCATTTGCAGGTATTTTGGGAGCACTTGGGGAGTGGGTGCGGAGAGAGTCTATCAAAATTCTCGGTATTTTGGGGGGTATTGTAAGACTCGGGATTAGAATCTTCTGTTAAACTGATAGTTGTTTTTATTTAGTTTTAACAGCTCTATTTCTGCTGTCCATCAGTTCGATGCCATTAAAGTAAAGACGGAGCTGCTGTTGGATACTGTTTAAAGCACTTATATTACTCATACAATCATTACGTATATGGGAAAAATAAATGAAATCCTCGTTTTACAATCTTCATTTTCACGTCGGATATACAATAAAGTCTGCTATTATAAGATCACTCGAAATAAAGACCGCATCTTTATTATCATTCTATATTCAATATTAAGACCGTCCCACTAATAATAATAAGACCATTTTCAGGCAGTCAGTTTATAATCTTTATTTTCACGTCGGATATACAGTAAATTCCATTATTATAAGATCACTCGAAAGAAAGACCACTTCACTATTTTTATTATTCTATATTCAATATTAAGACCGCCCCACTGATAATAATACGACCATTTTCAGACAATCCCAAAGTAAATGAAAGAACTCAGGAACTGATACAATTAGATCCACACCGTCTGCTGAAATGTTTACCCAGCATGCAAAGTGCCAAGAAACGGGTAGGGTATTTTTAAAACTTAATGCCCAGATTCGGACAACCTGGAAAGTCAGTGAAAAATAGAACTTATGAGTCTGTTGCTGGGGCTTCCCCGTTTAATAGTGGAACGGATCCAAATTTAGCAAGGTCGTCTACAGTACTGATTCTGTGCTTAATATCACGTAAATCACGCACCAGTATGTTTCCGTCATTAGACCAAGCACTTTTAAGAAGTTTGTTTTTCACCATCCTACGCGCCTTCAGCAAGAGCTTACTCCGCGATTTAGTCAGGTCCCCATTAATGTACATACAATCTCTGGTTTTCGTACGAGCCTCGTACAGCTTCCTGTGAGTACGATACGAGAAGAACTTGACAATTATATCTCTTGGTCTCCCAGCATTCCTTGGTTTTCCCATGCTCAATGTCATCCAGACTAACTTAAGCTTCAATCATCCTTGAGAGATCAATCACATATATATCAGTGTTCTCTGATTGGTTCTCAGGAACTCCAGCTATCCGCAGACATTTACACCGACTGTACTGCTCTGCTGCCTCGGCTCTGTTCTCTAGCATCTCTATCCTGGCCTTTAATTCTGCGTTTTCCTGACGAAGAGACGCTATAATTGAGTTTAAACCTGACACAAGACCGTCAACAACAGAACTGATCATCTCTTTAATTTAAGGCTCAAATGACTGTTTAATAACTGTGGCTATTGTTGACAAGTCTGCCTCTTTCAATGAAGTTACATTTTCCGAGGAACTGGGATTTTGATCACTGACTGAGAATGCCCTTCATCCATGGTTGACAGATCAAAAACTTGTGAAGTATCAGATCCTGTTTCAGCCAACACTTTATTCTGTATTTCAGACTCGACCAAGTCCTCGGGTGCACTGAGTACTCTCTTCTGACTGATACCTGCTGATCTGATCGGCGGTAAAGTAACACTCATTACAAAGCTGTTTTTTGTAGCTTTACTCTTGCTGAGTTGTGTACTAAAAAATTATTTAACGTGGAGTGTCCACTGAGTAATAGTCATGTCCATTCATTCATAATGATATTTGTATTATTTATAGATATTGACAAAGAGAAAAATGTTTGAGATGCTAGTCTTTAAAGATAAAGGTTGAAATATAGTGCTTAACACCTTGGAAATTTTAGATACTCTTAACTATTTTAATATATCACTTTTTATCCCCTACGCTTTTATAATTTATCAGTTACTGTCCCGCTGGTGTATGACAATATGTCAAATGAATAAAGAAAGAAAGTAAGAAAGAAAGAAAAAATAAGTACAGGTTAAACGATCGCACATTTCTTAAACTATATAATCACAAGCGCGTGCCAAATGAAGGTACATCCATTGTCGGTAAATTATTACACTAACCTTTGATTAAATGGATTTAGAACCTAAATAAACTAATCAAACGCCTGCCGAATGAAAAGCACGCACCCTAAATAAATGCCTAGCTCCTTCTGATTAGGCGGTATTTTATTGCTTTTCAAAGCAAACCCGTGGGCTTCAAAGTTATAGAAGCTCAAGACGGGACGGGACATATTTGCGGTGCCGCATGATATACTGGTCAGCAAACTGTCATGGGTGTCTTGAGAATATTCGGAATCCGTCCAGCCTGATCAGAGTTTTCGTTGTAAATTCAGTGGATGGCTATTACCCAAAACGTTTGTTCTTTTGTCTTGCGGACAGTGATTACTGACCCTACGGAACGGATTATTAGGCTTGTCTGAGTCTTCGCTGGGTGCGCAGGTGATCTTATTAATTTTGTCGTGCTTCGACTCACATATATGTCATGAAAACATGTCGATAATCTTTGAAATGATTGTATGAGAGACAATAATTTAGGACAATACCTGAAATAAGGTAGAAGCGTAAAAAAAAGACCGCATGACGGAACATTAAAATGCGACACGAATTTCTGATACAGATAGAACAATTATTTCATGACGATTATACGGGTATGGACAACGTTGCCGAAAGTTAACACGCATGAAACTCTCCGCTGTATCCTGTCCATGTCTCTCAGCTGATCCGTGCCAAAGCTACCAATCTCGCGAATTGAAAACTGGCGAGAAACAGTTATTTTCTTAAAATGATTTTTTTTTCTTTTCGTGAATCTTTTAAGATGTTTTTAAATGGCAATTAAGAAATATACGCACATTATTTTCAATAAATAATGCAAAAATAAAAAGACGACTCACCTGACGCTTTCATCTCAGTTCGTCAGAAGCATATCAGATACTATAACTCAAAGCGTCTATTGATATTCGTAACGCTATAGAACCAGTCGGATTTTGACACTTTGAAAATTAAGCAATTGCCACGCCCGTTTCTAGGCACTGCCTAATTTCATATTAAGTATAGCTAGAGAAAAACTCTGGTTATTAGATGATCGTATCCATAGTTCTTAGTATGATATTTCGGGTAAAAAATATTAATCGTATTAATTTCGTATTAATAACTCTGGTTATAAGACGATCGTTTCCATAGTTCTTGGCGAGGCCCTACCAGGGGGTACATGTTCCCTTGTTCCCCTGAAATATTTCAGCGTTTTCCCTTGTTCCCCAATATCAAAATCTTAATTTTCTATGTTCCCTGCTCCCCAAAATTACCTTTGTTCTTCTGTTCCCTTCATCTTTAGACTTGTGTTCCTCTGTTCCCTTGAAATAAATGACGTTATTCCCTTCCCCAGAACCCCTGGGAGGGCCTCCTTGGTATGAAATTTCGGGTATAAAATATAAATCACGTGGTTTAGTTGATGGTTTTCGTTAGTATATTCATGCAAAAATAATAATAATAATAATAATAATAATCTTATGTATTTTATTATTTATTTGAAAGTAATCTTGTTTTTTTTTTTTTTTTTTTTTTTTTTTTTTTGCATGGAAATAAATGGAAATGACATGCCATGGACACGGTAGACCAGCTCGCGCTAAACGAAATCTTTCTTTAATCTTATGTCTAAGCAGTATTTTGACTATTACACAACTGGTAATCTCGTAAGGGGTAGCCGCTGGTTATGCACTCAAAATCTTTACGCGAACTTCTGGCCATGACTTAAGAGGCATCCAAATGTCAACAAACGGATGACTTCTGATTTATTGATTTTTTCGACAATTTCATAGACATATTTTGAAAAATCGGACAATACTATTCCCAGCAACATTCATTTCAACGTCTGAAAAGATAGGTGTAGGCTTGGAAAATTAAGCGGCTATTTTTTTTTATTTCAATTTCACCCGGAGATGGGTAGTCCGGTATTCCTGTTTTGACTTCTTTTCCAGTACAATATGAAGGTATTTTCAGCTATCTAGACTATGAAATACTTAACATATCAAATAAGACGCACTGCAATTTACGTCTACTTTGAAATACATAAGATGCTAAATTTCCCAAGCATTTGTTCCGTGGGGCTGAAATATTTGTGCCGAATATGACTTACGAGGCCGACTTCTCCTTACGGGGGCATTAACACTTACGGGGACAAGAAAGCCAAATGTCAGGTGTCTGATCATAAGGCCTGATTATCCCTTATGGGAACATTAGTCATTATCAGAATGCCCCGCATTTAAAAACATTCATATTTTAGACTAAACCAGTTTCAAAATATTCCATTTACATATAAACGATCAAACACCATGAACCCAGTCAGCATTCTACGTAAATCTATATAGGGCCGTCATCGGCCCGTCAGGGTAGCTGACGGGCCGATGACGGCCCGATTTAGATTTACGTAGAATGCTAGCTGGGAAAGGCTTTGGAAATGAGCATATGTCAATAGGGTTTTGATATGTCACGTTTGCATATATTTGATGCTCTCAATTGAGCAAAATCATATAAATTTCATTATACTGCCGTAAAAATCGCTTTGTGATGTTTAGGCTTTCTTAATTGTCCCCGTGTGCGGACGAGTCACTCAAAATCTTTGAACTGAGTCACTGTTCTCAGATCATTCGAGAGGCTTTTCCACACCCAGGTAGCTTCAAGGCGGAAAGATGTCTGTCCATATGGCATTGTTCTCACCTTAGATATTTGGAGGGTGTTCTCATACCTGAAAGAGTAAGACGATAAATTCTCTGGCATATGCAGGTGCAACGTCATGTATGCATTTGAATGTTTCTAGTGTATTACCGTTCCGAGTCTCCCGAGGTGTAGAGTCACGGTAGATTTGCTCTGTTTAGTAGCTTAATTTTCATATGAAGTTTCATAACTGCTGAACACACTTTTCAAACCTCTATACTGCAGATTCTCCAGCTTTTCAGTCTTAGCCGTTTTTCCAAATGTGTCAGACAATAAGATGATAACTGTAGTTGAATCTAATAAATGATTAAAATTGTTTTGGCGTTTAATGACACATCAACCCCTGTGGGTCATTTTGTGTCGTCTGCCAGAGAAAGGGAGAAAAGAGATAGAAGAGATAGTAGAGGAGATTAAAGAGAGGTGCAGTGAAGAAAGAAGAACAGGAAGGAAAGTGAAGAATCAGAAGAAATAAAAACATTCCCCTCTACCCTTACCTGCTACAAGGATAGCAGGTCTTGCCTTGCCCAACTGTAAGCCAAATATCAGTTGGGCGCCCCGATGACCTAAGAAACACGACACCTTCGCCACACCCGACCACCCCAATAAATGATTAAAAAACATAAGTTTTGTTTCTTCAGGAAGACACTGACTGATCCTCTGCAGAACATTATTATTGAGCTGATAGGTAAGCTCAAATCCATAGCGCTTATATAACTGCCTCCTCAAAGGGTATGTTGCTGCTGGCAACAGGATTTGCCCTCATTTTCATTTGGTTCTCATCAAACCATTCAATGCACTTGGCTTTCAAACCATTTAATGCATGTTGTCTCTTTCTTTCTCACGACACTCAGGCCAATATTATTGAATAGGTGTTGAAGCAACGTCTCGATATTTAGTTTGGAAAAAAAAAATGCTATTTTGGCGGGTATTGGCATTTTGCAGGTATTTTTTGGAGGTCACTTTCAAAACTGACTATTTTTTGGGGGTGTAACTAAATTCTCGTTTTTTTTTTTTTTTTTGTTTTTTTTTTTGGGGGGGGGGGGGGGGGGGGGGGGCGGGAGGGGGGGATGGGAGGGGAAGGGGGTATTTTAAGAGTCGGGTTGAACTGATAGTTGTTTTATTTAGTGTTAACAGCTCTTTTATAAAAAGAAAGCAAGGGGAATAATTTTTGGGGTATGCTAATATCTGCAGATATTTTTTGGGTGTGGTTGATATACCGGATATTTTTTTTTTTTTTTGGTATGGCTGATATACCTGATATATTTTTGGTTAAACTCTAGATGCTGGGGCCAAGCCTATGTAACTGACAAAAGTCTGAGTACCCTCCCCCCCCCCCCCCCCCCCCCCACACACACACACACCCTCAACACACACACACCTCCGGGTAAAAGCCCCATGGCGAGTAGCCACAATGCCACACAAAGAGTAAACAACACCAGAACCACTGCCTTAGAATGGTCAGTAGTAAAACCTACCTCTAACGAGACTAGCTATACTTATAATCTTAGGATGCGTCCAGCCTGATCAGAGTTTTCGTTGTAAGTTGATATGAAACCGCAGACGCACAAAAAAGAACTGCGACAGGAAAAGCGATTTGGAACGGTAAGAAATAACACTACTGGGGAGGTTGTGGGGGTTTGGTGGGGGCAATTCCTTACCCTTATCACCTGATGCAGCGCCAAACAGTACAACAACGCAAATAGAAAGAAAAAAGAGTAAGAGAAAAGCCAAGGGAGTGCCACAATCACAAGCCGGAGCCCTTCCCAGACACCAAGAGAAGCGGAAACAGACAAAACCAAACAAGCGCAAATCGAACGAACGTACTGATTAACTTTCTCTTTCCCAAGCGAGGTAGTCGCATTGCTCAAGGGACTGAAAAACACAAGAACAAAATAACACCAGGCAAAACAAAACAAAACAAAAACAACAAACAAATCGTCTCGTAGAATAAACCACAACGCAACAAAGAGTAAGATTAACACCGGGACCACCAGTAGAATAAACCACCGTGGGGTTTAAAGCACTTTTACAGCTAGCCAACTTCACCCGAGATCCCGTTGACACTCTTAATACAGAAATGCATAAAAAAAATCGGTTCGCGTAAAGGCAGAAAGCAAAGTGGACTACCATTGAAGATGACCACAATGCTAGCAAGACCACATGAATAAATAAATAAATAGATAAATAAATAAACAAAGTGGACAGCCGTACAGCGAATGACAACAATGCTAGTATTACAACCAAAATGTTCAGCATCAGAATATCCGCCTTGTAACGGACAGCAGCATAAACCCCTGGGACTTAAACCTGCTTCGTTCGCACGAAACCTCACTCTTAATTCCGATGCAGCTCCTAATTACAAGTATATGTTCGGTCCGAATAGGGGTCCTCAGTAAGTTAACAATAAGTATTAAAATATCCAAGACATACTTCCAACGTTGTATTGGTTCTCACTGCAAAGCTGAAACACACACACACACACACACACACACACACACACACACACACACACACACACACACACACAAAGCATTTTAATTGTTTTATTGCGAATTCTAGTTCATTCACTACTCACTACGAAAACACGCCTATTCAAATATATTGAAAATTACTAAACCAAAAAAAGGAAAAATTTCAGATGAAAAATTCTGATATTTCCAACAAGCTATGTTTTTTTAGCCGAAATAAGAAAAATAATGCATACCCCTGTAAACCCCAGTTTTACTATATACTCGTAAATGTGGATATTAAGGGGGTCAAAATTATATAGGCGTATTTTCGTGATGTCTGAGCTTTCTAAATTATTGCCTCTAGAGATGTCCAGGAGGAGCCAATCACAGAGCATAGCCTAACAATGACACCGAGAAGAAGCTATGACATATGTTACAAACCAATGAAAAGCAAATCAATGAACTCCCTTTTCCCCAATGGGGTGCCAGACAGTACCCATCAAATAACAATTAGACAACAAATGGGACAAAACGCGACAAAAAAAAAAAAAAAAAAAAAGCCTCGAAGTAAGCAGCCACAAAAAGTTCTACAACCGCCGCCTTAGAGCGGCTAGTACAGAGAACCAAATAGCGCCAATATTCCCTCGACACATCCGGGAACTCTGGAGCTAGTTTTTCCGATACAAAACTGGTTAACATAGGTACGTGTCGAGGAATTTTGTCACTAATTATTTTATTCTCGTCAAATTATGGAAAAAAAAATCTGGCACTGGTCCTTAATTTTGTACAAGTGTAACTAGTTTACTCTGCCAAGATGACGTTATCGCTAAAGACTGCATAGCTATGCGGATTCCCCTTATGAAAGTGTTAGTGGAACTAGCTCTTTGTCGACGGAGTTAGCTAATTCGTCGACAGATTTAGCTCGGACAGAAATTTCTTCATTATTCGCCTGCACAATTTTCTATGCCAGTATTTTTTAGCATATTTATAATGCTTCGTGCTTGCTTTCACCTGAGGCTTTCATTAGGATTTGTGCCTCAAAGGGTTTCAGGGCTGTAGTTTTAATGGAAAATGGGGAAAATGCACGTACACACACACACACACACACAAACACACATACATACACACACACACACACACACACACACGCACACACACACACACACACACATATTTCCATGTTTTTAAAGACAACACATCAAATAGTGAACGTAATAGAAAATTTAGAGCCTTTTAAACTGAGCAGCTTGGTGAAAATATTATGAAAATCGGATGAGAAATAAGAAAATTATTCGGCTTTGAATTTCCAGGAAATTCTGTCGTGGAAGCCGCCACTTTTGAGTTAGTGACGTCATAATCATCTGCTATAATAGACAAAAGTCGAATAAATCTCATATGTTATACACCTGTAAGTGTGTTTATATCAGTGATATAAGCTATCACTGACATAAGCAGCATATTACTGAAAATGGGTGACTTTTATTTGTGTCTGTCAAAAGTGAAAATCTAATTAAATATTCAAAATGGCGGCGCCAATGCTCACAAATATATAAAATATAAACTTAAATATCTTTCTTATTACTTTATGAGGCCCTCCCAGGGGTTTTGGGGAACAGGGGAATAGGGTCATTAATTTCAAGGGGAACAAGGGAACAAAAGTCTAAAACTGAAGGAAACGGGGGAAAAGGGCAATTTTGGGGAACAGGGAACATATAAAATCAAGATTTTGATTTTGGGAACAAAAGAAAATGCCGATTTTCTTTTCAGGAGAACAAGGGAACAGGACCCCCCCCCCACACACACACACACACACCAACCCACCCACCCACCCACGGGAGGGCCTCCTTAATAGATTTTGGTGAAATTTGCGCCTAGATGCTGGTTTCTAACGCTGAATAATCTAGTTTTCACATTTCTGTCATACTTTTCACCTCCACTTTTTATCTTTCTTTCATGCATTCACGACACTCAAGCTTCCTGCACGCATTATGCGCGAGAGCGTGCACAGCACATATAAAAATGCGTTTAGCCAGGCAAGCACGGGACGGCCACTTTAAAAAGGAGTCATGTTGCTATGTGACGCAGTGAAGCGTGGCGCTGTCAACAACATGGCGGATAGCGTAAAACAGGTGCTTCCTTGAAATCTTCCTAACCACTGAACGGATGCCAGAAAATGTAATATTTGAATGTTTGTCTCCGGACCCCCATTATTGTGATTCATGGATCTATTTTCATGGCAATTATTAAAGAATATAAAGTGACAGCAGGTTTGTAATTTTTCAAATATTGGCACTTTCTGTGTCTTTTTCACAGCGACAAACAGACGGTTAGGCTTCGGAGTACCAAATTCTATTTAATCTATCTATGGTTACTGCAACACCCCCTCGCGAGGATTTTCTGCAGAATGCCTGCGCGTTAAGGCATGTTAGATAAAAGTATATGTGCTAAATAAAAAAAAAATATATATAGGGCATTAAAAAGTGGTGTGGGGATTAAAAACAGCATCTCTCTTTTGCATTTATGGCATTAAGAGGTCAAGAGACCTCACTGCCACCCTGAATTGCTTGAGGGGTAGGCAGAATAAGAACTTCTTCTGGCAGCTTATTCAACTGCACAACAGTCAATTAAAAAAAAAAAAAAAAAAAGAAGAAGAAAAAAGAATACATAACAGTTATAGCTAATGTGTAGATTTGATGCAGGGCAAGGGGTGCTTGTGACGGGTTGTCTGGAAAGGCTGCTTGAACTAAAGTCTATGGTTGTAAAGGAATGGTGACATAACTATGTATAACTTAGGTTTTTTTAAAACTGGGAAGACCTATAATAACATATCCACCTAAAGAAAGGTCAATAGAAGGCTTCATAAATAAGTGATATATTTAATGAAGCTTATGTGATTTTGATTATGATTTTCTTTATAAAAGCATGTATGTTGTTAATACACATTTGATTTACCGTCTTGTCCACGGAATTCAAATGGGTAACAACAACATACATGTATGCTTTTATAAAGAAGTAGATAAAAGTATGCAGGCTGTAATCTGAAGACTTAAGAAATTGCTAGACTATGCAGTTACAGGACTATGTACAGTAGTTGGATTGAAAACAGTACCATATTTTACCTAATTACTGCACATGCCCCTATAAGTGCACAGTCAAGCAATATTACATCCAGTGTACTTTTATCGATACTTCTTTATAAAAGCATATGTTGTTGGTACTTATTTCAGTTGCCTCGACAAGTCCAGTCAATTCAAATGAGCACCTACAACATGCATTTATAAAAAAAATCAGAAAAAGAAATCACGTAAGCAGCCTCAGATACAACCCTCATGAACTCCTATGCTAATCTTACTTTAAAGGGTGCCCTTATAATTATTAGGTGGATATTTTACTACAAGTGTTTCCAGTAATTTTGAAAAATTTAAGCCCACAGTGCGGTAATTAGGTCCAATAAAACAATTCTTTTTTTTAACAGATATCTGCTAAAACGCCTACTAAGACAGACATGAAAGACAACAAGAATTTTATTTCTGTGTTTGTAAATTTTTAAGGTCATAGAAATCATAACTCCAGCTATGATGAAAATTGATGTGAGTTAAGATGCCACACCCTCTTATAATTCTCAGCCAGTAAGATTCCTTGATCCAGATTGTTGATATAAATTCAGTTACTAAATGGCAAACAGTGTAGATTCAGATAGTTGGCTTCTTTACAAGCCAGCTGATCTGGATCTACACTGTTTGCAAAGGCAGTGTATATCATGGCTCAGAAGGACTGGGGTTAATTTTCACCAGATTAAATCTTGTGGACACCCATTTTCAGTCAAGTACAAATAATATATTTAGTAGAAAACTAACAAAACTTATTTTCTAAATGCTTTATCTTATCTGAAAGGCGTTTCTTAATCTTTTTTTTATTACTATCATTAATGTGACTGTGATGCAAATTAAGTTCATAAGGAAACAGTTGTTTTTCCATTCATAAAGGGATTAATTCCTAATGTTTGTAGTATTCCAAAATAAATGCCACTTTGTTTATATTTTCATTTTTGCTTCAGGACCAGCTAAGGTGAAGGCTACAAGATGACAACGGACTTGTACTTCTATAATCAGTCTGAGTTTCGGAAGATACCAAAGCGGTATCGTAAATTACCAGAAGATCTTCCAGAGAGCCTTAGATTTGCTCACCTAAATCCCAAAGTTGCTGCATTGCTTGCTAATAAAGAAAGAGCTCATAAGCAAGATAAAGAAGATCCTTTTGGCGATGGTCTGGGGCAGAAAAGTTTAATTCCAGACATAAACACAGCATTCCAAAATGTTCGGAACCAGTTTGATAGTGCCTTATCCAATGATGAAGACTCCCAAAGATACCTCTTTGAAGAAGCTAAATATTCTGCTCAGGGAATTCTGGAACAGCTATCTAGAATTATTTACTTCTACGAGGAATTGTATAAACACATACCAAAGAGTTTGGAGTATCAGTTAATGTCAGGTTATAGTGAGTTGACTGCGGATGTAACTGTTATTCCTCGAGAATGGCAAACACAGGAAATGAAAGAACAATATGCAGCGTCAGTACAACGAGAAACTGCCAGTGACCTGGAAGAGGAAGATGAAGAGTTTAGTAGACCAAGATCGAGAACTGACAAATCCTTGAGTGACCTGAGCTCCAGGATGAACCTAAAGAAGAGCAGACCTAGACTAGGAGTAATAGAAGCATCACCAGATGAAGAAAATCTTCTTCGGGTTTCAGAATCACGGGCTGGTAGAAAGACAGTCAGTAGGCAATCAAATTTATCACAGAGCAAATTACATCTTGACATGAACCTCAGCAGGGTTGGAAGCCGAGTACGAAAAGGATCTAGTAAGTAGTGACTTTGGGGGCTAGATACCCTTGGTAGAATTGTCACCATTTCTGCCAAGGGAGACAACTTTTGTGACTGTTTGCTTTAATGCTTGCCAAGCCTCTTCTGAAAAGGAGTCTACTCTGTAAAGAAAGAATTTGCTGCCTTTGGGAGCAAATTCTTTCCTTATAGAGTAAACCCCTTTTCTGAAGGGGGCAAAAATAATTTAGATGGAATTGTCTCCTCCGAAATTGTATCAGTTCCTGTTAATTATTAAAGAAAATTTTACAGATTAAATGTCCACTAGAAAGTAAGCATGTACTTTTTAATGCAATGGAAAGATTTAATATAATGGAAGTATACACCTCACCTTTCAGTTTATGCAAACTGGAAGATTTTTTTTTTTAGGCTTACATATGGTAAAGAGCGTATAAACTGCTCACAGTTTTGCTCACAGTTTGATTTTTTCTGTTTTGTATCTTAATTAAATTAAGATAATTCAGGCATTTATATAATCTCAGGCATTACTGCTGGATAGGCATAACTGTCCAAATATTTCTGATAAATATGATTGTATTTGTCTCAGTAAACAGTTTTTAGTGTTGTATGACTAAAATACCCTTGAAAAGTATGTAGAAAACTTTATTTTCTTGTTCATATAATGCAGATAGTGTCCAGCCTGTTTTATGAATTTCATAGGAAAGGACTTTTCACATAAGATCCTCTATTTTTAAGCATTTGAAATATTGAGAGCTGACTGGTTTGAATTGGGTTACACTTAAAAATATGTCCAACATAACATATTTATATCCAACAGTACATAATGGGAAATATGTCATTTCAGGGGTCATCCTAGAGCTTTCATATATGGAGAAGTTTTGCAACAATTTCAGGGAGAAGTTTTGGTCCAAATTTTGGATTTCCCTATACAATCTATACATTTTCACTTCTCCCTCAGCTCAAGATAGGGAGAAGTCAGCCAGCTTACGGAGACTTTTTCTCCCAAATTGCCCTCTAGGATGGCCCCTGCATTTACTGAGCCTTTAATCTCTTAATCATAATAAGTCCCATAGCTCTAGAAAAGACACCTTTTTCAACAAAAATTATTGATATATTTTTCTTATTTCTCCATGAAAATGTGTGTTGTGGGTACTCATTAGATGCATCTCATTGAGGTCTTTCTAATCGATTAGAAAGACCTCAATGAGATGATCAGTACCCACAACATATTTTTTTCATGGAGAAATAAAAAGATATTTACCTGACAACCCTTCTTATCTAGAGCTATGAATCCTTTTAATTTTTAGGCTATTTTGAGACCAGCTTAAATGTCAGACATCATGCTTTAGCCACTTGTGCATATAGCTTAAGTCATTATGTTGTTTTAAAATATTTCCCATTCACAGAATTGTTTTACTTTAGGGTGGGACTCTCAACCCATTTTAGTTGAGAAACTTCCAAAAGCATCACTGGCAAAAAGTGCAGACTCAGATCAGATGCCACAGAATGTTGACATTAAACACAGGAATTTCTTATAAAACGTTGTAACAATTAAACCTAGCCAGACACCCTGCTATTGGAAATAGACTGGTCCAAAGAGTTGTGGTACAAGAGTTCACTTGACGTAAATAATTGTCATATATTTTATGTTTAGTATCTGTATGTACTATTACACTGTTTATCCCTATAACAGCCTTTTATTCGCAAATGTTTTTGTTTTTTTTTTATTTGTTTTGTTTTTTTTTTTCTTGAAGGATAAGGGGTAAGGGTCACAATTTTGAATTGGCAGACTTATTCATAAGTGTTGTATTCACAGGACGTTAATTGTCTAGGTGCTTGTTAACCTGGCTCAGTGCTTATCAGTCCAGAGATATAAATACTTATTTATATAAGTTAAAAAAGGCACTTTATTCAGAGTGATCAGTGTTTCCGCTGTAACTTGAGAATTTGGGTAAATCTTGCTGTTTTTGTACCACCAAGACATAATCTAAATGGAGAAATTTTCCTCATGCAACTTTTGAGGGTAAAATATTCCAATTTTAGGGTTTCTAGGAACCTTGATGAATCTTCTTTTTTTTTTTTTTTTTTTTTTTTTGTGAAAATATTGTCTTTTTTTCTGTGAAAAGCAAATATTGTTTATCTGGAGTCCTATGCATTGTGTGTAGATTATACAGGACAAACACTGAACATCCCCCTCACATTGTGCACACACAGAGACCGATCTGAATTGTCTATCATACATGATTGTCTACATCACCAATATATATGTAGTTATCACCAAAGTTCCAGATAAGGCATTTTTTTTTTATCCAAAATATGATATACTTTTCTTATTTCTCCCTGAAAACATGTCAAGGTGGCTGTGTCGCATGTTTTTGTTTTGGAAGAGTGCACACTTTTTTTAACATCAAATCGCTCGATTCAAGGTAAGGAAATTGCACTTTTCTCAGGTTATATCCAATCGATTTTCATAAAACAAAGTACATTGCATATTCGAATGTGAGCACTATTCATAAACATATAGCGTATTCATATTCTGCATGCTGTATTTGCAAACATTTGAAGCAAATGTAATTTTTGCGACGAAAATGTTGGAAGTGTTCACACTTAGATTTGCTTCGAATGTTTGGAAATACTGCATGCCGGATTTAATTAAGCTATATGTTTATGACATATTCGCGTATGCGATGCACTTTGTTTTATGAAAATTGGTTGGATATTACCTGAGAAAAGTCAATTTCCTTACCTTGAATTGAGCGTTCAAAAAGGTGTGCACCCTTCCAAAAAACACATGACATAGCCCACTTGTATGTTGTGGGTACTCATTAGAGCATCTCAGTGAGATGCTTGTAATGAGTACCCACACTATGTCAGGGGACTTGATAAGGAGGAGTATTTGATGATAATTCTGGGATAATTTTCTACAGTTCTCTATAAAAACATATGTTGTGGGTACTCATTAGAAGTGCCTCGGTGAGGCACTTCTAATGAGTACCCACAACATATGTTTTTATGTAGAAATAAGAAAAATTATCCCAGAATTATCACCTGATACTTCTCCTTAACATGTCCTCTGGTATGTGTTTTCAGCAAGAAATAAGAAAATATTTGTCTAAATACTTCTCTTATCTAGAGCTGTGGTTATCATATTTTTGAAGCTGCTAAACTGTTTTACTGTAATAATGTCTATGATAATAGGTCTATCATTTCAAACAGTAATATTAGTAGATTTTATCAGCTCACCAAGTACGATACTATGTACAGTTTGTTATTTTGGTACATGTTTTAAACTCATTGTGCATGTGCGGTGTTGAAACATTGATATTTTTGGCTCAGTGGTTGCATTGTTGAATGAAAATACATTGTCATTATATAGATCTAACCTATTATTCATGTTGATTGAATATAATATTATTTTACAAGATCCATTCATTCACAGTCTGTGTCCTTGTACAATTTTCTCATAGCTCCAGATAAAGATTTTTTTTCAATCAAAAAGTATTGATACTTTTCTTATTTCTTCAGGAAAATGTATTTTTTGTACTCATTAGAAGTACCTCAATGAGGGGCTTCTGATGGGTACCCACAACGTATGTTTTTGTGAAAAAAGAAGAAAAATATTTACTTGATAAGCCACTGTTATCTAAGGTTATTCATGTAGGTTTTGAGTATAGAATTTGCCTTTAAAAAGCTAATCACAACTGCAGCAGACTTGTTGTAACATTCTGATTATAATTATTTTATTTTATTTTTTTCAGAGAAAAATAAGGATTGACATTTCATGTGAATTGTCTGCCCAGCAGATGATTCACATGAAATGCCAAGTCTGATTGTTTCTGAAAAATTATATAAAAAAAGCATGTTGTCTGCTACAATTTTGCCGACCATTTAAGGGTCAGTCCTTTCAGCCTTATAATAAATGAATAGACTCTTCCATCTTATAGTTTCCCATCACTCTATGTAAAAAGGATATGCAGATAAATACCGTATTTGACCTAATTACTGCACATATCCCTATAAGTGCATAGTCAAATAATTCCGTAGTCTTCAAAATACAGCCAGTGTACTTTTTGTCTACTTCTTGATAACTTTTAGGCTGTTAAGGCATATGTTGTAGGAACCCATTTGAATTGCATCGACTTGTCAATGCAATTCAAATGGGTATCCACAACATATGCTCTTATAAAGAAAATCAGAAAAAAAAACCACAACATCGCATAAGCATCATTTGATACGTAAGTCCTTTGCTGATCAGTTTTAAGTGTACCCTTAGTACATATTTTGCAAGTTTTCCAAGTATTTTTGAAATACCTAAGCGCACAGTGTGGTAATTAGGTCGAACAAGGTAGTTTTCTTATTTCATCATGAAAATGTATGTTGATACACTTCTAATGTGTACCACAACATATGTTTCATGGTAAGATAAGGAGCTTTTTGGTTGAAAAAGTGCCTTATATAGCTATATGTATAATTTCTGATAAATTTTATTTCATAAGTGACAGTGATCGCATATAGAATGCTATACAGGATGACTCTTGGTGACCCTACTTATCACAAACTGACTCCTTTAACCCTTATCCTGTTGAATAATTTAATTAGCCACACCATGTCTGACTGCCAGCCAATCAGATTATATCATATAATGTTTTTATTCAAATTCACAAACTGAATGACAAATAGTGTAGATCCTGATCAGATGGCTTCTTTGAGAAGCCATCTGATCTGGATCTACAGTGTTTGCAAAGGTAGGGGTTGTCGTGAACAGCAGGATAAGGGTTAAATTTACATTGTTTCCAAGTTTATCTTGTGACATAGGAAGGGGACTCCCGAAAAAAGTAGAGGGATTGCTACAGCTTGATTTGTGGGAATCAGCGAGTATGTTGCATCTGGGCCTGTGGGAATGAAAGAGTAAATACCGTATTTACCCTAAGTATTGTGACACCTTATCTGCTTACCATATTTGTACTAAAATTTGACATAGTCCATTCTACTACCTGTTAATGTGTCTAAAATATTGATGTATGTATTGCAAAGAGTGTAGACCCTGATCAGATGCTGTGTTCTACTGCATCTGATCTGGGTCTACACTGTTTACATAGCCCATCTGTCCCAATACTTAGGGTTATTACAGTAGCTTACTATATCTGGATCTGATGGATTAATTGTCAGAGTAAGGAGATTGCCTGATAGATATCTGGGTCTGTAGGATGGCTTTGATAAAGGAATTGCTACACCTGGGTCTGAAGAATTGAAAGATTTAAAAAATTGATACATGTGATATATGGGATTGAAAGAGTAAAGAGATTGCTTCATCTGGATTTGTAGGATGGTCAGATTAAAGATATAATATTGCTTTATCTTGGTCTGTAGTAGTGAAAGAATAAAGAGATTGCTATATCTGGGTATGCAGGATTGAAAGAATAAAGAGATCTCTGTATCTGAGTCTGTAGGATTGAAAGAATAGAGATTGCTACATGTGGATCTGTGGAATTGAAAAGGTATTTTAGGGAATGCTTCATCTGCTTCTGTGGGATTGAAAGAATAAAGTGATCATTATATCTGGGTCTGTAGGATTGAAATAATAAAGTGATCACTATATCTGGGTCTCTAGAATTGAAAGAGTAAAGTATATATTGCTATATCCTGGTCTGAAGGATTGAAAGAATTAAGAGATTGCTACATGTACATATGGATTTGTGGGATTGAATGAGTAAAGAGATTGCTATATTTACCAGTAGTTCTGTAAGATTCAAATAGCTAAGAGATCTCTGTATCTTGGTCTGTAGGAGTGAGAGAATAGAGAGATTGCTGTATCTAGGTCTGTAGGATTGAAATAATAGGGAGATCTGGGTCTGTTGACTTAAGGATTAAAAGAATAAAGATATCTCTATAGATTGAATGAATGGAGAGATTGTTACATTTGGATCTGTGGAATTGAAACAGTAAAGAGAATGCTTTATCTGGTTCTGTGGGATTGAAAGAATAAAGTGATCACTATACCTGGGTCTGTAGGATTGAAAGGATACAGTGATCACTATATCTGAAAGAATAAAGTGATCACTTATACCTGGGTCTGTAGGATTGAAAGAATAAAGTGATCACTATATTTGGGTCTGTAGGTTTGAAAGAGAACTCCATATCTGGACCTGTGGAATTGAAAGAGTGAAAATATTGCTATATGATATCCTGATCTATAGCACTGAGAATTAAGAGATTGCTGTATATGGATGTGTGGGATTGAATGAGTAAAGAGATTGCTATATCTGTGCCTGTAGGATTCAAAAAGCAAAGAGATCTCTATATCTTGGTCTGTTTGTTTGAAAGACTAGAGATTGCTATATCTGGTGCTGTAGGATTGAAAGTATAAAGAGATATCTATATCTGGGTCTGTAGGATTGAAAGAGTAAAGAGATATCTATATCTGGGTCTGAAGGATTGAAAGAGTAAAGAGATATCTATATCTGGGTCTGTAGGATTGAAAGAGTAGTAAGGAGGTTGCTTTATCGTAGTTTTTGGAATTGAAAGCACAATCTTGCTGAAACTTTTGTAAGGTAGGTCCTGCCATCATTGGCTGTTGGCAGGAAGGTTCTCATCTGATCTGAAACCAGGTCAGGTTTTGAGCCTTTGTTTCATCTATCCTATCCTTTCTTTCCTTACTCTTTTCCTCTGGAAGACTGCTCAACATGACTTAAATAATGTTAAACCTCCTCAAACAAATTTGGTGCTCTGATGCCATTTGTTTCATCAGTATATGTTCAGTACACACTTCATTGTCTAAGTCAAGTGTATTGACTTTCACTTATCAAGAATAAACATTTTATTTATTCTTGATGAGAAACCCTAAACTGTCATCTTGAGAACCTTATTGAGATTTCACTTTTACAGTCTTTATGTTTACATAGAAAATTACAGGTTGTTAGGTAGTTGCCAGAAATTGAATATAAAGTGACAGAAAAAAAAAAAAAAAAAAAAAAAAAAAAAAAATATATATATATATATATATATATATATATATATATATATATATATATATATATATATATATATATATATATATATATATATATATATATCATAGCTACTGATAAGCAGGGTATCTATATGTTTTTTTGTTTTTACTTCTTGGATCCAGAAAAGAATGTCGAGGGTACTCGTTGGAAGCATCTCGCTGAGGCACTTTTAATGTGTATACACAACACATATTTTCATGGAGAAATAAGAGAAATATCACAAGTTTTTGGTCAAAAAAGTACCTTATCTGGAGCTATGATTTTGAATGGTATGACTGGACCTTAGCTGCAGTATAAAAGCCAAATGTCCAAGTAAAACGAGTATCCAGGAATATATTTTACGTACCGCTCCCCAAACATATTATAATTGAATTATGATTCTATAAATCAAAGAACTTTCTCAAAGAAAATACACTGACCTTGTTTTGTTTGTTTGTGTTGAGGTTTTACGGCCCAGTCAACCCAATGGGGTCATGTCGAGCATGGTCAGTTTACCTAACCACACGTTTACTGGGCAGGTTTAGTCCTCTAAGTGGTTAACCAGTATTGTGCACATTCTTTCGCCAGAAAACAAGTTTACCTATTTAATAAGCACCTGCGATATATACTTTCTCATAGAAACTGTGTAGTTCTAGGTAAGGCACATGCACATCTGGAATGACCCATAACTGAAACTGACTTTGACCTTTTGTACAAACATATTTACATGTAGTCCTATTAACCAGGGTCAGACTTTTCATTTTAAGTCATTTATGGATTGGCTTTGAAAAGATAAGCATGAAATTGATTTTCAAATGAGGCTTCTTAGGAGAAAACTGCCCATATCTCATGTATGAACAGTGCAGACTCATGCTAGCCTGAACATCTATATACGAGTTAATTTTTCTTGGTTTTATACTTTCTACAAGGTATTCAGTAAACGAACGTAAAATATGCTCACTAGTCTTCATAGATACACAGACTCAGTTGGAGCTTGACTAACTGTTTGTAGTGCAGTATGGGTGGGGTTTTTTTTCCAAAGCACTCCTCAAATCATTCTACAAAGCTACCAGAATTAGTGTGACTTCTTGTTTGTTCAGGAATGTTTTATTACTGATTTAATCTCTGTGCCAATACCTTCTATAGCTTTTATCTCTTCCTTTTCTCTGTTCCTGGCCTACAAATCAACTAGTAATGTCTTTGAACAAGTTTCAATGTAAATAATGGTATCTAAGGGAGAATTTCCTTTTGTTTGGGCAAGGATTAAAGGAGTTAAATGAGTTGTTGATTTTTTGTTAAATCAACTGATTGTTCTGCAACTCTTGCACTTACCTCAAATTTTCTAGTATTGACAATTAGAAACCAAAACAGGAACTTCTTTGATATATGATCCACCAAAAGATCTTTTCTAGCTGATAGATATCTTATAGTTTGTTATATAGCTCCAGATAAGGTGATAATTGTAGTGACAGTTAAGGATAATGTTTGTTATTTTAGCACCAAAACAACCTCATGACAGTAATTTGAATTACCTTGCCAAGATGTTTCCAATGAGTACCCACAATAACAGAAATATTTAATCCAAATACAGTCGACTCTCGTTATCTCACCAGATTTCCACTTCGAGATAAGCGGTTATTCGAGATAAGCAAGGTCGAGATACATGTAACGAGAGTCGACTGTACTCCATTTTCTTGAACCTGTGGTTGATCTGTCTTGAAGTTGTATATGCAGTGGAGACTCGGCTTATCTCCTGAACAACAGCCACCCTTTCCAAAAAGGTGGCATCGAACTTAACTGAATATAGCTTTAACTCACCTAATAGTTAAAAGAAAAATATTAGTAAGTGAAACACTACAGAACATTTAACAAAAGTTACCACAATGAAAGTACTAAAGACTCTCTTCCTTTTCAGCCTGCAGAACTGTAGAAGAGCTGACATTTTTTCAGTAAAGCACATCTTTTTTTATTTCAACACAACTCTTTTGAATTATCTGAGTGAGTCAATATTAAATAGGTACATGCAACACATTATTTGGAGAGATTCGGTAAAAGATTTTGTGTCAGAAACACTGCTACCAGTTTCTACACGTGCGAATACTGGCATGTGAGTGACAGAATATATGTTAAGCAATATATCCAGTTGGACTGATTTCACATAAAGAAAAAGGTTTGTTTTATACAAATTGGTGTCAGAAGTGGGAGAGAGTCAGTGTTTGCTTGTACTGATACTGAACACATCATGCAGATATTTGTGATTTCAGTCAAATTTATATATATTTCAGGAGCAAACTTCATGCGTGGATCTGGTATGATACTGATATCTCACAATAAGTCCAGTTAAGGGCATGAGCAATGTTAGAAGATGAAAAACATTGATCATGTGCTTTTTCAAAGGACATTGCACTGTTTGCAGGAGCACTTACACAGTATATGTTTTCTATGTATCAGACAGCAGTAATCATTGTGCATGAAAAACACATATGTATGGATGTTGCTTTGCACAGAATTGATCTATAGTGATTCCCAAAACAAATGTTTTTGTCTCACATTCTTTATTAGCTCCCTGGGACTATGTCCCTGGAGAGCTTATGTTGTCACCCAGGCGTTGGCGTCGGCGTCGGCGCCCGCATCAAAGTCCGTGCCGGCGTCCGCGTTAGCACAATGTCTAAGTTTTCAAATGTGTGCATAGTTTTTTAACTGTTTAAGTTACTGCTTTCATATTTGGCCTACATCTACTTTAGGGTAACCCTTTCAATAGCATACACCCCATCCCCAAAATAGACTTTTTATGTAAGTCAAGGTCAGTTCTTACTTTGTCTTTTACACCCATGATTAAGTTTTGTGTTTAAGTTTTGAAAAGTGTACATAACTGCTGAAGTATTCAAGATAGAGCTCTAATATTTGGCCCACACCTGCCTTAGGGTTAGGCCTTTCAATAGCACACACCTCTTTCTCAGTTTGACCTTCTGCTTAGGTCAAGGTCAGGTCATACTTTGTCATTTGAACTCATGTTCAAGTACTGTGTTTAAGTTTTGAAAAGTGTTTGTAACTGCTGAATTATTCAAGATACCGCTTTAATATTTGGCCCACACCAACATTAGGGTAAGACCTTTCAATAGCACAGACCTTTTCCTCAGTTTGACCTTCTGCCTAGGTCAAGGTCAGGTTATACTTAGTCATTTAAACCCATGTTTGAGGTTTGCATTTAAGTTTTGAAAAATGTTCGTTACTGCTAAAGTATTCAAGATGCTGCTTTAATATTTGGCCCACCTACATGTACCTTATGGGTAAGACCTTTCAATAGTACACATCCCTTTCTCAGTTTGACCTTCTGCCTAGGTCAAGATTAGGTCATACCTTGTCATTTATTGCTGTGTTTAAGTTTTGAAAAGTGTACATGGCTGCTGAAGTATGTGATATAGCTTTAATATTTCGTCCACACCAGCCTAAGGGAAGATGTTTCAATGGCATATACCCCATCCCTCAGTTTGACATTCTTCCGACATCAGAGTCAGGTCATACTCTGTCATTTACTGCTATGTTTAAGTTCTGTGTTTAACCCTTAATATTTAAAGATTGTTTTCTTATTCGATCAGCCCTTTCTGGCAAGCTGCGTTGACTTTACAACTCTTGTGTACATGTCTTCTCTTCTGGTTGTTTACAGTACTGTACTGATGTGTTAAAACTGTTGCATTTAAATTATGACCAAACATTAGCTGTTTACAAGCAAAATGTTTTTCTTGGTTGTTATTGAAAATAATGTGACATTTTATTGAAGGGATGACTAGGATGAAATGTGAAGCATTCATTTCAGAATTATAAAAACAGAAAGAAAACTGTCATTCATCCTTTGTCAGCTAGTTATTGCCTACCGGTATATTGTAGGAAATATGATAGATCTTAAATCAACTTCTCACAGTAAATTCTTTAAGAAATTGGGTCACTTACCATCTTGCAAGAAAGCAGGCTGGTGAAATTTCAGTCACTGTCTCAAATATAGCAAATGCTAAGTTTCATTTAGAATATTGTATCATTAGATGATTTTCTGCAGCCTGTTTTGGTCCTCTGAGTCATTATGGTTTTCTATTATTTTCAGGTATTCTGTAGTTGAACTGTGTTCAGTTGGTCTTAAATTTTATGCACCAAACTGTTTGGTATCCATCTTTATGCATAAGATGCTTTTAACCCTTTTTCAGCCTCTTTCACTGATATGGTTTTAACATAGTTGGCAGTATATATTTCCAGTTTTCTTCATTTGTGTGTTTTAAACTTGTTGCAGAATGTTTAGTTGTTTAACGTTTTTTGCTATATTTGTTATTATCTATCACGTATGTTTGGTCTTTATTGTGGTTTCAGAATATGTTTTTGTACTGTTTTTACCTCCAGTTTTGTAAGTTTAATATGTGTTCTGTGACTTATGTTCTTTTGTTTTCTTGCTTTAGCACAACATGTTTGCTTATTGTTCAGTTGGTGTATCCATTAACACTTACCATGCTATGGGCAGATTCAGCAGACGACAAATTGATGAGATTTTTCTTATTTTCCTAGAAAATAGGACTTGACATAGGACTAGCTTTCTCCTTAGGAGACAGTTTGCATGAACCCAGTTAGCATTCTTTATAAATCTATAGCGGGCCGTTATCGGCCCGTCAGCTACCCTGATGGGCCGATAACGGCGCACTATAGATTTATAAAGAATGCTTACTGGGAAAGTCAAATCCTGTATTCTGGGGAAAATAAAAAAAAAAATATTTTAAAATGATGTCTGCTAAAATTTTTATCCAGCCTGCTAAGTGTTAATAAATGCTTAAAGCACTAAGCAAAATTGCAGCAGATGACATTCTAAATTGTTTTTATTATTTTTCAGAGAAAATAAGGCTTGCTGTTTAGTGTGAATCATCTGTTAGGCAGATGACTTTCATGAAATGCCAAATTTTATTTTCTTTGAAAAATAATATACAAAAAAGAAGCAAAATGTCATCTGGTACAGTTGTGATCAGAGCTTTAATTATCAGGAGATTAAGAGAAGGAATGTGTCAAGCAAAAAGAGATTGCAAGATGTGAGAATGGACAACATATAGTGAATAGACCAAAGACTAGCATACCATATATATCCACACTTGTACTTAAAATTGAACATGTACATTGTATTACCTGCCTTATGAGTGGCATAATTAGATGCTGCTTTTGGCAGCATTAGATCTTTGTACTGTTTAGGCCTATGTCGGAATACTTAGGGAAAATAGAGTATGCTAATCCTTGTTTGCTGGACACAGTTGTGAAGATAAAAATCCATTGTTTCAACTTAATATTGTGAGTATTATAAATTCCAAATGGCTTTATACTGTAAAGAATTCACTGTTTCACTCATTTAGATAGCATCAAAGTGAGTATTGTTATTTAATTGAAAAACTCTTTTTTTACAATACTGCTATCAGTGAATTTTCCAAGAATTGTGGACAAAATATGGAAATATTCTATTCTTATTATTGGCACTGGCATATTGCTGATGACTATACCAGTCACTGATTAACTACTGTAATTACCCTAAAAAGTTGTACACTTTAACCCTTGTAATGTTGAATAAATTAAGATGCCACTCCAACTTCTAATTTTAAGCCAATCAGATTGCTTGGTCCAGATTGTTGCTATAAATTCACATAATTAATGGCAAACAGTGCAGATCCAGATCAGTTGGCTTCTTCAGAAGCCAGTTGATCTGGGTGTACACTGTTTGCAAAGGCAGGGCATATCCGGGTTCAGCATGACAAGGGTTAAAGGGAATGGATACACTTTCAGAGGAAGCAACTCTGTGAAAATTGTTTTGCATCCTCTCTGAAGAGGTCAACTCTAAAAGGAAAGAATTTGCTCCAAAAGGAAGCAAATTGTGTCCTTTCAGAGGAGACTTCTTTACAAAAGTGGACTATTGTGCAGGAATGCAAACAGGAAGTGATAAAAGTTGTCTCCTTTGAAAAAAATGGCAGAAAATCTACCAAGTGTATCAAGTCTCTTAACACTTAAAAAGTCCCTTAATGGTTAAATTTTCAGCATACGACATTTTGAAATAATTTCTCTAATTTTTCCCAGAAAACAGGTTTTGATATTTCATGCAAATTGTGCATGAAATATCAATTCCTGTTTTTTCTTGGAAAAATAAAAAAAAATATCACTAATTTGTCATCTGCAGAATTAGTCCAGAGAATAGTAAAGGTTAACTCCTTATTATAATCCTAAAATGGAACAAAGCCATTTAATTACCTGCTGTTATGTCAGAAAAGTACTGGCTGAATGGCAAAGAGTACAGACCATGATCAGATGCTGCATTCTGCTGCATCTCATCTGCTTCTACATTATTTGAAGTTTAAGGTAATTTAAGTAGTGGTAAATAGATTGCTGTGAACCCCATGCATTTTGATTATTACCGTATTTGATCTAATTACCGCACATACCCCTATAAGCACGCACTCATGAAATTCCGTAGTCTTCAGATTACAGCCAGTGTACATTTTATTTACTTTTTTATAAAGGCATATGTTGTGGGACAAGTCGATGCAATTCAAATGAGTACCCACAACATATGCCTTTATAAAGAAAATCAGAAAAAAAATCGCATAATCATCATCAAATAAGTCCTTTTTATAGTGTATCCTTAATAGGTATAGGTACATATTTTATCACATCTGAGTGTTCCCAGTAATTTTGAAAAACCTAAGCGCACAGTGCAGTAATTAGGTTGAATACGGTAAATAGTTATCAAAATGATCATATCCTATACTTTTGAAATGCATTAAAAAAATTGTGTCTTCTAGCTTTATATGAGATATGTACAATTAAATCATTATCATGTTGACTGGTAAAGTTTCATCAGGGTTTGCATTCTACAGTATCCAATAGTTCTGTAAGCAGATAGTGATGGTCCTGATCAGACCATGATGGTACGAGACACATTTTCACTTGATAAAATGTAGCTAGTCCAGCAAAAATCACATTCAGTAAATTACCAACAGTGAGACAGAGAGTTTGTCATTAGTCATATTGCACCATTACATGCTGGTAAATTTACCATATTTTCAGGTGTTAGCTCAAACAGAAGTGGTAAGGACAGGCTTTATTCATCATGCTTGGTATTTGTAGTAGCAATGTCTTATAATCTCTAACTTCTTAGATAAATGATTAACTCTTAAAGTGCCAAGCAAAATTTGTAGCAGGCAACAGTCTTTTTTTTTTTCATAGAAAATAAGTCTTACTATTTCGTGTGAATTGTCTGTGTGACCAAGCAGACAATTCACATGAAATGTCAAGACTTATTTTATATGAAAAATACAAAAAAAAAAAATAAATAAATAAATAAATAAAAAATAAATAAATAAATAAAAGTGTTGTCTGCTGTAGTTTGTGATATGTGCTTTAAGGTTTAACTAACTTATATTGAATTGGAAAGGAAAGAATTTGTTATTCTTAGAGGAATAGCTATAGATTTTAAATTATGTCTACCAACAACACATATCTACTTCAAAACTTTAATGTCAGCAGTTGGTCAAAAGTGGTCCTTAGTAAATTGGCATAAAATATGACTTGTTAGCAAGTTTCCATCTTCAAGCCTGTTAGAATATTGAATCTTGACTAGTACTATCATCATCTTTGCATATCTTTCTTTTTTTATGGACAAGTCTGTGCTGTTAAGATTATAAGTACAGTCAAACCTATCTTAACCCTTATACTGCCAGTCACAACAATTGTCGTCTGCTTTGTCATCTGCTTGTGATTTTAAAAGTCATTTTTGCAAACAGTGTGGACATAGATCAGACTGCTCCTCTAGGAGCAGTCTGATCAGGGTCCATACTGTTTGCCTGTATGCAAAAATAGGTTTGAAAAGTTTGCAAGAATGTTCAGCAGACAACATAAACAGACGACATTTTCAGATGCAGGTTTTTTTGGCATTTTAAACACCACCACTATTATGCAGTCACCTGTATTTAAATAAGTTTTCTCAATTTCCATAAAAGAAAAAGGAACTCTATATATAGCCCAGAAAAAAGAACCCTGTATATAGCACGCCTGGTCTTGCTTAACCTGGATATGTCCTGTTTTGGCAAACAATGTAAATCCAGATCAGTTGGCTTCTGATCTGGATCTGCATTGTTTGACGTTAAGTATATGACTTTGTATCAACAACCTTTTTATTAGTGATTTTAAAATGATGAATAACATAATTAAAGGACTCTTTGAAAAAGAAGCCTTCTACAGTCATGAAATTTCTTCAGTTATATTTAGATCAACTACTGCTAGATCACAAAGAAGCACTAATCCTAAACTTTATTTGAGCTTTCATCACTTGGTACAAAACAGGCAAAGACATTGCTACTACTTTTAATGTATTTAGTATATCTGTTAGTAGGGTTATGGCTTTATATGTTGTTCGTAATGTGCTTATTTGCTTTTATGCTTTACTTATCTGCAATATTCAGGCACTAGACAAGCCAAATACTTGAGGTTTTTTCCCATTTCTCTAATATGATCTAAGGAAAAAGATTTTTTGGGACCTAAGATATCCCACATAATAACAAAACCTTTACCTAGAGAGAATCTCCAGGTATGAGGTGGTATTATGTAAATATTTGTTTTAGCTCACCTGAGCCAAAGGCTCAGGATGAGCTATTAAGATCACTTGCTGTCCGTCGTCCATCATCATCCAGCTTTGATTAGGCTTTTGTGATCTTGACCTCATTTTACAGACAGAAACAGAAACTTTATTTTACATTGAATACTATGTAATACTATGTAATATAAACATAAGCCCAGCAGGCATTTACCGTTACTGAATGTTTTTTAAGGTCAGTGCAGTTTTGGGAACATTATTTCTTCCTTCAGATAACATCTGTAGTTTAATAACATCTAACTCTATTTTTTAACGAAAGATAATGAAAAATCTATATGTAATTTGTGTTTATATAAGCATTTATGGAATAGATGAATAATTTAGCAGAAGTTCTGTCAAATGTCACACAATAAATATTTGGCTTTATATATTAAAATCAACCCTTTCAGCCCAAACTGATACTTATGCAAACAATGTAGATTCAGATGAGATGGCTCGTAAGGAGCTGTCTCATCAGGATCTACATTGTTTGCCATTCTGTTTTTGATTTTAGAGTGAAACCCTTACCGTATTAATCCACCTATAAGACGGGGATTTTTCCAAAAAGAAAGTCCCCAAAAATCCAGACCCGTCTTATAATCAAGCCTTTGGCCATATCGGTATTTTCGGCAAAGTCCGGTGGTGCCACGTGGTCACGGAAAATGCCGATCTTTGAAACCGGTAGAAGGGTATAATGTTTACCTTCGTCCCTTGACAGAAATAGCAGCAAGGTAATTTTGTAGGTGAAGTACCGAATCTTTCTGTGTATTACTCGCACCCGTGTATAACACGCACTGAATATTTGCTAAATAGTTTTGAAATAAAAAAAAAGATGTTCCTATGTAAAACACGAAGAATTTATCCGTGCACTATTTACTAAGTTACCAGATACTAAGTGTGTCAATTTTCACTAGGATTGAGTTGAAAATGGCCGAACTCGGAAGGTTTAGAGTAGAAACAGGCCGAATTTACGATAATGCTAACTGAATTTTCGTTGTGCAGCTCTGTTACCATGGGCCTCAGGCAACTTGATGTAGTGTAAGCAGTTCTATGCTTCCCCACTGCAGATGCTATGATAATAAAAATGTAGTTATTTCTTTTGTGTTCTCATAATTAACACCTTCTTTGTGTCACTTTCTTAACTGAGATGTGAAATTATCAACTCAGTGCCTCAGGGCAATGCAAATAACAACTAAAATCGACTAGTTGTCATTCTGACTGCCAATTAACCAATTAAGTGCACAGATGTATGCTGGTAGATTTTTTTCTTTATCATAAACATTGTTTATTTCAAACAATTTTTTTGGTAAGTTGGAAGAAAAGTTTAAATAAAAAAAAGAAAAAAAAAAAAAAAAAAGATAAACATATGGTAAGAAAATAAAAGATAAAATGCAAATGACCGATCTACCTACCTCAAAAGCCCACTTGGATTTGTTTATTATCAATAATTTTAATAATTGCATAAACTTAAATACTTTTTTATTTTTTTAATGTATGATCGTTCGTGCCAATATTTATGTTCTACCAAATTTATTTCCTATTTTGAACTACAATAAATCAGTTGTGCAGGCTGATTTATTCAAGTTACGGTGTGAGTCTTGTCAAAGTCCGGTAATCAATACAGATTCATATGCATATGCCTGTTTGAGTAGTTTCCCTTTGAAGAGATCACATGATCAGCAAAATAAAAAAAGCGTAAACAAAAAGAGCATGGACATGAAAAGGATATCAAATTACTGCAAATCAGACCGAGTTGCATCTTTTGAGCTGCCAGAACCCTGGTATGGGCGAGATAGGTATAAAAAATCATGAATATCTTATAGCAATCATTCTATTTCGCATTTTAAAGGGCAATCGTGAATGTCATGAGTTTTCGCGACCGATTATCTTGGCGATTTCTGTCCCGATTTTGGTGTTCCTATAAATAATACACATCGGATTTTTATAAACGTTTTCTGAGTAAATAAGGTGCGTGTTATACACAGTTAAATACGGTATGCATGCTTGTAAGTGGTGTTAGAAGTTTTTTTAATTGCTGCTCTGTGATAAATTCGCTTACAAATCTGACCAATCATCGCTGATGTCTTCATGTACTTTAGGAATTTCTGAGTGGCAGGGAATATTCCGACAGGCGACTTTTTTTAACCCATCTTATAATTAAGTAAAAGCCTGGGAAGGGCCCAAAAACAGCCCCCGTCTTATAAACAAATCGTCATATAGGCGGATTAATACGGTATTATTATGCATCTGTGAACAAGTCCAAATTCAAGAACAGAAGAGTCCATTTCAGAAAGGGATGAAAGGGTTAATTACAGAGCTAACAATATTTTCTTTCGGTGCTGGGTAAACACTGTCAACATTTCACACTCTACTCAACTTTCCTTTGTTTTTCTTGGAGTAATCAGAAAATTGTTAATCAGTTATGGAACTATTCAGCCCATAAAGCACCATTCCAGTCAACCATTCTAAAATGCTGTTTGTTTCTTGCAGATGATTCACATCATAAGTCAACCCTTATTTTCTTAGAAAAATAGAAACAGTATATTTTAGAATGCCATCTGCTGCTGTGTTCAGGAATAGTGATAAAAATTTGTCAGTAGCTGCCAGGTGTAATTAACTGAAGGGCAATTTACTTTTGAGCAAAATGATTAAAAAAAAAAAAAAAAAGATCATTATTCAGGAGCCTGGGATTTGAGATGCATTTATTGTCCTGAAAAAAAAAACAAAAAAAAAACAAGCAAAAAAAAACTGGTGGCCCACTAGACATAGAAACATTGAATGTGCCACATAATCCTATAATCTTCTCAATGATTTTTTTTTGCCGGCCTCGGTGGCTCAGTTGGATGCACCGTCCGACTGGAGACCAGGAGGTCGCGGGTTCAGCCCCCGCCGAAGTCGGCAACATTCTTTCGTGGAGATTGATCATGAAATATTTTCTACGGTCATTCTCTCCCTTCCGCTGATTCAAGAAGGGCAGTTGTCAGTTTCTGGCGAAAGAATGTGCACAATACTGGTTAACCGCTTAGAGGACTAAGCCTGCCCAGTAAATGTGTGGTTAGGTAAACTGACCGCGCTCGACATGACCCCATTGGGTTGACTGGGCCGTAAAACCTCAACACAAACAAACAAACAAACATGTTTTTTATTTATTTTTTTTTCTTTTTCATAGAAAATAAATCGTGACATTCCATGTGAATCATCTGCAAAGCAGATGATTCACATGAAATGTCAAGATTTATGTTTCATGAAGAATAATAAAAGAAATAAATAGACTGTTGTCTGCTATAAATTTTGCTTCGTGCCTTGAGTTAAAACATCTTTTTATTTTTCATTAACACTTATTGATGTTCCATGTACATTTAATCTTATTGGTTCAGTTGGATAGGTGGGAGATGGGCACATTTTGGGCCCATTATATTGTTATAACTAATCTCTTCTCTGTAGTTTAACTTCTAGAGTTGTTTTGGTTGCGGATCACTTTATGTTTATTCAGTATTTAATATTCCTATTGTTGTGAATATTTGATTCAGAAAATTAATGTTAACACTTGTTTCCTCAGCTCTTTCATTATTGGTAGTTTAATTTAAGGGGAATGGATACAGCCAGGAATTTTCGACCATTTTTCAAAGGTTGACAATTTTTGCAGGCCAGAATTTGATTCCCTAGTTTCCCTAATATATACATGTAATTCCTTTCAAATATGGGGCAGCAGTTTCTTTCCATTAACCCTTGACCTGCTGAATAAATTAAGTTGCCACACCCACTTCTAATTGTCAAGCAATCAGATTCCTTGATCCAGATTGTTGATATTAATTCATAAACTGAATGACAAACGGTGTAGATCCAGACCAGTTTGCTTCTTCAGAGGCCAACTGATCTGGATCTACACTGTTTGCAAAGGCAGGGTATATCCGGGTTCAGCAGGACGGGTTAAGACTTGTCCATATGAGAAGGGAAACAAAACACTGCATGTTAGAGTTATTTCCCTTGAAGGTTTATTCATTCTCCTTAAAGGTTTTTGCTGAATATTACAGTTGTTTGAGATAGCAGTAGAGATTACTTTTGGTTTTACATCCCTGAATGTATTTTATGAAAAAAAAAAAATTGTTTTAGAATTACACTTTAACTTTGTCTTCTATGGAAATGTGCAAACATTAACTCATCCACCACCACATTTGGCTTACGGAATAATTTTGATAAGGATGGTCAACAAAATTTAGAGATCCTTTAATAAACGAAGTTTTTTTTAATGAGAAATACCAAAGTAAGTCCATGGATTATTATTCATTCCGTAACCATACATCATTCAGAATCATTTCCTTCATGCTCATAAACATGTATTTACATTTTACTTAACCACATATTTCAGATATTTCTAACTTATATTGTACATTACATAACAATTAAATAGTTCTTAATCAGCAATTATATCTTAGGCATTAAACTGCACTATTTGAGCAGATTTAATCCTTTCACACCCCTGTATCTAAAACTGGACTCTTCCTTTTTTGACTTTAGGAAAGTCCATAATTTTAGAAGTGGAGTTTGAAAATTTTTTTTTTTTTTTTTTTTCACAGAAAGTGAGACTTGGCATTATATTCAAATTGTCTTCTATGTAGACAGTTAGAATGACTTACCAAGTCTTATTTTGTGTGAAATATACGAAAATGTCACACATTTTTCGTCTGCTCATTATGCATAGAGGACACCAAAGAATTTTACCATATTTACCCTAAGTTTTCGTAATGACAGGCCTGGGTAAAAGTGTTGATCAAGATCAGATGTCACAGATTTCAGCATCTGACCAGGGTCTACACTGTTTGCATTCAACAGTTTTTAAACACATCATCAGGTAGTAATATGGACATGTTTTAAATTTAGGACGTATGATAAGGAATCAGGGTGTCAGAATACTTAGGGTAAATATGCTAGGTAGATAGGAAGCATTATTTGCTCCATAATAGCTGCGCATTAAATATAGGACTTGTTGCGGTAGGGTATTTGATGATAATTCTGGGAAAATTTTCTTCTTTCTCCATAAAAATGTATGTTCTGGGTGCTCATTAGAAGCACCTCACTGAGGCACTTCTAATGAGTACCCACAACATATGTTTTTCTGGAGAACTGGAGAAAACTATCCCAGAATATAATCAACAAATATTTGTCTTAACCCTTCTCTTTCCTGAACACGTCATGCCCTGTCTTAGCAAATAGTGTAGCTCCAGATCAGTTGGCTTCTGAAGAAGCCAACTGATCTGGATCTGCACTGTTTGTCATTAAATACATGTATGTGAATTTCTGTCAGAAACATGGATCGAGTAATCTGATTGGCTGCAGGTTAGAAGTGGGCATGGCATCTTAATTTATTCAGCATGAGAAGGGTTAACAGGTCAACTGTAGACTTAGCTGCTTTGCTTTTATATTTTACAGTCTTGTCAGGTGTCTCACCAAGTATGTACAAAGGTAGAATGAGAGACGACGCTTTTTCTATGATTGATGAAACACCGACTTCAGATCTTAGATGTGAGTGCGCTAGTTCAGTAACACATACTAACCCTTAACTTGCTGAATTTTAATATTAGCAGATGCACTATAAAATACCACCAAACCTGTGTTAAGCAAGCACCTAAAGAAAAGCCAAAAAGTGATTGCTAAATAAAGGTGCTTCCTTAATGTAGGTAAATTTACAATTATTTGGCTCCTAAAGAAACCAAAAATGTGGCCTCTTAAGAGAGGTGACTGTTTAATACAGGTGGCCTTTAAGACAAATTTGACTGTATGTTTCTTATTTTCTTCTGAACAAAAAGCTTTGAATTTCTTGAGAACTGTCTTCTTAATGAGATGAGTTACCTGAATAGCAAGCCCTATTTATTCAGAGAAAAATAAGAAATATATTAACCCTTCTCTTGCTGAACATGACATGCCCTGTCTTAGCAAACAGTGTAGATCCAGATCAGTGAAGAAGCCAACTGATTTGGATCTACACTGTTTGTCATTAGATATGTGAATTTCTATCAAAAAACCCTGGATCAAGTAATCTGATTGGCTCGAAATTAGAAGTGGGCATGGCAACTTAATTTATTCAGTATGACAAGGGTTAAACATCTACCATCTAATTTTAATATTAAGAGCTAATCACCATTGGTTTGTTTATTGCTGCTTAGCATGCTGGGTAACATTTTCAGCAGATGACACTTTGAAATATCTTTTTCAGAAAATAGGGTTTTTAAAAATGTCGAACCTATTTTCTGGGAAAAAATAGAATAATATTTTAAATCTTGTCTGCTGAATTTTATACCCAGAATGCTAAGCATTAATGAGCTATACTGGACTACCATCCAGGGGAGCTAGTCTTGAGTGTCCAGCTATTCTTCCATCTCTTGTTTCATCTTCTTCAACACCTCCTTGCACATGCATTCCTTTTATAGTCTGGTTGTGTCTAAATGAAAACTCCAGTCATATCCACATGGAGCCATTACCTATCCCCTATAAATGATCATTAAGTCTTATCTTCAACTCTTTCACTGCCATAGGCGATAAGATAGACTTTTGCAAACAGCATAGATCCAGATGAGACGGCTCATTATGAGCCATCTCGTCTGGATCTACACTGTTTAACATTCAGTCTTTTAACTTTACGTATAAACTTCTTTCCAAGCGATAGTTTGTTTTTTAAAAAAAAAGCAGGCGACAAATGTCATCTGAAATGTGGCACCGAAAGAGTCAAACATAGCATTGTTAAGTGTCAGATTGATTGAAGAAGATGTCTTAGATGTTTTTTTACAAATTGTTGTAGGGAAAATAGCAGATGACTTACAGTGGTCTCACCCATGTAAAGCTCAGACCCCAATCTTCAAGAGGAGTCATCAGAGACCATAATCCACATGTTTTTGTTATAAGTGTAAGATCTTGATGAAAACTTTAGCAAATCATGACTTAAACGAGACTATAAGTTGCTACTGCATGCCCGAGATGTTCAGTAATGCTACAGTTCTGTTTCAGAATTCTTTTTATTTTTGCACCAAATGTGACCTTCTTGGTACTCATTGGAATTCCATAGGGTGCCACACCACAATGTATGTTTTGGTGCAACTATGACAAAAAGACCTTTAAATGCTTGCTCAATCTGGACTCATGCTCAGGGTATGGTATCTTTCAGAGATTATTCAAATTTTGATATTCCCTATTGTGTACTGTATTTACCCTAAATATTCACTCATTAGTTCCTTACCTTACTTGTCCTAAAATTTGGGCACCCATTTTAAAAAAATGTTGGATGAGTGTCAAACAGTATAGACCCTGATCAGATGCCATATTCTGTGGCATCTGATCTGGGTCTACACTGTTTGCAAAGGCATTTTTATGTGAATACTTAGAGTGTTTAGAGTATAAAATACAGCAAAATATCATTATTAGCCCTTGTCATGCTGAGCCTGGATCTGCACTACCTTTGCAAACAGTGCAGATCCAGATCAGTTGGCTTCTGAAGAAGACAGCTGATCTGGATATGCACTGTTTGCCATTTCGTATGTAATTTTGTATCAACAACCAAGATCGAGCAATCTAATTAGCTGACAGTTAGAAATGGGTGTGGCATCTTAATTTATTCAGCATGACAAGGGTTACAACCACCTTTGGTACTACCTGAATTGGTCTAATTAGTTCTTATTATTGAATATAGAATAATGAGGAAAAATAAATAAAAAAAAAACATTTGGGACAGGCAAAAGCTGGTCTTAGTAGTGTAGTGGTCTTATTTTGGAGTGGTCTTAATAGCAGAATTAGTGATCTTATTTTCAAGTGGTCTTAACACTTGTCCTGCTGAATGAGTTAAGATGCCACACCCATTTCTAATTTTCAGCCAATCAGATAACTTGATCCAGATTGTTGCTATGAATTCACATACTCAGTGGCAAACAGTGTAGATCCAGATCAGTTGGCTTCTTCAGAAGCCAACTGATCTGGATCTACACTGTTTGCAAAGGCAGGACATATACAGGTTCAGGAGGACAAGGGTTAATAGCAGAATTTACTGTAAATATAACAGAACTGCTTTAAATCTTGGTTGAACCCCAACAGAACCATATAAATTTAGGTCTCCGCTGATCTTGAAAGGTCGTACTATCTGATTGCATGCTACTAGGAGTTTATTTGAAATTGAACTCCTTAAATACAAGTGCTTGAAATTGATTTAATAATTACTACGGTGCAGGCTAAATGATAAAGCATGTCCTGCTTTTGAAATTGATTGATTTTTGAGTAACATTATTAAGCTCGTGTCTACTTTTATTGATAATTTGTTCGGGACTTGTTCAACTTATTGATTATGCTTTATTTGAATATTTCCAGTATGAATGAGATGGGAAAGAGTTCAATTTGAAATGCTTAAAAAAAGCCCAACTTATATCTGATGTTAACCCTTAAAGCGCCAATCACAACTATTGTCGTCTGCTTTGTCTTCTGCTGGTTACTTTAAAAGTCACTTCTGCAAATAGTGTGGACCCAGATCAGACTGCTCCTTTAGGAGCAGTCTGATCTGGGTCCACACTGTTTGCCTGTATGCAAAAATAGGTTTGAAAAGTTTGCAAGAATATTCAGCAGACAATATAAACAGACGACATTTTCAGATGCAGGTTTTCTTGGCGCTTTAAGGGTTAACATACATTTTCTGAAGTTCTTATGCTATTAAATGTAGTTGATTTGAGGAAAAGAGATTCCTGTGAAGATTAGTAAATATTTGTTATTAATCTTTAGCACTCTCTAGGCTAATTCAGCAGATGACAAATTGATATATTTTTAGCTCACCTGAGCTGTGCTCAGGATGAGCTATAGTGATCACTTTTTGTCTGTCGTCCATCTGTCCATCCATCTGTGTGTCTGTCCGTCCGGACCTGTTGTCCGTCTGTTAACACTTTCAAACGACAACTCCTCCAAAGCCATTGAAGCGATTTATCCCTAACTTGATAAAAATAGGTAAACTTATGTTGATCTGCCTTTTGGTTTGGTTGCCATGGCAACAGAAAGCTCCCATAGACTTATAATGGGAAAATGGTTAAATTGCATTTTCTCCATAACCAGTGAAGTGAAGTAAACTATATTTGGCAGTTATGTTCACTGGATGATTGCCTACCCAGTTTATGTGTTCTATGACCAATGGCCATTTTATTTGGTTGCAATGGCAACATTAGATTTTAAAAAAAGAATTTTTTAAATGACATCTCCAAAACTAGTGAAGCAGTATGACTCTAATTTTGTACAAATATTGCTTGGGTAAGGACAATTCAAAATAGCTAAAATTATGGTGATCTGCCTTTTGGTTTGATTGCCATGGCAACAGAAAATGGAAAATGGTTAAATAGCATTTTCTTCATAAGCGCTGCAGTGAAGTGATGTTAACCATATTTGGCAGTTATGATCATTTGATGATTGTCTACACAGTTTGTGCATTTCATGACCAGTGGCCATTTTGTATGGTTTCCATGGCACCATTAAATTTAAAAAAAAAAAAAATTTCTTTTAATGACAAGTAGGACTCTAATTTGGTACAAATGTTAAATGGGTAAGGGCAGTTGAAGATAGCTCAAAGTCTGCCAATCTGCCCTTTTGTTTGGTTGCCATGGCAACAGAAAACTCCCATAGACTATATGAGAAAATGGTTAAATTGCATTTTCTCCATAATCATTGAAGTGATGTGAACCATATTTGGCAGTTATGATCATTAGATGATTATCTACCCAATTTATGTGTTTTATGACCAGTGATGATTTTATTTGGTTGCCATGGCAACATTAAATTTAAAAAAAAATGAATTTTTTAAATGACAGCTCCTCCAAAACCACAGTAAGCAGTGTTTCAAACTTCCTCACTGCTTATAAAGAGTCAATAAAACTGAGACTCCCATTTTCTAATCCATAGTGAGTTCTTTGTTTCCAAAGGCAATTTTTTTGACATTTATTATATTTCCCTGCTCATATGCTGTTTACATGTATAAAATCATGATATTGTTAAACAACTCTTCAGAAACCACTTAGCCAATTTCCACCAAATTTCACATTGATCCTACTGTTGAAATGTTATTGAGAGTTTGTTAAAATGATCATGCTTCATTGACTGTCATGCCCATATATTCTTCTTCAAAACTAAGAACTGCTTAAATGATGATCCTTTCATTAGTTGCAATGATAGGATTGGAAAAATGTTGCATAACATCTGCATATCTGCAGTGGCTATGTCACTCAGGTGAGCGAGCCGTGGCCCGTGGGCCTCTTGTTTATTTTTCCCAGAAAACAGGCTTTGATATTTCAAAACCTAAATATTAAAGTCTATTTTCTGAGAAAAATAAGAAAAGTATTTCACAATGTCATTTGCTGAGAATTTTACCCAGCATGTTAAGCATTAACCCTTGTCATGCTGAATAAATTAAGATGCCATGCCCACTTTTCATTTTCAACCAATCAGATTACTTGATCCAGATTGTTGATATAAATTCACATACTTAATGGCAAACAGTGCAGATCCAGATCAGTTGGCTTCTGAAGAAGCCAACTGATCTGGATCTACACTGTTTGCAAAGGCAGGGTATATCCGGGTTCAGCAGGACAGTGGTTAAAGAAGTTGAAATAAATATAATAATAAGCCTTTCCTCCCAGCAAGCACACCACGTTGCAATAACGTCCTTACAACATTGCTGCAATGTTGTGACATTGCAGCGATGTTGTAATGACGTTGTGTGTTTGCTGGGCTATACCTCCAAATACGAATTGTATCTAGATATATTTCACAACAGGAAATCAAATACATGTACTCCTGACATACAAAGTATGTCACGGGGTGTGTAGTTTTTGTCATTCTATCCATTGGTCTGTCTGTCTGGTGGTCTGAATGCATTAATTGTTTTGTTTTTGGTCATATTTCTGAAGGTCCATGTCTATCTGGTTAGCAATACTACTGATATTTACTACTGGTTGAAAACATCTCCATCTCAGTAGAGATCATGTTGCTGATGCTGATCAAAGATTAATGCCACTGACATAAAATTTGATAAATATTTATCTTAACCTTTGTCATGCTGAATAAATTAAGATGCCATGCCCACTTCTAACTGTCAGCCAATCAAATTGTTTGACCTAGGTTTTTGAAACAAATTCACATACTGAATGACAAACAGTGCAGATCCAGATCAGTTTTCAGAAGTTAACTGATCTGGATCTACACTGTTTGCAAAGGCAAGGAGGCATATCTGGGCTCAGCAGGAATAAGGTTGAAGTTCTGTGTTAAACGGTTTTCTTTGTTAATGTTTCTGAAAGTCTTCACTTGAAGTTGTTGATATTTGGTTAATATTACTACTGAATTAATACAGATCAGTGGACATCCTTTTGCTGCTGCTGCTGACCAAAGGTCAAGGTCAGAGACTTAGAAGTTTTGTTGACTTTTGTGTTAAACTATTCATAAAGGTTTTTCCTTTGCTTGGATTTCCGAAGTCTTAATTTGAAGTTTATAATGTGTGGTTAATTTCTATAACAGGGAGAGAACCATAGGTCCATATTGGTCCACATTCTGAAGCTCTAACAACTGAGTTGTCCAGCTGCCACAGTGTCGTTTTAACCTGTTTAAATAGATTTGTCCCTGAATCTGCTTGGAACCATGCTGGACCAACCAGTTAGTCACAAATAGATGCCAGCAACTCCAGTTGTGCACTTGCTCTGGTCACCAAATACTACAGGATGAGAAAAACATACCTGAGATCCTCAGATTGCTGTTCTGCTGATTACATTTATTCTGTGAGCAGTAATGAAGTCCTCGACCAGTGTAAATGTGGACAGGCTAATCTGAGCATTTGCTGTCTATATATATGCAATAATGACCCCTTTTTTCATGAAAAAGTTATATATAGTTTTGTGGCAGAAATAAGACTGTATTTAACCTAAATTGATCCTTATGCTAATTATCCTAAAATTTGAACAAGCCAGGCCACGAGAATATAAAACTTTTGGTCCCCCGATGTTAGTCAAAGGGTACTATTAAAATGGGTTTGTCCTTCCGGCCCTTCTGTAGACACACTGAGATGGGTAGTTGCTCAACTCAGCTGAGCATGAAAATTTCTCTGCTAGTAAATATGAAAATGCCAACTATTGTTGGCATTTTCATATTTATTAGTAGTAAAATTTTCATGCTGAGCTGTGTTTAGCAAGAAAGAATTTGCAATTGTTAGTAATTTGAGATTTATTAGCAAGACAAATTTCATGCTCAACTGAGTTGAGCATGAAAAAAGTTTTATAATCTCTGGGCCTGATGTGTCTGAAAGTGCTAAATCAGTGTAGATACCAGTATAGCTCCAGATATTACACTTTTTTCTGTCCAAAAAGTATGGATAATTATCTCATTTCTGCATGAATACGTATATTGTGTATACTCGTTAGAAGCACCTCACTGAGACACTTCTAATGAGTACTTCAACATATATTTTCATGCAGAAATAAGAAAAAAAAAAAAATTTAACTGGTTCCCCCTCTTATCTGGAGCTGTGGTGTAGACCTGGGCAGATGGTCACATTCTGATCTCATCCACATTGTTTGTTCAAGCCCATCTGTTGGCTACGCATCTTATCTGGAGCACTGACAAGTACTTCTGGGTTTCTTCCAAAATGTATTTGAGCTACCTTACAATAAAATTATCAAAATGGATCAGGTGTATATTTGGGCAGGTAGCGGAGAAAAGTGACCTTAGAACATATGGGAACAGCAAAGATCCTGACCAGCCTGCACATTCACGCAGTCTGGTCAGGCAGGATCTTCTCTATTTGCCTACACAATATCGGGACCTTGTGGAAGATATGGGACAAATAGTGAAGATCTTGACACTATGCATGGCTCTGCAAACTGGTCTGGGCTTTGCCATTTGTAAATGCCCTAAGGGCCATTTTCTCAGCCTGTGGCCCATTTGGAAAGTATTGTGATTTATGATCTGATACTTGAACAAGCAAACCTTTATAAGTACTAATGATTTGTAGCGCTTACCCATTAACCCTAGTCCTGCTGAACCCGGATATGTCCTGCTTTGCAAACTGTGTAGATCCAGATCAGTTGGCTTCTGGATCTGCACTGTTTTCCATTAAGTATGCAAATTTATATCAACAATCTGGATCGAGTAATCTAATTGGCTGAAAATTAGAAATGGGTGTGGCATCTTAATTTAGTCAGCAGGACAAGGGTTAAAGCACTAAGCAAACTTGCAGCAAATGACATTCAGTTTTTTTGTGTGTTTTTTTTTGTTTGTTTTTACTATTTTTCAGAGAAAATAAGACTTGGAATTTCATGTTAATCATCTGCTAGGCAGATGATTCACATGAAATGTCAAACCTTATTTTCTCTGAAAAATACAAAAAGAAATCATAATGTCATTTGCTGCAGTTTTGGTTAGCACTTTAATGGTAAAATTTAAATGGAAGATTTTATTAAGGATTTTTTTTTATTCATATTAAAGAGACTGTTCCAGTTTGTTCAGTTTTGCAGCCCTTGTAATGGCTTGTAGGAAAATTCCTTCAATATTAATCCTAAATATTCAGACATGCCCGAGCACACCTGGTAAAGCCCCTCATCAAACTAACATTTGATCAGGCTATGCGTTGTTTGCCAGACTGGCAGCTCTTTGTAACTTTCAGCACTGTCTGTGCAAATTCTCAGCAGATGTCAAATTGGTGACATTTTTATGCCCTTGCCTGCTGAAGGCAGCAGTGGGACATATCGCATTTTGCCATGACCTGCTTACATGCTTATGTCAGAGTCATGACCAGAGTCAGAAATTGGGTACCTTTTATGCTGGAAAAATGAAATTTAGTTTGCTACATACCCTCAGTACATACCCAGATCTAAACCTTCAGCTCTGTGCTAGAGTTTCCCTTGGGTCATGCCATGGGGTTGGGCTATGGGTCAATGTTTAAGCTTACATTAAAGTTTACAATGATATTTAGGTGGGCCTTTCTCTTGGAGGGCATAACTTTGGCAGTGGGACATAGAGTGTTTCAACATGATGTTACGTCTGTACATATGTCACATTCATAACCAGAGTCATAACTTGGGTACCTTTTATGCAAGGAAGTTGAAATTTGATATGCTACTTACCCAGACCTTAACCTTACACTCTATGCTAGAGTTGCACCCGAGTCTTGCCGTTGGGTGGAGCTACAGATTAAACTTGATTACCTTTTATATTTGGTATGCTACTTTGGTCATAACTTGGGTACCTTTTAAGCTAGGCAGTTGAAATATGGTATGCTACTTGCCCAGATCTAAACCTTCAACTCTATGCTACAGGTGTCCCTGGCTCGTGCCCTTTGATGGGGCTAAAGTTCAAAATGTATAACATGTCAATCTCGTGTTCCTTTTATGCAAGGAAGTTGAAATTTGGTATGCAACTTACACCCAGACCTAAATCTTAAACTCTGTGCTAGAGTAGCCCCTGGCTAATTCATAGCAATGGTGTGGCAGTTCCATGATGGTATGCTTGCAAGGGTCCAAAATGATGGCGAGTTTTCTGATCCATTTCTGTGACAAATGGAGTTAAGCAAGGCTGTATACTAGCTTCAACACTGTTCAGCATGATGTTTTCTGCCGTGCTTACAGATGCTTTCCAGGATGGTGACAATGGTATACCTATTAGGGATCGCTTTGATGGGACACTTTTCATCCTAAGAAGGTTGCAAGCTAAATCTAAGGTGCAGACAGAGGTACTAGATGAGTTTCTCTTTGTTTACGACATGGCAAAAGGTGCTCCAACAGAAAACAATATGCAAAAAGGTGTGGAGCAAGTATCTGATACATGTGACAGCTATGATCTCACAATCAGCATCAAAAAGACTGAGGTAGTATATCAGCCAGCACCTGGAAAGCCTTACAAGGAGCCTACCATCACAGTGAAAGGTCAACGACTGCGTGGTAGACAAGTTCACCTACCTTGGAAGTACATTGTCTAGAGTTGTGCACATTGATGATGAAGTCAATGCTAAAATTGCCAAAGCTAGTGCAGCATTTGGCCGGCTACGTGGAAGCATTTGGGACCGAAGTGGAATCAGACTTGCTGCCAACACTATTGTACGCATGCGAAACTTGGACAGTTTACCAACGGCATGCCAAAAGACTGAACCACTTCCATACAAGCTGTCTTAGAAAACTTCTAAAGATCAAGTGGCAAGACAGGATTCCAGACACAGAAGTCCTGAAAAGGGCATGGATGCAGAGTGTACATACTCTTCTGAAACTGGCACAGTTAAGATGGACAGGCCATGTTACCAGAATGCCTGATGAACGTTTGCCAAAGAAAATCCTCTATGGAGAACTACAAGTTGGAAAACGCTCGCATGGTGGTCAGAAGAAGCCATACAAGGACACCCCTCAAAGCCTCCCTTAAAGACTTCAACATATCAACAGAGTCATGGGAACAGACTGCACAAGATCATACAAAGTGGCGAGGCCTCATAAGAAGGGGAGCTGGTGAAGACAAAGCAAAAAGAATCAGCGAAGCCAAGCAGAAACCTGCACAGCGTAAAGCCAGAGCTAAGGCATCACCAACAGAGCTTTCTTCTTGTTCTATCTGCAGCAGGCAGGTTAGAGCTAAGATTGGTCTCATCAGCCATCTTAGAACACACAAACAATAACACAAAACACAGTTGATTAGGATTGGTCATTGTCAGTAATGACAGATGAACTTCAGCCCCTGGATTATGCCATGGGGTGGGACTAGGGGTCAGTGTTTAAGTTTACATTCAAGTTTACATTGACATTTATGTAGTATTTCTCTTGGAGGTCATAACTTGGGTACCTTTTAAGCTTGGTATCCTACTAAACCAGACATAAATCTTCAATTCTGTGTTAGAGTTGCATCTAAATCTTGACCAGGGGTGGAGCTAGGGATCCAAAGTGCAGGCTACTTTGTGTAATTTGGACAGATTTGGTATGTTCAAGTTTTTCAGAAATTCATATCTCTACAACTGCTTATCGGAAAGCATTCATATTTAAACCATAGGTATCCTGGAGGGTCAGCTTTCATTGCATGACATGGACCTAAGAGTCCCTGCCCAAGGGTGGGGTTAAAGGTAAAAAACTAGGACACTTGTAAAAAGTGTTGTTATTGTTTTTTTAGCTCACTTGAGCCAAAGGCTCAAGGTGAGCTATTGTGATCACCCACCTTTCGTCACCGTCTTCGTCCATCTGTCCGTCCACAATCTTTAAACAACATCTCCTCCTAAAGCACTGATTGGATTTTGACCAAACTTCACATGAATGATCCTTGGTTGGTCCTCTTTCAAAGTTGTTCAAATGGTTCCGGTCCATTGCATATCTGGATCACTAAAAATTTAAAAATTTTCTTGTCAGAAATCACTGGACCGAATTCAATGTAATTTTGCAGAAATGTTCCTTTGGTGATCCTCTACCAAGATTGTTCAAGCCATTTGGATGCGTCAAAAAACATGGCCGCCAGGGGGCGGGGCTTATTTTCCCTATATATCTATATAGAAAACTTTAAAACTCTTCTTGTCAGAAACCACTAGACTGATTTCAATATAATTTTGCAGAAATGCTCCTTTGGTGATCCTCTATCAAGATTGTTCAAGCCATTTTGATTTTTCAAAAAACATGGCTGCCAGGGGGCGTGGCTTATTTTCCCTATATATCTATATAGAAAACTTTAAAAATCTTCTTGTTAGAAACCACCGGACCGATTTCGATATAATTTTGCAGAAATGTTCCTTTGGTGATTCTGTACCAAGATTGTTCAAGCCATTTGGATTCCTCAAAAAACATGGCCGCCAGGGGGCGGGGCTTATTATCCCTATGTATCTATATAGAAAACTTTAAAAATCATCTTGTCAGAAACCACTGGACCTATTTCGATTTAATTTTGCAGAAATGTTCCTTTGGTGATCCTCTACCAAGATTGTTCAAGCCATTCGGATTCATCAAAAAAAATGGCCCCCAGGGGGCGTGGCTTATTTTCCCTATATATCTCTATAGAAAACTTTAAAAATCTTCTTGTCAGAAAACACTGGACTGATTTCGATATAATTTTGTAGAAATGTTCCTTTGGTGATCCTCTTCCAAGATTATTCAAGCCATTTGGATACGTCAAAAAACATAGCTGCCAGGGGCGGAGCTTTTTATCCCTTTATATAGAAAACTTAAAAAATCTTCTTGTCAGAAACCACTGGACCGATTTCGATATAATTTTGCAGAAATGTTCCTTTGGTGATCCTCTACCAAGATTGTTCAAGCTATTTGGATTGGTCAAAAAACATGGCCCCCAGGGGGCGGGGCTTGTTTTCCCTATATATCTACAGTCGACTCTCGTTATCTCAAATTCCAAGGGACTGTCTGAAATACTTCGAGATATCCATACCGCGACATATCAGGTTTGCAGAATTGAGGAAAAATGAATCGAACAACCACATTTCACAAATGTATACGTAATTTGACTCCTGGAGATAGAGATATATTGAAAATATTGTGGAAAACAGGAGAAATTGCTCCTTAGGAGACATTTTATCAGACACTTTGGTGTATGAAATTTTAGGACATTTATCATACCGACATTTCACATTCCAGTAATTTTGCCTTACATCTTGAAGACTGTTTGATGTATAAACATCATACTTATGGATTATGAGTCAGTATGACCCGAAGTTTGATACCAAAATAAATGTAGGTCACAGTGACCTACATTTCTTGTTCAAGTGAATTTGCCTTATATCTTGCAGAGTAGATGTAGTTGCTGTATAAACATACTTATGGATTATGAGTCAGTATGGTTCAAAGTTGGTCAGATTTTACTTTGACATTTATGTCTGCATTTGTTTTCGAGGTCATAACATGGGTATTTTTTATGCTAGGAAGTTGAAATTTGGTATGCTACTTACCCAGATCTAAACCTTCATTTCATTTTAGAGTTGCCCCTGGGTCATGCTCTGGGGTAAGGCCAGGAGTCAGAATGTAGAACAGGTCAGATTGAGCATTTGGAAAATAGTTGTTGCCATATGGGTAAAGAGCAAAGGGTGGGGGGCATTTGTGTACTTTGGATACGTGTCTGATTTTTATTATTTTCCTCAAAAAGTAGGGTTTGACATACCATGCAAATTAGCCACTAAAGAGGAAAAAAAAAATCCTTGAACTGGCAAAGCCAATTTTCTTGAAAAAATAAGATAAAACATTTCAAAATGGTATTATCTGAAATTAAATCCAGCATCGAAAGTATTTAATACATTCCAGGTAGTTAGATGGACTTGTTCAAATTTTGGGATAAATATGGTAGAGAAATTTTGGGATAAGTGTGTTAAGGAATTAATGATTTTTCAGTAATTACATTATGTAAAATTCATGTCAATGCTTTCAGGTCTGAATCACTGGTTTCAGCATTTATTCATGTCAGTGCTTTCAGATCTGAATCATTAATTTCAACTTTAATTCACTTCAGGGCTTTCAGATCTGTACCATTAATTTCAGCATTAATTCATGTCGTGTCGTGTGTTTTCAGATCTGAATCATTAATTTCAGCAATAATTCATGGCAGTGATTTCAGATAAAAATTATTAATTTCAGCATTAATTTATGGGAGTGCTTTCAGATCTGAATCATTAATTTCAGCATTAATTCATGTCAATGCTTTCAGATCTAAATCATTAATTTCAGCATTAATTCATGTTCCAGTGCTTTTAGATCTGAATTATTAAAGACAGCATTATTTCATTTTGGTATGTTCAGATCTGAATGATTAATTTCAGCATTAATTCAACAGAGAGTTAGAGTTAAAAAGAAGAAGTCTTCCCCTTTCGAATTCAAATTGAAATTTGGTTTGCTTTTTTTTTTTTTTTTTTTTATTCTCTTGTATTATTCAATTTGTCTTTTGTACCAGTTTATTTGTTATTCACTCATTTGTTTTACCATGCAAATTTTCAACAGTTAATTATTGATTAGTGGTGTTAACAACAAACCAAATAAAATTTTATCATATATCAAGATGTTTGTTTAATTATTTTTTAGATGATTTATTAACAGAATATCAGTTCTCTGGCAAATGCACTTGATAATTTCAGACCACACACGCATGCACACACACACACACACACACACACACACACACACACACACACACACACACACACACACACACACACACACACACACACACACACACACACACAGAGGAGTTTTATTACTCAATTAATTCTTTAAGTATTTGACAGTCATATATCAATATAGGGTAACATTTTTAATTAGATATTTTTGCCAATCAGTGTAATTTTAAAGTAATTTTGTGTTAAATTTGCAGTTATTGAACAAAGCAGAAAGAACATGTTTTAGTTTAAAGTAATTAAGTGCAAAACTGTATCATGTCAGCTTCCAGATCACATGTAAACTTCACTGTTTTAACCCTTAAAGTGAGGATCATGACCTCAGCAGACTTAACTTTTTTCAAAGAAAATAAGCTTGACATCTCAGGAGAATTAACTGCCTAGTAGAAGATTCACATGAAATGTCAAGTCTTATTTTCTCTAAAAAATAATTAAAATTGTTTTTAGAATGTTGTCTTCTACAATTTTGTTTGGAGCTTTAATGATTAAGTTTACGCCATCAGTCAGTTAGAAATTGAGATAATTTTGAATAAGAACTTCATCTGAATTTTTAGCTCACCTGAGCAAAAGCTCAGGGTGAGCTATTGTGATCACCCTCTGACCATCATCCGTCTTCAACAATTAGTTTGTTAACACTCTAGAGGTCACAGTTTTAACCCGATCTTGATGAAACTTGCCCAGAATGTTTGCCCTTATGAAGTCTAGGTCAAGTTTGATACTCGGTCACTTGGGGTCAAAAAGTAGGTCACCCGGTCAAATCAAAGGAAAAACTTGTTAACACTCTAGAGGTCACATTTTTGAAGCAATCTTCATGAATATTGCTCAAAATGTTTGCCTTGATGATTTCTAGGTCAAGTTTGAAATTGGATCACTTCGGGTCAAAAACTAGGTCACCAGGTCAAATCAAAGGATAAACTTGTTAACACTCTTGAGGTCACATTTTTTAAGCAGTCTTCAAGAATATTGCTCAGATTGTTTGCCTTAATGATTTCTAGGTCAGATTGGAAACTGGGTCACTTGGGGTCAAAAACTAGGTCACCAGGCCAAATGAAAGGAAAACCTTGTTAACACTCTAATGGTCACATTTTTGAAGCAATCATCATGAATCTTGCTCAAAATGTTTGTCTTGATGAGTTCTAGGTCAGGTTCTAAACTGGGTCACTTTGGATTAAAAACCAAGTCACCAGGCCAAATCATCAGAAAACCTTGTTAACACTCTAGTGGTCATATTTTTGAAGCAGTGATCATGAATCTTGCTCAAAATGTTTGTCTTAATGATTTCTAGGTCCAGTTCGAAACTGGGTCATGTGGAGTCAAAAACTAAGTCACCTGGCCTTTTCAGCCGAAAACCTTGTTAACACTCTAGCGGTCACATTTTTCAAGCAATCATCATGAATCTTGCTCAAATTGTTTGTCTTGATGATTTCTAGGTCAAGTTTAAAACTGGGTCACGGGGTTAAAAACTAGGTCAGCAGGCCAAATCAGCAGAAAACCTTGTTAACACTCTAGCTGTCACATGTTTTAAGAAATCATCATGAATCTTGCTCAAAATGTTTGCCTTGATGAGTTCTAGGTCAAGTTTGAAACTGGGGTACTTGGGGTCAAAAACTAGGTCACCTGGTTAAATCAAAGGAAAACCTTGTTAACACTCTAGCGGTCACATTTTTGAAGCAATCATCATGAATCTTGCTCAAAATGTTTGTCCTGATGAGTTCTAGATCAAGTTTGAAACTGGGTCACTTTGGATTAAAAACCAAGTCACCAGGCCAAATCAAAGGAAAACCTTGTTAACACTCTAGTGGTCACAATTTTGAAGCAATCATCATGAATCTTCATCAAAATGTTTGTCTTGATGATTGTAGGTCAAGTTTGAAACTGGGTTACAAGGAGTCAAAAACTAGGTCACCTGGCCACATCAGTGTAAAACCTTGTTAACTCTCTAGTGGTCACATTTATGAAGCAGTCATCATGAATCTTGCTCAAAATGTTTGTCTTGATGATTTCTAGGTCAAGTTTGAAACTGGGTTACAAGGGGTCAAAAACAAGGTCACCTGGCCACATCATTGTAAAACCTTGTTAACACTCTAGCGGTCACATCTTTGAAGCAATCTTCATGAATCTTGCTCAAAATGTTTGTCTTGATGATTACTAGGTCAGGTTTGAAACTGGGTCACTCTGGGTCAAAAACTAGGTCACCAGGCCAAATCAAAGGAAAACCTTGTTAACACTCTAGCGGTCACATTTTTAAAGCAGTCATGAATCTTGTTCAAAATGTTTGTCTGGATGATATCTAGGTCAAGCTTGAAACTGGGTCACAAGGGGTAAAAAAAAATTGGTCACCTGGTCACATCAGTGTAAAACCTTATTAACACTCTAGTGGGTCACCTTTATGAAGCAATCGTCATGAATCTTGCTTAAAATGTTTGTCTTAATGATTTCTAGGTCAGATTTGAAACTGGGTTACATGGGGTCAAAAATAGGTCACCAGGCCAAATCAAAGGAAAACCTTGTTAAACACTCTAGCGGTCACATCTTTGAAGCAATCATCATGAATCTTGCTCAAAATGTTTGTCTTGATGAGTTCTAGGTCAAGTTTGAAACTGGGTCACTTGGGGTCAAAAACTAGGTCACCAAGCCAAATCAAAGGAAAACCTTGTTAACACTCTAGTGGTCACATTTTTAAAGCAATCATCATGAATCTTGCTCAAAATGTTTGTCTTGATGATTTCTAGATCAAGTTTGAAACTGGGTCACAAGGGGTCAAAAACTAGGTCACTTGGCCACATCAGTGTAAAACCTTGTTAACACTCTAGTGGTCATTTATGAAGCAGTCATAATGAATCTTCCTCAAAATGTTTGTCTTGATGATTTCTAGGTCAAGTTTGAAACTGAATCACTTGAGGTCAAAAACTAGGTCACCAGGCCAAATTAAAGGAAGACCTTTTTAACACTCTAGAGGTCACATTTTTGAAGCAATCATCATGAATCTTGCCCAAAATGTTTGTCTTGATGATTTCTAAGTCAAATTTGAGTCACATGGGGTCAAAAACTAGGTCAACAGACCAAATCAAAGGAAGACCTTGTTAACACTCCAGAGTTCACATTTTTTATACGCCTGTTTGAAAAACGGGACGTATTATGTTACGGGGTATGGCGTCCGTCCGTCCGTCCGTAAACTTTTTCGTTTCCGGCTAACTCCTCCTACAGTTTACATCCAATCAAGCTGAAACTTAGTATATAGTTAGACCATGATGTGGCGCAGCACATTTTGTTTCGGGGTTACAGTCCATCAAATGTTTGCAGAGTTATGCCCCTTAGAAAATTTCTGTAAACTTTTCATTTCCGGTTAAAACCTCCTACATTTTACATCCGATCAAGCTGAAACTTCATATATAGTTAGACCATGGTGAGGAGCAGCGCATATTGTTTCGAGGTTACAGTCCACCAAATATTAGCAGAGTTATGCCCCTTTGAAAATTTTAATAGACTTTTCGTTTCACGCTAACTCCTCCTACAGTTTACATCCGATCAAGCTGAAACTTGGTATATAGTTAGATCATGATGTGGCGCAGGGCATATTGTTTTGGGGTTACAGTCCACCAAATGTTTGCAGAGTTCTGCCCCTTAGAAAATTTCTGTAAACTTTTCATATCCAGTTAACTCCTCCTACATTTTACATCCGATCAAGCTGAAACTTCATGTATAGTTAGACCATGATGTGGAGCAGCACATATTATTTTGAGGTTACAGTCCACCAAATATTAGCAGAGTTATGCCTCTTTGAAAATTTCAGTAGACTTTTCGTTTCCGGCTAACTCCTACAGTTTACATCCGATCAAGCTGAAACTTCATGTATAGTTAGACCATGATGTGGAGCAGCACATATTATTTCGAGGTTACAGTCCACCAAATATTACCAGAGTTATACTTCTTTGAAAATTTTGATTAATTTTTAGTTTATGGCTAAATCCTCCTACAGTTTACATCCAATCAAGCTGAAACTTCATGTACAGTTAGACCACGATGTGGAGCAGCGCGTATTGTTTTGAGGTTACAGTCAACCAAATATTAGCAGAGTTAAACCCCTTCGAAAATGTCTATTAATTTTTTGTTTCCGGCTAAATCCTCCTACAGTTTACATCCGATCAAGCTGAAACTTGATTTGTAGTAAGACCATGATGTGGAGCAGCGGATATTGTTTCAAGGTTACAGTCCACCAAATATTAGCAGAGTTACACCCTTTGAAAATTTCTATTAATTTTTTGTTTCTGGTTAAATCCTCCTACAGTTTACATCCGATCAAGCTGAAACTTCATAAATACTTACATGATGATGTGGAGCAGCACATATTATTTTTAGGTTACAGTGCACCAAATATTTGCAGATTTATGCCCCTTTGAAAGTTTTTGTAAACTTTTCACAGCATATTGTTTAGAGGTAATAGTGTGCCAAAGGCTCATATGAGCTTATAATATAGCCATGCTTCTGTGGTGTGTCCTCCATCAGAAAGCACTTCTCCCTAGAAGCAGCAAACATCTCCCTTAATTTCTTGGCCAGCTTGGACCCTTAGGTTACAGTTCACCAAATATCAGCAGAGATTATGCCCCAATGAATTTTTTTTTAATTTTTTTTTTTTGTAATTCCACTTACAGTTTATATCCGGAACACTGAATTATACAGGAGCCAGTTAATGTGCTGCATCTTATTACTTGCCACGGGCGTATAATGCCCCGCTTGGCGGAGCTCTTGTTAAATAATCATTATAAGTATTGCTCAAAATGTTTGTCCTGACGATTTCTAGGTCTAGTTTAAAACTGGGTCACTTGATGTCAGAAACTAGGTCAACAGGCCAAATCAAAGGAAAACCTTGTTGAGCTCTAGAGGTCACATTTTTGAAGTGATCATCATGAATCTTGCTCAAAATGTTTGTCTTGACGATTTCTAGGTGACATATATTTCACTGTCCAGTGACTTTCTTAAGTTTTTCCATTTAGGTCAGTTTCTCAGTAATTATTGGTCCTACAGAGTGATATTTGGTACTTGTGAAGTGTTTGTGTGTAGGTCAGTTTCTCAGTAACTTTTGCTCCTACAGCCAGTGTACATGCATACATCTTAGCATGGCCTCTTGAATGCAGTCATCCATATTTGAACTTGACCTCTAGATTCATTTCACAGTCCATTAGACATGCTACATTGTCTTACTTGTTAATATAATCATTTTGAATTTTGATCAGAATGTTTGCCTTGATCAGTTCTAGGTCAGGTTCTCAAAGTGCTATGATACTCAGGTGAGCGTTACAGGGCCATCATGGCCCTCTTGTTTGTTTATTATTTGGTTTCATTTGAATTATAGATTATTGAACCATTAGTGATGTTTCTCAGAAATGACTTCTAACCGTTACCACTCTATGGGAAAATCAACAGTTGATAAGTTGATGAAATTTTTTTTTTTTTTCCTTTAGAGACAGTTTGCATGAACTCTAAAAAGCCTGTTTTCTGAGTAAAATAAGAAAAATATTTCAAAATGTTTTCTGCTGAAATTTTTATCCAGCATGCTAAGCATTAAACTGGTATTATTTTTTTTATCTTTGTACATTCAGTCAGAACACTTGGCTGTGATTTTGATAAAATTTGATTCATAGTGATACATGGAATTTTGAAAACAATAATAATCAGGTCAAAATGAATATTAAAAGCCATAACACTAAATAAGATGCTTTCTCTAGGATATTTTTCTTGTTACTCCATAAAAATATGTTATAAGCGGTTATAAAATTTAAAAAAAAAAAAAAAAAAAAATCTGGGAGATGTCACATAGAAATATTGGTTATTTTGATGCATGTTGCCCATTCTTGACTTTTGCCACTTCAGTCAGATTTAAACTTTTCTTTAAACTTACCTTTCTTTTAGCATTGTATACTCTGTAATTTTTTAATTTTAGCTCTGCATTTGAGCATAATTTTAGAATATTTTCCTCCTTGAATTAATTTTAGCACTGATTCAAAACTTATCATTACGAAAACATGCCTATTCAAATATATTGAGAATTTCATCTCCAAAAATGAAAATTTTCAGATAAAAAACTCTGATATTTTTTATATTTCTGCTCAAAACATAGATTTTGGGTACTTGTTAGAACCGCCTTGGTAAGGCGGTTCTAACAAGTACCCATAATCTATGTTTTTGAGCAAAAATAAGAAAATAATGTATATCCCTTTGAACCCCAGTTTTACTATATAAAAGTGGGGTTTAGGGGGTCAGAATTATATAGGCATGTTTTTGTGATGTTTTTAGTGCATGCTCTTTAATCAGTTCTGAAATGAAAACCAAAACAAGATGGGACAACAAAGGTTTAATCCAATTAAAATTGTGGTTTGATTGTGTGTATATATTTTTGAGGGCAAGTAAAGTCTTCTAACCCTTGTCCTGCTGAACCCAGATATGCCTTGTCTTTTCAAACAATGTAGATCCAGATCAGTTGGCTTTTGAAGAAGCCAATTGATCTGGATCTGCACTGTTTATCATTCAGTATGAAAATTTGTATCAATAACCTGGATCAAGTAATCTGATTGGCTGACAATTAGAAGTTGGTTTGGCATTTTAATTTATGCAGCAGGGCAAGGGTTAAGCTAACCTGAGCTGAAGGCTCAGGATGAGCTATAGTCGTCACCTTTTATCCACTGTCTGTGCATCTATTGCATTAAACATTTTAAATGACTTCTTTGAAGCCACTGGGCTGATTTGAATGAATTTCATGTTGAACCTCCTCTGAGTAGGGAAATGCAAATTTGTTTAAATGTTCATGATTCATTGATCAAGAAGGTTTTCATGCCCATATAAGGTTAAATCTTCCATTCCGCTGATTCAAGAAGGGCAGTTGTCAGTTTCTGGCAATGTAATGCACACAGTACTAGTTAACTGCTTAGAGGACTAAGCCTGTCCAGCAAAAGTGTGGTTAAGTAAACTGACCACGCTTGACATGACCCATTGGGCTGACTGGGCTGTAAAACCTCAACAAAAACAAACAAACAAAATTAATAGTTAAATCCGTTTAAAGATCTTCTCCAGGAACAAGAAAGCGTTTAGGCTGAATTAAGTATATAGCATGGGGGATGAGAAGTCTATCATTTGTTCAAATGATGATCCTTGGATAGCCTTTGATGTTTCAGCAAGGTCAAATGTTTTCTCCTATACGTTTATATGGGGGAACTTTTGGAAAGTCGTTTTCTCAAACTGTATTAAAGACTATTGAAAGAAACTTGCAGCTTTGGTTCATTTGCACAAGCCTTCAGTTAAGATGTCTTTTGGGTGTGGTCTGTCCCTGCCCTGGGGCTATATAATCCCATGGAATTATGAAATCATGTAAAAATCTGAATAAAATCAAAGTCAAAGTGATTTTTCTGAAATCTGCCATAATAAACCTAGGTATTGGGACAGATAGGCCTTTGCAGACAGTGTAGACCCAGATCAGATGCCACAGAATGTAGGATCTGATCAGGGTCTACAATGTTTGTCATACATACAGCAATATTTAGACACATCAAGAGGTAGTAGAATGGACTATTTCAAATTTTAGGACAAGACTAGTATGGTAAGTAGATAAGGTGTCCCAATCCTTAGGATAAATATGGTACATCAGATTATTGAAATGTTAACCCTTAAAGCGCCAGTCACAACTATTGTCGTCTGCTTTGTCTTCTGCCGGTTACTTTAAAAGTCATTTCTGCAAACAATGTGGACCCAGATCAGACTGCTCCTTTAGTCTGATCTGGGTCCACACTGTTTGCCTGTATGCAAAAATAGGTTTGAAAAAGTTTGCAAGAATATTCAGCAGACGACATAAACAGACGACATTTTCAGATGCAATTTTTCTTGGCGTTTTAAGGGTTAAAAGCTTTCTATCACTATCAAAATTTTGTCTCTTGTAGCTTGTTTGCCCATAAGAAATATGTATAAAATTAGTTACAAGTACATATATTTTTTTCTGAAATATACATTAAATGATCAGTAACTCTCTGTCAATACCAATACTTGATGTAAATATAGTATTTGCTAAACGAATTTGCTACAGTGAAATTTTCATCTATTAAGAAGAATAAGTCTGATTTTAGAGCGGGATTGTTCTTTGGGTTGTTTTATTCTTCCCCTTTAACCTTCAGAATTTGAATATAAGCAGATAAGAGTTTCAAATAATGTTTTTTTTTTTTTTTCAAATAGGGTTTGACATTTCATGCAGATAATCTCCTAGTGGGGTGATTTGCATAAATTTTTAAGCCCTATTTTCTGAAAAAGTAGAAAAAGTATCATCTGCCGGTATTTATCATCTGCTAATTTCCGTTTTAGTGTTCTTATTCGTCAGCACTTGCCAGGAAATTGAGCAGATGATAAATTGTTGACATTTTTTTTTCTTTTTTTTTTCCTTCAAAAAAATAAAGCTTGACATTTCATGCAAATTGCTTCCAAATGGCCAAAAAAGACATTTTGAATGGAATATCAAATTTCATTTTCTGTAAGAAAAAAAAAGAAGAAAAAATATTTTAACCCTTGCCTTGCTGAATAAATTAATTTCCAGCCAATCAGATCACTTGATTTGGGTTTTTGATATAAATTCACATATTAAATGAAAAACAGTGCCGATCCAGATCAGTTGGCTTCTGAAGAAGCCAACTGATCTGGATCTACACTGTTTGCTGAGACAGAGCATGTTGTGTTCAGCAAGAGAAGGGTTAACCCTTAAAGCAGCAAACAGACAACATTCATTTTTTTTTTTTTTTGTAAAAAAAAAAAATATCATTATATTTCAGAGAAAATAAGGCTTGACTTTCATGTGAATTGGCTGCATTGCAACAAGTATATTTCAGAGAAAATAAGGCTTGACATTTAATGTGAATTGTCTGCCTAGCATACAATTCACTTGAAATGTCAAACCTTATTTTCTCTAAGAAAAAGAAAAAAAAAAAAAGAATATTTCAGAATGTCACCTGTTGCAATTGTGATTGGTGTTTTAAGGGTTAACCCTTAAAGCGCCAAGAAAATCTGCATCTGAAAATGTTGTCTGCTTATGTCGTCTGCTGCATCTTGCAAACTTTTCAAACTTACATTTTGCATGTAGGCAAACAGTGTGGACCCAGATCAGACTGCTCCTAAAGGAGCAGTCTGATCTGGGTCCACACTGTTTGCAATAATGACTTTTAAAGTAATCGGCAGAAGACAAAGCAGACAACAATTGTTGTGATCGGTGCTTTAAGGGTTAAAATGTATTCTTCTGCTATTTAAATTCAGCAGATTTACCCTTTCAGCCAGGCAGACAAAAAACAGATACTTGTGCAAAACAGTCCATTATGTTTTGGTTTCTGAGAGTGGGGGTGTATCTAATAAGCTCTGCTTATTGACATTTCATGTTTATTTTTGCAGCTACAGCCATGGCCATGCCTGCCTCCTACATGCAAACTATAAATTTTCAACTCTCCAACAAATCCTTTGAAGATAAAGGTAAGTTATCCTTAATTATTTAACCTCAGAGAGAGCACTTTAAGTTGGAAGTTTTTGACTCCCTTTCCAAAGGGAGACCATTCTAGGAGAATAAAATTTGCTTTCCTGGTACATCTACATGAATCTTTTCTCAAACAGGTCACCCTATAAAGGAAAGCATTTCTCCCAAGTAGAACCAGGGATTTTCCTAGGGTTGGCAACTGGCTCCCGTTTTTTCCCAAGTAGAGACATAAACTCCCAAATTTTATAACAGATTTCCCAATTTCTGATTTTACATTAATTTATTTTGCGAAAATTTGAAAAACGGACCAAAAATAACGTGAAAATTTGAAAATTGGACCAAAAATAACAGTTACTGATGATTCATGTCTATGGTAGCTTTTGATAAATAATTCTAGTAATAATAATAATTTCAATGTTTTTTTTTTGTTTGTTTTTTTTATTTTAAAATAAATGGGCTGTTTACTTCAGTGAGCCAAGTTTTCTCAAGTTTGAATATTTGTGAGCTGTATTTCCCAAATTATGTGGCCCCTTGACCCTGATTTAGAAAGGTAGGAAAATCTCTGGGAGAACAAATTCTTTCCTTTTTAAAGTAAGATTAAGTTCCATAGCTCCAGATAAGAGGGATATACATCATCATCATATCATTATCATCATCATTGGATTTTTGATTAACCTCCAGGTACTGGGGCAATATCCACATCAGTGGGCCCCCTTCCAGCTAAATGGCTTGCTGCATACATGGCAGGTCTCATACCAGATATCCAGATATGTCTATCATAATGGTCAATAGCTGAGAGCTTCCACTCTCTGCAGTCCCTCTCTGTCAGCTGCTTCCATGTCACCTTGGGCCTCCTAGGCCCACACTTTCCATCAACCTGTATGTCACGGGCTGTCTGCCTTGACTGCACCATTGGAGCATTCCACATGTCCATACCAGTGAAGCCTCTTCATCAGAATGAGGTTCAGATCCTCAATGCCAGGCCGCGCAAGTAGCTCATTGGACCTGATGGTGACAATTGTCTTGCAGCTTGACATTGCAGATCTGTCTGATCATTGCCCTGTCATTCCCCTGCAGACATTGGAGGTTTGGCTTTGTCAATGGCCAAGTCTCACTGGCATGGAGCATTGCGCTCCGCACACAAGAGCTGTACACACGGCCATGTGTCTTGAAAGAGAGGTGGTGGGAAGAGAACTGGTAGCAGCTCCTTGAACTTCATAAACTTTCATGAACTTTATACAGATTTTTTTCTTGTTTCTCCATAAAAACTAATATTCAGCGTACTTCTTACAAGCACATCAGCAAAAAATATCAGTACTTTTGGGTTGAAAAAAGTGCCTTATCTGGAACTATAATGTAAGCCCTTTGAGAAGGGAGCTGTTGCTTTCTGATGAGAGAGTACTGTCTTGAAGGTATATTACTTAAACCTTTATACTGCAAGGTGACAGTTAACTTTTTATGCCTATAAAATCACAGAGAATAATTAAGAATTAACAAAATTATTGTTTACTGTTCCCCCAATCAAATTTTCTTAATTTTTGCTTAAATCTTATCAGCAATCAGTTTTTTGTTGTTGTTTGTTTTTTATACCCTGTGTGGCGGGAGTGTATGGGGGTATACTTTCACATTGTCCCTCTGTCCCGTCATCTGTCCATTAGTTTTAGTTTCTGCTTCTCAGCTTGCTTAATAATTTAAGGAAAATTTTCATATTTTGCACAGATTTTGACATTGATGAGATGTTGCTGTTAGAGAAAAATACAGCCTGGGGGTTAAATCTTTTGGTGTTATTTCCCTTTGTAATTCTTGAAAAGGCATTTTGTTTCTGCTTCTTATCCTACTAAATAATTTAAGGAATCTTTTCATATTTTGTATAAATGTTATTATTGATGGGATGTTGCTGTAATAAAAAAATAAGGGCCCAGAGACAAATTTCTGTAGAGTTATATCCCTTTGTTATTCTTTAAAAGGTAGTTTGGTTTTGCATCTTATCTTGCTAACTAATTTAAGAAATCTTTCCACATTTTGCATAAATGTTGATATTGATGAGATGTTGCTGACAGAGAAGAATAAGTGCCTAGGGGTTAATTCCTTTACTGTTATTTCTCTTTGCTATTCTTAAAAAGGCGTTTTGGTTTCTGCTTCCCATCTTGCTAAATAATTGAAGGAATTCTTTGATACTTTGTTTAAATTTTGATATTGATGAGATGTTGCTGTTAGAGAAAAATAAGGACCAAGGGGTCAATTCCTTTACAGTTATTTCCCTTTGTTATTCTTGAAAAGGCATTTTACTTTCTGCCTCTTAGTTTGCTAAATAATATGTTAATACCCCCACTCCCACCCGAGCAAACTGTTTGTGTGTGGGTGGAGGGCAGCTGGGTGGGGGTGGGGAGGTATATTGTATACTGTTTTCACATTTTCTGTCCATCTGTATGTCAGTCTGTTATGTTTTGGTCTATGCGAGGAGAATTTACCTGTATCGAAAGTGTGATGGTTTCAACTTCAGCACTTATTTCCAATTGCATATACTTAAATATTTTGTTTCTTCATCAAGTCAACAAATAAACACAGACTCAGTTCAAAAACAATGTTTCTATTCTGACATGAATTATGGCCCCTGATAAAGTTTTAAAATGGTTTCCTTGAAATAATTTTGTTTCTTTTGTCTGTATGTCAGAAAGGGCCATATCATAAGCATGGCATGTGTATTAGCTGAAAGCCACTTGGCTGTCTGTCTGGCTTTATTTATGACCATACTCCTAGTACATTTCACTCTCAAGAGTTAAAAAAAAATGACCACATTTTCAATATATTAGAGAAAGTTGAATTGGAGAGAAAAATCTGAAGAAGAAAAACAATGATAAAATATAGGGTCCAGTTGTTCAAAGCCTCGTTAGCTTAACAAGCTCGTTAAGGGTCATTTCGTTAACTGTTTTAACGGATTCAATACACAATATTCTGATATTTTTTGCTGAAAAAATGTGAGTAGCTTTTGCACTGCAAAAGCTACTCACATTTTTTCAGCAAAAAATTTCAGCATATTTGTGTATCACTCGATGTAAATTTTAATGAATCTTTAACTAACGTTGTCGTTAGCTTTGAACAACTGGGCCCTGCTGAATGCCTGTCCTGAGTTTGATGGTAAAATTCTGTTGCTGAAACTCAACTGTGTACATTCTGTATGATTTCAGAGGAAGTACTATTTATATGTTGTTCATGTTTTCAGGTTGGATTATGTTGAAAGGTCGTCATGAAGAGGTTGACCCTAATGCAATAATAGAACACTGTGTGTCAAGATTGCAAGAAACGATGAAACAAACGTGAGTATATAATATTTCCAATTACATATACATTACAAATAAAAGCCCTGCAAATTTAAGTACTATGTAATATACGAGTATCAAGAGTGGGTAAAGATTGCTGAGGCTCTTCTAAGGAACACTCACAACATATATTTCAAGGAGACCTTTTGCATGAAGTGTCAGATTCTATTTTTAGGAGACAATTTGCATGAAGTGTCAGATCCTATTTTCTAGGAAAAATAAGGAAAATATTTCAAAATGTTGTTTGCTGAAAATTTTACCCAGCATGCAAAGTGTTAATCTTTACCACTCTCTGGGCTAATTCATCAGATGACAGAACTGATTACATTTTCCTTATTTTCCCAGACAATAGGCTTTCGCATTTTATGCCAGTTGTCTCCTATTGCCTATTTCATGCAAATTGTCTCCTATATGCCTATTTCTGGGAAAAATATTTCAAAATGTCATTTGCTCAAATTTTTATCTAGCATGCTAAGCCTGAAGCAGTTTGATCTGAGTCTGTGCTGTCTGCCGAGACATGACAGACCTAAATATTTATGGTCAGTATATTGTAAGACAGACTACTTTGTTGGAACTTAACCCATCCTACTGAACCCGGATATAACCTGTGTTTGAAAACAGTGTAGATCCAGATCAGTTGGCTTCAGAAGAAGCCAACTGATCTGGCTCTATACTGTTTGTCATTTAGTATGTAAATTTTTATCAGTAACCTGGATTGTCATTTAGTATGTGGATTTATATCAGCAACCTGGATCAAGTAATCTGATTGGCTGAAAATTAGAAGTGGGTGTGGCATCTTAATTTATTCAGCATGACAAGGGTTAAACCGACCATTTACAGTCCCATATGAGTTTGAACCTCCCAGCAGTCTGATCAGGGCATTTACTGCCCATTTGCAGAATCACTAGAAACTGCACAAAATAAGGAACATTGGTAAAGCCCAGATCAGGCTGTGCATGCATATGATGATCTCGGCCTTAACTGTTGACATATGGTTCAACAGTACGTTTCTCATGGAATATCTCAAGACTGAACCAAGTCAAGCAAGAAGGCATCTTAAGGAAATATGCAAACCATAAACTTTCAGATCAGCTAGTGAAGTTGCACAGTCTGATCAGGACCTTGATATCAGAGTATTCTATATTATTTGGTGATAGCATATGTCAGGATAGCAAAGGTCAGGATCAGACTGAATATATGCAAACTGATCTGAACCTTTGCTGTTGGCATATGCCCTGATAACACTTTACACTTGATATCTCCAGACAAATGGATAATTGTGGTGATAATTTAACATTGTCATGCCGAATAAATTAAGATGCCATGCCCATTTCTAATTGTCAGCCAATCAGATTACTTAATTCAGATTGTTGATATAAATTCACATACTGAATGACAAACAGTGCAAATTCAGATCAGTTGGATTCTTCAGAAGCCAACTGATCTGGATCTACACTGTTTGCAAAGGCATGGTGTATCCAGGTTCAGCAGGACACCTGACAAGTTGACTCTAGTGAATACCCTCATGATATGTTTTAATGCAAAACTATCAAAAAATATTGCCAGTTATATACGTAGCTGCTGCGTCACATGCTTGATAATGATAGTTCAGAATATTTTTATTTTGTTATTTTTGTGCTAAAACATATCTTATGGGTACTCATTGGACTCACTTTATTGAGGAAATTCCAAAATATGATTTGGTGCAAGATAATAAAAAATAATTTTCTGAACATACCTGTTATAGCCAGAGCTAGGTCACATGATGGGGGTTAACTAAGGATTTGTTAGGTTATTTCTACATCAAAAATATCTTGCAGGTAATTGAAATAGCCTCAGTAAGCCAATTCCTGTGTGTATGGTAAATGTCCTAAAATTTTTAACACTTTATTTCATACTTTTTTGGCCTATTTTTTTTTTATTGCAGTTCTTTCTTAAAATACTATGTGGTGTGGCAAACAGTGTAGATTAAGAGCAGGAACAGTCTCATCTGGGTCTGCACTGTTTGCATATGCTGTTTTATCAGAAACTTTGGCATATGAAATTTTAGGATATTTACCATTCCACAAAAGATGGTTTGGTACAAAAATAACAAAAGAGTTGTCTTTTTAATACTCCTTTTTTATCTGGAGCTATTTCACATGATGTGTCTCAAATGTTTTGTCATATTCTTGACATTTTTCTGTCTATTTCAGGGCTGCTATAAGACAAAGAGAAATAGAACAAGGTTATGATAAAGCTGCTGTTATTCGTTACTATGGTGACACAAGAAAAGAAACAATTTTAAAATTTCGTAAATCTCCTCTGAAATCTACTCCTTCTAATGTTCATAAAGGAGGAAAACCTCGTATTCCATCAATATCAGACGAGAGAAATGAGGGGAAGAAACTTATGCAAGCAACACATATAGATGGTACAACAGTTATATAGTATCCTTTACTATTCAGCAGTGGATCAGACTGATGGAAGACATTATGGAATTTATATGACTAGAGCATCCATGCAGTCTAGTCGGGGTGTTTGCTGTTCTTCATTATTTTTTTTCAAAAAATGGGGCTTTGCTTCTTTTATTTAAGGTAAACATTCTAAAATTTGAACATTAAAAGCTTTGTTTCAAAGAAGAAAAGTGCAAAGAATTTTTTGAGAGAAGTTTACAATTTTGCAAAAGCAGGCAGCTTAATTGCCTTCCTTTCAATATTGGTTACTTCCCTTTGCTTTATTCATGAGAAGAGATAACAAATTTAAGTCTTGTTAGTACTTTTAAATTGAATTTTGTTAGTACATCTACCATAAATTGCTTCTTGTGAAATGATAAAACATGCTTTCATGGGAAATTTATGAAATTTATAATTTTGTGGACTTAATGTATAAACCCTGGCTAATTACTCACAACCTGAATAAAGCCCATGTGCTTTATGTTAAATTTTTGAGTGATATACCATCATTTACATATTAATAAAATCCACAAAAATAAGTTTCAGTTCTTGTGTTTAATTCCAACTCTGTCATGTTTTAGTTTATGTTAAAAACATGATTTAAATAACTTATTTTGGAAATCTATGCAAAGAAAATAGTTCCATAATTTCTGCTTAGTGGATTTGCAAAGTGTGGATGCCATTTTGAATTTGCTTTCAGCCAATCAAATTACTTAAAATTAGTGGAAGCCTTTTACTGCATAATAATTTTGGTTATAATTTAGGATGATGTAATAATTTGCACAGAAATATATCTTATCTGTACTCCTTGGAATCACCATGCTGAGTAATTTCCATTGAGTACACACAAGAAATGTGTGGGTGCAAAAATAACAATAATTATCCCAAATTATCATTCTGTTTTCACCTTATCTAGAGCAATGAAAATTACAAACGATAATGCACATCCTCCTGTTAGTAATTTTAAGCCTTAAAGTTTTAAACAAAGTCGCAGATGACATTCTGTTCTTATTATGATTATTGCTTTTCAAAGAAAATAAAGCATGACATTTCATATGATTCACCTGAAATGTCAAGGTTTATTTTCTCTGAAAAATGAAAACAAAATATAGAATGTTGTCTGCTGCAGTTGTGATTAGCGCTTTTAAGGTTTAACCACTTTACTTTTATTTATCATTTATCTTACTTTGAAGAAATATTTTTCCTTAACACTGTGTAGTTATCCTTCGGGCAGACCAGCAATAATCTACAGCTCAGCAGGATTTGGGCGACCAGGGTATTACACAATTGTGTATGATGATGGGCTTGACTCAAAAGTTCTAGCTTGTTTCACACCATCAGGGAAAGGTGTATGTTATCATCCTAATGGCATTATACGGTAAGTGTTCCACATTTTGTAATGTTTGATACAGGATCTGGTTCAGTCATTAACCTTGGTCCTGCTGACTCGGATATGCACTGGTTTTGCAAACAGTGTAGATCTAGGTCAGTTGGCCAAATGATCTGGATCTGCACTGTTTGTCATTAAGTATGTGACTTTGTATCAACAACCTGGATAAAGTAATCTGGTTAGCTGAAAATTAGAAGTGGGCGTGGCTAAGATGCCACATTCTGTGGCATCTTTTGCTCCGGCCTGTCTGTCCCAATATTTATGATTATTACGGTAGCTCCATATTCCTCAGAAATAGACATTTTATTCTCCAAGATGGGTTTAAAAAATATTAATACAGTCATATAGCGTGGCACTTGTAAAAGTCTGTAAAATTTCAGTTGGTCTCTCGTTTTTGAACTGGATCAAAAATGAAATGATTTTTTATCGTATATCTGAATTAAAGTTGCCAACATTAATTCAGAGATATGATAAAAGATTATTTTCATACATTTCCATACATGACAGTCTAAAATCACAAAATATATACTAGCAAAAACATATGTTATTGGTATTCATTAGAAGTGCCTCAGTATGATACTTCTGAGTGCCTGTAATATATGTTTTTATGAAGAAATAAGAATGAAATATCCTAGAATTATCACCAAATACTCCATGTCAACTCCCCTGGTAAGTGAAAATAAAGTATTAGAATATCTTAACTCCTTACCTGTTTGTCCTAAAATTTGAAAAACGTCTATTTTACTACCTATTGATATGTCTAAAGTAGTGCTGGATGAGTGGCAAACTGTAGATCCTGATCAGATGCCATATTCTGTGGCATATTTTGCTCCGATCTGTCTGTCCCAATATTTATGATTATTACGGTAGTTACAGATCTATGAGATAATACACTTTTTGATTGTGTTTAAAATAAATTCACTCTGGTCTTTGCTTTCCTGTAGGTTTCTGTCAACAGAAAAGGGTGGACATTTGTCAGAAGATAATGGTGCATTGGAGAGGAAGTGGAAATGGCCACAAGCAAACATCAAAATTACGGAACCAATTAGTTTTCAGGTAGTCAGAGAGTTTATACCAGAGTGGTGCTTACTTTCATGTATTGAGCCAAAAAATAAGATGCTTTTAGTTTTGAATATCTGTTTTTTGTGGATCAGTTTTAGCCAGCATATCTTTCTTCTTTTTTTTTATTTTTCTTAGTAATAAATGATAAAAACTTTATCATTTTTATGAGTAGTTTAACTGTAACTAAGAAATTTGTAAGATAAATGATTTCTTGCACTGATCTCTTTTGTTTTATAATATACCGGTACATGTAGATATAAACATACCGTTCTATTACTAGGTTTAGACCATTAATTCTATTGATCAGATTTCAGATGCATGAATATCAAAATATCAAATAAGATTGTGCATTTTATGGATATATACTGTAACATCTTTATGACAGTTACATTATAAGATAGTTTCGGATATAAGACTGTTTAAAGGTGGACCCCAAACATGTTGTATCCAAACAAAAATGGGTAGATTATATTGAAAAATGACCATATATGGTCATTTTTCTATAGAATCTTTACATTTTTGTTTGGCTACAACACGGTTGTTTAGCTTAGGTTTATGCTTTGAATGCCCATATATGGTCATTTTTCTATATAATTTATACATCCATATATGGTCATTTTTCTATATAATCTATACATTTTTGATTGGCTACAACATGGTTATTTAGCTTACACAGTTTTTGCTTTGGATCCAAGCCTTAGTGTTATAAATAGGTTGCGATGTATGGGTTAAAATTATACAGATTTACTTGTGACATGTAAGTAGATTTGCTATGCATTCACATGGATTATAATAAGTGCCTAAAATTTAGTAAATAATTTATTTTTCTGCTGTTAAAATTTGCATAAGACAATAGAGAGCATCCTTTTCTCCGAGCAGCAGTTAACCCTGCAAGTATCAAGCAGTATTAACCTTTACCACTCTCTGGGCTAAATCAGCAGACGACACTTTGATGATGATTTCTTTTTTATTTTTCCCAGAAAACAGGATTTGTCATTTCATGCAAACTCTCTCCATTGGAGATAGTTTGCATGAAATGTCAAAATATGTTTTCTGGAAAAAGGAAGAAAAATATTTCAATATGTTGCATCTGCTGAAATTACCCATAGTGCTAAATGTTAAGCTGATGACAGTCTGTTTTTAATATTATTTTTAGAGAAAAGGAGGCTTGACATTTCATGTGAATCATCTTCAGATGATTCACATGAAATGTCAAGCTTATTTTCTCTTCTGACAAATCATAAAAAAATATTTTGAAATGTCATTTGCTGCAGTTATGATTGGCACTTTTAGGGATAATTTTCGTACCTATATATACATAGTATTTCTGCAGAAATCATTCTTTAGTTCATCATTCATTACGTTTTTATGCTTCATCACTCTTCACCAGTTGTATCTTTATATACAGAAGCATCCAGGAGTTAGGTCCTGGTTTGAATTTTGCTGGAGGCGGAGTTCACGTCATGGCTGTACCATTACAAAAACATGCCTATTCAAATATACTGAAGATTTTACCTCCAAAAAACGAAAATTTTCGGATAAAAATTCTGATATTTTTCATATTTCTGCTCAAAACATGGTTTGTGAGTACTTGTTAGAAATGCCTTGACAAGGCAGTTCTAACTAGTACCCACAATCTATGTTTTTGAGCAGAAATAAGAAAAATAATGTATACCCCTGTAAACCCCAGTTTTACTATATAAAAGTGGGGTTGAAGGGGGTCAAAATTATATAGGTATGTTTTTGTGATGCAGTGTTTCATTGCTCAGAGCCTTTCATTATCATAAATCATCTTCTTATGACTTAAATAATGCTTAAAGAGATGTAAATCACCAGAACAAGTCCATTTAATCACTTGGTTGATCCTAAATTAGAACAAGTCCTTTTAATCACTTGGTTGATCCTAAATTTGAGTAAGTCCATTTAATCACTTGGTGATCCTAAATTTTAAAAAGACCTTTTTATCTCTTGGTTGATGTTAAATGTGAACAAGTTCATTTAATCACCTGGTTGGTCGTAAATTTGAACAAGTCCATTTAATCACTTAGACGATCCTAAATTTGATCAAGTCTGTTTGATTTCTTGGTGATATAACTTAAAAGGTACAGAATAAATGGCAAACATTGCAGACCCTGATCAAACTGCTCCTTTAAGTTTGATCAGTGTACTGTTTGCTCAATCCTTTTTATTAGCTCACCTGAACAACGTTCAGGAAGAGCTATTGTACTACCCCCAGCGTCGGCATTGGCGTTGTCGTTGGCATTGGCGTTGGCGTTGGCGTCGGCGTCCACAAATGTTAAAGTTTTCGTTAAAGTTTTTAAGACCTCATTATTTCCTAACCTTATCACCGATTTGATTCATCTTTGGTATGATGATACATATTGGTCCAAAATTTTGCGCAGTACCATCCCCACCACTCTAGGTACTGTCAAGGTCAAGGTCACAGACTTAGAATTTTCATGTTAAAATTTTATGTCTACGTTCTTAGGATCTCATTACTTCTACACTAAGCGATGGATTTTGTTCCTATTTGGTATTATGATAGACACTGGTCAACAGTTTTTATCAGCACCATCAGCACTCATGACCATGACCTTGAGGTAGAGGTCACAGACTTAGAATTTAAATGTTAAAGTTTTTGTTAAAGTTTTTAAGACCTCATTATTTCCTAACCTTATCACCGATTTGATTCATCTTTGGTATGATGATACATATTGGTCCAAAATTTTGCGCAATACCATACCCACCACTCTAGGTCATGTCAAGATCAAGGTCACAGACTTAGAATTTAAATGTTAAAGTTTTCGTTTAAGTTTTTAAGACCTCATTATTTCCCAACCTTATCACCGATTTGATTCATCTTTGGTATTATGATACATATAGTAGTCCAAAATTTTGTGCAGTACCATCCCCACCAACTTAAGTCAAGGTCAAGGTCACAGACTTAGAGTTTTCATGTTAAAATTTTACGTCAAAGTTTTTAGGATCTCATTACTGCTAAACTAAACAATGGATTTAGTTCCTATTTGGTATCATGATAGATACTGGTCAAAAGTTTTCATCAGCACCATCAGCACTCATGACCATGACCTTGAGGTCGAGGTCACAGACTTAGAATTTAAATGTTAAAGTTTTCGTTAAAGTTTTTAAGACTTCATTAAATCCTAACCTTATCACATATTTATTTCATCTTTTGCATGATGATACATATTGGTCCAAATTTTTACACAGTACCAATCCCCACCACCCTAGGTCATGTCAAGGTCAAGGACACAGACTCAGAATTTTGATGTTAAAATTTTACGCCAAAGTTTTTTAGGATCTCATTACTTCTAAACTACATGATGGATTTAGTTCCTATTTGGTATAAAGACAGATACTGCACCCCCCCCCCTCCCCCCACACACACACCCAGGTCATGTCAAAATCAAGGTCACAGACTTAGAATTTTCCAGAAACAAAATGTGCAATATCAGGCGAGCTATCCTGTCTGGCGACAGGTCTTGTTGTTTAATTTTTTAGGAAACATAGGATGAAATTCTTTCTCTTTTACAGATGAAATGAGAATTCATACACTGCATTGATAGTATTCTATTTTTCTATCAGACAGAAAACTGTAGTAATAATAATAATAATAATAATACATGTAATTATAATAATAATAATTATAGTAATATAATTCTAAGCTCTGGATAAGAGAGGGATATCCAGTTAAATATTTTTCTTATATCTCTAATAAAACATGTTTTACAAGCTATACCGAAAGTATACACTTTGCAAGATGTATAAGAAAAATATCGATACTTGCTGATCAGTTTTATCTGGAGTTTAAGTAATATTAATACAGTTAATATATTGATAATCTTAATAGAAAAAGTAATGATACTGTTTATATGAAAAACATGGGCAGATCCAGGATGATTTCTGAAGGGGTTAGATTTGATAAATTACTGTACTTACTCTACCTATTCTGACAGACAGGTCTAAGCAGACAGTGTAGACCTAGATCAGATGCTGCAGAATGTGGCATCTGGGTCTACACTGTTTGCCACTCATCCAGCAATTTTGCACACATCCATTTGTAGCAAAAGGGCTTTGTTGAAGAGAAGTATATGGTAAAAGAATAAGGGGTGTGAATATTTAGGGTCAATACAGTATCCAAAATTTATCAAATGTATCCAAAATTTCCCACGAAAATGATATGTTGAGTCAAAGGGGGTTTTGATTGAACCCCCAGAACCCTCTCTGAATCCGCCCCTGAAAAGTAACAAAACATCACAACTGTAGCAATAACAGAAACAAAATCAAATGACCTGCAACATCAGATATTGTAAGTTTGGACAATCTAAGATTCATATCAGCCTGAGCATTCACCCAATCTGATCAGAATCTTTACTGGGCACATTTTGAATAGCCAAGAATGCAAAGTTCCTTTATGCAGATATTGAAGAATCCAATCAAACTGCACATCTGCACATGTCAGAAGGTACATTTTCTTAGGTTACGGCTGGATTAATAATGACCTGCAACACAGAACAGTAGCTACCCAGTCTGATGAAGATCTAAACTGTCTGCAAACTCTATGTTTTCATATATGAAATGGTGCAAGCCTGGTCATACTGGCGGATCCCAACTGGCAGTTTTTGCATGTGTAGTTAACCCTTGTCCTGCTGAACCTGGATATATCCTGCCCTTGCAAACAGTGTAGATCCAGATCAGTTGGCTGAAGAAGCCAACTGATCTGGATCTGCACTGTTTGCCATTAAGTATATGAATTTATATCAGCAATCTGGATCAAGTAATCTGATTGGCTGAAAATTGGAAGGGGGTGTGGCATCTTAATTTATTCAGCATGACAAGGCTTCAGTTATGGAACTATTTTTTACTTGTTACAGTGTTACAAACTGATACACTTTCATTATGTTAAGTCCAGGACCAGTCTACATTGCTCCAGACAAAATGCTTTTTTTCTTCAGACAAAATATTAGCTTTTTTCTTATTATACCTCCTTGCAAAGTGTGTTTGTAGCTGTACTGTTTTAACATTGTCCATCTATTAGTATGACCGCTGTTTGCATATTGTATCCTTTATCTGAGACTGAAGACCTGCAGAAGGTCCCTACTATCTATCCCAACTTCCCATGACTAAAATTTCTACTTTTGCCCTACTTTTTCAAACTTTTCTGCCCTAGTTTAGTCCTACTTTTTCACAGGAGAGCAGTTGAAAGCCTGTTGAGGCTGATCAGATTACATGTACATAGGTGCAATTGTTAAACCAGTTCAAGTGAGTGGCTGTTAATACTTTGCATGCTGGGTAAAAATTCAGCAGACAACATTTTGAAATAGTTTCTTATTTTTCCTAGAAAAAAGGAATATCAGATCTATTTTCTAGGAAAATAAGAAAAGTATCACAAATTTACCATCTGCTGAATAGCATGGTAAGTGTTAAAATGCCTGGACTAATTATTACAAATCTTGTAATAAATGCAATAATTTGTATAATTTGTGTTGTTTAAAATATTTCTAATAGATACTAATTGCTTAAATATGGCTGTAAATGCACTGGCTTTAAATTTGCATGTCCTACACCAATCCATCCCACCCTACTCCACATACACATACACCAAAAGCACACATATTACCCTCATTAGAAAAAAGAGAGAAAATGTCACATTAATATAATTGAAATATAAAATTCTTCTGTCATTGATGATAAAATGTGATGATGATGATGATGGTGATGTTTTGGCTAGCTGGTGTAGACAATAGAAAGTTATGGAAAATATATGTATACCAAGGATGTGAAGTGATGATAGATGAAGGCAAGAGAAAGTAAAGACAAAAAAGTAGTTAGCATTTGTCAAATGATATGTTGAATGTACAACTGTCAGTTTTTTTTGTACTTTGTAATGGTACAAATTTGTTTCTGTACATGTTGTTTTTCTGCCTTTTTAATATTTACAGTTCTGGGCTACTTAATATGTTTTAACAAATAAATGTAATTATCATTTATTAGTCTGAATACCTAAATATTTCAGGTAAAGAGAACCATATTTGATTTCACACACTTTTATTCAGCATAAAAACACTAGCAGCAACTCTTGCATTGTCAAGCCAAAAAAACATAGTGTATTGGCCCTAATTACTGCACTGTGCACTTAAAACAAGTTTTTTTTATCAAAAGTCATGACAAAACCTTGTAGTAAAATATGCTCCTAATTCGGGTACACTTTAAAGAAAGATCAGCAGAGAACTTCATGAAGGGCATATTTAATGATACTTTTGCAATATTTTCTGACTTTCTTTATAAAAGGATATGTTGCTGGTACTCATTTGAATTGCTTCAGTAAATATTATTCGTTAGTCTGGACATATGTTTCTGTCAAATTCAATGAAACTAATCATGGACCTCTGGTTGCATAAAGGTGAAACCAGGTGTCACAAGAATGTAAGCATCTCCTGACCTGCTTAACATGTCACACCCATCAGGTTGTCTTTGTCAGTGCTAGTATAATGTAAATTCAAGTGAAGGAAAGAAGAATTATACAGATTCATAATGTCTTCGACAGATTGTGTATAAAGTGTCTGTTAATTTTGACCCTTAAAGTTCCATTTAGGATTACAGCAGACAACATTGTAAACTTTTCTTTCTTTCGTTTTTTTTTTTTTTTTCCAGAGAAAATAAGGCTTGATATTTCATGTGAATTGTCTGCTTATGAGTTTCATGAAATATCATCAATCCTTATTTTCTCTGAAAAATAGAAAAAAAAATTAAGAATGTCAGTTGAAACAATTTTCTATGATGCTTTGAGGATTAAAAGCCAAAAGATAACTTTGACCTGTATGGTTGTATATATATATATATAATTTGGTTTTCAGATGAATACACATTTGGTATTCCGGTGTATAGGTCGAGGTCAGATGACGATTGTGTTCAACTGCCATAAAGAGACAGCGAGATTCAGTGTCAGTCCTAGTCCAGGAGTAGAGGATTATAAACCTAGTGAAGACACGGTGAGAGAATTCTTCATGCTTTAATTATGCCAAAAAATATGGCTACAGATAAGGCATAGATTATGCCTTAAACATTGCTCTGGATTAGAACTAATTATGCTGATAACATTACTCCAGATAAGGCATTAATAATGCTGATAACATAGCTTCAGATAAAGCATTAATTTTGTCAGTACCATACCTCTAGATAAGGCATACATTATGCTGATAACATTGCTCCAGATAAGACATTAATTATGCTAATAACATAGCTCCAGATATAGCATTTATGCCAATAACATAGCTCCAGATAAGGCATACATTGTGCTGATAACATAACTCCATATAAGGCATTAATTATGCCGAAAAAATAGCTCCAGATAAGGCATGAATTATGCTGATCATAGCTCCGGATATGGCATCAGTTATGCCAATAACATATCTCCAGATAAGGCATTTATTATGCAGATAACATAACTCTAGATAAGGCATTAATTATGCCAGTAAGAAGGCATTAATTATGCCTATCACATAAGTCCAGATAAGATATTAATTATGCCTATGACATAAGTCCAGATATGGCATTAATTATGCTGATAACATATCTCTGGATAAGGCATGTCAGTAACATATCTCTAGATAAGGTGCACTTTTCATCTAAAAAATATTTATATCTTTCTTACTTCTCCACTAAAAATGGGTACCAACAGCATATGTTTTGGTGGAGAAATAAAAAAATTACAGTGAACCCTCATTACAACAACAGCATTTGTTCCCAAAGATGTTGCCATTAAAATGAATTTGCTGTTGTAAAGAATCCTTAATAGACACAATGATATGTAAGAAAAACCTTGTTTTATTCTTGTTGCCTCATAGAACATATGTTTTGGATATTTGTTAGAATTGCCTCAGTGAGGCATTTCTAACTAATATCCAAAACATATGTTGTTTGAAGTTTAATGCAATATTCTTGCATAATTTCTCATCAATTGTCACCTCTTGAGCGAAGGGTTCCTGACATTCAAATTTTCATTGTAACGAATTTTGTCGTTGTATCGAGTGTCCGTTTAAAGAGGGTTGACTGTATTTGTTTTGATACTCCTCTTATCTGGTGCTATGGGTAACTGACTATAAATTTTACATCAAAATGTATCTAGTGGGCAAACAGTGGAATCACCTTTAACAGCCTGCAAATGTGTCTACAAAGTGCTGGCAGAATGACAAACAGTGGAGTGCTGGATCAAACTGTTCCTTTACATATTTTCATTAATACAATGAAAGACATCTTTGGCCCCTCCTCCCCTGTTTGGGTAGAGAGGCATGTTGTTAGGACATTAGTTTCCACCACATGCCTACCTGAACTCGGTGCTGGATGCTGGTGATGCCACTCCAATGCCGCCATGTGCTGTCCTTTGGGTACTCAAACTGTGATCTGTAGGATTAGCAATCATTATTTTAGATATTGTATTGAACTATTGTGTGTTTATATGTACATATGTACATTGTGCAGATGTTGTTTTAACTTGTATTGAGGGCCACATGGTAGAATAGTTCTTAAGCTAAATGTGTTTAATGAATAAATAAATAAACATTTGTCATGAAGAGATTTCAGTTCAGACACATGCATCCATAGCTACAGATAAGAGGGGGCATCCACATAATATTTTTCTTATTTCTCGACGAAAGCATATGTTGTGGGTACTCATTAGAAGTGCCTCACCAAGGCACTTCTAATGAGTACCCACAACATATGTTTTTGTTGAGAAATAAGAAAGATATCAGCATTTTTCGGATGAAAAAAGCGCCTTATCTGTTGCTATGTGCAGCATCCCCTCATAGAGAAGCAAGTAACAAAAGGCATATCCAAATATTGAAAATTGTTGAAATATTTGCAGATAGTATCTGTTTAAAATTTGTCAACCTTTAAAGGCTAAGCAAATTTGTTGCAGCCAACATTCTAAAATAGATTTTGTTCTTTTTCAGAAAATAAGATGACATTTATGTGAATTGTCTGCTAGGCAGACAACTCACATGGAATGTCAAGCCATATTGTCTCTGAAAAATAACTATATATATAGTCTTCAGCATTTTGTGATACTTCCTTATCAGCCTATGTAAAATCTGCTACTCTGTTAGTAGCAGATTAATTGGCATGTGCACTAGACTAGTTCAAAGTGTTATCTATTATAACTGCCTTTAGCATTTTAAATGTTAAAGGATACATCACGAAAACATTCCTATATAACTTAAACCCCATTTTTATATAGTAAAACTGGGGTTGACAGGGGTATACATTATTTTTTGTATTTCTGCTCAAAAACATAGATTATGGGTACTCATTAGAACTGCCTCAGTGAGGCAGTTCTAACAAGTACCCACAATCTATGTTTTGAGCAGAAATATGAAAAATATCAGAATTTTTATCAGAAAACTTTCAGGTTTTGGTGGTGAAATTTTCAGTATATTTGAATAGGCATGTTTTCGTAATAAGGAAAAACTTATTCACCCTATTTTTGTTGTGCAGGAACAACTGTTGACAGCTTTCACATTTAGCTCAAAGACTGCCAAAGAGCTCATGAGAATCTTTGCTCCAATAAAGAAACAGAAGAAATCCAAAAGTAGAAAGGTAAGAGTTAACCCATTGTAGTCTGGAAATCCCTAAAAGGGTAATTGGCAAACAGTGCAGACACAGATCAAACGCTGCAGAATGCGGCATCTGATTGGGGTCTCCACTGTTTGCAAATAGTTCAGCCATTTTTCTCAATGAATATCTAAATCACATAGCCTGACATACCTCAAATCGAGATTAGAATATTCCAATACAGAGTGTGGGGGAGTTCATTCAGTCAACAATGGGTTAATGCTCAGCATGTTGGGGAAAAAATTTCAGCAGATGACATTTTGAAATATTTTTCTTGTTTTCCCAGAAAATAGGCCTTGACAGTTTATGCATATTGTCTCTGTAGAAGACAATTTGCATGAAATACCAAAAATCTATTTTCAGGCAAAAAATAAGAAAAAAATGTCACTTTGTCATCTGCTGAATTTGCCCAAAGTATGGTAAAGTTTTATGATAGACAACATGGGAAAAGGGTTATTATGCTATATGTGAATAGAGAGGGCCCAGATCTGCCTGCACAAGCTGTTGATATCATCAAGACCCCCTTTATTCATCTGCATAATCTACAACATCCATTGATTCTCTAAGCAGGCAAGAAAAGTCTTGACCAGACTGGATGGATCTGCAAGCTGATCTATGCTTTTATAATGCTGTCTTTAATGGCACTAATATAAGAGAAGAATTAAGAAAAGTATATCTTCTCCAGAACCAAGAAAGCTTTGAGGCTAAATTTTGGTATATCACATTGGGGACTCAAGATCTACCAAATTTGTTCAAGTGATGACCTTAGGTTGACCTTTGATTTTTTTTCACAGCTAGGTGAAATTGTGTCCCCATGCATTTGTAGGAGGAAAATGTTGAAAAGTCACACTCACAAAATTTATTTAAGATTAATGGCTGAAACTTACAATGTATGGTTACAGTAGTAAATCTTTTTAGTTACAATACTTGTGTAAAATTGTGTAATTTTTAAATTTCTTGTCTGAAACTGCTTGAGCAATTTTCACCAGATTTCACATGGGGTCTTCTGTTGACTATTTGTTCTAATGGTTTCACACTATTGAACAAGATGGCCACCATAACCATATATGGTAACAACACATAAAAATCTTCTTCTCAAAAACCAAGAAAGCTATGGGGGTGAATCTTGGTATATTACATCCTTGACTCAAGATCTACCAAGTTTAATCAAATGATGACGGTGGGTTGACCATTTGCCTTTTTGCAGCAAGGTTAAATTTGCACCCTCATATATTTGTATGGGGAAACTGTCAAAAAATCATTTTCTTAATACATTTAATATGTATTAAGACTAATGGCTGAGACTTACAATGTATGATTGGAGTAGTAAAACTTTTTAGTTACAATAAAAAATTTTTCCCCTGAAAATTATCGGTCCTTGCTCCTGGGTTATATACAGGTATAAATTTGTGTAATCTTTAAATGTCTTCTTCCCTGAAACCGCTTGACCAATTTTCACCAGATTTCACATGATGCCTTGTATCCAAGGGATACTGACAATTTGTTCAAATGGTTCTGCAGCATTGAATTAGATGGCCCTGATGCCATATATGATAAAAAAAAAACACTTAAAAGTCTACTTCTCCAGAACCTAGAAAACTTCATGGCTGAATCATGGTATATAGCACAGAGGACTTAAGGTCTTCCAAGTTTGTTCAAATGATCCTAGGATAACCATTGATCTTTTTTAACGGCAAGGTCAGATTTGCATCCCCATACATTTATATGGGGAAAAAGTTGAAAAATTGTTTTCTCAAAATATATTAAAAAGTAATGGCTGAAACTGACAATGTATGATTAAAGTAGTAAAACTATTTAATTACCATCAAAATTTTGGGTGTTATCTGCCTTTGCCTGTGGGCTATAAACATGTGTAAAATTGTGAAATCTTTAAATGTCTTCTTCTCTAAAGCCACTCAGCCAATATCACCAGATTTCACATGGGGCCTTCTTTAAAAGGGATGTTGACAATTTGATTTGCTCAAATGGTTCTGCACCATTGAACAAGATGGCTGACATGCCCATATATGGTAAAAACTTTTAAAAATCTTCTTCCCCAGACCTAAGAAAGCTTGGAGGCTGAAGCTTGGTATACAACATCGGGAACTCAAGTTCTACCAAGTTTGTTTAAATGAGGATACTGGGATTGACCTTTGACTTTTTATGATATGATCGAATTTGTGTACTGGAAGTTTATTGCATGGCATTTGCAGATAGCTGTTTTTAATCAGTTGAGCGAATCATGCCCCATGGGCCTTTTTTTATGAATGACTTATCTGAATATCTGGTACAAACTTCATCAGGCTTAGTTTAGAAAACGTTTGATGCAGATCCTCTGTTAAATTGAGATTGTGAGTTTGGTCAAATGGTCTGGCACCATTAACTGTGCTGCCCATCAGGGCTCAAGAAAATGCTGGTTCTTTGGTCCTAGACCAGTTTTTGAAGAGCTGAACTACTTCAGGAGGACATCAAAAGTTTGTTCCATAATAATTCATGTTTTCTATTATTCAATCTTTAAAATTTACACATTTTCTGGAGCTATAAAAACAAAAACCCTATTGTCAACACATAACACTAACCGTGTACCAGAAATCGCCTTGAGCAATCTGCTCATTGTTGCAATGCCACTTGATCCAAGTGTCAAAATTAAGTAGCTGCCATTTAATTGATGTGTGAGAAAATCAATACCAGCTGTTACCCTATTTACCCTAAGTATTGTGACACCTTAACACCTTACCATAATGGTCCTAAAATTTCAACAAATGATCAGGAATTGATACAATTACCTAATACCTTCAGTCCAAGTCTATTTTACTACATCTTGATGCATTTTTAGCTCACCTGAGCTTCAAGGTGAGCTTTTGTGATCACTCACCGTCCGTCGTCGTCATCGTCATCGTCCGCATGTCCGTCCGTCCGTCCGTCCACAATCTTTAAACAACATCTCCTCCTAAACCACTGATTGGATTTTGACCAAATTTCACAGGAATGATCCTTGGTTGGTCCTCTTTCAAAGTTGTTCAAAGTGTTCCGGTCCATTGCATATCTAGGTCACAGGAGCTAAAAATAGATTTTTTAACTAAAAACTTAAAAAATCTTCTTGTCAGAAACCACTGGACCGAGTTCAATATAATTTTGCAGAAATGTTCCTTTGGTGATCCTCTACCAAGATTATTCAGGCCATTTGGATTCGTCAAAAAACATGGCCGCCAGGGGGCGGGGCTTATTTTCCCTCTGTATCTATATAGAAAACTTTAAAAATCTTCCTGTCAGAAACCACTGGACAGATTTCAATGTAATTTTGCAGAAATGTTTCTTTGGTGATCCTCTACCAAGGTTGTTCAAGCCATTTGGATTCGTCAAAAAACATGGCCGCCAGGGGGCGGGGCTTATTTTCCCTATAGATCTATATAGAAAACTTTAAAAATCTTCTTGTCAGAAAATACTGGACCGATTTCAATGTAATTTTGCAGAAATGTTCCTTTGGTGATCCTCTACCAAGATTGTTCAAGCCATTGGATTCGTCAAAAAACATGGCCGCTAGGGGGCGGGGTTTATTTTCCCAATATATCTATATAGAAAACTTTAAAAATCTTCTTGTCAGAAACCGCAGGACTGATTTCCATATAATTTTGCAGAAATGTTCCTTTGGTGATCCTCTACCAGGATTGTTCAGGCCATTTGGATTCGTCAAAAAACATGGCCGCCAGGGGGAAGGCTTTTTTTCCCTATATATCGATATAGAAAACTTTAAAAATCTTCTTGTCCGAAACCACTGGACCGATTTCAATATAATTTTGCAAAAATGTTCCTTTAGTGATCCTCTACCAAGATTGTTCAAGCCATTTGGATTCGTCAAAAAACATGGCCGCCAGGGGGCGGGGCTTAATTTCCCTATATATCTATATAGAAAACTTTAAAAATCTTCTTGTCAGAAACCACTGGACCGATTTCCATATAATTTTGCAGAAATGTTTCTTTGGTGATCCTGTACCAAGATTGTTCGAGCCATTTCGATTAATCAAAAAACATGGCCGCCAGGGGGCAGGGCTTATTTTCCCTATATATCTATATTGGAAAATGTAAAAATCTTCTTGTCCGAAACCACTGCACCAATTTCCATATAATGTTGCAGAAATGTTCCTTTGGTGATCCTCTACCAAGATTGTTCAAGCCATTTGGATTTGTCAAAAAACATGGCCACCAGAGGGCAGGGCTTATTTTCCCTATATATCTATATAGAAAACTTTAAAAATCTTCTTGTCCGAAACCACTGGACCGACTTCAATATAATTTTGCAAAAATGTTCCTTTGGTGATCCTCTACCAAGATTGTTCAAGCCATTTAGATTCTTCAAAAAACATAGCTGCCAGGGGGTGTGGCTTATTTTCCCTATACAGGTCAGTCCCGTTATTACGCGCTGGTCGGGATGCACAAATCCAGACCGCGATATAGGTGAGGCGCGTAGTAAGTTCGGAGCCGACTGATCAGACTTTATAAATGTTGACGTTTGTATGGGACACACGAATATATATGTATGGAGGGATTTATGAATGAAAACAATGATATTTCATGTGTTATTTATATAAATAAACGAATGAGTACTAACGTTGTATGTTTTGTCTTTTTTACACCCTCTGATGTACTTTTTCTGCAATATATACGCTAAATACTTTATTTACGTTTCCATTTTGTGGCTCGATCCGCCATATTTGCCGGTGTTGTAATGCAGACGGTGTTGAAGTGCGGTGTAAGTCACATAAAAAGTCCGGTATCAATACCGGTCCCCGCGAGCATAGCGAATTATTTTAGTCCAGTAAAAGAAATCTTATTAATAAAACGGCAGAAATCGTTAAGTTTTTTAATCTTTCTGCTTGTATAGAATAGAACGAAAGCTCAAAGAAAAAAAAATGACTAAAACCAAAGCATTTGATTTCCAACAAAGTGCCATGTTCAGTGGCCTCAAGTTTTTCTTTAACCGTGAAGGCTTTTCGTTTTCTTCTTTGGTTTTCCATTTTAATCAGTGTTAATCTGATAGCAGAATGAACTTTTTCAAGACAACAATGAGTGCCGGACAAATTTCACAGTTACAAGCTCTACTACCTGACCGCGTGCGCAGTAATCGACGTCCAGTGATCCGCGTCGCTGATTGGATGAATCTCTAATTAGGTCGGCAAGGCGGCCATATCAAACTGGAAGACTCGGTGTCTTTCAAGTATTTACAAATTAATTATGGATAACTGTGGTCATTTTCCCATTCTTTAGATGCGGGATAAGCCATTTCTTGATAGATATGTTTGTATCGTTTAAAAGTTAAATGAAGTTTTAATTGGCAAAAGTTCGTCTTCTTAAAATAAACATCAAAAGGTCAATTACGGTCATTACGCACGTACACAAACAAAAATACAACAGAGACAATACATTGATTAGGTTTATTCTTTCAAAATCATTTTTTTTTATTTGCTATTATGACATGTACAACGGCAGTAAATTTCTTTTTCTGCAGATCGAAGCTCTGAAAAACAAAAAACACATTTTGTTACATGTATTTTGACCTAGAGGAAACTGGGGAAACTGGGACCCTTCGAAAAAATTTTGGGAGGCATGACGTCCCCGCGTTATATCCGTATTCGCGCACTAACGACGCGAGTACTAACGGGACTGACCTGTATATCTATATAGAAAACTTTAAAAATCTTCTTGTCAGAACCACTGGACCGATTTCCATATAATTTTGTAGAAATGTTCTTTTGGTGATCCTCTACCAAGATTGTTCAAGCCGTTTAGATTTGTTAAAAAACATGGCCGCCAGGGGGCAGGGCTTATTTTCCCTATATGTGTATCTATATAGAAAACTTTAAAAATCTTCTTGGCAGAAACCAATGGACCGATTTCAATATAACTTGGAAGGAATGTGTCTTTGGTCACCCTCTTCCAAGGTTGTTCAAGCCATCATGATTCGTCAAAAAATATGGCTGCAAGGGGGTGGGGATTATTTTCCCTATATATCTATATAGAAAACTTGAAAAAAAATCTTCTTGCTTTCCCTATATATCTAAATAGAAAACTTTAAAAATCTTCTTGTCAGAAACCACTGAACAGATTTCAATATAACTTGGCAGGAATGTTCCTTTGGTGACCCTCTACCAAGTTTGTTCAAGCTGTTATGATTTGTCAAAAAACATGGCCGTTAGGGCATAGGGCTTTATAGCTATATAAAACTTTTTAAACCACTGGACCAATTTCAATATAACTTGTCAGAAATGTTCCTTTGGTGACCCTCTTTTAAGATTCAGTTCAAGTTGTCAAGATTTGTAAAAAAACATGGCCGGGGGTGTGGTGGAGGGGGGCGGGGGTGGTTAGTGCTATAAAGTTTATACAAAAATCCTAGAGCAGTGAACTTAGCTGAAACTTCAACAGTAAATATGCAAATCTGTTTGGTCAGGTGAGCGATATAGGACCATCATGGTCCTCTTGTTTATATAGTTGCATGAGTGGTAGACAGTGTAGACCCTAATCAGAAACCACATGCTTTGCTGTGTCTGATCTGGGTCTACACTGTTTGCCCAGGCCTGTCTGTCCCAACACTTGGGGTTATTATAGTAAGTATAAAATGGACAGTGCTTCATATCAACTTGGTCACGCATTACAACAATAAAAGAAGTTTGTCTTGCTGTTGTTGGTTTGTTTATTTAATTTTAAAAGATCTGTTTAATGTGTTCATTGATATTTCAACATGCTCAGCCTGCCAAAGTGAGATGTGCCAGGCCTTAACATGGCACATGGGGTGAAACACTTCATTTTATGCCCCTAACTTCGAAGAAGTTGGAGGGGCATATTGCTTCTGGGGCGTCCATCCGTTTGTCTGTCCATCTGTCCATTGTTATGCTTTTTAGCTCACTTGAGCTGAAAGCTCAAGGTGAGGTTTTGTGATCACTCACCGTCCGTCGTCGTCGTCGTCGTCGTCATCGTCGTCGTCGTCCGTATGTCCGTCCGTCCGTCCGTCCACAATCTTTAAACAACATCTCCTCCTAAACCACTGATTGGATTTTGACTAAACTTCACAGGAATGATCCTTGGTTGGTCCTCTTTCAAAGTTGTTCAAATGGTTCCGGTCCGTTGCATATCTAGGTCACAGGAGCTAAAAATAGATTTTTTAACTAAAAACTTAAAAAATCTTCTTGTCAGAAACCACTGGACCAATTTCAATATAATTTTGCAGAAATGTTCCTTTGGTGATCCTCTACCAAGATTGTTCAAGCCATTCGGATTCGTCAAAAAACATGGCTGCCAGGGGGCGGGGCTTATTTTCCCTATATATCTATATAGAAAACTTTAAAAATCTTCTTGTCAGAAACCACTGGACAGATTTCAATATAATTTTGCAGAAATGTTCCTTTGGTGATCCTCTACCAAGATTGTTCAAGCCATTTGGATTCGTCAAAAAACATGGCCGCCAGGGGGCGGGGCTTATTTTCCCCATATATCTGTATAGAAAACTTTAAAAATCTTCTTGTCAGAAACCACTGGACCGATTTCAATATAATTTTGCAGAAATGTTCCTTTGGTGATCCTCTACCAAGATTGTTCAAGCCATTTGTATTCGTCAAAAAACATGGCCGCCAGGGGGCAGGGCTTATTTTCCCTATATATCTATATAGAAAACTTTAAAAATCTTCTCGTCCGAAACCACTGGACTGATTTCAATATAATTTTGCAGAAATGTTCCTTTGGTGATCCTCTACCAAGATTGATCAAGCCATTTGGATTCGTCAAAAAACATGGCCGCCAAGGGACGGGGCTTATTTTCCCTATATAATCTATATAGAAAATTTTGAAAAATCTTCTTGTCCGAAACCACTGGACCGATTTCAATATAATTTTGCAAAAATGTTCCTTTGGTGATCCTCTACTAAGATTGTTCAAGCCATTTGGATTTGTCAAAAAACATGGCCTCCAGGGGGCGAGGCTTATTTTCCCTATATAATCTATATAGAAAACTTAAAAATCTTCTTGTCCAAAACCACTGGACCGATTTCCATATAATTTTGCAGAAATGTTCCTTTGGTGATCCTGTACCAAGATTGTTCAAGCCATTTGGATTTGTCAAAAACATGGCCGTCAGGGGGCGGGGCTTATTTTCACTGTATATCTGTATAGAAAACTTTAAAAATCTTCTTGTCAGAAACCACTGGACCGATTTCCATATGATTTTGCAGAAATGTTCCTTTGGTGATCCTGTTGCAAGATTGTTCAAGCCATTTGGATTTGTCAAAAAACATGGCGGCCAGGGGGGCGGGGCTTATTTTCCTTATATATCTTTATGGAAAACTTTAAAAATCTTCTTGTCAGAAACCATTGGACCGATTTCCATATGATTTTGCAGAAATGTTCCTTTGGTGATCCTGTTGCAAGATTGTTCAAGCCGCCATGATTCGTTAAAAAAAACATGGCCGCTAGGGGGCGGGGTTAATTTTCCCTATATATCTATATAGAAAACTTTAAAAATCTTCTTGTCATAAACGACTGGACCGATTTCAATATAACTTGGCAGAAATGTTTCCTTAGTGACCCTCTATCAAGATTGTTCAAGCCATTTGGATTTGTCAAAAAACATGGCCGGCAGGGGGTGGGGCTTATTTTCCCTATATATCTATATAGAAAATTTAAAAAATCTTCTTGTCAGAAACCACTGGACCGATTTCCATATAATTTTGCAGAAATGTTCCTTTGGTGACTCTCTACCAAGATTGTTCAAGCCGTTATGATTTGTCAAAAAACATGGCCGCTAGGGGGCGGGGCTTATTTTCCTATATAATTTATCTATATAGAAAATTTTAATAGTCTTTTCAGAAAGCACTTGACCGATTTCAATGTCACTTTGCAGGAATGTTTCTTATGTAACCCTCTATCAAGATTGTTCAAGCCGTCATGATTCGTCAAAAAACATGGCTGCCAGGAGTCGGGGCTTATTTTCCTTATATATCTATATAGAAAACTTTAAAACTCTTCTTGTTAGAAACCACTGAACCGATTTTATTATAACTGCAGAAATTTTTCCTTGGTGACCCGCTTCTAAGATTGTTCAAGTAATCATGATTCGTCAAAAAACATGGCTGCCTGGGGCAGGGCTTATTTTCCCTATATATCTATATATAAAACTTTAAAAATCTTCTTTTCAGAAACCAATCGACCGATTTCAATACAATTTGGCAGGAATGTTTCTTTGGTGACCCTCTACAAAGATTGTTCAGGCCGTCATGATTCATCAAAAATCATGGCCGCTAGGGGGCGGGGCTTATTTTCCCTATATATCTATATAGAAAACTTTAAAAATCTTCTCGTAAGAAACAGTTGGACCGAGTTCAGTGTAACTTGGCAGGAATGTTGCTTTGGTGACCTTCTACCAAGATTGTTCAAGCCTTCATGATACGTCATAAACCATGGCACACAGGGGGGTGGGGCTTATTTTTCATATATATCTGCATAGAAAATTTTAAAATTCTTCTTGTCACATACCCCATTACGGATTTCAATATTACTTGGCTGGAATGTTGCTTTGGTGAACCTCTATCAAGATTGTACAAGCAATCATGATTCGTCAAAAAACATGGCTGCCATGGGGTGGGGCTTGTTTTCCCTATATATCTAAATAGAAAACTTTAAAAATCTTCTTGTCAGAAACCACTGAACAGATTTCAATATAACTTGGTAGGAATGTTCCTTTGGTGACCCTCTACCAAGTTTGTTCAAGCTGTCCTGATTCGTCAAAAAACATGGCCGTTAGGCCGTAGGGCTTTTTAGCTATATAAAACTTTTTAAACCACTGGACCAATTTCAGTATAACTTGGCAGAAATGTTCCTTTGGTGACCCTCTTTTAAGATTCAGTTCAGGTCGTCAAGATTTGTAAAAAAACATGGCCAGGGGTGTGGTGGAGGGGGGTGGGGATGGTTAGTGCTATAAAGTTTATACAAAAATCCTAGAGCAGTGAACTTGGCTGAAACTTCAACAGTAAATATGCAAATCTGTTTGGTCAGGTGAGCGATATAGGACCATCATGGTCCTCTTGTTTATGCATAGCATAACTTTAGACACATGCACGCTACTGTTTTGAAATTTCTTATTTGGATTCCTCATGAAAAAATAGCTGACACGTATTTCTTTCTTGGCAGGATTATGCCCCTTTCCTGACTTATTGCCCTTTGAAAAAATATGGATGCAATCTTGTCAGCAAAATTTCTCAAAAACTATTTAAGCTAGAGCATTGAAACTTGATGAACAGACTGGTAGTGATGAGTAGACCACCAGATTAACTTTTGAATAAATTTTGAAAAATACTTCATGAGTAATGGCCCTTTGTAATTTTGGGCATTTTACCTTGTCAGCAAAATATCTCAAAAACTGTTGGAGCTAGAGCCTTGAAATTTGGTGAATTGATTGGTAATGATGAGTAGATGTTGATTGGTAATGATGAGTAGATGGCCTGATTAACTTTTGAATAAATTATGAAAAATATTCCATGAATAATAGCCCTTTGTAAATTTAGGCATTTTTCCCTTGTCAGCAAAATATCTCAAAAACTATTGAAGCTAGAGCCTTAAAATGATGAATAGCTTGGTAGTCATGAGTAGATGACCTGATTAACTTTTGAATAAATTTTTGAAAAATACTTCTTGAGTTATGGCCCTTTGTAATTTTGGGCATTTTCACATAGTCAGCAAAATATCTCAAAATCTGTTGGAGCTAGAGCCTTGAAATTTGGTGAATTGGAATGATGAGTAGACCACCAGATTAACTTTTGAATAAATTTTTAAAAATACTTCATGAGTAATGGCCCTTTGTAATTTTGGGCATTTTACCTTGTCAGCAAAATATCTAAAAAAACTGTTGGAGCTAGAGCCTTGAAATTTGGTGAATTGATTGGTAATGATGAGTAGATGTTGATTGGCAATGATGAGTAGATGGCCTGATTAACTTTTGAATAAATTCTGAAAAATATTCCATGAATAATAGCCCTTTGTAAATTTAGGCATTTTTCCCTTGTCAGCAAAATATCTCAAAAACTATTGAAGCTAGAGCCTTAAAATGATGAATAGCTTGGTAGTCATGAGTAGATGACCTGGTTAACTTTTGAATAAATTCGGAAAAATATTTCAAGAGTAATGGCCCTTTGTAAATTTGGGCATTTTTCCCTTGTCAGCAGAATATCTCAAATACTGTTGGAGCTAGAGCCTCATAACTTGATAAATAGATTGGTAGTGATGAGAAGAAAGTTGGAGGGGCCTATTGCTTCTGGGCATATGTAATGTCCCTTTGTAAATTTGGGCATTTTCCCTTGTCAGCAAAGTATCTCTAAAACTGTTGGAGCTAGGGCAAAACTGTTGGAGCTAGAGCCTCATAATTTGATGAATAGATTGGTAGTGATGAGAAGATAAACTGATTAACTTTTGAATAAATTCTGAAAAATATTTCAGGAGTTATGGCCCTTTGTTGATTGGGCCATTTTTACCTTGCATTGTCTTGAAAGGCAAGTATATTGGTGGGGGCATAGTGTTTTACAAACTTAATTTCTAGTTTTACTGGTGCATTGAAAGAAAAAAAAGTAGTGGGTAGCTGCAGCACAACATGAACACAGAAACATGACTTGCCACGGCATGAAGAGATTTTGGTCGTTTCCATTTGCCCTCTTCAATGGCTGAGTGCTCGGTTGTTGTGAAAATGAAAGTACATTAATTGCTTATGTCTGACAATATTGAGCTATATTGCTGTTTATAATCATGATACTTATTTTTATGTAAGTTCAGCAAATGTAAGCAATGTTGGTATGTCATTCATTATGTTAATAATAAAGCAGCATCTGCATTTAGAAATTGCAATACGGAAATTCGTTAACAATGGTTAACAATACCAAAATCTCCATAAACGCGGACGAAAATGACTCAACAAACTCCGTAAATGCAGCCAAAAATGATTGAACAGATTGGCAATTTTCAGTTTTTCGAGCCCTGCTGGCCATCATTGCCATATTGCTTAAAACTGCCTAAAAGTCTTCTTCTCCAGAACTAAGAAAACTTTGAGGCCGAGTTTTGGTATAGAGTGTCATTACTGGGAGTTCTACTAACTTTGTTCAAATGATTATCCTGGGTTGACCTTTGCCTTTTTAATGGCTAGTTCAGTTGCTTCTCTCTGTGTTTATATGGGAAAAGTTTAATGCAGATTTTGCCTTTCGTATGCTACGTATGGTTATCCTAAGTGCTCAGGTCTGCAATATAGGACCATCTTGATTCTCTTATTGTATTCCAGTAGGGAATGGGTGGAGAATCGATATATGTTGAATTTTATGTACATGTAGAATAAATTAAATTTATTGTGTACAGCTGTTAATTCCTGGTATATTGATGAAATTCTACAAAGAAGTGACTGAACTAAAAGTAGAAACCTCAGAATCTGGGTCAACAGTAGGTGATAGTGAAACAGAACAGACAGCGAAAACCACTAAGAAACAATCACAAAAGAAACAAAAACAATCAGATGACAATGAAGGTCTGCCAGGTGTAAAAATCAGAACTGTTTATAATATAGATGAACCAGCAGAAAAGGAAGATGCTACTGATACAGTCAAAGATGTTGAAGATGAATTGCCCAAGAAAGAAAGCAAAAAAAAATTAAAACAGAAAAATGTTGAGCAAAAACTTGAAGTTGAAAGTGAGCCTGTTGTTGAAGTAAAAAGCAAAACTTCCCAGATAAGTGAAGATGAAGATATGGATGCATCATTATCTGAAAGGCTTTATGATTTAACTAGAGTAATGAGACAGAGAAGAAGGGCTGTACAGTATGTAGCAGAGAGCCAGGAGAGTATGGACAGCTATAATTCTGATGAAAATGTTAAAGATGAATCAGATAAAGGTTCAGATAAACCTGTTGTTGATGAATCTGAAACAAATGATGGAAGACAGCCTACAATAGAAGAAAATGCTGTGATCTGTCCAGAGGTCAAAATGGAATTAAATCATGCCAGTAGCAAAAGCCAGGATGTTATAAATGATACAACTGAAGATAGAAATAAGTCTGTTGTTGATGTATCTGAACCAAATAATGGAAGTCAGCTTACAATAGAAGAAAATGCTATGGTCAGTCCAATGGTCAAAATAGAAATACATCATGGCAATAGAAAAAGCCAGGATGTTATGGATGATTCATCTGAAGATAGAAATAAATTTGTTGTTAATGATTCTAAAACAAATGATGGCAGTCAGCCTTCAGTAGAAGAAAATGCTGTGGTCTGTCCAGAGGTCAAAATAGAAATACATCACAGCAGTAGTAAAAGCCATGATGTAATAAATGATTCAGCTGAGGATAGAAATATTAATGCAGCAAGAGAACAGTCAAGACCTTTAAGGGAGGATTACACATTATGGGTACCTAGGGGTAGGATAGAATTAGCAGAAGAAAACATGGATCATACAAAAGATGTAAAAGTATCGGACAAAACAGATGGAAGAAGAAAAAGGAAGTGTGCTGCATGTGATATAGATAATGAGAAGGAAACCTCTGATTGGATAGAGTGTAAAGCTCACAGAGATACACTTCAGAAAGATATGATAGATGGTGTAAAGGAAGAAAAGATAGAACATAAAAGAGACAGCATAAGAAAACGCTATTGTACTGCATGTTCATTGCAGTATGAAATGGAACAATCTGTAGGTCTGCAAAATGATAAACAACAAACATCAGATTATTATATTGTAATGAGAACATACGATGGACAGCTTATAAAGTACAAAGGAGAAGATTTCAAAGACAGAAATCTAAAACCAGAACCAGAACCAGAAGCAGAGAATGTATATGAAAGAAAGAGAAGGTGTGCTGCATGCGACCATGAGAATGTGAACTTTGTCAAAAATAAATACGAAAAAGTGAAAAAGTTCAGAGAAGGCTTGTTAGATATAAACAAGAAACTTGACCAATTACAGTCTAAAACTGATAGTATGATAAAAAGAAGATGTACTGCATGTGGAAAACAAGATGATGAAGCCAGGTTATTAAGAGAGGATGAAAATCATTTAATGAGAGAGGTTATGACAAAAACATCTAAAGCAGGGGAAAATCATTTGGAAGCAGGGGAAAATGATTTGGAAGCAGGGACAAATGATTTGAAAGAACAGGAACAAACCAAAGATAAAACTGACAGTATACGGAAGAGAAATTGTTCTGCATGTGGGGCACAAAGAGAACAGCATGATGAAACTGTGAGAAAGCAGTTCATTGTTTTGTTATGTTAATCATAGCTCCATATAATAGGGGATATCCAGATAACATTTTTCTTAATTCACCATGAAAACATATGTTTTGAATACGCATTCGATGCATCTTAGTGAGGTACTTCTAATGAGTACTCACAAAATATGTTTTCATGGAGGGTTAAAAAAATATCAAATTGTTTTGGTAGAAAAAAAGTGCCTTATCTGGAGCTATGCATTACATTTAGTCTGAATATATCATTTGTTTGTTATTGTTCTTAATTTGGATGGTTTCACTGAATTGGATTGAAAAGTTTGAATTTATTCTTTGTTTGTTATTGTTTTATATATATATATATATATATATATATATATATATAGTTTTTTGTTTGTATTTTTTTTTTTTTTTTTTTTTTTTGCTATTGTTCTTAATTTGGATGGTTTCACTGAATTAGATTGAAAAGTTTGAATTTATTTATTATTTTTACTATTGTTCTTTTGGATGTTTTCACAGGACTTCATTGAAAAGTTTGAATTTATTATGTGTTAGCTATTGTTCTAAAATTGGATGGTTTCTTCTTAATATTTTTGACCATTTAATTTGAGCCTTTTCAAATAGAAAACGACCTTATGACATGTGGCCAGTGTAGCTGGGCATCCATACATTTGGATCTGAGTCTGTATGCATTCTGCTAGCAAATAGTATAGAATCTTATCAGACTGCGGAAATGTGCAAACTGATCTGGGTCTAAATTGAATGAATATATTATACGGTCAATTTCCATTTGAATAGCTTATTTCTTGTACATTTTATTCTGTCAGATCAGTTGATTCTGTACAAAACTGGATTATACACAGCTGCTCCAAATGAAACACTTTTTTTTTTCGAAAAAGTATTCACCCTTGTCCTGCTGAACCTGGATAAATCCTGCCTTTGCAAACAATGTAGATCCAGATCAGTTGGCTTCTAAGAAGCCAACTGATCTGGATCTACACTGTTTGCCATTCAGTATGTGGATTTATATCAACAATCTGGATCACGGAATTTGATTGGCTGAAAACTAGAAATGGGCATGGCATCTTAATTTATTCAGCAGGACAAAGGTTAATATTTTTCTTATTACTCCACAAAAACATGTTGTGGGTTCTCACTAGAAATGCTTCAGTGAGGGGCTTCTAATGAGTACCCAAACCATAATATGCTTTCATGTAGATATAGGAAAAATATTTACCTTTACCTGATACCCCCTAGTACCAAGAGCTGTAGAATAATTCCAGTTTTACAAAAAAAAAAGACCTTGAGAATTCTTTGATCATGTAAAGAATAAAATTTTCCTATCTGCAACCAATGACTTTTGGAAATTAACATATTTTGATCTGAAACAATTCTAAGCCCGATCATTGGGCAAAATGAAACAGAACATTTTAAATTGTTGTCAAGTAATATTATACTTCTGGAAATCGAAGCTTAATGACGTTTTTCACCTAATATTTCACATCCAGTTTTATTGACCATATTTACCCTAAATATTTGAACAACCTAGCTCCTTAACCTTTACCACTCTGGATTAAATTTTCATTAGATGACTTATTGAAATATTTTTCTTATTTTTCCTAGAAAACAGAATTCGACATTTCATGCAAATTGTCTCCAATGGAGACAATTTGCATGAAATTTCAGATCCTGTTTTCTGGGAAAAATAAGAAAAATATCACCAGTTTGTCATCTTCTGAATATGTCCAGAGAGTGGTGAAGTTTAAATTACTTATTCTAAAATTTGAACATGTCTTTGAAACTAACTAGAAATGTATCCAAACATTACTAATGGAATGGCAAAATAATTTACATCCTATCAGACACCACGTTCTGCAGTGTTTGATCTCAAACTAGTTTGATCTGGGTCTACACAGTTTGCTGTAGCCTATCTGTCTGAATATTTAGGGTATCTAATGGTACCCTAGATGCCCAGGCACTAACAATAAAGAAACATACAAGTTTCATTGTAGGAAAGGGAAATAACAACTGGAAAAGAGAGGCGATTTCCTTTACTAACATATAGATAGGGAGCCACCAACATTGCCAACTGATGCCAACTGAAATGTCTCCCTTTGAAAAATTGTTACCTTCCTTTCCTTGATAAACTTTGGTATTAAACTCAGTTCTTAGTACCCAAATGTTTATATGCATTTATTGCCCTTGTGTTAGGGTAATATGACAATTTGTTCAGCTGAGGCAGTTAATATTACCTTCATACAAGGGCAATAATTGTTTTATTATATCAGTCAGTCAGTATTACTGAACTGTACAAAGAAACATGAGAAGGTGATGGTTGACATCACGTAAAGGTAACGTTACTTTACTATGACATCACTGTAAGGGTAAAATTACTTGGTTTGATGTCAAAATTAGGTTAATATTACTTAACCCTTGTCCTGCTGAACCTGCATATACCCCACCTTTGCAAACAGTGTAGATTCAGATCAGTTTGCCAACTGATCTGAATCTACACTGTTTGCCATTCAGTATGAACCCAACTGATCTGGATCTACACTATTTGCCATTCAATATGTGAATTTATGTCAACAATCTGAATCAAGGAATCTGATTAGTGGCAATTAGAAGTGGGTGTGGTATCTTAATTTATTCAGCATGACAAGGGTTAAAATGACATTGTCAGAGGGTAACATTGCAGAATATAACCGTGCATGTGACATGCAGTGGACCAATGAGAATTCTTCCACAGCTAATGGATATTTTTTTAAGTTTAATAATGTTATTTATGGTATTTACCTGTCCAAATATTTAGGGTTACTACTGTATTCACTATTTTCAGTGTATTATTTTTGTATTTCAGCATACTTCCAAAAGCCAGACATCTGAGATTGTCAAGTTGTTACAAGAGTTTCCTGATAGAGTTACATATGAACTAGAATCTGATAAAGAACTTGCCAGACTACAGAGAAAAGCAAGGTAAATTTTCTGAAAGTTTTCTGCTAGGCTTTATAATGCAGTCAGTAGCCTGTCTGAATGATGATCTAGGCATGGCAAGTTCAAATCCCTGCTCGCCATACAACTTTTGTGGAGATTAATTTCTATGCTCAGTCTCTCTTTTGTGTTGATTCAAGAAGGGCAGTTGTCAGTTACTGGCAAAAGTGTGCACAAGCAAACTCAAAATTAAATCTGAAAGCTCTCTTCAGCCAAGGAGATACCAAAGAAGAGTATTTGATAATAATTCTGCAGTAATTTTCTCCACTTCTCCAGAAATATATATGTTGTGGGTAACCATTAGAAGTACCTTGGTGAAGGTCACATTTTTGACCTGATCTTCATGAACTTTTGTCAGAATGTTTCTGTTGCTGATTGCTAGATTTCTTTTGAAATCTTGGCCCTAAACTTTGACTTACTTTCTTGATGAAACATCTGTTCCAGCAGGTGATCTAAGACCATCTGGTCTTCTTGTTCAAACTTCTCCATGGAAACATATGTTGTGGGTTTTCACTAGAATTGCCTCAACAGGAAAGATATCTATACTTTTTGGTTGAAATAGCATCTAGAGATATGTACAATATCTTGTATGCAGATATATTTATTTTCAGGAATCTAATAGATGATTGGATGGAGCATTATAGAATTGCTGTTGGATTATCCTCCCCAGCATTACAGACTGTGAGTGAAACACCACGATACTCAGTAGAAACAAGGCAGGCCAAATCAGCAAAACAATCAGAACACAGTTTGATGATGAGGAAAGCAATTTTAGGGATTGATGATGATGAAAATGTAAAGAAAGCCAGGGTTCCATCTGCTCCTTTAGGTAGATATTGTATTAATTTTGTTGATACAGGAACAAAGGTTAGATACTGGTCTAAAAGTTCGCACAGTACCACCCAATCTCAACTTAGTGACCTTCAGCCCAACCTTGAGGCCAAGGTGGCAGGCTTCAAAATTTTTGATAAAATATTATAGTTAAAGGTTTTAGGGACTCATGCATGTCTCTTTAATTATTTATTTGATTAAGTTTTACGCCGATACTTAGACAGCTGTTAGTTCTGGTCTAAAGCTTTACAAATTACCTCCATGCCCCAACCACTGACCTTTAGGTCAAGGTCGCTGAGTTAGAAATTTTATATTAAACTTTTTGGTTAAATTTTCTAAAGAGCTATATAGCTGATGGATGGACTGTATTAATTTTGTTCTTAAACTGACATTACTGGTGGTCTAAAATTTTGTACCTAGACATCCTTCCCTACTTATTGATCTTGAGATCAAGATCACACACACACTTAGACATTTGTTAAACTTTTTGTTAATGTTTTCCGAAATTCTGTACCTTTTGAATGCCTGGATGTGTTAAGCTGGCATGTAGTGGTAACGATTTTTCAGTTTTTACAAGCACCACCTTCCTCAATGACACTAAGGTCTGGATGTTAGGCTTAAAATTTTAAGAAATTTTTGGGGTATTTTTTAAGGAGCTACATTTATATGATTCTTAGACTGATGTCCAATACCGGTCTGATAGGAATGATTGGATTTGTTAAGTGGATACTTTGGCTGTTGTTACTAAACCAAAATTTTATTCAGTATAAGCCCCACCTCTGAATGACATAGAGGTCAAGCTCCTAGATGTAGAAATTTTATGGTAAAGTTTTTGGTTAAATTTACCAAACAGCTCTGTCCCCTGAATGCCTTGATATATTGCTAATTGGACTGGTTTTAGATACTTTGCATAATGTTATCAGTTACAAGCCTTGCCCCATCCATGACCTTAAGATCAATTTCTTGGACTTAGAAATACATGTATTTTCATTAAAGTTTTTATTAAATTAGAATTGTACCACTAGCAGACAAGCTTTCATTCAGGTGAACTGTACTGCTATGTGACAGCTATTGATAAGAATACAATGCTCCATGGTTTGCCAAAACCTTGTTCGTTGTGTCATAACTGTTGTCTGTCACAAATACAGCGTCTTTTATATAGTTAAGCTTTAACCCATTATAGCCTGGAACCTCTAAAAAGGTACTTAGTAAACTGCAGACCAAGATCAGAGTGCAGACCCAGATCAGATGCAACAGAACCTGGCATCTGATCTGGGTCTTCTTTGTTTGCAAATAGTTCAACCATTTTTCTCTAGGAATATCTAATTCTCGTAGCCTGACATACCTAAAATTGAAAATGGAGTATTCCAATATATAGTGTGGGGGAGTTCTTTCGGTCTGCAATGGGATAAAGTATCAATCCCAGCATCAGCAGACAACATTCAGATTCACATGACATGTCATGCCTTATTTTCTCTGGAAAATGGAGAAAAAAAAAGGGTTAAGACAGTGTCTGCTGCAGTTGTGATTTGCACTCAATGTAGACTGATTGATTGATTGTGTTGGGGTTTAACGACACAACCCTTGTGGGTCATTTTGTGTGGTCTCCCAGAGAAAGGGAGAAAAAAGATAGAAGAGATAGTAGTGGAGATGAAAGAGAGGGACAGGAAAGAAAGAGGAACAGGAATGAAAGTGAAGAAACAGAAGAAATAAAAACATTCCCCCTCTACCCTTACCTGCAGGATAGCAGGCCTTTCCCAACTGTAAGCTAATATCAGTTGGATGCCCCAGTAACGTAAGATACACGACACCTTCCCCACACCCAAGCACCCCGCAATGTAGACTAAATAGAATCCCCCACACTATATATTGAAAGACTTCAATTTTAATTTTAGGTACGTCTGGCTATGATATTTAGATATTTCTCAAGAAAAATTGCTAAACTATTTGCAATCATTGGAGACCCTGATCAGAAGCTGCATTCTGTGGTGTCTGAGTTGGGTCTACACTGTTTGACAATTACCCAGACTACAATGGGTCAGCTGAAGGTTATTATTTTGCACTATTACTTTCTAGATGGTAGAATATCAAGTGTGGTTTTATCAAGTAAACCATTTATTCCAATTCCAACTCTGGTCATAAAAGCGAGGACACCAACCCCCTCATTGCCCACAACAACTCCAAGATCTATCCTTATCTCAGGTTATGCTGAGTGATTTAAACTCTTAGCATGCTGGATAATATATGACATTTTGAAGTATTTTTCTTACTTTAATAGCAAATAGGCTTTGACATTACATGCAAATTGTCTCCATGGGAGACAGTTTGCATGGAATGTCAAAGCCTCTTTTTAAAGAAAAATAAGAAAAATATGATCAGTTTTGTCGTCTTTTGAATTCACTATTACCATGCAAAGAGTTCAGAGAGCATGATGTGGGAAATCTGCCATTATCTTATGCACCAACAATTACTGATGAGACCAATTAATACTTAGCATGCTGGATAAAAATTTCAGCAGACGACATTTTGAAATATTTTTTTCCATTTTCTGGAAAGAAAATAGGAAATACACATTAACCTCTTTATAACACGGTTCGTTATAACACAGTTTTGAATACAACACGGTTCAAAGATGGATCCCAACAATGTATAGATTATATGGAAAAATGACCATAAATGGTCATTTTTCTATATAATCTATATGTTTTTGTTTGGATTTAACACGGTTGTATAACTTACACGGTTTATGCTTTGGACCCTGACAATAGTGTTTTAAAGAGGTTGTGGTGTATTCATCAATTTTGTAGTCTGCTGAATTTGTTCAGAGGGTATTAATGGTGTGTGTAAAGTAGTGGTGACTACTTTACTGGCTGCATAATGATGATGGTGATTTTCTCACATGTGAAATGTCTGGCAACAATAATGCATTTTGTTGTGAAAGCTTCTTTAAACCTTGCTTTGAATTTATCTTTATGAACAAATAATCTGTGTTTTTAGCTCACCTGAGCCAAGGCTCAGGATGAGCTTTTGTGATCACTTGCCATCTGTCGTTGTCCGTTCATCTATCCACACTTTTGAATGATTTCTCCTCTGAAATCCCTGGGCCAATTTTCTTCAAACTTCTGTTTAAGGGGTATTGAAAATGTGTTCAAATGCTCAAGGACAATTAATCAAGACAGCCACCATGCCCACTATTGAAGTGGTAAAACACTTAAAAATCTTCTTCTCCAGAACCAAGAAAGCTTTGGAGTGAATCTTAATATATATCATCGAGGACTCAAGGTCTACCAAGTTTGTTCAAATGATGCCTATAGGTTGATCTTGACCTTTTTTACGGCAAGGTCAAATTTGTGACCGTATACATTTATATGGAAAAAATGTTGAAAAGTCATTTTCTCAAAATGTATTAAAGACTAAAGGCCGAAACTTACGAAGTAGTAAACCTTTTTAGTTACAATCAAAATTTTGTCCCCTGGGGGTCATCTGTCCTTGCCCCTGGGCTATAAACATGTATAAAATTGTGTTATTTTTTATTTTTTTCTTCTCTGAAATTGCTTGAGCAATTTTCACCAGATTTCACATGGGGCCTTCTGTCGAAAGGGTATTGACAATTTGTTCGAATGGTTCTACACCATTGAACAAGATGACTGCCATGCCCATATATGATAAATACACTTAAGAACCTTCTTCTACAGAACCAAGAAAGCTTTGTGGCTGAATCTTGGTATATATTATCGGGGACTCAAAGTCTACCAAGTTTGTTCAAATAATAACTGTAGGTTGATCTTGACCTTTTTTTACGGCAAGGTCTAATTTGTGACCCTATACATTTATATGGAGAAAATATTGAAAAGTCATTTTCTCAAAATGTATTAAAGACTAATGGCTGAAATTTGCAATGTAATGATTAAAGTAGTAAAACTTTTAGTTTTATTAGTTACAATCAAATTTTTTTTCTCGTGGGGTTATCTGCCCTTGCCCCGGGGCTATATGCCTGTATAAAATTGTGTAATTTTTAAAAGTCTCCTTCTCTGAAAACTTGTGAGCAATTTTCACCAGATTTTACATTGGGCCTTCTGTCGAAAGGGTTCGAAATTTTGTCAAATGGTTCCGTGCCATTGATCAAGATGGCCGCCATGCCAATATATGGTAATAGCTTTGAGGCTGAATCCTGGCATACAGCATCAGGGACTCAAGGTCTACCAACTTTGTTCAAATGATGGTCGTTGGTTGACCTTTGATCTTTTGATGGTTAGGTAAAATTTGCGCCCTCAATCATTTGTATGGGACAAATATTGAAAACTCTTTTTTCTCAGTATGTATTAAAGACTAATGGCTGAACTTACAATATATGATTAAAGAAGTAAAACTGTTTAGGTACCATCTAAATTGGGGGGTTATCTACCCTTGCCCCTGGACTATAAACATGTATAAACTTGTGTAATTTTAAATGTCTTTTTCTCTGAAACTGCTTGAACAATTTTCACCAGATTTCACATGGGGCCTGTCAAAAGGGTATTGACAATGTCTTTGGATGCTTCTGCACCATTGAAAAAGATAGCTGCCATGTCCTTTACGGTAAAAACACTTAAAAATCTTCCTCTCCAAAACCAAGAAAGCTTTGAGACTGAATCTTAGTATACAGCATTGGGGACTCAAGGTCTACCAGTTTTGTTCAAATGATGGTCGTAGGTTAACCTTTGACCTTTTTATGGCAAGGTCAAATTTGCACCCCCATATATTTCTATGGAGAAATGTTGAAAACTCATTTTCTCAAAATGTATTAAAAACTAATGACTAAAATTTTCAATATTTGATTATAGTAGTAAAAATTTCTAGTTACAATCAAAATTTTGTTCCCAGGGGATTATCTATCCTTGCCCCTGGGCTATATACATGTATAAAATAGTGAAATTGTTAAACGTCTTCTTCTCTTAAACCTCTTGAACAACTTTCATCAGATTTCACATGGCCTTCTGTTGAAAAGATGTTGACAATTTGGTCAAATGGTTCAATTCCATTTAACAAGATGGCTGCCATGCCTATATTTTGTAAACCACTCCTTCCCCAGAACTAAGAAAGCTTTGAGGCTGAATCTTGGTATACAGCATTGAAGACTCAAAGTCTACTAAGTTTGTTCAAATGATGATACCAGGATGACCGTTGATCTTTTCATGGTATGGTCAAATTTGTGTCCTAGTTGCTGATGGAAAAAGTTGCATGATATTTGCAGATATTCAATAGTTGTTTTTATCAGGTGAGCGAAATTGTGACCCATGGGTGTCTTGTTTGTTACAAGGAATCAAGTTGTGTTTTAACCCATTTATGCCTAGCATCCCATAAAAGAGACATTGGCAAACAGTGTACCCAGATCAGATGCTGCAGAATGAAGCATCTGATCAGGATCAACACTGTTTGCATTTAGAACTGGAATTTTTCTAATAAATGACAATGCGAAACAACAAACCAGATGTCCCTTACATTGGAAATGAACTTGTCCAAAGACAGAAGTAGAAGAGTCCACCAGGCATAAATGGGTTAATAGTATAACAAACAACTGATCAGTGTTTAGTGTGCTGTGTTGGCTGAAAAAGCAATCCTGTGGCATATACAGTCATATACTTTGTCCTTACCTGATACATTCTCCTGTATTCAGTGGTTCTGTAAACAAGCAAATTAACCCTTGCCTTGCTGAATAAATTAACATGTCATGCCCACTTCTGATTTTCAGTCAATCAGATTACCTAATCCAGGTTTTTGATAGAAATTCACATATCTAATGACAAACAGTGCAGATCCAGATCAGTTGATCAGGATCTACACTTGCTAAGACAGGGCTTGTCATGTTCAGCAAGAGAAGGGTTAAGGCCTGGATCAGACTGTGGATGTACAGTTAGGTCTGGGAACTCACTGCCCATGATATTTTCACCAAGTTTGAATTATATGAACTACATGTATGTTATTTTAGTTTGTATATAATATAAAGCGAAGTTTTGTTTTATGCAATCCAGCTACTTTTTCTAACAGTGTGAAATTTTCTGTAAACTATTAAAGATGTATTTGCAACCAAATGTATATTTATTGTTTAGTAGGTTATTAAAGAAAAGTAACTTTCTTTTTTGGACAGAAACTTTCTTCTTTTGTCAAAAGTCAAGTAGATCACCGTGATTTAATTTTTCAACTTTCTAAGCACCATTGTGAAAGTCACATAGGTGTTTAACTCTTGTCCTGCTGAACCTGGATATATATTGCCTTTGCAAACAGTGTAGATCCAGATCAGTTGGCTTCTGTAGAAGCCAACTGATCTGGATCTGCACTGTTTGCCATTCAGTATGTGAATTTGTATCAACAATCAGGATCAAGTAATCTGATTGGCCGAAAATTAGAAGTGGGCATGGCATAAGTGCCTTGAATATTCACAGATTTCATTGAAAATTTTGTATCAAAAGTATCAGAGATTCTGAAGTATCCAGTGATTCTGTTACAGGAAAGGGAAGGGCCTGATCAGACTGCATAGATGGAACAGGCTGATCTGGGCCTTTGCTATCAGCATATGCCCAAAGATAAGTTTTTGTGCAGCCCATATATCAGAATAAAGGTTACATACTCATTATCTCCAGTAGCAGGGTAATTTTTGCAATGTTTACTATGCTTTTATTGCATATAGCACTGTGTACAGTTTGCTGTATTCATTCAATGTAGTTTTAAAACCAACTATAGAACCTATTTAGCTTTCAGTTTTTAACATTGCAATGCTGCTTTTACAGACGTTTTATTACTGATTTTAATCTAACAGTTAAGTAATTCATAAACTCCTTTACTGGTTGTTATTTACAGTGGTTATTTTAGCTGTATATCTAAGAGTGTGCATGCATGGATGGATGTGAGGGTGGGGGCATATGTGTAAGTGTGAATGTTTTGACACCACTGGTGAATAAATACAAACAGATTCTGAGCAAAAAATGGATCTTTTGAAAGCTTTTAAAGAACACAATAAAGATCCTGTGAAAAAAAGAAAAAAAAAAACAACAACAAAAAAAAAATGCTGTAAAACCTTTTTTGGCTTTACACGAAGATAAATAAACAGTAATGGTTGGGTATATACGAGGGGAGTTCAGTAAGTTCATATAACTCGGGGTTTAACTCACAGATTGGAAGATGGTTTCAACATTATTTTTCAATATAATCCCCTTTACTTCAATGCATTTGGCCAACTTTTCTTTTAAGCAGTCTATGCCTTTGAAATAAAAGTTGTTTATTTGGTCCTCAAACTAAGCCTCTGTAGCAGCCTTGAGCTCATCATTGTCCCGAAATCTCGTTCCATGCAAGTGGGACTTCAAATTTCAAAACAGATAATAATCACTTGGGGCCAGGTCTGGACTGTATGGCGGGTGATTTAACTGCTCGAACTTGCACTCACGAATAGCCGCTTGTGCAACTCAGGACCTGTGCACAGGGGCATTATCATGCAAAAGAAGGACACCAGCAGCTAGCTTTCCCCTTTGTTTTTCTTTAATAGCAACCCTTAATTGTTTAATGACATTGGCATAGTATTCTCCTGTAATTGAAGTACCAGCAGGCTTGTAATCTATCAATATAATCCCTTTGGAGTCCCAAAACACCGTGGCCATTACCTTGCTGGCTGATGGTTGGGTACGAAATTTCTTAGGTGGGGGTGCGCCAGGGTGCTTCCATTGCATGGACTCTTTTTTAGTATCTGGGTCCCAGTGGTGAAGCCAAGTTTCATCTCGTGTTACAGGACGAGTGTGAAAGTCTTCTGGATTGGCATTGTACACTTCCAGAAGTTCTTGACTTGACTCCACCCTTTGCTGACGATCTTGCATGTTCAGATTTCTGGGTACCCACCTGGCAGATACTTTTGACATGCCTAAATGTTCATGGATTATAGTTTAAACACTTCCATTCAAATACCACATTCTGAAGCAAGTTCGGCAACTTTGATTCGGTGATTGTTTAGCATAAGTCTCTCAACCCGGTTGATCATCTCTTGGCTGATGACATCAGCAGGGCGACCTGGCCTTGGGTCATCTTCTAAGGAGTCTCGCCCACGTTTAAATTCTGCTGACCACTTTGCCACTGTGGAATACTTTGGGCTACTATCACCATATACATCAGCCATGCGCCGATGGATTTCTTTGGCCTTTGTACCCTCCTTAGTAGGGAACTTTATGACTGCTCTGAGCTTAATATTCTGACTTTCCATTTTTACTGCACAAAAATGAAAAAAGAAATCTTGAATTGTATAGAAAAATACCGAGTTCTACGAACTTATTGAACTACCCTCGTACTTGCACTGACTTGAGACTGCAGGAGCAAGTAAGACTTCCAGAGGTGATGCCTCGTTGGTATAACTCGAGAAAAGGCACTTTATTTCAACCAAATGTTCATATTTCTTCATGATGTGGGTATTTGTATCATACATCACCGGGGCATCCAACTGATAATGGCTTTCAGTTGGGCAAGGCCTGTTATCCTTGCAGCAGGTAAGGGTAGACGGGGAATGTTTTTACTTCTTCTGTATCTTCACTTTCATCAATTTTCCTTTCTCTTTGTCCCTCTCTTTCATTTCCTCTACATTCTCTTCTATCTGTCTTCTCCCTTTCTCTGGGAGACAACACAAAATGACCCACAATGGTTGACATGCTGTTAAACCCCAACACAAACACAAACAATAATACTGTTAAAAGAGCTGTAAAACATCAAATCATAATCACATATGACAGCATATTTTGACAGGCACGGCATAAAGAAAGCAATGTCATCATGTGTGACCTTGATGTGCAAACTTTGACTTCAAATTTAGTGGAGAGTTTTGATAAGAATTTCTTTGATTGGGACAGACAGTTTTATTTGAAAAACTGTATTTTTTGAAGAATCAAAATTCAAAAAATCTGTAAGATTTTTAGGCCTCGGTGGCTCAGTTGGATGCGCCGTCCGACTGGAGACCAGGAGGTTGCGGGTTCAACCCCCGCCGAGGTCGGCAACATTCTTTCGTGGAGATTGATCATGAAATATTTTCTACGGTCATTCTCTCCCTTCCGCTGATTCAAGAAGGGCAGTTGTCAGTTTCTGGCGAAAGAATGCGCACAATACTGGTTAACCGCTTAGAGGACTAAGCCTGCCCAGTAAACGTGTGGTTAGGTAAACTGACCCCATTGGGTTGACTGGGCCGTAAAACCTCAACACAAACTAACTGTAAGATTTTTACAGTAAATAACCGCATAAAATGCTGGAACCATCAGCAATCTTCGAAAAAATCAGTAGTTTTCGAAAATCCCAAAATAGATGGAATCACCAAATTTCTATTGCATAGTAAAGCAGCACTTTTGGAAATCAGGGCCCAGTTGTTCAAAGCCTTCTTAGCTTAACGAGCTCATTATTGGTAAAAATGTTAACTGCTCTAGTAAGTACAGTATCTAATTCACAGTTATTTTTACTGAAAAAATGTGAATAGCTTTCGCAAATGCAAAAGCTACTCATATTTTTTCAGCAAAAATATTAGTGTATATGCCATATTTAATGATCAAAATTTCAACGATACGTTAACTAACGACATCGTTAGTTTCGAACAACTGGGCCCAGAAAAGTAGTGTAATAAGGAGGTAGCTGTTGATGAAAGGTGACTGTTTGTTGAGGTTCTACTATATATCAGACAGCAAACCGCTGGAGACTTTCCAATAATTTTCTTCCTGTATTTTACAGGATTAAGTGGTGAACAACAATTTGATGAAGATGACGATCTGCTGGATGTTCCACTACTAGATACTCAACGTGACAGTGTAGTGACATTTGAGGAACCAGGACATGCTGGTGGTGATAGCGGTATGAGTCCTTCAGCTGTAGCTCTAATCAACCGAGTTGTAGAGTGAGTAGATTACTCTGTCCGGTGGGGTGAAAACTTCTTTCTGTCATGCTAGCTGGGCCAAGTGAAAATGTACCATTGGGGCTTATGCGGATATTTAAGGCCCAGATCATCCTGCACATTTGTGTGGTCTGATCAGGAGCTTCACTGTCTGTTTACAGAATTAGTTAATGCTGTAGGTGCTGCATTTTTATGCCCCCAACTTTGAAGAAGTTGGAGGGGCATATGGCTTCTGGGGCATTCGTCCATATATTTGTCCATCTGTCCATTCGTCACGCTTTTTGATGCATAGCATAACTTTAGAACCGTGCATGCTACTGTTTTGAAATGTCTAATATGGATTCCTCAAGAAAAAATAGCTGACACATATTTTTTTCTCGACAGGATTATGCCCCTTTCCTGAATTATGACCCTTTGAAAAAATATGCATGCAATCTTGTCAGCAAAATATCTCAAAAACTATTGAAGCTAGAGCCTTGAAACTAGATGAATAGACTAGAAGTGATGAGTAGATAACCTGATTAACTGTTGAATAAATTTTGAAAAATACTTTATGAGTTATGGCCCTTTGTAAATTTCAGTATTTTTATCTTGTCAGCAAAATATCTCAAAAACTGTAGGAGTAGAGCCGTGAAACTTGGTGAATTGATTTATAATGATGAGTAGATGATCTGATAACTTTTGAATCAATTCTGAAAAAATATTTCATGAGTACTGGCCCTTTGTAAATTTGGGCATTTTTCCCTTGTCAGCAAAATATCTTAAAAACTATTGAAGCTAGCCTTGAAAGATGACCTGATTAATTTTTGAATACATTCTGAAAAATACTTCATGAGTTATGGCCTTTTGTAATTTTGGGCATTTTTACCTTGTCAGCAAAATATCTCAAAAACTGTTGGCACTAGAACCTTGAAATTTGGTGAATTGATTGGTAATGATAAGTAGATGACCTGGTTAACTTTTGAATAACTTCTGAAAAATACTTCATGAGTTATGGCCCTTTGTAAATTTGGGCTTTTTTCCCAAATATCTCAAATACTGTTGGAGCTAGAGCCTCATAACTTGATAAATAGATTGGTAGTGATGAAAAGGAAGTTGGAGGGGCCTGTTGCTTCTGGGCATGAGTAATGGCCCTTTGTAAATTTGGGCATCTTTCCCTTTCAGCAAAATATCTCAAAAACTGTTGGAGCTAGAGCCTCATAACTTGATGACTAGATTGGTAGTGATGAGAAGATGACCTGAAAGACTTTTGAATAAATTCTGAAAAATATTTCATGAGTTATGGCCCTTTGTAGATTGGGTCATTTTTACCTTGTATTATCTTTAGAGGCAAGCATATGGTTTGGGGCATAGTGTTTTACAAACACAATTTCTAGTCTCCCATAATTTTCTATAATTTGCATATGTTTGATGTGTACAGTATGTTGCCTTGATGACTACATTTCTTTAGGTGCACCAAAGACCTTATTTTCCATCAATCTTTAAAGGCTGTATTCTTAATGTGCCCCAAAGATTCAGTTTCTCATGGTACCCATAGCATTCCATTTTCTCATGGTTTCACTAGGACTTCATTTCTCATAGTGCCCCAAAGTGGTCATTTCTCATTATGCCCCAAAGTTTTAATTTTTAAACATGCACCAAAGAGCCCATGTGCCCCAAAGACTCCATTTCTCAAGAATTGGCACCTAAAGGACCACTTCTCATAGTGTAAATACCCCATTTCTCATTGTGCCTTAAAAAGTTTCTAGACGGAATGACCCTTGAGAGCAGTGAACACAATCACAAAACTTAAAACAGCTGGAGCGTCAGGTTTTCTGGGCCAAACTAGCCAGTTTTGGCCAATCAGGCCTCGTGAGTGACCCACATACAAACCCTAAAAAACTCCTGGGCCCGTTTGTTCAAAACTAACAATATTGTTGGTTTAGGTATTGTTAACACTTTGATCATTAAATATGGCATAAAAGCTAATATTTTTGCTGAGAAAAATTGTGCAAAGCTTTTGCATTTAGTGTTACGCTTTTGCATTTGCAAAAGCTACTCACATTTTTTTCAGCAGAAATACCTGTGAATTAGACTTTGTACTTACTAGAACAGTTAACAATTTGACCACTAACAAGCTCATTAAGCTAACAATGCTTTGAACAAGTGGACCCTGGAATAGGTTCATTGATCACAAATTACAAGAAAATATAAACTACACTATAGATAAAGACTCAATTTCTCAAGACATGGTGCACCAAAGCATGCTTCTTTTAGTTCCGTAGAAACATTGTTGTTCATAGTGCCCCAAGATCCAATTTCTCAGAGTGCCCCTGAGACTTCATCTCATGTTGCCCCAAAGACTCTGTTTCTTATGCTATCTCAGAGACTCTATTACTCATGATATGATTCCTATTCTGCAGTACTGCAAGCAGAAGATCAGCCAGGTCTAAGGCCTCAAGTGCTAGGAGCATGTCTCCAGCTCGACATTCTGCAATGACATCACTGTCTGAGAGAGTACCATCTGCCCTATCGGGAGGTCGGAGCTTCTGTCCACTGGTGATAAGACAACAGATCCTGGGCTATGAGAGACCACAGTGTCGGTGTTCCAGGCATCACATTCCATTTATTATGGATCTCGAGATAGATGAATACATTAGTACGGAGGTTCCTGATGGACAGCTTATAGTCATTATGGTCGTCTCATCATTGTATGTATATTTTTAACATCTTTTCTTCATGCCACATGTTCTTTTATATGTTTTCATGGTTTTGTCTTATTTTAACCCTTAAAGTGTCAATCACAACTGCAGCAGATGACACTTAGAACTATTTTTATGTTTTAAAGAAAATAAGTCTTTTATGTGAATTCTCTGCTTGGTAGATGATTCACATGAAAGGTCAGATTTATTTTTTCTGAAAAGATAAAAAAAAAAAAAATAAAGAATGTTATCTGCTGCAAGCTTTGCATGGCACTTTAAGGGTCAGAGGTTAATACCGAAGCTTTTCGTATGAATTACAGTATTTGACCTTTATTCCCATGCTATGTGTTTTTTTCAAATTTGCTGGAAAAACAGGTTATAAAATATCCTAAGCAGATGATTCACATGAAATGCCAAGTCTTATTTTCTCTGAAAAATGATTAAAACATATTAATAAGTTATCTACTACAATTTTGATGAGCATTTTAAGGGTCAAGAAATGGACAAATTAACAGTGAAAGGACAAATAGATGGTTCAGGATACAGTGGGGATTAGGTAACTTGCACTTGATTTGGTTCAGTTTTTTTTTATATGAGATCTTAATTTTGATGCATGGAGTAAAAAATTGATGCAAAAGCCAGTCTGTCTCATGGTTTCATTTATAATGATTGTTAAATCCTTAGTGAACAATTATGTCTCCCATCTAAGTGGAGGGGAACATATTGTTTTTGGTGCAGATCCCATTGGCGTTGGGATCAGCATCACACTTTCTTGTCTGCACAATATCTTGTGAACCAGTGGTTGGATTCTTACAAATTTTCATGAGTATATAATTGGGACATAACAAAGAACTGATCAGATTTTAGTGACCTTGACGTAATTTTCAAATATACAGCGGTTGAAAAACTGAAAATTTTATGGGGGACATCTGTTTTTGTCTGAAAACACTGTTACTAGTTTTGAAATGGTTTCAGCTGTAGCCTAGCTTCGAGAACTTCTAAGGTATATGAGTGCCCAAGAACAGGGTACCAGATTAGACAGGAATCTTTTGTTTTTTAATTTGAGACATATCACAGGAAAATCTGGGCCCAGTTGTTCAAAGCGTCGTTAGCTTAACGAGCTCGTTAAGGGTTATTTCGTTAACTGTTCTAGCAGATTCAATATACAATATTCTGATATTTTTTGCTGAAAAAATGTGAGTAGCTTTTGCACTGCAAAAGCAACTCACATTTTTTCAGCAAAAAATTTCAGCATATTTGCATATCACACAATGTAAATTTTAACGAATCGTTAACTAACGATGTCGTTAGCTTTGAACAACTGGGCCCTGCTAGCCATAATTTATTTCGTAACTCCAGATAAGATGCAAGATAAGGGAGAGTATCCACATAATTTTTTTCTTATTTCTCAATGAAACATACAGTATAACCTCGATGGCTCGAACACGGATGGCTCGTTTACCGTGGATGATTCAAACTCGTTTTTGAGTCCCTATGAAATTCTTCCGATAGCTAAAGAAAACAAATATTTTGGGATTTTAACGGAAATTCTTTTATTTTATCATGAAAATGTATGCTGCATGTACACATTAGAATCACCTCATTGAGACAATTCTAATGAGTACACTCAACATACCTTTATTTTATAGAAGATGGAAAAGACATTCCTAGATTATTTTCATTTGCCTTCTGACTTTGCGCTATGATTAACCCTCAGTGGCTCGAACTATCCATGTCTTGAACAAATTTCCATGGTCCCAAAGATGTTCGAGACATTGAAGTTCAACTGTATGTTGTAGGTACTCATTAGAAGTGCCTTTGTTAGATGCTTTTAATGAGTACTCAAACATATGTTTTCATGGAGAAATAACAAAAATATCAGTACTTTTTGTTGCAAAAAAATGCTGTCTTATCTGGTGCTATGATTTATATGATTAGTAATGACTCGGGCAAGCCTGTGTATCTTTACACTTTGATCAGAACATTATGCTGTCTGCAGATGAAAGTTTGCATTTTGCAGAACCTAGATAGTGCTCACTGAAAAAATTGATCACAGAGCTGTAGATAAGAGGAATGTCCAAAAAGTGTTGCCCTTATTTTTCCACAAAAACATAATGCTGTCGATACTCATTGGAATTGGCTTGCTTGTGCACTTCCATTGATTGAGTACTCAAAAAATGTATGTGTTTTTTTTGTGGCCAAACAATTGTCTTATCTAGAGCTATGTGACTATACAGTCAACTCTAGTTATCTCAACCTTGCTTATCTTGAATAACCACTTATCTCAAATTGAAAATCTGGTCCCTCTTTTTGACATGGAAATCTAACAGCAGGTAACAAAATATTGTGGAAAAGAGGAGAAATTGCTCCTAAGGAGCAATTTCTCCTCTTTCCCACAATATTTTCAATATATCTCTAACTTCAGGAGTCAAATTGCATAGTCATTTGTTAAATGTGGTTGTTCGATTTATTGTTTTCCTCAGTTCTGCAAATCTGATAAGTCGCGGTACGGATATCTTGAAGTGTTTCTGAGAGTCCCTTGGACTTCGAGATAATGAGAGTGGACTGTGTTATGTGGATATTCAGGCTAGTCCCCATGTTTTCTGAACATTACACATTACATAATGGAATAAAGCAGCTTTCCTGATGATGCAGTTTTCTTCTAACTTTGCTTTGCTTTAACCCATGTCATGCTGAATAAATTAAGATGCCACGCCCACTTCTAATTTTCAGCCAATCAGATCCAGGTTATTGATACAAATTCACATACTTAATGACTCGGACCTAATAATGTATATTGGGTCCGAGTTAATGACAAACAGTGCAGATTCAGATCAGTTGGCTTCTTCATAAGCCAACTAAACTGGATCTACACTGTTTGCAAAGGCAGTGCATGTAAGGGTTCAGCAGGACTAGGGTTTATACAGAAACTTGTAACCTTTATGACAACTAAAAAGTATGAAAATGTTTATAGCATATCCAGATATGTTGACTAAACAAAGTTTTAGAGAAGTGGAGTAAATAGAGGTTATTTACTCTTTTGCTGTGAATACCATAAATATTTTCATCGAGTGTAATGAAAACTTCATTATTTTCATGAGATGAAAATTTTTATGGTATTCACTGAAAAAGAGTAAATTTTCTTCTTATTTAATTGTTTACATGCCAGTGTGCGTTTCTGACATCATAACTAACACCATGATGTTCAGTGCTTGACATGCGAAGCACTGGAGAGACAAAAAGAAAAAGTTTCGGCAAATAAAAATAATCTTGTTACCAAAATGTTCCTTACATTCTAACTGAGAAAATGCATACCAACACTTGATAGTTTTGCTCAGAAACAGAGAAGCTAGTGAAAATACTGTATCCCTTCACTGTGTGAAAATATCATTTTTATTTATATGACAGTGATTTCACTGCTTGCGATAAAATAATTTTTTACTTTCTCCACAAAAACATACGTTGTGGGTACTTAGTGAAATTGCCTTACTGGGGCACTTCCAATGAATACATGCATAGTATATTTTCTGCATTATTATTCTGTATAGGAAGCCTAAGACTAAGGCTGAAAAGATCCAGTATAGGTTCTATCTGGATAAAAAGGGTTTAGCATTTAGAAAGGTGTAAGTTCAGGCACTGTATTAGCATTTAGACAGGTGTAAGTTTGGGCACTGTGTTTGAAATTTTAAGATGTTTGAAACTTTCCTTTCCTCAGTCAGCACATCTCTTGCAGTGATCAGTGGTACATCAAGAATAACTCTTCTTTAATTATTATTATTATTATTATTGTTATTATTATTATTATTATTATTATTATGTAATTTGTTGATAACATTTAAAGAAATATAGCTCTTGATCATATTAACACTTTGCATGCTGGGTAAAAATTTCAGCAGAAGTCATTTTGAAATATTTTGCTTAGTTTTCCTGGAAAATAAGATTTGACATTTCATGCAAATTGTCTCCTTAGGTAGATACTGCACAAAAACCACGCAGGTTTTTTTTGGGCACGTTTTTTTCTCCGTAACAGAAACAGATGTAACAATTAAAATATATAAGGAATACTCTAAAATGGACTGAAAAAGAATGAAACAAATGAAACAGACCAATAGCAGTTCTCACTGATGGTCTGTTTCATTCGTTTCATTTGTTACGAAACAGGATGTAACAGTGCAAAAGACTTGTTCAAAGCTCGTTACGAAACATGGTGAAACGGAATGAAACGATGAAACGTACATCTTTTTTTTTAATAAACACATTTCTGTTTCGTAACAAATGAAACGATTAAGATATATAGGAAAAACTCTGAAACAGGATGTAACAGACCAAAAAATTTAAAATAATCTCGTTACGAAACAGGGTGTAACGAAATGTAACTATGAAACATCATCTTTTTTTTTTTTATCAACCCATTTCTGTTTTGTAACAAATGAAACGATTAAGATATATAGGAAAAACTCTGAAACAGGATGTAACAGTGCAAAAGACTTGTTCAAAGCTCGTTACGAAACATGGTGAAACGGAATGAAATGATGAAACGTACATCTTTTTTTTTTATAAACCCATTTCTGTTTCGTAACAAATGAAACGATTAAGATATATAGGAAAAACTCTGAAACAGGATGTAACAGACCAAAAAATTTAAAATAATCTCGTTACGAAACAGGGTGTAACGAAATGTAACGATGAAACATCATCTTTTTTTTTTTATCAACCCATTTCTGTTTCGTAACAAATGAAACGATTAAGATATATAGGAAAAACTCTGAAACAGGATGTAACAGTGCAAAAGACTTGTTCAAAGCTCGTTACGAAACATGGTGAAACGGAATGAAACGATGAAACGTACATCTTTTTTTTTTATAAACCCATTTCTGTTTCGTAACAAATGAAACGATTAAGATATATAGGAAAAACTCTGAAACAGGGTGTAACAGACCAAAAAATTTAAAATAATCTCGTTACGAAACAGGGTGTAAGGATATGTAACAATAAAACATCATCTTTTGTTTTTTTTATCAACCCATTTCTGTTTCGTAACAAATGAAACGATTAAGATATATAGGAAAAACTCTGAAACAGGATGTAACAGACCAAAAGACTTGTTCAAAGCTCGTTACGAAACAGGGTGTAACGAAATGTAACGATGAAACATACATCTTTTTTTTTTTATAAACCCATCCTGTTTCGTAACAAATGAAACGATTAAGATATATAGGAAAAACTCTGAAACAGGATGTAACAGACCAAAAGACTTGTTCAAAGCTCGTTACGAAACAGGGTGTAACGAAATGTAACGATGAAACATACATCTTTTTTTTTTTATAAACCCATCCTGTTTCGTAACAAATGAAACGATTAAGATATATAGGAAAAACTCTGAAACAGGATGTAACAGTGCAAAAGATTTGTTCAAAGCTCGTTACGAAACATGGTGAAAAGGAATGAAACGATGAAACGTACATCTTTTTTTTTTATAAACCCATTTCTGTTTCGTAACAAATGAAACGATTAAGATATATAGGAAAAACTCTGAAACAGGATGTAACAGACCAAAAAATTTAAAATAATCTCGTTACGAAACAGGGTGTAACGAAATGTAACGATGAAACATCATCTTTTTTTTTTTTATCAACCCATTTCTGTTTCGTAACAAATGAAACGATTAAGATATATAGGAAAAACTCTGAAACAGGATGTAACAGTGCAAAAGACTTGTTCAAAGCTCGTTACGAAACATGGTGAAACGGAATGAAACGATGAAACGTACATCTTTTTTTTTTATAAACCCATTTCTGTTTCGTAACAAATGAAACGATTAAGATATATAGGAAAAACTCTGAAACAGGGTGTAACAGACCAAAAAATTTAAAATAATCTCGTTACGAAACAGGGTGTAAGGAAATGTAACAATGAAACATCATCTTTTGTTTTTTTTATCAACCCATTTCTGTTTCTAAACAAATGAAACGATTAAGATATATAGGAAAAACTCTGAAACAGGATGTAACAGTGCAAAAGACTTGTTCAAAGCTCGTTACGAAACATGGTGAAACGGAATGAAACGATGAAACGTACATCTTTTTTTTTTAATAAACCCATTTCTGTTTCGTAACAAATGAAACGATTAAGATATATAGGAAAAACTCTGAAACAGGATGTAACAGTGCAAAAGACTTGTTCAAAGCTCGTTACAAAACATGGTGAAACGGAATGAAACGATGAAACTTACATCTTTTTTTTTTATAAACCCATTTCTGTTTCGTAACAAATGAAACGATTAAGATATATAGGAAAAACTCTGAAACAGGATGTAACAGACCAAAAAATTTAAAATAATCTCGTTACGAAACAGGGTGTAACGAAATGTAACAATGAAACATCATCTTTTTTTTTTTTTATCAACCCATTTCTGTTTCGTAACAAATGAAACGATTAAGATATATAGGAAAAACTCTGAAACAGGATGTAACAGTGCAAAAGACTTGTTCAAAGCTCGTTACGAAACATGGTGAAACGGAATGAAACGATGAAACGTACATCTTTTTTTTTTATAAACCCATTTCTGTTTCGTAACAAATGAAACGATTAAGATATATAGGAAAAACTCTGAAACAGGATGTAACAGACCAAACATTCTGAAATATGCTCGTTACGAAACAGAGTGAAACGAAATGAAACGATGAAACATACAATTTTTTTTTTTATAAACCCATTTCTGTTTCGTAACAAATGAAACGATTAAGATATATAGGAAAAACTCTGAAACAGGATGTAACAGTGCAAAAGACTTGTTCAAAGCTCGTTACGAAACATGGTGAAACGGAATGAAACGATGAAACGTACATCTTTTTTTTTATAAACCCATTTCTGGGGCCAGTGGATAATGAGTAATTCTCACATAAATATGTAAAAGTAACTCCAGGGCATATTGTTTTAACCTCTGTCATACGGTTTGTATCCGTATGTCAGTGTGACAGTCTGTGTGCTGTTCATCTGTCACACTAAAAAAAAATGAAACTCTTTTATATATTTTCAAACCTATCGTAAAGGCCAACAGTGTCAACGGTCTTTAAAGACCACTAATCCTTATCCCAACAGGTTTGAAATGAAAATGGAAATTTAAATGCATTCAGTATGCACCAGTTTTAAGCAAACACTTTTAGCTTTTTGGGTGCTTACTGAACACAGTTTTTCTATGCCTTTTAGTTCACCTGAGCAAAAGCTCAGGGTAAGCTATTGTGATCACCCTTTGTCTGTCACCTGTCGTTGCAGTAGTCCGTCGTCAACAAATAGTTTGTTAACACTGTAGAGTTCACAGCTTTGACCCCGTCTTGATGAAACTTGCTCAGAATGTTTGCCTCTATGACATCTAAGCCAGATCAAAGGAAAAACTTGTTAACACTCAATAGGTCACATTTTTTTAAAGCAATCATCATGGTTCTTGTTCAAAAGGTTTGTCTTGATGATTTCTAGGTCTAGTCCGAACCTGGGTCACATGGGGTCAGAAACTAGGTCACCAGGTCAAATCAAAGGAAACCCTTGTTAACACGGTTACATTTTGAAGCAATCACCATAAATAGAGCTCAACATGGTTGTCTTGAGTATTTCTATGTCAACTTTGAAACTGGGCTACTTGGTGTCAAAAACTAGGTCACCAGGTAAAAGCAAAGGTCACATTTTTTTTTCACAAGAAACTTGCTCAAATAGTTGTCTTGATGATTTCTAGGTCAAGTACGAAAATGGGCCACTTGGGGTCAAATAATTTGGTCATTGGGACAAATCTCAGGAATATCCTTGTTAGCACTCTAGAGGTCACATTTTCTAAGCAATCATCATGAATTATGCTCAAAATAATATCATTGTCTTGATGATTTTTAGGTTCAGTTTGAAGCTGGGTCACTTTGGGTTAAAAACTAGGTCACCAGGCAAAATCAAAGGAATATATTGTTAACATTCTAGCGGTCATATTTTTCTCTCCACCTCTGTCTCTCGCAACATTATTTACTTCTGTGAACTACATAACTTACGTACGAAGAATGTTTATAGTGGAGTGTATTAATTAAATTTAGCACATCATTTTTAATCTCTCTCCCTCTATGTCTGTCTGTCTGTCTGTCTCTCTCTCTCTCTCTCTCAATTTTTTTAGTATTCCTAAAATTGTAAAGTATGCTGGATTTTTTTTTATTTCATATGAATAGGACACATACATGTAATGGAAAGTTGGGTATTGGCACCACCACCCAAAAAAAAGAATATAAAATAAATGAGAAAACAATTACAATTAATTATCAGAAGACTTGATCCAGGTTGTTGATACAAATTCACATACTTATTGAGAAACAGTGCAGATCCAGTTCAGTTCGGAAGCCAACTGATCTTGATCTACAATTAGCATTGGTAGGCATATCTGGATTTAGCACGACCAGGGTTAATACCTAGAGACCTTAACAATATGGTAGCTTAGAATGATTTAAATTTGTTTATTTGCAGTAATAAAATAAGTCTTGGTAGTTTAATTGAAACATCTGCTCGCTGGACAATTCCTACTAATCCATTCATGCCTATTGTCCCACAAAGGGATAATGAAAAAAATTGTAGACCCAAATCAGATGCTGCCGAATGCAGTATCTTAGCTGATCCAGGTCTCCATTGTTTGCATTAAATTTGGGATTTCTATAAACCATGGTATTAATAAAAATAAGCAGACCCCCTTTCAACAGGAAATAAACCAGTCCAAGAAGTTAAGGTATGAGAAAAAAAACTGGCATAATTGTATTTAAAATATCAAGGTTTTTTTTTTCTTTGAAAACTGTAAAAAAAACCCCAAAAACAAAGTCATCTGCATTAAATTTAATTTGATTAGCACTTTAAGGATGAAAGGTATTTGTGGCTTTCGGCAATGTTCCCTTACCATCTTTCTCTCCCTCTCTCTGTCTAGGACTGATTATAATTATTGATTTGGAGATTTTGAAATTTTCAATTCTTTCTTTTATACAATTATTACCTGGTCATGAAATCTAATGCAAGCATTCTCATGAAAATTATAAAGCAATAAAATAAAAAATCATTGGATACATTATTGTACTTTGTAATGGCTTTATGAACTAAGATACAAATACATTCACTGTGGGGTTGACTGTTAACGAAAACTGGATAACATATATTAATATAGCTGTGCTATTCTTGTCATGTTAATGTAGCTGTGCTTATCTTGTCACTGAGACGTCAGAGTGCCTTGTAAAAAGAGCTGTCAGCAAAACCTGGACTGGTATATTGGAAAACATGTGCACCAAGATCAGATAATGCAGAAGCAGCATCTGAACAGGGTATGCACTGTTTGCTTAAATTACAGAAGGTTAAGAGTTTTAAGTACCTATTCAGGACCATATTCCCTGCCTACACTCTGAAACAATGAACCAACAAGTGCTGTCAGTACTTTGATTAATATTGTAACATTTGTTACGAAACAGAAATGGGTTTATAAAAAAAAAAAAAAAATTGTATGTTTCATCGTTTCATTTCGTTTCACTCTGTTTCGTAACGAGCATATTTCAGAATGTTTGGTCTGTTACATCCTGTTTCAGAGTTTTCCTATATATCTTAATCGTTTCATTTGTTACGAAACAGAAATGGGTTTATAAAAAAAAAAGAAGATGATGTTTCATTGTTACATTTCGTTGCACCCTGTTTCGTAACGAGCTTTGAACAATTCTTTTGGACTGTTACATCCTGTTTCAGAGTTTTTCCTATATATCTTAATCGTTTCATTTGTTACGAAACAGAAATGGGTTTATAAAAAAAACAAAAGATGATGTTTCATTGTTACATTTCGTTTCACCCTGTTTCGTAACGAGCTTTGAACAATTCTTTTGGACTGTTACATCCTGTTTCAGAGTTTTTCCTATATATCTTAATTGTTTCATTTGTTACGAAACAGAAATGGGTTTATAAAAAAAAAGATGATGTTTCATTGTTACATTTCGTTACACCCTGTTTTGTAACGAGCTTTGAACACGTCTTTTGGTCTGTTACATCCTGTTTCAGAGTTTTTCCTATATATCTTAATCATTTCATTTGTTACGAAACAGAAATGGGTTTATAAAAAAAAAAAAAGATGATGTTTCATTGTTACAAACGTTACACCCTGTTTCGTAACGAGCTTTGAACAAGTCTTTTGGTCTGTTACATCCTGTTTCAGAGTTTTTCCTATATATCTTAATCGTTTCATTTGTTACGAAACAGAAATGGGTTTATAAAAAAAAAAAAAAAGATGTTTCATTGTTACATTTCGTTACACCCTGTTTCATAACGAGCTTCGAACAAGTCTTTTGGTCTGTTACATCCTGTTTCAGAGTTTTTCCTATATATCTTAATCGTTTCATTTGTTACGAAACAGAAACGGGATTATAAAAAAAAAAAAGATGATGTTTCATTGTTACATTTCGTTACACCCTGTTTCGTAACGATCTTTGATCAATTCTTTTGGACTGTTACATCCTGTTTCAGAGTTTTTCCTATATATCTTAATCGTTTCATTTGTTACGAAACAGAAATGGGTTTATAAAAAAAAAAAAAGATGATGTTTCATTGTTACATTTCGTTACACCCTGTTTCGTAACAAGCTTTGAACAAGTCTTTTGGTCTGTTACATCCTGTTTCAGAGTTTTTCCTATATATCTTAATCGTTTCATTTGTTACGAAACAGAAATGGGTTTATAAAAAAAAAAAAAGATGATGTTTCATTGTTACATTTCGTTACACCCTGTTTCGTAACGAGCTTTGAACAAGTCTTTTGGTCTGTTACATCCTGTTTCAGAGTTTTTCCTATATATCTTAATCGTTTCATTTGTTACGAAACAGGATGGGTTTATAAAAAAAAAAAGATGTATGTTTCATCGTTACATTTCGTTACACCCTGTTTCGTAACGAGCTTTGAACAAGTCTTTTGGTCTGTTACATCCTGTTTCAGAGTTTTTCCTATATATCTTTATCGTTTCATTTGTTACGAAACAGGATGGGTTTATAAAAAAAAAAAGATGTATGTTTCATCGTTACATTTCGTTACACTCTGTTTCGTAACGAGCTTTGAACAATTCTTTTGGACTGTTACATCCTGTTTCAGAGTTTTTCCAATATATCTTAATCGTTTCATTTGTTACGAAACAGAAATGGGTTTATAAAAAAAAAAAAGATGATGTTTCATTGTTACATTTCGTTACACCCTGTTTCGTAACGAGCTTTGAAGAAGTCTTTTGGTCTGTTACATCCTGTTTCAGAGTTTTTCCTATATATCTTAATCGTTTCATTTGTTACGAAACAGAAATGGGTTTATAAAAAAAAAAAAAGATGATGTTTCATTGTTACATTTCGTTTCACCCTGTTTCGTAACGAGCTTTGAACAATTCTTTTGGACTGTAACATCCTGTTTCAGAGTTTTTCCTATATATCTTAATCGTTTCATTTGTTACGAAACAGAAATGGGTTTATAAAAAAAAAAAAAGATGATGTTTCATTGTTACATTTCGTTACACCCTGTTTCGTAACGAGGTTTGAACAAGTCTTTTGGTCTGTTACATCCTGTTTCAGAGTTTTTCCTATATATCTTAATCGTTTCATTTGTTACGAAACAGAAATGGGTTTATAAAAAAAAAAAAAGATGATGTTTCATTGTTACATTTCGTTACACCCTGTTTCGTAACGAGCTTAGAAGAAGTCTTTTGGTCTGTTACATCCTGTTTCAGAGTTTTTCCTATATATCTTAATCGTTTCATTTGTTACGAAACAGAAATGGGTTTATAAAAAAAAAAAAAGATGATGTTTCATTGTTACATTTCGTTACACCCTGTTTCGTAACGAGCTTTGAACAAGTCTTTTGGTCTGTTACATCCTGTTTCAGAGTTTTTCCTATATATCTTAATCGTTTCATTTGTTACGAAACAGAAATGGGTTTATAAAAAAAAAAAAAAGATGATGTTTCATTGTTACATTTCGTTACACCCTGTTTCGTAACGAGCTTTGAAGAAGTCTTTTGGTCTGTTACATCCTGTTTCAGAGTTTTTCCTATATATCTTAATCGTTTCATTTGTTACGAAACAGGAATGGGTTTATAAAAAAAAAAAGATGTATGTTTGATCGTTACATTTCGTTTCACCCTGTTTCGTAACGAGCTTTGAACAAGTCTTTTGGTCTGTTACATCCTGTTTCAGAGTTTTTCCTATATATCTTAATCGTTTCATTTGTTACGAAACAGAAATGGGTTTATAAAAAAAAAAGATGTACGTTTCATCGTTTCATTCCGTTTCACCATGTTTCGTAACGAGCTTTGAACAAGTCTTTTGCACTGTTACATCCTGTTTCGTAACAAATGAAACGAATGAAACAGACCATCAGTGAGAACTGCTATTGGTCTGTTTCATTTGTTTCATTCTTTTTCAGTCCATTTTAGAGTATTCCTTATATATTTTAATTGTTACATCTGTTTCTGTTACGGAGAAAAAAACGTGCCCAAAAAAAACCTGCGTGGTTTTTGTGCAGTATATGTCCTTAGGAGACAATTTGCAAGAAGTGTCTTATCCTATTTTCTAGGGAAAATAAGCAAAATATCATCAGTTTGTCATCTGCTGAATTTGCCAATAGCAACAGTTAGTAAAATGAATGTATTAAAAATTTAAGACAAGTATGGTAATGAGTTAAGGTGTTCCAATATTTAAACTTATTATGGTAAGCCTTGTATTCAGGACTATGTGAACTCTACAGTAATACTTTATGCAGAGCTCTTGCACAATTTCTGTATTTCTTGTACTGAGGCAAAAACAGTTTAGCAACGCGGGTCTCTCTGTGAAAACTAAAATTTGATAAGCATCTTCCCTATTTTCATTCCCAAAACCATGCTCTGGTCTTGAAAGCCAAGAATTTGGAAACAGTATGCTTTTAACCCTGGTCCTGCTGAACGGGGATATGTCATGCCTTTGCAAACAGTGTAGATACAGATCAGATGGCTTCTGAAGAAGCCAACTGATCTGGATCTCTGCTGTCTGTCATTAAGCATGTGAATTTGTATCAACAACCTGGATCAAGTAATCTGATTGGCTGATAATAAGAAGTGGGCATGGCAGCATGGCAAGATTTAAGAAAGACAATAAAAGAGACCATAAAATGTTGTACCAACACCTCAGACACTGGAAAGAATGTTTCAGTTTCAGTTTTCAAGCCAAATGCTTTAGGAGACCTGATACACTTTCAAGGGAGACAGCTGTCAAAATTGATTTTGCTCCTTTCTGAAAAGCAGTCTGCTCTGAAAGGAAATACTTTGCTCCCCTTAGGAGAGTAGACCTTTTTTCAGAAGGTGTTTTGTGCACAAACAGGAAGTCATAAAAGTTGGTCTTGTAAAAAAAAAGTGGAAACTTACTAAGTGTATCACATCCACTTAATCCTTGTTCTGCTGAATAAATTAAGATGCCATGCCCACTTCTAATTTCCAGCCAATCAGATTAATTGATCCGGGTTTTTGATAGAAATACACATATTTAATGACAAACAGTGCAGATCCAGATCAGTTGGCTTCTTCAGAAGCCAACTGATCTGGATCTACACTGTTTGCTAAGACAGGGCATGTCATGTTTAGAAAGAGAAGGGTTAAAGGGTGTTGCTAAACTTCTTTGTCCAAGTATATTTTGTTACAAGAAAAGATAACTTATGGCATGAGCTGTGTCCAACAAAAAGGGGTTGAGCATATGAGCAATGTCATGCAAAAAGGTGTCTGTAAGCATATGTGACCTTCATATATTCAGATCATCCTGAGCATCTATGCAGTCTCTTTAGCCTTTGATATCTGTTGATTCTTTCAGCAGTGTCTACTCAATCTGTAAGCTGACAGTGACCACTCTGATCAAACAGTAGATGCACAGGCTGGTCTGTGCCTTCACTGCCTATGAATACCTTTCTACAATATGACATATATGAACAAAGCAGTTCCGGATTAGCCTGTGCATCTGTGTAATCCAGTTGCGTCCATTATTGGATGCTGTAGAATGTGTCGAAAAATAGCAGTGGCTCTGATCAGACTGTAGTGGCTAAGCTGAGTCTTCACTGTTCAGAAGTGTCTAAAAACATCTTGCGGCATGGCTCATCCATAGGATATCATTTCTGAAATGTATATGGCTCCTTTCTTTGTGCTGGTGAGGGATTTTTTTCAAAAAAATGTAAGTTTGCTGTGTGAAACAGATGGAATGGTGGAGAGACATGTACTTCCTAGGTAGCACATATCGTGTTAAGACTGTCAAAAAACTTGACCAAGTTCTCAGTTCAGTTTGAAAGGACATGGACCAAGTTAGATATTAACATTATGCAATTGCTTATGTGTAATTTTTCAGTTTTTGACTAGAATTGGACAAACTTCGTATGCTCATTCTTTCCCTGGACTCTGATACAGGAGTAATTTCAAGTCCATTCAAGCTGAAATGAAAATAAGATGTGTTTCTATTCTATTCATAGTGTCTATTCAAGTAAAAATTAGTTTAAATTCAAGTCCTTTCACCTAGCATTTACACTGTCAAAAAACCTTGTTCAAGTAGTTGTTTTGATAGTCTAAACAGGCCTTCAGTTTCAACATTATGAAACAATTTAAAGTATTGTTTTTGAACTTTTTAAGTAAATTGTTTTAGTTTTCACCCATTGATGCCTAGGATCTCCCAAAAACTGGCATTTACGAATAATGTAGACCAATATCAAATGTCACAGAACATGGTATCTAACTAGGATCAATGTTTGCAACATAACAATTTTCAGGGGTTAGTGCTCCTATCTTTGGTAAGTGCTCCTGTCTTTGGACCACCAGGGTTTGAATCCCGCTGAAGGCGGAATTCAACTCGTGACCATACGGCACTTCATTGCACAGAGCCTTTCATTATCACCCTCCCATACGTCTTGAATAATTTTGAAAGAGATGTTAAACACCAAATCATCATCATCATCATCATCATCATCCACTTTACATCATGGAGAGCTCACTGAAGGTATTGAGGTATAAATAGATTAATTTAATTTCTAATGGAAAGTGAATATGACATTCATTTAAAGTCTCTAAGTTTTGTCAGTTGAATATTGTTTCATGTGATCCTTATTACTTAACAGTAATCACTTAACCCTTAAATTGCCAATCACAACTGCAGCAGATAACATCTTTATTTATTTATTTTATTTATTTATTTTTTTTTTTTCATAGAAAATAAGACTTGCCACTTGGTGAATCATGTGCTTGGCCAATGATTCACATGAAGCATCAAGACTTATTTTTTTTAAAAAAGAAAAAAAAATGTCTGCAACAAATTTTGCTTGGCGTTTTAAGAGTTAATACTCATAAATATATTTAGAAAAAACCAGTCAGGAAATTTAAGATGGAAAGCAAGTAATAACAAGAAATTAAAGGAAAACAAAGTACCGTTTGATTATCATACACATTTTATTTCTGTTCAAAGAGTATGCTGAGCCTGTCATGCAAGCCACATGATTTGTCCACCTGTGATTGTCCACCATAACAAATTTTGCTTACCAGTCAGTGGAACTTGTAGAATGTTGATAATTCATAACCCTGGATAAGGTTATAATTGAGATGATAATTCAGGATAACAATTTTGTACCAAATTGTTGATGTTTGACTCGCCTCATCGAGGCATTTCCAGTGAATACCCGTAGCTCCAGATAAGAAGGGGTGGGAGGGGGAGGTATTCAGATTATATTTTTCTTATTTATACATGAAAACATATGTTGTGAGTACTCATTAGAAGTGCCTCACTGAGGCACTTCTAATGAGTATCAACAACATGTTTTCGTGGAAAAATAAGAAAAAAATATTAATACTTTTCAGTTGAAAATAGTGCTTTATCTGGAACTTCGAATACCCAGCCCTAAATGGTTGACATCTAAGTATAAAAAACAGACAGCAAAGGCCTATATCAGCCCATGCATTTGCACAGTCTGATCAGGGACTTTCCTGTTTGCTTATAAAATCATGGGATACTGGGGAATACACCACAACCTCTTTATAACACTATTGTTGGGGTCCATAGCATAAACCATATTAGTTAAGCAACTGTGTTATGTCCAAACAAAAAATGTATAGATTAGGCCAAAAAAAATTAATTATTAGATTCTCAGGCCATTTTTGGCAAAGACAGATGAGGCAGGCAGGAATTTTTTTTTTTTTTTTTTTACTCATGAAACAGGCGAGGGGACTTTTTTTTTATTACACGAACCCTTTAAAAGGACTCATTTCATGAAATCCATTTTATAGTAATATTACCATAAAAATACTTAATTTTTGGACACCTAGACATAGCTAAAGATAAGGAGAAGTACTGAGGATAACTTTTTTATATGTCCCTATTATTATTAAATATAAAGGATAGTCCCCTACCAGCTAAAGTTTAGTAAAGTAATAAAATCAGTTTGTGCAGCTCCAGTTTAAATTCCTACCAAAGGTTTATATACCTTCAGAGAGGGATGTGTTGACAGAAATTCTGTCGAATGTGTCTATTTTGGAGCGTCCGATCGACGCACTTACATCGTGGTTTGATAATTCATCCGGGAAGGACCAGACGTCGATACTTCGTATCCCGATTTTATGCCGTTATACAACTCGGCAATTGTGCAGTCTTTTTCGTAACCGCCTATAATGTTCCAGGACAGATGCACCGTAGCCCCGGATGAAATCTGAGTGGATATTTGAGACATCTGCTTTGAAAACGAAGGAAACACAAGTTTTGTTTACACAACTTGCGCTTCGGCAGCCATTTTGATCAACGATGGTGCTAAAACGCTTACTCGCAATGTTCAATCCAATGAAAAAAATTATATAAGCGTTTACGTGACCGTGTATGCTTCGGTTGCATCTAAAACTAGGATTTTAAAAACCGCAACGCACTGGCATGCTGTATCAGACGCGGATGTGTTTTTTTTATTGGACACGGAAAAAAAGGCTTATGCGCAGACTTTTTGGTACATGCGGCGGGGCCTGAGAATCTAATGATTATTTTTTTTTGGCCTTATATTGAAAAATGACCATTTTCTCATGGTGCCACTCAAATATCTTGCTTTTTGGTCCATAACAATCCTAACATTTCACAACATGTATGATTTTTTTTGTTTTTTTGTTTTTTCATTTTTGTAGATTTCCTGGTATAACAAAAGCTGAAGAAATGGTAAATGAGATTTATCAGAACCAGAACAGAAACCGGACACGGCCATGTGTCCAGAGTCGTTCAGATATGTTCCGAGTGTTCAAATATGATATTAATACAGCTGCTGAGATGTCAGATCACATTCAGCCTCTTCTCCTTACACGGCACAATGTAGTTCCAGGAATGTTTCTTGTAAGTTTGTGTTAACGGAAGTGCTAGTCACAACAACAGCAGATGACATTCTTTTTTTTTTTTTTTTTTTTTTCAAAGGAAACCAAAATTTAACCCATTGTAGACTGAATAGACTCCCATTCGATATACTGTATACAGGTGTGTTCTACCCATAGTTGTGTAAAACCCGCACCCTATATGTAGGCTCAAATCCCTGAGAAAAAAGTAATTTCGGATGTAAAACCGGCATCAAGAAAATGCTAAAATGGGGTCTTGAACAGAGAAAGGACCATCAAATTTACAATTTTTTTTTTCTTTTTTTTTTTTTTTTTTACGTTCGAATACAAAAAAGTGCATGTGTCATTTTCGATATTATTAGCCTATCAGTCCAGATTTTTTTTTCTGTATTGTTCGATATTTAATTCTTTTAAAAGCTCAAAACAATAAATTGTGATTTAATTTCATTATTAAATCACTTAACCTGTTCATTATTTCCATTTACGTAAATATCCTTAATGATGTTTACTGTCACGCCTGACGCATGTGGCTGATCATCGGCATCTTTGATACCTGTATTCAACATGTCCCGGTAATCTAAGAGAGATAATTACTACAGACTTATGCACTCAATACCATAATTAATCATGCCCTTGTTGCTGCTGGTCTCCGGGGTCATATACAGGTAAGTAGCTTTACGGAACACAATCCTCCATGTGACAAATAAAAATGGCTGACCGAATCAAAACAATTAAATGAGTGGATCATTAACAGAATTCCCAGCAGGCTTTAGAGAGACGCTTTGCATAATTAACATACTGGTAGGTACAAACATGAATACGCATACCGTACATGACTTATTTTGCTCTCCAATCCCTTGCTTTGCATAAAAATGAGAAAATGTCACAATACACATTGAATTTCATGGAATAAAAAATCCCTGAAATTATTGTTCAGATGTATTAACCGCATCCCTTTGTCATGCTGAAGATAAGGAGTGAAAAAAGTGCATGTAGTATATACATGTATACGGTACTGGAAGGGTCCAATTTCAATTTTAGATACATCCGGCTATGAGATTTAGCTGTTCTTACAGAAAAATGGCTAAACCATTTGCAAACAGTGGAGACCCTGATCAGATGCCACATTCTGCAGCATCTGATCTGGGTCTGCACTGTTTGCAGTTAACCTTTTAGGAATCTCCAGACTGGGTTAACATTTCACACCTTATTTATACGAAAAGTAAAAAAAGAAATGTCATTTCCTGCAATTTTGGATGGCACTTTAAAGTTTAATTTTTTATTATTTTATTTTTTTTTAGGTACATGTTATTTAGATTTTTTTCTTCTACTTGCTTTCAGTATGAGCTTTTAATTTCATTTTGTTGATCTACAAAAGTGTTAATAACATTACTGTACTTTGTTTTTAAAGCTTTAACTTTTATCTTTATTTTTTTATGTGTAAAATATGTGGCTCAGTTTAGTGATAGGGAATAAAATAAATTGAATTTTGACTGGGCTATGCATATGCTGTGAAATGTTGAAAAGTACATTGACACAAGGCTTGTTTCACATTTTGGTGGTGATTTGACCTGCTTTAAGAGATAGAATATAAAAGTGGATTTTTTATTTCAGATGTATTGTGATGGTAAGCTCTTGTTCTGTGACCATATTTTCAATGGTTATGGTAGTGCAAGAAAAGACTTCAAGAAACAAGTGATGAAATCAAGACATGATGCAGTGTATGGATACTTTCTTCCCAGGGACTTTAAATTCAGGTACACATCTAGAAGTTCGGTAACTCACTGGTGTTTCTCAACTTTTGCCAAAGACATTAAAGCCTCAAACAACATTTGTAGCAGATGACAGTTTGAACTTTTTAGCTCACCTGAGCCAAAGGCTCAAGGTGAGCTTTTGTGACCGGTCGATGTCGTGCATCGTCCGTCTGTCAACAATTTACTTAAAAGACATCTCCTCCTAAACCAGTGAATGGAGTTTGAAATAATTTTACAGGAATGTTCCTTGGGTGACCCTCTACCAAAATTGCCTAAGGGTTCTGCTCCGCTAAACAAAATGGCCACCAGAGCTAAAAATAGAAAAACATTTAAACGACATCTCCCAGGCCAATGGCCCGATTTCAAAATAATTTCGCAGAAATGTTCCTCTCATGCCCCTTTACCAAAATTGCCTAAATGGTTCCGCCCCACTAAACAAAATGGCCACCAGAGCTAAAAATAAAAAAACCTTTAAACAACATCTCCTCCCAGGCCAATGGCCCAATTTCAAAATAATTGCACAGAAATGTTCCTCTCATGCCCCTTTACCAAAATTGCTTAAATGGTTCCACTCCGCTAAACAAAATGGCCACCAGAGCTAAAAATAGAAAAACCTTTAAACAACATCTCCCAGGCCAATGGTCCAATTTCAAAATAATTTCACAGAAATGTTCCTCTCATGCCCCTTTACCAAAATTGCTAAAATGGTTCCGCTCCACAAAACAATGGCTGCCATTTTAAACAACATCTTCTTCTAGGCCAAAGGCCCGATTTCAAAATAATTTCACTGAAATGTTTCTCTAATGCCCCTTTACCAAAATTGCTAAAATGGTTTGGCTCCGCTGAACAAAATGACTGCCAGAGCTAAATATAGAAAAAGGACGTAGACTGTTATGCGTCTGTCAACAATTTACTTAAGAGACATCTTCTCCTAAACCAGTGAATGGATTTTGAAATAATTTTACAGGAATGTTCCTTGAGTGACCCGCTACCAAAATTGCAAAAAAAGGTTCCGCTCCGCTGAACAAAGTGGCCACCAGAGCTCAAAATAGAAAAACTTTTTAATGACATCTCCCATGCCAGTGGCCTGATTTCAAAATAATTTCACGGAAATGTTTTTCTAATGCCCCTTTACCAAAATTACTAAAATGGTTCCACTCTGCTAAACAAAATGGCCGTCAGAGCTTAAAGTAGAAAAACCTTTAAACGACATCTCCTCTTAGGCCTATGACCGGATTTTAAAATAATTTCACAGAAATATTCCTCTTATGACCCTTTACCAAAATTGCTTAAATGGTTCTGTATGGCTGAACAAAATGGCCACCAGAGCTAAAAAAAAGAAAAAGGGTGTAGACTGCCAGGCATCTATCAAAATTTACTTAAGAGACATCTCCTCCTAAACAAGTTAATGGATTTTGAAATAATTTTACAGGAATGTTCCTTGAGTGACCCTCTACCAAAACTGCTAAATTGGTCATGCATGGCTGAACAAAATGGCCACCAGAGCTAAAAATAGAAAAAAAAAACTTTTAAAGGACATCTCCTCTTAGGCTAATGGCCCAATTTCAAAATAAGTTCACAGAAATATTCCTCTAATGCCCTTTGGTTCTGCTCCGCTGAACAAAATGGCCACCAGAGCTAAAAATAGAAAAACCTTTAAACAACATCTCCTCTTCGGCCTATGACCGGATTTCAAATTAATTTCACAGAAATGTTCCTCTTATGTCCCTTGACCAAAATTGCTAAAATGGTTCCCTTTGGCTTATTAAAATGGCCACCAGAGCTAAAAATAGAAAAAGGGTCTAGACTGTCATGCATCTGACAACAATTTACTTAAAAGACATCTCCTCCTAAACCGGTTAATGGATTTTGAAATAATTTTACAGGAATGTTTCTTGAGTGACCCTCTACCAAAATGCTAAAAATGGTGCCCTTCCGCTAAACAAAATGGCATCCAGAGCAAAAAAAAAAATAAAAATAAAATCTTTAAACAACATCTCCTCCTAGGCCAAGGGCCTGATTGCAAAATAATTTCACAGAAATGTTCCTCTAATACCCCTTTACCAAAATTGCTAAAATGGTTCTGCTCTGCTGAACAAAATGGCCACCAGAGCTAAAATAGAAAAACCTTTAAACAACATCTCCTAGGCCTATGGCCTAATTTTAAAATAATTTCGCAGAAATGTTCCTCTGATTAAGTCGTATGCTCCTTGAGTGCTATGATACTCAGGTAAGTGATATAGGGCCATCATGGCCCTCTTGTTTATTTTTCAGAGAAAATAAGGCTTGGCATTTAATATGAACTGTCTGATAGGCAGATGATTCACATGAAATGTTTTCTTTAAAAAAAAAATAAAATAAGAAAAAGTCTGTTGCATTTGTTTGTGATTGGGGCTTTAAGGGTTAAACATTAGTGATACCTGAAAAGCTGTGAGGCTGTAACAGATGTGGATTGCCTTTGGAGACACACTCACTTTCAAGTCAGGGTTGAGAAGTGCATTAAGAGGACTGGATACACCTGGTAGTTTTTCTGCAATGTTTTTACAAAGGAGACAACTTTTGTGACTTCCTGTTGGTTTTTCTGCACTCCAAACTCCTGAAAAGGGGACTACTCTGAAAGGAAAGAATTTGCTCCCAAGGGGGGAGCAAATTCTTTTCTTTTAGAGTAGACCCCTTTTTAGATAGGGGACAAATAGTTTTGACAGATTTTGCCTCCTCTCATAGTGTAGTACTTTCCCGTAATCTGCCCACAGAGACATGTCCACAAGGACAGAACGCTTCCTCTGCATCTTGTACTTGGCCATATATAGAATCATAATGTACCAACATACCTACTTGTATAAAACAACTGACTACAAAACTTCAGAGTAGACGTTAATTTAAGGGGGGAATTCCATTGCATTGAACATGTCATTAGAAGTGGTATTCATTCACTGAGGCTTGAGGAATTCCATTGCTTTTAACATGTTTTTGGAAGTGGCATTTATTCACTGTGGAATTCCATTGCATTGAACATGTTATTATGCCCCCACCAAACTTGTTTGGTGGGGGCTATACTGGATTCACTTTGGTCGTCGCGTCCCGTTGCATCCCGTCGCGTCCCGTCGCATTTGAATATTGCTTATAACTTTGGTTATCTTTGGTGGATTGCTTTATAGTTTGGAACAGATACACATTGTAGCAAGATACAATGAGGGAATAACTTAGATAATACCAGCAGGCATTTTGCATGGATTATGGCCCCTTTCTGACTTAGAAATTGTCCCATTCAGATGCATTTTGATTCATAACTCTTGTTATCTTTGGCCGATTGATTTGAAACTTGAAACACTAGCTTGTTATCTAACTGAAAATTTGTAGAACACGTACCATTACTCTGTTATGCATTTTGCATGGATTATGGCCCTTTTCTGACTAAAAAATGTCCCATTTAGATACATTTTGATTCATAACTCTTGTTATTTTTGGGGGATTGATTTGAAACTTGAAATACTAGCCTGTTACCTTACAAAGAATATGTAGAATAAGTACCATCACTCTGTAATGCATTTTGCATGGATTATGTCCCTTTTCTGATTTAAAAAGTGTCTCATTTAGATGCATTTTGATTAATAACTTCCGGTTTCATTGAAGGATTGATTTGAAACTTAAAATACTAGCCTGTTACCTTGCAGAGATTTTGTAGAACAAGTGCCATTACTCTGTTATGCATTTTGCATTGATTATGGCCCCTTCTGACTTAGGAAATGTCCAATTTAGATGCATATTGATTCATAAGTCTTGCTGTCTTTGAAGGATTGATTTGGAACTTTAAATCTTTAGATACTAGCCATTTATCTTGCAGAAAACTTGTAGAACAAGTAACATCATTCTGTTTTGACTTTTGCATGGATTATGGCCCCTTGCTGGCATAGATATTGTCCTATTCAGCTGCATTTTGATTCATCAGTTTTGGTATTATTGCGGATTGACTTAAAATTCGAAATAGTAGCCCAGGATATTATTTATTTGAGAATTATAGAACAAGTATCATCACTCTGTTACACTTTTGCATGGTTGTGGCCCCTTTCTGACTTTGATATTGTCCCATTTAGATGCATTTTGGTTTATGTCATCTTTGGGGGATTGATTTGAAACTTGAAATACTAGCCTATTATTATACAAAGAAATTGTATACATGTAACACTAATCTGCTGTGCATTTTGCATGTATTATGGCCTCTTGCTGAATTAGAAATTGTCCCATTGAGTGACATTTTGATTAAAAACTTCTGATGTCATTGTAGGATTGATTTGAAACTTAAAACACTAAGCTCTTACATTATAGAGACCTCATAGAAAAAGTTACTATTTTATGACTTTTGCAAGGGGTGTGTCACCTTTTAAATTAAAACAAAAAGACGGCAAATTAGTAACTTTGCCTTATATAGCTATTAAATGGTTGATTTGTGTTTGCTTTGGAACACATGCATACTATAAAATAATTGAGGCGGGGCAAAAGGTCAGTGTCTAGAACTTGGCACTGAACACGAGACTGCAAGAAGTATGGAGGTGTCATTAGACCAACTTAATGCTGTAGTGAGGTGATGCGCAGTGAAGTATTAGGAACCGCTTCTTGTCATCATAAGCATGATATAGTAGGAATTTCTCCATCTAGTGAGAGAACCTGGCCTGTAAATGTCTGTGAGTATCACTAGATTGGGGTATGCAAACCAGCACTGCATACCAGTAGAATGCCTACTTTTACTTTGTTTCTGATGTTATCTCAAACAGGGGATATATACACTGACACTTTATGGAAAATCAGTGCTGTGATGTAGCCATTGCTTTTGATATGCTGCACATGATGCTTAATAGGTCAAACCTGTTGTCCTGCTGAAATCCATTTCTTTTTGTGATAAACATGTTTCACGCAAATTCCCATTTTAAGCATATTGTGGAATTCATTAATCAAGCCTTTGTTAAAAATGGTGCCTTAGTGGGGGCATGAGTGTGTTTCGCACATAGGTCTAGTTGGTAGTGACATTCATTCACTGGGGAATTCCATTGCATTGAACATGTCATTGGAAGTGGCATTCATTCACTGAGGAATTCCATTGCGTTACATGTCATTGGAAGTGGCATTCATTCAGAGGAATTCCATTGCATTGAACATGTCATTGGAAGTGGCATTCATTCACTGAGGAATTCCATTGCATTGAACATGTCATTGGAAGTGGCATTCATTCACTGAGGAAATCCATTGCATTGAACATGTCATTCATTCACTGAGGAAATCCATTGCATTGAACATGTCATATTTTTCTGTCATTTACTATATTTGCACATAAAGCTTAATTTAGAGGGAGATTTGATTCCCAAAAGGACTTCAGTTTCAGCTGACTGAAAGCCTTTTCAGTCCATTTTGCTTGTATTAGCTTATAAATACTCCTTTTAATATTCCCTGCTTGCACACATGTTTTTTTTTTTTTTTTAAAGTGCTGTAATATAAAATGTGATGCTTTCCATTTCTTCTGCAGCCCATGTCGGGGTCGTAGTGGTCTGAGATCAGCCTGGGGTGGGGAGATAGGTGGAGCAGGTGTAGACAAATATAGTAGCCCTGGAACTGTGTTAGATTCGGCACTGGTACCCATACACCGACCACTCTCATCATCAAGTGGCAACAGCAGGGAGGCACAGCTGGATGCTGTCAGGTAGGAGTCTTACCAGAAAAGAAACAGAGGTCTGCCTACATCGCTTTTTCCATCAGAAATTCAGATAAGAGGACTATCCAGAAAATTATATTTCTTATTCTCCCACAAAAGCATGTTGTGGGTACTCATTAGAAGTGCCTATATGAGGCACTTCTAATGAGTACCACAACATGTTTTTATTGAGAAATGTGAAAAAAATTAATGCTTTTTTAGTGAAGACAAAGCATCTTATCTGGAGCTCTGAAGAAGTGGTGATTTTTTGGGGGGATTTTTTCATGGAAAAAAAAAAAGTTTTTCCACTCATTAGAAGCACTTGTGCCAAAGCTCTTCTAATCTGTACCAATAACATATTTTTGTATTTTTTTTGTGAAGAATTAACAAAAAGATTTATCTGGATATTTTGTCTAGAACTTCTAGAGTAAAGGGGATAGGATACAATTCAAAGGGAGAGCTCTCTAAATTGAAAGTGACAGATCCTGAAGAAATGGTTTTGTTTTCCTAGTACACATTTTTTTCTGATAGGGGCTACTCTTACAGAGAAGCACTTGCTTCCAATATGAGCTTAGTAGACCCCTTTGAGAAAGGATGCAAATATTTTTACCAGAGTTATCTCCCTTGGAAATGTATGATTTTCCCTTAAACAGTAAAATTTATTTTATAAACTGTGTTTTATTGGACACTTCTCACATTGCTGGATCCCAGTACAGAATAATTTTCCACAGGTGAAGATTTTTTTTCTTTTAACATTTACGACTCTATGGGCTAATTCCACAGAGGACAAACTGACAAAATTTTTATCTATTTTTCCCAGAGGAGACAATCTGCATGAATAGTCAAATTTTATTTTCTGGGAAGAAATAAGAAAAATATTGTCAGTTTATCATCTGTAATTTTTACCAATCATGCTGGCATTAAGTATAGTTGATTTATATACCATATTTACCCTAAATATGTAAACACCCATACCTTATCTGAGTAAATGATATGGACCTAGATCAACCTACTCAGTTTGATGAGTCCATTACGAAAACACGCCTGTTCAAATATAAAGAAAAGTTCACCTCCAAAAACTGAAAATTTTCAGATAAAAAACTCTGATATTTTTCAAATTTCTGCTCAAAAACATAGGTTGTGGGTACTCATTAGAACTGCCTGAGTGAGGTGGTTCTAATGAGTACCCACAATCTATGATTTTGAGTAGAAATAAGAAAAATAATGTATACCCCAATAAACCCCAGTTTTACTACATAAAAGTTGGGTTTAAGGGGGTCAAATTTATATAGACATGTTTTTGTGATGCTGTGCTGTTTGCCCTTCAGCCAGCATGTGTTAGATTTGGAATATTTAGGATGGATATAGTATATTATGTTATCAGCTTGGCTGTTTCCCTTGCAGGAGTTCTAGTGTAGAAATATAGATTACAATGGTATGATTATCAGTGTTTAGTCATTTTTCCAATTTTAACCCTTAAAGCGCTAAGCAACATTGTAGCATATGACATCCTATTTTTTTTTTTTTTTTTCAAAGAAAATAAATAAGTCTTAGCAATTCACATGAAATGGCAAGCCTTATTTTTTCTGAAAAAAAAAAACAAAAACAAAAAAAACACCAAAATGTTGTCTGGTACAATTGTGATTAGAACTTTAAGGGTTAAACTTATAAAAGGCAACCCAAGTTTGAATCCTTGTTCCAGTTTTCCTGCATGCATGATTTTCCATCCAATAGCTGTTTGTTTTTTCTCCGTTTTTGCAGTTACAGTTTTTGGCCTTTTTCAGGGAATTAGATATAGACAACTGGACATTAGTAGTCAATTTATTTAAACTGTATTAAACAAGTTCATTCTTTCCAATATTTCGCGAGCGTTTGTGAGTAAAATGTTGAAGTAATGAATTAATTAATAAATTTCATATGAAAGGGATTCATGTGAATATTTCTGTTGATGATATGTAATATGTGGAGGATTTATTCACAGATTTTCTCCAACAGCATTGTAGTTACACCTGAACTTTTACCACTCTCTGAGCAAATTCAGCAGATGACAAATTCATGGTATTTTTCCTACTTTTCCCAGAAAACAGGTTTTGACATTTCATGCAAATGCATGAAATATCAAAGCCTGTTTTCTGAAAAAAAAAAATAAGTAAAATATTTCAAAATGTCATCTGCAATTTTTACCCAGCATGCTAAGTGTCAAAGTGAATTGATATATCTCCAAGAGAGACCACTCTGACCTGAAGGTATTTGCCCCCCTTTTTAAAAGGGGAGCAAATTCTGTCCGTCAAAAAACAGCTCCACTTTGAGAAGGTATTATATACTAGGAAATCAAATACCTTTGTACTAGAGTGTTCTCCCCTTGAGAAGAGAAGTAACAACTTTCAACCTAGAGTGCTCTCTCTTTGACATATATCTGTTTATCTTAAACACTCAGGCGGATGCTTGAACATGGTTGTTCTGTATGGAATAATGTCATTCATGAAATGGGTTTTCCTTAAATGAGCAACAGCTAGTGAAAATGCTTATTTGGGGAAGATACACGCAGACCAGATCAGCATGTACTTCCTTGGAATCTGCTAAAAAATTATAGGATACAACAGAGTATATCAGCAGAAAACAAATGCTATGATAGATTGCTAATGTGCAGGCTGATCAGAATCTGATCCATTTGTGTAGCTCTAAGAAACCACTTTAATTGAATTTTAGGATGAGTATGGTACTTTAAGATATATACAGTAATGTGTCTTTACCCTCAGGCATTTACGGTACCGAGTGTTACGGCTTCGTCTCCAGACTGCGCCTTACAGGAGGCCACCACAGCAGCTTGTTCTGAAAACCTATAAAACCCTTATCAGTCCAACTCTTGTATGAAATGTGTTTTGCTATATATGTTAATTTGCTTCTATAACCCTTGATTTTTGTGTGACAAAGGAAAAAGTGTCTAATGTGCCTGTTCAGATCCTGTATACCTGCACAGTTTTTTGGGGGGGTCTCTTCTGTCCCTTGATGCAGGGCTCGGTGATTCTGCTTGTAGACAGACTGCATGGGTACATATAGCTCTAGATAAAGTGATTGTTTTTTTTTTTTCAACCAATTTTTTTCTTCTTTTTTTTTTTTTTTCCACAAAAATATATGTTATGGGTACTCATTAGAAGTGCCTCATTGAGGCACTTCTAATGAGTACCCACAACATATAGTTTAATGGAGAAATAAGAAAAATATTTTTTTTTCTGAATACCTCTATCCTAGAGTTAAGGTATTCCAACTGACCCGAGCTACCTTTGTCTGAATATGCTCAAAGACATCTTTTCTTTTGTTGTGGTCCATTTGAGAATTTAATATACATGTACCTATGTCAGCTTTAACACTTACTGCTATGGGCAGATTCAGCAGACGACAAATGGATGATGTTTTTCTTATCTTTCCTAGAAAATAGGATCTGACACTTCATTCAAATTGTCAAATCCTATTTTCTGGGAAAAATAAGAAAAATATTTCAAAATGTTGTCTGCTGAAATTTTTACCCAGCATGCAAAGTGTTAATTATGAGGCTGAGAAGAGGGAGTTATCTGAATAATGTTGGTTGGCTTCATTTGTCAAAACTATGATCTACCCTTTCTACAAGTTCTTCCACTCTCCTACCAGCCCACACTTAACAAACAACACACACATCAACTGTTCCAGCCCTCTGTATCCATAACTCTTGTATTGAGAAATGCCTTTCATTAAAACACTATCTTATCTTTGAAACTGCATGTGCCAGATTATTTAGAATATTTCTTCTTTCCATAAATTTGTTGTACATAATATGTCAACAATTTTTACTTTTATTATTTTCTTTTTTTGACCTTTTGTATTTTGCATATCACCAAAATACCCTGGGTATGTTGCCATAAACTCTTCTTTTTTTACTTGATTGAAAAAAAAAGTGTACAGGGGACCCATCTTTGCAATAAGGATTTTTACTGATATCTTTAGAATTAGTAGCAGCTTACATCAATCAAACAAACAAAAAACATAAAAAAGCTATACTAGTATTGTTTTTGTTTGATTTCAGAATGGAGAAGCTTGATTCTATTTATCAGAAAATCATCCTTTTTTATTTTCAAAAAAGGGCTTAAATAATTGTTTGGTTTTTGACTGGGAATATCGTCACTAAAAAGAGTTTCAATTACAATGCAGATATACATGTATATGGAAATTGTAGGCCAAGCTGTTAAAAGTACACATAGTTAGTACATATACTGGATACTTATAAGTGGTATTGGTCTTTTATTTATGTCTGAAAATTATAAATAGTATATGCCATATTTGCCGTATTGTGTCGTTATATATTTAATGCTTATCATAATGGCTAAAAATTCCAGTAGATATATAATATTGATTCCAAAATATAGGGATTGATTTTTCATGCAAAATTGTCCATTTTTGGGAAAAGTAATACAAAAAACGTTCGGTATGTTCCCTGCTGAAATTTTTACCCAGCTCCTTGTCATCTAATGCTTACTAATCCTTGTCCTGTTGAACCCAGATATACCCTGCCTTTGCAAACAGTCTAGATCTAGATCTTAAGAATCCAACTGATCTGGATCTGCATTGTTTGTCATTAACCCTTGTCCTGCTGAATAAATGAAGATGCCACACCTATTTCTAATTTTCAGCCAATCAGATTACTTAATCCAGATTGTTGATATAAATTCACATAGGTAATGGCAATCAGTACAAAACCAGATCAGTTGGCTTCTTCAGAAGCCAACTGATCTGGATCTACACTGTTTGCAAAGGTAGGAAATATCCAGGTTAAGCAGGACTAGAGTTAAGTATTTGAATTTGTTTGAGCAACTTGGATCAAGTAATCTGATTGGCTGAAAATTATAAGTGGGCGTGGCATATTAATTTTATTCAGCATGACAACGGCTAATATTTGAGCTGCAGTGTTAGAACACATACTTTCTGTCATGTGTGCCAAATAAAGACTCAAATCAGCCTGCACATCCATGCAGCCTGATTAGAGTCTTCGTTCTTCACATGTAGAAACTTTGCATCCATTGGGTAGACAAAACAAAGCCAGTGAAGATCCTGATCATACTGAGCAAATGCTCAGGCTGATCTGAATCTTTGCTGGGTGCACATGTTTGAAGGTTCATTTTCTGATGTTGCGATCCATTTAGTATACCATACCCTTCAGAGCTCTTTTTTGTGGGAAAAATGGCTTGACATTCAAATCAAGCTTGTCAGGTCTTATTTTCAGGAGTGGCAGAGTAAGACTGTTTTCTGCTAGTCTTTGACTGTTAGCTACTAAATTTAACCCTAGTCCTGCTGAACGCATATATGCCCTGCCAGTGCCTTTGTAAACAGTGTAGATCCAGATCAGTTGCTTCTTCAGAAGCCAACTGATCTAGATCTGCATTGTTTGCCATTCAGTATTTGAATTTGTATCAACAATGTGAATCAAGTAATCTGATTGGCTGAAAATTAGAAGTGGGTGTGGTATCTTAATTTATTCAACAGGACAAGAATTAAACAGCAACATACAACAGCAGATTTCAGAATGTCATTTGCTGAAATGTTACCCAGCATGCTAAACATAAACCCATACCACCCCCTGGACAAATTCAGCAGACAACAAATTGATGATATTTTTCTTGTTTTTCCCAGAAAATAAGCTTTGAACTTTCATGCAAATTGTCTCCAAAGGAGACAAATAGCATAAAAAAACAACAAAAAAACCCAAAGCCTATTTTGTGGAAAAAATAAGAAAAAAATATTACAAAATGTCATCTGCTGATATTTTTCAACTGCATGCTACGCATGAAGCTCGGAATGCTACAGTTTAATGTAATATTTTTGCTCCAGTGAACTTGTGGATCTGGGACCCTTCCACAAAGAAATAGCTGTACGGCTTAAGCCATTGATAAGTTACCGTGTGCCGAAGCAGAGGTAACGCCAGTAAAAATTATCTCCCTTGTGCACCATCTTGTGTTCAGGTAACAGTCACAGAATCTGCACAACAGTCAGTTCATAGTGCAAACAGCTTTGTTTCTGTAGGGCTAAAATTTTACTTTGCTAATCTGTAGATTATTTAAGAATTGATAACCATTATTTCTTAAAGTGCTAAGTAAGATGGCATTCCTTTTTTCTTTTTTTTTTTCATAGAAAATAAGTCATATAGGTCGACATTTCATGTGACCTTGCAGACAAGTCACAAAAAATGTCAAGATTTTTTTCTATGAAAAAAAAAATGATAATAAACTTTTCATCTGCTGCAATTGTGATCGGTGCTTTAAGAGTTAACTTAAGGACACACATGGTATGATCTACAAAGCTGATCTTATAACAGAATAAAATAATTAAATTTGTTGAATTAAATTTTCACTAGTTAGCATAAGAAAAACAAAATGCACCATAACTCCTTTAGAGCCAATATAGTGCTTATCTTAAAATTTGAACAAATCCATTTGACTACATGACAAATTTTGGCTACCCTATTCCTATTTTACATATTATAGCACTGCTATAGAAAAATACAATGTATAAAGTACTTTTGATTATGAAAGTAGAATAACTCTTGATACTTATAAAAAGCAAAATGATCAAATTGACAAATTTTGGTAAATTTATAGGGCTGATTCATAGACCCTCTGTGAGCCATTACCTTTCTCTTTTTTTTCCAAGATGATTAGGCCTTACATTTCATGTTATCATTCAGTCAGCAAAGCCAAGCAGAAATGTGCTCAGCCTAAAGCCAGAGCTAAGGCATCACCAACAGAGCTTTCTTCCTCCGACCTCTCATGTTCTATCTGCAACAGGCAGTTTAGCACTAAGATAGGTCTCATCAGCCATTTTAGAACACACAAACAGTAGCACTTCACACATTTGATTAGGATTGGTCATTGTCAGTAGTGACAGACAAACTATCATATGAAATGTTGAGCACTATTTGCTCTGAAAATCTGATGAAAAAATTAAAAGATGTTGTCTGATGATATCCAGGGCCCTGTTGTTCAAAGCTAACAATGTCGTTAGTTAACGATTCGTTAAAATTTACATTGAGTGATACGCAAATATGCTGAAATTTTTTGCTGAAAAAATGTGAGTAGCTTTTGCAGTGCAAAAGCTACTCACATTTTTTCAGCAAAAAATATCAGCATATTGTATATTGAATCTGCTAAAAAGTTAACGAAATGACCCTTAACCAGCTCGTTAAGCTAACGACGCTTTGAACAACTGGGCCTAGTGCTTTAGGTGTAAGATTCCAGTGTGATTTCAGCAAATGCAGTATGTTAAGATAATTCAAAAAAAATTTGACAAACCATTGGCTAACTGCTGTACAAATAGATTTTCCTTAATTAGTGCTTTTAAGAAAAAATACAGCTTGAATTATTTGTTACTGAATTGTGGTTATTGTTATTTATTTCAGTGATTTATTTTCAGTTTTTGTGCCTATTTGGAAACTAGTCATTTTGATGTGGCTACAGTACATGCTAGATTGTGACCTTATTTGCTCTAAATATTGGGACACCTTAACCCTAGTCCTGCTGATCCCTTAAGGGCCCTGCCTTTGCAAACAGTGTAGATCCAGATTAGTTGGTTTCTGAATTTGTATACCATATTCTGGAGAAGCCAACTGATCTGGATCTGCACTGTTTGTCAGTTAGTATGCGAATTTGTATCAACACTCTTGATCAAGCAAACTGATTGGCTGACAGTTAGATGTGGGCATGTCATCATTCAGCATGACAAGGGTTAAATCCTTACCATACCTGTGCTAAAGTTTATACAAGTTCATTTTACTCACTGGTGATAAGTCTTAAGACTGCTGGATGAGTGGCAGTCAGTGTAGACACTAATCAGATGCTGCATTCTGCTGTATCTGATCTGGGTTTAAACTATTTGCTGTCCGAGGCCTGTCTGTCCCACTCCTTTTGGTTATTAAGAGTTTTTTTGTTGTTGTTTTTTTTTTGTTTTTTTAGTTTTTGGAGGGGGCAAGGGGATTGTTTGGTTTTTTTTGCGGGGGGGGGGGGGGGGGGGGGGGGGGGGGGGGGGGGGGGGGGGGGGTTGTTGTTTTTTTTTTCTTTTCTTTAAGTTAAGTAAAAGAAACATTAAAAATCTAGTAGGCTGAAAATTAGGCCTGTCATAGCTCCAGATAAGGAAGTAGTTAAAAGATTTTTGTACAAAACAGTGTCTTGAGGGTACTCATTGGGGTCCCCTCAGTGAGACTTATAATAATTTGCCTCAATTATTCTTTATCAGGAGCAAGTTTAACCTCTTGGCCCAGTTGTTCAATAACAATGTCGTTAATTAACATATTATTAAACTTTTAATCATTAAATATGGCATATATGCTAATATTTACGCTGATAAAATGTGAGTAGCTTTTGCATTTGACACATTTTGACCACTAGCAAGCTTCTTAAGCTAACAATGCTTTGGACAGGTGGGCCCAGGTTTTAGCAGATGTTAACCACAATTCCCCATAAATATTTTGACACCAGGGCCTTGTTGTTCAAAGCATGGTTAGCTTACAAGCTTGTTAGTGGTCAAAGTTTTAACTGTTCTAGTAAGTACAATATCTAATTCACAGGTATTTTTGCTGAAAAAATGTGAGTAGCTTTTGTGAAAGCTACTCACATTTTCTTCAGCAAAAATATTAGTGCATATGCCATATTTAATGATCAAAGTTATAACAGTACATTAATGAGTGAGTGAGTGAGTAATTTATTTATTAAAGTGGCATATATCAATATATTTATAATATACATACATATTAAAATAGCATAAAAGAGTAATATTGATATCTAGCGGAATCCAAAAAAACGTTAATTAACAACATCATTAGTTTTGAACAACTTGGCCCTGAACTTCTTGCAATATTTATTCTAAAATTGTGGACAAGTCTGTTAGACTTATTGCTGATGTGCCTGAATGTGCTGATGGAATTGCAGACAGGACAATGATAGGAGCAGATTGATCTTGATCTACAATGTTCTACAATGTTGCTGTATGGGCAGTTGGTTCAGGGTCTGCACTGTTAAGTCATCCATTTCTGTCAAAATATTTTTAGCAAATATGGTAAATTTGATCTCTTATCTTTCACCAAAAATAATTACATTTCAAAGAGTTATCTCCTGAGGCAGTGAAATGAGTCCAGTAAAATGTTGTCCTGTATTTGCTGGGAAAAAATATCCATTCATTGTCTGCCAATTTCTGACATCATGGTTGGAGCCAAAGGTTGTTCATAGGGTTCAATCAAATACTTCCCTCCAAATTTCATTTTCATGGGAAATTTTGGTAAATTTGATAAAATTTGTATATCACATTTGCCCCAAGTTTTTGCACTACTTAACTCTTTACTAACTTCTAAAATTTGAACAAGTCCATTTGCTGCCTATGCCTGTGTGTAAATTGCTGGACAAGTGACACACAGTGTAGACCATGATTAGACAGCACATTCTACAGCATGTGATCTGGGTCTATACTGTTTGCTCAGGCCTGTCTGTCCAAATATCTATTGTAAATACAATATTTTTTTATCAACTTGAATCCCCTCAAAATTTTGAACCCCAGATGAAATAATCCTGGATCCGTCACTGGACATGCTTCTTAAGAAAATTGTTTGATTTTGCAGATTAACATCACTTCATTATACACTTATACGTATGTACAAAAATTTGTAGAAACATATATCAATAACAGAGGAATTGTTGAAGTGGAGTATTTGGTATTGATTTTGGGATGATTTTTCTTATTTCTCCATTTCTCCATAAAACCATGTGTTGTGGGTACTCATTAGAAGTGCAACTGAGGCACTTCTAGTGAGTACCTACAACATATCGAGGGTTGAGCGCAAGACTATGGTAACTCAAACATATATTTGAAACCCTTGTTTAGGGGCAACTTGGACCCCTTTGTAAACAATGCAAATTTAGGTGCCATTGCTCGTATGAGCAATGGCACCTAAATTTTCATTGTTTACAGAAAGAAATGTCGTAATCTTCATAATGCCTTCATGGTGAGGAGATTAGGTTTGGGGAAAAACAACCATCTGACATGCTAGTCTTGCGCTCAACCCTCGATATGATTTTATGGAGAAGTAGAGAAGCTTATCCCAAAATTATCATTTAATACTCCTCAGTAGCAAGTTGTCTGTATAAATAAGTAGTATTCTTGGATGATCTCAGTATGAGAAAAGGGCCTTTATACCATATACCAATAGTAAAGGCACAGATCAGCCTGCATAGCTGCATTGTCTACTTACCAAATGCAAAAGCTAGCTTTTACATTTACTGTACATGCACAAAGGCCATTTTCTTATATCACACATCAGATTATTTCCAGAACTATGACAAACAAAAAGGTACCTTGTTGCCAATACATATAGCATAGACTGAGATAGGCCTACTCACACAGTCTGAGCAAGGTCTGTAGAGTTATACAGTACAACCTCCTCTCTTAAGCAGCCAGTCTCTGGAAGACTTAAAATTGGCTGCTTAAAACAGGTGGCTGTTAAACCAAAGTATTTTGAGCTACAGATAAGACACATGTTTGAACCACAAGTTTGACATTTTTTTCTTATTTTTAGCACAAAAATATGCTGTGGTACTCATTAGAATTGCATCAGCAAGATAATAATGAGTACCCACAACTTACATTAGCAAACTGCTTACTGTCCTTTCGACATCACTCAGAAAGACGTTTTTTGCTTGGCATTTTATTTTAAAAGAAAATATTCTGTTCTGATTGACCATATATTATCAGAAACCATTTGTCCTTTCTGTTTCTGTATTTTGTTCTCAGATATTTACCCCAAAATTTAATTTATGGCCAAATATTGGTCTGACCTATGCAATTTCTATAGTAAAGTGATTTTTTTGGAATTTTTTACGAAGAAAATATTTTTGATTTTCTTTGCTGAGTTTGAATTATTGATGTTTCATAACTACATTGTGAAAACTTCAGAAAAATTGAACAAGCGGAACTTTGAAAATCTGCCTTCAATTTACCTACCCTACAGATTTCTGCATAATTTGCATTCATTTTTACAATGGGAAAAAGTGAAAATATTTGATGTTTAAAAACCATTGACTAGAAAAAAACTTTATGTGCATCATAGTTACAACAAATGATTTTGTATCAAATCATGACAGAAGTTTGCAAATTTACTTCTTCTGTGTAAAGTGCAAAGCAAAAAAATGACTTTCTGAAAGATGTCTGAAAGATGTCGAAAGCAGAGTACCTGGATACCTCTCTTGTCTGGCATTACATTGTAATCTGCATGAACCACGAACCGCCACAGTCTCCCTATAACAGCAGTATTTCTTATTCCCCAAGGGAATCTTTCTACACTGTCACCTTTCTACAACAGAAAGTGTTTTGCCTTTTCGGTAGTGGCTATTGTAGGGAGGTTGCACTTTATATAAAATACTTAAAAAACTGTTTAATTTCTACGCCTGGGATTTCAGATGGCTGGTTGCTTTCTATATGATGCATAAAGTGCAGGCTGATCTGGGTCTGCATATTTTACATATTAATAAGGTACCTTTTTTGTCATTACTCAGAATATACTGAATGCTTACCTACCAGTTTATACATATCTTCTCATAATTGTGACTTACTCTGGGAAAACCACTCTTTCTCCCATATTTAGATAATAAAAAAAACCCATGTAGAGGACTATTTTGAAGTCCATAGTGATAATTCTGGGATAATTTGTCTTATTTTCCATAAAAGCATGTACTGTGAATACTCATGAGAAGTCTTTTAATGAGTACATGTACCACAATATAAACTGTATATTTTTTATGGAAAAAAACTGTATATTTTTTATGGAAAACTGAAGAACAATTATTGCAAAATTATCATCAAGTCTTCTTCCTTAACTGCTGGCCCCGGATATGCCCTGCCTTTGCAAACAGTGTACATCCAGATCAGTTGGCATCTCAATTTATTGAGCATGGTAAGGAATAATAAGTCTTCTACCAATGACATGCCTGCATGTCTATTAAATATTTTGCTTGATGCACCTGTTTTATGGGTACCCGTATTAAACATTGCTGAATTATTAAAAATCAAAATTTAAATAAAAGATTATATCTTACAACCATACAGGGCAGGAAAGCAAACAGGAAGTCACAAAAGTTACCCCCCATTTAAATTTAGATTGTTTGATTGGTTGAGCTGTTTGATTGGTTGAGCTGTAACAAATATTTTGACAATTCACATAATACTTGCAGTGTATAGGACAAGAATGTTTTAATTGATGTTGAACTTAGTTTATCTAGCATTTGGTCAGTTAAGTCCCAATATTCCCTACAATAATTTGGTGGCCTGTAAATTACTTACATCAAAATCTTATTGGACTGATTAGCTAACACAAACTACAGTCGACTCTCATTATCTCGAAATCCAACAGACTCTCTGAAATACTTTGAGATATCCATGCCTCGACATATCAGATTTGCAGAAATGAGGAAAAAATAAATCGATATACCACATTTCATATACCACATTTCACGAATGAGTCTGTAATTTGACTCCTGAAGTTGGAGATATAATAAAAATATTGTGGAAAAGAGGAGAAATTGCTCCTTTGGTGCAATTTCTCCTCTTTTCCACAATATTTTGATACCTGTTGTTAGATTTTTTCCGTTTAAACAAGAACCAGATTTTCACTTTGAGATAAGCGGTTATTCGAGATAAGCAAGTTCGAGATAACGAGAGTCGACTGTATACAATTTGACCAGAGCAGTCTGGAACTTTTATAGGTTAACAGGAAGGCCCTGAATCAAATGCAAAGATGTGCAGGCTTCTGTGACATAATGGTCAATATTTCCATAAATCTAAGCTCTTTTATACATGAAATAAGTAATCAGAATGCTGAAATACTAAATGAGGATTTTAACTCTTAAAGCGCGAAGCAAAACTGTAGCAGATGATCTTCTAATTTTTTTCTTATTATTATTGTTCAGAAAACAAGAACTGGCATTTAATGTGAATTGTCTGCCTAGTAGACAATTGTGAATTGTCTGCCTTGCAGACAATTTACTTGAAATGCCATGTCTTAATTTCTCTGAAAAATACAAATAAGAAAATTATCAAACTTTCTTCTGCTGCAGTTGTGAAAAGGGCTTTAAGTGTTAAAAAAGTCACAATTAATGTACCAATCAGTAGCAAAAAAGACTGTGTCCTTAAAATTGCAGTAATACATTTTTTTTTTTTTTTTTTTTTTTTTTTTTTTGAGCTATTTGAGCATTTATGTTTCTTACTAGAAACTAGTAAACACCCAAAAGAAACATATAATAATGATAATAATGATAACAATATGTAATTGTAATGATTAAAAAATATGTGACTTGTGATCTTACAGCTTAGTGGGCATTATTTTTGTATCATCAAGTATGCTTATTTTGATTTGAATTGATGAACTGGTATATATATAACCACTTCAGTTTCCACTGTTACACACTACTTCCATGCTCTGTCTTCTGTTATCTTTAAACTTTTACTACTTATCCCTGGTCCTTTACCTGATGTCACCTGCTCCCTCTTGGTATTACCTGCTCACTCTGGATGTCTCTTTCTGACCTTGATTCCACTCTCTTTGATTTCTGTCACTTTGACCTCTATCAAGATTGACTGTGGCTGTGCTATTTGTAGGCCAGGGCCCAGTTGTTCAAAGCTAACGACGTCGTTAGTTAACGATTCGTTAAAATTTACATCCAGTGATACACAAATATGCTTAAATTTTTTGCTGAAAAAATGTGAGTAGCTTTTGCAGTGCAAAAGCTACTCACATTTTTTCTGCAAAAAATATCAGAATATTGTACATTGAATCCGCTAAAACAGTTAACGAAATGACCCTTAACGAGTTCGTTAAGCTAACGACGCTTTGAACAACTGGGCCCTGCAGTATTCTCACAGTTTGTTGTTTTTGTTCCTGCAGTTGTTTCTGGTTGTGGCACTTTGAGTTTTCCATGTTTACCACAGAATTGTTGTGTGTAAATCAACCCTTTCAACCCAGCAGATTAAACTTAAAGTGCTAAGCAAAATTTTAGCAGACAACATTCTAATTTTTGATTATTATTATCTAGACTGCATTTTGTGTGAATCATCTGCTAGGCAGACAATTCACATTAAAAGCAAAGTTTTTTTTTTCTCTGAAAATAGAGAACAAAAAAATTAAAATGTTGTCTGCTACAGCTTAGACCTGTAAGGATCAAATATAAACCTTTGCAAACAGTGTAGATCCAGATGAGATGAGCCATCTCATCAGGATCTGCACTGTTTGCAATTCTATTTATGATTGTTTTATGGAACACCTCTTTTTGAAACTATGGACATGTCCATATTGAAAGATGGCAGAGTCCAGTTTAGATATTTAGGGGTGAAAGGGTTAATAAGGTGGTGGTCACTTCACAGTAGATTGCTGTTGAAAAATATAACAGTGTGGCCATTTTTTAAAGAAAAAATTAGCAGACTTCAGAAAATAAACAAAATATATTTTGAATGTAATGACACACTACTGAATAATTTTATTGAATTATTTTTATGCATTAGATTTTATCAGAAGAATTAATTTCATCAATTTCTTTTATTTAAGATGTTTTGGTTTTATATTTTTACTTAATGCAGTTTTTAATGAGGGATACTAGTGTTGTTGTTTTTTCATTTTTCATTGCCTAATAAAAATAAAAGAATCAAGATAAAAAATAAATGACTAAGTAAACAAAACTGTAAAACAAGTATAAGCAAAGTTTTTATATCTTCTTAAAGTTTACTTTTGAAAATTATTCACTGGTTTCTGAAAGCATAATGTACATGTACATGTATGTTCCTGTCAGCAGGTTGTCAAGCCGAAGGCCATTTCTGCCTGTAATAGAGTCAAATAAGGTATGATTAAGATACTATTTTAAAACTTAAAAACATTACCTATTGTTATGAAATAGAAATACTTCTGTTAATACAATTATTATCAAATCATTGCCTAAGTTAACTCAGCAAAAACACAACACCCCTTCGATATCACTGCAATATAATAGAGTTGTTTTGATGTTAAAGTGATGTTGTGACTTTGTCCTGTAATAATGGGAAAAATTCGGAACATTTCTAAACAAATAATTTAAATTATTTTTTAAGATACATTCCTGCTTTAAGAAAATTCAATCTATTAGTTAGTTCGAGTTCGAGTTTTACTTTTGTCAGGTTTAAAACATAAAGGCCACTGTATTATTACTCAGAGGTGATAGGTTTCTAGTTCCACATTGGATAAAGTAGTACCAGTAGATTTCACTTAGTTAATGTTAAAATTGGTGCATTTCCTTTGTTAACCCTAAAAGCGCAAAGCAAAATTGTTGCAGATGACATTCTAAAACTGATTTTGTCATTTTTCAGAGAAAATAAGATTTGGTATTTCTGGTCATTTGTCTGCTCAGCAGACTATTCACATGAAATGTGAAGCCTTATTTTCTCTTAAAATAATTTAAAAAAAAGATCAAAGTGTCACCTGCTATGGTTGTGATTAGTGCTTTTAGAATTAATCCTTAAAGCGCCATTTACAAAGCAACAGATGGCATTCTGAAATATTTTGTGTCTTCTCTATTTCAGAGGAAACAAGGCTTGATATTTCATGTGAATTTTCTGCCTTCAGACATGTCAGGAAAATATCAAACTTTATTTTCTCTGAAAAATAAAATAATAATTGAGAATGTCATCTGCAACAATTTTGAATGGTGCTTTAAGTGTTAACTTGTGTACATTTTCATATGCCACAAATGATTATATGAAACTTAATTTGTTATTTTGGAAAAAGGGTTTAGTGACAAAGTAGCTGACATAGACTAGGTAAATTGATCACTGGAGATGGTGCTTAGCAAACTTGTGCTCTTTCTCTTACATATTTCTCTGCAGAACAGGGAACAGGGTTAGAATAAAATATCAGTACAAGAGAAATTATTTGAATAATATATCAGGCCATTTTAAAATGTTGTTTAGTAATATTTAAATTTGGGATTTTCAGTTTAGACTTATAAGTGATTGATCTTTTACCTATGCAAAATGTTTTATGGCTGAAACTGCGACACTTTTTTAAACAGGTTAAATATCAATTTGACATTAGTCAAGTGCCATAACTCCATTGAAAAGTTACATTACTGGCCCAAAAATTTAATCAGAATCAATCAATTTATCCTCAATATATTTAACACAAACTCATGCAGTGTTGACATCAGTCAAGGGCTATGACTCTTGTTGAATACTAATGAAATTGACCTATTTTCACTCCCAAACCTACGAGATCAAGTCAGTATCAGTATGTATATCAAATTTGATAAAAATCCATCTATTTGTTCTTAAGATATTGAACTGAAACAAAATTTTGACAAAGGGCTACAACTCCATTTAAAATTTTCCTCCATTTATAATCCCTAACAACTCCCCAGTATGAATGCCTATGCAAAGTTTAAAAAAAAAAAAAAAAAAATCATAAAAAAAAAAAAAAAAAAAATACTCAAATTAAAGATCAGAAATAAAGCACTGACAGGGGCACACACTCACATGATATAACATAATACCCTGCCACTATTCTGTGGCGAGGTATAATAAGAGTTGTCAGAAGACAACGCAGCTTGCTGGAAAGGGGTGATCTGATATGCAATCAATCTTTGGAATAAGGAATCTGTTCAAATATTAAAGATGAAATGCAGAATTTAAACTTAAACATAGCTGTAAATGACAGATAATGACCTGACTTTGATGTTGGTAGAATGTCAAACTGAGGGATGGGGTATATGCCTTTGAAACGTCTTCCCTTAGGTTGGTAAGGACAAAATATGAAAGCTGTATCTTACATGCTGAATCCCTTAGATTGGTGTGGACGCTATATCTTACATACTTCTGCAGTCATGTACATTTCTAAAAACTTAATGACAAAGTATGACCTAACCTTGACCTAGGGAGGAGGTCAAACTGAGGAAAAGAAACATGCTATTGAAAGGTCTTACCCTAAGGTAGGTATTGGCCAAATATTAAAGCGGTTTTGTTTGTGTTGCGGTTTTATGGCCCAGTCAACCCAGTGGGGTCATGTCGAGAGATCAGTTCACCTCACCACACTTTTACTGGGCAGGTTTAGTCCTCTAAGCAGTTTACAAGTATTGTGCACATTCTTTTGCCAGAAACTGACAACTTCGGTATCTTGAATACTTCAGCAGTTACATACTCTTTTCAAAACTTATGCAGAACTTGAACATGGGTGTAAATGACAAATATGACCTGACCTTGACCTAGGCAGAAAATCAAACTGAGGAAGGGGTGTGTGCTTTTGATAGGTCTTATCCTAAGGTAGGTGTGGGCCAAATATTAAAGCGGTATCTTGAATACTTCAGCAGTTACATACACTTATCAAAAACTTAAAGGCAGAACTTAAACATGGGTGTAAATTACATAGCGTGAACTGACCTTGACCTATATAGAAGAACTAACTTGGGGATGGGGGTATATGCTATTGAAAGGTCTTACCGTAAGATAGGTGTAGGCCAAATATGAAAGAAATACCTTAAATAATTAAAAAAAACTATGCACATTTTTCGAAACTTGAACATTGTGCTAATGCAGACCCAACTCCAACACACACAAACGCCAACGCCAACGACTAGGTGACAACATAAGCTCTCCAGGGATATAGCCCCAGCGAGCTAAAAACTATATTCTGACGACTCCTATTATCTGGTCTTATACAACTTCTTTTTGTTTAATATTCTGCATACTGGGTAAAGATTTCAGCAGATGCCATTTTGAAACATTTTTCTTATTTTTCCCAGAAAACAGGATTTGACATTTCATGCAAATTGTCTCCAATCGGAGACAATTTGCATGAAATGTCAAATCCTTTTTTCATGAAAAAATAAGAAAACTATGATCAATTTGTCATCTGCAGAACTAGCCCAAGGAGTGGTAAAAGTTAACTGCTGCAGTTACTCACTGGTTATGGGCTTTTCATCACTGTATCTGTTTCTCTAGCCAACCAGTGAAGGCCCTAATCAGCTACCTGGCTGATGAAGGCTGATCAGGGCCATTATTGTTGCTATATGGGTAGATTTCTTAGTATATAGTTTGCCTGAAATATATTGTTGCACTTATAAGTAGCATTTCCACAGTGTTAGCTTTTTTCGTTTTCAAAAGTTTGAGTTTGCAGTCTGCTTCAACTCTCTCTTTGATTGCAGGACTGTAACTATGTTTTCCTTGTCTTTCTGTGCCCAATAGACATCAGTGTATAAATACTCAGTAGTGTGATTAAACCTTTCAACTCTACAGACCCGCTTTGCAAACAGTGCAGATCCAGATGAGACAGCTCTTAACAAGCCATCTCATCAGGATCTACACTGTTTATGAAAGTTTCTGTTTTGTGACTAAATTGTTTGTCATTTTGTTTTTGATATTTGTCTATGCAACATCCCTTTTTGAAATGTTAGACTCATCCATAGCCATAGAGAGAAGAGTCCTCTCCAGAAAGGTAGGGATGAAAGGGCAAAATTTAGTTTTATTAGCTTTCCTTGCCTTTATTAGTTCATTCAGAGATGGAAGTGGTTTTGTGATTAAAACTCAGTTTTGTTAACTTTCCTTGCCTTTATTGGTTCATTCTGAGATGGAAATAGTTTGGTGCAAAATATTTTGCTTATGTTTTATCTGTCTGAGTCTCTGGTCTGATGTATCTTTTTTGTGTGTGCAAATGATTCAGCTTCACTGGTAATGAATAATCTTACACTGAAAGAAGGCTGGGTATTTGGAAAGTGAAAAGTACTTGATATTTAAAAGAGTACTAAATAATATCCCTTTCCAGAAATAGTGTTCCCTCCTGTTTATCCCTCATTTCATTGCAAAGCGTACATGAATTTTTGGCCGTTTGCAAAGTTTTTAGAAAACAGAGAAAACAAAACAAAATAAGTGAGTAAATAAATATACAAGAAAAAAAAAATAAAATAAAAATTAATCAAAAAAAAAAAAAAAATAAAATAAAAATAAATAAATAAATAAAAATAACAACCCTGTTTTAAGCATTTTTATCCATTCTATAAATGCAGATGACCTGAAATGTTCAAGACTGTTGTAGAACCAAAACAGATAAGACTGTACACATACCATATTTTGATCTAATTATCACACATACCCCTATAAGCACACAGATAAGCAATTTCTTAGTCTTTTATCAATTTCTTTCTAAAAGCATATGTTGTTGGTACTCATTTGAATTGCCTCAACTTGTCAAGGCAATGAGTACTTACATATACTTAAGAAATAAGCATAAGCATCTCATGAAATATTCAGCTGTTTTGTTTTGTTTTTTTCTGTACATTACGAAAACATGCCTATTCAAATATATTGAAAATTTTACCACCAAAAAATGAAAATTTTCAGATAAAAAAAATCTGATATTTTTCAGGATTCTGCTCAAAACATAGATTGTGAGTACTCGTTAGAACCACCTCGATGAGACGGTTCTAACGAGTACCCACAATCTATGTTTTGAGCAGAAATAAGAAAAATAATGAATACACCTGTAAACCCCAGTTTTACTATATAAAAGTGGGATTTAAGGGGGTCAAAAATATATAGGCATTTTTTCGTGATGAAGGTGTGCCTCGTTAGGTGGTTATTTTACAAAATGTTTTTTTAGTAATTTAAAAACCAAAGCACACAATGCGGTAATTAGATCGAATACGGTAAATTTATAATTTCTATACTTTATTTACACTAAGGCTTAGATCAGACTGATGCTAAAGCAGTTTGATCTGGATCTGTGTGCTTTGCCATTCAGGTAGCACTGTATGATGTACAGTAAATGTCCTAAAATTTAGTACACCAAAGTTACTGAAAAAATGGCCTATGTGCATTCCCAGAACAGACTGCTCCTTCAAAAGCAGTCTGATCAGGGTTTACACTGTTTGACACTTCACTAAGTATTTTAAACAACTGCATAAAAAAGCCAAATTTAGGCAAAGAAAAATATGAAATAAAGTGTTTGAAATTACTATATGCAAAGAGCAAAGGCTTATATCATTTACCCAGGGCCTTCTCTGTTCATTGATATACATGTATTCTTGTATGACTGGATGTGAGCATGCAATGGAGTCCTTTAATGGACTGAATAGATGTGTGAACTGATATGGGTTTTTATTGTCTGCATACATAACTTACCACTGATACAGGCCTCATTTTCATGCTGTTACTTTTATTTAGTCTTCATACAGGTGCACAGGCTGATTTTTGTCTTCATATTTCACACATTTAGTACACCTCCGCTTGCTTTGGCTTATTAACCTCAAGCTTGAAATCAGCAGGCAACAAGTTACTGATAATTTTCCTGGAAAAAAGGGCTTAACATTCCATTCAAATCACCTCCAGAGATAGCTTTCTTGTTCGTCTGTCATTACTGACAATGACCAATCCTAATCAACTGTGTGATGTGTTATTATTTGTGTGTTCTAAGATGGCTGATGAGACCAATCTTAGCTCTAAACTGCCTGTTGCAGATAGAACAAGAGAGGTCTGAGGAAGAAAGCTCTGTTGGTGATGCCTTAGCTCTGGCTTTCCGCTGTGCATGTTTCTGCTCAGCTTCGCTGATTCTTTTTGCTTCATATAGAGATAGCTTTAGTGAAAGGTCAAGCCCTATTTTCTAGGAAAAATAAGAAAAATATTTCAAAATGTCTGCTGAAATTTTTACCCAGCATTCAAAGTGTTAAGGATACCAATGTTAAGGCATTAACCCTTATAATGCTAATCACAACTGCAGCAGACAACATTTTGATTTTTTTGTATTTTTTGGAGAAAATAAGACTTGATATCTGCCTAGCAGATGATTCACATAAGATGCCAAGTCTGATTTTCTCTGAGAAATAATAAAAAACACACAAAAAAAAACTATAACTTTGTTCCTACAAAATGCCACAACTCTAGCAAAATTTTTCGGAATTTGTTCACAAGTAAATTATATAATCTACTCATAATCCCCAATCAGCATACAAAATTTCAAAACTCCAGCTCAATTATTTTTTGAATCATCACAAAAACATGACTATATAATTTTGACCCCCTTAAACTCAACTTTTATATAGTAAAACTGGGGTTTACAGGGGTATAAGTTATTTTTCTTATTTCTGCTCAAAACATAGATTGTGGGTACTCGTTAGAACTGCCTTGCCGAGGCGGTTCTAACAAGTATCCACATTCTGTGTTTTGAGCAGAAATATGAAAAATATGAGAGTTTTTTATCTGAAAATTTTAAATTTTTGGAGGAAAAATTTTCTTTATATTTGAATAGGCGTGTTTTCGTAATGTATCTTGCTGACAAGATAAGCATGATGAACAAACAGATGGATGAAGGATGAATGAATGACCCAAAAGCACTTCTTTGAAGATGGGGGCATAATTAGCATGTTGTCTGCTACAATTTTGCTTACTGTATGATTATTTAGTGTAATTACAATAAAAATAGTTATTAAAATATACATCTTATCTAGACCACTAGAGTAAACTTCCTGCTTTCATTGATTTTTTTCAGGTTGGAGGAAGCAGCCAAAGTTCTAGCGGCGAGTTTGTCGACCACTGGGTATCAGCCAATGTCCTTGCACCAATTGGTTCCTCAACCCCCTGTACCAGGGACAACAACAGCATGAGCAATATATACTGAACTTAGAACCTAGTCTTGTAGCCAACGAAGGGCCACATGAAACTACTGTACTCGACCTAATTACTACACTGTGTACCTAGGTTTTTCAAAATTACGGGGAAGACTTGTAGTAAAGTATCCCCTAATAAGGGCACACCTTCAAGTAAGATCAGCAGATTTTATGAGAGGATTATTTATGCTTTATATGATATGTGATTGTTTTTGTTTGTTGTTTTTTTTGTCTTTATAGAAGCATTTGTTGTTGGTACTCATTTGAAATGCCTTGAAAGTCAAGGCAATTCAAATGAGTACCCACAAATATGCTTTTATAACATAAATAAAAGTACACTTACTGTTATCTGAAGACTATGAAATTGCTTAACTGTGTGCTTTTAGAGGTATGAGTATTAATTAGGTCAAACATGGTATTTCTGGTTTGTTAAACTATTATGATAAATGTCCTAGAATTTCGAACACCAACGTGTCTGACAAAATGACATGCAAACAGTGCAGACCCAGATCAGACTGCTCCTGAAGGATCAGTCTGATCAGGGTCTACACCGTTTGCCATTCCAATAAGTATTTTAAGTAACAGGTGCATAAAAAGCAAAATTTAGACCAAACATTACAAAAACATGCCTATTCAAATATATAGAAAATTTCACCGCCAAAAACTGAAAATTTTCAGATAAAAAACTCACATATTTTTCATATTTCTGCTCAAAAGGGTAGAGTGTTGGTACTCATTAGAACCACCTCGGCAAGGGATTCTAACGAGTACCCACAATCTATGTTTTTTAGCAGAAATAAGAAAAATAATGTATACCTCTGTAAACCCCAGTTTTACTATATAAAAGTGGGGTTTAAGGGTGTCAATATTATATAGGCATGTTTTCTTGATGAATTGTATGGAATAAAGTGTTTGAAATTTTAGGACATTTACTATACTTCTTAGAAAATCTTCAAGAAATTTCGAGTCCTATACTGAAGGGCCATGTTTAACTGTTACTGGTTTTATTGTGAAAGGCCATGTTAAGCTATTACTGTTTTTACACTATATGCCAATAAAAAAGGCCCTGATCAGCCTGCATAATCATAGTCTGATCATGGTGTTTTCTGTTGCTTATCTAATCCTATGATTTGAAAAGAAAACAGAAGCAGCACTTAGTTAAATTGAATCAGTTTAGGGCACCTGTTTTCAGATAATCTTTAGTCTACCATGTTTATTTACCAAGGCTCCAATAGCTACCCTGTTTGGAGTTATAATTTATCTGATTGACCACAAAATATTATGTAACATGAGATTCTACAAGGTAGATAATGATATGATGCTGATTGATAATTGGCTACTTCAAGCAAAGATGTGCTGTTTGATTACATAACATCATGTACTAGTAGTCTATCTTTGATACCCTGCCACTGGTGTAACTAGCTCTCTCATTGGCAGTCACTGTTTTGGAGACTGGTCATTTGATTGGCTAACTGTCTGTTAGTAATAATAATTATCTCACTCACGAGGACAATGTACTGAATACCGGTATATGGAGTTTATTCAGAACTTGATGAGACAAAATGTAAATCTACAAGACCGCTGTCATCACACAAAAGATCTTCTAGTATACCAGTATATTCCTAGTCTGTCAGAACATTTGCCCATTCTGCTCTAGTATACATTAGAAACAACTGATGCACAGTATGGGAAAAGGGCTCTTAAGACATGGAAACAGCAATGATCAAGATGAGCTTGAACATCCGTGCATTCTTCGACAGATGCTACAGTATCCGTTGATTCTGTAAGCGGACAACAAAGGCGCATACCAGCCTGCACAATTGTGAAGGCTGATCTGGGCCTGCATTGTCCACAAACTGTATAAGGGCCCTTTTTGTGTGTTGAGCGTTTAGTCTGATTTGGTGATTCAAATTGGTTTGCATACATAAATACTTTTATGCCCCTGCCAAAACTTTGGTCAAGGTTGTATTACATGTTTGTACTTCTAGGCTCTTGTTGATCCATTCTCATTACGTTTTGTGTTTTGATTTTAAGGTGAATGGATTGCACTTGTTAACCCATTTTAGATTGAATAGATTTCTCCACACTATATACTGGAAGAGTCTAATTTTAATTTTAGATATGTCAGGCTATGTGATTTAGATGTTCTTAGAGAAAAAATGCCTTAACTATTTGCAGTGGAGACCTTGATCAGAAGCCATGTTCTGCAATGTCTGATCTGAGCCTGCACCGTTTGCCAATTACCCTTTGGGGTATTCCAGACTACAATGGGTTAAGCTAGTAGATATATCACTGTTTTTGACAAAGGGACAACTTTTGTTACTTCGTGTTGCTTGCTTGTACACCAGTCCCCATTTGAAAAGGAGTCTACTCTTTTTATACCCTGCCACACAATAGTGGCTGGGTATTATGGTTTCACCTTGGACATCCGTGTGTCTGTCCGTCCATCCATCCGTCCATCAGTCGTACATCCGTCTGTCCCTTTTTCATTTCCGGATGATAACTTGAGTAAACATCAATGGATTTTCACTAAATTTGGTATGTGCATTGATATTGTGGAGATCTGGTTTGGGATTGCTTATGGGCAAATTTCGTCAAATTTTGACGAAGTTATCTGCCTGAGACATGCCCATATTTTCGTTCCCGGATGATAACGAGTGAACGTCAGTGGATTTTTACCAAACTTGGTATGTGCATTGATATTGTGGAGATCTGGATTGGAATTGCTAATGGGCAAATTTCGTCAAATTTTGACGGAGTTGTCTGCCCAAGACACGCCCATATTTTCGTTTCCGGATGATAACTTGAGTAAATGTCATGGGATTTTAACCAAACTTGGCACATGCATTGATATGAAAGAGATCTCGTCTGGGATTGCTAATGGGCAAATTTCATCAATGTTTGACGGAGTTATCTGCCCGCAACACGATAATGGTGGGGTATTATAGTTTAACGTTTTTATTTGACTAGGACTCCACTCTAAAACGAAAGATCCCACAGGAGAAAATTGTATGCTCTGAAATTACTCATATACATAGAATATATATTACTGAGGAAAGAAAGGACAATTCATGTAAAAAATATGGCAGTTTTGGTTCTTTAATATTTCACTTCATTTCATCAGAAATTTAAAACATACACATTGTTCAACCCTACATGTGGTATCTTTAACCTTTAATACTCTATGGGCAAATTCAGCAGAAGACAAATTGATGATTTTTTCCTCTTATTTTCCCCTGAAAAAGGAATTGACATCACTTGCAAATAGTCTTCATTGGAGACAATTTGCATTAAATGTCAAAACCTGATTTCTGGGAAAAATAAGACAAGCGGGCCATGATGGCCCTGTAACACTCACCTGAGTATCATAGCACTTAGGGAACCTGTATTAAAATAATCAAGGCAAACTCATGATGATTATATATACAAGTAAGACAATGTAGCATGCCTAATGCATATGTGAAATATAGGTCAAGGTCAAATATGGATGACTGCATTCAAGAGGCCATGCTAAGATGTATGCAAGTGTCAAGTATCACTGCTGTAAGACCAAGTTACTGAGAAACTGAATGGAAAAACTTGAAAATCACTAGACCGTGAAATATAGGTCACAAGAGACACAGTTCCATACTTGACCTAGAAATCATCCAGACAAACATTTTGACCAAACTTCATAGTGATCACTTCAAAATGTGGCCTCATTGTTAACAAGGTTTTCCTTTGATATGGCCTGGTGATCTAGTTTTTGACTCCAGGTGACCCAGTTTCAAACTTGACCAAAAAATCACCAAGGTAAACATTTTGATCAAGATTCATGATGATTATTTCAAACATGTGACCTCTAGAGTGTTAATAAGGTTTTCCCTTGATTTGGCCAGGTGACCTAGTTTTTTACCTGAAGTGACTAAAGAAAATCAAAACGAACATTTTGAGCAAGATTCATGATGATTACTTCAAAAATATGACCTCTAGAGTGTAAACAAGGTCTGCCATTGATTTGACCTAATTTTTATTCCAAGTGACCCAGTTTAAACTTGACCTAGAAATCAGCAAGACAACCCTTTTAAGCAAGATTCATGATGATTGCTTTCCAAAATGTGATCTTTAGAGTGTTAACAAGGTTTTCCTTTGATTTGACCCAGTGACCTAATTTTTCAACCCTTAGTGAGCCAGTTTCAAACTTGACCTAGAAATCATCAAGACAAACATTTTGAGCAAGATTCATGATGATTACTAAAGTAATTGTGCGACCTCTAGAGCGTTAACAAGATTTTCCTTTGATTTGACAATGGTGACCTAGTTTTTTACCCTAAGTGACTCAGTTTTGAGCTTGACCTAGATTTCATAGGGACAAACATTCTGAGCAAGTTTCATTAAGATTGGGTCAAAACTGTGACCTCTAGAGTGTTAACAAACTAATTGTTGGTGATGGACTACAGATGCTGACGGACAGAGGGTGATGACAATAGCTCACACCCTGAGCATTCGCTCAGGTGAGCTAATAAAAATATTTCAGTATGTTGTCTGCTGAAAGTTTTACTCAGAGTGTTAAACTTTAATGACTTTTCAGTAGTTATCTTTAATTATTTCAATCTACATATAATATCTGTAAATGACAGTTCCAGAAAGGAAGTATGATGGAATGACAGCTGGACTGATGGATGGAGGCAACTACTGTATTGTGCACCCCAAACTGTGTCCCGGGAGCATTTCTCACATAATTGATTTGGTTTTAGTGAAACTTCATTTCCAGTGTTAAAACCATCTTGTCAATTATGAGTAGTCATTTTGCAACCCCACATTCTGTACCTGTAGAATGACACATTTTTATGTTCACCTAATTTAATATAGGACACGCACTTGGATGTTATTTTTATATCCTGCCACATATTATTGCGGGGTATTATGGCTTCACCTTGGTTGTCCATGTGTCAGTCGGTCAATGTGGTCGTCCATCAGACATTTTTGGATGATATCTTAGTAAATATCAATGAATTTTCACCAAATTTGGTATGTGCATTGATATTATGGAGATATGGTTTGGGATTGCTAATGGGCAACTTCCTTCAATTTTTGACAATTATCTGCCTGCCACATGATAGTGGCGGGGTATTATGGCTTCACATTTTTATTTTATTTTAGTATGTGACCCCAGTTACAGTCTTTTTGGATTTCTGATTGTTGATAGGAAGGTTATGATGTATTTCATTGTGATGCTCATATAGTTACATATATGTATGGCCTGCAAATGTTTTGAAATACACAGATATGAATATAAAATTTGATATATATGGATATTTTTTAAATGTGCCTAAATTTATATTATTGATCTGATACCCATTGTGCACCGATATATACAATTTTTACTGATCTGAAACTTAAGGGGAATGGATACACTTTCAAGGGAGGGAACTCCATCAAAATTGTTTTTGTCTCTTTTCTTCAGAGGTCTACTCTGAAAGGAAAGAATTTGCTCCCATTGGGAGCAAATTCTTTCCTTTTAGAGTAAACCTCTTTTCAGAAGGGGTTTCTCACCGCTGTGGTTCGAGCCTAGCTCGGGTCATATGTGGGAAAGCCAAGTTCTGCTTACGGATGGTCAGGTGGTTTTTCTCCGGGTACTCCGGTTTTCGCCCACCTTCGATGAACGATCGGCTCGATATAAGTGAAATATTCTTGAAAGGGCCGTAAAACCCAAATCAAAAAAAAAAAAAAAAAAAAAAAAAACTTTTCAGAAGGGGCTTGATATGCAGAATAGAAAACAGGTAGTTACCTCCCTTGTACAATTTGTGGGAAATTTACCTACCGTAGTGTATCTAGTTTCTTTAATGTATATCATTATTACCCTAAATATTTGGACACTGTAATTCCTTGCATACTTATCCAAAAATATACCTTTACCATTCTCTGGGCTAATTCAACAGATGACAAACTGGTGTTGTTTTTCTCAAGTTTTTCCCAGAAAACAGGATTTGACATTCCATGTAAATTGTCTCCATCAAAGACAATTTGCATGAAATATCAAATCCTTTCTGGGAAAAACAAGAAAAATATTTTAAAATGTCATTTGCTGAAAATTTCACCCAGTGCTATGCGTTAAGGGGAATGGATGGATATGCTAAAAATATTTTGATACACTTCTGCTGGCTGAATATCTAACAGTGCAGACTCTGATCAGACTATTAATTTTAGGAGTTTATGTAGGTCTGCATGATTTTCACAGGTCTGTTCAAATATTTATGGTAAAATAACTGATTTTTAAAATAACAAGCTTTTATACTGTAGACTTCCATGGGCTATTTCCACATTATACACCACTGAGAAGCTGGTTCAAGGGTGGAACATACTTCTATTTTAAAAATACTGAAGCAGCCTCATTTTCCAGTTTTTTTTTTGACTGGAAGTAAAGATGCATGTATTTATGTTTAAATGATGCCCAATCACAGAAAGAAGAAAAACAAAAGTTAGTATTTAAAATAAATCTATGGTGTATGTTTCTATGGTAAACTGAAGAAACAAAGATAATGGATCACTGTATTTTTAGTTTCTTGAACATATCAGGTGTAAGAATATGTTGATTTTAGGGTAGGTACTATTGGTTATCTTACCATTTTGTGACATTTGAATTGCCAAAATAATGGTATCACATGATTAACCTATGTAGTTGACGGAGTGGACCAAAAAATTGCTCATATCACACCTCAAATTTGACCTCATCAATGGACGTTTAGGGAGAATCTCCACCTTAATCATAGATGTCCTTTGTAGGTTTTGGATTTTGGAAAAACAGTTCAAAATATCTTGTCAAACAGCTGAATTTCATGTCATGATTTTTCCAATTTTCATATGTGGGATTTTAGCTTACATATACTGTACATCAAGCTCAACTAGGATATTTTTGTTTTGGTGTTGCTAGTAATTTTTTTCCTTCCAGATTTGTTGAAAACAGCACTCTATCTCAGATATAGTTTCTAATACAATATGTGATATTAACTTTGTTCATCCAAATGTGCCTATGTATTTGTTACAGCTTACTGTGATATTTTACATTGAATAAACAATGCACAGTATCTTCTTCTTATCATTACATTTCTCCTGTCTATAACACAACAGCTGGTACCAGTCATAGGGTTGACCATGTTTTGGATGATGTAGAACAGGTATACAGGAAAAACTAGAAATGTGTCCACAGATGTCCCGCTTTGGTTACCCTATAAATATATTTTGTTCAATCTTAACTTTGCAAAATTAGCCAAAGTCCAAAGTTGGTGAAACATGACGTGGGTCAGCTTAACTTGATTCTTGTATATTTGTTTTGTATCTAAAGACACAAGTCCTTTCATACAAAATTTCAAATTGCTACAATAATAGAAACCCACCTTGAAATGTACCTCATACAAGAAGTTTTACAAGTATAGAGTTCAACCACCAATTAATATCCAAGATTTAAGGCAAAATCACTGGACCATGAAATTTAGGTCACATGACCCACATGTGTTACGAGTTCAATCTGGGTTTGGCATGGTACATGTACCAATATCGCAAGTATGACATTCATCAATGGAATAGTCTTCAAGATATGTCAAAATCACTGGACAGTAAAGTGAAGGTCACATGAACCGTCATATGTTATAAATTCAATCTTGGTCTAATGTGGTACCAGCATGCCAAGTATGATGTTCATCCATGGAATACTCTTTAAAATTTAGGGCAAAACCACTCTAAATGGGTGTTCTAGATTCTAACCCCTAGCCCAAAACTACGTATGAACCCTGAGAAGTAGTCTATGATTTTTTTACTTTTGATCTCTAACTGTGACCTTGACCTTGGAGCTACCATTTCTGCTAAGTAATTTCTAAATCCATCAAAGAGTAATAAAGTTAAGCCCTGAACATGAAAAATAGTCCTATTTTTGACATTTGACTTTTCAGTGTTACCATGACCTTGGAACTACAGACACTAGTTTTGAGCTCGACACATTGTCTTGATGATGGTAAACATTTCTGCCAAGTAATTTCTAAATCCATCAAAAAATGACAAAGTTATGGACCTGACATGAAAAATAGTCCATTTCTTTTTTACCTTTGACCTCTAAGTGTGACCTTGACCTTAGAGCTAACATTTTTGCTAAGTAATTTCTAAATCCACCAAGGGATAGCAAAGTTATGGACCGGACACCAAAAGTAGACCCTATTTTTTATCTTTGACCTTTAAGTGTGACCTTGGACCTACAGCCCTGAGTCTTGGACACAACACATCGTCTTGTGATGATTAATACCGGTATTTCTGCCAAGTAATTTCAAAATCCATCTAGGTTCGTATTTTTAACCTCTAATTTTGAGAGCCACAGACCTGAGTTTTGAGGGCGACATATTATCTCATGATAGTAAACATTACTGCCAAGTAATTTCAAAATTCATCAAGGAACAACAAAGTTATAGAATAACAGACTCTATAATAGACAAGAAAAATAGACCCTATTTTTTGACATTTGATCTCTAGGTATGACCTTGACCTTTGAGCTATGTACCTGTTCTACATCCAAAACACAACCAACACCCCTGTTGTTCAAGTCAAACTACAGTTACACAGCCTTTCATTATCATCCTTCAAACCTCACAATATGACATAAATAATGTTGAAAGGCAAGTAAAACATCATCAATTTACCTATCACTATGGATTGTGTTATTTAAGTGAAAGAAGATGGATTTTCTTATGCTACAGTTCAGATTAAACTGCCAATCACGGCTGCAGCAGCCATTTATTTTTTTTTTATTTCCCCAGTTCTTTAAACTAGGGCCAAGATGGACCTGTATCGCTCACCTGATTATTAGACAAGTTTCAATTCAATAGGCCTTTCCGTTCAAGAGAAGTTCAATATAGATTTTCAAGATGGCTGCAATCTTGGCTTTCCAATGAGAACGATTTTTGCTATTTTTGATCTACAAGTCACTTTGGTTTCAAGTCAATTGGCCTTTTGGTTCAGGATGAAAGTTCAATGTAGATTTTTAACATGGCTACTGGGGCAACCATCTTGGATTTAAGATCAGAATGATTTTAGCTATTTTTGATCGACAAATCACCCTCATACTTCCTATCAAGTTCCAACTCCCTTGGCCTTTCTCTTCAGAAGAATTATAGATTTTCAAGATGGCGACTGTAGCAGCCATACTGGATTTCTGATCAGAAAAAATTTAGCTATTTTTGATTTACAAGTCGCCCAAACATTTCCTTACAAGTTTCGATTAAATTGGCCTTTTTACAATATTAAGGAGAAGAAGCGCAAAATAGATTTCCAAGATAGTGGCCATGGCGGCCATCTTGGATGTCTGATCAGAACTATTTTAGCTATTTTTGATCTACAAGTCACCCTGAAGCTTTCTACAAAATTTCGAGAACTGGCCTTTCGGTTCAGGAGAAGCGCAAAATAGATTCCCAAGATAGCGACCATCTTCGATTTACAATCGAAAAGTTTTAGCTACTTTTTATCTTAAGTCACCCTGATGCTTCCTACCAAGTTTAGAGTCAACTGGCCTTTCAGTTCAGGAGAAAAAGTGAAAAATAGATTTTCAAGATGCCAGCCATATTGGATTTTCAATCGGAACAATTTTACCTATCTTTGATCTGTTAGACACCCCAATGCTTCCTACCAAGTTTCAAGTCTTTCAGTTCAGGAGAAGAACCAAAAAATAGATTTTTTCCCTCAGGTGAGCTGAAAAATATTTCTGGCCCAGAAATTTTGGGAGAAGTGACTTATCTCCTGGGAAAATAGGGAGAAGTTTGCTGAGTCTAGGGAGAAGTGGTTTCGGACAGAGGACGGATGACAGAAGCATGGCTATACTATAAGCTTGTATGAGCCTTTGGCTGATTTGTTTTTCCTATACTTCAGTATCTGACCAAACAATAACAAATAAAAATTTTTGTAGCTTTAACTTATTTTATACTGATTTTATTTTTTTGTACTTCAAGGAAGGCAACTCAGAAGAGTATTTAAAAAAAATTCCAAAAACAATAATGTTTATAACTTTTGATATCAGTCAAGCTTCTTAATTCTATATAGTTTAATAAACTTATTTATAAAGATTTAATAATGGCAACATTTCGGTGCAAATCTGATAGACGGAGATGAAAAAAAAACTAACTTGCCCACATGGCCATAACTTTAGTTATTTACAAACAAGAGCTTCGCAAGCAGCGCATTATACACCCATTTGCTGAGACAGTGCCAACATTTTTAAAGGAATTGTAACCAATGTACACTATATGTATGGCTAGAAGATGGACAGGCAGACAAACACAAATAGCAACTCTGTAATTAATGATTGCACCTATATTAAAACAAATATTAAATACTGTTAGTATAAATAATATAAAGCTTCCAGGATAAAGTGGCACAGATGTTGAGATAGGCATAAGTCAAACAAGGGAAATAATTTATAAACTAAGTAAACTAGAGTTACCATTCTTGGTCCTAATGTATTCCCTTGGCAATACATGTATACACACCACCATAAAGTTTCGTTAAAATATTTAAAATGGTTGAGGAATTAGAGAAGGAAAAGAAAATTTAGTTATAGGGCAAATAATTCAGGACATGAGTAAGCCACAGTTGTGGTTCTTGCTCATTATATATTGCCCCATTATTATATACATTCCTACAAAATTTCATAAAAATATTTCAAAGGGTTATGGAATTATGGATTGAATGAGAATAGCCTAAACAACTAATTTGCATATGGGTAGTTATGGAATAATAATTAACAGCTTCGATCACTGGTAACTTGAAAGGGGGAGCAATCATTCTAGTATGCAGTGTGGTCCTGACTTAATACACATTCCTATAAAGTTGCATGAAGATATCCCTAACTGTAACTGAGTTATGTTGCGTACAAGAATGTTTGAAAAAAAAAGTTAATCAGAGGGGCATAACTTGGAAACTAAGAAAGGAGGAACAATCATTCTTTTGCACGACGTCGTCATGACCTAATACATATTCCTATAAAATTGCATGAAGATATCTCTAATGGTTACTGAGTTATATCGGGTACAAGAATTCTGGAAAAATTAATCAAAGGGGCATAACTTGGAAACTAAGAAAGGGGGAACAATAATTCTTGTGCATGACACATCGTCCTGACTTAATACATATTCCTATAAAATTGCATGAAGCGATTCTGAACTGTTACTGAGTTATGTCGCGTACAAGAATTCTGGAAAAAATTAATCAAAGTGGCATAACTTGGAAACTAAAAAAGGGGAACAATCAATCTTGTGCCAGACACTTTGTTGTGACCTAATACATTTTCTTATAAAGTTGCATGAAGATATCTCTAGTGGTTACTGAGTTATGTGGCATATAAGAATTCTGGAAAAAATAATCAAAGGGCCATAATCTGGAAACTAAGAAAGGGGGAACAATCATTCTTGTGCACGACACATCATCCTGGCCTAATACATATTCCTATAAAATTGCATGAAGATATTCTGAACAGTTTCTGAATTATGGAGTGTACAAGAATGTTTGGAAAAATTGATCAAAGTGGCATAACTTGGAAAATAAGAAAGAGGGAACAATCATTCTTGTGCGCAACACATCGTTGTGACCTAATATATATTCCTATAATGTTGCATGAAGATATCCGTTACGGTTACCCAGTTATGGCATGTACAAGAATGTTTGGAAAAAAAATAAAGAGGCAGTTACTGAGTTATGGAGCGTACAAGACTGTTGACTGATGGACGGTTGGAAAAATTAATCAAAGGGGTATAACTTGGAAAAGAAGAAAGGGGGAACAATCATTCTTGTACATGACACATCCACATGACCTAATACATATTCCTATAAAGTAGCATGAATATATCCCTAACGGTTACAGAGTTATGATGCGTACAAGAATATTTGGAAAAATTATTCAAAGGGGCATAACTTGGAAACTAAGAAAGAGAGAACAATCATTCCTGTGCCAGACACTTTGTCATGACCTAATACATATTCTTATAAAGTTGCATGAAGATATCCCTAATGGTTACCGAGTTATGCAGCTGGAAAAAATAATCAAAAAGGCATAATTTAGAAACTAAGAAAAGGTGAACAATCATTCTTGTGTGCGACACCTCGTCCTGACCCAATACATATTCCTATAAAATTTCATGAACATATCCTGAACGGTTACCGAGTTATGAAGTGTACAAGAATGTTGACGTAGGTACGGTCATCGCTATGCCATAATACGTCCATTTTTACAAAACTGGCATATAAAAACAGATTTTCAAGACAGCGGTCATTTGGACTTTCTGATCAAGTGATTTTCAATTTTTTTTTTTTTTTTTTTTTTTTTTTTAATCAACAAGTCACCCTGATGCTTCCTACCAAGGCTCAAGTCAATTGGCATTTTGGTTCATCAGAAGAAGAGAAAAACAGATTTTCACGATGGCGGCCTTCTTAGACTTCCAATCGGAATGATTTTATCTATTTTTTATCTACAAGGCACCCCCTTGCTTTCGACCAAATTCAAGTCAGTTGTCCTTACGGTTCAGGAGAAGAAGCAAAAAATAGATTTTCAAGATGGCAGCCATCTTGGATTTGCGACTGGAATGATTTTGGCTATTTTTGATCTACAAGTCACCCTGATGCTTTCTACCAAGTTTCCAGTCAATAGTAGCTTTTTAAAGCAAATTTTTAACACTGCACCATGGACAACGCACGAAGGACATTGAACAATCACAATAGTTCACATTGAGCCCTTTGTGCTTAGGTAAGCTAAAATATGAAGGCCTCCATCTGTCTGACCCTCCGTCCGTGCCTCTATCACCTTCAAGGCTGACTTCTAGCAAGCTTGCTACATCACTTCCCCCGTGGTAAGGGTGTGCGAGAGCAACATTTTTTTTCCCTGCGTCCGTAGGTCTGTCATCTGTCACATTATCTCCTCCTAAATCACTGGGCAGAATTCGACCATACATGTACTTGCTACATCACTTACCCTTATGATAAGAATGTGGGAGAGCAACATTATTTTTCCATACATCAATCCTTCAGTGCATCTGTCACCATCCATCTGCCCATCAAGCTATCTCCTAAACCACCAGGTGGAATTCAACCAAACTTGCTACATCACTTCCCCTCATGGCAGGTGTGGGAGAGCAACATTATTTTTCTGTGCATCCATCCGTCAGTCCGTTCGTCCATCTATCCATCATGCTATCTCCTCATAAACCACTGGACGGAATCCAATCAAACTTTCTACATCATTTCTCCTCATTGTAAGGGTGTGCGAGAGCAACATTATTTTTCTATGTGTATGTCATCTGTCCATCATGCCAGCTCCCCCTAAACCACTGAGCATAATTCAAACAAACTTCCCTCATGGTAAGGTTGTGCAAGAGCAACATTTTTTTTTCATGTGTCAGGCGACCCTCAATTTGTTCATCACTCTATCTTCTAAACCACTGGGCAGAATTCAACCAATCTGCTGCATGACCTCCCCTCAGGGTAAGGGTGTTCAAGAGGAAGTTCGTCTACCCATCATGCAATTAGCAACAAGTGTGGGAATAAGTCATGGTGCACCATCTACTGCACATTGTTTTTTTGTTGTTTTTTTTCAATTTTCAAAAAAAATAAGACATTTCCAATGCATCATGCTTGGCAGATGATTAAAATGAAATGTCAACTTAAAAATAGAATACTGTCTACTACAAATTTTGCTTGGCACTTTAACAACCAGAGGTACCATATTCTGACCTTAAAACCTTACCATATTTATCCTAAAATTTGAAGATGCTGATCAAAAGAGGCATCTGATCTGCGTCTGCACTGTTTGCTGAGGCCTGTCTGATTTGTTTGTGTTGAGGTTTTACGGCCCAGTCAACCCAATGGGGTCATGTCGAGCGCGGTCAGTTTACCTAACCACACGTTTACTGGGCAGGCTTAGTCCTCTAAGCGGTTAACCAGTATTGTGCACATTCTTTCACCAGAAACTGACAACTGCCCTTCTTGAATCAGCGGAAGGGAGAGAATGACCGTAGAAAATATTTCATGATCAATCTCCACGAATGAATGTTGCCGACCTCGGCGAGGGTTTGAACCCGCGACCTTCTGGTCTTTCTCCAGGAAAACATGCTGTGGGTACTCAGAAGGCCTCAACGGGGCACATCTAATGACAAGAGGGCCATGATGGCCCTGTAACGCTCACCTGAGCAACATAGCACTTTGAGAGCCTGATCTAGAACTGATCAAGGCAAACATTCTGATCAAAGTTCAAAATGATTATATTAAAAAGTAAGACAATGTAGCATGTCTAATGGACTGTGAAATAAAGGTCAAGGTCAAATATGGATGACTGCACTCAAGAGGCCATGCTAAGATGTATGCATGTACTAAGTATCACTGGCTGTAGGAGCAATAGTTACTGAGAAACTGACCTAAACACACAAGTACCAAATATCACTCTGTAGGACCAATAATTACTGAGAAACTGACCTAAATGGAAAAACTTAAGAGAGTCACTGGACAGAAAACTATACATCACCTTGAAATCATCAAGACAAACATTTTGAGAAAGATTCCTGATGATCACTTCAAAAATGTGGCCTCTAGAGCATCAACAAGGTTTTCCTTTGATTTGGCCAGGTGAACTAGTTTTTGATATCAAGTGACCCAGTTTTAAACTAGACCTAGAAATCATCAAGACAAACATGTTGAGCAATATTTATGATGATTATTTCAAAAATGTGACTTCTGGAGTGTTAACAGTTTTCTGCTGATTTGGCCAGGTCACCTAGTTCTTGACCCCATGTGACCCAGTTCCAAACTTGACCTAGAAATCATCAAGACAAACATTTTGAGCAAGATTCATGAGGACTGCTTCAAAAATGTGACCGGTAGAGTGTTAACAAGGTTTTCTGCTGATTTGGCCAGGTGACCTACTTTTTGACCCCAAGTGACCCACTTTTCAAACTTGACCTAGAAATCATCAAGACAAACATGTTGAGCAAGATTCATGATGATTACTTGAAAAATGTGACCACTAGAGTGTTAACAAGGTTTTCAGCTGATCTGGCCAGGTGACCTAGTTTTTTACCCCAGGTGACCCAGTTTCAAACCTGACCTAAAAATCATCAAGACAAACATTTTGAGCAAGATTCATGATGATTGCTTAAAAAAATGTGACCGCTAGAGTGTTAACAAAGTTTTCCGCTGATTTGGCCCGGTGACCTAATTTTTGACTCAAAGTGACGCAGTTTCAAAACTGACCTAGAACTCATCAAGACAACCATTTTGAGCGAGATTCATGATGATTACTTGAAAAATGTGACCGCTAGAGTGATAACAAGATTTTACGCTGATTTGGCCAGGTGACCTAGTTTTTGACCCCAGGTGTTCAAGTTCGAACTTGACCTAGAAATCATCAAGACAAACATTTTGAGCCAGATTCATGATGATTGCTTCAAAAATGTGACCACTAGAGTGTTAACAAGGTTTTCTGCTGATCTGGCTCGGTGACCTAGTTTTTGACCTCACGTGACCCAGTTTCAAATATATCCTAGAACTCATCAAGACAAACATTTTGAGCAAGATTCATGATTATTGCTTCAAAAATGTGACCGCTAGAGTGTTAACAAGGTTTTCTGCTGGTTTGGCCTGGTGACCTAGTTTTTGACCCCAAGTGACCAAGTTTCAAACTTGACCTAGAAATCATCAAGACAAACATTTTGAGCAAGATTCATGATGACTGCTTGAAAAATGTGACCGCTAGAGTGTTAACAAGGTTTTCTGCTGATTTGGCCCGGTGACCTAGTTTTTGACTCCAAGTGACCCAGTTTTGAACTTGACCTAGAAATCATCAAGACAAACATTTTGAGCAAGATTCATGAGAATTGCTTGAAAAATGTGACCGCTAGAGTGTTAACAAGGTTTTCTGCTGATTTGGCCAGGTGACCTAGTTTTTGACTCCAAGTGACCCAGTTTCGAACTTGACCGAGAAATCATCAAGACAAACATATTGAGCAAGATTCATGATGATTGCTTCAAAAATGTGACTGTTAGAATGTTAACAATGTTTTCTGCTGATTTGGCCCAGTGACCTAGTTTTTGACCCCAAGTGACCCAGTTTCGAACCTGACCTAGAAATCATCAAGACAAACATATTGAGCAAGATTCATGATGATTGCTTCAAAAATGTGACCGCTAGAGTGTTAACAAGGTTTTCAGCTGATCTGACCCGGTGACCTAGTTTTTGACCCCAAGTGACCCAGTTTCGAACTTGACCTAGATTTAATAGAGGCAAACATTTTGAGCAAGTTTCATCAAGATTGGGTCAAAACTATGACCTACTGAGTGTTAACAAGTTTTTCCATTGATTTGACCTGGTGACTAGTTTTTGACCCCAGGTAACCCAGTATCGAACTTGACCTAGATTTCATAGAGGCAATCATTCTGACCAAGTTTCATCAAGACTGGGTCAAAACTGTGACCTCTAGAGTGTTAACAAACTAATTGCTGATGACGAACGACGGACGACAGATGACGGACATAGGGTGATGACAATAGCTCACCCTGAGCTTATGCTCAGGTGAGCTAAAAGCCCACGTTTTTGTGGAGAAATAAGAAAAATATCAATACTTCCTGGCTGCCTTATTAAGCACTATGGAATACTTAGTTTCCCACTGCTATGAAGGTATCAAAAGTCATAACAAAACACTTATACATGTAGATAGTGCATGATTCAAAACAAAACGCTTATAGGTAGTGCTTTATTTGTTTAACACTCAATCGATACAATATTGTTGTTAACACATGTAAAATGTTCATATTGGCAGCAAACCCCAATATTTCTTGTCAACTTGCAACCAGATTGGGTTATTTTGCACATGCTATACATGAAACATTGAACAAGGAACCTTTTCTAAGAAACAGTAACTGCATGCCATGATACACAGTGTGGGGAATCCACGTGACCAAATGACTAAGTGCATGGAGTTTATTACTATTTTTAGCTCTGCATCAGGTAGGATTTTTTAGAATATCTCGATTTATACCTGGTGGAATTTGTTCAAATAAAGCGCAGAAAATCAAGCTCTTTCTGGTCTTGTAAGCGCTATTCTGCAATCTGGTCTGATTCTCGAATGTTTTGTCAAAATTCATGTACATTGTTCCGGTAGCCCAGATTGACAGCAAAAACATTCTTTGAATGTTCTCGAGAACTAGACCAGGTTGCAGAATAGCGCTTACACCACCAGAAAGAGCTTGATTTTCCGCTTACTATGCGCTTTATTTGAACAAATTCAATTTGGTATGAACAGAGATATTCTAAAAAAATCCTACCTTATGCGGAGCTAAAACTAGTAACAAACTCTGTGTACCTGGTCATTTGGTCACGTGGATTCCCCACACTGATACAAGTCTGATGAGATTTTAACCCTTGTCCTGCTGAACCTGGATATACTCTACCTTTGCAAACAGTGTAGATCCAGATCAGTTGGCTTCTGAAGAAGCCAACTGATCTGGATCTGCACTGTTAGTCATTAAATATGTGAATTTCTATCAAAAACCCGGATAAAGTAATCTGATTGGCTGGAAATTAGAAGTTGGCGTTGCATCTTAATCTATTCATCTTTGTTTGTGTTTAGGTTTTACGGCCCAGTCGACCCAATGGGGTCATGTTGGGCGCGGTCAGTTTACCTTACCACACGTTTACTGGGCAGGCTTAGTTCTCTAAGCGGTTAACCAGTATTGAGCACATTCTTTCACCAGAAACTGACAACTGCCCTTCTTGAATCAGCGGAAGGGAGAGAATGACCGTAGAAAATATATCATGATCAATCTCATGACAGAATGTTGCCAACCTTGGCGGGGGTTGAACCTGCGACCGAGGTCGGCAACATTCTTTCGTGGAGATTGATCATGAAATATTTTCTATGGTCATTCTCTCCAAGGGTTAAGCCAAGATTTGTCTGTATATTACTTAATAAGAACAGTGTTCACACTTCCTATCATAAATATATAAGTACCAGACTTACCAAAGTATTCAAACAGGCCTAAACAAACAGTTCAGACCCAGATAAGATGCTCCAGAATGCGGTGTCTGATAAAGGTCTACATTGTCCCTCATCCACCAGTTTTTTTAGACAATCAGCAGGTAGTTGAATGGATTCAAATTTTAGGACAAGTACGGTACAATTAAGGCGTCCAAATACTTAAGGTTAAATACAATAAGAATCAAGAAAAGTTTCTACTGACATATGAGGTTTACACAGTATGCTGTCAGGAGATAATTTAGGATAATTCCATTAGCTTTCATTGGAGTATTTGATGATAATTCTGGGATAATTTGCTTATTTCTCCACAAAACATTTGTTGTGGGTTCTCATTAGAAGTGCCTCTCAGAGGCGCTTCTAATGTGTATCCATAATATATGTTTTTATGCTGAATTAGAGAAAAGTATCTCAGAACTGTCATCAAATACTCCTCCTTAACAATTCCTCTGGTCTTGCACCAAAATAAGCTTATAATGCAATGTGTATGATAATTACAGAAAAAGCATAATTCTATTGATACTTTCTGCTTTTTATTTTTGCACTACACCATACATGGAGGTAGGTACTCACTGGTACTTCCATATATGGTGTGGGTTTGTTGTTTTTTTTGGGTTTTTTTTTTTTTTTTCATCCAAAAAGTATTTTTTCCCTGATTTCTCCAACAAAGTATATTTTTCTTATTTCTCAATAAGTATATATTTTGGGAACTCATTAGAAGTGTCTCTGGGAATCAATCTTAAATAATACCCACAGCGTATGTTAATCATGGTGAAATAAGAAAACTATTTTTTTACATGTATGCAGATACAACTCTTACCTGAAGTTCTGTACTGCTAACACTTAAATAGGAAATTCTACTGATTATCCCTGCTTTGGGCAGAAAAGATACATTGTATCTGTCACTAAAAGTTCTAAACAACTTTTCTGACAAGATGTACGCAAACTGTGCAGATCCAGGTCAGACTGCTCCTAAAGGGAGGTCAAGGTGCCATTCCAGTCAGCATACTTGTGAAAAGGCACTTTTAATGAGTGCCTACAATATATGTCTTGGTCAAGAAAAAAGATAAAAAGATCAATACTTTTTGGTTGAAAATAGGAAATTCACTGTTCTAAAACAGTGCTGTTGGAATGGTCCTCATCAGATGCCTCATTCTTTGATCTGGAGCTACACTATTGGCTCAGGAACTTTTCTCAATATTTATGGGTAAATATGGTAAAATATTCCAACAATAATGGTTTTTTATTTCTGCAAAAATATACAATGTGGGAGCTTGTTTAACCCTTGTCCTGCTGAACCCGGATATACCCACCTTTGCAAACAGTGTAGATCCAGATCAGTTGGCTTCTTCAGAAGCCAACTGATCTGGATCTGCACTATTTGCCATTAAGTATATGAATTTATATAAACAATCTGGATCAAGTAATCTGATTGGCTGAAAATTAGAAGTGGTGTGGCATCTTAATTTATTCAGCATAACAAGGATTAAATTACCTCAGCAAGATGTAAAATAAGTAAGCACACACTTGTAAAAAACATTCTAAGTTTTCTTCAAAATTATAACCTAAGTCTGGTCAAGCAAAAATGTGTCTTTGAAGCATGTGTGCATTGAATGTCCAGATTAGCATGCACATTTGAACAGTCTGATCAGAACAGTTGCAGTCCACTTGCAGAATCGTTCTACGTTATTAGTTATCTGGGCCCAGTTGTTCAAAGCTAACGATGTCGTTAGCTAACAATTCGTTAAAATTTACATCAAGTGATATGCAAATATGCTGAAATTTTTTGCTGAAAAAATGTGAGTAGCTTTTGCAGTGCAAAAGCTACTCACATTTTTTCAGCAAAAAATATCAGAATATTGTATATTGAATCCGCTAAAACAGTTAACGAAATGACGCAGCTCTGGTGAACAAATCTCAGGCTGGGAATATGAGTTCATGTCCCCTGTATAGAATCATAATAACAAATTTGTTATCCTGCAAAGCTTTTTTGAAAATGTAAAGTTGTTTGTCACAATGTTACCATCACTGACTAAATATAACATCAAATGATGTGACTTCATATGAAAGCTTATAATGTCATGAAACAACAAAACAAATACTTTCGCTTCTTGTGACTGAGGATTGGAAAGAATTTTCAAAGTCGACTGATCACAAAATTCTATTTTTGGGAACATTTTTTTTCTCATTGTTTGTTTTGATTAGCATTATGTAAAAAAGTAACTATGGTAAATGTCCTAAAATTTCGAAAAACAAAGTGTCTGACAAAATGACAAATGCAAACAGTGCAGACCCAGATCAGACTGTTAAATCAGGGTCTACCCTGTTTGCCTTTCCTCCAAGTATTTTAAGAAACAACTATAAAAAGCAAAATTTAGGCCAAAATAGTATGGAATAAAGTGTTCAAATTTTAAAGACATTTACGGTACAAAGCTGTCTGAGTTGTTTTTGATTTGTGGTAAATAAAAAGAAGATCAATCTCCAGGATGATGATGATGATGATGAGTTCAGGTTTAACGACGCATCAACCCATGAGGGTCATTTGTGTCAAAATGGTGAACTAACATGGTTCTGTAATGGAACGGTTATAATGATAAGTCATATATGCATAAAATGTAAAACTAGAACAATCAATCTCCAGGAAAGAATGTTGTTGACTCGGCGGAGGTTGAACACACAAGCTCCAGATCACCAGTCGGACGCACATCCAACTGAGCCACCCAGCCAGGCTAGGAATGGAGAATATTACCATAGAAAATATTTCATGATCTAACTCCACTTAAGATTGTATATTAGTCAATGATCAGACAGTTTTATAAAACCGATGATCAACTACCAAAATCTGGCCGATTCCCTACATTAGTTATTAGTACAGAAGATGCAGTCCAAGAAGACAAACTAAAATCACATTTAGGACTTTGAAGTAGACTGATATCATATCACTTGTGTACCTTAACCATGTTAACCCTTTTTTTGTCATCTTCAGATTGTTTTTTTTTTTTTTTTTTTTTTTTTTTCAAAAAAAAAAAAAGAACTTTCTCAAAAAAATCTTTCAGGAATACCATAAGGGTGCCAAACAATCTGGATCCAGATCAGGCTCGACGTTTTTGTTGGGCCTGATCTTGGTCTAAACTGTTTGCCAAGGTTATCAGCAGAAGATGGAAGTCGCTGCTATTGGGGAAAGATTTAAAGTGCTAAGCACAACTGCAGCAGATGACACTTTGAAATACTTCACTTTAGTTTTCAGAGAAAATAAGGTTTGACATTTGATGTGAACTGTCTGCCTATCAGACAATTCACATGAAATGTCAAACTTTATTTTCTCGAAAAAAAAAAAAAATAAATAAATAAATAAATAAATACAATGGTGTCTGCTATAGTTTTGATTAGAACTTTCAGGGTTAAATCAAACTGAAAATAGACTGAAATAAAAGACGAAAATGTGAGCCAAAGGACTTGTTTAGGAGTATTTAAAGATAATTCTGGTATATGGTAATTTATATACAAGAAACGTCCCCAAATTTTGAATTCATTCCATACTTTTTTTTGCCTAACTTATGCTTTTACTGCAGTTGTTTCTCCTAATACAAAATACTTAGTGGAATGGCAAGCTGTGTAGATCCTGATCAGACTGCTCCTCTGATCTGGAGCTGCAATGTTTGCATGTGCCATTTGGTCAGACACTTTGGTGTAAGAAATTTTAGGACATTTACAATATTTGACACATGCTCAAAGACACTTGTTAGCTTGTGACAGTTCGTATTTTGTCAGAATTTTTTATGGTGCAGATTGCGCAGCCTCTTTGGCAGCTGCTTTTCTAATAGCTTTAACCCTTTCTCTAAATTGTTCAATGTTCACATCAGGCAACATCTTGGTGATTACTCCATAACCGAGTGTCAAAGTTCCATCACGTATTGTAAACCTGTCACCAAGTTCCATCCCCATCTTCGTGTTTAATGTAAAAGTCACTTTCGTATCTTCCCCTGGCATGACCATTTCTCGGTCAGGTATTTCAAGATGTGCGGGCAAACTCCAAGTCTTACTGAATATAATAGCCTGGAAGTAAGGCAGCAAAGGCTTTCTCCTGCCACCTTCTTCCTTTGTTAGGAGATAAACCTGAGCCTCTATCTTGTTATGCATCTCCATACTACCTGCCTTGCACAGGAACATGCCTCGCCTTACCTGCTCCCGTTTGATTCCCTTCAGTAGAGCCCCCATTTGATCTCCAGCTTCTCCTCTATCTAGTAACTGCTTAAACATTTCAATTCCCGTAACAGCTGTCTTAATTTTCTTATCAAACCCCACCAGTTCAGCTTCATCCCCCTTACATATCACTCCCCGATCCAGTTTTCCAGTTACAACAGTGCCTCTTCCAGATATAGAAAAGACATTTTCAACAGGTAAGTTAAAAGGTTTGTCTAAATCCCTTTCTGGTAATGGTATGTGAGAATCAACTAGATCTAACAACTCCTTCACCTTGTTTTCTCCAATCTCTGGATTTTTGCCTTCCAATGCTTGAAGTGCTGACCCACTTATAACTGGTGTATTTTCGCCATCATACCCAAACTCGGTAAGTAGATCTCTAATTTCCATCTCGACAAGATCTATCATTTCAGCATCTGCAGCATCAGCTTTGTTGATGAAGACTACGATTTTCTTGATACCTATTTGTTTCGCCAAGAGCAGATGTTCCCTTGTCTGTGGCATAGTTCCATCCGTAGCGGCAACAACCAGAATACAGCCATCCATCTGAGCAGTACCTGTGGATAAACAACAATATATTAACCATACACTCCTAAGCATGCTGGGTACAAATTTCAGCAGACATCACTTTGAAATATTTTTCTTTTTTTCCCCCAGAAAATAGGCTCTGACATTTCATGCAAATTCCTATGGAGACATGTGCATGGAATATCAAGTCCATTTTCTCGTCAAAATATCATCAATTTGTCATCTGCTGAATGCCCTTAAACAGTAGCTGAATTTTTTTTATACAGAAAGTAAGGCTTTTATAATTTAAATCTTATATTCATCATTTTTTTTTTTTTTTAAGGAGAACCAAAAATACATATATTTCTGGCTAGTAATCGAGTATGTTTTCTTCTGCCATTCCATCTTTCATCCAAAAAAATGGTCCTGCTTAAAATTTCTCTAACCTAAAAGGCATGCTTAAGTCAGGTCTTCCCTCAGGGTTTACAAATGAGGGTCCCAGGGACTCCCTTATGTGAAGTTAAAGGGTCCTTCAATAAGATTTAGGGGTTTGATGTTCTAAAGAGGTAAACTATTAAAGTGCTAATTGCAACTACAGTCAGCAACAATTGAAGTACTTTTTTTTTTTCAGAGAACATTAAGAATTAATTCACATTTCATGTGAATTGTCTGCCAGCAGACAATTCATATGAAACATCATCTTATTTTCTCTGAAAAATAAAATAAAATTTAGAAATGTTATCTGCTACAATCTGTTAAGTGCTTTAATGGTTAGCTTTTGTCCAAATATTGACCATTCTTGCCCTTTAGACCACAAATAGATTGAAATTCAAACTGAAAGCCATAGATCTATAAATAAAACAAATTCTAGATTGATTATAATTATATACATGTACATCACTCAAAACTTAAAAAGGTCCATAAAAAGTTTTAGGGGGTAAAAACTGCCAAAATGCGGGGAAAACCCTGCTTAAGACATTACTATTATCAACAATGCATTAACATTTGAACTCACCTGCTCACTTAATTTATCTGAAATAATTCAAAATCAGATTTATGCACAAGCAGTTTGCATTTCCAGTGATCATATCCATTCGACTTAGCTAATTCACGTCAAGTGGACTCTTCTACATGGCCGCTTATCTCCTCAACCACAACACCATGTTGTGAACAGAAATATATTGAGGGGATATCCAATAGTGCTGAAGGGGACTGGATATTGTGCAGATACGTAGGTGAGTGAACTGATCGAACCAGATTTATTCTTTCCCAGCATCAAATATTAAAAATAGGGGAATGCCATGCATACATTTTCCTGTAATTGTGAATGGAATTTGAAATCAGATTCTATTTTTCATGGCAGAACAATTTCTCCCAGGGCAAGGGTAGTCTATTTGTGTTGAGATATAACACAATGGGGTCATGTAAAGTGCGGTCAGTTTACCTAACCACACTTTTTCCTGGGCGCGTAGTTCTCTCAGCGGTTAACCAGTATATGTCCAAATTCTTTCGCCAGAAACTGACTACTGCCCTTCTTGAATCAGAGGATGGGAGAGAATGACCATAGAAAATATTTCATGATCAATCTCTATGAAAGAATGTTACTGAACCTGGCGTGGACTGAACGTGCGACCTATTTCTAGTCGGACGTGCATCCGTCTGAGCCACGGAGGCCGGCAAGAGTAGTCTATACTTTGCCGATTTAATGATGTGAACAAATTTGATGCACATTCCTGAAATTGTCAACTATATTATATGATTTCATCCATCACAGTAACTTAAAAGGGCTGTAAGGTTAACATTCTTTACGAACCAAACTACATGTCCATGTATATTCCATTACTATTCGTTGGCCTATAAAATCATGTTTTTATAGAATATTGTGAATGAGGGGATCAGTTGTGCTTAAATGGATATGTTCTCTTCAGCATGCTTTCCAGTCCCCTCAATATAGTTTCTATTCACAACATGGTGTTGTGATTGAGGAGATAAGCAGACCTGTATTAAAGCAACTCTTTGTACTGGCCTATTCCAATAGCAGGGTGTCTGGTTAGTTTTTATTATTACTATGTTTTATATTCCTGTATTAATACAGACTGTACTGACCCCGATCAGTTGCCAAATTTTGCTGCCAAGCTGCTCTGGGTCTACACCATTTGCCAACTACCCATTTTGGATTTCCCCCCTCCAACTGTGGGCCCAAGCGCTTGAAAAAAGACCCTGACTACAGATGTACATGGTGCCAGGGAACTGCAGGCCCCTTGGATGGCAGACCACAGAAGGAAGTCCAGGTCGGACCTGACAAGCTTGAGGTGGTAGCTTCCTTTTGCTACTTAGGAGACATGCTCTCAGCAGCAAGTGGCTGTGAACTTTCAACCACAATGTGTGTGAAAAACGCCTGGAAGAAGTTCAAGGTTCTGCTACCAGTTTTCTCTTCACGCCACCTCTCTTTCAAAACATGTGGCCTTGTGTACAGCTCTTGTGTGCGGAGCACAATGCTCCATGCCAGCGAGACTTGGCCATTGACAAAGCCAAACCTCCGGCGTCTGAAGCGAAATGACAGGGCAATGATCAGACAGATCTGTAATGTCAGACCGCAAGACATTGTCACCACCAGGTCCAATGAGCTACTTCACTTGTGTGGCGTGGCATTGAGGACCTGGACCTCATTCTGAAGGAGAGAAGACTCCAATGGTATGGACATGTGGAACGCTCCAATGGTGCAGTCAAGATAGCCTTTGACAAACAGGTTGATGGAAAGCGTGGGCCTGAGAGGCCCAAGATGACATGGAAACAGCTGACAGAAAGGGATTGCAGAGAGTGGAAGCTCTCAGCCATCAACCCTCATGAAAGACATACCTGGAGATCTGGTGTGAGATCTGCCATGCGTGCAGCAAGCCAGCTATCTGGAAGGGGGCCCACTGGTGTGGATGTTGCCCCTGTACCTGCATGTTAATCAAAAATCTGATTATGATATGATGATATATGAACTAAATTGGGTTAAACACAGCCTTTAACCTCTACCACTCTGCGAGCAAATTCAGCAGACCACAAACTGATGGAACAAAGAAAAAACGATACATGTACATGTATGTGTAAAATATTATTATTTTTGTTTTGTTTCTGCTTACAGAATCACACTGCAATCGTGACCGATCTTTGTAAACAGCATCTGAATTGAAAAACAGCGCTAGCAACATGTGGGTTTAAAAGTCATGACAATGATAAGACTTCAGTACTGGAAAGCTACGTACCTTTGATTGATCATTGCTAGAGCAGGTAAACAGAAACAATCCAAAGAAGATCACCCAAATACTAGGTGAGAAATACTAGGTGAGGTGATTAGTTCTGTTATTAAAATGGGGTTCCCTGAATAAGGAGATGTGGCATACAGCAATCATTTCAGAACATTTATTGTGTAGTTACAATACAAAAGAGAGATAAAACAGAACAAGACCTGTTGCCAGACAGGATAGCTCGCCTGATATTGCACATTTTGTTTCTGGAAATGTCTGTGACCTTGATTTTGACATGATCTTGGCTTGGTGGGGGGGTTGGGGATGGGGGATGGAGGTGGGGGGATTGCAATGTGCAAAATATTCATCAAACCAAAGATGAATCAATACAGTGGTAAGGTTAGGAAATAATAAGGTCTTAAAAATGTAAATAAAAACTTTAACATTTTTTAAAGTCTAAGTGTGTGTTTGTTTGTTTGTGTTGAGGTTTTACGGCCCAGTCAACCCAATGGGGTCATGTTGAGCGCGGTCAGTTTACCTAACCACACGTTTACTGGGCAGGCTTAGTCCTCTAAGCGGTTAACCAGTATTATGCACATTCTTTCGCCAGAAACTGACAACTGCCCTTCTTGAATCAGCGGAAGGGAGAGAATGACCGTAGAAAATATTTCACGATCAATCTCCACGAAAGAATGTTGCCGACCTCGGCGGGGGTTGAACCCGCGACCTCCTGGTCTCCAATCGGACGGCGCATCCAACTGAGCCACCGAGGCCTCTAAGTGTGTGACCTCCACCCTAAGGTCACTGCCATGAGCGCTGATGGTGCTGATAAAAACTTTGGACCAATATACATGTATATCATGATACCAAAAATAAATTAAATCCATCATTTGGTTCAGAAGTAATGAAGCTAATGATCGAGGTCCTAAAAACTTTGACATAAAATTTTGACAGGAAAATTTTTGCATGACTGTGATCTTGACCTTAACATGAACTAGGGTGGTGAGGATGGAACTGGGCAAAATTCTGGACCAATATGTATCATCATACCAAAGATCAAATCGGTGATAAGGTTAGGAAATAATGAGGTCTTAAAAACTTTAACAATTAAACTCTAAGTCTGTGACGTCAACCTCAAGGTCACGGTCATGAGTGCAGATGGTGCTGATAAAATGTTTTCACCAGTATACTATCATGATACCAAATAGGAACTAAATCCATCATGTAGTTTAGAAGTAAAGAGATCCTAAAAATTTCCACGTAAAATTTCAACATGAAAATTCTGTGACATTGACCTTGACATGACCTAGGGTGGTGGGGATGGTACTGCGCAAAATTTTGGACAAATACATATCATCAAACCAAAGATGAATGAAATCTGTGGTAAGGTTAGGAAATAATAAGGTCTTAAAAACTTTAATAAAAACTTTAACATTTAAATTCTAAGCCTGTGCCCTCGACCTCAAGGTCATGGTCATGAGTGCTGATGGTGCTGATAAAAACTTTTGCCCAGTATCTATCATGATACCAAATAGGAACTAAATCCATCGTATAGTTTAGAAGTAATGAGATGCTAAGAACTTCAACATAAAATTTTAACATGAAAATTCTAAGTCTGTGACCTTGTCAAGACCTAGTGTGGTGGGGATGGTACTACGCAAAATTTTGGACCAATATGTATAACCATACCAAAGATGAATCAAATCAGTGATAAGGTTAGAAAACAATGAGGTCTTAAAAACTTTAACGAAAACTAACATTTACATTCTAAGTCTGTGACCTCAACCTCAAGGTCACGGTCATGAGTGCTGATGGTGCTGATAAGAACTTTTGACCAGTGTCTATCATAATACATTTGTACCATATGGAACAAAATCCATCATTTAGTGTAGAAGTAATGAGATCCTAAAAACTTTGGCATAAAATTTTAACATGAAAATTCTAAGTCCGTGACCTTGACCTTGACATGACCTAGAGCGGTGGGGATGGTACTGCGCAAAATTTTGGACTGGTCATATGCATCATCATACCAAAGATGAAGCAAATCGGTGATAAGGTTAGGAAATAATGAAATCTTAAAAACTTTAACTAAAACTTTAACATTTGTGAATGCCGATGCCAACGCCAGGGGTAGTACAATAGCTCTCCGTGAACATTGTTCAGGCAAGCTAAAAATGAGCAGCCATATTGTAATGCACAAAAATTAATGGAGATATACAGGAGAAGCAAACAAAATCAAAGCATTAAAAGACATACATGTACTTTAAAGCAAATTATATAAAACACAGCATACCCCTACCAAAGAATATATTACTAAGAATGTCCAAAGCATGGATACTGATTCCCAAATCATGGTGTTCACCGTTACTGACTGGCCTTAAATTTGACCAGTACCATACTGATTAGAAAAATAATTATCTGGAGCACTGCACAATTTTGGAAAGACCTTTGGATGTCTTTGATGCTTAAGTTGTCCACAGTGTGACAGAGATTGTTTTATAAATGAAACCATTTCATTTTCTTTAATTTTGTGTAAACATTTACTGATTTTAGTAAACTGACAGCCCTAGGAAGGTACAGGTATAACACTGAGCCAACTTCCTCCCAACGATAATTAGCCTGTAGGAACCATCTCTATGACTTGGTATCGTCAAGTACTTGTAAATGAAAACAAACTCAGCAGTTGTGTCTGGGTATTTAATTCTTCTCTCACAAAATTTTACTTCCTCACGTGTGTTAGGGCCATCTATTGCAATACTGCGAGACAGATAAGAGGGACTTGTGTGTGTCTTGCATGTGTTTTGCAAGCAAAATTGATCTCTTTTATGCACCATCACGCTTTTTTTGCGAGTGACCTGTATTGTACAAAAATCTCACGTGTTTTTTAATTCAATTCTGATGGCAAAATTTCTTTTGCAACTGAGAGAGCTGTCAAAATGTTTACATCATCAATTTCCACACTTATGAAAATCAATGATGGATGAAATGATGGGAGCAGCCATTTTCTACTAAATTCTTGTAGTAAACTTGCCCAGCTCAACCTCACCAGAGCCCAATGATTGTGTGTGTGTGTGTGTGTGTGTGTGTGTGTGTTGTAAAAACAAGATGAAAGTAGACAGGGGACCCTTGGATATAAGTGGACTTTGTAAAAGAGTAACTATACATTAGGACCAGTTTCAGTCTTTTTATTATGAAGGCTTATGCTATCTTACTATTCATGTTTGTTGAAAAATGTCTCATATAAATATACCATGTGTTGTTTTTTTTTCATTTTCTCTTACATTAACTTTACACAATGTTGTGTGTAAGTCTGAAACTTTACGGGACACAGGTGGCCCCCTCCCTTCTTTTCTGTGTGTGTGTGTGTGTGTGTGTGTGTGGGGGGGGGGGGGGGGGTTAGAAATTCTGAGGGATACAGAGTGTCAATGGACAAAAGCTTTTTTGATACAGCCTATCATTTGTTTCTTTTTCAATGTCAGTCTGACTGCTTAATCAGTTTAAATAGCTGACTGTGCATCTTAATTTTGATGACGAAGACGCAGCCGCAAAAAACACTCTCTACTGCCTCAGAAGTCTTATTATTTGCATGAGTTGCAACTGCCTCTTCGCCATTTTGATGCCTCAGACTGGTTTACATGACAATTTATGACTAGCAGTACAGTAATTACTGGCAAATTTGATGGAGTTTACAGCAAACCCAACTCGTTTTAGTCCCATTTTTATTCATTATTGTCCGAATTGTTGGTAAAGAAACTAATGGACTGAAATGGACTTAATGTAAACATTTCCTTTTTTTTTTCAGCCCTGTGGCAGTTTATTTCTAGTGGGACACTGCTGCAAAAAACGCAGGAATGGGGCAATGGCACTGCCTAGGCAGAAGACTGCTTTACATTAGAACAGCTGGTTTGGGAGTTGGTATGGTATAAGTGAATGGAATTTTACAACTGTTACTATGGTCAAGCCTTCAGGTGTTCCTTATGTCACACAAGAAAAATCCAGGTCAATGACCTTGGAAATCTAGTGTCTACATATACGAAAACATGAAATAATATTTGTCACCGTCTTTTGGTAACTATTATTTCAATATGATTTAAATGTTTTGAAAGATGGTACTACCAATCCCAGACTAGTGATTGTAATGCACTCCCAGATTCCACAATGACCTCAGCTCAGAAGTCTGCGGATAGTATCTCAATGGTCATAGCTCCAGAAAAACATCTACAGAACTCTTCCCATGGCACAAGCTCAGTGAATGACTATCGTTTTATATCATAACAATCATTGGAAAATCTGACCACTGTTGTAATGCAGTTATGCCCAAATACAGTCCATACCTGTTATCATATTCTTTATGTAATCAGCATGCCCAGGACAATCTACATGGCCATAATGTCTTTTATCTGTTGAATAGTGTACAACTGCTGCATTAATTGTTATTCCTCTAGACCTTTCTTCTGGCGCTTTATCAATATCTTCATATTTCATAAACTTTGCTTTCTTCTGTGCAGACAGGATTTTTGTTATTGCTGCAGTAAGAGTTGTCTTTCCATGGTCAACATGCCCGATTGTTCCGATATTTATATGAGGTTTGTCTCGTTGAAATGTTTCCTTGCCACCAGGAACTGGTGGTTTCTGTGATAAATATGAACATACAGAAAAATTTCTGTGCACTTTAAACAAGAAATCATTTGTGCAGAATACATTTAACCTCTGTCTTGCACTCGCGGTAACTTGTCGCAAAACGTGAGCTGCCATTTTGCTCGCTGGGTGAAATACCTGATGGAGAAAGTAGAACCGAAACGTCCACTACGTGAAAAGAATAGAATAGAATTTATTAAATTGCACAACTATACACATGCATTGGGTTAAAGGCAATAAATACAATATCAATGAGCAAATATACAATGATAATGTTAATTATAAACACACACACACGCACACACACACACACACACACACACACACACACACACACACACACACACACAATACTGAATACAAACGCATTAAAGTAATTGCGGACATGGTACCCAAGCCATTAAATCCATAAACAAATGGCGAATCAGAATGTTCAGACCAACAGACACGTAATCAGGCATCCGTGGAAGGAAGATAGAAGATTTGGAGATAGAAGCATCCTGATTTGTTTTTGGTATGTAATTTACCAGTCATATACAAAATGAGGCATAACTTTATTAATGAACGCATCATTGTTTGTCATCAAATTAACAAACATTTCCATGTCAGTTTCACTTTTATCAAGACCTAAGTTACATTTTTTCTAAATCAGCCATCATTTTTAATCTCAAAGTGTCGTATTTTTTGCACTGACATAAGAAATGTACTTCGTTGTCAACAAAATTACAGGAATCACATTATCTTTCCTCTGGTTTCTCTCCCCAATACCTTCCATGTTTTATCCTTAATCTATGTGCACTGATTCAAAAACAACATAAACCTTTCCTTAAATTTTTATAAATCCGGTACAATATCGAGATATGCTTCAATACCAAACGGTTGTTTAATTAACTTATAAGTTGGTAACATTTTTGTCCTATCCTCAGATGTTAAACGCTTCTTCCAAAATAAAATGAATCTGTCTTTCATCTTGTATTTGGCTGCATAAAGAAGGGCCAAGGGGGGGGGGGGTTGAATGTAGTCTGGTTATTCCAGATATATGAAAAGCCTAAGTCACCCAATATGTTTTTAATAAACTCCACCCAAGCATTTTTTATCATTAGAACCATTTAACTGTTCCTGATATGCTTTAGATGTCACGGATGTTATGCAGCCAGAAATTAGTTTAAACATATTTTATTTCCAATTTAGTGCATGTACAAAACATACAATGTCATAACACAACCAGGATTAGAACGGAAGCTTAAAGCTTATTTTGTTCTTTTCCCAAAACATGCATAACTGTATATATACTGGCAGAAAAAAAAAACAACTAATACAATACTAATATTTACAAGCGGTTACATCTTATGCATTACATGCATGTTAATACAGTTTAAATTCGCATTATATATACTAAGAAAATAAACTAACATGTAAGGAGTATTTAGTAGCTAATAATAATAATAATAATAATAATAATAATAATAATATTATTATTATTATTATTATTATTATCATTGATACCATTAGTATTATCATTAATCATTATTATTATGTTGGTACAATACTAGGTACAAAAAAGTGAGAATAATACTCAAAGGGTAGAAGTAAGTAGTGGATAGAAGGGAAAGTAGAAAAAAAAGAAAGAAAAAACAAAATAAGAGAATAATTGCTCTGGAGATGGAGGGGTACAGAGAATGCAAGTAACTCAAAATCGTTTGGTTGACTGTATGTACCTTTGCACGGATTTGAATATTTCCATGTTGGTTTCAAAAGATAGAGTTAAGTTCCCCTTTAAGAGTACATCTAATGTTATATCACAAAACTGTGATACTTTCCGAATTAGTTCCAGTCGATGTTCATTGTAAAGCATACACTTAAGAAAGAAATGGTCCACGTTTTCTATATCTCCGCTTCTGCAAGCACACAATGGACTTTCTACTATGTTCTTTAGAAAAAGATCGTTATTCAAAGCGCTACAACCTGTCCTTATCTTAGTATGCAAGATCTTGAGTTGACGTGGTCCAGTATAATAATGTTTGGGTATAACAACAATTAATTTAATGAGAAAATTTAAATATGACCTTGACAGGAGAGCTTTAGAAACTATTTATATTTCTTTCATTCGACCAGTACTGGAATATGCAGATGTCATTTGGGATAACTGTACACAACAGGAAAAACAAGATCTTGAGAAAATACAAATTGAAGCAGCACGTATTGCAACGGGAACAACCAAACTGGTTTCTCTTCAAAAACTGTATGAAGAAATAGGGTGGGAAACATTAGAAGCCAGAAGGAAAAAACATAAACTCGTGCTTTTTTTATAAAATGTTTTACAATTTGTCTCCTCTTTATCTATCTTACTTAGTACCACCTCAAGTGCAAAATGTTTCTCGTTACAATTTGAGAAATGCAAATAACGTTCAAACTTTAGTATCACATACAAGTCAGTATTTTCACTCCTTTCTCCCTTCAGTAATTAGGGACTGGAATAACCTAGCCGATGATACTAGGAATGCTGATACAGTTGAATCCTTCAAAAGAAAAATACACGAAAACACAGCCAGAAATTGATGCTGCTTAGTAGAATGGAAAGTAACAAGGGAAACTGACCAAGTTCACTAATAACAGCAAGGGTACACGCCTTCGAATGAATACCTAAAACAAATTTACAAAACCATATGTCACTGTTATACAGTGCTAACGGTTTAACAAAAAAGAATCAAATATGCGTAAAATAGTCATAAAAAGAATAGAACAAAATTCAAGATCCATCAAAAATATGCGATGTGGGGATTTTTTCATACTTCTATCATCATCATATCATAATCGGATTTTTGATTAACGTGCAGGTACAGGGGCAACATCCACATCAGTGAGCCCCCTTCCGGATAGCTGGCTTGCTGCACGCATGGCAGATCTCACACCAGATCTCCAGGTACGTCTATCATGAGGGTTGATAGCCGAGAGCTTCCACTCTCTACAATCCCTCTCTGTCAGCTGCTTCCATGTCATTTTGGGCCTCCCAGGCCCACGCTTTCCATCAACCTGTATGTCAAAGGCTGTCTTGATTGCACCATTGGAGCGTTCCACATGTCCATACCATCGGAGTCTTTCCTTCAGAATGAGGTCCAGATCCTCAATGCCAAGCCGCACAAGTAGCTCATTGGACCTGGTGGTGACAATGTCTTGCGGCCTGACATTGCAGATCTGTCTGATCATTGCCCTGTCATTTCGCTGCACATGCTGGAGGTTCGGCTTTGTCAATGGCCAAGTCTCACTGGCATGGAGCATTGCGCTCCGCACACAAGAGCTGTACACACGGCCACGTGTTTTGAAAGAGAGGTGGCGTGAAGAGAGAACTGGTAGCAGATCCTTGAACTTCTTCCAGGCTGTTTTCACACGTGTTTTGGTTGAGAGTTCACAGCCACCTGCTGCTGAGAGCATGTCTCCTAGGTAGCAAAAGGAAGCTACCACCTCAAGCTTGTCAGGTCCGACCTGGACTTCCTTCTGTGGTCTGCCATCCAAGGGGCGTGCAGTTCCCTGGCACTGTGTACATCTGTAGTCAGGGTCATTTTTCAAGCGCTTGAACCCACTGCATTTCTTGTGCACCCAGTGCTTGCAGCCCTTGCAGAAGATGCTGTTGCTGCCCACTCCAGTGTGACAGATGGCGTATGGAAACTCGCCTGAACTCTGCAGGAGGTCCAGTCCCGTACCGCAGATCATGATCTTTGTCTTTCCTGCATTTACTCTCAGTCCTTTCTTCTCCATTGCTTCTTTCCAAGTCAAGAGCCTCCTGACACATTCCTCAAGTGATTCAGCAATGATAACAAGGTCTCCGGCATAGAGTCCTCCCAGGGGACCCCAGAGCAGAACTCTCGTGATAAGGCTTCAAGCACAATGATGAAGAGCAGCGGGCTGAGTACTGATCCTTGGTGAACACCAACCTTCACTTCAAACTCTTCACTGTACCCCTCACCAACACGGACACGGCTCCGCACATTTGCATACATCCCCTGCACCAGTCGCACAATCCACTCATCCACACAAAGTTTTCTCAGCGCCCACCAGATGACCTTCCGAGGAACTCGATCAAACGCCTTCTCCAGGTCTATGAAAGCCATGTAGAGTCTCTTATTGGCAGCTAGATACTTTTCTTGCAGCTGCCTGACAACAAAGATTGCGTCTGTAGTACCTCTGCCTGGGACGAAGCCAAACTGGGAATTGTCGATTGACACCAACTGTCTGATGAGGCTGTCCACAATCCTCTCCAGGATTTACATAACCTGCTCTGTCAGCTTGAGACCGCGGTAGTTGCCTCTTTCCAATGCGTCCCCTTTTCCCTTGTAGAGGCAGACAATGAAACTCTGCTCCCAGTCAGAGGGTACCTTGCCATCACGAATGATTGCAACTGCGAGGTCACGGATCATGGAGGCGCCCATGTCACCGGCGGCTCATATCATCTCCACCACTATGCCTGATGGGCCCAGTGCTTTGCCAGCCTTCATCTGTGATATAGCCTTCTTAACCATATCAACGGTGATTGGGATGGATGGGCCTTCCACTGGTGGTTGATATGACGTGGTCTGGGTCCCAGTCAAACTCAACGTTGAGAAGCCTTTGATAGTGCTCTAGCCAGGCCTTCTGCTTTGAGTCTATGATGGTTGATACCACTGTGATGGTTGTTGGGCTCAGAAGTAAGGAGATGTCTCCTTTTTAAGCCCGGCTTTATTCGGGAATCATTCACTGGTACTTGATATAGTAGTTTCTTAACTTTTTAAATGAGCATCCTTGTAAAAGTACAGGTATTAATGTTCATAGGACTCACTGAAATATGCTATCACATATTATGATATTAGAATTGGTACATCACTTCATGGTTCCAGTGTAAATCCAATTTAGATTTGAATGATAGCTGCCAAAGCTGACCATACATATAGAGCATCAAGGTCCTGTTGAAGTATTTCACTATTAGTATCTTTGTTGTATATCTTCGTGTCATCAGCAAAAATCTTGACTGTACTTCTCACAACTTCAGGGAGGTCATTAATGTAAAAATAAATAAATAAATAAATAAAGTTAAGAGAAAAGTATAGGGAGTGCCACAATCACAAACCACAGGCCTTCCCAGACACCAAGAGGAAGAGGAAACAGACAAAACCAAACAAGCGCAAATCGAACAAACATACGAAAAGCACTAAGATTAGCTCTCTCTTCCCCAAGTGAGGTAATCGCAATGTTAAAAGGACTGAAAAACACAAGAACAAAATAACACAAGGTAAGACATAAAATATGCTCAACTCGTACGCGCTGAATTTTCACCCCATTCTTTACAATATTTGAATTCTGTAATGACCTTTATATTTCACTATTTCACCAATTGTCACTTTGTATCACTCTCAGCCAAATGTTCCGTAACACGACTAGGTATTGGCTGATTTTCTCCCGAACAAACACTGTTGTTAAATTTAACCGTGGACTTTGTGTGTGTGTGTGTGTGTGTCTTGAAATCTAATATTTATAATCTGTCTGCAGTTTGTTCTGCAAAATAAAACAATAACTAGCCTATTTAGATTCTGAAGAAGCCAACTGATCTGGATCTACACTGTTTTCAAAGTCAGGGCATATTCGGGTTCAGCAGGATAAGGGTTAATGTAAGAACATTATATCAACACGGTATCAGAGAAACAGATAAGGCGAGTTTTTTTTTTTTTTTTGTGTGTGTGTGTGTGTGTGTGTGTGTGTGTGTGTGTGTGTGTGTGTGTGTGAAAATTTAGGGATAATTCGATCTGTTTCGCCTTAAAGACTATCTATTTTGCCATTCATTAGAATTGCCTCATTTCTAATGAATACCTATAACATATGTTTTTATAGAGAACTTATGAAAATTATCCCTAAATTATCACCAAATACCTACCTGATCTGTTGCTCTACATAACATAAATAAACTGATAACAGTTGATGTGTGTTTGTATGATATGGTAGCTAAGTGGTTTGGTTGTAACAAGTGCTCTGATAGGCTCTTCAGCTGAAGGGGACTCCTCTGATTATAAATAGCTGCAGGGTAAGCAATTATCAATGAAATGGTGGAAGATAAAACAGAGGTTTCTCTACGAAAAAATGAGTTAGCAAATCTCTGTGCAAGAGAGTAGACATAAAACAAATCGCCTCGTAGAATAAACCACCAAGCAACAAAGAGTAAGACTAACACCAGGACGACTAACAAGACTAAACAGGACGGGTCCCAGGACAGAACCCACTAATGACATCTTTCCAAGATGATACTTCCTCTTTGACGATACATATTGTCTTCTTTCAGTAAGAAAATCTTTGATCCATTAAAGAAATTTCCCCTTGATTCCATAAGCTGAAACTTTATTACTTTTTTGTGCGTGTGGTGGTGGAGGGAATGAGGATGGGGTTTGCTGGCATATGTGGTCCGTTTATGTATTAAACTTCAAAGGGGAATATTAATAATGAAAGTAAATTATAACGACATTCTCATTAAGGGATCTTTTAACAGAGTATCAACAGCATCTATTCTTGAAAACTTCAAGCCACCTTGGTAAACGAAAGTTGAAGATTGCCTTGGCTGAATTTATGCAGCCTCTTGATGTATGAATCGCCAAACAAACCAAATGCCATCTTGTTCTGTGGAAGTAAAATATGATTATTTTTCTAATAATTAATCGCCTTTAATAAGTTTTTTTTTTTTTTTTTTTGACACTGATTGAGTCAATGAACTCAGTAAATGACATTAGTGAATTAATTAACATAATTTGATTCCGCCGTTACGACTGAATAACCCATATAATCCAGTTAATCCCCGCCAATTACCTATTTACCACCTGGTGATTTTTTGTGTATTTAGCGGTAGCGAATGCGCGCTGTGATATACGCTGGGGGTTGTCTACATCGGGTTTATTGACAACTGATTGTGTGCCGTAATTTTTTACTTGGCTACCGAGTTAATTATAACTGAATTTTTTAGACGTAGAATATAAATAATAAACCAAGCCAAATAATAATAATAAAAAAAATCTGAAATTTATAACACCGGCATCAGTATCGAAGTATTGCAATTTCTGTTATGAAAATATGTGGTGTACTCAAAGTTACTTAGATGCACGCACTATAAGTTTGTGCGTGCATGCATGTGTCTGTGTGTGTGCAATTAATTAATAGTATGCCTAGAATTCACTTCAAATGTTAAATCCTATAGTCGCACGAAAAGAGTTAAAAGTTTTATGTAGATTGGCACATGTCATATTTTTATTGCTTTATTTATTTAATAAAAAAAAGGAGAAAAAAGCCTGTTCTAAGCCAAATCTGTTCTATGTAATGCCGGGGCAAACAGTGTAGACCCCGATAAATGTAATTAACATCCCCTAGATACCTAATGGGTCCTGCAGCCATGATTTTTGGGCAAACATTGTCGACCCCGATAAGACTGTAGATTACGCATACATTTTAATAATTATGAAAACGTTCCCAAGAAAGGTTAATAATAACGAGTGTAGATAGCCATCAGAACGCGACGGCTGATATGGATCTATATTATTTGTCATTGCACCTGTTTGATTTTTTGGAAAGGCTGTGTTGTTACTCAGTTAAAGTATTAATCAGTCTCTTATCAGATATTAATAAGAGGCACACTTTAACCGCAGGGGATTAGGATTTCAAAGTGGCGAAAAATCTATTTCCAATCAGGCGCCGCTGGAAATTCTAGAGCATTCTGTATATGATGAAATGTTGTCTTTTGCTTGACTGTTTGACTTTTTTCTTTTCCTACCAAGTGACAATTCTGCTTTACTTTTCATGCAACAGACGAATCACATGTAATGTCAAGTCTTATCTTGCTGGCTAGGATGAAAAATGATGAAAATTTTCAGATAAAAATTTCTGATATTTTTATTATTTCTGCACAAAACATAGATTGTGGGTACTCGTTAGAACCGCCTTGACATTCGATGTGTTTCATCTGCTTCTCTAAACATTATACCAAATAATAGACCTAAATAGTGATGGCTAGGCCGGATAATGAAGCGTAACTATATCTTTTCGGGATTAATTTTTTTTTATTTTTTTATGTTGTGATGACATTCATGAGGAATGAAAGATGCCAATTTAGCATACGTCGTCGTTAATGTATTGTAAGTCTGTTAGCGGACAGTGAAGACCTTGATCAGACTCATCAACATAGTCTGATCTGGACCTTCGCTGGCAACATCCCAGCGGGCACATGGCGTTGTATAGACGTCATGTGTCCGCTGGGATATGTTTGATGACACATTTTCGCATGGCATGACAAATCTAGCTGCATCTTCAAATTATTGTTTCATAAGTTGACCTTTGAATATACATTGTGTTTTTATATATTTTATGTTGTTTAGAGAGAGAGAGAGAGAGAGAGTTTTATTACATTGAATTGATGAATGATGAAATAAAACTGTGTAATTAATAAACATGTCTTGCTATATTTTAATACTAAAAAAGATAAGCCGGTACAATCCGGTTCGACATGACCTTAGCTGTTGACTGGGCCGTAAAACATACAAACAACACAAAACTACAACAGGAAATCTGGAAAGAGTACACCGACATAGCACTCTGGGTAAAACAAAAGTTCAGCTAACATTTTGAAATATTTTCTCCACTAACGGTTTTGACATTTCATGTTTATCATTTCCAATGTGTACAATTTGTTGGAAATGTCAAATATCAAAACTTTTTGATAGAAGAATATGCAGGATGTCTTCATTCTGTCATTAAGCTAAATTAGATGAGCGTGTGACAATCATAAACTAAACTTCTATAATAATTGCTTGTGAGTATTCAGGCCCAGCGGACCGGAACACATTTTTGTAAAACATTTGAATGAGGTTGATTTATTGTAAACTAAGATCAGATTTAATATCAACAACATTCTACATACAAACAAACACTAATTAAGTTATAAAAACAAATTTTTATAATATAAAATAAAAATTTAAAGTGTGTTCCGGTAATTACCAGCGTGTTCCGGTGTTTCGGTGTGTTCCGGTATTTCTATGTACCCGGAGCTGCCTGCTTTGCTTTTCTTTGGTCCATAGCTTGTGTGCTGTCTGTCCTTAGTTTTTTTTTTTTTTTTTTTTTTTTTTTTTTTTTTTTTTATTACTCTTTCATGTTTGAATGCAAAGTTGACAAGGGGACATTCTTAAGCAAAACAAAAACCAAAGAATTATCAGCAATAATAGTATTAATAAAAAAATGATGTTCTTAAAAAAATCTTTGATAAACTGCTATTTTAAGGATTATAAATCCGTAATTGCAAACCTCTGTAAACATTTGTGATTTTGTGAGTTCTTTGTTCCCAAAGGCAATCCTTTTTTACTTTTATTTTACTCTATTATAGCTGCTGTTCTGTCGTGTGGTGGCCATAAAAAAGGTCTACCCGTACACCATCATAGTGCAGGTTTTATTGTATTTCCTTTGGGATCATTGAGCCCATCCTAATTATATTGAAAATCGAATTCCGCTTATGCTGTATGTAATGTGTGATGTGTGATTATATGTATGACATATGTACACAAATAAATGATATACAATAAAATCTGATCCATGGCAATCCACGAACAATAGCAAATGCTTTAAGACTGTGCAGTGTAACACCGAATTGTTCAAAAACTCTTTTTTTCCCCAAGGACGATAATTGACTGGAACCATCTTGAAGAAAGTGTTATGTGTGCTGAGACAGTGAACAGCTTCAGGACAGCTGTTTCTCATTGGGACTAACATTCATTCCCAGCTCTCTCCCCGTCGCGTATATGCTGAAAAACCCTGCGACGTACATATCCAGATCCAGATGTCAATTCATTGAGGTCTTTAGGTTTCCATTCATTCATTCTGTAGAACTTGTGGGTCGTTTAGATGTAACGGACACATTCCATTGGCCAACTCCGAAGGGAACGAAAACCGGCACAAACGAAAGTTACCTTGGGCTGAAGCAGCTAATTTCAGAATTATGGCATTGCCAGCTGGCTCTGGAATTCCTCCTAAAACATGGCAACCTCAGAATATTACACTTGAAACATCGTACGACAAAACGATTTATTTCTTGACTATTTGTTTGTAAGGTTCAATGCAGCATGTGCTATTTCGACAGTGTTTTTATTTCGGACCAGAGACTGAAAGAGGAGAAAAGATGACGCTGAACACCGTATTTGGGAATACCGAAATCCAATATTTACCGGAATCCAATATTAATTACCAAAATCCAACTATATTATCAAGTTTACCATGATTTGTGTAAATTTAATATACACTGTTAAGTGATATATAAACAGATAATATGTCCAAGTTTGGAAGAATTTTTTTTTAAATAATAACGATTTTATTAACGTTTTTTTAGAATTTTCGTAGGTGAGTTACTTTCCTTCGTATCTTAGCTCTGTGACGGTAACATTACTTTTAGTCTGGGCAGATAACGAAAGAGAGCAAATAGAGATAAAATATAGCAAGACATGTAAGCCCTATACAGAGGGGCGGGCTGCCCTTCTTGCCCTTTTCTGCCATTCCTCTGTCCCTTTTAAGCTGCATGCTGCCTTATTTCAACTCCAGACATAAAGCCCTACATTTTGGTGAAAATTGCATGAAAATTGGACCAAAATTGAAAAAGTTATCAATATCAAAGACCAGCCTTGTGTGTTTTCTAGTTTGAGGCATTTATTGAGGAATGGATTATATTTTGTAACATGTCTTGATACTAAGCACATCACATGACACAGAGCGCCCTCATTCTTGTAATATCGCACAAAAAGTGTCCTACCCGGCACTCCTCTGCCCTTAAATCCTAGCTGGAGCACTGATATAGTTGGATTTCGGTAATTAAATATTGGATTCCAGTAGATTCTGGTAAACAGGATTGCAGTAGATTCTGGTAAACATTGGATTTCGGTACTCCCAAATACCCCGCTGAACATCCCAAACACAGATTTAATCATCATTTTACACATAACCTCATAAATCAACCTGTTTCTCTTACGTCAGTGCATTGTAAAATACTTGAGCATATTATTTGTAGCCACATGTTGAAGCATTTTGAGCAAGTCAAATAAAAAACCAAAATCTATCAAAACTGACATCACAATAACATACCTATACAATTTTGACCCCATTAAACCCCACTTTTATATAGTAAAACTGGGGTTTACAGGGGTATACATTATTTTTCTTATTTCTGCTAAAAAACATAGATTGTAGGTACTCGTTAGAACTGCCTCGTCGTTGCTGGCCTCGGTGGCTCAGTTGGATGCGCCGTCCTAATGGAGACCAGGAGGTCGTGGGTTCAGCCCCCGCCGAGGTCGGCAACATTCTTTCGTGGAGATTGATCATGAAATATTTTCTTCGGTCATTCTCTCCCTTTCGCTGATTCAAGAAGGGCAGTTGTCAGTTTCTGGTGAAAGAATGTGCACAATACTGGTTAACCGCTTAGAAGACTAAGCCTGCCCAGTAAACGTGTGGTTAGGTAAACTGACCGCGATCGACATGACCCCATTGGGTTGACTGGTCCGTAAATCTCAACACAAACAAACAAACAAACTGCCTCATCGAGGCGGTTCTAATGAGTACCCACAATTTATGTTTTGAACAGAAATATGAAAAATATCAGAATTTTTTATCTGAAAATTTTCATTTTTTGGTGGTAAGATTTTCAGTATATTTGAATAGGCTTGTTTTCATAATGCACTTCAAATTTTGTGAATAGATACACTTTATACAGTTTTTAATGCTTTGAAGTGCACAATTCAAACACAGATTAGTTTAGAAATTCTTTCTTCGTAAAGACTTAAATAATTGGAGTTTCCTGTCAGACATTCACAAACGAGTAGTTTTAAAACTAGCTACAGCTGTCCACAATTCTCAATAAATGCGCACAACCACAGTTACATACATGCCACACCTCACACTGTGAGACAAAATCTCACAGAATTTCGGCCTTTCTGGACCCCGTTTTCCATAAGATTTTCAAATCTCACAGAATTTTCATACCATTTAATAAGCTATTTTTTGAAGAACTAGAAATAATTCACACATTAGCATGGCTATCCCAAGCTTAATCCATTAAAATAATGGCTTTTAACTATAAGTAAGCTTGAAAGTGATTTTCATAAAAATCTCACAGAATTTCATCAAATCTCCCCTAAAAAATTGCAAAATCTCACAGATTTCCGTCAGCAGCTAATGGCATGTATGCAGTTAATGCACCAGGATTGGTCCTTCTGCTCAAACTATTCAGATACCGATAAAAAAAAAACCCATCACCAAAACTGCATATATTCCACCATAAATCCCTATTTCTTATAATGTTGCATATTTTGAAAAGTTTGAGGCAAATTAACATTCTAATGCAGCGCACCTACTGGAATATTTGGCCAATTCTGCACACTTAAGCTTCAATGCAGTCAATAATTTCCATGTAGATAGGGATGATCAGCATGCAACTCTTAGGCAAAAGAAATCCTAAAAAGTTATGCGTCCGTCATTTTGTCTCATTTGATGGTGTAATGCTAGTCTTCTTTGGCTGTTTAAAGTTTTCTTTTTTTTTTTTTTTTTTTTTCTTGACTTCAAATGACAAAGCAGCCATATCAGAAAATAGAATACCGTATTTACCCTAAGTATTCGGACACCTCAACTCCTTACCATATATGTTCTAAAATTTGAACCAGTATAATTCACTACCCGATATTGTGTCTAAAAATTGCTGGATGTGTGGCAAACAGTGTAGACCCAGATGAGACGCCGCATTCTGCGGCGTCTCATCTGGGTCTATACTGTTTGCTCAGGCCTATCTGTCCGAATACATATGGTAAATACGGTAGGCTTTTATCATCAGAGAAGGCTCAGATTATCGACTGAGGTGATGACCTTGGTTTTCTTCGCCTATGGGGGTGGTCGAGTGTGGTGAAAGTGTGGTGTATCTTACTTCACCGGGGAATCCAACTGATATTGGCTTACCGTTGGGTGAGGCTTGCTATCCTTGTAGCAGGTAAGGGTAGAGGGGAATGTTTTTATTTCTTCTGTTTCTTCCCTTTCATTCCTGTTCCTCTTTCTTTCCTGTCCCTGCCTTTCATCTCCTCTACTATTTCTTCTATCTCTTTTCTCCCTTTCTCTGGGAGATGACACAAAATGACCCACAAGGGTTGACCTGTCATTAAATCCAAACATAATCAATTTCTTTGCTTACAGTAAACAAATTTTAGGTGGACTATTCAAAAGAATCATCAAATCCTAACAATGAGCATTTATAACAATTTATTCCCTCTTACCAAAAGTAATTGGTTTTTAAATATCTTGGTAATTTTTCAAGTTTTGTCAGTTGATATATGATTACTCAACAAAAAACCAAGGAAGGTACCTCTGTGGAGGGAAAACAATGGCAGCTGTGATGTCAGCCTGATGCATACAATGCATTTTAGGGATGCCTGGGAGTCTTACCAATGTAGAGCCGCTCAACTGGGCTTCATTTTTTCATCTCTGTTTTAAATTTATTATCAGTGTCTGCCATCAAAGGTCACTACAGTATGTGTTTCAAATAGTAAAATTTTTTGCTAATTCTGTGCATCAAAAAAAAATCCTTTCCTTATTTTATAATTATGTCACAGTTTGGTCCTTCGTATGTAGGTCTTGAGTAGACTGGGACAGTTGATGAGATGTGAATATTGAAGTTTATATTTTCTTGCAAGTATTGTTGGAAATAACAATTTTTGTGCAGCAGAGTGTTATCTTCTTATAAAGAAAACATGAGAGGAAAAAAAAAATGCCTGTGTAAAGCAGGACTCAAAACTATTACTTATATAACACTAGTCAGGTGCTCCACCTCCTGAGCTACCAGGGCAGTCCTGTTCAGTCCATCACTCAAACCACCACACTCCTCCTCGTAACATTTTGAATTCAGGCACCTCTCAGCTTTCCTGAATGTCTAGCCTGCAACCCTGTATGACCTTGTCTAGTGCACACCCATTTACTTCTGACACCAGTAAACATGAAGGGAAAAAATGTCTACCAAGGCAGGACTTGAACCCAAGACCCCCGTAACACTAGTCAGGTGCTCTACTGAAATAGCTAACATCATTCCAATCCAAAATCCAAGATGGCCATGGCCATCTTGAAAATCTGTTTTTAGCTTCTTCTCCAGAACCAAAAGGCCAATTGACTTGAAACATGATAGGGAGCGTAGATAAAAATCGCTAACATAGTTCTGATCCAAAATCCAAGCAAGATGGCCACAGCCATCTTGAAAATCTATTTTTCGCTTCATCTCCTGAACTTAAAGGCCAATTGACTTGAAACTTGGTAGGAAGCATCAGGGTGACTTGTAGATCAAAAATAGCTAAATCATTCTAATCAGAAATCCAAGATGGCAGCCATCTAGAAAATCTAGTTTTCGCTTCTTCTCCTGAACCAAAAGGCCAATTGACTTAATGGATCTTGATAGGAAGCATCAGGGTGACTTGTAGATTAAAAATAGCTAAAATCATTCCGATTGGAAATCCAAGATGGTCGCCATGGCTGCTATCTTGAAAATCTATTTTTTGCTTCTCCTGAACCCAAAGGCCAATTGACTTGAAACATGGTAGGGAGCAGGGGATGTCTTTTAGAGCATAAAAAAGATAAAATGGTTCTGGTCCTAAATCCAAGATGGCCACTATGGCCACCATCTGGAAAATCTATTTTTCACTTCTTCTGAAACAAAAGGCCAATTGACATGAAACTTGGTAGGAAGCATCTGGGTGACTTGTAGATGAAAAATAGCTAAAATCTTAGATGGCCACCATGGCTGCCATCTTGAAAATCTATTTTTCACTTCTTCTCCTGAAACAAAAGGCTGATTATCTAGAAACTTGATAGGAAGCATCAGGGTGATTAGTAGATCTAAACAGTTTCTGGCAAAAGAATGTGCACAATACTGGTTAACCGCTTAGAGGACTTAGCCTGCCTAGCAAACGTGTGGTTAGGTAAACTGACCGCGCTTGACATGACCCCATTGGGTTGACTGGGCCGTAAAACCTCAACACAAACAAACAAGATCTAAACAGCTAAAATTATTCTGATCGGAAATCCAAGATGGCCGCCATGGCTGCCATCTTGAAAATCTATTTTTTACTTCTTCTCCTGAACCGAAAGACCAGTTGACTCCTAACTTGGTAGGAAGCATCAGGGTGACTTGCAGATAAAAAAGAGCTTAAATTGTTCCGATCAGAAATCCAAGATGGCCACCATGGCCGCTATCTTGGAAATCTATTTTGAACTCCCGAATCAAAAGGTCAGTTTAGCTGATAATCAGGTGAGCGATACAGGGCCATCTTGTTTACATATGACATTTCATAATGTCATTCATCATTTCTTATACATAAGACAAGGTAACTTTGTTTGTCGCATTGGATGCATTATAAATTGGTAAATACATGTTACAATCAAAAGTTTTGTTGTGATTCCTTCAAACAATGGCAAGTCAAGGCAATTCAAAATAGTTCCAACAACATCATTATGCTTTTAGAAAGAGGTAGATAAAAGCACACAGGCTGTAATATGAAGACTTAAGAAATTGCTTCACTGTGTGCTTATAGGGGTATTGCGGTAATTAGATAGAATACGATATCTCAATTGTTTTTGCCAGCGCCATGGAGCATCAGTAGTATGTCTGACTGCAGATCCAAGGGTCGCAAGTTCTAATCCCTGCTTGGCCACATAACTTTCTTGGAGATTGATCATGAAATAATTATACCCCTGACATAAGAAGTATGCCAAAATGTTTATCATATCAACATTCAGTGTAATAAGTTCAAGGACATTGTGGCCTTGTTTTCATGCTCCAGTGATTTTGCCTTATATTTTGAAGACTATTTCATGGATTATGTGATACTTGGGATATTGGTTCTGTGTGACACCACAATTGACATCTTAACAAATGTAGGTCACCTTGACCTATATTTCTTGGTCCAGTGATTTTGCCTTATATCTTGAATGTTATTTAATGTATGAGTAACATTATTTTGGATTATGAACCGACAGTTGACCTAAATGTAAATGTAGGTCGCTGTGACCTATATTTTATGGTCCAGTGATTTTATGTTACATCTTGAAGGTTTGATGTATGACTATCATAGTTTGGGGTTATGTGACCTATATTTCATAGCCCTGTGATTTTGTCTTATATCTCCCACTATTTGATACCTAAGTGTCATATTTACATATAATGACACAGTGTGACCAAAACTTTGACCTCAAAGTAAAATAAATCAGCATGACCTATATTTCATGCTCTAGTGATTTTGCTTAATATCATCTAGATTATTTAATGGATTAACATCAAAGTTGGTAAAATTGATCAATGTGATCATCAGATTGTGTAGGTCAATGACCTATATTTTATGGTCCAGCGATTTAGCTTAATGTCTTGACTATTTACTCCAGAAAAAGTGTATTTGGGATGATAGATCAGTGTCACTCAGAGACTGACCTTGTAAACTATATGTGGATCAGTGACCTTTATTTTATGGTCCATTGATTTTGCCTTATATCATTGTCTTTAAAATATTTTATATTTAAAAATGGTGCTGGGGGGTATTTGTGACCCTCTGGGCCCTTGCTCAAGTTTTTTGCAGTCATTCTTGTCCTTGCGCTGATTGAAGAGCATTTGTCAGTATTGGCAGGCATATGTACAGAAAGTACTCATTAAATGCTTAGAGTACTAAGCCTGCCCAGGAAAAGTGTGAGTAGGTAAACTGACTAGTTCATCATGACAGTGTTGACTGGGCCACAAATGTCAAATCAAATTACTTTTAGCATCCGTATATCTGGTAAGGCAGGGTGTTATTTATTTTACCTTTATTGGTCCTGTAGGCTGAGTTGGATGCGCGTCCGACTGGAGACCAGGAGGTCGCGGGTTCAACCCCCGCCGAGGTCGGCAACATTCTTTCGTGGAGATTGATCATGAAATATTTTCTATGGTCATTCTCTCCCTTCCGCTGATTCAAGAAGGGCAGTTGTCAGTTTCTGGCGAAAGAATGTGCACAATACTGGTTAACCACTTAGAGGACAAAGCCTGCCCAGTAAATGTGTGGTTAGGTAAACTGACCGCGCTCGACATGACCCCATTGGGTTGACTGGGTCGTAAAACCTCAACACAAACAAACAATTTAGCATCCGTATATCTGGTAAGGCAGGGTGTTATTTATTTTACCTTTATTGGTCTTGTAGGCTGAGTTGGATGCGCGTCCGACTGGAGACCAGGAGGTTGCGGGTTCGACCCCTCCTAGGTCAGCAACATTCTTTCGTGGAGATTGATCATGAAATATTTTCTATGGTCATTCTCTCCCTTCCACTGATTCAAGAAGGGCAATTGTCAGTTTCTGGCGAAAGAATGTGCACAATACTGGTTAACCGCCTAGAGGACTAAGCCTGTCCAGTAAACCTGTGGTTAGGTAAACTGACCGCGCTCTACATGACCCCATTGGGTTGATTGGGCCGTAAGACCAACACAAAACAATTTTACCTTTATTTATTTTTACACCAAAATTAGAGGGGAAATTTTTATGTAGACAGTTTGAAGCCCAAGCAAAATTTGTAGCAGATGACATTCTGGGCCCAGTTGTTCAAAGCATCATTAGCTTAACGAGCTCATTAAGAGTCATTTCGTTAACTGTTTTAGTGGATGCAATATACAATACTCTGATTTTTTTGCTGAAAAAATGTGAGTAGCTTTTGCACTGCTCACATTTTTTCAGCAAAAAATTTCAGCATATTTGCGTATCACTCGCTATAAATTTTAACGAATCTTCAACTAATGACGTCGTTAGTTTTGAACAACTGGGCCCTGATTTTTTTTTTTTTTTTTTTCAGAGAAAACAAGTCTTGATATTTCATGTGAAATGTCTGCTTGGTAGTCTTCAATGGGTTAATTGCTTTGATCAGGGTCTCTACTGTTTGCCATTCCATTAAGCATTTTCAGGGATGGGAAACTTCAGGATTAATCTAAGCATTTTCAGGGATGGGAAACTTCAGGATTAATCCTGATTTCAGGTTTAAGAACTTCTATTTTAAGTATGAAATTTCACCTTTACACTTGTTCACAAGACCGTCCTTTTGTGTCAAAGTAGTTATTTGGGTTAAAATATGTCTGAAATACTTTAAACAAGAGCTCCCCCAAGCGGGGCATTATATGCCTATGGCAAGTAATAAGATGTAGCCCATAAACGGCTCCTGTATAATTCTGTGCTCCGGATATAAACTGTAAGTGGAATTACAAAAAAAGTTAAAAAATTTTCATTGGGGCATAGCTCTGCTGATATTTGGTGAACTGTAACCTAAGGGTCCAAGCTGACCCAGAAATTAAGGGAGAAGTGACTTCTCCCTCCTGGGAAAATAGGGTGAAGTTTGCTGCGTCTAGGGAGAAGTGCTTTCCAATGGAGGACACACGACAGAAGCATGGCTATATTATAAGCTCATATGAGCCTTTGGCTGATTTGTTTTTCCTATACTTCAGTATTGGACCAAACAATAACAAAACAAAAAATAAACAACCAAAAAAAAAAAAATAAAAAATGCTGCAAGAAATTTTTTTGTAAACCTTTGTTTTATACTGATTTTATTCTTGTTCTCAGACGAGTATTAAAAAAAAAAAAAAAAAAAATAATCCAAAAAGAATTATAAGTTTTCATATTAGTCAAGCTTCTTAATTGATCCTGATTTCAGGTTTAAGAACTTCTATTTTATGCATGAAATTTCACCTTTACACTTGTTCACAAGACCGTCCTTTTGTGTCAAAAGTAGTTATTTGGGTTAAAATATGTCTGAAATAACTTTAAACAAGAGCTCCGCCAAGCGGGGCATTATATGCCTGTGGCAAGTAATAAGATGTAGCCCATAAACTGGCTCCTGTATAATTCTATGCTCCTGTATAATTCTATGCTCCGGATATAAACTGTAAGTGGAATTACAAAAAAAGTGAAAAAATTTTCATTGGGGCATAGCTCTGCTGATATTTGGTGAACTGTAACCTAAGGGTCCAAGCTGACCCAGAAATTAAGGGAGAAGTGACTTCTCCCTCCTGGGAAAATAGGGTGGTTTGCTGCGTCTAGGGAGAAGTGCTTTCCAATGGAGGACACACGACAGAAGCATGGCTATATTATAAGCTCATATGAGCCTTTGGCTGATTTGTTTTTCCTATACTTCAGTATCGGACCAAACAATAACAAAACAAAAATAAACAACCAAAAAAAAATAAATAAATAAAAAATGCTGCAAGAAATTTTTTTGTAAACCTTTGTTTTATACTGATTTTATTCTTGTTCTCAGACGAGTATTAAAAAAAAAAAAAAAAATAATCCAAAAAGAATTATAAGTTTTCATATTAGTCAAGCTTCTTAATTAATCCTGATTTCAGGTTAAAGAACTTCTATTTTATGCATGAAATTTCACCTTTACACTTGTTCACAAGACCGTCCTTTTGTGTCAAAAGTAGTTGTTTGGGTTAAAATATGTCTGAAATAACTTTAAACAAGAGCTCCGCCAAGCGGGGCATTATATGCCTGTGGCAAGTAATAAGATGTAGCCCATAAACTGGCTCCTGTATAATTCTGTGCTCCGGATATAAACTGTAAGTGGAATTACAAAAAAAAGTTAAAAAATTTTCATTGGGGCATAGCCCTGCTGATATTTGGTGAACTGTAACCTAAGGGTCCAAGCTGACCCAGAAATTAAGGGAGAAGTGACTTCTTCCTCCTGGGAAAATAGGGAGAAGTTTGCTGCGTCTAGGGAGAAGTGCTTTCCAACGGAGGACACACGACAGAAGCATGGCTATATTATAAGCTCATATGAGCCTTTGGCTGATTTGTTTTTCCTATACTTCAGTATCGGACCAAACAATAACAAAACAAAAATAAACAACCAAAAAAAAAAAAAAAAAAAAAAAAAAATGCTGCAAGAAATTTTTTTGTAAACCTTTAACTTGTTTTATACTGATTTTATTCTTGTTCTCAGATGAGTATTAAAAAAAAAAAAAAATCCAAAAAGAATTATAAGTATTCATATTAGTCAAGCTTCTTAATTCAAAATCATTTAATAAATGTATTTATAAAGATTTAATAATGGCAACATTTCCTTGCAAATCTAACAAAAGAAGAAGTAAAAAAAAATAAATAAATAACTTGCCCATATGGCCATAACTTTAGTTATTTGCAAAAAATATACCTATTATAAAATAAAATTTGCACACTATTACCTCTAAACAATATGCTGCGAAAAGTTTACAAAAACTTTCAAAGGGGCATAACTCTGCTAATATTTGGTGCACTGTAACCTCAAAATAATATGCGCTGCTCCACATCATCATACAACTATTTATGAAGTTTGAGCTTGATCGGATGTAAACTGTAGGAGGATTTAGCCGGAAACGAAAAATTAATAGAAATTTTCAAAGGGGTTTAACTCTGCTGATATTTGGTGGACTGTAACCTTGAAACAATATGTGCTGCTCCACATCATGGTCTAACTCAAATCAAGTTTCAGCTTGATCGGATGTAAACTAGGAGGACTTAGCCGGAAACGAAAAGTTTACAGAAATTTTCAGAGGGGCATAACTCTGCTAATATTTGATGCACTGTAACCGCGAAATAATATGCATTGCTCCACATCATCATGTAACTATTTATGAAGTTTCAGCTTGATTGGATGTAAACTGTAGGAGGATTTAGCCAGAAATGAAAAATTAATAATTTTCAAAGGGGTATAATTCTGCTAATACTTGGTGGATTGTAACCTTGAAACAATATATGCTGATCCACATCATAGTCTAACTACAAATCAAGTTTCAGCTTGATCGGATGTAAACTGTAGGAGGAGTTAGCCCGAAACGAAAAGTTTACAGAAATTTTCAAAAGGGCATAACTCTGCTAATATTTGATGGTCTGTAACCTCGAAACAGTATGCACTGCTTTACATCATGGTCTAACTATAAATGAAGTTTCAGCTTGATCGGATGTAAAATATAGGAGGAGTTAACCGGAAATGAAAAATTTACAGAAATTTTCAAAGGGGCATATTTCTGCAAACATTTGGTGGACTGTAACACCAAAACAATATGCACTGCTCCACATCATGGTCTAACTATATACCTAGTTTCAGGTTGATCGGATGTAAACTGTAGGATGAGTTAGCCGGAAATGAAAAAGTTTACGGATGGAGGGACACCATACCCCATAAAAGAATACATCCCGTTTTTCAAATGGACGTATCAAAACTAGTTATGAAACAAAAAGCTAGTTATGAAACTACTGTATTGCTCCAGATAAGAGGGAGTATCCACATAATAATTTTCTTATTTCTCAATAAAAACTTAAAAACATGTTGTGGATACTCATTAGAAGTGCCTTCCAAGGTGCTTCATATGAGTACCCACAAATTTTTATTGAGAAATAAGATTTAACAGGGATGAGAATCTTCAGCTTTTTGGCAAACTTCATTTTTTTTCGACAATTTTCTGAAACAGTGCAGATTCAACCTACCCTAATCTGTTCAGATCTGGTGTTTAAAGAGGGTATAGGGGGTTTCAACTTTTTTCTTTCAAAATGATTCTCACTCCTGTAAGAAAAATATAGTAGTTTTTATACCCCACCACACAATAGTGGCGGGGTATGATGGTTTCACGTTGGTCGTCCGTGAGTCCGTCCGTTTTTTGTTTCCGGATGATAACTTGAGTAAACATCAATGGATTTTCACCAACTTGGTATGTGCATTGATATTGTGGAGATCTGGTTTGGGATTGCTAATGGGCAAATTTCGTCAATTTTTGACGGAGTTATCTGCCCGAGACGCCCATATTTTCATTTCCGGATGATAACTTGAGTAAACATCAATGGATTTTCACCAAACTTGGTATGTGCATTCACGTTGTGGAGATCTGGTTTTGGATTGCTAATGGGCAAATTTCGTCAATTTTTGACGGAGTTATCTGCCCGAGACATGCCCATATTTTGGTTTCGGGACTATAACTTGAGTAAATAACAAGGGATTTTCACCAAACTTGCTATATGCATTTACATTAAGGAGATCTGGTTTGGGATTGCTAGTGGGCAAATTTCGTCAAAGTTTTACTGAGTTATCTGCCCGAGACACACCCAGATTTTCCTTTCCGGATGATAACTTCAGTAAATAACAAGGGATTTTCATCAAACTTGCTATGTGCATTGACATTAAGGAGATCTGGTTTGTGATTGCTAATGGGCAAGTTTCGTCAAATTTTTACGGAGTTATCTGCCCGAGACACGCCCATATTTTCGTTTCCGGATGATGACTTCAGTAAATAACAAGGGATTTTAACCAAACTTGCTATATGTATTGACAGTAAGGAGATCAGGTTTGGAATTGCTAATGGGCAAATTTTGTCAAATTTTTTACAGAGTTATCTGCCCAAGACACGTCCATATTTTCATTTCTGGATGATAACTTGAGTAAATAACAAGGCCTTTTAACTAAACTTGCTATATGCATTGATATTATCAAGATCTGCTTTAGGATTGTTATCTGTCCATTGATATTATCAAAATCAGGTTTAGGATTGTTATCTGTCCCTCCGTCATTTTCTTTCCAGACATTTTTGCAACGATAACTTTAATACATAAACGAATAATAGCTATGGCGGGATATTATGCTTGCGGTGCTTTTATTGGGACAGAATTTTTAGATTTAGGATTGATTATCAGCAACTATTCTCACCCTTGTATTTTAAGAAACGATTGCATAAAAATAAAAATTCAGGAAAAAAGTATGGTATAAAGTGTTCAAAATTTTAGGACATTTATCATTTGTATCGAACTGCAGAAACTGAAAAACAACTAAACACCCTAGCTCTTGATAAGATGCTTTTTTCAATCCAAAAGTATTGATATTTTTTTATTTCATCAGGAAAAAATATGATGTTGGTACTCATTAGAAGTGCCTCACCAAGGTTCTTCTAATGAGTACCCACTACATATGTTTTTGTGGAGAATTCAGAAAAAATGTTTACCTGATACCCACTCTTTTCTAGACCTTTGAACACTTATAATCTTTAAAACTCTCTTTGCTTATTCAGCAGACGACAAATTGATATTTTTTTCTAGAAAAAATGGATTTGACATTCAAGCAAATTTCACCCTTGTGTTTTCTAGGAAAAATAAGAAAAATATTTCAGTATATTGTCTGCTGACAACATTATCCAGAGTGGTAAGGGTTAAACTGTTTTGCTGAACTTTCATCTTGTCATAGCCCTGATATCATTTTATTACAGGATGGGAAATATAATTTTGGAGCTCTACTGGAGACATGCTCCAAATACGTGCAGAAATTTTGCAGAATTGGTGCGACGAGGCTACTACAGTGGAGTAAAATTTCATAGAATTATCAAGGATTTCATGATTCAAGGAGGGGATCCTACAGGAACAGGTGATTATATTTTCGTCCATCCTTCATTCGTTTGTCAGTCTACATTAGAATACAGCTACTCCTTTGAAGCCACAGGGTCAGTTTTGAACAGTAAAAAGAGATTTTTTTCTGGAAATCACAGAAACTGATCAAAGTGGTCAAAGCTTTCTGTTAATATCAAAATTTTACCACATAGGTGTTTACTATCCAAGGGCTATATACATGCATAAATTATGAAAAAGTCCACATCAAAATCTGAGTTGCAAGTGATTTTTCTGAAACTGACAATAAATGAGCTTGCTATATCACTGGAGACAATTTGCATGAAATGTCAAATCCTGTTTTTCTGGGAAAAATGCAAATATTTCAAAATGTGGCCTGCTTAAAATTTTACCTAGAGTACTAGGAGTTAAAGCTGGAAGTATACATATTCTTAATCTGGGTGAACAATTCAGAGCCCTCTGGCTCTCTTGTTTTGTCTCTAAAAACCTCCTGTATTTCTGTGGAATACTTTGTTTCTGCCTATCTGTTTGTGAAAAGTTTTTTGAGGATCTGCTGGTATTACATTAACCCAATGTTTGGAGGCACCCACAGGGTAATTGGCAAGGGTCTACACTGTTTGCATTAAATATAGGAATTTCTATAAAACAGAAATAATAAAAATTAACAAGACTTTTTGCTTTTGGAAATAGACTGGTCCAAAGAGTTATAGTAGAAGAGTCCACTTGACATAAATGGGTTAATAACTGTTAATGTTTCAGGTCGTGGTGGAGCCAGCATATATGGTAAAGAGTTTGATGACGAGATACATAGTGAACTTAAACATACAGGTAAGGAAGATACATAGTGAACTTAAACATACAGGTAAGGAAGATACATAGTGAACTTAAACATACAGGTAAGGAAGGTACATAGTGAACTTAAACATACAGGTAAGGAAGATACATAGTGAACTTAAACATACAGGTAAGGAAGCTACTTGTAATACCATGGCTTTCCCCGTTTGTTTGTTTTGAAGTTTTATGGCCCAGTCAACCCAATGGGGTCATGTCGAGCACGGTCAGTTTACCTAACCACACGTTTACTGGGCAGGCTTAGTCCTCTAAGCGGTTAACCAGTATTGTGCACATTCTTTCGATAGAAACTGACAACTGCCCTTCTTGAATCAGCGGTAGGGAGAGAATGACCGTAGAAAATATTTCATGATCAATCTCCACGTAAGAATGTTGCCGACCTCGGCGGGGGTTGAACCGGCGACCTCCTGGTCTCCAGTCGGACGGCTTTCCCCGTAGCCTAGTAGATAGGAGAGCTCACTCTTAATCCATTAGGTTTCTCTCCGCTGTGGTTTGAGCCTCGCTTGGGTCACATGTGGGGAAGCCAAGTTCTGCTTACAGGTGGTCAGGTGGTTTTTCCCCGGGTTCTCCGAATTTCGCCCTCCTTTGAACTATTGGCTGGATATGAAATATTCTTGAAAGGGCCATAAAACCCCAATTCAAAAAAACAAAAAAAAAAAAAAAAATAGCTTGGCTTTGCAAACGAAGGCATTGCTCATTGCTTTCAATAATTGAGCCTTTTACTCAGTTTGTGTTATGTCCATTTAACAGAAAACTTACCTGTACTTTGTAGCTCGATAAAATCTTTCGCATGCTGGCCTCGGTGGCTCAGTTGGATGCGCCGTCTGACTGGAGACCAGGTCACGGGTTCAACCCCCGCCGAGGCTGGCAACATTCTTTCATGGAGATTGATCATGAAATATTTTCTATGGTCATTCTCTCCCTACCGCTGATTCAAGAAGGGCAGTTGTCAGTTTCTGGCGAAAGAATGTGCACAATACTGGTTAACCGCGTAGAGGACTAAGCCTGCCCAGTAAACGTGTGGTTAGGTAAACTGACCGCGCTCGACATGACCCCATTGGGTTGACTGGGCCGTAAAACCTCAAAACAAACAAACAAAAATCTTTTGCAGCTATTAGTAAATAAAAAAACACTCAAAACTCCCCTTTTGCACACTAGAGACTTTGTTTGCAGGTACTTTTTGTAATGCTGACAATTTGATTTTGTTGGTTTTTCAAAACTATTTTTTGAATATTTAACCCATAAATGGGACATTGGCAAACAGTGTAGACCCAGATCAGATGCCGCAGAATGCGGCATCTGATCGGGGTCTACACTATTTGCATTAATTACAGGCATTTTAATAAAACATGGTAATTTAAAAACTGGCCAGACGCCCCTTAAACTTCAAATGGACTGGTCATGAGTTCATGTAGAAGAATCCACTTGGCGTAAATTGGTTAAGCTGTCACAGCTTATCTGGGGCACTGATTACTGGGTTTTCACCCCACTGTTACTGGATTTGTCCTGTCATGATTCCATGATCACTTAACATTAAAGAACCATCCAAGAGGCTGAGCAATTAGTGCTACTGATATCATGAGGCAAAGGTGTTGTGTATCTTACATCACCAGGGCATCCAACTGAGATTGGCTTACAGATGGGTAAGGCCTGATATCCTTGCAGCAGGTAAAGGTAGAGGGGGGATGTTTTAATTTCTTCTGTTTCTTCACTTTAATTCATTTTCCTCTTTCTTTCCTGTCCCTCTCTTTCATCTCCTCTACTATTTCTTCTATCTCTTTTCTCCCTTTCTCCCACAAAGGTTGATGTGTCATTAAACCCCAACACAATCAGTCCAACGGTACTGATCATGATGGTCCTGGGTGCAAATCCTTCTAGATGTGGAATTCAGCTCTAGCCTGTACAGTGGTCATTGCACACAGCCTCTGGTTATTCTTCCATTGTTGTGACATGATTCAGTACCTTTGGAAGAGACTTAAAATGTGAAATCCCTCATTCATCATCGACTCTGGGATAATGGACTCCGGGACATATGCAATAGTAGCTTTCTGAAGTTTCATAGTTCCATGATCACCAAATGTCTGTAGAGCTGTAACTACATACAGCTGAACTTTAATGGCTCGAACATCATTGGGACCATGGAAATTTGTTCCAGACACGGTAGTTTGAGCCATTGAAGGTTAATATGTGGAGCGCTGTGGTGCATTGGTAAAGCGTCGGCCTCGAGATCGAGAGGTACCGGGTTCGATCCCCACTAACTGCAAATGTTGTTTCCTTGAGCAAGAGACTTTATCCACATTGCTTAGTACTGGTTTCTACCCAGGAAAAAAGAGGGCCACATGGAAGATTAGTACTAAATTACTAAATGTGTTACCCTCTATAAATAAAGTCGATTAATCATAATGCCAGGTCAGGAGGTAAATCAGGGCCCAGTTGTTCAAAGCATTGTTAGCTTCACAAGCTCGTTAGTGCTCAAAATGTTAACTGTTCTAGTAAATACAACATTTAATTCACAGGTATTTTTGCTGAAATAAAATGTGAGTAGCTTTTGCATACATTTGCAAAGGTACTCACAATTTTCAGTAAAATATTAACATATTTGCCATATTTAATGATCAAAGTTTTAACGATATATTAACTAACGACAGCGTTAGTTTTGAACAACTGGGCCCAGGATATTTTAGGGATGCCTTTTCAATCTTCTGTAAAATAATGGTACAATGTATGTTGAGTGTAGTGAACACACAACATACATTTCAATGATAAAACAAGAAAATTTCCCTAAAATATCCCTAAACATTTGTTTTTTGAGAATTTCCTAGGGAGTAAAAAATGAGTTAGAATCAGCAATGTTAAACAAGCCATTGGTGCTGGAGTCCTTGAAGTTTCATTATAACCATTTGGGCTGCAGTATTAGAAAACATACCTTCTGACATGTGTACCCAACAAAGACTCAGATCAGTCTGCACATCCTTGCAGTCTGATTAGTGTGTTTGTTGTCTGCATGAAGGAACTTTGCATCCTTGGCTATCCAAAAATGTGACCAGTGAAGATTCTGATCAGACTGTGAGAATGTGCAGGCTGATCTGAATCTTCACTGAGCACACATTCAAAAGTACGTTGTCAGATTGTGGCTCACATAGTTCCATCATCACCACATGTATGTAGAACTTAACTACATAACCTTTTGTTATATTACTGTGAAACTTCACACTTACATGCAGACCTCAGAATGAGACAGAGGAAAGAAAGATAACTTTGTAACTTTCTTTTTAGTAAAATCTTTAAATCCAGTTGTCCTGCCATGAACTGACATCCCAAAACCAACTGAATTCAATCAAATATATCTTTTTGTTATCACTCAGCATGCTGGGTAAAAATTTCAGCAGATGACATGTTAAAATATATATTTTTTTTTTTTTCAGAAAATAGAATTTGACATGTCATGCAAATTGTCTCCTTAGGAGATATTTCAATGAAATGTCAAATCCTATTTTCAGAGAAAACAAAAATATCATTGTTATATGACTACCAGCACAGGCCATCTCTGATTGGCTTAACCTGGCTGTAACAGGCTTTTCAAATCCTGATGTTTGCTAAAAAAAATAGCTGCTGCTAGTTAGAAATATCCTGGCTAAGGTCAAGGACCAGTCAACATCACTGCTGCCAGACAGCTAAAAATAGTCTTACAACAAATAACCTGGCTAAGGTGAAAACAGCTAAAAATAGTCATATAACAAAAAAAAAATTCATCACTTTCTCAGGTTGACAAATCCTGATGTTAACCTCACTAGAATGCATCAATTGTATAATACATTGTGCACTGAATTTGCCTATAGCATGCTAAGTGTAAAAGAAACGGAGACCATGTGATTGAATTTGGGTCAGAAAGTACATTAAAATTATTATCTCTGAACTTTTATACCCTGGTTTAGTATTTTACTTGTCCTAGGATAAGTAATTTAAAAATGTTCATTTTTCCCACAGCAACATGTACAAAGCATTCTTTTTGAGTTTTCTGCCTTTTTGTAGCCAAACCTGTTTTATGGTGTGTTGTACCCTCAACAGAGTTGTTTTCATAAAGAAGTGGAGAAAATTATCCTAAAACTATCACCATCATGAAAACACGTCTATATAATTTTGACCCCTGAAACCCCACTTTTATATAGTAAAACTGGGATTTACAGGGGTATACATTTTCTTATTTCTGCTCAAAAACAAAGATTGTGGTACTCATTAGAACCTCCTCACCAAGGCAGTTCTAATGAGTACCCACAATCTATGTTCAGAGCAGAAATATGAAAAATATCATTTATCTGAAAATTTTCATATTTTGGTGGTAAAATTTTCAAAATATTTGAATAGGATTGTTTTCGTAATGCAAGTACTCCTTAACAAGTCCTTTGACCTTATTAAGAGATCTTAAATCAAGAGTTTTTGCAGGTGCAGGAATAATATCCATGGCAAACAGTGGTCCAAACACAAATGGAAGTCAGTTCTTTATAACACTTGCACCTACACAGTGGCTGGACGGCAAACATACAATATTTGGGCGTGTAGCTAGCGGCATGGGAACAGTACAGAGAATGGGACTTGTGGAATGTGACAATAGTGATAAACCTGTAGATGATGTGAAAATACTTAAAGCTGTGATAACACCAACATGATATATCACTTAACAAATGTTTGTTTTAGCGTTTTAATGTCTTCCCTATCCCCTAAAATTTCCCGCACCAAATTTACCCTATGTATTCAGAATTGGAATTATGGACACCTCACCTTCTTACCATATTTTTTATATAAAATTTGAATGCCTCCAATTCACGCCCTGCTGATGTGTCTCGGCATGTCAACTGATGAGTGGCAAACAGTATAGACCCTGATCAGATGCCACAAAATGTGGCATCTGATCTGGGTCTACACTGTTTGCTCAGGTATGTTTGCTCGGGTATATATGGTAAATTCTGTCCTACTACATGTAAAAATTAGCAGATAGCCTAAGCACAACTGGAAGAAGGGCCCTTTTACCATTTGTGAACACTAAAGGCCTAGATCAGCTTGTACATCTGTGCAGTCTGAACGGGGCCTTCAGTGTTTTTAGACATATTTTACAGAACACAGTGATTCCGTATGTGGATACTGAAGGTGCTTACTGAACAAATGCGCAAGCTTATCTTATTCTTCCCTAATTTTATATGCCATATGGACCCTTTTCTCACATGGTGGTCGGGTGGTGCGAAGGTGCTGTGTATCTTACATCACTGGGGCGTCCAACTGATATTGGCTTACAGTTGGGCAAGGCCTGCTATCCTTGTAGTGGGTAAGGGTAGAGGGGGAATGTTTTTATTTCTTCTGTTTCTTCACTTTCATTCCTGTTCCTCTTTCTTCCCTGTCCCTCTCTTTTATCTCCTGTACTCTCTCTTCTATCTCTTTTCTCCCTTTCTCTGGGAGACGACACAAAATGACCCTCATGGGTTGACGTGTCGTTAAACCCCAACACAATCAATCAATCTCACATTGTGCATCAGGTATTTTTTTCTGGGTAAACCCCTTTCCAGAAGGGGCTTGGTGTTCCGAACCCATACAGGAAGCCACAAAACTTGTCTCCCTTTTCAAAATGAGTAAAATCTACCATTTGTATTGTCATGTTATAAACATACCTCAGAGTAAGCTCGAAACACTGAAACTTTGCCTCCCAATATTCCAGCAGAAGAGAAATCGCTTTTCTGGTAAATGAATCCCTTCTGAAGGGGGGTGGGGGGGGGGGGGTGGGGGGGGCTATTCTTATAGGGGGAAAATGATCTTGGGTAGAGCAAATTCTTTCCTTTTGGTGTACCCCTCTTAGAGCAGGGAGGTTTAGGTCAGTGATCTGCCTCGGATGCAGCCATTCCCATAAATAATTGGAGATCAACTTCAATATTTTACAAATTCTTCCAGTGAGTACCTTAGCTAGCAAATTATTGCACAATTTCTATAAATCAAGGAAAAAAGGGAATTGTGGCTCAGCTTAGAAAGTTTTTCTTTGTAATATATACCCTTCAAGTGCCAAGCAAAATTTGCAGCAGACATGCTAAGATTCATATGAAATGATGAGACTTGTTTCCTTCTAAAAAATTACAAAAACAAAAAAATCAATTTTTTGTCTGCTGCAGTTGTGATTGGCGCTTTACAGGCTAAAACAATTGTCACTGCCTTGAAAAATACCAGGGCCATTTGAATAAATGTAAATCATTTGGTGCATACCCTCAGCCCAACCCCCAAAATAATCTCTGCATTTTATTCGAAATGCATTGATATATTTAGTCTGATGACTGTATTGTATCCTCCTCCTGAAGTACCCACTCTTCTTCTATCATCATAAATAAACTTTAAAAATAAAGACAGTTTCTATGACAAAAGAGCCAGCACATCACAGATAAGAATAAAAATATAAATGAGCTAAATCATGAGAAAATGAGATTATTTATGCCTTTGCTGACAGTGAAGGTATCTAGGCAGTCTTATCCCGGCAGGCACATGACGTAAATATAACATCGCCTCAGCGTCGATGCAACGTCATGACGTTGCATCGACGTTGAGGCGACGTTATATTTACGTCATGTGCCCGCTGGGATTAGGACCTTTTATTTTTGCTGACAAACAGTACAAGTGATTATCATTATGAGCTGCATGAAGCATACGGGTGGCCCGCTCCTTACTTCGAATCACAAGGTCCCAGGTCTGAATCCTGCAAGAATTCAGCGCATGACTGTATGACCCTTCACTGCACAGAGCCTTTCATTATCATCCACTCGATATGACTTAAATAATGTTGAAAGGGATGTAAAATACCAAATCATCATTATAAGCTGCCATATTTACTTATTTTTTGAAGATTTTCTCATCTTGAAAAAAAAAAAAAAAAAAAAACGGTACACATAAAAATTACATTTACCTATTTCAATACCAGTATATTTTTGTGAAATAAAAACATGCATTTTATGGTATACAGTGACAGCTTTTAACCAGACAGCTGCAGTGGGGGCTGATCTGGGTCTTTGCTATTCCCACATAGCCCAAAGGCCCCTTTTCTGATGACTTTGCTCAAATCATTGTTATATTAACCCTAAAAGAGACAATCTTAATTGCAGACGACATTTTTTTTTTTTTTTTTTCAGAGAAAGCAAGTCTGACATTTCATGTGAATAGTCTGCCAAGCAGACTGTTCACATGAAATGTCAAGACTTACTTTCTCTGAAGAATAAAAAAAATCAAAATTTTAGAATGTCGTCTGCTACAAAATTTCCATGGCGCTTCAAGGATTAATTTAACAAGTCAAGTAAATAAGATGGAATTCCCAACTGTATCACAGTCTCTTTGTTATGTTTGAGATACTCGGAGTCTATACAGTTTGTTACTACATTCCAACATAATGTCTTAAGGGATGGGATGCATAACCAGATTCTCTGTACAGCATTTGTTCTTTGGTCATCAATACGAGATACGCCACCAAATACATATAGACAGCCATCCTGAAAAAAGAAAAAAAGTCTCAGAAATGGACCACAACATGTAAAACTGGCTCCAGTGCTGGTAGTAACTAAAGGCTGGACTTATTTGTCATTCAAGAGTCTCACAAAGTCTGATGGCAATGTGTCGACATAACTGAAATACTGAAAAAAAAAAAGTAATAAATTAATTAAACTGAAATTAAAAACAAAACAACAACAAAAAAATAATAAAGTAATATTGCTAGCAGGCTAAACACTTAGCACTCTGGGTAATATTTTCAGCAGACGACACATTGAAATATTTTTCTTATTTTTCCCAGAAATCAGGTTTTGACATTTCATGCAAATTGCATGAAATGTCAAAACCTATTTTCTAGGAAGAAATAAGAAAAATATCATCAATGTGTTGTCTACTGAATTAGCCCAGAGAGTGGTAAACCGTAATACAACAAAAGGCAAAATGGGGTCTCTATAAGCACATGAGCCACAGCAAACGGAAGTGTACTTTCGGGGCATATGCGACAGTGAAAAGCCTTATGATGACCTTCACTTTCTGCTAACACAATTACTGGGTATCATATATACCCTAAGTATTGGGACACCTTAACGCTTTACCATACTTGTCCTAAACTTTGAAAAGTCTATTTTACTACCTGTTGTGTGTTTCAGGTAGTGCTGGATGAGTGGCAAACAGTGAAGACCCTGGTCAGATGCCATGTTTTGTGGTATCTGATCTGGGTCTACACTGTTTGCTCAGGCCAGTCTATCCTAACACTAAGTGTTATTGTGGTACGCTAGAATATAATAGCTTATAGCAAACTCCCTGATCAGATCAGACTATAAAGTTTCTTTGATTGATCTGGAACCTTCCTGATCACATTGGGGTGGTTGGGTGGTGCGAAGGTGGTGTGTATCTTACATTACTGGGGCGTCCAACTGATATTGGCTTACAGTTGGGCAAGGCTTGCTATCCTTGTAGCAGATAAGGGTAGAAGAGGAATGTTTTTATTTCTTCTGTTTCTTCACATTAATTCCTGTACCTCTTTCTTCCCTGTCCCTCTCTTTCATCTCCTCTACTCTCCTCTTCTATCTCTTTTCTCCCTTTCTTTGGGAGACAACACAAAATGACCCACAAGGTTTGACGTATCGTTAAACCCCAACACAATCAATCCTGATCACAAGGTCCACACCAAGGGAAAAAGTGCCTTCAAACATGCTCAAAATATGTGGATTCACATTGATTGTGTTGGGGTTTAACGACACGTCAGCCCTTGAGGGTCATTTTGTGTCGTCTCCCAGAGAAAGGGAGAAAAGAGATAGAAGAGAGAGTAGAGGAGATGAAAGAGAGGGACAGGGAAGAAAGAGGAACAGGAATGAAAGTGAAGAAACAGAAGAAATAAAAACATTCCCCCTCTACCCTTACCCACTACAAGGATACATGTAGCAGGCCTTGCCCAACTGTAAGCCAATATCAGTTGGACGCCCCAGTGATGTAAGATACACAGCACCTTCGCACCACCCGACCACCCCCGTGGATTCACATCATCCTGTGCATAAACAATGTATCATCCCTACTAAAAATTAACCAGGGCCCAGTTGTTCAAAGCTAACGACATCGTTAGTTAACGATTCATTAAAATTTACATAGAGTGATACGCAAATATGCTGAAATTTTTTGCTGAAAAAATGTGAATAGTTTTTGCAGTGCAAAAGCTACTCACATTTTTTTCAGCAAAAAATATCAGAATATTGTGTATTGAATCCGCTAAAACAGTTAAAGAAATGACCCTTAACAAGTTCGTTAAGCTAACGACGCTTTGAACAACCGGGACCTGATGATTTTTTTTTTATCTGACATCATCTAGTGAGATACAGTCAAACCTGTCCTAAAGGCCACCTGTATTAAGCAATCACCTGCCTTTAAAGGCCACTATATGAGATCCCATTAAAGGCAAAGAAGTGAAAATCTACCTGTATTAAGCAAGCACCTGCTTTAAGCAACCAATTTTTGGCTTTCCCATAGGTGCTTGCTTAACACAGGTTTGACTGTATATCACATCAATGCATCAGACTACCCAAAATAGAGGAAGCTTACTCTGATAAACAAGTCTAACAAAAAGAAAGACTCCAAATCTCCCCATATCTTTGAGTAAGAAAAAAGGGAGCTGTGATTATTATATTAACTCAATGTGACATCTAAATTCAGCAGACGACAATGATATTTTTTCATTTTTCCCCAGGAAACAGAGTCTGGCTTTTCATGCAAATTGTCTCCTTGGAGACATGCCAAATGCCAAACCCTGTTTTCTAGAGACAAGGAGATAATTTCATGAAATGCCAAACCCTGTTTCGGGGGAAAATAAGAAAATATTTCAAATTGTTATCTGAGTAGATTTAGGACCATTGATAGGTTATTAACTGACCAGAGTGACATCAGCAGTATGAAAGTAGACGGGTGTAGGTAGCTTGGTTTTCAGTCTGGTCCACTGGAATGAAGGGAGATGGAATTTCCAGATATCTGCATGTATACAGCTTGCTGACATTCCTCCACACATATACATATCTGAAATGAAGAAGTAAACCCCAAAGTCACTATGTAATATACCTGCGTATTAATCACATCAAAGTTTTGCATAAGATTTTATGAAGAAAAAAAAAGATGTTCCTATGTAGAATATACAGTACTTTTCTGTGTGTTATTGACTAAGTTCCAAGGTGCAAAAGCACGTCATATTTCACCAGGACCAAGCTGAAAATGGCCGCTCTCAGCAGGTTACGAGTAGAAACAAGCTAAATTTTCGATAGTGCTAAATGAATTCTCGTTGTGCAGCTCTGTTATTATGGGCCTCAGCCAACTTGATGATGGCGAGCCTCTTTTTTTGTAATGTAGGCAGCTCTTTGCTTCCCCATTGCAGATGCGATAATCATAAAAATGTAATAATTTCTTATGTATGTCTCATAACATCTTCTCAGTGTCACTTTCTTCACTGAAATGTGAAATTATCCAACTAATTAAAGTTGAGTAGTTGTCACTTTGACTACCAATTAACCCGTAATTAAGTGCACAGATCTAAGCTGGCAGTTTCTTTTGAACGTGAACATTGGTTCAAACAATTTGTTGATCAGTCGGAAGAAAAGAAAAAGAAAAAACAACTGGTTTAACCAGATCAGGATCTTTGCTACAACTCATAATCTTTGCAAATGTTGATATCTACTATTAAAAAGCAGTGCAAAGACAGTGTCCAATTTGTGCCTTAAAAACTACATATGTACAAAGGGGCCCTTTTAGTGAGAAAATGTACCTTATAAAAGGTTTGCCCAGTGAAGACTTTGGAGTAGCTTGTGAATCTGGGCCGTCTCATCAGTCTCTGGTTTCTGCCTCAAGAAGGCATGGCTACCATACTTATCCTAAGTATTTGGACTGACTGGCTTGAGCAAACAGTGCAGACCAAGCTCCAGATATGGTAGATTCAGCATCTGATTTGATCCTACACTGTTTGTGCCACTCATTCAGCATTTTTTTTAGGTAAAACTGACTTGTTCAAAATTTAGAATAAGTACTGATACAGTATGGAGAAAGGGTTTCTGAAAACTTTGGGTATCAGAAAATCTGATTTGGGAAATCTGATGTCTGAATACTGAGAGGAACTGTTAGGAAGAAGTATTTGGTGATAATTCTGGGATTTTTTTCTTATTTCTCCATAAAAACGCATGTTGTGGGTACTCATTAGAAGCACCTTGCCAAGGAGAAAATCATCCCAGAATTATCATGAAATATTCTTCCCTAACAATTTCTCTGAATATATACATTATTCAGAACTCCTGGAGAAGACTGCTCAGATTTAGCAGGATGATCCAAATCTTCACTTAGCACAGATGCCATAAGCCATATTTTCTAATGTTACTACTTAATGGATCTACTCTAAAAGGAAAGAATTTGCTCCAAAACGGGAGCAAATTCTTTCCTTTTCCAGTAGGCCCCTTTTACAGAAGGTAGGCAATAACAATTTGACAGAGTTGCCTCCCATGGAAGTGTATCAATTCACCTTAACTCTTCGCATGCTTTTTTTGTCATCTGTGGATTTTTTTTTTTTTTTTTCAAAAAAAATCTTTCAGGAACACCATCAGAGTGGCAAACAGTTTGGATCCAGATCAGGCCCAACATTTTGTTGGGCCTGATCTGGATCCAAACTGTTTGCAAAGGTTATCAGCAGACAAGTTGCTACTAGCAGGGTAAGAGTTAAGTGACAATATATAAGCCTACCATTTCTAAATCTTGTACAACTGTGACATTTCCTGGCTGCAGGATACTCTGTTAAGAGAAAAAAAGATACATTTGAGATGAACATGGAAAAATGACCTTACCACACTGGGCTAACAGCAAAGATCCGTTCAGTTTCATTAGTCCCAATGAAAGACTATTGTGCAGTCTTGTTAACTGTTTGCTAACAAAATGTCTGGGATGACTTGATAGGGTGCAGATTCCAAACAAAAGAAACACAGTGCAGAGCTTTCTTAATTTCACAATCAGGGCCTAGCTGTTCAGTGTTATTTGATTAACACATTTATCAAACTAACATTGTTATACCCTGCCACGCAATAGTGGCGGGATTTTATGGTTTCATGTTGGTCGTCTGCGAGTCCATCCTTCCCTCGTACATCCATCCGTCTGTTTTTCGTTTCCGGATGATAACTTGAGTAAACATCAATGGATTTTCACCAAACTTGGTATGTGCATTGATATTATGGAGATCTGGTTTGGGATTGCTAATGGGCAAATTTTGTCAAATTTTTACGGAGTTATCTGCCCGAGACACGCCCATGTTTTCGTTTCCGGATGATAACTTGAGTAAATAACAAGGGATTTTCATCAAACTTGTTATCAAATTATCTGCCCGAGACACGCCCATATTTTCGTTTCCGGATTATAACTTGAGTAAATAACAAGGTATTTTCACCAAAACTTGCTATATGCATTGACATTAACGAGATCTGGTTTGGGATTGTTAATGGGCAAATTTCGTCCAATTTTTACGGAGTTATCTGCCCGAGACGCACCCATGTTTTCGTTTCCGGATGATAACTTGATTTTCATCATACTTGCTACATGTATATGCATTGACATTAAGGAGATATGGTTTGGGATTGCTAATGGGCAAATTTCGTTAAATATTTATGGAGTTATCTGCTCGAGACACGCCCATTTTTTCGTTTCCGGATGATAACTTTAGTAAATAACAAGGGATTTTAACCAAACTTGCTATATGTATTGACAGTAAGGAGATCAGGTTTTGAATGGCTAATGGGCAAATTTCGTCAATTTTTTATGGAGTTATCTGCCCGAGACATGTCCATATTTTCATTTCTGGATGATAACTTGAGTAAATAACAAGGACTTTTGACCAAACTTGCTATATGCATTGATATTATCAAGATCTGCTTTAGGATTGTTATCTGTCCATTGATATTATCAAGATCTGGTTTAGGATTGTTATCTGTCCCTCCGTCATTTTCTTTCCAGACATTTTCGCAATGATAACTTTAATACATAAACAAATAACTGCTGTGGCGGGGTATTATGCTTGTGGTGCTTTTATGTTAAATATTGAAGTACAAAAATTTTAAATAGATCCCACTGCCAATTTTTATTATGAAAAAGAAAAGTATTCAATGCTTCAATAGGCAAACACTGCATTATTATTATTTTTCATGAAAATAAGACATTTCTTGTGAACTGTCTGTCTTGTGAATTGTCTGCCTACATGATTTTGGCTACCAGGCTTTGCATTTTTGTGTCACATACCAACTGGCTGAATACACCTGAGAGACCAAATGGTGTGGCAATCAAGGACCGTCACATTGCATAGTTCATTATAGGATGAATTTCATTTTTATGGATTTAATTAATATGTAAACACTGGCAAATCACTCACCAACTGAACAGTAAACACTGGCAAATCACTCACCAATTGAACAGAGCACAAAGGACTTCACATTAACACGTTTATGCCAAATGGACTCTTCTACCATAACTCTTTGGGCAGGTCTATTTCCTATATAAGGGGTGTCTGGTTAGTTTTTATTTTTATCATGTTTTGCAGAAATTTCTGAACTTAATACAAACAGTGTAGAGCCCAATCAGATGCCATGTTCTGCAGCGTCTGATCTTGGTTTACACTGTTCGCCTGTGTCCCTTTTATGGGACGCTAGGCTTAAATGGGTTAAGCTTGAAAGCAATTTGCTTGCATTGGCACTGAGTCTATTATACCTACCTGATCGACTGCATGGCCTTGTTACCACCGACTGCCACAATCTGGTATCAATATCAAACACATCAATCTGTAAGCATGAAATAAAATAATTCATAGGGCCCTTAAGGGGTAAAATACAACACGACTCATTTCAAACCCATAAATTCGGGAAAGGCACTTTTTTTCAAATGAAAAATTCAGGGCCCAGTTGTTCAAAACTAACTATGTCATTAGTTAAAGTATCATTAAATATGGCATATGCTAATATTTTTGCTGAAAAAATGTGAGTAGCTTTTGCATTTGCAAAAGCTACTCGCATTTTTCTCAGCAAAATACCCATGAATTAGATATTGTACTTACTACAACAGTTAACATTTTGACCAACTAACAAGGTAGTTATGCTAGCGATGCTCTGAACAACTGGGCCCAGATATTTTTCTGATTTCATCACGAAAACATGCTGTGGTACTCATCACCTTGCTGAGGTGCTTCTAATGAGTACCCACAACATATGTCTTATTATGCAGAAATAAGGAAAATATTGTATGGATATCGCCTCTTATCTAGTGCTATGAAATCTTGCCTGCCAATAGTGCTCAAAGTAAAACTTACACAAACAGCAATGACACAGATCATCATTTGGAGTCTGATCAGGACCTTCTATACGCCAACAATTTCGTAAGTAGATTAAGACCCTGATCAGACTGTATGAATGCCCTCATTCGGCATTAATTAGGGTCCTTTCTGGCACTACATATCACATTTGTCCACACCAGTCTGGTCTGCAATCCATAAACTCAACCCTTGTCCTGCTGAATAAATTAAGAAGCCACACCCATTTCTGATTTTCCAATTACTTAACCAATCAAATTACTTGGTCTAGGGTGTTGATATAAATTCACATGCTTAATGGCAAACAGTGCAGATCCAGATGAGTTGGCTTCTTCCGAAGCCAACTGATCTGGATCTACACTGTTTGCAAAGGCCAGGGTATATCCGGGCTCAGCAGGACAAGGGTTAATAAATCACAGATACACAGGTTGATCATAATCTTCTGTATTTGTAGATGCTTTATCAGACAATTTGCATGAAGTCTCAGGTCCTATTTTCTAGGAAAAAAAAAAAGAAAAATATCGCCGTTTGTCATCTGCTGAATCTGACCAAAGCGTGATAAGTGTTACTGGCAAATTTAGGCGTACCAAATTTACCTAAAATATTTCAACCTCTAACCTGTTACCATACATGTTCTAAAATTCAAACCATTCCATTATACTACTGATGTGTCAAGCCTAATTGTCTCTGAAAAATCAAAATTTGTAAGGTAGATACTTCGACTGATCTGGGTTTTCAGTCCACACATGCATTAACCCTTAAGGCACTAATCGCAACTGCAGCAGACAGCACTAATCTTTTTTCATGATATTTTTAGAGAAAATAACACTTGACATTTCATGTGAATCATCTGCTGAGCAGATCATTCACATGAAATGCCAAGTCTTAATTTCTCTGAAAAATAGTAAAAAAATAAAATAAAATGTCATCTGCTATAATTTTACTTAGTGATTTTAAGGTTAAGATCTCTTTAAGGCTCTTTTTACCAAACATTTGTCTGATTGTCTTACTTTATCTAAACTGTGAGCTGTCAGTCCTGTCCCGCCTCCAAACATATATAGTTTTCTGTTATAATATACCACTTCATGTCTGTATCTAAATGAAGAGGAAAACTTGCTATTTTAAAAAGGTCATTTTTCACAAGAGGCCATGAGCCATTATTCACTCACCTGAGTGAAGCAATGGCAGATGAAAAATCACTAGCCATTTGAAAATGCCAATTAGCCCTTAAAATGCTAATTACAGTTGCAGCAGACAAGTTTTAATATTTTTATTATTTTCAGAGAAACTATGGTTTGGCATTTCATTTGAATGGTCTGCATTAATGCCAAGCCTTGGTTTCTCTGAAAAAAAAAAAAAAAAAAAAAATACACAATGTTGTCTGCTATAATTTTGCTTGGACCTTTTAAGGAGTGTTTTTTTATGAACATAAAAACAAGTCTGTTTCGATTCACTGGGCCTTCATTGCTTCCAAAGAATCCCTTTTATAGAACATATACAATACTTATTCAATTGTCAATTATGAAAAAAGGAGTCCAGTTTAGCTTCTTGTTTCTTTCAACAATTGCCTAAGAAACCAAAGCAAGCTGTCTTCCTACAACAATCTATACAGCCTGAGAAGGATAATGTCAACCGATGTGTATTGCTTCATTATTAACACTTATGACATATTAACAACTTCAAGCAAAGACTTTCAGAAATATATGCAAAGCAAAAAAAAATTAATGCAAACTGATGCATATTAAAATGTTAATGAAAATTTCCAGTTTGGGATTTGTTATTATTTGGGATGAAAATTTCACTATACATGTATAATCTAAATAAGGTTACCTAGGAAAATATTTTCCTTGTTTTTCTAGAAAAAACATATGTTCTAGGAACATATGTTCTGTTCAATAGAATTCAACTAACAGTAGAATATTACAGTCGACTCTCGTTATCTCGAAGGCTAAGGGACTCTGTGAAATAATTTGAGATATCCATACCTCAACATATCAGATTTGCAGAATCGAGGAAAAAAACGACATTTCACAAATGAACATGTTATTTGACTCAAAAAGTTAGAGATATACTGAAAATATTGTGGAAAAGAGGAGAAATTTGGAGCAATTTCTCATCTTTTCCACAATATTTTGTTACCTATTGTTAGATTTCCATGTTCAAACAGGGACCAGATTTTCACTTCGAGATAAGCAGTTATTCGAGATAAGGGAAGTCAAGATAACTAGAGTTGACTACATTGTAACACATTTATGGTTCCATGAAAAATTGAGAACATATTGAGCAGTATACGCCACTTATCTAAAATTTTACAATTTAATTCAAAAAACAATGTGCCACCTGCCCACCTGTAGGGGTAGGGACAGTCAATACCTTGGTTCTGGAATGTATTTGCCCTGTGCCTTGACCAGTTCCCAACTACATGTAGTGAGGTCAAATCTGTGTATATCCATGTTGTATTCAAACCCTGTAGTTCCACCAATAGTATAGATGTAACGCTCTACCAATGTCATTGTCTACAAAGGTCAGAATAACAATTACATCAAAATCATTTTATAACACTATCATTGAGATCTAAAGCAGTGTTAGTTAAACTGTGATGCTGTATCCAAAAAAAATGAGCTGTCAGCAGACAGCATAACTTGCCTGGAATTCGGGAGATATTATGTCCAAAAGGTGCAGACGAAATCGTAAACAGTGTAGACCCTGATCACACTGCTCTTTGGGACCAGTCTGATCTGGGTCTGCACTGTTTGCTTAGGCCTGCCTGTCCCAATACTTAGGATCATAACGGTAAGAGGAAATGTTACGGCATTTTAGCTATTGATAGGATTTCTTGTGCTATGGTTTGGTTGGTTGTTGTCATGAATTCAACATTATCAGGGATCAAATATAAAATTTCTAAGTCTGTGACCTTGACTTTGAGGTCATAGGCATGGATGGCGGTGATGATGAATAAAACTTTGGACCTGTATCTATTATCATTCCAAATATGAACCAAATCTATCAAATAGTTTGGAAAATATCAGCTCTTAAAACACTTTAATATAAAATTTCTTAGTTCTTAACTTTGACCTTGAGGCCATGGGCAGTGGGTGGGGTGGGGGGGGGGGGGGCAGAAAGGGTATTGCTGAATTAAACTTTGGACCTGTATCTATCATCATACCAAATATGAATAAAATCCATCATATGGTTTGGAAAATATGAGCTCTTAAAGAACTTTAATATGAAATTATTAAGTCTGTGACCTTGACCTTGAGGTCATAGGCATGGGCAGGGTATTGCTGAATAAAACTTTGGAACTGTATCTATCATCATACCAAATATGAACAAAATTCATCATATAGTTTGTAAAATATGAGCTCTTTAAAAACTTTAACATTGAAAGTTTCTATGTCCACGACCTTTACCTTGAGGTAATGGGTTGGGGTATTGCTGAATAAAACTCTGGAACTATATCTATCATCAAACCAAATATAAACCAAACCTATCGAATGGTCTGGGAAATATAAGCTCTTAAAAAACTGTAACTTAAATGTGGATGCCAATGCCTGGGGTAGTGCAATAGCTCTTCCTGGACTTCATCAGGGCAAGCTAATGAATAAATCATACAGAATGTAAATGTACATTTTTTGTATATTAAGTTTATATTTTTTGTTTAACACTTGTCCTGCTGAATAAATTAAGATGCCACGCCCACTTCTAAATTTCAGCCTATCAGATTACTTGATCCAGATTGTTGCTATAAATTCAGATACTTAATGGCAAACAGTGCAGATCCAGATCAGTTGGCTTCTTCAGAAGCCAACTGATCTGAATCTACACTGTTTGCAAAGGCAGGGTATATCTGGATTCAGCAGGACAAGGACAAAATTTATAAATTATATAGAAAATAAGCTGGACCATCATTGCTTGTATATACAGTAAGTGCTTTTATTCCATATTGTGGCTTGTATGGCTGTGAAGCCTGATGAGCATAATATGCACAACATGGGAAAAGGGCCCTTATGCCATATGCGAACAGCAAAGGCCCAGATGCGCGTGTGCACCTGTGCAGTCTGATCTGGACATTCCCTATTCCTTGACATATAATACAATATCCATTGATTCTGTAGGCAGGCAACAAAGGCCCTGACCACCTGCACAATTGTGCTGGCTGACCAGGCCCTGTGTTGTCTGCAAATTGCATAAGGGCCCTTTTCATGATTTGGCATCATATCTTATAAACAGTCCAAGGCAGAGCTCCAGATAAGACAAGTTTTTCAACTGTAAGTATATTATAAGTATATATATTTTTCTTAAACATCCTCAAAACAGGTCTGGTATTCATGTTTTCAAGCAGAATTAACAAAAATTAATTTTCTGGTATCTGTAGCTATGCTCTTAGGCCCAGTAATATGGTGTCTTTTTAGAAAGACACATAAAAAAAAATTAAATGACAAACTCCACTGTGCAGTCAATACGAGCATGTCGTCACGAACCTCAGCATTTTGGTGCTGAGCCTGCCCAAAGCAAATAATTTCAGTGGAAACTTGTTAAACTCCTCACCCTGGTCAATTTGATACCCAAGCCCCACCTCACCCCCCGACTCTACCCCATTTTGAATTTGACACAACATGATCCTTAGATGTATAATCTCGGCAAATTTGCCTTTCTCTTTTTCTGGATTATAGATTATGGCCAAGGTACAAATATTTAGACTGACAAACACAATTCTTGTACCAGGGACCATAACTATAGAAACATCCACCAGATGATCCATTTTTTAAAGTGATACATGGTGGATCTTCCACTAATGATCACCTCTCAATAATAGTCACCTCCCTATAACAACCACTTTACTGATTTCCCAAAGTGCAGTTTTATAGCGACACCGCCTCGTGGATGCGAAGCAGCCCCGCGGTGGCGTCAAATGGTAACGCGTATGGAATAGAACAGAATTGTGTGTACGGACCCCTTCAAAAAAAATCTGCCGTGACCTGAAAAGTCACAATGATTAAAAACCTGCGAATAACACCGAGTGTTTCGACTGAGACATGTGATGTCAGTCAGCCAATGAAAGTGCTCAGCGATACGTTGTCTGGTTTCCGACCTTCTTGGTGTTGCGACAACTCCCAAAGTGCAGTTTTATCATACATCTAACCTCTCTATAACCTATTGTAGTCTGGAGACCCATAAAAGGGTATTGGCAAACAGTGCTGACCCAGATCAGATGCCACAAAATGTGGCATCTGATCAGGGTCTCCACTGTTTGCATATAGTTCAACCATTTTTCTCTAGGAATATCTAAATCACATATCCTGGCATACCTAAAATTGAAATAAGAATCTTCCAATATATAGTATGGGGGAATTCATTCAGTCTACAGTGGGAAAACAGCCACCTCCCTACAACAGCCAGTTTCATTCTTTCACAAAGGTTGCTGTTGAAGGGAGGTTGTAATGTAGTCTCATCCTTTGTGGTATAACCTCATAAAATGGGACAACTGTTATTCTGTATGGCTTCAAAGGATACAGGACAAAAATTAAAGACTGCACTCACTTTATGGCTGGATTATAAAAAACAATAGAAATCACTTCTCAAATAAACACCTAATCTTAAAAAACAAACTCACATGTCCATACTTCTCTGTTGGCATATTTTCAGATTGTAAACAAGATTTCCATTCTAGGGTATGTAGGTCAAGGTCATATAGTCTATTTGTGCTGGTTATACCGAAAGGGACAGCCGTTCCTCCAAAATGTAGAATATGGTTTCCTATCTTCAATACTGAAAATGATAATGAAACCAAACAAAAAATGTACTTGCGGTAAACGCCTAAAATTTCGTATACCTAGGTGTCTGACAAAGTTGCATATGCAAACAGTGCAGACCAAGATCAGACTGCTCCTCAAGGAGCAGTCTGATCAGGGTCTACACTGTTTGCCATTCCACTAAGTACTTAAAGAAACAACTGCACAAAAATAAGAAATTAGGCCAAAAAAGTATGGAATAAATGTTCGAAATTTTGGGACATTTACCATACACTAAATATTCAGACATTCAAGCTTTAGAAAACAGAGCAGACCCAGATCAAAGTATTCATAAGATGTAGTTTGATCAGGATCTAGCTACACTGTTTGCAAATCACCTAGCACTTTGCAAACATATAACTAGGTATGTAAATGGACTTGCTATCCTTTCCACAGCGCTCAAAAAGACGTTTTTTGTTTGGCATTTTATTTTAAATGAAAATATTTTGTTCTGATTGACCATATCTTATCAGAAACAATTTGTCTTTTCTGTTTCAGTGTTCTGTTCTCAAATATTTACAGTAAAATTAAATTCATGGCCAAAAATTGGTCTGACCTATGCAATTTCAATAGTAAAGCAATCTTTTGGATTTTTTATCTAAGAATTTTTTTTTTTTATTTTTCTTTGCTGAATTTTAATCATTGATGTTTCACAACAAAATTGTGAAAATTTCAGAAAAAATTAACAGGCAGAACTTGTTGAAATTCTGCGTCCAAGTTACCTACCCTACAGATTTTTGTATAATTTGTATTCATTTTTACTTTGGGAAAAAGTGAAAATATTTGATTTTTAAAAAACCAATGAATATAATAATACTTTTTGTGCATAGGTAGTTACGACAAATGGTTTTGCATTAAATCATTACAAAAGTTTGCAAATTTACTTTTTCTGTGTAAAGTGCCAAGCAAAAAACGGCTTTCTGAAAGATGTCGAAAGCACAGTAGTGCCATGAGAAGGCTGTAAAACATCCACTTTACTTCATTATTATAGTATACTTCATATTTTCTGGTCTCTGAAATTCTTGACCCCATTCTGGGATTTTGGAAACTTATATAAGGGACACTGATGGGACTTAATTGGCCAAAACTAGCGAGGATCGACCAGAAAACTTGAGAGTCCAACTGTTTTAAGATTTGCAAGTGTGTTCATTGCTCTTAAAGGTCATTCCATTTAGATCCTATTATTCAAATATTGGGATAAGTTATAGTTAATTAAGGGCCCAGTTGTTCAAAGCATCATAAGCTTAACCAACTTGTTAGTGGTCAAAATGTTAACTGCTCTAGTAAGTACAATATCTAATTCAGACAGATTCTGCTGAAAAAAAAATGAGAGTAGCTTTTGCAAATGCAAAAGCTACTCACATTTCTTCAGCAAAAATATTAGCATATATGCCATATTTAATGATCAAAGTTTTAACGATTCGTTAACTAACAACATTGTTAGTTTTGAACAACTGGGCCCGGATGAAAACTGAAAATGTTAAGGGTATTCATAGTACTGGAGTCACATTATGCATATTCAAACATCAAAGTCACATTATACATATTCAAACAATGACATCACAGTATTCATATTCAAACAACAGTCACAATATACGGTACATATTCAAACAATGACATCACAGTATTCATATTCAAACAACAGTCACAATATACATATTCAAACAATGACATCACAGTATTCATATTCAAACAATAGTCACAATATACATATTCAAACAATGATGTCACAGTATTCATGTTCAAACAATGAAGTCACATTATGCATATATTCAGAAAACAAAGGACCAGGGCCCGGTTGTTCAAAGCGTCGTTAGCTTAACGAGCTCGTTAAGGGTCATTTCGTTAACTGTTTTAGCGGATTCAATACACAATATTCTGATATTTTTTGCTGAAAAAATGTGAGTAGCTTTTGCGCTGCAAAAGCTACTCACATTTTTTCAGCAAAAAATATCAGAATATTTGCGTATCACTCGATGTAAATTTTAACGAATCGTTAACTAACGACGTCGTTAGCTTTGAACAACTGGGCCCAGGTAAATGAACATCATGATAAGAATCTGTGAATACTTAGCACAGCTCCAGATAAGAGGTGGGATATCAGGTATACATTTTTTTATATCTCCACAAAAACATGTAAGTTGTGGATACTCATTAGAAGTGCCTCAGTGAGGAGCTTCTAATGACTACCACAACAGACATAGCTCATTTTATTCCTGTGCTTGGTATAGAAACAGACCCATACCAGTCTGCATCCTATGTATGCTTTCTTCTCCAAGAATAAATAATAGGCGTAGATGGACTTCATAATTTACATCATAGATCTATATAAATGAGGTGTCCACCTTATTTCTCCTGTCATAGATACTCATCAGATCGACCACAGCATACTCAGCAAATGCGAAAACTGTCTGTTTTAGTTAAAAACAACACAGTGGGCACATGACATTTATACATTACATCGACCTATTTCTCCACAAATACATATGTTGTGGGTACTCACTGAAGATTACAGTAGTGTGGAGAAGTAAGAAAAATAATTTTCTGAATATTATTCTCACCTGGAGCTATGTATGCACACATTATACATTTATAATGATTGAAAATAATATGGAGAAATATGAAAAATATCCAAAGCTCTTGATAAGATGGTATTTTTCTATCCAAAGTAATGATATTTTTCTTATTTCTATGCAAAAACACATGATGTGGGTACTCATTAGAAGTGCCTCAGTAAGGCGCTTCTAATGCATACCCACAAGGTATGTTTTTGTGCAGAAATAAGAAAAATATTTACCTGATATCCACTCTTATCTAGACCTATGATATCAATGCTTTTTTAGTTGAGAAAGTGCTTTATCTGAAGCTATGGGCATATTAAATTCTGTCAAATTAAATAAAATTATGTTAAATTCTGTCATGATGATTCTAATGAACTCCCTGAACATATGTTGCCATAGAGAAAAACAAAAACATTAATATTTTTATCTATCTACCGTGTAATAGTACTTACTGTAATGGGAAGCTAACTCTTTTGGAACGATTCCTGTCGTTTGGAGTTTCTGCCATTTATTTGACCAGATATTAAACCGCCATAACTGTAAAATGGATGATGAAACAATCAGAATAACATAAATATTAATCTTTAGCATGCTAAGTAGAGTTTTCAGCAGACAACATTTCGAAATACTTTTCTTATATTTCCCAGAAATAGGCTTTGACCATTCATGCAAATTGTCTCCTTTGTCTGCACAAAAGTGCAGGCTGATCTGAATCTTAGCTGATGTCCAAAGGTATGTTTTCTGACTTTGCAGTCTAAATACACATGACATATTAACCCACTGAAGACTGGAAATGGGTATTTGGCAAACAGTGCAGACCAGATCAGACGCCGCATGATCAGGGTCTCCACTGTTTGCAAATAGTACAACCTTTTTTCTTTAGAAATATCTACATAATATAGCCTGACATACCTAAAATAAAAAAAATGTACGCTTTCAATATATAGTGTGGCAGAGTTTATTCAGTATTTAATGGGTTAAAGACCATTACTTTCAGTCAGCAGCAGCATTCATCAAGCAGAGTATGAGGAGTATATGATGATAATTCTAGGACCATTTTCTCCAATTCTCCATAAAAACCTATGATATGGGTACTCATTAGAAGTGCCTCTTAGAGGCATTTCTAATAAGTACCCATAAAATAGGTTTTTATGGACAAATATGAAAAGTTATCCTAAAATTATCATCAGATACTCGTCCTTAACAAGTCCTCTGAGTAGATTTTATGGTAATTACATATCAAGAACTTCAAGTGAACGCTTTCAGAAACAGAAACAAAAAGAGACAGACAGACAGACAGACAGAGAGAGAGAGAGATAAACACAAAATGTTTCAAAATTTCCAAGTCCATGACCTTGACCTATGGTTAGCAGGTGATGTTAACTTTTGATATCTGTATCCATCCAACAGTATTACTAAGCACAGATCAATATCTTCAAGTGAATGATGATAATTTGGAGTTTTAAATCCCTTTTAACATTATTAACCCATGTCCTGCTGAATAAATTAAGATGCCACGCCCACTTCTAATTTTCATCCAATCTGGTTACTTGATCCAGATTTTTGCTATAAATTTGCATACTTAATGGCAAACAGTGCAGATCCAGATCAGTTGGCTTCTTCAGAAGCCAACTGATCTGGATCTAAACTGTTTGCATAAAAGGGTATATCCGGGTTCAGCAGGACAAGGGTTAGTCATATCAATATGATGGTAGGGTTATAATGAAAGGCCCTGTGTCATATTAACCTTGGTCCTGCAGAATATGGATATGCCCTGTCTTTGTCAACAGTGTAGATCCAGATCTGTTGGCTTCTTCAGAAGCAAACTGATCTGGAGCGGCACTGTTTGACATTCAGTATGTGAATTTCTATCAATAATCTATATTAAGTAATCTGATTGGCTGACAATTGGAAGTGGGCATGGCATCTTAATTTATTCAGCATGATTGTTTGTTTGATTTGGGCTTAACGTCGCTTTCAACCTTTTTCAGTCATATCGCGACGGTGTCTGGATGTGGCAGGGAGCTCAATGCTCACTTTTAGAGTGCTGCCTCACTGAAATATCACGCCCCAGACACTTTGACATGATATTCCACCCAGTCACATTATACTGACACTGAGCTGACCAGTTCTAGCTCTACTTTCTTAATGCTGAGCGCCAAGCGAAAGAGCAGCTAGTACCATTTTTAAAGTCTTTGGTATGACCCGGCCGGGGATCGAACCCGCAACCTCCCGGTCACAAAGCGGACGCTCTACCACTGAGCCACTGTGCCGGTTATTCAGCATGACAAGGGTTAACTAAAGCTGAATTCTGCCTCCAGCAAGATTTGAACCCTGGACCTCATGTTCCAAAGTGGGGAGCATTAACCACTCAGCCACCTGGACGCTTCAACTTCAAGTGAAGACATTCAGAATATACGGGAAGAAAAAAAATCAACACATAAACTTAACCCTTCCCTTGCTGAACATGACATGCCCTGTCTTAACAAACAGTGTAGAGCCAGATCAGTTGGCATCTGAAGAAGCCAACTGATCTGGATCTGCATTGTTTGTCATTAAATATGTGAATTTCTATCAAAAACTTGAATCAAGTAATCTTACTGGCTGGAAATTAGACGTGGACGTGGCATCTTAATGTATTCAGCAAAGCAAAGGTTAAGTCTGGACAAGACTATCTAACAAATAAACTGACGGATGAATGATGGCATGACAAAAACTATATACACCTATTTGTTGAAATAAGAGAATGTCGTGCATCCAGCCATCCACTCTTGTATCGAGATCTGAAAACTTGTATTTAATGTTGTTGCTTACCATAGTAACTTAAGTATTGGAACAAACAGGTCTGAGCAAACAGTGTAGACCCAGATCATATGCCTCAGTTGCATGTGATCAGTATTTACACTGTTTGCCACTCATCCAGAGGTCTTTTAGACACAAACAACAGATACAGAAAATGTATTTTTTTTTTTTCAAATTTTAGAAAAAAGCAAGGTAAGGAGCCCTAATACTTGGGGTAAACATGGTATATGTACATGTACCTGTGTTTCTTCTAAGACTGGCACGATTAATCAGATAATCGATTAATTGATCGATAAATACCACAAAAATGATTATCATAACAGATTTGCTAATAATCGATCATTTGATTTCTGTGTCTGTTACTTTACCGTACTTACCCTTAGTATTCAGACACCTCAACAATTTTACCATACCTAGTCTAAAATTTGAACAAGTACAATTTACTACCCACTTTAGTGTCTTGAATAGCTGGATGAGTGGCAAACAATGTAGACCCTGATGAGACACTGCATTTGCGGCATCTCATCTGGGTCTACACTGTTTGCTCATGCTTGTCTGGCCAAATGCATACAGTAAATATGACATATGGCAAGAGTCATGCTCAGTCAGATAGGTAAAATTATTACCAAATCTTCAGTGATTACTAATCGATTATCAATCACAACAGCAGCACTGATCATCTATTATTTTTTAGCTCCGATTAGCCAGCCTTAGTTTCTTCAGCATGCTGTGGCAACTTACCTCCTTGAATAAGGGGTACTCTGTGTCCTCTGTGTTTTCTACATCCCAGTATTCAGGATTGTACCCGCCCCAGCAATATAAGTTCCCATAGTCTACAACCATACGATGACCACTGCGAGCAACTGGGTCTAAAAAGACAATGTTTAGAGCTATAAAATCAACAACAATCATAGGTCTAGATGAATGGGTAGCAGGTAAATAGTTTTCTTATTTCTCCCCAAAAGCACACGTTGTGGGTACTCACAAGAAGTGTCTCACCAATTTTTTCATGGAGAAATAGGAAAAACATCAATACTTTTGAACTGAAAAAAAAACAACAAAAAAAACAACAACCCATCTTATCAAGAGCTATAACAATATAGCTCTAGATAAGACACTTTCTTCAACCAAAACATATTGATGACAATTTGGTGTATTTAAGTCTCTTTCAACATTATTCAAGTCATATTGAGATGATGGAAGGGTGAAAATGAAAGGCTCTGTGTAATGAATCACTGTATAGTAATAAAATGACTTCTGCCTTCAGCAAAAGTCAAATTTGGGACCTTGTGATTGGCAGTTGGAAGTGTTGAACACATCTGACACTCCCCCAACAACAAGTATTGATACATTTCTTATTTCTCTATGGTAATTACATGTATATACAAAAGCAATTGCAATGAGTATTCACAACATGTTTTCTTCATGGAGAGATAAGAAAACTACCAATACCATTTAGTACCGCTGCTTGTTTCAACTTTTGAAAATACAACCCTTTCAGTGATTTTTGATTTGTTTGATATTTTGTTTAATGACACATCTGACATCAGCCCTTTTGATCATTTTGTGTAGTCTCCCTGCAAAAGGGTAGTACATGTAGATGAGAAAAGAAGATAAGGATGAGGGAAAAAGTAAATGTCAGTGCAGAAACAGGAAATACTAACATCCTACATATACAATAATATGATCCCTTCCTCCACCTGCTGCCAGTGCCATTACTGCTATGAAGTCAAGCATGGCGTTTTTTGTGTCTTTTACGATGTGAAAAGACACAACAATCACACGAAGTGAAAAAGCCAACCACTCTAATCATGTCAACAGAAAAGCAAGGCTGCAGGTGATCTGTATACACTTTGTTATTGTTATCAGAAACATGAGTTTGAGACTGAATATGAGAGGTGTTTATCATCACGAAAACACGCCTCTATAATTTGGATCCCCTTAAACCCCCACTTTTATACAGTAAAACTAGGGTTTACATGGGTATACATTACCTTTCTTATTTCTGCTCAAAAACATAGATTGTGGGCACTCATTAGAACTGCCTTGTTGAGGTGGTCCTAACATGTACCCATACTCTATGTTTTGAACAGAAATATGAAGAATATCAGAACTTAACCCTTGTCCTGCTGAATTTTCAGCCAATTAGATTTTGAACAGAAATATGAAGAATATCAGAGCTTAACCCTTGTCCTCCTGAATTTTCAGCCAATTAGATTATTTGATCCGAATTGTTGCTATAAATTCACATACTTAATGGCAAACAGTGCAGATCCAAATCAGTTGGCTTCTTCAGAAGCCAACTGATCTGGACCTACACTGTTTGCGAAGGCGTGGTATATCCGGGCTCAGCATGACAAGAGTTAACTTTATCTGAATATTTTCATTTTTGGTGGTAAATAATTTGGTAAGGTAAATCAACACTAACACGAAATAATCTTTATCATGTATTAACATCAATGTTTCGCCATCATGGCTTATTCCTTACTCTTGGCTTGGACCCAATATACACTGGACTAGTAACTACGGTACGGGTATTGTATTTATTGGAAATATGTTGTCGTGGCTGAGTTTTCATAATTTTGTATGATGACGTTTAAATGCTCATATTTCATTTATTTCTCCATATATCTGAGAGTTGTTTTCAAAAAGCAATAGTTCAATATAGTACCTTTAAGACTACAGCATTATATGTAAGGAAAATCAAACATTTTTTGTAAACATCAACGAGAAACCTAGGTACCCATTTTAGCTATTTCCGGCACATTCAGCAGAAAGTCATCAGAAATTCGCCCAAAATGATGGTATAACTTCAATTTAATTAATTGTGACTGAAGATTTTCAACCAAACCTATTAAAAACAGTTTATTACAACTTCAGTCATTATCCAAAATCATGTTTAATGACCATAGTGCTGTAAAATAGCATTAGAATCAAGCCAAGACAACATATTTTGGCAGTTCCGTTAGTGACAAGTCTAGGTATTATTGGGTCCGAGCTCTTGGTACTACAATTTTTTTTTTTTTTTCATTTTTGGTGGTAAAATTTTCAGTATATTTCAATAGGCTTGTTTTCGTGGTGGGGTATAAGATTTTAAGAATTTTTTTTATTATTTCAGGGGTTCTTCTTCTTTTAGTTTCATTTCCACTGCTACACCCTCATTTTCTGAGTATAATGCACAGGTCTTCCTGGGTAATAACCAGTACTAAGCAATGTAGATGAAGTGTCTTGTGCAAGGACACAACACTTAGTGCTTGCTGAGGTTGAACTTGCAACTGGCTAACTCGTTATCTTGAATCTCTGATGATTTACCATTTCACCACAGGGCTTCTATTCCTTAAAAACAATTTTAATCTGGCAAACTGTCATTACAAGCTATTTTTCTTGGTGCTACAAACTGAGTATATGCTGCTGTAACTATATGCATGCTGCTGAAGCTGCAAGATTTGTGCCATTAAACAAGTAATTTCATTCTCGCAGTTGCTTCCTTGGGGAATGAATGCTATTGCAATTCGCCATAAATTCTATTTATATAGTTCCAACAATCAATTTTACTGATTATGACTCGGAGGTAACAAATTCAATGAATTGATAATATTCTCCAAAATAAATGTACGAATTAACATACTGTGCGAATCAACGTTCATTTTGTTATCTCGACAAACGGATTCGACAGAAAAATAGGGTCCATACTCATTATTAGTGACTTTGACGGCTTTCGAATTAATTAAAATAACATATCTCACTTATAATGCGTACCTTGTGTATTTCCACAGCGAACAACATCGAAACAAAGAGGTTTGACAGACATTTTTCCTTGTTTACACGCCTTTCGGTTATTTCCGCCGTCTCCTTGGCCCATTCGGAATTTTCCGTCAGTCCGACACCACACCAGTCATGCCGCAAATCGAAATTTAGGTCGAGGGATCATACAGCGGTGGAGGAAAACGACCTATATCCATACTGCGGTGGAGAAAAACATGACCTATATCCGTGATGATATTTTTTTTCGCATTGAATATATGACATAAGAATCCTGAACAGAATCCTAAATAGGATATATTGAATTACTTCTAAAATGAAGTAAACTGATTATTTTAATAGGATACGAAAAATACGCCACCCTAGAGCAGACCAGAAAAAGGAAGAATGGGAGATAATATGTTTATTGCTCAAGGAATGTTTTGTTGTTGTTTTTTTTAACAAAATGTTTCTTTGTACAAAGTGCTTCCACTTATTGCCCTTTATCATTACTCCAAATTTCATCTTTTTTTTTAGATGTGTTCCAGACAAAAAAAAAGCAAGGGGAAAAACTCTGTAATTATGGTTCTTGTAGCAATACATATACATGTACTCTCATTACCATCTGTTTTGTCTTGAATAATTTTAGAGATGTTTTATAGGACAGACAGTTTCATCTGATTATCTTCAATACTTTTTTTTAAAACATCTTCAATACTGTCTTGAACACCTTCAATACTTTCTTAACATCTTTAATACTTACTTAAATATTCCAATACATTAGTTCAAGTAGAGTTATGGTTCTTATACAAATACACATCCTTTCTCCTCTATCTATATTCCATGTTTAGTTGGATTATCTTGACAAATTTTAGATGTAACTTACAAGGGAAGACAGACAATTTCATCTGATTATCTTCAATACTTTCTCAAACATTTTCAAAACTTTCATAAACAGCTTCATTACCTTCTTAAACACCTTTAATACATTCTTAAATATCTTCAGTACTTTCTTAAACACCTTCAATACTTTCTCATTTTCAAAACTTTCTTAAACATTTTCAAAACTTTCTTAAACATCTTCATTACTTTCTTGAACATTTCAATACATTCATTCAAGTACATGTATATCTAAAACTACCGTAGTCAAGTTAATCAGATTAAACATGGACTACAAATAGAGGGTAAAGAGAGGATGTGTATTAGTACAAGAACCATAAGTACATGTAGACTTATGGTTCTTGTACTAATACACATCCTCTCTTTACCCTCTATCTGTATTCCATGTTTAATCTGATTAACTTGACTACGGTAGTTTTAGATATAATTTACAAGGGAGGACAGACAATTTCATCTGATTATCTTCAATACTTTCTTAAACATCCTAGAGACCTTCTTAAACACAATTAATACTTTCTTTTTCATATTCCATACTTTCTAATATTTTCTTAAAAACCTTCAAAACTTCCTTAAACACATTCAATACTTTCTTAAACATCTTCAATTATTTCTATAACATTTTCAATACATTCTTGAACACCTTCAAAGCTTTCTTAAACATCTTCAAAACTTTCTACTTTATTAAACACCTTTAATACTTTCTTAAATACCTTCCAAACTTTCTTAATCACCTTCAATACTTTCTTAACATTTTCAATACTTTCTTAGACATCTTCAATACTTTCTTATACACCTTCAATACTTTGTCAAACATCTTCAGTATTTTCTTTGACATGTTCCTAGAAAAAAGTATGAAGGAAGAAATTCTGTAATTATGCAAAGTAGTTACAGACAGGGATACTGATGAATGGAAAGATGGACAAAGTGATGACTTTATGCTCACCCTTTGGGGAACACTACTTCATGGCTATATTTGAAGTGATTAACCCCTAATGATTCCTTTTAGGGATCGAGTCAGGCTAGGTGTGAGTGAGGACCAATTAAGTCATCTGTTATTGAACTTCTCATAAAAGCCATTGATTTGGCACCACACATATGAAAGTTGATTCCTAATGATCTCTTTTGGGGTGGGATTGGGGATAGATGTAGGCAAACCCATTTATCTCCCAGTTTCAAAAGTGGATTCTTCCATTTTAGAATAAGGACACATCCATACATTGCAATTAGGGGGTTTAATCTCTGATCATTAACAAGATGGCAAGCAGTGTTGATCCTGTGAGATGGCTCTGGATCTACAGTGTTTGCATAAATATCTGTACAGGTCTATAGGTTTGAAAGGGTTGTCCATTGTTAAAGCTCTCATCAAATTCCCCTATTTGATACCAAACATGGGAATTTTGGTAGACAGACCCTTTTACAGCTGGGGCTGGAAGTGGGTAAGACCAGCTGTCATCAAGTCATGGGGCCAGCGTATGTGAGGAGCAGGGTTGGGTATGGCGTTGGGTACAGAGGTTTGATAAACATGCCTATATTTAGTATTTGACCACGAATGATCCCTTTTGGGAGCTGGGGAAATGGGCAGGGCTTTTTTTTGTCATTAAAGTTATCAATATGTAAATGTAAATATCCCCTTCTTGATTGGAGCAATGTATTAGATTACTTCTCATTTGGTTTAGAAACATTCAGTTAAATATAAATTAAATTTGGTTTTCTGTAAATAGTAGTTTCTTATGCTGACGGTTCCAAGGGGGTGTCCTCTGTTGCAGTGCATTGTTGTTTGTATGTCAGTCACTGAGTCATTGCAACTGTGCAGTTGTCATTGTTTAATCCTTTTCTTCTTTTAGAGCATCAGGAAGGCTGTGCTTCACGAGTGTGGTGTTTCCTGGGCAACTCCATTTATCTTTTTCTGTTAAGTGTTTAGACAGGTGAATATTCATTTAAGTCATTTTGAAGAGTCTTAGCAATTGTAATGTGATCATGCATCATGGTAATTGTCATATAATCATACATTGTGGAAGGACAGAGGATATCAAGACGGAGTAATTTTTTTTATTTCTGTACCTAAACCTAAATTGTGGATACTCATCAGAACTGCCTGAATCAGTTGCTTTTAACAAGAACCCAGTGTATATTTAAAATTATGGTGAGAATTATCCCAGTAGTGTCAACAAAGTATACATACTTTTTAACCAGTCCTCTGGGAGATGTAACTACTTCACATTCAAGTTACCAATTCCAAGGTTGTATTTTTGTTGCTGGTAATACTAATTTTTCCAAACAATTAAAAAAGATTGTCAATTGTTACAAAAAAGACAGGACATAACATGGATGTTATGTCGCAGACTGCATGCATGGTTTTAAATCCACTTATGGTTGATAACTTTGCTTCCCCTTTTAAGGGACGTTTGGCCTCAGTTTGAATGATGGCCTATTCCTCAATCTGTCTAAGAAGGTTGTTGTACAACTGTTGCTGCCTGTAGTTGAGCCCATCATGGTCCATTGTGGGTTTTAGGTCAATAACAATCGAGCCATAGTATACAGATGACAAAATTTCCTTAAGCTAGTTGTCCACGTGATTATCATTGACCAATGTAATTAAACCTTGCATTAGACGAAATCCCGGTAAAGGTTATTTACTTTAAACATATTCAATTTGTATATCATCATTACATACATGAAAAGTGACATGAGTAGTATACATAAATATACAAATGAGATTCAAAAAAATGCCTTGCCACTAATATGAATTTGTCTCTCATTAGGTAATGTTTATTTATAGTTGCGCTATTCTTGTCACTGTTGATAGAGAGCTATCTATAAAACCTGAAACTGGGACCTAGGGGACATTTACAAACAGTGCCGACCTAGATTAGACACCGCAGAATGTGGCATCTGATCAGGGTCTGCACTGTTTGCTTAAATTACAAGAAGTTAAGTGTTAAATGAAACAGTCTAAAGTCATCATTCAGGACCATTTTAGCCTACATTCGAAGACAATTGACCCAACAGTGCTGTCAGTGCTTTGATTTTTTTTAAATTTTTGTTTTGGTTTCAGATTTCCATTAACCCTTATCCTGCTGAACATGGATATACCCTGCCTTTACAAACAGTGTAGATTCAGATCAGTTGGCTTATGAAGAAGCCAACTGATCTGGATCTGCAGTTTGTCATTAAGTATAGTGTCTTTGTGTTGACAACCTGGATCAAATAATCTGATTGGATAAAAATTAGAAGTGGGTGTGGCATCTTAATTTATTCAGCAGGACAAGGGTTAAGCCCTCTGCTTTATTTCATTGTAGTTTTGCGACTGCATTTTACTGTGACATTTCACGTGAGGTAGAGGACCCTACGTGGACCAAACACATCATCACGAAAACATACCTATATAACTTTGACCCCATTAAACCCCACTTTTATATAGTAAAATTGGGGTTTACAGGGGTATACATTATTTTTATTTCTGCTCAAAAACATAGATTGTGGGTACTCGTTAGAACTGCCTCACTGAGGCAGTTCTAATGAGTACCCACAATCTATGTTTTGAACAGAAATATGTTTGTTTGTGTTCAGGTTTTACAGCCCAGTCAACCCAATGGGGTTATGTCAAGCCTGGTCAGTTTACCTAACCACACGTTTACCGGACAGGCTTAGTCCTCTAAGCGGTTAACCAGTATTGTGCACATTCTTTCACCAGAAACTGACAACTGCCCTTCTTGAATCAGCGGAAGGGAGAGAATGACCGTAGAAAATATTTCATGATCAATCTCCACGAAAGAATGTTGCCGACCTTGGCAGGGGTCAGTTTTTGGAGGTGAAATTTTCTATATATTTGAATAGGTGTGTTTTTGTAATGTTTGTAATTAAGAGCTGCATCAGATTAATAGCGAGTTTGCCAACATGCAAAATAGTTTACCCTTAACCACTTCCTAGATGATATTTTCCCCAGAAATAGGAATATCTGCCTCCACCCCTCCCAAGGTAATGTTTTTGTTTATCATACCAAGACGCTTCCTCTCTTGCAGTTCTTCTTTGCATGTCCGTTATTGTAAATGTGTTCTCATCTCTTGTTATTGTTTGTTAACCCTGGTCCTGCTGAACCCAGAAATACCCTGCCTTTGAAAACAGTGCATCCACATCACAAAAACATGCCTATACAATATTGACCCCCTTAAACCCCACTTTTATATAGTAAAACCGGGGTTTACAGGGGTATACATTATTTTTGTTATTTTTGATGGTGGGTACTCGTTAGAACTGCATCAGTGAGGCAGTTCTAACGAGTACCCACAATCATGTTTGAGCAGAAACATGAAAAATAGCAGAGTTTTTTATCTGAAAATTTTCAGTTTTTACAGGTGAAATTTTCTATATATTTGAATAGGTATGTTTTCGCAATGCAGGTCAGATAACTTCTGAAGCAGCCAACTGATCTGGAGCTGCACTCTAACCCTAACTGTTTGCCATTAAATATATAAATTTATAGCAACAGTACTGATCAAGTAACCTGATTGGCTGAAAAATTAAAAGTGGGCATGGCATCTTTATTCAGCATGGCAAGGGTTAGTCTTCTTCCTTTGGTGCCTCAGGAAGGCTGTGCTTTGTGATTGTGGCCTTTCCTGGGTATGGTAAATGTCCAAAAATTTCAAACACTTTATTCCATACATTTTTGGCTTACTTTTGGCTTTTTATGTAATTGTGTCTTAAGATACTTAATGAAATAGTGAACAGTGTACAACCTGATCAGACTGCTCCTTCAGGACAATCTGATCTATATCTGCACTGTTTCCATATGCCATTCTGTCAGAAATTCTGATGTAAAGAATTTTAAGACATTCAATTACCGTAATTTCATATGTGTTTTTTTGTGTTGTTGTCCCCCGCCTTTTCGAAGACTAGCAGAGGGACACTGTTTTCGGCTTTCCGTGGTGCATAGTGCGTGGTTCCGAATTTTTAGTAGGTACATTGTCCCCTTAACTCCTCCCACAGTTTTTGTCCGATCCTTTTGAAACTTTACAGGTGCTTTAAGGATGGTCTGAAGATATGCATGTGGTTTTTTCAGAATCCTGAAATTATTTTTTTATCACTTTTTACACATTTTGAACTTAGACATTTTTTGAGTTCTAATATTACAGAAGTCTATAGGGAGTAGGTACCTTGTCCTCTTAACTCCTCCCACAGTTTTTGGCCGATCCTTTTGAAACTTTACATGGGCTTTTACGATGGCCTGAAGATATGCATGTGGATTTTTCAGAATCCCAAAATAATTTTTTATCACTTTTTCCGCATTTTTAACTTAGACATTTTTTGAGTTCTAATATTACAGAAGTCTATAGGGAGTAGGTACCTTGTCCCCTTAACTCCTCCCCCAGTTTTTGGCCGATCCTTTTGAAACTTTACATGGGCTTAGGATGGTCTGAAGATATGCATGTGGTTTTTTCAGAATCCTGAAATAATTTTTTATCACTTTTTCCGCATTTTTAACTTAGACATTTTTTTGAGTTCTAATACTACAGAAGCGTATAGGGAGTAGGTACATTGTCCCCGTAACTCCTACCACAGGTTTTAGCCGATCCTTTTGAAACTTTACAGGTGCTTTAAGGATGGTCTGAAGATATGCATGTGGTTTTTTCAGAATCCTGAAATTAATTTTTTATCATTTTTTACACATTTTGAACTTAGACATTTTTTGAGTTCTAATATTACAGAAGTCTATAGGGAGTAGGTACCTTGTCCCCTTAACTCCTCCCACAGTTTTTGACCGATCCTTTTGAAACTTTACATGGGCTTTTATGCTTGCCTGAAAATATGCATGTGGATTTTTCAGAATCCTGAAATAATTTTTTATCACTTTTTCCGCATTTTTAACTTAGACATTTTTTGAGTTCTAATATTACAGAAGTCTATAGGGAGTAGGTACCTTGTCCCCTTAACTCCTCCCACAGTTTTTGGCCGATCCTTTTGAAACTTTAAATGGGCTTTTAGGATGGCCTGAAGATATGACGTGGTTTTTTCAGAATCCTGAAATAATTTTTTATCACTTTTTCCGCATTTTTAACTTAGACATTTTTTTTGAGTTCTAATACTACAGAAGCATATAGGGAGTAGGTACCTTGTCCCCGTAACTACTACCACAGTTTTAAGCCGATCCTTTTGAAACTTTACAGGTGCTTTAAGGATGGTCTGAGGATATGCATGTGGCTTTTTCAGAATCCTAAAATTATTTTTTATCACTGGTTTCCTGCTTCAATACTTAGGTAAGTGATACAGGACCAATGGTCCTCTGGTTAACTTACCCACTTTTAACAGCTCAAATAAAAATAAGGCGGGGGACATAAATTCCCTATGGAATTTGCTTGTATTACATGAGCCGTGCCATGTGAAGACATCTTTGTGCTTATGTGGGCAGTGAGGTCCCAGATCAGCCAGCACATCTGTGCAGTCTGATCAGTGCCTATCTGTCTGCCAGCAGAATCATTGGAAATACAGAATGTATGAAGAGAAAACAAAGACTCAGGTATCACATTTTGCACATGTGCAGGATGATTTGAGTCTGCACATTTTGTGCATGTTTGAAAACACTTTTTCACTTGCCATGGCCCACATGTAATAAAAGCCTTATCCAATGCCTTAGGATGGCTGTGTTCCAGAACTGTGGTCTTTTCCGGGCATCTCCATTTCTGTTTTTAGATGTTACAGCAGCCAGGGTCTTGGTAAATTTCACCGTAACCTTTAATCTTGTAGATGAACCCTTGTCATACTGAATAAATTAAGATGCCATGCCCACTTCTAATTTTCAGCCAATCAGATTACTTGATCCAGATTGTTGATGCAAAATTCACATTCTAAATGACAAATATTGCAGATCCAGATCAGTTGGCTTCTTCAGAAGCCAACTGATCTGGATCTACACTGATTGCAAAGGCAGGGTATATCCGGGATCAGCAGGATCAGGGTTAAAACAGCAGCAGAAAACATTTTAAAACAAACATTTTTTTCTCTCATTTTTTCGAGAAAACTGGGCTACTAATGAACAGATTTTGAAAAATGCTATTTTATGGAAAAGTTGATAAAACTATCAAATTGACATCAGCTGATTATTTTGCTAAAGATTTATCCACTAGTACATACTTACTATTGTCAGTTCAATAAGCAGCTATTTATAACATGGAAGCATTTGGGGGGCAAGAGACAGAACCAGTTCAAAAACAAGAAATGCATGTAGTATTTATTTATTTATTTGTTGATATACGTGCATATATATAACAAGAGAGAGAGGCAGACAATTTGGTGTATAGATATTGTGGAGACTTCCATGCCAGATCAAATTCTAGGACTTTCAATATGTACTGTATATACCCTAAGTATTCTGACACCTCAACTCCTTACCACCCTTGTTCTAAAATTTGAACAAGTACAATTTACTAACCAGTGTTGTGTCTAAAAATTGCTATAGGAGTGGCAAACAGTATACCCTCATGAAACACAGGGTACTGTGGCAACGCTCATCTGAGTCTACACTGTTTGCTCAGGCCTGTCTGTCTGAGCATATACGGTGAATACTGTATTGTGCACAACATAAAAAACATGATATTAACCATGGTAAATGTCCTAAAATTTAGTCCATTCCTGAAGGTCCAAAAGGAGCAGTCTGATCAGGGTCTACACTGTTTTCCGTTCTGCTATTCTAAGAATCAAATGCATAAAAAGCAAAATTAGGCAAAAAAGAATATGTAACACAGTGTATGAAATTTTAACCCTTAAAGCACCAATCACAACAATTGTCATCTGCTTTGTCTTCTGCCGGTTACTTTAAAAGTCATGCTGGCAAACAGTGTGGACCCAGATCAGACTGCTCCTTTAGGAGCAGTCTGATCTGGGTCCACACTGTTTGCCTATATACAAAATGTAAGTTTGAAAAGTTTGCAAGAACATGCAGCAGATGACATAAGCAGACAACATTTTCAGATGCAGATTTTCTTGGCGCTTTAAGGGTTAAGGCAATTATCATTCTTTCGAGCACCTATCCAATCAGAACAAAAAAGCCACTTGTATCCCACAAGCAAAAAGTATCTGGCTCTGGAGCTTTGGAAAACATAAATTTTCCTATAGGTGACCTCAGTTTTAGTGCATAACTCAGATAAAGTGTTAACATATTTAAAGTAAGAATCCAGACACCAAACTCCTTACCATACTTGTCCTAAAATTGGAACTACCGGTAATCCACTTTTACTGCATACTGATGTGTCTAAGAACTGCTGGCTGGGTGGCAAACAGTGTAGACCCTGATCAGATGCTGCATTCTGCAGCATCTGATCTAGGTCTACACTGTCTGCTCAGGTCTATTTATAGCTGCTGTAATAATTACCATATTTACCCTAAGTATTGAGATACCTTAACTGCTTACTATACTTGTCCTAAAAGGTCTGAGCCACTACCCGATGATGTGTTTATAATATCGCAGGATGGATGGCAAACAGTGCAGACCCTGATCTCATGCTGCATTCTGCACTGTTTGCTCAGGCCTGTCTGTCCCAATACTTAGGGTTAGGATAATTATTGTTGTTTTTGAATCAACATATCTTTGTGGGTACTTATTTGAATTGCATCAATTCCAATGTTTACCACAAAGATATGTTTTGGTGCAAAAATTATAAACAAAATAATAATAATCTCTTTTGATTATTCTTTATCTGAAGGTGTGTTAATAGACGGAATTTATCTGCCTTATAAATCATCCTCATTCATTTGAAAGAGGGGATTCCCAAAGTTCGTATTTCCTTTTGTAGAACTGATACTAGCACTGTCTGGATCATTGAAGTGAAGATTAGATTCGGAACTTGTATCACCATCCTGCAATGACAAGAAAAACAACATTTTAACCCTAGTCCTGCTGAACCCGGATATGTCCTGCCTTTGCAAACAGTGTAGATCCAGATCAGTTGGCTTCTGAAGAAGCCAACTGATCTGGATCTGCACTGTTTGCCATTAAGTATGTGAATTTATATCAACAATCTTGAACAAGAAATCTGATTGGCTGAAAATTAGAAATAGGCGTGGCATCTTAATTTATTCAGCAGGACAAAGGTTCATTAAACACAGTATCAAATTGGCAGCAGGATGTAAAAACCTGTCTTTGAGCATACATGTATGCAGACAGCATATGCCCAGATTAGCCTGCCCATCTGTGCAGTCTGATCAGGACCTTCACTGTCCACTAAAAGAATTACTGGATACTACAGAATGTATGACTGGAGAGCAAAGGCCTTGACAATATTTTGCACATGCGCAGGAGGATCTGAATTTGCGCTTTTTGCACATGTTCAAAGGCACTTTTTTGCTTGATGTGGCCCAAATTGTCTTATAACAGATTCTGACCTCCCGGGAATAAGTAGAGCTGTCAGAGGATCTGACTATAGCCCTACTGCAGCACTATCAGAGGAGAAATACCCAAAGCGTTGAAATATTTTTAATTCATGCTTACCAGACACATCACTGTAGGACATGGCAACAAAAAACCTATCAAGGGCTTAAACTCCATGAGTTATGGGCCCCATGGCCCTGATTCCACTACACATGATACATCAATCCCATCTTCATGTGTGTACCAGGTTTCAACTTTGTTACCCTTATAGGTCTTGACAAAAGTGCAACAAAAATTTTTCACTAATGGAAATGTGTAAAACCTGTGAAGGGGATGGTACTCCAAGAGTTATAGGCCCTTGGCCCTGATTCTGATATACACGATACAACAGTCCACTGTCCATGTGTGTACCAAGTTTCAACTTTAGAGCTCCTGAGAAATCTGTAATGAAATTTTTTTATTTATGGCAAATGGTAGAACCTATCAAGGGCTTTAACTCCAAGAGTAATGGGTTATTGGCCCTGATTCTGGTATACAAAATACATCAGCCCACTGTCTCATGATAGAACTATGTGGAGGTCTGGTGTGAGATCTGCCATGCGTGCAGCAAGCCAGCTATCTGGAAGGGGGCCCACTGATGTGGATGTTGCCCCTGTACCTGCACGTTAATTAAAAATCCCATTATGATGATGATATGACTGTCTATGTGTGTACCAGGTTTCAACTTTGTAACCCTTACAGTTCTTGAGAAAAGTGTGACAAAAAATTTTCATTAATGGCAAAATTGTAAAACCTATCTAGGAAATGTAACACTAAGAGTTATAGGCCCTTGGCCCTGATTCTGATATACATGACATATCAGCCCATTGTCCATGTGTGCACCAAGTTTCAACTTTACAGCTTCCATAGTTCCTAAAAAATCTATAACGAAAATTTTTCATTGATGGTAAATTGTAAAACCTATCAATTTTTCATTTATGGCAAATTGTAAAACCTATCATGGGATTTAACTGCAAAAGTTATAGGCCCTTGGCCCTGATTCCGGTATACACAATACATCAGTCCATTGTCCATGTGTGTACCAAGTTTCAACTTTACAACTTTCATAGTTCCTGAGAAATCTGTAACGAAAAATTTTCATTAATGGTAAATAGTAAAACCTATCAAGGGATGTAATTCCAAGAGGTATGGGCCCTTGTCCCTGATTCCATTATACACCATAGATCACTCCACTGGGTATGTGTATACCAAGTTTCAGCTTTGTAACCCTTACAGTTCTTGAGAAAAGTGTGATGAAAATGTATCTGATAAGTGGACAGAAGGAAGGAAGGAATGTCAGATGGAAGGAATGACAGATGCATACCTGCCAACTTTCACCCACTGAGCATGAGTTTCACGATTTTTCCACGTTTTTTTTTACCTTACGATTGTGTTGGCAAAATATGACCAAAATCACAATTTTACGATGACCTCACACCCCATTTTTCAGTCGGCCATATTTCTTATTTACGATACTTCGGTGTTCCTCTGATTTTTTGGTGTGCCTTGTTCACTCAGGGAAAACGTCAGAGGATCGCCGGTTTGATGTCTATATTTGTAACTTCGGGTTGCATGACTGTTGCTAGGCCCTTCTTTTGTTTATGGTCATTTTGGCATACTTTGGATTTCTTCCTTGTATGTAAAGGGAAAAACAGCCAAACAATGCTGAATTTTTTTTGTGGGAAATCCCAAAGGCATGTGTACTGATACATAGGGTTTTCCCCAAAATAAATAAATACAATGTAACATGTACTCACGAGGTATTGTGATTGAAAACAGGTAACACAGTTAAGCTTTCTTTGAGTTGATTGATGAAATAGTTTGTGGTAGCTGAGTTGAGTAACTGAATGCCGATAATCAAAAATTTTGTTGGCAGTAGAACAGGTAGAAAATAAACAGAAATCAGAAATGGAGAAGAAGAAAAAAATATTCTTGTTAATTTAAATCTGAGTGGAAGGCTGGATATCTGGAAAGCAATTATTTCCAGTACTGTCAAACTGGCCATTTCAATTTAGCAAAAGTGACAGTGAAAGGACTTTTTTCTATTTTGAAGAAAATCCAAACTGATCTCAGGTCTAATTTGGAAAATGACACAATAACAGCTCTTTTAAGCTGCAAGCAGAACTCCAAAACTGACTGTATTTCATTTATAAGCCTACAGACTAGATATTATGCAGGGCAAAAGAGGCAACAAGGGAATATAATAAATCCTTTACCACGTACTGTGATAAAATGCAATATGCTGTGATTCAGTTATGCACCTTTTAATTCTAATAAAGTTTCTTGGGCCCAGTTGTTCAAAGCGTCATTAACTTAACGAGCTCGTTAAGGGTCATTTCGTTAACTGTTTTAGCGGATTCAATATACAATATTCTAGTATTTTTTGCTGGAAAAATGTGAGTAGCTTTTGCACTGCAAAAGCTACTCACATTTTTTCAGCAAAAAATTTCAGAATATTTGCATATCACTCGACGTAAATTTTAACGAATTGTTATACGGTCATTCTCTCCCTTCCGCTGATTCAAGAAGGGCAGTTGTCAGTTTCTGGCGAAAGAATGTGCACGATACTGGTTAACCGCTTAGAGGACTAAGCCTGCCCAGTAAACGTGTGGCTAGGTAAACTGACCGCGCTCGACATGACCCCATTGGGTTGACTGGGCCGTAAAACCTCAACACAAACAAACTAACAATGTTGTTAGCTTTGAACAACTGGGCCCAGTATTTTAATCTGATATGTGATACAAGTATAATATATCATTAGCAGTTTTAAGCAACAGCATTTTAGTCATAAAAGGTTCTATAACTTTAATCAGATTACGGTATAGTTTATTATAAGCATTTTTGAGTAGCAGCAATTTTAGACAAAGTGAAATATAGTATTAAATATTTGATTTTTTGTCTTGTTGTTTTCATTGCAAATCTCCCCCATGAGAATTTCAAGCAAAGTATTTAACGCGCTTGATGTCGTCGAAAAATGCAGTTCCACGAAGAATCTCTCCCATGAAAATTTTCAAAAGTTGGCGGGTATGGACGGACGGAAGGAATGATGGAAGGACAAGGCAAATGCAGTACAGCCCCACTTTTTCAAAGCGGGGCTATAATTAGATAAAGGATCATAAAAGTCTGACGTTTCTATGTCAAGTATACACATATATATATATTGCGGAAAAACAGCATACAACACTTATTTCGAGTAAACAAACACATACTGCAAGTGTTGTGTGCTTTCATTTTACTTGATGTATGTGTGTTTACTTGAAGTTAGTGTCGTACACTTTTATCAAAGAATTCTGCAGAAGGCAGCAACACACCTGCTGGTTTCTGACAGTATTACAGTAGAGCTAAACAATTCATGTGAAGAAGTCAATAAGTCCTTAACCAAAGGGTGTGGTCACAAAAAGATGCCTAGTGTTTGAGTCTCCACTAGCTAGGGAGGAAATGTCTGCAGGATTTGATTCTTCGTTCCTCATCTGTCTTTTTTTAAGTACCTTGAGAAGACTGTGTTCTGTGATTGTAGCATTTCCTGAGTATATCTTCACTTATACTTTTGATGATTTTAATACCAGCAATACAAAATATTCTAAGAACAGAACAAAGTGCAACAACCCTATCGGCTTTAAATATTAAACACTTTGCATGCTGGGTAAAAATTTCACCAGACAACATTTTGAATACTTTTTTTATTTTTTCTAGAAAATAGGATTTGACACTTTGTGCAAACTGTCTCCTAAGGAGACAGTTTGCATGTAGTGTCAGATCCTATTTTCTAGGAAAAAATAGAAAAATATGATCAGTGTTGTCTGCTGAATTTGTCTATAGCATGGAAAGTGTTAAAATGTAAAAGTCTAATTGGATAAGGATAAAAAAAAGCATTACTACCAGTACTATATCGAAATATGGGGAAAATTTCTACGACCTTCTCACAAACATTTAAAGACAGCTGCTGTGACAAAATATTCCAAAGTGGGGATCCTTTGGAAGTACACTGGAACTTTATAAGGTGGTTCAGATATAAGATGGTTTAAAGGTGGATCCCAAAAGTATTGTATCCAAACAAAAATATATGCATTATAATAAAAAAATGACCATTTTTGTTTGGATACAATATGGTTGTTTAGCTAACACAGTTTTCACATTGGATCCCAGCAATCGTGTTAAAGAAGTTGTGGTGTACAAATCAAAAACAGAAAATAAAAAGTCCTCATGAGAATATAAGAAACTATTTTATACTCCTCTTATTTGGAGCTATGTGGCAGCCAATAAATGTTATTTTCCTTATTTTTTCCCTGGAAATAGGGCTTGACATTTCATTATAATAACGCTTACATATGTTCTGTTTGGCATCCATTTCTGAAGAAGTTCCCAGTAACCAGTCTGTTTCTTCCTGTAAATCACTATGGCAACAATCACTATGGCTGCAAGAAAAACAACTATCACAACAGGAATCACTATGGCTACAATGGGAGGAGCTGAACTGGAACTCTGGCTTCTCATTGGTGGTTTAGTGAAGGGAGTGGCTATCAGGTGTATAATTCCATTGGTGCAAACAATGTTAGCCTGTAACACTTCAATGTTGTTGGCCAGAAACTAGAAAGAAAAAAGAAATGTGTTAGAATTATTGCTTATGGATTAATCTTTTCAGAACTGAATTTACAAGGAGTGATCAATAAATTAACCCTGGTCCTGCTGAACCCAGATATGCCCTACCTTTGCAAACAATGGCCGGCTCAAAGATCCAGATCAGTTGGCTTTCAGAAGCCAACTGATCTGGATTCGCACTGTTTGTCAGTAAGTACAGTCGACTCTTGTTATCTCGAACTTCATGGGACCTAATAAAAATGTTCGAGTTATCAGTAGTTCGAGACAACCAAATTGTGACGTCATAGGTATGACGACTGTTCGCCTCTCTGTTTGCCAAAACGTGCTTGGAAGGCATATGTATATGGCAATTTAAATAATTTACCCGTACTTCAGTTTGCATTGTTACTGTTTTTTTTAGGAGATGCAATGGTTCTCTTGGAATTATATCATCAATAAATGTTAATAATAATAAATTTCAAACGTCTCTTGTTGTCCGTTTTGATACTCCTGCAAATTTTGGATTTCCATATGAGCTATAAATAAATTACTGGTTTCCGGGTTATGTTAGCTATACGTTATGAACTGGTTTGGATTAGTTCTCTTTCGCATAGACGACTCGATAAAGGGGTTGACTGGTTTCCGCTTTTGCATAAAACGCTTACAATGTTAAGCGGCAGCTGTGAGCTAGTTTGGATCATCTCCCCAAGCATAAACGAACCATCTCAGTGCGGCAAACTGTAGATCCCGCATAAAAAACTCGTTATGAAGCGTCTCATCTGGACCTACACTATTTGTGCGGGTATCCGTACCAGTCTACAGGGTCGGAAGGGTTAACATCGGTACCCACGTGTGATTTGTCTATTTGAGGCCATGCAAGACAACTCCTATTAGAAGACTGTGCGACTGTCAAAGACTCTGATCAGCCTGCACGCCCATGAATTTTCCATTATACGCATGAGCCTTATCTGGGCTTACCAAAGAGCACCGCCTGACCAAAGAGTAACAAGCGAAGATTCAGACTTAGCTAGCCTGATCAATACAGGCTGATCTGAGTCGGAACCTGTCGCGCACTGACTTTTCTTGAAGATGCTATATCATTCAGACGAACAGTACTCAATAGTGAAGAGCATATCTAAACAATAAATTAAAGAAACTTCGTTCCATAACACTATTCTAAGCCGCTTTTTATCTTACAAATCAATGACACGAGACAGTGTTGAGCGCCGCGTGTCAAACCCGACTCGACACGCATGTGATTTCATAATTATGGATTTTAGACATTGTTTGTGTTGTTTGTAATTACCTGGACAAAAGGGGAAAATTAAAATATTGATTTATTTATCAATGGCCTATTATGATTTTCATTAACTGAGAGACGGCGGCGCCCCATCTTACATTTTTTTTCCTTCCTCATGGTCCGAGTTCGAGATACGCGGTAGTAAAAACTGTGAAAAATATATTCAGGGACTGAAAATGATGGACGAGATAGCTGAAGTGTCGACATAAAAGTAGTTCGACATACGCAAAGCTGAAATACAATAAATGCATAGGCAAAATAATCAGGACTTAGAAATCAGTTCAACATAAGTGATAGGATCGAGATAAGAGGGGTCGAGATAACGAGAGTCAACTGTATGTGACTTTGTATCAACAACCTAGATCAAGTAATCTGACTGGTTGAAAATTAGAAGTGGGCATGACATCTTAATTAATTCAGCATGACAAAAGTCAATAAATTATTCCATAGTATCCTAACCCATAAAGCACTAATCATGACTACAGCAAAAGACACTCTGAATTTTCTTTTACTATTTTTCAGAGAAAATAAGGTATGATGTTTCATGTGAACCATCTGCCTTCACTTTATTTTCTCTGAAAAATAACAATGTTGTGTGTTCAAATTTTGCTTAGCACTTTATTGGTTAATTTCTTGATCGCTTTCTATAATTTTCTACCAACACAATTTAACGCTTAGCACTCTGGGTAAAATTTTCAGCAGACGACATTTTGAAATATTTTTCTTATTTTTCCCAGAAAACAGGATTTGACATTTCATGCAAATTGTCTCCTAAGGAGACAATTTGCATGAAATGTCAAATCCTGTTTTCTGGGAAAAATAAGAAAAATAACATCATTTTGTCGTCTGCTGAAAATGCCCAGAGAGTGGTAAAGGTTAAAGGAAATCCAAAAATATAACAAAAGTACATGTAGAAAGAAAAAAACGCACCAAAAAAAATCCACGAAACTCTGACATCAGCATGATGCTGCCGACATCATGTTCCGGCAAAGTCACTGAGATAGTATGGAAAGAAAGCTGTAGTAAAATTCAGCAGGCGACGTTTTGAAATATTTTTCTTATTTTGTTAAATAGGCTTTGACATTTCACGCAAACTGTCTCCAATTTGCATGAAATGTGAAAGCCTATTTTCTTGGAAAAAAAAAAGACAGAAAGATAATCAAGTTGCCGTCTGCTGATTTTGCCTACGGAGTGGTAAAGGTTAATTATGAATACAAATATGATGGTATACAATTCAGCTTGAACTACCGGTATGCAAGATTTTCAATGTCAAAGCCTATTTTCTTGGAGAAAAAAAAGAAGAAAAATATAATCAAGTTTTCTTCTGCTGAATTCCCCAGAGAGAGGTGAAGGTTAATTACGAATACAAAATCTGAAGGTATACACTTTGGCTTAAACTACCGGTATGCAATATTTTTACAATTTATACAAGAATAAAACTGCAAGCCATGCACCATGCCCCGCCACTGCAATGTATCAAGCAAGTGACATAAATGTATCAAATGTGAAATCAAAGGGAAGCTGCATATTCCCTATGCACTTCTGTAGTATAAGGGCTGGAAACAATCTAAGTTAAACATGAAGAGAAGCAATAAACAGTTATTTCAGAACTCCAAAAAAAAAAAGAAAAACACAAAAAAGTCTAAGTTAAAAATGCAATAAAAGTGATAAAAAATAATTTCAGGATTCTGAAAAAAAGAATATGCATATCTTCAGACCATCCTAAAAGCATGTGTAAAGTTTCAAAAGGATCGACCTGAAAATGTAGGAGGAGTTGCACGTACAAGGTACATACTCCCTATACGTATTAGGGCTCGAAAAAAGTCTAAGTTAAAAATGCAAAAAATGTAATAAAAAATAATTTCAGGATTCTGAAAAAACAATATGCATATCTTCAGACCATCCTAAAAGCACCTGTAAAGTTTCAAAAGGATTAGCCTAAAACTGTAGGAGGAGTTACAAGGTACATACTCCCTATACATTTCTGTAGTATTAGGGCTCGAAAAAAAGTCTAAGTTAAAAATGAAAAAAATGTGATAAAAAATAATTTCAGGATTCTGAAAAACAATATCATATCTTCAGACCATCCTAAAAGTGCTTGTAAAATTTGAAAAGGATTGGCCTAAAACTGTAGGAGGAGTTGCGCGTACAAGGTACATACTCCGTATACATTTGTGTAGTACCAGGGCTCGAAAAAAGACTAAGTTAAAAATGAAATAAATGTGATAAAAATAATTTCAGGATTCTAAAAAACAATATGCATATCTTCAGACCATTCTAAAAGCGCTTGTAAAGTTTGAAAAGGATTGGCCTAAAACTGTAGGAGGAGCTGTAGGCACACGAAAGGTGGGGGCGCTGACGGATGGACAGACAGACGGATGGATGGACACTCAAAATTTCAGAGGGTATAACATAATACCCCGCCACTTTTTTGGTGGCGGGGCATAAAAATGACATAAAAAATTGTTACCTATTTATGTCGAGCGGACTCTTCTACCACAACTCTTTGGACCAGTCTATTTCCAACAGCAAGGTCTGATTAGTTTTTATTATAGCTATGTTTTATAGAAATACTGTTTTTAATCCAAACAGTGTAGACCCTGATTAAATGTCGCATTTTGCAGCATCTGATCTGGGTCTGCACTGTTTGCACATTACCCTTTAGGGGTTTCCTGACTAAAATGGGTTAAGTAAAAACATACCCTATTTGACTGACTATCCAGTCTGATGGTTATAGAGTCTCCTGATAATGTACTGACATTGTAGTCATTCTGAACAAAGTTATCTAACTTGACAGTGTCACTGCTGACCACTATGTGGTGCTGTAGCTCAAGCAGACTCAAAATCTGAAAAAAAAAAGATGAAATATTAACAGAAAAGATGATTCACTTAAGCTTAGGATTTCATGTTCCCTTGGTGTCAATATGGTAATGGCTGTTTTATATTTTCAGGGGAATTTTATGTACTTCTCTTGTATATATTGGATGACATTTCATTGTTTCCTTTGCATGTGCATTGCACATGCCCTTGCTCTATTGTGTATGCTGTACACATGACATTACCTACGGTAAATGTCCCAAAATTTCAAAATTGTTTTCGCCTAAGGTTTGATTTTATGCGGCTATCTCTTAAAATACTTAGTGCAATGGCAAACAGTGTAGACCCTGTTCAGACTGCTCCTTCAGGAGCAGTCTGATCTGGGTCTGCACTGTTTCATATGCCATTTTATTAAAAACTTTGGTGTACAAACTTTTAGAACATTTACCATATTTCAGATGAGACAATAAGCAAATACATTATACATATGCTAATTATTAAATACCAGCAAACTTTAATTTTTGAGTGTGGATTTGTTGTTCACTATTACAGAGGGGAGAGGATCACTTCAAAAAGATAACACCCTTAGCTGAAATTTTTGCCCCATTTTTCTTCAGAAGTGAAGAATTAGTTTCCCTGTTTTCCAAATCTATTCTCAAAGGTCTACTCTTTCCTTCCTTTAACCCTTTGCATGCTGAGTAAAACTTTCAGCAGACAACATTTTATAATATTTTTCTTTTTTTTTCCCTAGAAAATAGGATTTAAGATTTCATGCAAGTTGTCTCCTTAAGAGACAATATGCATGAAGTGTCAGATACCATTTTCTAGGAAAAATAAGAAAAAATATCACCAGTTTCCCATCTGCTGAAATTGTCCATGATAAGTGTTAATCTGTCACTAAACAGCTTGCTCTAAACAGGCTTCTCTGTTTAATACTAAATTACTTACTCTGCTATCAAGGCTTTCATCAACAGGAACAAAGACAGAAACCTTACTTCTGCCGATTGTCTGTAACATGTCACGTGTATTATTTCCATCATTTACACCAGATATACTCTGAAATACAGCAAACAATACTGTTCATAGAAGACAAGAACAAAGACTCTAGGTAAAACTACTGCATGGATTTCTCCATGTTACTCTCCCTAATTTGTTAGACTAGGTACCCAGCGGGCACATGACGTTTATACAACGTCGGCTCAACGTCGATGCAACGTCATGACGTTGCATCGACGTTGAGGCGACGTTGTATTAAGGCCATGTGCCCACTGGGTATTTATCTATGGTAAATATCTAAAATTTTGCACACCAAAGTTTCTGACAATATGGTATATGCAAACAGTGTAGACCAAGATCAGACTGTCTGATCAGGGTCTACACTGTTTCCCATTAGCTAATCTTAGTGCTTTTCTGTTTAAACCTCACACCCATAATAGATTCTTATAATCTTACAAAAAGACTCCAATGGTGTCCTTAAAGTCCTTGTACATTTATATAATTTTCAGCTTCTTCACAGAGAATATTCTGTTAATCTTTGTTTTGCTTACAATTGTTTTTTAATGGTAATGAATACACTTTCAGGGGAGGCAACTATGTCTAAAATTGTTTTGCCTCCTGAAAAGGGGTCTACTTGAAAAGGAAAGAATTTGCTCCCAAGTTAGATTAGACCCCTGCTCAGAAGGGGCTTGGTGTCCAGGAAAGCAAACAGGAATAATGAAAGTTGTCTCCCTTGTAAAAATTGGCAGAAAATCTACCAAGTGTGTCAAAGCTCCCTTAACCCTTGCCATGCTGAATAAATTAAGATGCCACACCCACTTCTATTTTTCAGCCAATCAGATTACTTGATCAAGGCTGTTGATGCAAATTCATGTACTTAATAATGATAAACAGTGCAAGTTCACATACTTAATGACAAACAGTGCGAATTCACAACTTACTGACAAACAGTGCAAATTCAGATACTTAATGGCAACAGTGCAAATTCACATACTTAATGCTAGTTACTTTCTTTTGTTTTATTCAGGCTTTACATCACTTTAACAATCTTTCAGTCATATCAGGACGGTATCTGGATGTGGCAGGGAGCTCAATGCTCACTTTTAGAGTGCTACCTCACTGAAATATCATGCACCAGACACTTGACATGATATTCCACCCAGTCACATTATACTGACACTAAGGTGACCAGTTCTGATTCCTAGCTCTACTGTCTTAATGCTGAGCGCCAAGTGAAAGAGCAGCCAGTACCATTTTTAAAATCTCTGGTATGACTTGGCTGGGGATCGAACCTACAACCTCCTGGTCACAATGTGGATGCTCTACCAACTTGGCCTCTGTGCTGGTATACTTAATGACGAACAGTGCAGATTCAGATCAGAAGTCAGCTGATCTGGAACTACACTGTTTGTAAAGGCAGTGCACATCAGAGGAAGAATCTTACTTTTACAAACTGTGATCCTTCTTTGAGTGTCAACAACGTTGAATAAACGTCTCCATTACAGGAAACCTTGCCATCACCAACATACCCGGCTTTACATGAACACTTTACTCCAACAGCAGCCTGAAAATAATGCCATACAGTTAAACTTCAATGGCTTGAACATCTTTGGGTCAATGGAAATTTGTTCTAGACATGGGTAGTTCAAGCCACAGAAGGTTTATCATATCTCAAGGTCAGGAGGCAAATGAGGATAATTTAAAGATGTCTTTTCATTCCTCAATAAAATAATGGTATGTTGAGTGTACTCATTAGAATTGCCTCATTGAGGCAATTCTAATGAGTACACACAACATACATTTTCATGATAAAATAATAAAAAAATCCGTAAAATATCCCTAAACGTCACGAAAACATGCCTATATAATGCTGACCCCTTAAGCCCCACTTTTATATAGTAAAACTGGGGTGTACAGGGGTATACAGTATTTTTCTTATTTCTGCTCAAAAACAAAGATTGTAGGTACTCTTCAGAACTGCCACACTGAGGTGGTTCTAACGGGAACCCACAATCTATGTTTTGAGCAGAAATACGAAAAATATCAGAATTTATATCTGAAAGTTTTTATTTTTGGGTGGTAAAATTTTCAGTATATTTAAATAGGCTTGTTTTCGTAATGTATTTGTTTTCTTGAGCTATTGGAAGTATTTCCTAGGGACTCAAAAATGATTTCGAATCAGCCATGGTAAATGAGCCATCAGTGTTTGAGTCATTGAAATTTAACTGTGTATATTCCCTCAGATAATACAGATATTCTTGAGCTTGAAGAGTCATTTCAAAAATATTAACCCTTATGCTGAATAAATTAAGATGCCACACACACCTGTAATTTTCAGCCAATCAGATTACTTAATCCAGATTGTTAATATAAGTTGATATACTTAATGGCAGACAGTGCAGATCCAGATCAGTTGGCCTATTGAGAAGCCAACTGATCTGGATCTATATTGTTTGCAAAGGCAGGGTATATCCAGTATTCAGCAGGAAGTTTATGTTGCACCAGTGTACTAAAATGTACAAACAAGTACCAGAAGAGAAAGAGTTGTCATCCTTGTTTATCTCAGTGAGATAAAACAAATCAGATTCTGTGAAGTAAAACTAACTGCTAAGTTTTACAATTTGTAGACTTCATTTAGGGTGAATGCTAGGGTGTACATAAGTACACAGCTGAAGGAACAGAGAGAAACTTGCACACCTAAGTCACCCATGTTAACACAGGTGTGACAAAAATAGCTATCAAATCTTGTCACATTACCTTAACCATTACCATTCTCTGGGCTAATTCAGCAGACAATAACCTGATATTTTTCCTATAAAATAGATTTTGACATTTTTTGCAAATTTTTTTGTAAAGAAAAAAATAGGCCTTGACATTTCATGCAAATTGTCTCAACCGAAAAGTACTTATATTTTTCTTATTCTCTCGATGAAAACATATCGTGTGGGTACTCATTAGAAGTGCCTCAACGAGGCCTCAGCAAGGGGCTTCTAATGAGTACCCACAACATATGTTTTAAACAAGGAATAAGAAAACCATTATGTGGTTACCCCTCTTATCTGAAGTTATGGCCATATGTGTAAAGAGATGAAATAAAATATAAATACCTTGTATAAACAATTAGCATTTGTATGGCAGCCACCATTATTGAGTTCACATGGTCCAGTACAGTTGTAGCCATCACCTCGGTAACCAGAACTACATTTACAGGATATAGTACCATCATCTTTACGCACACAGACTGCTGCCTTGTGGCAGCCACCATTCTTGTAGCCACAGCCAAACGTATCTGAAACACATTTGAGCTCTAAACAAGGTGCTATTTTCAACCAAAAAGTGCTCATATTCTTTTTTATTTCTCCAGAAAACACATATTGTGAACTTTTTGACTGACATCACATAAGCCTAACCAGGGCTCTGGAAATTCTGAAATATGAATTGGTCCAGCTGATGACGATGACGTCATCAATGAGCCCATTCCTCCCCCCCCCCCCCCAAAATATAATATCACCTGTCACAAAAACTAATGACAAATGGCAGTCCTATAATTCCTTTTAATTACTACACCTCAACTCCATTATATGACAGGTCTGGGTATAATGAGCATGATCAAAGCTGGCGTCATCAATAAATACAGTCAGGTATGTAAAAAGAAAAAAAAAAAGACGATTTTGTTGTTATTTCCACCTCCACAGGGTTTTCCTAAACTATTTATAAACAACTGATTCCCGTCTTGCGCGAAGATGGCGAGAAACAGGAGAGACGGAATGAAACGACTTTCATGGACCTAATTAGGTCTAATACAAAAGGCCTGGACCACGGGCCGTTTTGCAGTTTTCAATGTTTCAAGATTTATTTACCAGACTGCTTAAATTTTAAATTGACCAATCTTGTCTAGCACAAGTGGTGCATTACTAATTTTTCGGTGAAATCTACCTTGAATTATACTTGCGTTACGGCCGTCAACAAAAAAAAAAAAAAAAAGAAGCAATCAATAATACCCAGATCTGACGCCGTTGTATGCGACATCTGATCAGGACGTACACGATTTCGGAATTAATTTATCAAATCTGGGATCGACAAAGCATGTTGATCAAAACAAAAAAGAAGAGGAAGAAAACAGGTGCGTTCAAGCAATGCATTCTTTTATCACTCTCAGTTAAAGCGACCTTTGATCTTTTTGGACACGCCGACTGCACCTGATGTTTTGCAATCTCAGTGTATTCACACGTGTCACACAAACGGATTAATTATCAGACTACCGTTACTGACGATTCGTGTTAATCACTTGTTTACTGCACAAAGGTCAGTGAAGTGTTGATTTTTTGACAATGTTTGGATAATGACGTAATTAATTTGTGCTGCGGTAGGTTGCCTTTATTCATCTGTTTCTCCAATATACATGTCAAATGACTGTTTAGAGCCTTTTAACTACCATAATATCGCATTTAAAAGGTGCGCGGACATTGTCAGTTTGGGAAGACTTGACCGTTTGTGATTTTTTAGACATCATTGATTCGTGAAAATTGGTTGGTTGGGGAAAAATGGGGTTCAAGGCACAAACCTATTGGACCGAATTATTAGCATTTTGGGGTGTTTGAAATCGGTCCAGAATTCTTAATTTCGGTCCAGACCGGCTATTTTTCCAGTTTTCTGGAGCCCTGAGCCTAACACTGATGATGTCATAAGTGCATGAACAGTGACATTCTTCAATTACTTAAAAACAGTTGATCAGTATAATAATACATACTCAGAAACAATTGATTATGGTTAATGTCCTGAAATTTCAAACACTTTATTCCATACTATTTTGACCTAAATTTTGCTTTTTATGCACCTGTTGCTTAAAATACTTAGTGGAATACCAAACAGTGTAGACCCTGATCAGACTGCTCCTAAAGGAGCAGTCTGATCTGGGTCTGCACTGTTTGCATATGTCATTTTGTCAGACACTTTGCTGTTTGAATTTTAGGACATTTACCATAGTATAATAATATAGAAACAAATATAGAAAAATTATCATTTTTAAATGTAGCAAAGCACCTATAGTTTGTGTGAATAACGGCTCTGAGTCAGACTTTAGAGTTAATTTAAACCAATGACTGCCAGCAGCAGACAGCTACGGTAAATGTCATAAAATTTCTAGCATTTTATACCATACTTTCTTGGCCTAAATTTTGCTAGAGTGTTAACTTGGCCTAAATTTTGCTAGAGTGTTAACAAACTAATTGTTGACGACGAACGACGGACGACGATGGTCATAGGGTGATGACAATAGCTCACTCTGAGCTTATGCTCAGGTGAGCTAAAAATTATTATTTTTAAATGTAGCACAGCACCTATAGTTTGTGTGAATATGGCTCTGAGTCAGACTTTAGAGTTAATTTAAACTGATGACTGCCAGATCAGCAGACAGCTCGGTAAATGTCCTAAAATTTCCAGCATTTTATTCCATACTTTTTTGGCCCAAATTTTGCTTTCTTTGCAGTTATTTTTTTTAAAAAAACTTAGTGGAAAGGCCAACAATGTAGACCCTGATCAGACTGCTCCTTCAGGCACTATTTGCATATGCCATTTTGGGATATGAAATTTTAGGACTTTTATCATACCAAGCCTTATGAGCTATCAATGGTCCAGAGTACAGTAAACTATGGTGTCCATACAATGGCATAGCACAAAGCTTCTTTTGGATTCCAGAGGTAAATATCCAACCCTACCCCCATTTTGGCTGCATTTTTCAAAACCCTTGGCTTTAAGGATACAGTGCTAAAACATTGTTATGTCCTGCTCACATTTTATTATATTCGACATTTTTGTTTGGATTTATTTATGATCATTTTTCTGTATAATCTATATACTTTTGTTAGGATTTATGTTCATTTTTTTTTTATATATATAATCTTTTAATTTTTGTTTGGATCAACATAGTTGTTTAGCTAACTCAGTTTTTGCTTTTGATTGCAGCAAAGTATTAATAAGAGGTTGTAGACTATTTATTTATCTGGATATCCTCTTATTTATTGTGCTTTAGACATCCTTCGGGAAGACCTTTGTTGCTTGGCATTTCATCTTAAATAAAAATGCTTTGTTCTGATTGACCATATCTTATTAGAAACCGTTTGTCTTTTCTGTTTCTGTGCTTTGTCCTCAAATATTTAATCTAAAATCAAATCTACGGCCAAACATTCATCTGACCTATGCAATTTCTATTGTAAACTGGAGTTTTAGATTTTTTTTTCATCAGAAAACATTTTTTGCGTTTCTTCAAGGATTTTAAATTATTAACATTCCATAACAATAATATGAAAATTTTAGAAATTTTGAACAAGTGGAACTTGTTGAAAAACTGTCTCCAATTTACCCACTGAACCAATTTCTTTAGTTTGCAGCCATTTTTACTATGAAAAAAGTGAAAATATTTGATTTTTTTTTAAACAAACAGATAAAATAATTTTTTTGTGCATAGGTAGTTACCACAAATGGTTTTGCATCAAATCATGACAAAAGCTTGCAAATTTACTTCTTCTATGTAAAGCGCCAGGCAAAAAATGACTTTCTGAAAGATGTTGAAAGCAGAACAGAGTTACTAAAAATGTGGGAAAAAACATAGGGAAATAAGCTTTTTGGAGTATGGCTTGGCAGAATTTTAAATCTTATATGGAGGATCTTCATGAGTGGTCATTTCATATGAAGTTTATTAAATAAGCCTTTGGCGAGTTCCATAAAATTAATAGGAAATGAACACAAATGTAAGATTCTGTTTATCAAATGACTTTTAAACTGTATTTTATTGCCACAGAAGTTGATCTGTTTTTCAACAGAAAAGATAACATTGTCATGGATGGCTTGATGACATTATGTGCCAGTAACCAAGTGTTATGTAACATGTGGTCATATCATTCTTATGATAAATAGAGGATCTTACTCGAACGGTCATTTCATATGAAATTTATGAAACGAGCCTTTGGCGAGTTTCATAATTTTCATATGAAATTACCATGAAAGTAAGATTCTGTTTATCATATGACCATTTTAAATAGGACTTTATTGCCTTTAAAGTTGATAATTGTTCAACAGAAAATGCATGGTTAACACAAACGTCGTCATGACATTACTTGTTCCTGCCAAGCTGTTATGTAACTTGTAGCCACATAATTTTTATACCATGACCTTACGCCACTGAATAACATCATCGTCATATGATAAATACTGTTATGAAGCTACTGTTTCCAAAGCTTAGACCTCTATGACTTTGGATGATATACAACTTTGTTATAAATATTTTTATTATAATGCAGTACCAATGTATTGTTAGGATAGCATTGTGGATCACTGAACTGCACATTAGAATTTTCTCTTTATCTGTCTACAGATGACTGTCCCTGTCAAGCAAAAAAGTGCCTTCAAACATGTGTACTTTTTTGCGTTGCATGGCCTAATTTTTCTCTATACCATCACTGAAATGTACACTGATAAGAAACTGCTCTTACCTATGTCACACTTTGGTCCTGTCCAGCCATGTACACACTTGTCACATTGGAGTCCCGTGAAGTGCCCAGTACACACACACTGACCATTACCATTGACACCATCAATACAATGTCCTCCTCCATGACATGGGGTTTCAGGACCACCTGGGCATTCTAGAGACAAACACATGACTCCAGGTAAATGGGGTGATCACAAATTTAAAATTGATAAATAAATAACAAGAGGACCATGATGGTCCTGTATATCTCACCTGAGCAAACAGATTTGCATACTTACTATTGAAGTTTCAGCCAAGTACACAGCTCTAAGATTTTTGCAGCCCTGCCCCCTAGTGGATATGTTTTTTAATGCATCATGACAGCTTGAAAAATCTTAGTAGAGGATCATTTCGGCCAAGTTATACTTAAATCGGTCCCTTGGTTTCTGACAAGAAGATTTTGAAAATTTTCTATATAGATATATAGGGCAAAATAAGCCATGCCCCCTAGTAGCCATGTTTTTTAAGGAATCATAACGGCTTGAATAATCCTGGTAGAAACATTCCTGCCAAGCTATATTAAAATCAGTCCATAGGTTTATGAGGAGAAGATTTTTAATGTTTTCTATATTGATATATAGGTAAAATAAACTCCGCCCCTAGCATCCATGTTTTTTGACGTATCATGATGGCTTGAACATTCTTGGTAAAGGGTCACCTAGGGAAATTTCAGCCAAGTTATACTGAAATTGGCTCAGTGGTTTCTGACAAGAAGATTTTTAATTTTTTCTATACAGATATAAACTGAAAATAAGCCCTGCCCCCTGGTAGCCATGTTTTTTGACGAATCATAAAGGCTTCTACAATCTTGGTAGAGGGTTACCAAAAGAACATTTCTGCAATGTTATGTTGAAATCGGTCTGGCGGTTTCTTACGAGATGATTTTTAAAGTTTTCCATATAGATATATAGGGAAATAAGCTCCATCCCCTAGCCACCATGTTTTTTGATGAATCATGATGGCTTGAACAATCTTGGTAAAGGATCACCAAAGAAACACCCCTGCCAAGTTATATTGAAATCAGTCCAAGGGTTTATGATGAGTAGATTTTTAAAGTTTTCTAAATAGATATATAGGGAAAATAAGCTCCACCCCCCTAGCGGCCCTGTTTTTTGACGAATCAAGATGGCTTGAACAATCTTGGTCATCAAAGAAACATTCCTGCCAAATTATATTGAAATCTGTCCAATGGTTTATGACATGAAATTTTTAAAGTTTTCTATATAGATATATAGGGAAAATAAGTTCTGCCCCCTAGCGGCCATGTTTTTTGATGAATCACAACTGCCTGAACAATCTTGGTAGAGGGCCACAAGGAAATAATTCTGCCAAGTTATATTGAAATCAGTCCTGTGGGTTCTGACAAGAAGATTTTAAAAGTTTTCTATATAGATATATAGGGAAAATAAGCTCTGCCCCCTAGTGGCCATGTTTTTTGACAAATCATGACGGCTTGTACAATCTTGGTAGAGGGTCACCAAAGAAACATTCCTGCTAAGTTATATTGAAATCGGTCCAACGGTTTATGACTAAAAGCTTTTTACAGTTTTCTATATAGATATATAGGGATAATAAGTTCTGCCTCCTAGTGGCCATAACAGCTTGAACAATCTTGGTAGTGGGTCACCAAAGAAACATTTCTGCCAAGTTATACTGAAATCGGTCCTTTTAAAGTTTTCTATATAGATATACAGGGAAATAAACCCTGCCACCTGGCGGCTATGTTTTATGACAAATCAGGATGGCTTAAACAATCTTGGTAGAGGGTTACCAAAGGAACATTTTTGCCAAGTTATATTGAAATTAGTCCAGTGGTTTCTTACAAGAAGAGTTTTAAAGTTTTCTATATAGATATACGAGGGATGTTCGAAATGAATTGCTTATTTCTATCTGGAGACTTCAAATTTCAAGTTAGCCCAAAAGTACTCATTTCATGCCCTCGAAGTACTCCCCGTGGATAGAAATGCAAAGTTTCAGCCGATGTATCTACTTCTTGAAGGCGTCACGGTACGCTGATTTGGGCACAGTAATAAGGTACTGATGAATGGCAGATCCAAGTGCCTGTCGGGACTGGTATTTCCGCCCAGCAAGGAATGCTTTCAATTTCGGAAACAAAAAGAAATCACATGGGGCAAGGTCTGGGGAATACGGGGGGTGAGGCTAAACAGTTACTTTTTCTTTCTTCAAAAACGCCGTAACTATTGCGGAGGTATGAGCTAGGGCATTGTCATGTAGAAGACGGACATGTTTAAAACCAGTAGCAGGGCGTCGTTTCTGATAATACTTTTTCAGTTTCTTCAGTACTACGTCTTTGTAGTACTTTCCAGTGATGCTTTTGCCCATTTTTCACTGGCACTTTTATTGCGACTCCTTCACCAGATAAGAAGATTGCATACAAAACCTTCTTTGTACTCAAAGAACGTTTGGCAATTATTGGGCGTTTGCTGCGTTTAGTGGGCCAGATCTTATTGCTAACCTTTCTGAGGGGCTCAAAATAATGGACCCAGGTTTCATCACCTGTGACGACATTGGCAAACTGCTTTTTGTCATATTTTGGAAACATTTGAAGCAGCTTTTTGGCCACTTTAACCCGTTGCCTCTTTTGCTCGTCAGTCAACAGATGTGGCACCCATCTAGCAGAAATCTTTCTGACTTTCAAATGCTTCTTCAAAATAAGGTGAACCGTTGATAGTGATATGCCTACCTTTCGTGCAATATCACGAACTGTAAATCTGGCATCTCCTTCAATGATTTCCTTTATTTTGGAAACGATTTCTTTACGAGATGCAGATTTTGGCCTACCTGATTTCGGTGCATTTTTGATGGACTCTACACCAGACTCAAATTTCTTTTTCCACCACCGAACTGTGTCATAAGACACACAAGAAGGTCCAAAAGCAGTAGAAATTTCAGTCATCAGCTTCTTCAAAGAACAACCAAGTTTTGAGCGAGCTTTGATGTAAGCCCGTATTTCATCTTTTTTGTCGACGCTTCTACCAACCATTTTTACTCCAGTGGTCAATGACTGCATGTATTCAAATGGCAAATTTTATGTCTTACACTTAGTCTAACATGTACATTTATACACCATTGTGTAGATATTGAATAGCCCTATACAGGCATGTATTGGTTTTTATCGTGCCCCACGTGGATATCGAGCTAGAGGACAATAAGCAATTCATTTCGAACATCCCTCGTATAGGGAAAATAAGCTCTGCCCCCTAGCGGCCATGTTTTTTGACGAATCATGACGGATTGAACAATCTTGGTAGAGGGTTACAAAAGGAATATTCTTGCAAAATTATATTGAAATTGGTCCAGTGGTTTTTGACAAGAAGATTTTCCCATGGTTCCTAACGAAGATTTTTAAAGTTTTCTATATAGATATATAGGGAAAATAAGTCCAGCGCCCCTAGCATCCATGTTTTTTTGACCAATCATGACGGCTTGAACAATCTTGGTTGAGGGTCACAAAGGAAACATTTCTGCCAAGTTATATTAAAATCGGACCAGTGGTTTCTGAAAATAATATTTTTAAAGTTTTCTATGTAAATATATAGGGAAAATAAGCCCCCCCCCCCCCCCCCCCCCCTGGCAGCCATGTTTTTTGACGAATCTTGATGGCTTGAACAATCTTGGTAGAGGATCACCAAAGGAACAATTCTGCAGAATTATATTGAAATCGGTCCAGTGGTTTCTGACAAGAAGATTTTTAAAGTTTTTTTTTTTTGGTTGCCACGGCAACCTGACTTCTGCATGGGTTCCAAATCTTTGAACAATTTTCAGTCAGTATCATCCAAAGATCAATCAGTGCTTATTAAATACCCCCCTGCTCAGAAACAAAAATGTAACAGACAGACGAACGTGAAAACAGTATAGTGCCCACATTCCCTGCTGCATGGCGTGGAGGGTGCTAGTTAAATATCATAATTTTTTTAACATGCCAGAAGTGACTTCACCTGACAACAAATAAAAGGTCTTTTTCTTTTTTTTTTTTTGTCCCAAGAAAATAGAGCTCAACATTTTCAAATAAGATAGTGAATACTAAATCAGTAGACAATGCTTGGGAAAAAAAATACATTATTTTCCAGAATTATTGCTTATGAACCCAAACTTAGTATAAACAGATAATTGTTTACTGACTATGACCTAGCTTAGGATTACATTAAAATTTTGTATTTCCCATGTGACATGTCATGATGAAGGTCTGTAAGTATTCAGTGATGTATACTGTATTTGAACATGGTGTCATTGTACTGCTACCAAGTGGGGTGGGTGGTGGGGAGAGGAGGGTCCAAAATGAACTGTTCATATTCACTTTGTCTTTAACAAAACATTTTCCAGACAGGGGAAAAAACTGCAGGCAAGCTTTTATCAAAAGTATTCACTAGAATATGAGGCTTCCATGCAGATCATCTGATAGACAGATGATTCACATGAAATGTTAAGCCTTATTTTTCTCTGAAAAATAAAATACCAAATATCCAGAATAAGGCCTGCTATAATTCTGAATGGCACTTTAACACTTAGCATGCTGAGTAAAATTGTCAGCAGATGACAGAAATATTTTTCTTATTCCTTTCCCAGAGAACAGCCTTTGACATGAAATGTCAAAACCTATTTTCTGGGCAAAAATAAGAAAAATATCACCAACTTGTCATCTGCAGAATTTGCTTAGTGAGTGGTAAAAGGTTAACCCATTGTAGTCGGAAGACCCATAAAAGGGGAATTGGCAAACAGTGCAGATCCAGATCAGATGCCACAGAACGCGGCGTCTGCTCAGGGTCTCCACTGAAAATAGTTTAGCCATTTTTCTCTAAGAATATGTAAATCTCATAGCCGGGTGTACCTATAATTGAAATTGGACTCTTCCTAGTGTGGGGGAGTCTATTCCTTATACGATGGGTTAAAGGTCAATGGTGGGTATGAGATTCTAGAATCACTCCTACCTTGACAAGACGGTCCAAAATAGCCAGAACAACATCCTTTAATCTGAAAGCAAATAAATACAAGTACAAAATTTGCTGCAAAAGCAGCAAAATGTATTGCATGGTATGACAATGGTTTTGTCCCCAAACAATATATGTTGCAAGTGGTATCACTAAGGTTTGAGATGAATAGATAAATATAAATACTACCAGGCAATAACCAATTTTAGTCAGGAATTCCCCAAAAGGGTAGCTGGCAAACAGTGCATCTGATCAGGGTCTACACTGTTTGCACTAAATACAGGAATTTCTATAAAATATAGTAATGATAAAAACTAACCAGATACCCTGCTGTTGGAAATAGGCTGGTCCAAAGAGTTGTGGTAGAAGTCCACTCAACTTAAATGGGATAAACATGGGTAAATCGCATGGAGACATGTGACTGGTGCAGGATCACCATCAGCCTTGACAACCAAACTGTTGTCAACTAGGCTACAAGGAGTCTGATTATATGGGCCATACCATGTGAATTGGTGTCACTGGGCATGTGTGGACAGTGAAGGCCCAGATCACTCTGCACAGCCACTTAGTCTGATGAGGACTTTCATTGTCTACTTATAGAATTATTGGATACTGTAGCATATAACAAAGTACAGTCAAACCTGTCCTAAAGGCCATCTGTAGCAATCACCTGCCTTTAAAGGCCACTATTTCAAATCCCATTAAAGACAAAGAAGTGGAAATCTATGTCTGTCTTAACCCTTAAGCTGCCAAACACAACAATTGTCGTCTGCTTTGTCATCTGCTTGTAATTTTAAAAGTCATTTTTGCAAACAGTGTGGACCCAGATCAGACTGCTCCTTTAGAAGCAGTCTGATCAGGGTCCACACTGTTTGCCTGTATGCAAAAATAGGTTTGAATAGTTTGCAAGAATATTCAGCAGACGACATAAACAGACGACATTTTCAGATGCAGGTTTTCTTGGCATTTTGAGGATTAAGCAACCAATTTTTTGGCTTTTCCATAGGTGTTTGCTTAACACAGGTTTGACTGCATAGCAAGGTTCCTGATCAGACTATATATCTCTGCCGGCTGATCTGGATCTTTACTGTTTACATTTATTCTAAAGACAACTTTTCTCATAATGAGCAACAGCATGGAAAAAGATCCTTACTGCACATGTAGGCAATACAGGCCGAGATAATGGGTACACAGTAAAATAGACTGGTGGATGCAAAAGACTAGTCCCGAGTCTCTGCTAGGCACTAGGGCTGGGAAGGGTAGAGATTTTTTACCTGGGTACCAGATCCCTATTTACTGTGGGTACCCGGGTACTCGTTACCATGGCATTTTTTGCATGCAGTGATCTCGTGATCCCAATTTTAGTCAGGAATTCCCCAAAAGGGTAGCTGGCAAACAGTGCATCTGATCAGGGTCTACACTGTTTGCACTAAATACAGGAATTTCTATAAAATATAGTAATGATAAAAACTAACCAGATACCCTGCTGTTGGAAATAGGCTGGTCCAAAGAGTTGTGGTAGAAGTCCACTCAACTTAAATGGGATAAACATGGGTAAATCGCATGGAGACATGTGACTGGTGCAGGATCACCATTAGCCTTGACAACCAAACTGTTGTCAGCTAGGCTACAAGGAGTCTGATTATATGGGCCATACCATGTGAATTGGTGTCACTGGGCATGTGTGGACAGTGAAGGCCCAGATCACTCTGCACAGCCACTTAGTCTGATGAGGACTTTCATTGTCTACTTATAGAATTATTGGATACTGTAGCATATAACAAAGTACAGTCAAACCTGTCCTAAAGGCCATCTGTAGCAATCACCTGCCTTTAAAGGCCACTATTTCAAATCCCATTAAAGACAAAGAAGTGGAAATCTATGTCTGTCTTAACCCTTAAGCTGCCAAACACAACAATTGTCGTCTGCTTTGTCATCTGCTTGTAATTTTAAAAGTCATTTTTGCAAACAGTGTGGACCCAGATCAGACTGCTCCTTTAGAAGCAGTCTGATCAGGGTCCACACTGTTTGCCTGTATGCAAAAATAGGTTTGAATAGTTTGCAAGAATATTCAGCAGACGACATAAACAGACGACATTTTCAGATGCAGGTTTTCTTGGCATTCTGAGGATTAAGCAACCAATTTTTTGGCTTTTCCATAGGTGTTTGCTTAACACAGGTTTGACTGCATAGCAAGGTTCCTGATCAGACTATATATCTCTGCCGGCTGATCTGGATCTTTACTGTTTACATTTATTCTAAAGACAACTTTTCTCATAATGAGCAACAGCATGGAAAAAGATCCTTACTGCACATGTAGGCAATACAGGCCGAGATAATGGGTACACAGTAAAATAGACTGGTGGATGCAAAAGACTAGTCCCGAGTCTCTGCTAGGCACTAGGGCTGGGAAGGGTAGAGATTTTTTACCTGGGTACCAGATCCCTATTTACTGTGGGTACCCGGGTACTCGTTACCATGGCATTTTTTGCATGCAGTGATCTCGTGATCCCAAGTCGGGAGAACTAACTACTCAGCCATCCAGATGATTCCCAGTCGCAATGTGAATTTGACAAACTAACCACTAATTTTACAGCATGAATATCAGTGTCTGTGGTCATGGCCCATCCTGGTCCTTTTTGTGGTTTCTTTGTGTTCTGGCTTCAGATCACCTTGAGCCCTTGATTTGTTTCATCATAGTTTTTATAATTATGTGTGTTCACTGCAACACTTCACTGATGAAGTAGAGAACTCCCATGTGGGACTGAACATGTTTGTAATTTGGAGCTGGATCAGAATTCAATGCGAAGTTTTGCACAAATAAAATTGGTTTATATATAGTAAGACAGTAATGCTTTACACATATTTGGGTATTGCTGTTAAAAAGTCTAAAGGGGACTGTATAAACTTATAGCATTTTCTGCCATTTCTGCCAAGGGAGACAACTTTTGCTTTGCTGTACACCTAGCCCCTTCTTAAAAAGGGTATAATCTATAAGGAAAGAATTTGCTCCCTCTGGGAGCAAATTCTTTCCTTATAGAGTAGATCCCTTTCCAGAAGGGGACAAAAACAATTTGGACAAAATTGAAAACATATCCACATCCATGAGTCTGAGGACAACATACCAAAATTGTATTTCGGAAAATCATAAAGTTGATATACACAAAGACAAAATTAGGAATGTTCAGTCAGACAGCCATGGACCAAAAATAAATGGAGTGTAATCAGGTGTCCATGGAAAGTAAGCATTACTTGGTAAGCAAGCTTAGCCAACTATGCCTATCAGCCTGAACAGTGATATATATGTCCCGTGTAGTAGATAGAGGATCTTATATGAGTGGTCATTTCATATCAAATTTATGAAACTAGCCTTCGGCGAGTTTCATAAATTTCATATGTAATGACCACAAGTGTAAGATTCTGTCTATCATATGACCATTTTAAATTGGATTTTATTGCCTTTTAAGTTGACAGTTATTCAACAGAAAATGCATGGTTGACATGGACGTTGTCATGATGTTACTTGTTCCCGCCAAAGTGTTATATAACATGTGGTCATACAATTTTTATGACATGACATTACGCAGCTGAATAACAGCGTTGTCATATGATAATATATAATAGTGATAGTAATCAATACTATGAAACATTAGAAACAAGAGGCCCACGGGCCACGGTTCGCTCACCTGAATGACATAGCCACTGCAGACATGCAGATGTTATGCAACATTTTTCCAATCCTATCATCGCAACTAATGAAAATATCATTATTTGAGCAGTTCTTAGTTTTGAAGAAGAATATATGGGCCTGACAGTCAATGGAGCATGACATTTGAATAAACTACCAATCACATTTCAACAGAAGGATCATTGTGAAATTTGGTGGAAATTGGCTAAGTGGTTTCTGAAGAATCATGATTTTATACATGTAAACAGCACAGTGGCAGGGAAATATAATAAATATAAACCAGATGATGGCCATCTTAGATTTCCAATCAGAACTATTTTAACTACTGTTGATCTACAAGTCACTTCGATACTTTCAATATAAATGTATATGGCCCATACAAATGGGGAAGCAAGTTTGACCTTGGAGGTAAAAAGGTCAAATGTCAACATAGAACCATCATTTTAGCAATTTTGGTAGATCTCCTGTCCCCCATAATTTGTGCAAAGATTAAGGCCCAGGGCTTATTTGGTTACCGAGAAAAAGATTTTTAAAGGTTTTTACCATATATGGGCATGGCAGCCATTTTGATCAATGGACCATGCCCATTTTAGCAATCTTTCATTCTCCTGCCCATAGAGGCTCTGCATGAAGTTTGAGCAACACTGGCCTGGAGGCTTCAGAGGAAAAGCCATTTGAAATTATCAACATTTTTTCCATACAAATGTATGGGGCCCATACAAATGCATACACAAGCAAACTTGACCTCGCCGTAAAAAGGTTAAATGTCAATGTATGACAATTATTTTAGCAACTTTGGTAGACCTCCCGTTCCAGATGATATATGCAAAGATTCAGTCACAAGCCATCCTCCGCTTTGTAGAATAAGATTTTTAAATGTTTTTTTCCCATACAAATGCATAGGGAAGCAAACTTGCTGTAAAAAGGTCAAATGTCAATGTACGACCATTATTTTAGCAATTTTGGTAGACCCCCTGTCCCCAATGATTTATGGAAAGATTCAGCCCCAAAGCATCCTCGGTTCTAGAGAAGAAGATTTTTAAAGGTTTTTACCATATATGGGCATGGCGGCCATCTTGGTCAATGAACCGTGACCATTTTAGCAATCTTTCGTTTCCCCTATCTAAGGAGGCTCCATATGAAATTTGAGCAAAATTGGCCCAGAGGCTCCAGAGGAGAAGTTTTTTTGAAATTCTGAACATTTTTCCCATACAAATGCATAAGGAAGCAAAACTGACCTTACCGTAAAAAGGTCAAATGTCAATGTACGACCATTATTGTACCAATTTTGGTAGCCCTCCCATTTCCGATGATATATGCAAAGATTCAGCTATAAGGCAAGCTCAGTTTTGGAGAAGAAGATTTTTAAAGGTTTTTCTCATACAAATGCATAGGGAAGCAAACTTGACCTTGCCGTAAAAAGGTCAAACGTCAATGTACGACAATTCTTTTAGCAATTTTGGTAGACCTCCCCTCCCCGATGATTCTTGCAAAGGTTCAGCCCCAAGGCATTCTCGGTTCTGGAGAAGAAGATTTTTAAAGGTTTTTACCATATATGGGCATGGTGGCCATCTTTGGTCAACGGACCGGAACCATTTTAGCAATTTTTCGTTACCCCACCCTAAGGAGGCTCCATATGAAATTTGAGCAAAATTGGCTCAGCCGCTTCAGAGGAGAAGTCATTTGAAAATGTTAACGGACGGACGGACGACGGACGAAAAGTGATCACAATAGCTCATCCTGAGCAGAGCTCAGGTGAGCTAATTGTTTTTTTTTTTGTTTTTTTTTTATTTGGGTTTTACGGCCCTTTCAAGAATATTTCACTTATATCGAGCCGATTGTTCATCGAAGGTGGGCGAAAACCAGAGAAAAACCACCTGACCATCCGTAAGCAAAACTTGGCTTTCCCACATATGACCCGAGCGAGGCTCGAACCACAGCGGTGAGAGCTAATAAAAAGCACACTCACCACCTTGTCAATAACACAAAGCCCTTGACATCCTGTTTCCTTATAATTACTTGCCCAAGACTTAACACTGAAGGTACAGCCTCGTATTTCACTAGAGCCCTGATAAACTGTGTATCCTGGTGGACAGAGATAGGTGGCTCCACACTCGTGACAAACACCCTGAAATACAAATCAGTGACATGCATCACGAAAACATGCCTGTATAATATGGACTCCCTTAAACCCCACTTTTATATAGTAAAACTGGGGTTTACAGGGGTATTCATTATTTTCTTATTTCTGCTCAAAAGCGTAGATTGTGCGTGCTCGTTAGAACTGCCTTAGAGAGGCCTAATGAGTACCCACAATCTATGTTTTGCGCAGAAATATGAAAAATATCAGATTTTTTCTTATCTGAAAATTTTCAGTTTTTGGAGGTGAAATTTTCTATATATTTGAAAAGGCGAGTTTTCATAATGACAAAACCTTTCTTCCAGACATCTGAACTGCATGGTCTGGTCAGGGCATGTGCCGTTTTCTTCGAAAACTTGTCAAGGTCCAAATTATGGTCTGAATGAAGTGTAAATGCAAAGACCAGAATATATGGGCCATGCCATGTGAAAAAATGTCTGTGGGCATATGCAGACACCAAAGGCCCAGATCAGTCTGCACATCTGTCCAGTCCAATTGGGACCTTCAATGTCCACCTACAGAATCTTTGGGTACTGTAGAACAGAACGAAGTATAGTAAAATTCCTGATCAGACTATATACAGTCGACCCTCGTTATCTCAACCTCGCTTATCTCGAATAAAATTCTGGTCCCTGTTTTAACATGGAAATCTAAGAACAGGTAACAAAATATTGTGGAAAAGAGGAGAAATTGCTCCCCTCTTTTCCTCATTATTTTATATATATTCCTAACTTTAGGAGTCAAATTACATATTCATTTGTTAAATGTGGTTGTTCGATTTATTGTTTTCCTCACTTCCGCAACTCTGATATGTCGAGGTGCGGATATCTCGAAGTGTTTCAGAGAGTCCCCTGGAATTTGAGATAACTAGAGTCGACTGTATCTCCACTGGCTGATCTGGATCTTTGCATTCACCCTGATGATACCTTTTCTCAGGCCGCGACTCGTATGATCTTGAGGATATACTTTATCATGATGCAGCTTCTGGTGTATGGATACACCTTAAAACTTTTGCAGCCTTTTGCAAGGGGAACACCTTTTTCTGACAGGAAGTTTCCTCCCTCATCTGTTTTCTGTGCTGAAGTCTTATCTGGCAACATCTTGTAGTATAAACCAGTCTCGTTACAATTGTAGGCCTGCTCTGGTACTATCCTGCCATCTTCTAGTATTTTCTTAAACTTTTGCGGGTATGCCGTGGCGGCCTCTTTGTCTGCTGAGCATTGTATTGTTCACCCGGTATGGTGACTTGCTTGATTCCATGATGAACTTTGAAGTTTCTTAGCCAACCGGCACTGCTCTTGAAAGAATCATTGGTAGGATGTAACATGTGTGATATTTCTGTGCCTGGTGTTGTATGTTGGTACCTGATACAGACTCCTTCTCTCCTGGCTTGTGTGAACCAGGGCCCAGTTGTTCAAAGCTAACGACATCGTTAGTTAACGATTTGTTAAAATTTACATTGAGTGATACACAAATATGCTGAAATTTTTTGTTGAAACAAGAGGACCATTATGGTCCTATATCGCTCACCTGAGCAAACAGATTTGCATAATTACTGTTGAAGATTCAGCCAAGTTCACTGCTCTAAGATTTATGTATAAATTTTACAGCCCTGCACCACTGCCCCCCCCCCCCCATCCCCCCACCCCCCCCCCATCCCCCCCCCCCACCCCCCCCACCACCAAGGCCATGTTTTTTCTTTTTAACATATCATGCCTTGACTTAATCTTGAAAGAAGGTCACCAAAGGAACATTTCTGCCAAGTTATTTTGAAATTGGTCCGGTGGTTTCTAAGAAAAAGATTTTTAAAGTGTTTTATATAGCTATAAAGCCCTACCCACTAACGGCCATTTTTTTTTTTTTTTGACGAATCATGACAGCTTGAATAAACTTGGTAGAGGGTAACCAAAGGAACATTCCTGCCAAGTTAAATTGAAATCAGTTCAGTGGTTTCTGACAAGAAGATTTTTAAAGTTTTCTATTTAGATCTATAGGGAAAATAAGCCCCACCCCCTAGCAGCCATGTTTTTTGACAAATCAGGATTGCTTGAACATTCTTGGTAGAGGGTTACTAAAGCATTATTGAAATCAATCAGGAGGTATTTGACAAGAAGAGTTTTAAAGTTTTCTATACAGATATATATGGAAAATAAGCCCCGCCCCCTGGGGGCCATGTTTTTTTTTATGTATCATGAGGGCTTGAACAATCTTGGTAGAGGGTCACCTAAGCAACATTCCTGCCAAGTTACATTGAACTCGGTCCAACGGTTTCTTAAAAGAAGATTTTTAAAGTTTTTTAAATAGATATACAGTGTAGCTCCAATACATCGCGTTCCGTTATTTCGCGAAATCCAGTATATCGCGAATAGGCCATGGCTCCCAAATTTTCCAAAAGCAAAAAAAAAAAAAAAAAAAAAAAAAAAATTTAAAAACATAAAATGTTTTTTGTTTTATTTAACTTCAGAAAAAAAAAAAGAAAAAAAAAAAGCGTTCCGCCTCCGGTAATTGATTTTTCGCGCCTATCCCGACGCTAAGTCGCGCGTCAGGTAGGCCCTATTATATGATAAACAATCCACTTAGTGTCAATCAGCGCACACGTTGATTATAATTGGCAAACAATAAATTATATTGCCGTAATTGTCGTAATCATTATCATCATTTAGTACATAGATCTACTCAATGCTCAATCAGTCAATGATGCCCACAAACTTATTTTGCTCAGCAGGGGAAAACGGTCCACCTCCTTTTCAACACCAGCAAATTTTACAAGACAGTAGTCTTACGATGTTTCTGTCCAACATACACAGAGCGTAGTCCGCTTATTTTACACTTCTGTAGATATAAATATTTCAGAAGAAAACAACTGCGTCAAAAAAAACAACAAAAACAAACAATAAAAAAAATAAATAAAAAGAAATTAACTTTGTTTTTTTTTGCGCCCGCAATATAAGCGAAGGGAAGCAACTCAAGTTATCTTAGCACAATGGAGTAACTTCCCTTCACCAGAGTATCCAAAATGACGTCCTAAATTGTCAATCCGATGATTTCTTGTTTTCAAACATAGTTTATCAGCTGGTTTCGATTGGAATTACTTGTTAGACATAGCACACCATTGTAAATTATTCCATTGAGCAATTCTAATCCAATTTTAATTAGGAAATATGGTGACAACATAACTGAATGCCATTTATCCGTGATGTCTCAGCAAACTACCACAGCGACAAACCAAGCGAGTGTTATGCACGCCATTATACATGCATGGTACATGTCGGGACTTATATCGCGCTCCGACCACATCGCGGTTTCAGGGTTATGGACCCGCAATACTGCTATATATTGGAGCTACACTGTATAGGGAAAATAAGCCTTGCCCCCTAGCGGCCATGTTTTTTGACGAATCACGATTACATGTACTTGAACAATCTTGGTACAGGGTCACCATGGAAACATTTTTGCCAAGTTATAATGAAATTGGTCCAGTTGTTTCTGACAAGAAGATTTTTCAAGTTTTCTAAAAAGATATATAGGGAAAATAAGCCCCATCCCCCCCCTGGTGGCCATGTTTTTTTACAAATCCAAATGGCTTGAACAATCTTGGTAGAGGATCACCAAAGGAACATTCCTGCAAAATTACATAGAAATCGGTCCAGTGGTTTCTGACAAGAAGATTTTTAAAGTTTTCTACATAGATATATAGGGAAAATAAGCCCTGCCCCCTGGCGGCCATGTTTTTTGACGAATCCAAATGGCTTGAACAACCTTGGTAGAGGATCAGCAAAGGAACATTTCTGCAAAAGTATATGGAAATTGGTCCAGTGGTGTTTGACAAGAAGATTTTTTAAGTTTTCTACATAGATATATAGGGAAAATAAGCCCCGCCCCCTGGCGGCCAAGTTTTTTGACGAATCCAAATGGCTTGAACAATCTTGGTAGAGGATGACCAAAGGAACATTTCTGCAAAATTATATTGAAATCGGTCCAGTGGTTTCTGACAAGAAGATTTTTAAGTTTTCTATATAGATAATATAGGGAAAATAAGCCCCGCCCCCTGGCGGCCATGTTTTTTGACGAATCCAAATGGCTTGAACAATCTTGGTAGAGGGTCACCAAAGGAACATTTCTGTAAAATTATATGGAAATAGGTCCAGTGGTTTCTGACAAGAAGATTTTTTAAGTTTGTAGTTAAAAAATCTATTTTTAGCTCCTGTGACCTAGATATGCAATGGACCGGAACCATTTGAACAACTTTGAAAGAGGACCAACCAAGGATCATTCCTGTGAAGTTTGGTCAAATTCCAATCAGTGGTTTAGGAGGAGATGTTGTTTAAAGATTGTGGACGGATGGACGACGCCGACAACGGACGGTGAGTGATCACAATACCTCACCTTCTGCTAAAAATGTGAGTAGCTTTTGCACATTTTTTCAGCAAAAAATATCAGAATACTGTACATTGAATCTGCTAAAACAGTTAACAAAATGACCCTTAATGAGCTTGTTAAGCTAACGAGGCTTTGAACAACTGGGCCCTGGTCATAACAGCCTTGTCTAACTCCTTGTCTTGGGCTCCTTGGAGGTGCTTTCTCTTCTGCTCTGGATGGTCCATTTATGATAGAGAAAATTGTAGTCTGTCTTCTTCTTTCAGCCATCCCCATAGCCTGGTCTTGGGAACATGACACTGATTGTGATAATTAAGGCAATTATAATTTATTTTTTGCCAATTTTAATAAACATGTGTACTGACCTACCTAATTGGATTGTTTGTCATTCATAATTCGTGACGTGACTTCGCATCAGGATAGGTGCATAAAATCAATACCCGAATGAACTGCAATGAGTTATTTTTCTCTAGTTAGTAAAACAACAAACTTTTTTTAAGTTTTTTTTGCTTATGACATTTGGGATCCATGGCCTATTTGCAATATACTGGACTTCGTGAAATAATGGACCGCAATATATTGGATCTATGGTGTATTTTGAAACTTTTAAAAACTGGAAGCTACTCTTCCAGGAAAGAATTTATTGGCCAAATATTATAAAGGTAGAAAAGCCTTAATGCTTAGCACTAAGGGTAAAAATTTCAGCAGAAGACATTTTACTATTTTCTGGGAAAAATAAGAAAAATATCAATTTGTCGTTTGTTGAATATGCCCATACAGTAGTAAAGGTTAACATATTCTGACATCATTCAAATGTACAACATCAAGAGGTAGATTATTGTATTCTGAACTATACAACAAGCTAACACTTTGCTTGACAGAACTGCTAACTTGTGGTAAATGTCCTAAAATTTTGTACACCAACTGCCAAATTGGTACAGTCGACTCTCGTTATCTCGAAATCCAAGGGACTCTATGAAACACTTTGAGATATCCGTACTTCGACATATCAGATTTGTGGAACTGAGGAAAACAATTAATCGAACAATCACCTTTAACAGAATGAATATGTAATTTGACTCCTAAGTTAGAGATATATTGAAAATATTGTGGAAAAGAGGAGAAATTGCTCCTAAGGAGCAATTTCTCCTCTTTTCCACAATATTTTGTTGCCTGTTGGTAGATCTCTGTGTTTAACCAGGGACCAGATTTTCACTTCGAGGTAAGCGGCTATTCGAGATAAGCGAGTTCGAGATAACGAGAGTTGACTGTATATGCAAACAAAACAGACCTGAAGGAGCAATCTGATCAGGGTTTACACTGTTTGCCATTCCACCAAATATTTTAGGAAATGACTGCATAAAAAGCAAAATTTAGGCCATACAAATACAGAATAAAGAGTTTGAAATTTTAGGACTTTTAAGGTACTTACATATTCTACAGACTTGATTATTTGGTTACAAATGTGTAACACTGGATGTAACAAGCCATTTATAACATTTACTATTCCACCAAGGGTGAAGATGTCTGGTGAAGATATTGGTACCTTGTTAACTGTCACCTGCAACAGAAATATACCAACATGATTATTGCACATACACCTATAAGCACACAGTCGACAATTTCTCAGTCTTCAGATTGTACTGTTATCCAGGGCCCAGTTATTCAAAGCATCGTTAGCTTAATGAGCTTGTTAGTGGTTAAAATGTTAACTGTTCTAGTAGGTACAATATCTAATTTACAGGTAATTTTGCTGTAAAAATGTGAGTAGCTTTTGCAAAGCTACTCACATTTTTTCAGCAAAAAATATTAGCATATATGTCATATTTAATGATCAAAGTTTTAATGATTCGTTAACTAAGGACATCGTTAGTCTTGCTGGGCCCAGATTTATATAAAAGCATACATTATCGGTGCACATTAGAATTGCCTCAATTTGTCTTCAGACTGTAATTTTATCTTGTTTTATATAAAAGTATATGTTATGATTACACATTAGAACTGTGTGGACAAGTGGAGGCAATTCTAATGAGTAACCACAACAAATCCTTTTATAATGAAATTCAGAAAATAGTATTGCATTAAGCATCATTAAAAACTCCCTTCGTGAAGACCTCGGTTGATCTTTTTTTAAGTATGCCCTTACTAAGTGGATATTTAACTACAACATCTTTGGTAATTTTGAAAACCTAAGCACACAGTGCAGTCATTAGGGTAAATACTGTAGATAAAGTTTTCCTCTAGCTCACCTGACACTATACACTTCAACCTCTTTATAACACGGTTTGTTATAACACGGTTTTGGATATAACATGGTTCAAAGAGGGATCCGAAAAATGTATAGATTATATTGAAAAATGACCATAAATGGTCATTTTTCAATATAATCTATACATTTTTAGTTTGGATATAACACGATTGTTTAACTAACACAGTTTATGCTATAGACCCCAACAATAGTGTTATAAAGAGGTTGTGGTGTATTTGTTCTGAATGAGCTTACAGTAACATTTTTATAGAATGAAACATGGATATGGTAGCCGGTACATTTTGAAAAATCTTTAGTTTCTTGCATTCAGTTACTTGGTATAGCATTTACCTTTAATTAGTTTAGCAAACAGGAACTTCATATAAAATATGGCTTTGATAAAGTGACATACCAAATATCAAAGGCCTGTGCCTTCTAGTTTCCCCGCAAGAAGATTTTTTAAAGTTTTATGTAAAACAAGTGACCCGTGGGGCTAGCCATTTTTGACCCAAGGCTTATAAGTGAACAATCTTGGTAAAAGTCCACCAGATAAAACTAAGTACCAAATGTCAAAGGTTTAGGCCTTCTAGTTTCACACAGGAAGATTTTTAAAGTTTTTTTCACCATAGGAGTCTATATAAGACAACTAACCTCCGGGATAAAGCCGTTTTGACCCAAGGGCCATAATTTGAATAATCTTGGAAAAGGCTCTCTAGCTGAAGCTACATACCAAATATCAAAGGGCTGGGCCTTCTAGTTTTTAGACAAGAAGATTTTTTAAGATTTTCCCTATATGGGTCTTTGTAAAACAAGTGACCCCCTGGGTCAAGCCATTTTTTACCTGAAGCCAAGCCATTTTTTGCAGTGCAAGACTTGAATATTGTATATTGAATCTGCTAAAACAGTTAAAGAAATGACCCTTAATGAGCTCGTTAAGCTAACAACGCTTTGAACAATTGGGCCCAGAATGAGACTGGAACCCACAATAAATGAGCTCCCAAAGCAGACATCCAAAAAAGTGTCAAAAGTTACAGAGAATTCTAACAAGACATTATCGTTTTCCCATAGCATCTTATGGAAATGTTACTGTGGTCAAACTAAATAATTCATGTCGTGAATGTAGTGCATGTAAAAGGGTGCGTTTGATGACGTCGCATGTAAACATTTACTTCTGGTGACGTCTGCTGCAAAATAGTTCTTTGGGAAACATTGCAATGATGTCGATTTTTCTTTATGTATCATGTTAGAATCGAAAAGATTTTTCTCTGCAGTGAATTATTGTCGAATAACACATGGTGTTGTTGGGTAGATGCAAAAATCAATTCACTCCAGCTTTGCCGTCGTAAATTAATACTTTGCAATCTGCCCTCAAACACTATGTATTATTTGACGATAATTCACAGTAGAGAAAAAGTATTTCTTAAGTCCAATCATACTGTGGCACAGAATGATCATCATCACAAGTCTATAAGACAGAGAACAGAAAAGTTGAGAGCCATTCCCAATGATTTAAATCTTCAATTCAAAGTCCTGAAGAACAAACAAGAAATTATGGGAGATATACAAAATGAAAGTCTAGCTATAAGAGTGGATTCAGGGAGGAGGAATGGAAGACTGGTGAGGCAAATGAGGAGTCCAATCAGGCTTAAAAACAAAAAAGAAAGGAGACCCAGAAGAAACACCAGGAGGCTGTGTATCAAATACAGATGGGTCAGCAGAAGGACTGCTATATGCCATGGACTGATGGAGTGGCTGCAAAGGGACGTTTGCGGCTGGGGATGGGATAGGGAACTATCAAGCAATTAGGAAGACACTGGTTAGAAAGACAGCCATAGAGACATAGTTCATCTGTCATTACTGACAATGACCAATCCTGATCAAATGCGTGAAGTGTTATTATTTGTTTGTTCTAAGATGGCTGATGAGACTAATCTTAGCTCTAAACTGCCTGCTGCAGATAGCACAAGAGAGGTCTGAGGAAGAAAGCTCTGTTGGTGATGCCTTAGCTCTGTCTTTCCACTGCGCATGTTTCTGGTGGGCTTCGCTGGTTCTTTTTGCTTTGTATTCGCCAGCACCCCTTCTTATGAGACCTCGCCCCTTTGTATGATCCTGTGCAATCTGTTCCCATGACTCTGTTGTTATGTTGATGTCTTTAAGGGAGGCTTTATATCGCTTCTTCTGACCACCATGGGAGCGTTTTCCTATTTGTAGTTCTCCATAGAGGATTTTCTTTGGCAAACGTTCATCAGGCATTTTGGTAACATGGCCTGTCCATCTCAACTGTGCCAATTTCAGAAGAGTATGTACACTCTGCATCTCTGCCCTTTTCAGTACTTCTGTATCTGGAATCCTGTCTTGCAACTTTATCTTCAGAAGTTTTCTTAGCTTGTATGGAAGTCGTTCAGTCTTTTGGCATGCGGATGGTAAATTGTCCAAGTTTTGCATGGCTATAATAGTGTTGGCAGCACCATGGATCTGTGTACTTTCAGCTTTGTGTCGAGTCTGATTCCATTTCGGTCCCATAAGCAATCCCAAACCAGATCTCCTTCCTATCAATGCATGTACCAAGTTTGGTTAAAATCCTTTGACATTTACACAAGTTATTGTCCAGGAAAACAAAAATATGGGCTTCTCGGGCAGATAACTGTCAAAATTTGACAAAATTTGCCCATTGGCAATCCCAAACCAGATCTCCACAATATCAATGCACACACCAAGTTTGGTGAAAATCCATTGATGTTTACTCAAATTATCATCCAGAAACGAAAATATGGGCGCGTCTCGGGCAGATAACTCCGTAAAAATTTGCGAAATTTGTGCATTAGCAATCCCAAACCAGATCTCCACAATATCAATGCACATACCGAATTTGGTGAAACTTCATCGATGATTACACAAGTTATAATCTGGAAATGAAAACGGACGGACGTACGATGGACGGACACACGGATGTCCAACGTGAAACCACAATACTCCGCCACTATCCTGTAGCGAGGTATAATAATGAATGGAAATTATGCAGAAATCTGTAGGGTAATTAACTTGGAGGCAGATTTTCAAAAAGTTTCGCTTGTTCATTTTTTTCTGAATTTTTCACAATGTTGTTGTGAAACATCAATAGTTAAAAGTCAGCAAAGAAAAATAAAAACTATTTTCTTAGACAAAAAAATCACTTTACTGTAGAAATTGCATAGGTCAGACCAATTTTTGGCTGTAGATTTAATTTTACTGTAAAAATTTGAGAACAAAACACAGAAACTGAAAAGACAAATGGTTTTGGATAAGATATGGTCAATCAGAACAAAATGTTTTCATTTAAAATAAAATGCCAAACAAACGTCTTTCTGAGAGATGTCTAAAGGACAGTAGTAATTACATTATTCCAGCCAAGTACATTCCAGACAAGTTGATGATCAATGCCCAGATCTGTTATCAATGTGTCACCATCATTCATTGAGACTGTCATACACATCCTTGGCACAAAGTAGTATCTCAGAAAATCTGTCGTCTGCAAACAGAAGCAAGTAACTTTTATAGGTATCATTTATCAAAACCAGACCAGTAAGTAGCATAGAAAATCTGTCATCAGTAAACAGAAGGAAGTTACTTTTATAGGTATCTTTCATCAAAATCAGACCAGTAAGTACCATAGTAAAAATCTTTCATCTGCAAACAGAAGCAAGTAACTGTTATAGGTTTTTATAAGTAGCTGTCATCAAAACCAGACCAGTAATTAGTACCACAGAAAATCTGTCATCTGCATCAGAAGCAAGTTACTGTTATAGGTTTTTATAGGTAGCTTTCATCCAAACCAGACCAGTAAGTACCACAGAAAATCTGTCTTCTGCAAACAGAAAAAAGTTACTTTTATAGGCAGCAAGTTTCTTTTATAGGCAGCAAGCTTCTTTTATAGGTATCTTTCATCAAAACAAGACCAGTAAGTACCACAGAAAATCTGTCTTCTGCATCAGAAGCAAGTAACTGTTATAGGTTTTTATAGGTAGTATTCATCCAAACCAGACCAGTAAGTACTGCTGAAATCTGTTGTCTGCAAACAGAAGCAAGCTTACATTTATGAGTATAATTCATCAAAATCCAGACCAGAACTAGAAACCTGTCAGTATGACACAGATGCCCCTGCCCAGGGACATCCTCACCCACATGCAGGTATTTTGCAAAAAATGAAAAGAAGGGCCATAACTCTCATAATAATTGGCAGATTTTACCCTAAATCTAACTTGACCATATTTTATGATTATATACCTGGGTATAAAATATGAATCCAATACACAAATCAATCTTTTTTAAAAAAATATCGGAAGGAAAACATCTTTTGAAGGTGAAAAAGGGCCATAACTCCCATAATAATGGGTTGATTGTACCCTAATTGGAACCTGACTTCTATTTTATGATTATATACGTGTGTGTTAAATATGAATTCAATACACTAATGTTTTCAAAAGATATCAAACTGAAACTATTATTCAACATTGAAAAAGGGCTGTAACTCCAAATACAATTGGAGGATTTTACCCTAAATCAAACTTGACCTATATTTTATAATTATATGCTTGTGTATAAAATATGAATCTAATTCACTAATCTTTTCTAAAGTTATGGAACGGAAACCATTTTTCAAAGTTGAAAAAGGGCCATAACTCTAATTGGTGGATTTTACCCTAAATCCAATCTGACATATATTTTATGATTATGTACCTGTGTATAAAATTTGAATCCAATACACTAATCTTTTCAAAAGATATTGAACTGAAACCATTTTTCAACTATTTTTCAACATTGATAAAGGGCCGTAACTGCAAAAATATTTTGTGGATTTTACCCTAAATCAAACTTGACCTATATTTTATAATTATATACTTGTGTATAAAATACAAATCCAATTCACTTATCTTTGCAAATGTTATAGAATGGAAACTATTTTTCAAAGTTGAAAAAGGGCCATAACTCCAAAAATAATTGGTGGATTTTACCATAAATCATACTTGACCTACATTTTATGATCATATACCTGTGTATAAAATTTGAATCCAATACACTAATCTTTTCAAAAGATATCCAACACAAACCATTTTTCAACTACTTTTCAACATTGATAAAGGGCCGTAACTCCAAAAATAATTGGTTGATTTTACCCTAAATCAAACTTGACCTATATTTTATAATTATATGCTTGTGCATAAATTATGAATCCAAAACACTAATCTTTTCAAAAGTTATGGAATGGAAACTTTCATCAAACCGATGATGAATCAAATCAGTGATAAGGTTAGGAAATAATGGTCTTAAAAACTTAATCGAAAACTTTAAAATTTTTAAAATTCTAAGGCTGTGACCTTGACTTTAAGGTCATGGTCATGAATGTTGATGGTGCTGATAAAAACTTTTGACCAGTACCTATCATGATACCAAATAGGAACTAAATCCATCATGTAGTTTAGAAGTAATGAGATCCTAAAAACTTTGACATAAAATTTTAACATGAAAATTCTAAGTCTGTGACCTTGACCGTGACATGACCTAGGGTGGTGGGGACAGTACTGCACAAAATTTTGGACCAATATGTATCATCATACCAAAGATGAATCAAATTGGTGATAAGGTAGGAGTTAATGAGGTCTTAAAAACTTTAACAAAAACTTTAACATTTAAATTCTAAGTCTGTGACCTCGAACTCAAGGTCACAGTCATTAGTGCTGATGGTGCTGGTAAAAACTTTTGACCAGTATCTATCATGATATCAAATAGGAACTAAATCCATCATTTAGTTTAGAATTAATGAGATCCTAAAAACTTTGACGGAAAACTTTTAACATGAAAATTCTAAGTCTGTGACCTTGACCTTAACATGACCTAGGGTGGTGGGGATGGTACTGCACAAAATTTTAGACCAATATGTATCATCATACCAAAGAAGAATCAAATCGGTGATAAGGTTAGGAAATAATAAGGTCTTAAAAACTTTAACGAAAACTTCAACATTTGTGGACGCCGACGCCGACGCCAACGCCAATGGTAGTACAATAGCTCTCCGTGAACATAGTTCAGGCAAGCTAAAAACATATACAGAAGGAACAATTTTAGCTGTTTTTGATCTACAAGTCACCCTGATTCTTCCTACCAGTCTTCCAGTCAACTGGCCTTTACATTCAGAAGTTCAAAATACATTTTCAAGATGCTGACCATGGATGTAATCTTGGATTTTCGATCAGAATGATTTTAGCTACTTTTGACCTACAAGTGACCCCAATACTTCCTACTAAAGGAAAAGAAGTCCAAAATAGATTTCCAAGATGGCAGCCATGGGGGCCATCTTGGATTTCAAATCTGAACTATTTTAGCTATTTTTGATCTACAAGTCACCTCAATACTTCCACTGAAGTTTAAAGCCAACTGGCATTTCATTTGAGGAGAAGTTCTAAATAGATTGGCGTTACAGTTCAAGAGAAGAAGCTCAACATATATTTTTTTTAAAATGGCGACTTAGAAAGCCATCTTGGCCTTCCAATCGGCAAGATTTTAGCTATTTTTGATCTCCATACTTCCTTCCAAATTTCCAATCAACTGACTTTTTTGTTCAGGAGATGCTCAAAAAAGTTCAAAATAGATTTTCAAGATGGAAGCCATGGCATGCATTTTGGATTTCTGAGTGAAACAATCTCAGCTATTTTTATCTACAGGTTGCTCTGATACTTCCTACCAAGTTTGGAGTCCACTGGTCTTTCCATTCAGAAGAAGTTCAAAATAGACTTTCAAGATGGTATCCAAAATGGATTTCCGACCAGAATAATTTCAGCTATTTTTGTTCTACAAGTTGACTCGATACTTCCCACCAAGTTTTCAGTCAATTAGCCTTTGGTTCAGGAGAAGTTCAAAATAGATATTCATACATAGTGTCCATGGCAGCCATCTTGTTGACTGGAGTGGAACCATTTTAGTTATTTTGGTAGAGAGCCATCTAAGCAATATTTCCCTGAAGTTTGACTGAAATTGGCCCAGTGTAGGAGGAGTTGTCATTTAAAGCAAATTGCTGATGCTGCACAAGGGAATTGACCAATCACAATAGCTCACCATGAGACTTCGTGCTCATGGTAAGCTAATAATACAGAAAATTAGAAATGTGTTTGTAAAATGCTGTGTCCTCAACTATATGCTTGTTCCTACAAAATGCCAAAGTTAAACACAGGCATAACTTACAAAATCTTACATTTTTTTTTTTTTTTTTCAAAAATATCACGTGATCTACTCCTTAGCTTCAATTATCTCACCAAATTTTAAGGCCCTAGCTGAAACATTTATCAAGATGTCTTGCTGACAAAAGAATGACAAATGGAATGACCAAAAAGCTATATGTCCCGCGACTTCTTCAAAGTTGAGGACGATTTTGTAATTAAGCACATTCAGGCTTGCTAGAAGAAATAAACAATTTTAAAAAAAGGCTTTATAACCTGCCAAATGCTGAAAATTCAATTAACAGTGCAGTCCCCTTACATACTTCTTTTTCATTATATAGTGAACCCTCGTTACTACAGCATTCAATTCCAAAGACATTGCCATTAAAATTGTATTTAATACTTTAAAGAAATGTGTTTTGGATATTTGTTAGAATTACCTCAGTAAGGCAGTTCTAACAAATATCCAAAACATATGTTCTACGAGGAAATAAGAACAAACAATATTTTTCTTACATATCAATCTGCTCATTAACTCACTCCCTGCTAGTGGCAACGTTTGTCATCTGCTGATAACCTTTGCAAACAGTTTGGACCCAAATCAGGCCCAACAACATGTCAGGCCTGATCTGAATCCAAACTGTTTGACACTCCGATGGCATTCCTGAAAGTTCGAAAAAGTTAATTTAAAAAAGAATCCACAGACGACAAAAAAGAATGCAAAATTACCCAGCATACAAAGAGTTAAGTCTTCTGTACAACAGCGAATTCATATTCTTGCATAATTTGTGACTAATTGTTACCTCTTAAGCGAAAGAATTTCGTGACAGTCAAATTGTCATTATAACAAATAATGTTGTTGAATTGAGTGTAGATGTAAAGAGGGTTTCTGTACATTATGGGGGAAAGTGGGGTACATACACTAAACAGGATTGTTATATAATGTTGAAGCAAACTGACAAAAACTACTCGAAGTGTCTGCTTAAACTTACCACTGTTACATTTACTGTCTTGGCATATGTATCATTTGGAACAAATAGGGTATACTGATCTAATTCTTCTTCTAGTTTTTTTATCAGACCACTTTCCTGAAACAGAAGCAGATAAACTTTGATTCAAATAAACAGGGCCTCTAGCCCCAGATAAAATGTCGTAGTTGGCTCTTTGGTTGTTTTTTGTTTTTCAACCAATTAATAATTTTGGCTATGTTTCCCTTTTTACCTTCCAAAAATTTTACTTTTATTTGTGAAAGTTTAAGCAACCCTGATACAGTGTAGCTCCAATACATCCGTTATTTCGCTAAATCCAGTATAACGCGAGTAGGCCATGGCTCCCAAATTTCCATTAGCAAAAAAAAAAAAAATTAAAAACATAAAATGCATAAAATGTTTGTTGTTTTATTTAACTTCAGGAAAAAAAACAAAAACAAAAAAAAAACGCGTTCTGCCTCTAGTAATTGATTTTTCGCGCCTATCCCGACGCTAAGTCGCATCAGGTATTATATGACAAATAATCCACTAAGTGTCAATCAGCGCACACGTTGATTATAATTGGCAAACAATAAATTATATCGCTGTAATTGTCGTAATAATTATCATCATTTAGTACATAGATCTACTCAATGCTCAATCAGTCAATGATGCCCACAAACTAATTTTTCTCAGCAGGGGAAAACGGTCCACCTCCTTTTCAACACCAGCAAATTTTACAAGGCAGTAGTCTTACGATGTTTCTGTCCAACATACACAGATCGTAGTCCGCTTATTTTATACTTCTGTAGATATAAATATTTCAGAAGAAAACAACTGCGTCAAAAAAACAAACAAACAAAAACTAACAATAAAAAAATAAATAAAAAGAAATTAACTTTGATAAACGACCTTTTTTTTTGCACCCGCAATATAAGCGAAGGGAAGCAACTCAAGTTATCTTAGCACAGTTGAGTAACTTCCCTTTGCTGTTTTATGGAACCAGAGTATCCAAAATGGCATCCTAAATTGTCAATCCGATGATTTCTTGTTTTCAATTGAGTTTATCAGCTGGTTTTGATTGGAATTACTTGTTAGACACAGCGCACCATTGTAAATTATTCCATTGAGCAATTCTAACCCAATTTTAATTAGGAAATATGGTGACAACATAACTGAATGCCATTTATCCATGATGTCTCAGCAAACTACCACAGCAACAAACCGAGCGAGTGTTATGCACGCCATTATACATGCATGGTACATGTCGGGACTTATATTGCGCTCCGTTTATATTGCGATAGCGGACTCTGGACCCCGAGGACCGCGATATATTGGAGCTACACTGTAATGATCTTGCACAGTTGGCTAGACTATGGTCTTGCACAATGGCTAGATGATGATCTTGCACAGTTGGCTAGACTATGGTTTTGCACAATGGCTAGACGATGCTCTTGCACAATGGCTAGACAATCTTGCACAATGGCTAGACAGTGACCTTGCACAATTAGCTAGACTATGGTTCTGCAGAATGAGCTTGACAATGATCTGAGACAGTTAGCTGGACTAAGGGCCTACACCATGGCCTAGACAATGATACTGGACAGTTAGCTAGACTCTGGTCCTGCACAAGGCCTAGACAATGGACTTAAGCAGTTAACAATACTATTGTCCTGCATATTGGCTTAGACAATGATCTTGCACAGACAGCTAGACTATGGTCTTGCACAATGGCTGGACAGTGTTTTGACACAGTTAGCTAGACTATGGTCCTCAACATGGCCTTGAAAATAACCTTAGAGTTAGTTACACTATGGTCACAACATGACCTGGACCTTGATCTTAGACAGATAGCTAGATTATGGTCACAACATAGTCTAGACCTTGCTCTTAGACAGTTAGCTGAACTATGGTCCTGCATAATAATGAAGACAATGATCTTGGACCGTCAGCTAGACTATGGGCCTGCACAAAGACCTAGACTACTGTATTGCACAGTTAGCTGGACTATAGTCCCAGACAAATTAAATTCTAATAGTGACAATTTGCATGAAGTGTCAAGTCTTGTTTTCAAAGTTGTCCTCCACTGACTTTGTGCAGAGAATGGTAAATAATGGTTAAAGGTGAACTCCAGAAATTGTGTGTGTTGGTACCTTGAGCCATTTCCCAAAGATACTAAACTGTGTCGATGTGTTAAAAAATGTCTCCAGGTCTGGGTAGGTGTCTGGTGAGTCTGGAAGATAGGGCTCCAATACCTGAAAGAATTAAAGGAAATCTAGTTACTGAGAAGACATTACAGCACAGATGGTCAGTAGTGGTGAAAGAATTAATCCTTACCATTCTCTGGGCTAATTCAGCAGACTGCAAATTGACATTATTTTACTTATTTTTTCCGGAAAACAGAATTTCATCACCTCAGCGTAAAAAGTCAGTAACTCCATTAAAATATATAAGGAGTTATTGACTTTTTGCGCTAAGGTGACGAATTTTGACAAAGTCAAAACCTGTTTTCTGGGAAAAGTAAGAAATATATTTCAATATGTCGTCTGCTGAAAATTTTACCCAGAGTGCTAAGTGTTTATGTGACACATGCTGTGGAGAATATAACATGGGGCACTCGATTTAAATTGCTGTCTTTGTGAAAGAGGTTACCTTTCTCTCCTTCTCTTCACTGTCAAATTAAAAAAAAATAACTCAGTTATTACTGTCAAGATCTTAATTACCACCTCTACCTAAAAATGCAGAAAGACATGCCTAAACAAACAGTGCAGAATGCAGCCCTAGGGACTTTTTCCAACAGAAAAGTATTGACATTTTTCTTATTTCTGTACAAAAACATATGTTGTGGAAGCACCTCAATAAGGTGCTTCTCCACAACACATGTTTCTCAGAGAAATAAGAAAAATACTATCTCATCTGGGTCTATGGTGCAGGCCCAGCTCAAATTGCTATTATAGAGCAGTTTGATCAGGGTCTGCAATATCTCTTTTAAGATGTCATCCGGTACTTAAATGAATTTGTTCAAATCTTAAACCAGGTCCTGCTGAACCTCGATATGCCCTGCCTTTTTAAACAGTGCAGATCCAGATCAGTTGGCTTGAAGAAGCCAACAGATCAGGATCAGCACTTTTTGTCATTTAGTATGTGAATTTGTATCAACAACCTAGATCAAGCAATCTGATTGGCTGACAGTTAGAAGTGGGCATGGCTGCTTAATTTACTCAGTATGACAAGGGTTAAGATAAACCAGAAAGAAGTTATGGTATGCAAATATCAATTATGGTAGTCAAAAATTATTTTTTTTTTTGTTTTTGATAGATAATACTATGATAAGCAATCATAAATATACACAGCTCTAGATAAGGAGAATGTTTAAACAAAATGTATTAATATGTTTTTATTTCTCCATGAAAAAAAAACAACAACAGAAAACAAAAAAAAAACACCCCTACCTCTTTATAACTCTACTATTGGGATCCAAAGCAAAACAAAAATTGTGTAAGCTAAACAACTGTGTTGAATCCAGACAAAAATGTATAGATTATATAGAAAAAATGACCATAAATGGTCATTTTTCTATATAAACTATATGTTTTTGTTTGGATACAAGCCTTTTGGGGTCTACCTTTAATCTTTCCAGTGTATATACTGTAGGTACCTGTTAACCCTAGTCCTGCTGAACCCTGATATACCCTGCCTTTGCAAACAGTGTAGATCCAGATCAGTTGGCTTCTAAGAAGCCAACTGATCTGGATCTACACTGTTTGCCATTCAGTATGTGAATTTATATCAACAATCTGGATCAAGTAATCTGATTGGCTGAAAATTTGAAAAGGGTGTGGCATTTTAATTTATTCAGCAGGACAATACCCACGTCATGTGTTTTGTAGTGAAATAAGAAAAATATGTATCTGGATACTGCACTTATCTAGAACTATGGATATAGTACATTCCTTGGACGAAAATAGCAACTGGCTTTATTTTACCAAATTAGTGTCACATACAGAGCCTACACTATACCAAAATGACATTTTACAGAACTCCTTTGAAGTTAAATCATTCAAACTCTGTCAAAGTAATAAGCTATGTGATTTTATAGCATCTAAAATTGTTCATTTATCATATTTATAAGGCCATGAGCAGTGTCTGGAGAAAACATACCTTATAACAAATGTAAAGTGTAAGCCTGTTTGCAAACACAACATACTATTTGTTTTATTTTGTGAAAAAAGGGTTTTTATCATTATATCAGGAAAATAAAGTCCCAGATTAGCCTCCACATCTAAGGTGTGATCAGAGTCTGTATTATCCATTTACTGACTCACAGAATCATATAATACTATAGAATATCTTGGCAAACAGTAAAGGCCCTGATCAGCCTGAACATCCACAAACACAACTATCTCAACCTGAACATCCACAAACACAACTATCTCAGCCTGAACATCCACAAACACAACTATCTCAGCCTGAACATCCACAAACACAACTATCTCAGCCTAACATCCACAAACACAACTATCTCAGCCTAAACATCCGTAAACACAACTATCTCAGTCTGAACATCCACAAAGTTGGGTATATCAGCTAAACAACCACAAAGTCAGTCATATTCCACAGAACATCCACATAGTCTGACATATCAGCTGAACATCCACTAAGTCAGCCATATTCACCTGAACATCCATAAACTCAGCCATCTCAGCCTGAATATTCACAAAGTCTACCATATCAGCTGAACAACCACAAAGTCAGCCATATTCACATGAACATCAATACGTTCAGCCATCTCAGCCTGAACACTCACAATGTCTACCATATCAGCTGAACATCCACAAAGTTTGACACATCAGCTGAACAACCACAAAGTCAGCCATATTCATCTGGACATCCATAAATTCAGCCATCTCAGCTCTGACACTCACAAAGTCTACCATATCAGCTGAACATCCACAAAGTTTGGCATATCAGCTGAACAGCCAGAAAGTCTGGCCTATCAAAATGAACATCCATAAACTAAGCCATCTCAGCCTGAACATTCACAAAATCCACCATATCAAATGAACATCCACAATGTCTGGCCTATCAGCTGAACAGCCACAAAGCCTGGCATATCAGATGAGCATCCACAAAGACAGCTATATCAGCCAGTACAGTCACAAAGTCTGCCCTATCAGCTGAACATCCACAAAGTCTGGCATGTCAACCTGAACATCATGAAATAAGACATATCAGCCTGAACATCATGAAGTAAGGCATATCAGCCTGAACATCATGAAATGAGACATATCAGCCTGAACATCATGAAGTGAGACATATCAGCCTGAACATAATGAAGTCAGACATATCAGCATGAACATAATGAAGTCAGACATATCAGCCTGAACATAATGAAGTCAGACATATCAGCATGAACATAATGAAGTCAGACATATCAGCTTGAACATAATGAAGTTGGATATATCAGCCTGAACATAATGAAGTTGGATATATCAGCCTGAACATAATGAAGTTGGATATATCAGCCTGAACATAATGAAGTTGGACATATCAGTCTGAACATAATGAAGTTGGATATATCAGCCTGAACATAATGAAGTTGGATATATCAGCCTGAACATAATGAAGTTGGATATGTCAGCATGAACATAATGAAGTCAGACATATCAGCCTGAACATAATGAAGTTGGATATATCAGCCTGAACATAATGAAGATGGACATATCAGCCTGAACATCACAAAGTCAGCCATACCAGCCTGAACATTCATAAAGCCAGCCATATCAGCTTGATTATCTACAAGGTCAACCATATCTGTATGAACATCTGTAAAGTCTGCAATATCAGCTGAACCCTAATAAGGTCTGCTATATCAGCCTTAAACAAGGCACTGGTTTCTTTAAAAAAAAGAAAAAGAAAAAAAAAAAAAGATTTTTTCTTGTTATTTCTCCATGAAAACATATGTTGTGGATCTACAACATATTTTCATAAAGAAATAAGGAAGAAGTTTATTTAAATATTCCTCTTATCTACAACTGTGTAATAAATAGTGTATTAACTGACCTGATCAATGATGTTCAGGTACGCATTGGTGGCAATAATATCTGCAACAAGAACTCTGGCTTTGATGGGGCTGTTCTCCCGTGGAGACAACATCACAGTCTATCAACAGAGAAAACAGAATGGGTACATGCACACATTTGAGCAAATGTCTAGCTCCAGATTGGGCACATTTCTTAACCGAAAAACACTTATTTCTCCATGAAAATATATACTGTGGTACTCATCTGAAGTGCCTCTGTGAGGCATATCTACTTCTAATGAGTATCACAATATACTGTTGACTCTTTTTATCTTAAATTCCAATATATCAAAGTGCCTACTTATGTCAAAGTGGATCTGTGTGACAATGTAGAATGTTCTATATTTTTTGTTTGTTTGTTTGTTTTAACTCCTTTTATTTATTTGCTATCACAAAGCAAAATATCTGGCCCCTTGGATTTTAAGATAATGAGAGTTAACTGTCTGTTAACTGTATATTTTTGTGGAGAAATAAGAAAAATATTGCAAGACACCTTGGGTAGGGGTGACCAAGCTTGAATACGAGGGCAAGTCAATAAGTAACCAGCCTATCCCATTTCCAATTGACTGAGACACCCAAGATTTTCATGCCTTGTTTCAAAACATGTTTTAGGCAAAATTGCACCCTTATTGTATCATTCACTCATAAGATATTGAATGTCAAACATGGCTAGCGATGCAAAAGTAAGCTTTTCGTCAAAAGTTGAGTACCGTGCTGTAATTCAGTACTTGTATTTGAAAGGGAAAACAGGTCTGGAAATACTTTGCGAGTTGACCAATGTTTATGGGTCTTCTGCACCATCATATGCACAAGTTAAATTCTAGGTTGGGGAATTCAAACGCAGCAGAACGTCCTTAGAAGAAGAAACCAGGTCTGGACGCCCATCAGATGCAACCCATGAAGAAATGTGTAACAAAGTATGGGATCTGGTGTACTCTGATAGGCGAATTAAGGTGGAAGAAACAGCGAATGCATGACACATTTCACATGGTAGCGTTTCAACAACTTTACATGATCGCTTGGGTATGCACAAGCTAACAGCCCAAAATCCCTTAGCGACAAGCAAATGGGAACCAGAGCATCAGTATACAGCGCATTGTTGAAGCTGTTTAGGTCAAAGGAAGATGATTTCCTTTCACATCTGGTGACTGCAGATGAGACCTGGGTCCATTATTATGAGCCAGAGAATAAAGCTTGAAGTCTCCAGAGTGTAGGGCCAGGGTCTCCGAGGCCAAAGAAGTTCAAAACACAACCTTCTGCTGGCAAGGTGATGGTAACTGTATTTTGGGATGCACAAGGCGTTATTATGTTGGACTTTCTAGCAAAGAAAAGTACAATAACAGGTGCGTATTATGCAAATTTGCTCGACTAACTGAGAATTGTGATCCGTGAAAAACGCCGAGGTAAACTCTCCAAAGGGACTCTGCTCCAACAGGACAATGTAGGAGTCCACACATGCAATATTGCAATAGATGCTGTTGAGCGTAATGGGTATGAGCTAATACCGCACCCCGCCTATTCTCCAGACTTAGCTCCTATAGTGACTATTTCCTAATCCCAAACTTGAAAAAGGGTATCCGTGGACGTCATTTCTGGTCCAACGAAGAAGTCGTGGCGGCAGTTGAGGAGCGGGTCAGAGACAAGGACCCTGCTTTCTTCAATTCTGGGCTGATGGCACTGGAACACCATTGGTCCAAGTGCATCATTCTAGAGGGCAATTGCGTCGAAAAAGAAGAGATCAATCTCACCCAGAAATAAGTTAGGCTGTTTTTTTATTGACTCGCCCTCGTAATTATTTCTCGAAACATCACAATTAAGTAAGGAGTACATTCACACAGTCATTTAGTCATATTTCAAATTGAGTTTCACAAGCTTTTATTCATATCTTATCATTTACATCGGGGCAGTAGCATAACTGTTCTGCACCAAAAACATGGTACTGTCATTCTCTCAGGTGGTTGTCTGACATTTAATCATCAATCTAAAAACTCGAGACAACCACATAGAGCTCCAATCATAACTTCAGCAAGAATAGTATAACCAGCTATGTCACTGCACTAAATTAATAGTGTTAATAGTAAATAAATAACTGATAGTCAAAACAATATTGGCTGATCTAATGACATGGTACTCTTTTGCTTCATAGTAATGTAAATGAAACACGTATCGGGAATGTGAAAGAATGAATGTTGGCGGTACTGTATTTCTGCTTCCTGGTATGTGGTGGGATCCAATCGTGCAAGTAAGATCAAGTAAACATGTATAGAAATTCTAAATGTGCAAATATAAGCGACTGCAGACCTGTATGTTACTTTGCAAATTCAAGTACTTTCTCTCAAGTAAATTTAGGTTATAAAATTCGTGCAAGGTTAAAAGGGAAAGTTTCATTGCAACTTTTGTTGTTGTTTACAAATAAACAATATGGCGGCTTTTCCACTTATAAACAAGCAGTCTGAACAGATAAAGTCTCATTGTAAAGTAGTAATCTGCACTGTATTTGCGGAAGCTGTAGTTTGTAGGTAAGAGAAATAACTGTAGTGTCATGTCTAAGTACCTTGATAGAGGGTTATTTCCCTTATCAATTATGTGTTTTGAATTTGTCGCTACTCGAACTTGAGATTGGATAGCAAATCAGCGACGCTCACCTCCTTATATAGTTTCCAGGTGGGTACCATGTGATCAGATCAGCCAGTCATATCACAGTTAAAATGCACTACTTCCGCAGCTCTCAGAAAGAACCCCTTTTTAAATAAAATCTAAGAAGTATGAAAGTAGGGGATGGAAGTCCTTTTGTTACTATGATAAATCAGCGTCCAAAACTGTAACCATAATCCAACAGACCTCATAGTAACAGAAAGGACCTTCATCAAAGGCAGGATATAATGGCGCATGAATATGTGTAGTACCGACTGAATTTGACTCTGCCCTAAACAAATAGCTACAGAAATAATATTAAAAATTATTGGACTTCTTTGCTCTGTAAATAATTACCAAATAAAAGACAATCAACGGTCTTCCGTTATAAGACATAAATATTGACCATGAACAGTTTTTAGTAACAGACGCTTGCGGCTAAGGTCAAAGTAAAAGGGGAGCTGTTTAGATTTGTGCAGTGATTCACATGTGGTCAAAACTGGATAAATATGACAATAAAAAGACTTTGAAGCTATGAATAGTGAGAATGCCTAAATTCTACGAATGTTCTGGGGTTTGAGACTTCATCCTGATGTGCAGTAGGCATTTGAATAAGTTTATGATTCATGAGTAAACATGACACTAAACGGGACAGTTCTGACAATCAGTTGTTGCAATAGGAGATTCAGGAGAGCGTCAGTAAGTAATTTTTTAATCTCTTGTGTTAAATATCCTTCAGAAATATTTGTACTCACATAGTTTATGTGTAAGTGAAGTATTTATTTACATCTCAAAGGCTAACACAGTCAGTTTCAACTTGTGGATCTCTCGTGTTTACCGATGGGTAAGGTGCTTGTATAGGGAGAATATCAATAGAACTATGTTGATGACAGTTACTGGGTTGACTCTTACAATATTTTCTGGACATGCACTCTTATCTGGAGCTATTACAAGTTACAGTTTATCAATAGTGTCCCAAAATATTTTCTGCATGCCAAATAATCATATCAGCTGATATTTTTCTCATCAAATAGTGCTTGACATTCATGCTAATTCTTTTTAGAAACATCTAGCACTATTTTCTGTGAAATACAGGACAAACATCACACTTTTGCCTTTTGTTAAATTCAGCTCCAGCATTCAAAGAATTAAAAAGACCTTATGACACTGTAAAATTAATTTTACTTTTTCAGCATTCTTTTTTGAAAAATTTAGTCAATCAAATGTTATTAACCCTAGTCCTGCTAGTCCCGGATATGCCCCGCCTTTGTAAACAGGATAGATCCAGATCAGTTGGCTTCTGAAGAAGCCAACTGATCTGGCTCTACACTGTCATTATGTGAATTTGTATCAATAACCTGGATCAGGTAATCTGACTGGCTGGAAATTAGAAGTCCTAATCTATTTAGCATGGCAAGGATTAAAGAGACATAGATTGTCCTTAAAGCTGAGGTTCGATATATATAAATATGAGGTGTAAAAAAAACCAGCTGTGTTTCCATGCTGAAAAAAAATTTGGTCAGTAGGTAGGAGAAACATTTTTTTATTTTTCTATTTTTTCTCCAGAAAAGAACATGGTCGGGCCTGTAATTTTATGAAAATACAGGTATTTTGTTGAGGGTCGGTGCTTTACTTTTTTATTTTGCATTTTTACTGATAAAATATAGAAGAGTCACATGTTTGAAATAGTGTCGGTTGGGTTAGTGGAAACACAGCTATATTTTTTTTTTATGCCTGAGCCATAACATCAGAAAATGAACCTTTGAACATGTGTTTGTGCAGTCTGGTCAGAATTGTAACTGAGTATATTTTGGATAGCCAATGATGCAAGTTATGTCTGAAGGAACGTTGTCTGATGTTTGGCTCATTTGATGCACAGTGCCAGAAGACAGCCCTTATAAATATCACATGAAGCAGCAAAGGCACAGTGTAGCCTGTATATCTACAGTCTTACTGTGTCAGTATATTCTACAGCATCAATTTACAACTGAACTAAAACTATTTGTTTCTTGACTTGAAATTTTGTGTTAAAATAGCCTTATCTTTATGGTTTCAATCACTAAATTTTGACTTGATAGCAGGACTGAAAACAAATTCTGATCAGACAAAGGGACTGTGAACAAATTTTGATTGGACACAGCGAATGAAAACTAATTCTGGTAACAGTGGTTGGACACAGTGACTGAAAACTATCTAGTAACAGTGTTCTCGGAGAAAACAGATGTCCCCCCACCCTGATTTTTCAGTTTTTATACTGCTGTGACCTTGAAAATTAGGTCAAGGTCATCTAAAACTTACCAATTTTTTGTGATGTACCAATTATATATTCAAGAAAATCTGGTAAGAATCCTATTACTGGTTCAAAAGATATGGTGCATACAAGAAAGTGTGACACCAACACCAATGGGATATGCACCAAAAACAATAGGTCATCCTCACCTGAGTTGTGGGGACATACAGTAGAACTTCAATGGCTCGAACCCTGATGGCTCGTTTACCATGGATGAGTGGAACAATTTCTTGAGTCCGCAGGGATTTCCTCCAAATACGATATATGGATAATTTAGGGAGATTTTCTTCTTTTATCTTGTAAATGTATGCTGTGTGCACTCATTAGAATTTCCTCTATGAGGCAATTCTAATGAGTACACACAACATACATTTAAAATATAGAACACCAAAAGGATATCCCACAATTATCTCCATTATGCCTCCTGGTATGGCACCTATAGTAACCTTCCTTGGCTCGAACAACCGCTGTCTCGAACACATTTTCATGGTCCCAAAGAGGTTCGAGCCATCGAAGTTCGAGTGTAATTCTGATTGGACGCAGGGACTGAAAACGTAATTCTGATCAGACACAGGGACTGAAAGATAATTCTGACTGGACACAGAGACTGAAAACTAATTCTGCTTGGACACAGGAACTGAAATCTAATTCTGATCGGACACAGGGACTGAAAGCTTGGCCAAGTTTCTATTCCTTAGTTTTCAAATATTTTAACATTTTTGCATTCTTGTTAGCTTAGGTCTTGATAAGATACATTTTGTTTTCAATGAAATGTACACGATGTTGTGATACAAGTTAAAACTACCCCACAGAGGCAATTATACTGAGTACTTACTAAATGTTTTTGTAGAAAAATGAGAAAAATATTTATTAAGTAATTTCTGTTAATATGAGCTCTGATGGAATGGGGAAGACCCCAAGGCATATAAATGTTAGGGTCCAGCTTTCAAGTGGCAATTTGTACCTACCTGGCCTTCTTTAAATATATGAACATAGAATCCATCAGCCATTGTCTCAAACTTTTTATATACAGATGACAGGGCTAACCAACGTACAATGCTAGATTTGTTCCGAAGGCTATGGTAGCTGTAATAAAATACATACCACATACATTGCCAATAATATTTTGTCCAACAAAGAAAATTTAACTGGTTGTGTAATTTGAAAAAAAAAAAAAAAACGTCATTGTGACCTACTTTTGCAGCAGGTGACTGGTGAGATGCTTGTGATAGAAGTTTAAAGGGACTTGATGCCCCTTTAAGTTGCTTTTTTTTTTTTTTTGCCATATAATACAAGGAAGAAAACTTTTGTGACTTTCTGTATGCTTTCCTGCACACAAAACCCCTTCAGGAAAGGGTATACTCTTACAGGAAAGAATCTGCTCCCTATGGGAGCAAATTCTTCCCTTTTAGAGTATACCCTTTTTCAGAAGGACACCTTAAGCTTAAAACAACTTAAGCTCAGTTGCCTCCCCTGAAACTGTATCCATTTACTTAAAGAAATCCAAAATATATTTTAGGGGTAATAAAACAAGAAAATTCCTTCTACTTATATATTCAGCTAAATGGTAAGTTTCTTAACCCTTATCTTGCCTTTCGCGACAATAGTCGCGCTGGGGGGGGTCTGTCAACTCAAAAGCCTGTCATACTTACAATATACCACATGCAACCATTCAGAGCAAGTGTTCTCATACAGGAGTGAACCTACTTTCATACAAACACGCCACTTTTCATTAGATAGTCAGGTGCTGGATTTTACCCACACTAAAAAAGACCGAGAATACCAAATTTCAAGCTGCAATTAATTTCAGCACTCAATTCAACAAATTGATCAGGCTTTTCTGGAAAAAAAGCCCATAACACCTGAATCATTTCCAGTGAGGAAGAAGTAGGAATAACAGTAGAACCTATGTATGTCACTCGTTTCATTCGCAATAGTACACAGTAGGCGCTGGGCTCTTGTAATTTTTTTTTTTTTTTTTAAGTGTCTTAAACGGTTCCCGGTTTACACATGACTGTCACGTGACTTTCTAGTCACGTGACCATCCTTTCTCCAGTAAAATGGCCACTTAGGATCGGCAAATTATACGTGAAAATTTCATGAAAATCGAGTTAAAATTCAGGGGGTAATGACTTCTCAAGTAGAGGTACCCCCTCTTACAGGCCTGATTCATTTTATTTCCGGCAAGAGAAGGGTTAAAATTCTGAACATTTCATTCTATATTTTTTGGCCTAAATTCTGCTTTTTATGTAGTTATTTCTTAAAATACTTAATCCGGGTCTGCCCTATTTGCAAATGTCATTTTGACAGACACTTTTGTGTACTAAACTTTACCATACTCTTTTTGGAATTTATAGACTATGATTCAGCAGACAATATTTAAAAAAAGCATCCTTTATTTTCCCATGATAAAAAACTCAAAAAATGTTGTCTGTTGCTATTCAATTTTAGCAGATCCAAGATAAACTATCAATATTAAGGAGGAATGACATTTTCAGGGGAGGCCAATGTCAAAATTATTTTTTATCTTCCTCCTGAAAAAGGGTCTACCTTAAAAGGAAAGAACTTGCTCCCCCTTCTTTTCAGAAGGGGCTTGGTGTGCAGGAAACAAAACAGGAAGTAACAAAAATCTTCTCCATTACAGAAAAGAAAACAGAAAATCCAAAATGTCTCCAACGCCAATAAAAAAAGGCAGAAACTCTACATCACGAAAACATGCCTATATAATTTTGACCCCCTTAAACCCCACTTTTATGTAGTAAAACTGGGGTTTACAGGGGTATACATTATTTTTCTTATTTCTGCTCAAAACATAGATTGTGGGTACTCGTTAGAACCGCCTCGCCGAGACAGTTCTAACGAGTACCCACAATCTATGTTTTGTGCAGAAATATGAAAAATATTAGGATTTTTTAACTGAAACTTTTCATTTTTTGGTGGTAAAATTTTCAGTATATTTGAATAGGCATGTTTTCGTAATGAAGTGCATCCAGTCTCTTTAAAGATAAAACATGAAAAATGTCTAATAGCATTATGGATGGGTTTTTCAATAAAGATTAATCAAAAATCAAACTTTGGACAACTCCCAATGCCCAACCCCTGCCTGCCAGCCTACCCTGACATCGCTATTTTAAAGTACAGAGTTTGAAAAACGTGTCCAAAAAGGAATCAACAGACGACAAATGACTGACATTTTTTTTCTTTCTTTTTTCTTTTTTTTTTCTCCCTCAGAAAACAGGCTTTCACATTCTACGCAAATTGTCTCCTAAGAGACAAACTCTAATTTCTGTGAAAAGACAAGCACTGTATTTTTTCTGCAAAAAAAAACATAATATGATTTTGTAAACTGACATCTGGGCCCAGTTGTTCAAAACTTAACAAAGTTGTCAGCTAATAAGACATTAAAATTCCTTATTTGAAATATGGCATATACATCAATATTTTTTGCTGAAAAAATGTGAGTTTGTCATTAATGAGCTTGTTAAGTTAACGATGCTTTGAACAACTGGGCCCTGGTGTTTAAGAGGAATGAATACACTCTCAGGAGAGGTAACTTTGTAAAAATAGTTTTGCTTCCTTTCTGAAAAAAAAAAGTCTATTCTAAAAGTAAAGAATTTGCTCCCTCCCTTTGGGAGCAAATTCTTTACTTTTAAAATAGACTCGTTCATACATGCCATAAGCTGTGGACTAAAATCTGTGAGATAAGGCAACATTTAAGGGAGATTTAACAAAATTCTGTGATTTTCTTAAACATTGTTTTGGAGCTCCCTAAATATAGTCTAAAGCCTTTTTTGTCATCTAAGAAGTTTGTGAAAACCTCAACAGTATGTAATTTATGTTTATCTCTTCATAAAATCTGAAATAAATGGTCTGAAAATTCTGTGAGATTTTAATTTTTTTATGGGAATTGCCTTCCAGATTGGCCAAATTCTGTGAGATTTTATTTCACAGTGTGAGATATGGCATGTATGACCCGTTGTCAGAGGAGGCTTGATTTGCAGGTGAGCAAAGAGGAAGTCACATGATTTTGAGCAAAGAGGAAGTCACATGGTTTGCAGGTGAGCAAAGAGGAAGTCACATGATTTGCAGGTGAGCAAAGAGGAAATCACAAATGTTGCCTCCCTTGGAAAAAGCCTTGGAAAATCTACCAAGTGTACCCAGTTCCTGTAATGATTTGGTGTTTTACATCCCTTTCAACATTATTAAAGTCATTTCAAGACAATGGAAGAGTGATAATGAAAGGCTCCAGGCAATGAAGCACCGTACAGTCATGAGCTTAATTCTGCCTCCAGCCGAACTTGAACTCGGGACCTCGTGATCAGAAGTTGGGAGCCCTAACCCCTCAGCGACCAAAACGCTTTATCCAGTTCCCTGAAATCCAGACTGCAGAAGTTAACTTGCTGTATGAGATGCTGGAAGAATAAATAAGACTATGGTAAATGTCCTTAAATTTCGAACACTTTATTCCATACTTTCATGGGCTAAATTTTGCTTTTAATGCAGCCGTTTCTTAAAATATTTAGTGGAATGGCTAACATTGATTGATTGTGTTGGGGTTTAACGACACGTCAACCCTTGAGGGTCATTTTGTGTCGTCTCCCAGAGAAAGGGAGAAAAGAGATAGAAGAGAGAGTAGAGGAGATGAAAGAGAGGGACAGGGAAGAAAGAGGAACAGGAAAGTGAAGAAACAGAAGAAATAAAAACATTCCCCCTCTACCCTTACCCACTACAAAGATAGCAGGCCTTGCCCAATTGTAAGCCAATATCAGTTGGACGCCCCGGTGATGTAAGATACACAGCACCTTCGCACCACCCGACCACCCCAAGGAATGGCTAACAGTGTAGACCCTGATCAGACTGCTATTTTATATTATATGCCATTTTGTAAGACATTTTGGTGTACAAAATTTTAGGACATTTACTATATCAACATTTTCAATGAGAACTGCACTCTGTTGGGGGTGGGGGAGTTGGCAGAGGGGACTTTGTTTTAACCATTAATATGCTGAATTTAAATACCAGCAAACAACATTTTAAAATGTTTTCTTGCTGTTTTTTCCTTGAAAACAAATAACAGGGCATAAATAATCTCTACTGGTGACAGTTTGAATGAAATGTCAGGCCCTGTTTTCAATACAAGATAAGAACTAGAAATGTGTCAGTATGACACAGATGCCCCTGCCCAGGGCCATCCTCAACCACACGCAGGTATTTTGCAAAAAATGAAGTTGAAAAAAGGGACAAATCAATCTTTTTAAAAAAAAATATTGGAAGGAAAACATCTTTTGAAAGTGAAAAAGGGCCATAACTCCCATAATAATGGGTTGATTTTACCCTACTTGGAACTTGGCCTCTATTTTATGATTATACCTGTGTGTTAAATTTGAATTCAATACACTTATGTTTTCAAAAGATATCAAACTGAAACTATTTTTCAACATTGAAAAAGGGCTGTTACTCCAAATATAATTGGTGGATTTTACCCTAAATCAAATTTGACCTATATATTATAATTATATGCTTGTGTATAAAATATGAATCCATTTCACTAATCTTTTAAAAAGTTATGGAACAGAAACCATTTTTCAAAGCTGAAAAAGGGCCATAACTCCAAAAATAATTGGTGGATTTTACCCTAAATCCAACTTGACATACATCTTATGATAATATACCTGTGTATAAAATTTGAATCCAATACACAAATCTTTTCAAAAGATATCGAATGAAAACCATTTTTCAATATTGATAAAGGGACTTAACTCCAAAATAATTGGTGGATTTTACCCTAAATCAAACTTGACCTATATTTTATAATTACATGCTTGTGTATAAAATATGAATCCAATTCACTAATCTTTTCAAATGTTATGGAACGGAAACCATTTTTCAAAGTTGAAAAAGAGCCATAACTCCAAAAATAATTGGTGGATTTTACCCTTAATCCAACTTGACATACATTTTATGATTATATACCTGTGTCTAAAATTTGAATCCAATACACTAATTTTTTTCAAAAGATATCGAACGGAAACCATTTTTCAACTATTTTACAACATTGATAAAGGGCCGTAACTCTGAAAATAATTAGTAGATGTTACCCTAAATCAAACTTGACCTATAATTTTATAATTATATGCTTGTGTATAAAATATGAATCCAATTCACTAATCTTTTCAAAAAGTTATGGAACGGAAACCATTTTTCAAAGGTGAAAAAGGGCCATAACTCCAAAAATAATTGGTGGATTTTACCCTAAATCGTACTTGACCTAAATTTTATGATTATATACCTGTGCATAAAATTTCAATCCAATATACTAATCTTTTCAAAAGATATCCAACAGAAACCATTTTTCAACTATTTTTCAACATTGATAAAGGGCGATAACTCCAAAAATAATTGGTGGATTTAACCCTAAATTGAGTTTGACCTATATTTTATAATTATATGCTTGTGTATAAAATATGAATCCAATACACTAATCTTTTCAAAAGTTATGGAACAGAAACCATTTTTCAAAGCTGAAAAAGGGCCATAACTCCCAAAATAATATACGGATTTTACTCTAAATCAAACTTGATTTACATTTCATGATTATATACCTGTATACAAAATTTCAATCCAATACACCAATCCTTTCAAAAGATATCGCACAGAAACCATTTTTCAAAGTTGAAAATTTTTCAAAGTTGAAAAGGGCCATAACTCCCAAAATAATTGGTGGATTTTACCCTAAATCGAACTTGGCCTACATTTTATGATTATATACCTGTGTATAAAATTTCAATCCAATATACCAATCCTTTAAAAAGATATCGCACGGACACCAAAAGTGTTTCGTACAGGACGGATGGGATGGGACGGACGTACATACGGGCAGCGGTGATACTATATGCCCCCACACTGAAAATGGCGGGGGCATAAAAACAATTTACAACTATCATCTGCAGATGCTGTCAAAAGAATGCTAAAAGTTAATTTGTAGAACACAGCTCTGGATAAATGATTTTTTGTTTGTGTTGAGGTGTTCCAGCCCAGTCAACCCAATGGGGTCATGTCAAGTGTGATCAGTTTACCTAACCACACTTTCATTGGGCAGGCTTACTTCTCTAAGCAGTTAACCAGTATTCTGTACATTCTTTCGCCAGAAACTGCGACCTGTCCTTCTTGAATCAGTGTTGGGAGCAAGTGACTGCAGTAAATATTTCATGATCAATCTCCACAAAAGAATGTTGCGGATCTGACAGGGGCCAAACCCACAATCTCGTGATCATCAGTCAGATGCGTACCCACTTGAGCCACAGAGGCCTGCTAGATAAATGGTATCCACACAAATATGTTTGTTTTATTTCCTGATCAGTCAATTCCAATGAGTACCCACAACATGTTTCTTGTGGAGAAGTGCAAAAAAATCAAAACATATACAGCTGAACCTCAATGGCTCGAACATCTTTGGGACCATGGAAATTCGTTCGAGACATTGGTAGTTCGAGCCACTAAGGGTTAATCATGGCACCAGTTCAGGAAGCAAGTAGCGATAACTCAGGGAAATCTTGTCGATTTTCTACACAATGACTGTATGCTGAGTGTACTCATCAGAATTGCCTCGATGAGGTGATTCTAATGGGTACACACAACATACAATTCTATCATAAAATAAGAAAAAATCCCTAAATAGTTGTTTTCTTGAGCTATTGGAAGGATTTTGTAGGGACTGAAAAAAGAGTTTGAATCACCCAGGGTAAACAAGCCATCCGTGTTCGAGCCATTGAGGTTATACTGAAGTTGAAAAGATACAGTATAGACACTGTAGACAGGAAGAATCCTGACCAAAATGCACATATTTGTTGTCTTAGTGTTCACAGCTCCAGATAAGAGGGGGTATTAGAAAAATATTTTTTTTTTATTTCTCCAAGAAAACATATGTTGTGGGTACTCATTAGAAGTGCCTTTTCGAGGCACTTCTAATGAGTACCCACAACATATGTTTAGCAAAGAAATAAGAAAAAAATCATCACTTGTTGATATACTGCACAAAAACTATGCATGTTTTTTTTTTGTGGCATTTTTTTTTTTTTTCCTGTTACAGAAACAAATGAAACATATAAAATATATAAGGAAAACTCTGAAACGAATGAATCAGAATGAAACAAATGAAACAGACCAATAGCAGTTCTCATTGATGGTCAGTTTCTTTTGTTTCATTTGTTAAGAAACAGGATGAAACAGACCAACAATCTACATAAGATATATAAAGAAAACTCTGACACAGGATGAAACAGACCAGAAACCCTGGTCAATGCTCGTTAAGAAACAGGGTGAAATAAAATGAAACAATGAAACAACCCTAATCTGCATGGTTTTTGTGCAGTATCTACACTTGCTGGTTGAAAAAAGCGCCTTATCTAGAGCTATCCCAGCAGGCACATGACGTTTATACCACGTCGGCTCAACATCGATGCAACGTCACGTTGCATCGACGTTGAGCCGACATTGTATTAATGTTATGTGCCTGCTGGGATGTGTGTTGACGTACCAGGAAATTTTTCCAACAGTACACCTCAATCATAGATGCAATAGCTAATCTCAAAGCTCTGGATAAGAGAGGTATCCCAATATATTTTTTTTTCTCATTTCTCAACAAAAAATTATGTTTTGGGTACTCATTTTTGAAACTGCTTGGCAAGGTGATTTGAGTACCACAATCTATGTTTCCACAGAAAATTGAGAAAAAAATATCAATAAATTTGAAAACTAAAAAAAAATCTTTACTAGAAATAACTCTTTCAACCCTGCAGACTGAAACATGTGTCATTGTAAACAGTGTAGATACAGGTGAGATGTCTCCCCAATATCTCCACTGTTTGCCATTAAGGTTTGTTTTTCTAAATGACATCCAATTTGCAATCATTACGAAAACATGCCTATATAATTTTGACCCCCCTTAAACCCCACTTTTATATAGTAAAACTGGGGTTTACAGGGGTATACATTATTTTTCTTATTTCTGCTTAAAAACATATATTGTGGGTACTCGTTAGAACCGCCTCGCCGAGGCGGTTCTAACAAGTACCAACAATCTATGTTTTGAGCAGAAATATGAAAATATCAGAGATTTTTATCTGAAAATTTTCAGTTTTTGGAGGGGAAATTTTCTATATATTTGAATAGGCGTGTTTTCGTAATGAATGGATATGTCTGAATTCAAAGATGGATGAGTCTACTTCAGAAACTCAGGGGTGAAATGCTTAAGCAAATGAGCTTACTTTAAAAGTGTAATGAAGTTGTCAGCTTTCTGCCAGTGCTGTACGTTAGCTGTCTTCATGAAGGCAAAAACGGCTGTATCTGACGGAATAAAGAATGTATAATCATCGTCCAAAAACAGCTCAATATCATCATGGTCCAGGTGCTACAATGACATAAGAAAATAAACTTCTCAAAACCATATCATAGGTTTAGATAAGAGTGGATATCAGCTGAATAATTGTCTTACTTCTCAACGAAAACATGTTGTGAGAACTCATTAGAAGCGCCTGGCCGAGGTGCTTCTAATGTGTACCCACACCAAATGTTATCAATGAGAAATAAAAAAAAAATGACATTTTTTGGTTGAAAAAAAAAAGCACCTTATCAAGAGCTATGCTATATCCTTTCGACGTCCGGCAAGTTCCAGAAAAAAACACCCATTGCGTAAAAATCTGGTTGAAAAAATGGGGTGACAAACAGCACGTATGTTCTGGAGTCTAATGACCATAGTGAATTAAAACGGTAGGTAGAAGTGCTGTTTCTATAGCCATAATGTAATTTGCGTAATGATTTCGCATTTTTTTCCTATATGTTTAATCAAAAAAACATGAACTTATTCTGCATATAAACGCACTGGCATTTTTTTGAAATTTTATTTTGGGACCTTGTAAATGGACAAACTGTAACGCAAAAGAATGTTGTGGCTGTTTTTTTGTGAATTTCAATGATATAGATGCAAACGACCATAACAATTTCAAAAGGTTCAGAAATCTATTTTATACATATTAGTATGCTAAAAGTTTGAGGATAGTCAACACAATAACATACTCAAAATGAAAATTAATGTGAATGCAATGGCCAGAGTGTATAAAAACGGAATTCTAATCCAGATGTAATGTTACGTAATTGTATAATAATGATGATTCAATATATCGTTTTTCTTGAAAATATAAAGTTCAGTCTTCTAACTATTAAATACAAGGCTACTTTCTCCTTAGTCGTTTGTCCATCTGTTAATAAATACTTTTTAATGACGTTACACTTTTTAATTTTTAATATTTTTTTCTAATGTGACACTTCGCTGATTTTAGCTTTTAATTATTAATTACTTATGATATGACAAGACTGTGTGACCATGCATAATTATAGTTTCGGCTATAATAAATAAAATATTTACTTAAAAACATATATTTGTTTGTCATTTGACTGAAAATGTTTTCTAAAGTTGGCATCTTATTTCAAAAATCCTGGCCATTCTACGACATAACTATCCTGCCATTTGTCACCCCTTTTTTTCAACCACATTATCACGTTAAGGCTATTTAGCTGTAGAAGATGCGTGCTATTTATCACCCCTTTTTTTCAACTATTTTAATACATCAAAAGGATATGTATCTTATATATTTCGATGGTAAACAAGCTGTGTTCAAATCATTGAAGTTTTACTATATATTCTGACTAGATACCTGCTACAGAGCATTTGTGGACTGTTGCTAATCTCTGACACTAAAAAGCTCAATACCGTATACAAATTTTGAAAGGTTTAGCTTGATCAGTTGCTGAGAAAACTATCACAAAATTCCAATGTTCCAAATATGGAGAGGAAGCAAATTCCATAAACAGTTCCAAGTAATTGAATGACGTCACTGTTCCCTAATGATGTCATAAGTGTTAGATTTAGCCTACTTGACATCATTCAAACTGGCCGCAGTCAACAATAGTACAATGTTGAAAATGCCATTCAGAAATAGTTTGGTGATTTTCTGAGTGTCACCAGGAAAGTTTGAAGAAATAGAGGTAAATTCAAAATATTAAAGTGGTAAATTTGTTATTGAGATTTAAATACTTTTTGCATAAGAAGCAGAAATACATATACACAAAAATGCTGATTTAGACGATAGTTCTCAATCAAATGATACAATAACTGAATGTCTTCCTTTAATCCAAAAAATTCTTTTTATCATATCCAAAAAGGAATTTTACCTCAGTCTCCACACATCATGAACCTGGATAAGGGGGCATACAACCTGAGCAACATCTACAAGCCTTTGTTTACCACTAGTAACCAGTCTAGTGGTAAGCAGTCCAAGTCCGGTGACATCACAAGTTCAAGGTCACAGTTGGATGATGGTTCTCGATGAGAACTTAAGCCATCACGGTAAGTGAAAATTCCTTTTTGGATATGATGAAAAGCATCCTTTGGATTAATGTGATATTCTGTCCTGATGAATCTAGGTATTCAGTGAATCAGTCTTCCTGTATATAAAATTTGTCAAGTCTACCTCATGTAGTTGATGAGAAAACAGCTATCAAATTCAATGCTCAAAATATACAGAAAGTAAAAAGGACAAATCGAGGGTTGAGCGCAAGACTGGCGTAAGTCAGATGGTTGTTTTTCCCCAAACCTAATCTCCTCACCATGAAAGTGTTATGAAGATTACAACATTTCTTTCTGTAAACAATGAAAATTTAGGTGTCATTGCTCGTATGAGCAATGGCACCTAAATTTGCATTGTTTACAAAGGGGTCCAAGTTGCCCTTAAACAAGGGTTTCAAAAATATGTTTGAGTTTTTGATTGTGTTGGGGTTTAACGACACGTCAACCCTTGAGGGTCATTTTGTGTCGTCTCCCAGAGAAAGGGAGAAAAGAGATAGAAGAGAGAGTAGAGGAGATGAAAGAGAGGGACAGGGAAGAAAGAGGAACAGGAATGAAAGTGAAGAAACAGAAGAAATAAAAACATTCCCCCTCTACCCTTACCCACTACAAGGATAGCAGGCCTTGCCCAACTGTAAGCCAATATCAGTTGGACGCCCCGGTGATGTAAGATACACAGCACCTTCGCACCACCCGACCACCCCCAATATGTTTGAGTTACCATAGTCTTGCGCTCAACCCTCGAAATAAGGGGTACGGTAAATGTCCTAAAATTCTGTACACCAAATTTGCCAATAAAATGATTTATGCAAACAGTGCAGACCCAGATCAGACTGCTCCTGAAGAAGCAGTCTGATCAGGGCCTACACTGTTTGCCTTTTGTATTTTAAGAAATAACTGTATAAAAAGCAAAATTTGGGCAAAAAAGGTATGGAGGAAAATGTTAGAAAATTTTAGGAGATTTACCGTAGAATATGAGCCAAGCTTCTAGTATTCTGTCCCAAAATACACCACAACCTCTGTAACAATATTGCTGAGATCCAAAGCAAAAGCCATGTTAGCTTAACAACCATGTTGTATAAAAAAATGTATAGGTTATACAGAAATAAAGCTACTTAGGTGGTCATTTTTCTATATAATCTGTACATTTTTACTTGGATACAATACTTTTGGAGCCCACCTTTAAACTATCTTATATCGGAAACCATCTTATAAATGAACCTTCTCATAAAGGTCCAAATGTACATTCATGTTTACCAGTACACAATGTTTGAAAAACTAACCTCGATAAGTTGTTGATAAAATTTGCAAGTACAATATATGGAGATAAAGATAAGTAAAAAAGGAAGAATAAGAAACATGCATATGGCTCTCAATCTCACAAAACAACAATTCCAGGGCCCGGTTGTTCAAAGCGTCGTTAGCTTAACGAGCTCGTTAAGGGTCATTTCGTTAACTGTTCTAGCGGATTCAATACACAATATTCTGATATTTTTTGCTAAAAAAATGTGAGTAGCTTTTGCACTGCAAAAGCTACTCACATTTTTTCAGCAAAAAATTTCAGCATATTTGCGTATCACTCGATTAAAATTTTAACAAATCGTTAACTAACGACATCGTTAGCTTTGAACAACTGGGCCCTGGTTTGCATGAGTTTGATTGAGTTTTATGGCCCAGTCAACACTGTTAAGGTCATATCCAGCAAGTCAATTATCCTACCCACAATTCCAGGTTTAACAAAGATCCGAGTCTTTTTTGTGTGCTTTGTGGATAGGCGAGGATCCTTGGTTTCTTCAAGAAGACAGTGAAGATCGATCAGGCCCCGAGGTTAAATAACTTTTTTCATGCTAAACTCAACTGAGCATGAAATTGTTCATGCTAATAAATCTCTAATTACTTACAATGCCAAATTCTTTCATGCTAAACATAACTGAGCATGAAAATTTCTCTGCTAATAAATATGAAAATGCCAACTTTAGTTGGCATTTTTATACTTATTTGCAGAGAAATTTTCATGCTCAGTTATGTTTAGCATGAAAGAAGTTTTATAACCTTGAGGCCTGGCTGAGCTGATGTATTGGCTGAACAGTCTTCACTGGGGCACAAGTCCCCAGACACATTTTCCATGTTGTGGCTCAAGTGGGCCACGCCATGCAAAAATGTGTTTGTGGGCATATAAGGACAGGGAAGACCCTGATTAGACTATGCAGACTGATCAGGATCTTAACTGCCCATTAAACAAATCAATGGATACTACAGAATGTATGAATAAAGATCAAAGCCCAAATGATCCTTTGCATATGCCCAGGATGATTTGAATACCTGCATTTTGCACATCATTATGAAAACACGCCTATTCAAATATAAAGAAAATTTCCCCTCTAAAAACTGAAAATTTTGAGATAAAAACACTCTGATATTTTTCATATTTCTGCTCAAAACATATACATTGTGTATTGTGGGTACTCGTTAGAACTGCCTCGGTGAGGTGGTTCTAACAAGTACCCACAATCTATGTTTTTAGCAGAAATAAGAAAAATAATGTATACCCCTGTAAACCCCAGTTGTACTATATAAAAGTGGGGTTTAAGGGGTCAATATTATAAAGGCGTGTTTTCATGATGTGTTTGAGGCACTTTTTCGCTCGATGCAGCCCAAACAGTTTATGTAAAAGTGGGAATATTACCTTCAGCATCTCGGCAATTTGGGTGAGATTTGGATGGTCCTCAATCTGTTTAACGATATTACCATAGCAAATATAACCATTTCCAGTGTAACCAAGGTCCAGAGGGCATGTACAGTTCACCTGTCCAGGTCCAGCTGTAACACAAGTAGCCTGAAAACAAAAACAACATTTCCATAGCAAATATAACCATTTCCAGTTTAACCAAGGTCCAGAGGGCATGTAAAGTTCACCTGTCCCCATCCAGTAATAACACAAGTAGCCTGAAAACAAAAATGATATTACCATAGCAAATATAACCATTTCCAGGGTAACCAAGGTGCAGAAGGCATATACAGTTCACTTGTCCAGGTCCAGCAGTAACACATGTAGCCTGAAAACAAACTGCAACAACTGTATATAGATCAACCAAATTGACCTCTCTATTTGACCTTTAAATTTAATATTCATAAGGATACATCCCCTATAAAGTTTAGGTATGCCTGCCACAAAATTCTGCATTCCATGCAATCTACAGCGGGACGTTAACGGCCCGTCAGATACCCTGACGGGCTGCTAACGGCCCGCTATAGATTTATAAATAATGCTTACTGGGCAGAGATTTGCTCACCTTTACAGGACTGGTAATACCTGGTTAGGCAGAAAATGTACACATAAAAATTATAATCAAAAGGTCAAAGTGACAGGTCAATTTGGTCAGTCTATACACATGATTAAAATCAAGCAGGGAAAACTTCTGTCCTTATAATACCATGAATCCCTGAAGTGGGAACACCATCACTATAGGGTTGCTTTCAGTAAAGCAAAGCTTGCAGACATTCACAAAAGTTTGCAAACTTTCTGTTCGGTTGTGACATTTTCAGTTTCTGTGACCTGTAAAGGCTGACATAATTGACCTATCACTCTGATCTTTGGCATGGAACAAGAAATTATAAATTGATAAAGCTCAGTACTATTGCATCAACTAGAATTTACAATGAAACATGCTTTAATGCTTTCAGTCTGGCAGACCAGAACAGATACCTGTGCAAACAGTGTAGATCCTGATGAGATGGTTCATAACAAGATGTCTCATCAGGATTTACACTGTTTGCAATTCTTTTTTTCATTTCAGACCGAGTTTTGCATCAGTGGACACATCCAAATTCAAGGATGGGATAGTCCAGTTCAGAAACTCAGGGATGAAAGGGTGAAATGGTTGGTTATGTAGCTTTGATTACCAATATAATGTAGGAAGTCTGTCTATGTTACCTCTAGACTGGCTCCAGTCTCAAGTGGCAAAAATATTAGTCTAGTGATCAGCCTTTGTAGTTATGATATTTTTTTAGTATCATTTTAGTGGATTATCAACGAGATAACACAAAAAAATATTTAGTTATTGGAGACTGGAGCCAGTTTAGGTTACCTCTAATACTTACTACAACTTGTTAGTATCAATATTATGATCATCAACAACAGACTTAGCCAAGTTCCTGGTTCAATATATTAACCCTTAATCCTTAAACTGCCAATCACAACAATTGTCGTCTGCTTTGTCATCTGCTTGTGATTTTAAGTCATTTTTGCAAACAGTGTGGACCCAGATCAGACTGCTCTTCTAGAAGCAGTCTGACCTGGGTCCACACTGTTTGCCTGTATGCAAAAAAAAAAGGTTTGAAAACTTTGCAAGAATATTCAGCAGACGACAAAAAGAGACAACATTTTCAGATGCAGGTTTTCTTGGCGTTTTAAGGGTTAAAGTGCCTATCACAACTGCAGCAGAAGACATTTTATTTTTTTTTTATTTTCAGAGAAAACAAGTATTGACATATGTAAACTTGTCTGCTAAAATGAAAATTTTAGAATGTTGTCAGCTACAAATTTTACTTGGTGCTTTAAGAGTTAAGTAGTGGATGGGAGAGGGGGTGTGTAACAGTACATATCTAGCTAAGCTCAATCATTGGGCAACAGAACAAACTGTCAGCCAGCTATTTGCTGGCCAACAAGTAATGCCAAATACATGCAAATGGACTGGTCAGAAGAGAATATAGCACGTAGGATTTCCACAGTATAATCCATAGTTTCCTGTTACACAAAGGAATTCAATTAGCCAGACTTTAAGGGGAAGTGATACACTTTCAGGGGAGGCAACTTTTTCAAAATTGTTTTTCTCCTTCTAAAAAGGGATCTACTCTAAAAGGAAAGAATTTGCTCCCCATGGGAGCAAATTCTTTCCTTTCAAAGTAGGCCCCATTTCAGAAGGGGTTTGGTGTGCAGAAAAACAAACAGGAAGTCACAAAAGTTATCTCCCTTGTATAAAATGGTGGAAAAATCAATATGTATCCAGTCCCCTTATGAACAGCTGAAAAATTGTTTACTGATTTTTTTCCTCCAGCAGGGCCATGGTTTTCTGTATTTCTCTTAATTATTTGAGACACAGTGTGAAAAAAATGTACCTTCAGACATGACACTGTGTGCCCAGGGGAGACCCTGATCAGCCCACATACCCACAAACCCACGGACAAACTTAACAGGTAAGTGATATTTTATCATTTTTTCTTACAAGGATGAGACTGGCATTTTATTCTCTTAAAGAAATAGTAAGAATGAAATGACAAAATGACAAATTACTAGTGTCAACTAGGCAAATCTTAATAAATAAACAGAACATTTTCTCTCTTTGCTTAACATGCTGTGTAAAAATTTCAACAGAAAAAAATATTTTTCTCATATCTATCCACGAAAGTAGACTTTGACATTTCATGCAAATTTTCTCATTAGGAGAAAATTTGCATGTAATGTCAAAGCCTAATTTCTGTAAAAAAAAAAATAAGAAAAATAAAACCAATTTGTCATCTGCTGAATTCACACAGAAAGTGGTAAAGTAAATAGATAAATAAAGTTTGCAACTTCTCTATAAGTACCTGGGCTAATGAAACAGAAAGAGAGAAATGAAGAAAATGGAAAATACAGTTATTTATTACCCTCCGTTATTCATCTCTCAGCTACATCAAAATTACCCTACTTATTCAGTTATCTTAACTCCTTGCTTCACTTGTTTCAGAAACTGAACAAGTCCGTTTGACTGGCTGATAATGTGTGCAGGCTTTCAAGTGCCCTCCATTGAAAAAGTAGGGATAAACTAGGGCTCAAAAATTTGAAAAAGTAGGGCAAAAATAGGAATTTCAAACATGAAAAGTAGGGATAGTAGGGTTGTACTGAGTGTTTTCAGACTAAGAAAAAGATATAATAAGCAAACAAAGCTTTCTCTGAACAATAACACTACATTACCGTGAAAAGGAAATGCCAAAATAAATGTTCCAAAAAATGATTTTCAAATGAAGTGAAATATTTTATAAACTTGCATCGTGGCTGCTCAGATTAAGTAGATCTCAACTCCGAGCGAGCGAGGAAATAATAATACAATTTTTTTTATCACTTCAAACATTTTTGGACTAAAAAGTAGGGATAGTAGGGCATTTTCAGAAAATAGTAGGGAAAAGTAGGAGCACCAAAAAAAAAGTAGGGAAAAGTAGGAATAGTAGGGAAAGTAGGGCCCACTTGAAGGCCTGTGTGTGTAAAAGGTTCAGATTAAATGGTCAACTAGTTCAGACTGAATGGTCAACAGACTGAGACTGAATGGTTCCAGACGAAATGGTAAACAGGTTCTGACTGTATGGTCAACAGGCTCAGACTGAATCAGACAGAATGGTCAACAGGCTCTAACTGAATGGTCAACAGGCTCTGAATAGTCAACAGGTTCAGACTGAATGGTCAACAGGTTCAGGTTGAATGGTAAACAGGTTCAGAGTGAATGGTCAACAGGTTCCAGGCTGAATGGTCAACAGGTTCTGACTGAATGGTCAAAAGGCTCAGACTTAATCAGAAGGAATTGTCAACAGGTTCAGACTGAATGGTCAACAGGCTCTGACTGAATGGTCAACAGGTTCAGACTGAATAGTCAACAGGATCAGACTGAATGGTCAACAGGTTCTGACTGAATGGTCAACAGGCTCAGACTGAATCAGATAGAATGGTCGACAGGTTCTGACTGAATGGTCAGCAGGCTCTGAATGAATGGTCAACAGGTTCAGACTGAATAGTCAACAGATTCTAACTAAAAGGTCAACAGGTTCAGACTGAATGGTCAACAGGTTCTGACTGAATGGTCAACATGTTCAGACTGTGGTCAACAGGTCAGACTGAATGGTTAACATGTTCTGAAAGAATGGTCAACAGGTTCAGACTGAATGGTCAACAGTTCTGACTGAATGGTCAACATGTTCAGACTGAATGGTAAACAGGTTCAGGCTGAATGGTCAACAGGTTCCAGAATGAACGGTCAACAGGTTCTGGCTGAATGGTAACAGGCTCAGACTGAATGGTCAACAGGTTCAGACTGAATGGTCAACAGTTCTGACTGAATGGTCAACATGTTCAGACTGTGGTCAACAGGTTCAGACTGAATGATTAATATCTTCTGACAGAATGGTCAACAGGTTCAGACTGAATGGTCAACAGGTTCAGACTAGTGATCAACAGGTTCTGACAGAATGGTCAACAGGTTCTGACTAAATGATCAACCGATTCTGACTGAATGGACAAAAGGTTCAGACTGAATGGTAAACAAATTCAGACTGAATAGTCAAAAGGTTCTGAATGAATGGTCAGCAGGTTCAGACTGAGTAGTCAACAAGATCAGACTAAAAGGTCACCAGGTTCAGAATGAATGGTCAACGGTTTCAGACTGAAGGGTAAACAGGTTCTGACTGTATGGTCAACAGGCTCAGTCTGAATCAGATGGAATGGTCAACAGGCTGTGACTAAATTGTCAGCAGGTTGTGACTTAATGGTCAACAGGCTTTGACTGAATGGTCAACAGGTTCAGACTGAGTGGTAAACAGGTTCAGACTGAATGGTCAACAGGTTCAGACTGAATGGTAAACAGGTTCAGACTGAATGGTCAACGGTTCCAGACTAAGGGGTAAACAGGTTCTGACTGTATGGTCAACAGGCTCAGTCTGAATCAGATGGAATGGTCAACAGGCTTTGACTAAATTGTCAACAGGTTGTGATTAAATGGTCATCAGGCTTTGACTGAATGGTCAACAGGTTCAGACTGAGTGGTAAACAGGTTCAGACTGAATGGTCAACAGGTTCAGACTGAATGATAAACAGGTTCAGACTGAATGGTCAACAGGTTCCAGAATGAATGGTCAACAGGTTCTGGCTGAATGGTAACAGGCTCAGACCGAATGGTCAACAGGTTCAGACTGAATGGTCAACAGTTCTGACTGAATGGTCAACATGTTCAGACTGTGGTCAACAGGTTCAGACTGAATGGTTAATATGTTCTGACAGAATGGTCAACAGGTTCAGACTGAATGGTCAACAGGTTCAGACTAGTGATCAACAGGTTCTGACTGAATGGTCAACAGGCTCAGACTGAATCAGACAGAATGGTCAACAGGTTCTGACTGAATGGTCAGCAGGCTCTGAATGAATGGTCAACAGGTTCAGACTGAATAGTCAACAGATTCTAACTAAAAGGTCAACAGGTTCAGACTGAATGGTCAACAGGTTCTGACTGAATGGTCAACATCTTCAGAATGTGGTCAACAGGTCAGACTGAATGGTTAACATGTTCTGAAAGAATGGTCAACAGGTTCAGACTGAATGGTCAACACTGACTGAATGGTCAACATGTTCAGACTAAATGGTAAACAGGTTCAGACTGAATGGTCAACAGGTTCCAGAATGAATGGTCAACAGGTTCTGGCTGAATTGTAACAGGCTCAGACTGAATGGTCAACAGGTTCAGACTGAATGGTCAACAGTTCTGACTGAATGGTCAACATGTTCAGACTGTGGTCAACAGGTTCAGACTGAATGATTAATATCTTCTGACAGAATGGTCAACAGGTTCAGACTGAATGGTCAACAGGTTCAGACTAGTGATCAACAGGTTCTGACAGAATGGTCAACAGGTTCTGACTTAATGATCAACCGATTCTGACTGAATGGACAAAAGGTTCAGACTGAATGGTCAACAGGTTCAGACTAGTGATCAACAGGCTCTGACAGAATGGTCAACAGGTTCTGACTTAATGATCAACCGATTCTGACTGAATGGACAAAAGGTTCAGACTGAATGGTAAACAGATTCAGACTGAATGGTCAATAGGTTCTGAATGAATGGTCAGCGGGTTCAGACTGAGTAGTCAACAAGATCAGACTAAAAGGTCACCAGGTTCAGACTGAATAATCAATTGTTCCAGACTGAAGGGTAAACAGGTTCTGACTGTATGGTCAACAGGCTCAGTCTGAATCAGATGGAATGGTCAACAGGTTGTGACTAAACTGTCAACAGGTTGTGACTAAATGGTCAACAGGCTTTGAGTGAATGGTCAACAGGTTCAGACTGAGTGGTAAACAGGTTCAGACTGAATGGTCAACAGGTTCAGACTGAATGGTCAACTGGTTCTGACTGAATTGTAACAGGCTCAGACTGAATGGTCAACAGGTTCAGACTGAATGGTCAACAGGTTCTGACTGAAAGGTAACAGGCTCAGACTGAATGGTCAACAGGTTCAGACTGAATGGTTAATATGTTCTGACAGAATGGTCAACAGGTTCAGACTGAATGGTCAACATGTTCAGACTAGTGATCAACAGGTTCTGACTGAATGGTCAACAGGCTCAGATTGAATCAGACAGAATGGTTAACAAGTTCTTACTGAATGGTCAGCAGGCTCTGAATGAATGGTCAACAGGTTCAGACTGAATAGTCAACAGATTCTAACTAAAATGTCAACAGGTTCAGACTGAATGGTCAACAGGTTCAGACTGAATGGTCAACAGTTCTGACTGAATGGTCAACATGTTCAGACTGTGGTCAACAGGTTCAGACTGAATGGTTAATATGTTCTGACAGAATGGTCAACAGGTTCAGACTGAATGGTCAACATGTTCAGACTAGTGATCAACAGGTTCTGACTGAATGGTCAACAGGCTCAGATTGAATCAGACAGAATGGTTCACAAGTTCTTACTGAATGGTCAGCAGGCTCTGAATGAATGGTCAACAGGTTCAGACTGAATAGTCAACAGATTCTAACTAAAATGTCAACAGGTTCAGACTGAATGGTCAACAGGTTCTGACTGAATGGTCAACACATTCAGACTGTGGTCAACAGGTCAGACTGAATGGTTAACATGTTCTGACAGAATGGTCAACAGGTTCAGACTGAATGGTCAACAGTTCTGACTGAATGGTCAACATGTTCAGACTGAATGGTAAACAGGTTCAGACTGAATGGTCAACAGGTTCCAGAATGAATGGTCAACAGGTTCTGGCTGAATGGTAACAGGCTCAGAATGAATGGTCAACAGGTTCCAGAATGAATGGTCAACAGTTCTGACTGAATGGTCAACATGTTCAGACTGTGGTCAACAGGTTCAGACTGAATGGTTAATATGTTCTGACAGAATGGTCAACAGGTTCAGACTGAATAGTCAACAGGTTCAGACTAGTGATCAACAGGTTCTGACAGAATGGTCAACAGGTTCTGACTGAATGATCAACCGATTCTGACTGAAGGGTAAACAGGTTCTGACTGTATGGTCAACAGGCTCAGTCTGAATCAGATGGAATGGTCAACAGGTTGTGACTAAATTGTCAACAGGTTGTGATTAAATGGTCAACAGGTTTAGACTGAATGGTCAACAGGTTCTGACTGAATGGTAACAGGTTCAGACTGAATGGTCAACAGGTTCAGACTGAATGGTCAACAGTTATGACTGAATAGTCAACAGGCTCAGACTGAATCAGACTGAATGGTCAATAGGCTCTGACTGAATGGTCAACAGGTTCAGACTGAATGGTCAACAGGTTCTGACTGAATGGTCAGCAGGTTCGGACTGAATGGTCAACTGCTTCTGACTAAAAGGTCAACAAGTTCAGACTGAATGGTCAACAGGTTCAGACTGACTGGTTAAAATGTTCTGACAGAACGGTCAACAGGTTCAGACTGAATGGTCAACAGGTTCAGACTGAATGGTCAACAGGTTCAGATGGAGTGGTCAACAGGTGCAGACTGAAAGGTCAACAGGTTCCAGACTGAATGGTCAACAGGTTCAGACTAAATGGTCAACAGGTTCAGATTGAGTGGTCAACAGGTTCAGACTAAATGGTCAACAGGTTCAGACTGAATGGTCAACAGTTCCACACTGAATGGTCAACAGGTTCTGACTGAATTGTCAACAGGCTCAGACTGAATCAGACTGAATGGTCAACAGGTTGTGACTGAATGGTCAACAGGCTCTGACTGAATAGTCAACAGGATCGGACTAGTGATCAGGCTCAGACTGAATCAGATGGAATGGTAAACAGGTTGTGAGTGAATGGTCAACAGGCTCTGACTGAATGGTCAAAATGTTCAGACTGAGTGGTAAACAGGTTCAGACTGAATGGTCAACAGGTTCCACACTGAATGGTCAACAGGTTCTGACTGAATTGTCAACAGGCTCAGACTGAATCAGACTGAATGGTCAACAGGTTGTGACTGAATAGTCAACAGGTTCAGACTAGTGATCAACAGGTTCTGACTGAATGGTCAGCAGGTTCAGATTGAATGGTCAACTGCTTCTGACTAAAAGGTCAACAGGTTCTGACTGAATGGTCAACAGGTTCAGACTGACTGGTTAAAATGTTCTGACAAAATGGTCAACAGGTTCAGACTGAATGGTCAACAGGTTCAGACCGAATGGTCAACAGGTTCAGATGGAGTGGTCAACAGGTGCAGATTGAATGGTCAACAGGTTCCAGACTGAATGGTCAACAGGTTCTGACTGAATTGTCAACAGGTTCAGACTGAATCAGACTGAATGGTCAACAGGTTGTGACTGAATGATCAACAGGCTCTGACTGAATAGTCAACAGGTTCAGACTGACTGGTCAACTGGTTCTGACTGAATGGTCAGCAGGTTTGGACTGAATGGTCAACAGTTCTGACTAAAAGGTCAACAGGTTCTGACTGAATTGTCAACAGGCTCAGACTGAATCAGACTGAATGGTCAACAGGTTGTGACTGAATGGTCAACAGGCTCTGACTGAATAGTCAACAGGTTCAGACTGACTGGTCAACTGGTTCTGACTGAATGGTCAGCAGGTTTGGACTGAATGGTCAACAGTTCTGACTAAAAGGTCAACTGGTTCAGACTGATTGGTTAACATGTTCTGACAGAATGGTCAACATGTTCAGACTGAATGGTCAACAGGTTCAGACTGAAGGGTCAAAAGGTTCAGATGGAGTGGTCAACAGGTTCAGAATAATGGTCAACAGGTTCAGACTAGTGATCAACAGGTTCTGATGGAATGGTCAACAGATTCTGACTGAGTGGTCAAAAGGTCCAGACTAAGTGGTCAACAGGTTTGGACTGAATGGTCAACAGGTTCAGACTAAATGGTCAACAGGTTCAGACTGAGTGGTCAACAGGTTCAGACTAAATGGTCAACAGGTTCAGACTGAATGGTCAACAGTTCCAGACTGAAGGGTAAACAGGTTCTGACTGTGTGGTCATCAGGCTCAGACTGAATCAGATGGAATGGTAAACAGGTTGTGAGTGAATAGTCAACAGGCTCTGACTGAATGGTCAACAGGTTCAGACTGAGTGGTAAACAGGTTCAGACTGAATGGTCAACAGGTTCCACACTGAATGGTCAACAGGTTCTGACTAAATTGTCAACAGGTTCAGACTGAATCAGACTGAATGGTCAACAGGTTGTGACTGAATGGTCAACAGGCTCTGACTGAATAGTCAACAGGTTCAGACTGAATGGTCAACAGGTTCTGACTGAATGGTCAGCAGGTTCGGACTGAATGGTCAGCAGGTTCGGACTGAATGGTCAACAGTTCTGACTAAAAGGTCGACAGGTTCAGACTGAATGGTCAACAGGTTCAGACTGATTGGTTAACATGTTCTGACAGAAAGGTCAACATGTTCAGACTGAATGGTCAATAGGTTCAGACTGAATGGTCAACAGGTTCAGACAGAGTGGTCAACAGGTTCAGACTGAATGGTCAACAGGTTCAGACTAGTGATCAACAGGTTCTGATGAGTTGGTCAACAGATTCTGACTGAATGGCCAAAAGGTTCAGACTAAGTGGTCAACAGGTTCAGACTGAATGGTTAACTTGTTCTGATAGAATGGTCAACAGTTTCAGACTGAATGGTCAACAGGTTAAGACTAGCAATCAACAGGTTCTGACTGAATGGTTCATTGAATGTGACTGAATGGTCAAAAGGTTCCAGACTGAAAGGTAAACAGATTCAGTCTGAATGATCAACAAGTTCAGATTGAGTGGTCAACAGGTTCAAACTGAGTGGTCAACAGGTTCAGACTAAATGATCAACAGGTTCTATCTGAATGGTCAACAGGTTCTGACTGAATAATCAGCAGGTTCTGACAGAATGGTCAACAGATTCTGACAGAATGGTCAATAGGTTCTGACTGAATGGTCCTGACTGGGTGGTCAACAAGTTCAGACTGAATGGTCGACAGGTTCTGATGGACTGGTCAGCAGGTTCTAACTGAAAGGATAACAGGTTCTGAATGAATGATCAGCAGGTTTTGACAGAATGGTCAACAGGTACGACTTAATGTCAAATCCTAGTTTCTGAAAAAAATAAGACAAATATTTTAAAATGTGTTGCCTGCTGAAATTTTTACCCAGCATGCTTAGTATTAGGAACTCAACATATTTTGATACCATAGTTACAAAACATTATACTAAACATTGGCGCCAATCACAATAGCAGCAGACAGCATTCTATTTATTTATCTATTTATTTTTTTTATATTTTCTGCAAAAATATGCCTTTGATATTTCTTGTGAATTAATATATCAAGGCTTATTATCTCTGAAAACTAAAAATATATATAATTTAGAATGTCCTCTGATACAATTTAGAATGCTGCTATATGGGTTAAATTATAGCAAAAAATTATGGCCTTGTCAAGATATCTGAATTATCAAGATGCAAGACCTCAAATGCCTCTAAACAGATTAAGAAAATGATGAAATTCATGCTTCTACTATAGAAGAAAGACTAATTAATGCTTAGCATTCTGGGTAAAAACTTCAGCAGACATTTTGAAATATTTTTCTTATTTTTTACTGAAAACAAGTTTTGACATTGTCTCCATTGCACATTGTCTCCAATATCCATGAAATGTCAGATCCTGTTTTCTGGGGAAAATATGAAAAAACATCATCAGTTTGTTGTCTGCTGAATCTGCCATGAGAGTGGCAAAGGTTAAGCTGAATTACATAAAAACTGTGAGCTTAGCCTTTACCACTCTAGGATGAGATTCAACAGACGACAAACTGAAAATATATTTCTTATTTTTTCCAGAATATAGACTTTGACATTTCATGCAAATGGTCTCCCAAGGAGACTATTTGCATGACGTGTCAAAGTCTATTTCTCAGAAAAAAATAAGAAAACTATTTCGAAGTGACGTCTGCTGAAATTTTTACCTGGCTAAGTATTAACCATAGAAGTCCATATCAATCTGCAGAAACATGCACTGCGGTAAAAGGACAAATAAGCCAATGCAAACAGACAATTTGCATGAAATGTCAAAGCCTTCTGGGGTAAATAAGAAGACATATTATTTTTTTTGTCATCTGCTGAATTTGCCCTATGGGTGATAAAGGTTAAAGAAGTAAAAAAATTGATTAATTATAAACTTGGTCATATCTATTCTAAGATTTATCCCTGATATTTCCGTGACAGTGAGTTTTATGTATAGCTGTCTGTAAAACTAATCCAATTTTCACCAATCAAGAAAAAAATGAAAGGAGTCACACCAGCTGAAACCAGTTCAATGCCCGAGTCACATCAGCTGAAACCAGTTCAATGCCCATACGTCCAGCTCAGCTTGGGTTTCAAACTGTTCCAAGCAATCACATAACTGCATGCAATTACATTTTATAACATTGTTTGATTCTGCAAAATGGTGATCGGACTGTGCAAATGAACATGCTGAGGTTGGAAATTGTGGGCTGATCAAGATGTAAGATCTTGTTTCACTTGCAGCAGCTCACAGAGCTGTCTAAGAGGGATCATCTGTCACAAACATAAGACAATCTGTTAACATTCTCCAGATAAGGCATTTCTTAACCTAAAAGGTCTGACATTTTTTTTATTACTCAATGGACACATATGTTGTGGGTACTCATTAGAAGTGCCTCACCGAGGCACTTCTAATGAGTACCCACAGCATATTTTTTTGTGGAGAAATAAGAAAAACCTTATTAGGACACCCCCATTTATCTGGAGCTTGGTGTTGATGGGACCCATCATCATTCCACAAAACATGTTGTTATTGATATCCAAGCTGCACCCGGACAAGATGAACTTTACGAGCTGCGTGTCCAGCAAAGACTCAGATCAGCCTGCAAATCTTTGCAATCTGATCAGTCTTTGCTGTCTGCTTAATAAACATCATGAAAACACGCCTATATAATCTTGACCTCTTAAACCCCACTTTTATATAGTAAAACTGGGGTTTACCGGGGTATACATTATTTTTCTTATTTTGCAAAAAAAATATAGATTGTGGGTACTCGTTAGAACCACCTTACTGAGGTGGTCCTAACGAGTACCCTCAATGTATGTTTTGAGCAGAAATTTGAAAAATATCAGTTTTTTTTTATCTGAAAATTTTCCAATTTTGGTTCTAAAATTTTCAACATATTTAAAAAGGCGTGTTTTCATAATGAGAAGCTTTGGGTTCTTGGCTATCCACAGAGTGCCCAGTGAAAACTGGTCAGACTGCACTGATGTGAAGGCTGATCCGAATCTATACCCAGCATACATAAGGTATGTTTTTTCACACTGACTCCTTTCTTTTATTTTTCTCTGAAAAATCACTGATATTTTTCTTACTTCTTTTTAGCTTAGCATGCTGAGTTAACATTTCAGCAGACTACATACTGAAATATCTTTATTTTTTCCCAGAAAACAGGTTTTGACATTTCATGCATATTGTCTCCAGACAATTTGCATGAAATGTCAAAACCTGTTTACTGTGAACAGTAAGAAAGAGAGCATCAATTTGTGTCTGCTGAATTATGCCAGAGAATGGTAAAAGGTTAAAGAAAAATATGTAGAATCTTGGTAGAATGTCATAAGAGGTTCTTCAACCTTTTTTTTTTCTTTGTAGACAGACATAAAAATAAATAAAAAAATAAATAAAAAGAAAATCATCTGAAAACTCTGGAGAGCTAGTATTTATTTTACAAAACTACACAAATAAATCAGTAAGCAGAAACTATAGAAACAGAAATCTGACACTGTAACAATATAATTATGGTTAAACATACTGTCAAACAACCACCTTACATCTACTAAACACTTAGCACATGGTAAATTCAGCAGACGACAAACTGATGATATTTTTTCTTATTTTTCCCACAGGATTTGACATTTCATGCAATTGTCTTTTAATGGGCAAATTTAGCAACTATCTTACATCTTACACTATGGGCAAATTCAGCGGATGGCAAATTGATGGAAATTTTTCCCAGAAAATAAGATTTGACATTTCATGCAAATTGTCTCCTATGCCTCGTTGAGGCAGTTCTAACAAGTACCCACAATCTATGTTTTGAGCAGAAATATGAAAAATATCAGACTTTTTTATCTGAAAATTTTCACTTTTTGGTGGAACTCGTAAAATTTTCAGTATATTTGAATAGGCATGTTTTCGTCATGAAAAGCAAAATATCCTCAGTTTGTCATCTGCTGAATTTGCCCAGCGAGTGGCAAAATGTTAAAACATTTAGGCATTCAAGAGATGAGCAGTGAAGGGTGCACTTATACCAGACAAAACTTTGGACCAGTATCTAACAACAGGCAACTAGGTCCATCTAGGCATTCAGGAGATACAGGCTTTTGGAAAAAAAACTGAACCTTTACCATGCTGAATAAATAGCTACCATGCTCACTTCCATGCTCACTTTTAATTTTCAGCCAATCAGATTACTTAATACAGGTTGTTGATACATATTTTCCAACTTAATGACAAACAGAGTAGATTCAGATTAGTTGGCTTCTTGGGAAGACAACTGATCTGGATCTACAATGTTTGCAAAGGCAGTGCATATCCAAGCCCAGCAGCATGACCAGGGTTAACATTCAGACAGCAAAGAAGACACTGGAATGACCATAACTTTTTCTATTTTCTCCAGAAAATAGACTTTGACATTTCATTCAAATTGTTTCCAAATGTCAAAATCTTTTTTCTGGGAAACTAAGAAAGAATGTCATCTGCTGACTCTGCCCAGAGAGTGGTAAAGATTAAATTTGATAAAACTTACTCTACCGATGGTCTTTATAAAACTGACTCCACCGATGGTCTTACTCAAAACTTTATGTAGACATTTGAAAAACTAGAGCTGTCAGAGGATCTGACTATAGCCCCACTGCAGCTCTATCGGAGGAGAAATACATGTACATATAGTGTTGAAATATTTTGAATTCATCCTTACCAGGTGACACCATAGGACATGGTAACATGGCATCCTAAAACCTATCAAGGGATTTTAATCTATGAATTATGGGCCCTTGGTTCTGATTCCTGAATACATGATACATCAACCCACTGTCCATGCATGTACCACTTTTTCAAAGCTCCCAAGTGTGGTAGAAGTTCCATTGAAGTAGCACCACAAACAAAAAGTTATTTAGCAAATGCATTTCAAATTTTTGAAAAACCATCAAGGGACATATCTCCAAGAGTTATGGACCCTTGGCCCCTTATCCAGTATACATGATAATCCAGTCATTGTCCATGTTGATAGAGCTTTAAGCTTTCTAGCTTTCATACTTCCTTAGAAATCTGTTACAAAAATTTTCAAGAATGGCAAAATTTGAAAATCTATGAAGAGACATTAATCCAAATGGGTCCTTGGCCACCATTCTGCCACTTCACCTTCCTTACCTTAGAGACCAAGTGTGGTAGAAGTTTCACTGAAGTAGGACCACAAACATGTTATTGAAAACCTACAAAGGGACCTAACTCCAAGAGTTACGGACCCTCGGCCCCTATTCTGGTACACACAATACATCCAGTCATTGTCCATGTTTATACAAACTTTCAGCTTTCTAGCTTTCATAGTTCCTGAGAAATCTGTAACAAAAATTTGCAAGAATGGCTAAATTTGAAAACCTATAAAGGGAAATAACTCCAAGAGTTATGGGCCCTTGGCCACCATTCTGCCACTACATCTCCCTTACCTTAGAGACCAAGTGTGGTATAAGTTTCATCGAAGTAGGACCACAAACATAAAAGTTATTGAGCAAAATGCATTGTAATTTTTTGAAAACCTACCAAGGGATAAAACTCAAAGAGTTATAGACCTTGGCCCCTATTCCAGTATACATGATACATCCAGTCATTGTCCATGTTTATGCCAACTTTCAGCTTTCTAGCTTTCATTGTTCCTGAGAAATCTGTTACAAAAAGTTTCAAGAATGGCAAAATTTGAAAACCTATGAAGAGACAGAACTCCAAAAGTTATAAGCCCTTAGCCACCATTCTACTACACCTTCCTTACCTCAGAAACCAAGTGTGGTATTAGTTGCATTGAAGTAGCACCATTAACATAAAAGATACTAAGCAAAATGCATTTTAAATTTTGAAAACTGACCAAGGGACATAACTCAAAGAGTTATGGGCCCTTGGCCACTATTCTGTCATTACACCTTACTTATCTCTGAGACCAAGTGTAGTATAAGTTTCACTGAAGTAGGACCACAAACATAAAAGTTATTCAGCAAAATGCATTTTAATTTTGCAGTCACAGAATCACAGAATGACTGAATTATGGATTGACAGAGTCACGGAATCATGGAATCACGGAAGGACATGGCAAATCCAGTATAACCTGACTTTTTCAAAGTGGGGCTATAAATAAGGATAAGAAATTTCCGAACAAATATGAGCCTACCTTAGGATGGCATCTGCCATTATCAACACTGCACATATCTGTCAAAACACATGACTTTCCATCACCATGGTAACCAAAATTACATTTACAGATATGCTGAAACAAGAAAACAAGATGTTACATAACTTGTAGTAGTGATGGGGTCACTGGCTTAAGAGGAGATATGAGATTAAGATCTTTTTCCATGTTTAGCTCTGGCAGCTATCTTAAATTTTTGTATAGGGGCATAAAAGGAACATTTCTGTGAAATTATTTTGAAATCAGGCCACTGGCCTAGAAGGATATGTCATTATTATGCCCCCAACTTCGAAGAAGTTGGAGGGGCATATTGCTTCTAGGATGTTTGTGCGTGCATCGGTGCATCCATCCGTTACGCTTTTTGACGCATAGCATAGCTTCTGAACTGTGCATGCCAGGGTTTTGACAATTCATATATGGATTCTTCATGAAAAAAATAGCTGATGTATTTTTTTTCCCATCAAGATTATGCCCCTTTCCTGAGTTATGGCTCTTTGAAAAAATATAGATGAAATCTTGTCAGCAAAATATCTCAAAAGCTATTAAAGCTAGAGCCTTGAAACCTGGTGAATAGATTGGTACTGATGAGTAGATGATCTGATTAACTTTTGAATAAATTCTGAAAAACACTTCATGAGTTAGGCCCTTTGCAACTTAGGGCATTTTTACATTGCACACTTTTTGATGCATAGCAACAGTTTTGAACTGTGCATGCTAGGGTTTTGAAATTTCTTATATAGATTGCTCATCAAAAAATAGCTGACAAGTATTTTTTTTCTTATCAGGATTATTCCCCTTTCTTGAGTAATGGCCCTTTGAAAAAATATGGATGGAATCTTGTCAGCAAACTATCTCAAAAACTATTGAAGCTGTAGCCTTGAAATTTAAGGAATAGGCTGGCAGAGATGAGTAGATGACCTGATTAACTTCTGAAAATAAATTCTGAAAAGTACTTGAGTTATGGCCCTTTGTCATTTTGGGCATTTTTGCATTGCACACTTTTTGATGCATAGCATAAGTTTTAAACTGTGCATGCTAGGGTTTTGAAATTTCATGTGTGGATTCCTATGAAAAAATAGCTGACATGTATTTTTTTTTCTTATCAGGATTATGCCCCTTTCCTGAGTTATGGCTCTTTGAAAAAATATAGCTGGAATATTGTCAGCAAAATATCTCAAATACTATTGAAGCTAGAGGCTTGTAATTTAAGGAATAGATAGGAAGCAATGAGTAGATGACCTGATTAACTTTTGAATAAAATCCTGAAAAATACTTCTTGAGTTATGGCCCTTTGTCATTTTGGGCATTTTTACATTGTACACTTTTTGATGCATAGCGTAAGTTTTGAACTGTGCATGCTAGTTTGAAATAACATAAATGGGTTCCTCATGAACAAATAGGTGACCCAGATAGGTGACCCATACTTTTTGTTTATCAGAGTTATCTCCCATTTTAGAGTTATTTCCCTTTTAATAAAATAACATTGAAATCTTGTATATTTGTACTGTTGTTACCAGGGCTCGGGAAAACCGGAAAAATAGCCGGTCTGGACTGAAATTAAGAATTCTGGACCGATTTCAAACACCCCAAAACGCTAATAAATCGGTCCAACAGGTTTGTGCCTTGAACCCCATTTTTCCCAAACCAACCAATTTTCACGAATCAATGATGTCTAAAAAATCACAAACGGTCAAGTCTTCCCAAACTGACAACGTCCGCTTACCTTTTAAATGCGATATTATGGTAGTTAAAAGGCTCTAAACGGTCATTTGACATGTATATTGGAGAGACAGCTGAATAACGGCAACCTACCCACAGCACAAATTAATTACGTCATTATACAAACATTGTCAAAAAATAACACTTCACTGACCTTTGTGCGGTAAACAAGCGATTAACACGAATCATCAGTAACGGTAGTCTGATAATTTAATCCGTTTGTGTGACATGTGTGAATACACTGAGACTGCAAAACATCCAGGTGCAGTCGGCGTGTCCAAAAGATCAAAGGTCGCTTTACTGAGAGTGATAAAAGAATGCACCGCTTGAAAGCACCCGTTTTCTTCCTCTTCTTTTTTTGTTTTGATCAAGACGGTTAATCGGTCCAGATTCGATAAATGAATTCCCAAACCGTGTTCGTCCTGATCAGATGTCGCATACAACGGCGTCTGATCTGGGTATTATTGATTGCTTCTTTTTTTTTTTTTTTTTTTTTTTTGTTGTTGTTGATTGCCGTAACACGCGAGTATAATTCAAGGTAGATTTCACGGTAAAAATAAGTAATGCACCACTTGCGCTAGACAAGACTGGTCAGTGCTTAAAATGAAGTTTTTTAAAAGTAAAACATATTTTAACGAGTAATACTTAACCTATAGATAATGTGCTATTCTATTCTGTTTTCACACCTTCCACAGAAAAAACGACCTTTCAGTCGTTAATTAAAGTCTTAAACCAGAAGGTCCCTTAGGCAGTTACCTGTGTGACGTAACTCTTCCCGCTCAATTGACCACGTGTCAGTTTCTTTTATGTGTAAAACAATAGACACAATTAGGAGAGATAAGCGAAGGTGGACGGAGGGAGATAATTGATTATCTATAGGTTAAGTATTACTCGTTAAAATATGTTTTACTTTTAAAAAACTTCATTTTAACTTCATAATACATTAACCTATAGATAATGTGCTAGAATTTGCAGAATAGGAGGGAGGTGCTCTCCTAATTCTAACACCAATAATATCTCACCACTTCTGGTTAAGACTCAGGAAACTCAAAGGAATCAGATACATTCTAATTCTATATTTAATAGAAAGAATGATCTAAATTCACAAAATAGCATATCTTTAAGGTGTTATGATCTAACAACCTTATATATATTAGTAGACTCTAGAGGAAGCCAGTTCTTAAGTCTCAGAGATCTAACATTGGCCTCCCCCCCCCCACCCCCCCCCCCCCCCCCCCCCCCCTCTTTTTTTCTTTTTGGGAAACAACAATTGGCTTCAAAAAGAAAAGGGAGTCATTGAGACATAACATAAATATTCCATCGCAAAGTAAGCTAGGAATATAGAAATATTTTCAAAACAAAATTTGTAAAACAAAAAGCCAGGACCATACACCGTAAGTAGTCTATGTAGGATCTTGAATAAATAAGGAAAAGTCTACTCGGTGGAGTTTCCTATAGATAACTGACATATGTAGATATTTTGGATAAAATTCTAGATATGTGAAGCTATGTAATTGTAATAGTCTAAGCTATTAGAATTATAAACTAATTAGATTCTGTTAATTGGAGCGACAGGACAGTTTCCGATGAACAGACACAGACTTAAAATAATCATAATGTGTAATTATTTCCCTTGATCAAATTAAAGAAGGGAACATAATAAAAGTAGATGGAGTTAACTTAACTATAACTAAGTTATCCATCAGAAGAAAAAAAAAAAAAAGGTATAGACAAACATAATGTTTAAAACTATTGCTAGACTAATTGTATAACGAATTTTTAGTCAAGCAATAAAATAATACAGAGTTTGCATATAACTGCTGGGAAGAAAAAACAACCTAAACCATTGATAATTAGTTTTGTCATAGACATATAAAAGCGTTTGATGTCCTGACAAAAAAATAAAGAATAAACTGTCAACATCATAACAAGAGTTTGACAGAGAATAAGAGAGATAAGAATAAGGTTGATCGCAGCAAACTGTATGACGGTCATAGTTTGGCTAAATCTTACCATATTGATAAGATTAAGCAATAATAAATAAGCTGGATAGAATCTTTCTATACCAGAAGATTGCCATGAAAAGTACTCCTGAGTAAATAATCATGGAAATCAAGAAATGTTAAAAAATCCACTTTGATACGAATCAAAATGTTCATAAAAAGAGAAGGACTCAGAGAAAAAGTAATAGTGTGATAATCTCTGAAGAAAGATTATACAAAAATACTGATTAATAATCTCAAAAAACACTTAATTTAAAAGTTAAGAGATAGTATTACTATTCTATACGCATATTTAAGAATAGTAAGAAATATATTAATACTAAATAAAAATTATACTACTGAACAAAATTCCCGCTATAAATAATAGGTTAAGCGTAACTATTATTTAAGCAAGGAATTATTAAACATATAACTCTCTATAAAATTACTGCCCGGAAATTTTATAGATAAACATTCAATCAAATTTTTAGAATTGAATATTAATAGAATAAAATCTATGTCTGCATAATTGTAATTCCTGAAATATCAAATTACGTACTCGCAAATGAGTTCAGGAAGAAAATACATATATATACTCTCGAGATCTATGTGTAAACCATAGAGAGTAATAATATTATTACCGCGATCCCTGACGGAAGGGTAAAAACATGTATATGAAAGAGATAATAATTAATTTAACGTCATATAGGTTTAAGATAAAATTTGTTTAATCTTTAACCAATATGCAGCAACAGTGACTCGATATTCTGTATTCGTACGTAGAAAAGGAGTACTTAGTCATTAGAATTTTGAATGATTGAAATAGAGATAATGGGATCTAAAAGGATGTATCTCCATGAACTGAATCGAAGGATAATATCCATTCTAAAAAACTAGGGCTTGTTTTAGGCTTAGTTTAACAAGCGTAGAATTGAATTATTTCCAAGTATTCATGAAGTCCTTATGCTCTGAATACTGAGAAAAATGTTAAAATATTGTTTAGGAAATAAAAAAGTGACTGTTCAACAATGTTAGCTAGATTTAAACCTGGAACGTAGCGAGAAGGTCAATCTAATTTAAAAGTAAGATGAGAAAGATAAATAATGAAGATAGATATATAAATATCGGAATAATATATTATCTCCAACAATTATCAAATAATCTGAATGTTTAAAAGCATAAATACTACTCGAAAGTTTATTTACCGAATGTATAATCGGAGAAAACTTTCGGTATGTTCAAAAACGTATCACAAAAGTAAGATCTGACCAGGAACGTAGGTGCAGCACTTACTAAGTTGTGAAGTTAATATAAACATATTTTATATTATAAATTGAAGCAGTGCATTTCAAAATCATCGACATCTTGAAATGACTTATTGTGTGGAAAAATAAATAAATATCCAGTTTAGGAAAAGATATTTATCTATATATATAGACCATTTTTGATGCGGGCTGGAAATCAAGATATTAATCTTTGCATTATTCGCAAACTGAACTTGAACTCTTAGCGAGAATTACTATGATCCCTTTAACGAATGTAAACATAAAGGAGGGGTAAAGAGATAATTAAGAGTGTCTTAATTCTTTACCGGCTCGTAATTAAGGATGTTTTCCCTTTTGTCTAAGCCTAGACTATAGATTGATTAATATAATTATAATAATATCTGCTATTATGAGGTAAACTCTCGTTAATTAACCTCTAAGCATATATCAAAAATATATATCAACATAATCTAGAGCTTCAGTAAGTTTAGAGGAAGGAAATGATTGACTTTGGCAGTTTCTGAATAGTTACAAAGTCAATAAAACAAAATATCAAAAGGAAAGTATTGTATATAATATCTAATTTAGGCAATAATAATCTGTCACGTACTGAATAAGTAGTTGCGGTCATGGTACCAAAGCCGTAATCCAAAATCATAAATCCATAAACGAATGACGAATCAGAATGTTCAGACCAACAGACATGGACCCCAGAACAAAGGGTGTAATCAGGCGTCCGCGGATAGTAAGCATTACTTGGTAAGCAAGCTTCGCCCACCATGCCCATGGGCCTGAACGAAGGAAATATCGGTAGAAGCGTATGTCCGGGATTTAGGAAGTCTACTTATGGCGCGTCACTGGCAAAAACATCAGAAACAATTCTGGAAACTGCCACATTGTAGGGATTGACTAGATCATGATGTCTCCCATAGAACTTCTTAAGTGTTGCTACCAGTTTGGTTTTTTGATACCCCTGGCTCAACAACTTTTGAGTGAGCACTTTCCCACGCTCCATGAAGTCCTGATAATTTGAACAAGTTCTGGCATAACGGATTAACTGTGAAACGTAAACGCCGTATGCTGGTGCAGAAGGGATATTACTGCTCAGGAAAGGAAAGTTATGCCTTTACTAAATATGTATCCATTGTCAATACCAAAGTGCAAGAAAATTTTGATTGAAATGGACTCTAGTTATAAATAAAATATTAGAGGTATAGAGCTAGTCGAAGCAAAACTATTCCTCAATAAGGTAAAGTAGACCTATAATATACGAGGATTAATTGGGTCTAGAATTATAATCATAATAAAATTATTATTCCAATATGAAGAATCTTCAGCGTAATAGATTCTTACTGAGGCAAAAATATCTGGTATATTGCTATCGTAGTCTTAAATGATCCAGAAGAAAAAATAAAACAGGCAAAGTAAAGAACGTATCGAATTATATCTATGCCTAAATATAAGATTTTTTTCTTATTTATTATTTTATAGCAGAGTTTAGACAGAGCACGACTGACCTAGACTCTTATATAATCAATCAAAAGATAGTATAAAATAGAATAATAGCTTATCGGATCAACTATTTTCCATGTAGAAAAGGCAAAAGGAAAATATGTACCTCAACTAGAATTTTAAATCGTAGTAATCTAGAGAGGTAGCGAATAAATAATTAAACTGTTAATTTATTTATCTGGTTGGTGTAAATTTCCGATACCTTAAGAATGAAAAATTAATAGAAAGTAGAAAAGATCGATTGCTACTTTCTTGTCAATTTACTCCTTGGATTACATGCTGATTACATATCGGAGCATGTAGAAGAAGAACAGGGGAGGAAAGAAGAAAATTTTTTATATTTCGTGTATATTTTTCTTCTTATAAATAACGATAGTTTTATAGTTCACCTTTGCCCTAGAGCCAAATAAGGTGAATATGTAAGAAGTTAATCTCTTTGTAGCGAATAAAAGAGATATAATTATAGCTGGAAGTATCTTCTACACTTAGTGAATGAATTGCGAATTTGATCGTAACCGATAATTCTTAATTCATTTTCAATAATAAATATATATATAGAATTTAAGTCAAGTTCAAAAGTGACTGGACAGAATTCGACAATATAAATGGCTACTAGGTATTAGAACCCATCGCTGTCATTCAATAACCTATAATCCAAGACTATACATGTCTATAGTGGTTATTAAATAAATATATGTTGAGCGAGTACTAGTGACTACTCCTCGCACACTAGTAATCCGACACAAAGTCTACGAAACTACTGCCCGGTGGAATTTCGTTAGAATGACCTGGCACTACTCTACGAAGTGCCTCCCGATGAAATTTTCGTTAGAGCCGGAATTTAACCGCTTTCTTGCGAATTAAAGAGATAAAACATCATTTGAATGACCTGGCACTAGTCTACGAACTGCTGCCCGGTAAGAATTTTGTTATAGTCGGAAGTTTAACTCTTTCTAGCGGATAAAAGAGATAAAACATAAGTTAATTTAAAATATTAATGGAATTACACACCTATAATAAGTCAATGGAATATCAAAGATTCTAGTCTGATTTGGGAAAGACTGTACAGAATTTTTTGTATAAAAAGTTATTATGTATTTCACTTAATAACCTATATCCATTGACTTAAACGTGAATGGAGCTCTATGAACGATAATAGATTGTTCGGGAATTAGTGATCATTAATTTGACACTAGTTACCCGACACAATGACCGGACACTAGTATTCGTAACTGTTGCCCGGTAAAGTTACAAGTAATTTGACAAATTGATCGGATAGTAGTATTCGTAACTCTAGTCCGATGAAAAAGGGAGATTATATATGAAAACTGAGCGGGCACAAGTATTCGAAACTTTTTCCCGAAGATAATTAATTATTAGGCAAAAATTGACCAGACACTTTCTGTAAAAGTTTGCCTGGTGAAAAATCAGAAATAATATAATAATATGACCGGGTATAAGTATCAGAAATATTACTGATACTTTACCCAGTGAAAAAATTCTTTTTTTTTTTTTTTTTTTTAATAATTAGACATAATGACCGGAAGTTAGTATACGTGACTATTTTGTCCGGTGAAATATGTCAGAAACTAAGTCTTTCCAGAAAATAATTAAATTATTGACTGGAGACTAGTTGACTGGTGCCTGGTTGATCGGTGACTGGTGACTGGTGACTGGGTGACTGGTGACTGGGTGACTGGTGACTGGTTACTGGTGCCTGGTTGACTGGCACCTGGATGACTGGTGACTGGTGCCTGGTTGACTGGCACCTGATTGACTGGTGACTGGTGAAGCTGATTGACTGGTGCCTGGTTGACTGGTGACTGGATGACTGGTGACTGGTGGACTTAGACTTTATCGGATACTAAGTACCCAAAGATGCCACCTTGATGGGTCTTACCACGGCAGTATAGCCATATGGGGTGGGGCTCCCATCAGTAAATAATTGTCTTATAACCCATCAAGGGTTGACAAGTTCTTTACAATCAGCTACTCCACCATGAGAATCTTTAGCCAGCTGAAGATCTCTGCAAACAAAAGTCCAGGAAAAACATATTGTAATTGCTGAATAACCTGGAACGAAAAGAACAAAAATATTCTGCATATATAAAAACACGACTATCGAACCAATCGCGCACGAGCGTTGTGCCGAATAGCGAGAGTCGCGAAAACGCATGTGGAAAAAGACCAGTCAAAAATACATGAAATCGAAAATTGAAAATTTTAAATAATAACACAGAAAGTGAAAGGAGTGATAAATAAACAAAAGAAACACAAGGATACATAAATTTATCCGTGAGGAAAGAAATAATCCAAATTTCTATCACAGGTAAATAATCCTTGTTGAATTTCTTTGTCCACAGAAAAGAAACTGACACGTGGTCAATTGAGCGGGAAGAGTTACGACACATTAACGACTGAAAGGTCGTTTTTTCTGTGGAAGGTGTGAAAACAGAATAGAATAGCACATTATCTATAGGTTAATGTATTATGAAGTTAAAATTTAAGCAGTCTGATCAAATCTTGTAACATTGAAAACTGCAAAACCGCCCGTGGCGCAGGCCTTTTTTTATTAGACCTAATTAGTTCCATGAAAGTCGTTTCGTTCCGTCTCTCCTGTTTCCCGCCGTCTTCGCGCTTATACAAGACAGGAATCAGTTGTTTATAAATAGTTTAGGAAAACCCTGCGGAGGTGGAAATAACAACAAAACCGTTTTTTTTTTTTGTTTTTTTTTTTTACATACCTGACTGTATTTATTGATGACGCCAGCCTTGATCATGCTCGTTATACCCGGACTTCCGTCATATAACAGAGATGAGGTGTATTATTTAAAAGGAGTTATAGGACTGCCAATTGTCATTAGTTTTCGTGACAGGTGATATATACATATTTTTTTTATTTGGAAATGGGCTCATTGATGACGTCATCGTCATCGGCTGGACCGATTCAGATTTCAAAATTTCCAGAGCCCTGGTTGTTACCGTCATGGGCAAGCAGTGCTGGAATCAAGCAGTGTTAGAGTCAGACAGTTTGGGGCACAGTGTTTTACAAACACCGGCTCTAGTTTGTTTTTTTTTTGTTGTTTTTTTTTTCTATTTTTACTCAAGCGACCATCTTGTTCAATGGAGCAGAATCATTTTAGCAATTTTGGTTAAAGAGCATAAGAGCAACAACTCATTGAAATTATTTTGCCCAGAGATTACATTTTGCTGGGAGGAGATGTCGTTTAAAGATTTTTTTTCTTCTATTTTTAGGTCTGGAAGCCATCTTATTCAGCAGACAGGATTCATTTCAGTAATTTTGATTGAGGGCCATGAGTCAAATATTTCTGTGGAATTAATTTGAATCTGGCCTCTGGCCTAAGAGAAGATGTTGTTAAAAAGATTTTTCCTATTTTTAGGTCTGGTGGCCATCTTGTTCAGTTGAAAGGAACTATTTGAGCAATTTTGGTAAAGGGGCATAACAGGAACATTTCTGTGAAATTATTTTGAAATCTGGTGGCTGGCCTAGGAGATGTTTAAACATTTTCTATTTTTTAGCTCTGGCAGCCACTTTGTTCAGAGAAGCAGAACCATTGAGCAATTTTGGTAAAGGGCCATGAGTGAAACATTCCTGTAAAATTTTAGGGAAATTGGTCCAGTGCTTTAAGAGATGTCATCTATAGGAAATGTTGCCATTCAGCAGAAGTTCTAAAAACCTTTTCATGATGATCTTTCTGGCAGCCATCTTGATTTTGTGATCAAAATGATTTTAGGTAAGAGGGTGAGTCAATAAGTAACCAGCCTATCCCATTTCAGATGTACCGAGACGGTCACGATTTTCATGCTTTGTTTCAATATATGATTTATACATGGGTACAAAATTACACGTGTATCGAGTCATTCTTTAATAAGATATTGAATGTCAAACATGGCTAGTGATGCAAAGGCATGCTTTTTATCTAAAGTTGAGTACCGTGCTGTAATTCGGTACTTGTATTTAAAAGGTAAAACAGGCAAGGAAATACACAGCTAGGTCAAAAGATGATTTTCTTTTGCGTCTTGTGACTGTAGATGAGATTTGGGTTCATTATTATGAGCCAGAGAATAAAGCTCAGAGTCGTTAGTGGGTAGGGCCTGGGTCCCCGCGGCCAAAGAAGTTCAAGACGCAACCATCTGCTGGTAAGGTGATGGCCACAGTATTTTGGGACGCAAAAGGCATTATTATGTTGGACTTTTTACCCAAGAGAATTACAATAACTGGAGTGTACTATGCAAACTTGTTAGACCAGCTGAGAACCGCCATCCATGAAAAATGCCGAGGTAAACTCTCTAAAGGTGTTTTGCTGCAACAGGACAATGCGTGAGTCCACACTTGTAAAGTTGCAATGGATGCTGTAGAGCGAAACGGGTATGAATTAATACACACATCCTGCCTATTCACCTGACCTAGCTCCTAGCGACTTCTTCCTATTACCAAACTTGAAAAAGGATATCCATGGACTTCATTTCCAGTCTGATGAAAAAGTCGTGACGGTAGTTGAGGAGTGGGTCAATGGAAAGGACCCTGACTTTTTCAGTTCTGGGATGATGGCACTTGAACACCGTTGGTCTAAGTGCATCACACTAGAGGGCAATTACATCAAAAATTAAGAGGTGGATCACAACCGGAAATAAGTTAGGCTGGTTACTTATTGACTCACCCTTGTATATTTGATCTGTAAGTCACCCAGATATTTCCTACCAAGTTTCAAGTCAATTGCCCTTTCGGTTAAGGAGAAAAAGTTCAAAATAGATTTTTAAGATGGCCATCATCTTGGATTCCTGATCCGAATGATTTTAGTTATTTCGGTAGTAAGTCATCCAGGCAACATTCCTGTGAAGTTTCATTGAAATTGGCCCAGAAGTATAGGAGTTGTCATTTAAAGCAAATTGTTGATGAAGTCGAGGACATTGACCAATCACAACAGCTCACCTTGAGCACTTCATGCTCAGGTGAGCTAATAAAAGGTAGAAGAAATGGGTTGTGTTGAGGTTTTATGGCCCAGTCTACCCAATGTGGTCATGTTGAGTGCGGTCAGTTTACCTAACCACACATTTACTGGGCAGGCTTTGTCTTCTTAACTGTGAACCAGTATTTTACACATTCTTTCGCCAGAAACTGACAACTTCCCTTCTTGAATCAGTGGAAGGGAGAGAATGACTGTAGAAAATATTTTGTGATCAATCTCTACAAAAGAATGTTGCCGACTCAGCGGGGACTGAAGATGCAACCTCCTGATTACCAGTCGGACCCATTTTAGATATTCCTAAAGAAAAATGGTTGAACTATTTGCAGTGTAGACCCTGATCAGATGCTGCATTCTGTGGTATCTGATCTGGGTCTGCACTGTTTGCCAATTACCCTTTTAGGGGTCTCAAGACTACAATGGGTTACAGTCAACTCCCATTATCTCGAATTCCAAGGGACACTAAAATACTTCGAGATATCCGTACTTCGACATATCAGGGTTGAGAGAGTGAGGAAAACAATAAATTGAACAACCACATTTAACAAATGAATATGTAATTTGACTCCTGAAGTTAGAAATATATATATAAAATTTCTCCTCTTTTCCACAATTTCTCCTCTTTTCCACATTATTTCTCCTCTTTTCCACATTATTTTGTTACCTGTTGTCATAGTTTCATGTTAAAACAGGAACCAATTTTCACTTCGAGATAAACGGTAATTCGAAATAAGCGAGTTCGAGATAATGAGGTTTGACTGTAGTTAACAAATACAGAATGACTTGTACCTCTCCAGGAGTTGTTTCAATACACTGTGAGTTCTTTTCACAGTCACTATGGTTACCACAAGAGGATGCTGGGTAACAATATGTCCCATCCCCTGACCATCCTTTGTTACAGGTACAGTTGTTTTGGCCGGGTCCCATCTTCACACAAGTAGCCTATAAACATAGAAAGAGGAATGTAACCATAAGAAAAGGAACCACACCATAAGAACTAGGGCATTATGTAATATGCACTCAAAACGAAAAAAAAAAAAAAAAAAAAAGGGTGTGGGTGCCTGTCTGGTTGGAGGGCAGGGGGAGTTTTTTTTTTCTTTTTGCACATTGTCCCAAATGTTCTCAATAATAACAACACTCTGGGAGAAAAATGAAAGATGGATAGAAAGCTGACTTTATGTCAGAAGAATGATCATACCTATTTTCTGGCATAATGTCTCAGCTGCAAGTGCCGTCTTGTGACATAACACAAATGGTATGTAATACGAAATGATATGTAACATGTAATACGGAATTTGTTTCTCCGCCAGTCAAAAAAACAGGGCTGAAAATCTCTTATGAATGATTCACATATAACGAACATATAACGACAAATCTTATTTTCTGGAAAAATTACAAAAATGCAGCAGACAAAATTTACATTTTTTAAATTATTTTTCTGTGAAAATAAGGTTTGACATTTCATGAGAATCATCTCTGAAAAATGATAATAAAAAAATTAGACTATGGTCTGATACAATTTTTCTTGGAATTTCAAAGTGTAAAATGTCATATGGTTTTACTGTAACCTTTATCCCTCTATGGGCAAATACTGCAGATGACAAATTGATTATAGTTTTCTTATTTTCCAGAAAATAGGCTTTGATGATTCATGCAAATTGTCTTCAAAGGAGAAAATAGGCTTTGACTTTTCATGCAAAAGTCTCCAAAGGAGACAATTTTCATGAAAGGTTAAATAATAAAAGTAATAACAGTATCCAGGGCCCGGTTGTTCAAAGCATCGTTAGCTTAACGAGCTCGTTAAGGGTCATTTCGTTAACTATTTTAGCGGATTCAGTATACAATATTCTGATATTTTTTGCTGAAAAAATGTGAGTAGCTTTTGCACTGCAAAAGCTACTCACATTTTTTCAGCAAAAAATTTCGGCATATTCGCGTATCACTCGATGTAAATTTTAACGAATCGTTAACTAACGATGTCGTTAGCTTTGAACAACTGGGCCCAGATAAAAAGTGTATCCTGATAAATAAAGGTCAAAAAGGTTGCCTTTGGAAACAAAGAACACATTACAGATAGAAAATGGCAGTCACGGTTTTACTGAGACTCTTAATAAGCAGTAATGAAGTTTGTAACACTGCTTATGCCCTCTAGCGTATACATGAGAAGAATTCCATTTTCAAAGATACCACAATGGGCCCAATGATCCCAAAGGAAATGAAATATAATAATCTGCACTATGGTGAAGTACGGGGAGACGTTCTGCGGCTGCCACAAAATGTCACCTGCTGAAATTTTTACCCAGCATGCTGAGCATTTAATATACCTGTAGATCACATCCACCATTATTTTTCTCAATGCAGGGGTTGATCTCAACACAGTCCTGACCATCTCCTCTATATCCTGGCTTACAGATGCAGCTGAAAATAGTATACAAGAGTCCTACAAAAAGTTTTGTAATTTTGTGGTAGGGTTTCCAAAGTTCTGGGCCCAGTTGTTCAAAGTGTCGTTAGCTTAACGAGCTCGTTAAGGATCATTTTGTTAACTGTTTTAGGGGATTCAATATACAATATTCTGATATTTTTTGCTGAAAAAATGTGAGTAGCTTTTGCAGTGCAAATAGCTTTTGCACTGCAAAAGCTACTCACATTCTTTCAGCAAAAAATTTCAGCATATTTGCGTATCACTCAATTTAAATTTTAACGAATTGTTAACTAACAATGTTGTTAGCTTTGAACAACTGGGCCCAGCACTTTATCAAAACTATTTTAGTGCAAACCTTCCGTATGACCCAGCATGGGACAGCAGGCTAAAAATAGGAAATTTACACTGGCACAAAGTCTTCAGGGTTGTCCTAGATTTTAGATGTAGTAATACCATTATGTATTGATAAATTGAAATCCAAAAATGGTCTTCATTACCAGACAAATAAGCTTCATTTAGCTAAGTTCTTTGGAATAAATTTGATCAACTTTGTTCAGAATACGCATTATTAATATTTGACCAATTATCTAAATACCTAGAAGTTGAACTAAATATGCCTCATTAATATGGCCTTCGTTTCCTCAGAGCAACACAAACAAATGAGCAATAAGAGGTGCTTGATTAGTCCCCAACAGAACATCCACCAATTTTCTATGTAATTTAGTATCAAATCTCTTGCACTAGAGTTTCCAGAACAGCTGTACTCAATAATGCTTTCATTTGCACCAGAGTTTACAGAACATTTGTACTCAGTAATGCTCTATTTTGTATTAGAGTTTACAGAACATCACTCTATAATGCCCTCATTTGCACAAAACACCTGTACTCAACTAGAAATGTGTCAATACAACACACATGCCCCCGCCCAGGAGCCATCCTCACCCAGAAAAAAGCATTTTGCAAAAAGTGAAGTTGAAAAAGGGCCATAACTCCCATAATAATTGGTGGATTTTACCCTAAATTTAATCTGACCTATATTTCATGATTATATATCTGTGTATAAAATATGAATTCAATATACTAATCTTTTCAAAAGATATCAAACGGAAATCATTTTTTGTATATACAGACCAGACAATGAAGTTGAAAAAAAGGGCCATAACTCCCATAATAATTGGTGGATTTTACCCTTAATCGAACTTGTCCTATATTTTATGATTATATATCTGTGTATTAAATATGAATCCAATATACTAATCTTTTCAAAAGACATCCAATGGAAACCATTTTTTATATATACAGATGGGATATACTGACAGACAGATAGACAGACTGTGGTGATACTATATGCCCCCCTCCCTAACTCCACCCCCCCCACCCTCCCCACCTCGCCCCTTGATTGTGGTGAGGGCATAATAATGCTTTCATTTGTACCAAAATTTAAAGAACATCTGAACTCAGTTGGTATTCAATAATACTCTCAGCTGCACAAGAGTTTGCAGAACATTTTTATTCAATAACACTCTCATTTGTACAAGAGTTTGCAGAATATTTGTACTCAATAATGCTCTTATCTGCACCAGAATTTATAGAATATCTGTACTCATTAATGCTTTTATTTGCACAAGACTAATTGATGCTTTTATTTGCACAAGAGTTTACAGAACATCTGTACTCAATAATGCTCTCATTTGGTACAGTTTACAGAACATCTGTACTCAATAAAGCTCTTATTTGTACCAAAGTTCACAGAACATCTGTATTCAATAATGCTCTCATTTGTACAAGAGTTTGCTGAACATCTGTGCTCAATAACACTCTCATTTGCACAAGAGTTTGCAGTGCTTTTATTTGCACCAGAGTTTACAGAATATCTGTACTTTACAATGTTTTTATTTGCACCTGAGTTTACAGAATATCTGTACATTACAATGCTTTATTGGCACCAGAGTTTACAGAATATCATTCTGCATTCAATAATGCTCTCATTTGAACCAGAATTTACAGAATACCGGTGCTCTATAATGCTATCAATTGCACCAGATTTTACAGAACATCTGTACACAATAATGCTCACTTTTGCACCAGTTTACATAAGAGTCTGCAGAATATCTATGCTCAATAATGCTCCCATTTGCACAAGAGTTTACAGAACACCTGTACTCAATAATGCTTTTATTTGCATCAATTTAAAGAATACCTGAACTCAATAATGCTCTCATTCGCACCATAATTTACACAAGAGTTTGCAGAATATCAATGATGCTCTTATTTGCACTAGAGTTTACAGAATATCTGTACTCTAGAATGTTTTCATTTGCACCAGAGTTTACAGAATATCTATACTCTATAATGTTTTCATTTGCACCAGAGTTTACAAGAACTCTGTACACAATAATGCTCTCATTTGCATCAGAGTTAACAGAATATCTATACACAATGATGTTCTCATTGGCACCAGAGTTCACAGACTATCTGTACACAATGTTTTCATTTGCACCAGAGATAAAGAATATCTGTACAACTCAAACAACTTCTTGATATTTACTGAGTCAATATGGATATGCAATCTGTATTTTGGTCCCTTATTTCTGCAAAAAGAAAACAATATATAAAAGATTATATTGTGTTAATTTCACCCTGAGATTTCTAAAAGTTCAATATGTTTGCTCAGATTTATAGTTCTGAAAGTTTAATCAATTTGCCAAGAGTTATATATTTCTAAAAGTTCAATCAGTTTGCCAAGAGTTACAGTTCTAAAAGTTCAATCAGTTTGCCAAGAGTTAAAGTTCTAAAAGTTCAATCAGTTTGCTATGAGTTATAATTCTAGAAGTTCAATCAAATTCCCAAGAGTTACACAGTAGCTCTAAAAGTTCAATCAGTTTGCTAAGATTTATAGTTCTAGAAGTTCAATCCGTTTGCCAAGAATTGTAGTTCTAAAAGTTCAATCAGTTTGCGAAGAGTTATATTTCTTGAAGTTTAATCAAATTGCCAAGAGTGATACAGATGTTCTCAAAGTTCAATCAGTTTGCCAAGAGTTATAGTTCTAGAAGTTCAATCAGTTTGCTAAGATTTATAGTTCCAGAAACTCAATCTGTTGCCAAGAGATATAGTTCTAGAAACTCAATCAGTTTGCCAAGAGTTATAGTTCTAAAAGTTCAATCAGTTTGCTAAGAGTTATAGTTCTAACAATTCAATCGCTTCGCTAAGAGTTATAGTTCTAAAAGTTCAATCAGTTTGCTAAGAGTTATAGTTCTAAAAGTTCAAACAGTTTGCTAAGAATTATAGTTCTAAAAGTTCAATCAATTTGCTAAGAGATATCATTCAAAAGTTCAACCAGTTTGCTAAGAATTATAGTTCTAAAAGTTCAATAAGTTTGCCAGGGGATATAGTTCTAAAAGTTCAATCAGTTTGCTAATAGTTTTAGTTCTAAAAGTTCAATCAGTTTGCCAAGAGTTATAGTTCTTAAAGTTCTATCAGTTTGCCAAGAGTTATAATTCTTAAGGTTAAATAAGTTTGCTTAGAGTTATAATTCAGGATCTTTTAGCTCCAAAAAGGTGATTTTTTTTCCAACAAATAAGAACTGACATTTTTCTTTTTTTCTCCACAAAAATATATGTTGTGGGTACTCATCAGAAGTCTGAGTATGTACAATATAATTTTTGTGGGGAAAAAAAGAAAACTAGAAATGTGTCCACAGTACACGGATGCCCCTGCCCCGACCCCTGGCCCCACCCAGGGGCATGACCCTGGGGCAATATATTAAAATGTCTTGATGTAGGTAAGTGTCATACAAAGTTTCAACTTTCTAGCCCAGAAGGTATAAAAGTTATTAGCTGCAAGAAAAACGCGGACGTAAATTTGCACCTAAACTTGCAGGTAAACTTGAACCTGGTTACAAACGTGACATACGCACATACACATGTACAGACGTAACATCACGGCGAAATGCTATATGCCCCACTCCTGCTAAAGGCAGGCGGAGGCATGAAAAAAACAACAAACTATGAATACATTTTGGTTGAAAAAAAACAGCCTTATCTAGAGCTATGTCCATCACAAAAACATGCCTATATAATTTTGACCCCCTTAAACCCCACTTTTATATAGTAAAATTGGGGTTTACAGAGGTATACATTATTTTTCTTATTTCTGCTCAAAACACAGAGTGTGGGTACATGTTAGAACTGCCTCATTGAGGCAGTTCTAACAAGTACCCACAATCTATGTTTAAAGCAGAAACATGAAAAATATCAGAATTGTTTATCTGAAAATTTTCAGTTTTTATTTGGTGGTAAAATTTTCAGTATCTTTGAATAGGCATGTTTTTGTAATGTCAAAGCCATGGTCAATGAAGAAAGTAAAAGTAACAAGTCATAGCTCCAGATAATGTGCTTTTTTTTTTCATCCAAAGAACTGAATCTTACTTCTCCATGAAAACATATCTTGTGGTACTCATTAGAAGTGCCTCAATGAGGCACTTCTAATGAGTACCAAAATGCGTTGTGGGAAAAAAAAATATCTTATTACCCCTCTTATATGGAGCCATGAAGTATATGTAATTGTACAGATTTGGATTGGCAGCTAAGTAAAGATTTTCTGAGACTTATAAGACTTAATACCCACAATATGTTTTCGTGGAGAAATAAGAGCAAAAATTATGTGGATAATCATTCTTATCTGGAGCTATGTGAACTGCCTTTATTACTTCTGATAGCTCTAACAGAAAAAAAGTTCAACATCCCAGTATCGTGCAGTTGTGATTATGGGAGTGCAGTTATGAATGTGAGAATGTTTCAAGATGTCAAACATTACCCATTATCAATTTCTGATAAAGACCTATAACACAAATATTTTGCAGAAGCACAATAAAGCTGTTTTGCGTCTGTTGGGATACAGCGCTCGAGACCAGCAGAGTAGTCTAACAAATGTTTTTTTTAATGTCTTTATGAAAATGTATTTTGTGGGATCTCATTTTAAGCATCTCATCAAGACAATCCTTACAAGATCCCATAGCATAAGTTTTGGCAGGAAATATGAGAAAAATCTATATTTTACTTCTGAAATACCTTATTGGAAGCCCTGAACAGTGATAGCAACCAGCAGCCCTCCCTGTTTATAATAACAATTACCATGTCGAATTTAAATATATGCAAACCTTCTTTTAAAATATTTTACCCATTTTGTCCCTGAAAATAGGCACTGAGATTTAATTAAAACTGTGTCTTATGGAGAGTCCATGAAATGACAAGTCCTATGTTCCGATAAAAAATATTGCTAACTGCCACCCACAGATTTGGCCTGGAAAGAGCTAAAGCTGAATGTTATAAATGACATAACAAAATGGAAAATGTTTATATTTCTTTTCTTAAGAGATTTCATGAGGCAAATCAAACATGAAATGAAATGCTTATCTACCGGGAAACATGAAACATATGCATCACCATACGTACAATATTCCGTTTGTCCAATCAGTTCATGCACCAAATATTGTGTAAATAATGACTTGCACAACATGCCACAATGATCCAAAGTAATACAAGTAAGGACATGTTAGTATTTAGCACTTTAACCTTTACCACTCTCTGGGCATTTTCAGCAGACGACAAAATGATGTTATTTTTCTTATTTTTCCCAGAAAACAGGATTTGACATTTCATGCAAATTGTCTCCTTAGGAGACAATTTGCATGAAATGTCAAATCCTGTTTTCTGGGAAAAATAAGAAAAATATTTCAAAATGTCGTCTGCTGAAAATTTTACCCAGAGTGCTAAGCGTTAAGTAAAATTTTCAGCAGACGTCATACTGAAATATTTTTCTTATTTTTCCTTCAGGTGCAATCTGGATTAGCACTGTTTGCCTATGCCATTTTGTTTTAACTTTGGGACAGAAATTTTAGGACATAAAGTGTAACAGTTTTCAGGACATAAAGTGTAACAGTTTTCAGGACATAAAGTGTAACAGTTTTCAGCATTAAATACTGCTATTCTACAGAAGAGGGTTACACAAAATATTTTTTTCTTATTTCTAAGATACTATCCAGATACAGTAAATATTTTTTTCCTGATTTCTCCATAAAAGCATGCCATTTAAGTATTGGTTTTGGCTTGTGAGTCCTCATCAGAATTACCTCACTGAGTACCCACATATTTTTGTGGTCAAATACATCAGTAGATCTTGGTGGTAGAAAAAGGACCTTACCTTGAGCTATTAAATTTCATTAACCCATAACTCTTACCATACTATGGGCAAATTCAGCAGACGACATTTTGAAATGTATTCCTTATGTTTTCTAGAAAAAAGGATCTGACACTTCATGCAAATTGTCTCCTTAGTACAAATTGTCTCCTAAGGAGACAATCTGCAAGCCTGAGAAATGTCAAATCTTATTTTCTAGGAAAAATAAGAAAAACTAGAAAACTATTTCAAAATGTCATCTGCTGAAATTTTTACCCACCATGCAAAGTATTTAAGCAACTGTCACAAAATAAGGCTTGACTACCATGTGAATCGTATGCCTCTTCTTCTTTCTGGTAAAGAGCTGGGATCTTCAAACAGAACGTAATTAGCTCTGTGGGGCAATGATTGGTAATGGTGATCAATGACCCAAAAGACTATATACAGGTTAAAAGTGTTGGTTTAAAACTATTAACCCTTGTCCTGCTGAACCCGGATATACCCTGCCTTTGCAAACAATGTAGATCCAGATCAGTTGGCTTCTTCATTAAGTATGTGAACTTATAGCAATAATCCGGATCAAGTAATCTGATTGGCTGAAAAGTAGAAGTAGGCGTGGCATCTTAATTTATTCAGCAGGACAAGGTTTAATACTGTTGGCCTGTCTGTTCTTGCAGAGCAGAATTCACATCCAGGAGTGATCTGAATTCCTCCAGGGATGCTGCAGACACTACCTCTGCTGAAAGTCTGTTCCAATCCCACACCGTTCTTGGGAAGAAGAATACACAGTATCTGTTATTTCTTCCTGGAAAAACTTGGCTAGTCCTCTGGTAGTGGGTACATTCACAAGGCTGAATTCTGTACAACATACTGAGTAGTTCATGCCTGTGTCTCACTTCATGTGGCTCCCAGTTTAGTTCGTCAAGCATCTTGGTGACATACCTGGGCATTCTGGAGGTGAAGTCATTGCAGACATAGTGAGCCGCTCGTCTCTGCACCTGCTCTAATGCTGTGACTTGTGTCTGTAGGGGTGGATCCCAGACAGAGGAGGCATACTCCATAGCTGAATGGATCAGAGTCTTGTATGAGATCTTTCACTGGGTTTGTGGAGTCCTTCATGTTTCTATGTAGAAAACCAAGAGTTCTGTTCACCTTGCACACTTTGTTCTGCACTTGAGTATCCCATGATTGGTCATCCCTGATGGTCAGTCCGAGGTACTTGCTGGAGTCAACCACTTCTAATGTGTGACAGTGGAGCTGGTATTGAGTGGAGAGTAGATTCTTCTTCTTTGTAGAGATCTTCCCAATGTTCTAATGCTGAAAGATCATTCTTGAAAAGAGCTCTGTCACTCTTTCATGATGGCTTTGAACAGAAGACTGTCATCTGCAAACAGCTTGGCTTGAGGAGACTTTATAGACTCTGACAGGTCATTTATGAAACACAGGAACAGAACTGGGCCCCAAGACATCCCCTGGGGTACTCTTAAAATGACTTCTGCTGTGTCAGATCTCACAACATCTTAAGATCACTTGCTGTCTTCTCTGACTGAGGAAGGACTCTATCCAGCATTTGGCATTGGCCCTCACTCCACAGTGGTCTAGCTTGTTTGCCTCTGTCAAACACTTTCACAAAGTCATGCAAACTGATGTCCAGTTGCTGTCCCTTGGCTGTTGAAGAGACAATCTCTTGTACTGTTGACAGCAGTTGGGTTTCACACAAGCGTTTCTTCCTGAGCCTATGTTGATTATCACACAAGACTCTGTGCTGGTCAAGATGCTGCACAATATTGCTGTGGATAATATATTTGAGCAGCTGACATGTGATGGAGGTGAGAGATACTGGTCTGTAATCTGATGGCTGGTGTCTCCTTTCTTGAAAATGGGAACCACTAGGGCTTGTATCCAATCTTCAGGAATCTCTCCTAGGTCAATGGAAGAGCCAAGGCAGGAGTTAGTTCATCAGCAGCATTTTTCAGAATGTATGCTGGAATTTTGTTGGGACCTGTGGCCTTGTGTATCTTCAGGTTCTTGAGCAATTTATGGATGCCTTCCAGTCTACTTTAATGTCCTGCATTGTCGGGATGTCACTTTATCCTGTATCAGGGATGCTGGGGAGACCTGAACTGCTCATTCGATATGTTGGCTCTGGCTTTGGTGTCACTTTTGAGAAATCTAGCCTGGTTTTTCAGTGGCACTACCCTTGCCCTTGCTCTTTACATAGGCCAAGAACTTCTTTGAGTTATCTTTACAATCGCTGTTCACTGTGTTAACCATGTATGATTTGTTTGCCCTCCTGATCTTGTACTGAACTTGTACTGTACTGCCTAGCAGACTAACTGCATGAACTATCAAGCCTAATTTTCTTTGTAAAAAAGTATTTTAGAATGTCATCTGCTTAAATTTTGTAATACAGTAATAAACTTTACCCTTGGTCTGCTGAACCCAGATATACCCTGCATTTGCAAACAGTGTAGATCCAGATCAGTTGGCTTCTGAAGAAGCCAACTGATCTGGATCTGCACTGTTTGCCATCAAGTACATGTATGTGAATTTATAGCAACATTCTGGATCAAGTAATCTGATTGGCTGAAAATAAGAAGTAGGTGTGGCATCTTAATTTATTCAGCAGGACAAGTGTTAAGTGTTAAGTGAGACAGGCCTCAGGAAACAGTGTAGACACAAATCTGTTGCTGCGGAAGCAACCCATACCAAAATTAGGTACAAAATAGGTACATAAATATGTACCGATTTTGTACTTATTATGTGCCTTTAGGATTTAGGCACACAATAGGTATACTTATTTTGTACCTGACTGAGAACTTAGAAATTTTTAACGTGCCTTTTTTGCTGCGGAAGCATTTTTAACATCTGATCAGGGTCTACACTTTTTGCCACCCATTCAGCAACTTTTTAGACATCAACAGGTATACATACTAAAACGGACTTTCAAATTTTAGGACAAGTGTGGTAAGGATTTAAGATGTCCCAATAATTGGGGCAAATATGGTACCTGTATACTGCATCTTCTTCACTCCATATACACGTAGCATATGCATGACAGAGGATATAGGAATCTTGACATGACATCAAGTACTTTTCACAGTTAGTTCCCATATACATCAATGAACAACCAATCACTGAGTCACAGACACCATCTCCAGAAGGACCAGAATTGCATGTCCCATGGATACATGTACATTCTGAAATAAATAAATATTTACCCTAAGTATTGGGACACTTTATCTACTTACATACTTGTCCAAAAAATTGAAGTAGCTCATGCTACTTCCCACTGGTGTGTTAAAATATTGCTGTATGTGTGGCAAACAGTGTAGACCCTGGTCAGATGCTGCATTCTGTGGCATCTGATCTGGGTCAACACTGTTTGCACAGGCCTATCTGTCCCAATACTTAGTTACTATGGTAAGATTTTTTGTTTGAGATGGAGTTTTACCACCTAATCAACACTGTTAGGGTCATGTCGAGCCTGTCAGTTAACCTACTCATACTTTTTCTGGGCAGGCCTATTAGTCCTCTAAACAGTTAACCAGTACTTGTGCACATATTTTTGCCAGTAAATTACAACTGCAAATCTTGAATCAGTAGAAGTGGGAGGATGACTTGGAAATGGTTTTGATGAAATCCATGTGGCAAAGCTGAGACTTGAACTTGTGACTACTGGATTTGCAGTCAGACATGCAACTGACTACATTATTGAGCCTTGGGAATGAAGATCAGAAATAAAATAATACATGTAGTGGGACAATATGACAACGATGACCCAGATCAGCTTGTTCATCCATGCCAGCCGATCAGGGCCTTCATTGACTGATTACAGGGTTGTTGTATATTTCAGAATATATCAACTGACTGATTACAGGTTTATTGTATATTTCAGAATATATCAACAAACAGCAAAGGCCCTAATCAGTGCACAGTGCAGTTTGATTTGAGTCATTACTACCGTATTCTGCCTAATTACCCCCATTGTGCATTTAGGACTTTCAAAATTACTGGAAAAACTTGTAGTAAAATATCAACCAAGAAAGAAAAGAAGATGACTTCATGAGATGATTATTTAATATTTATGCCATATTTTTTTCTGATTTTCTTTATAAAAGCATATGTTGTTGGTACTCATTTGAATTGCCTCGACTTGTCGAGGCAATTCAAATGAGTACCAACAACATATGCTTTTAGAAAGAAGCAGATAAAAGTACACAAGCTGTAATTTGAAGACTATGAAACTGCTTGACTGCGCGCTTATAAAGGGCATGTGCAGTAATTAGGTCAAATACAGTATGCACATATGAAGCTAATTGAGAATCTGTCTGCCAGAAACCGAAGCTAACACTAGTCCTGCTGAACCCAGATATGCACTGCCTTTGCAAACAGTGTAGATCCATATCACTTGGCTTCTCAAAGCAAACTGATCAGGATCTGCACTGTTTCTCATCAAGTATGTGAATTTGTATCACAACCTGGATCAAGTACTCTGCTTGGCAGAAAATTAGAAGTAGTAATACTTCTCTAATTAAATCCCTTTGAAAGCTATGCAAAATTGTACCAAACAACATTCTAGTTCTTTACATAATTTTTCAGACAAACAAGATTTGGCATTTCATGTGCGTTGTCAGGCAGACAATTCACATGAAATGTAAAGCCTTATTTTCTCTGAAAAACAACAACATCAAAATATTGTCTATTGCAGCTGTGATTAGCACTTAATTTAAATGCTTAGCACTCTGGATAAAATTTTCAACTAATGACATTTTGAAACAATTTTCTTATTTTCCCAGAAAACAGGATTTGACAATTCATGCAAATTGTCTCCACTGGAGACAATTTGCATGAATAGTCAAATCCTGTTTTCAAGCAAAATATGATCAATTTGTCTACTGAATTAGCCCAGGAAGTGGTAAAGGTTAAGGGTTAAAATGTCAATGTCCATTTTACTTGCTGTTCATATGGCTAAAATCTGAAAGCTGATTGGCAAAAAGTGTAGGCCCTGATCAGATGTCATGTTCTGCAGCTGCTAATCTGGGTCTACACTGTTTGCTCAAGCCTGTCTGTCCAAATACTTAGGGTAAATATGATATTCATAGCTGAGAAGCAACCAAGCACCAATCACCACTGCAGCAGACAACACAAATTCATTTTTATTTTTCATAGAAAATAGGTCTTGAAATTTCATGCGAATCGTCTTCTATGACAAACAACAAAAAATTTAGACAGTCTCTTGCTATTAATTTTGCTTAGAGCTTTAACCCTTAAAGCACCACCAATCACAATTGCAGTAGACAATACTTTTAAATATTCTTTTTTCATTTTTCATAAAAAATAACTATTGACATTTGATGTGAATTGTCTACTTGGCAGACAATTCACATGAAATGTCAAGTTTTATTTTCTATGGAAAAAAGAAAAAAAATAGAATGTCATCTGCTACAAATTTTGCTTGGCTTTTTAAGAGTAAAATGACTCCCCAAATGTCAGTTCTTGATAAACAATTAGCCCTTCTCTATTTGTCTCCATCGGAAACAAAGCAAACGCTAAAAGGCAAGACTTTAAATGTATAATTCGGCATATTGGTATCTAGCTGCTTTAATTGTCAGCAATTGAGGAAATGTGCAATTTGAAGCCATTTAAATGGACTTAGTCCATTTAAACAATCACTTTAATGGAAAAAGCCATTAATTTCTGCAAAGAGGAACTATTAGTTTTGTCATCACCGATCACGCAAGTTCCCAAGACACGATCAGAGGCACGTTGAAACAAAAACAAACTTCCCATAAGAATTAAAGCGCCCATCACAACAGCAGTGGACAAGTCTAAATGTTTTTTTGTTGGTTTTTTTTGTTCTTTTTTTTTCCAAGAAAATAACATAGCTCCAGATAAGATAATTTTTTTTTCAAGCAGATGACAAAACATTAATATTTCTTAATATTTCTGGGCCCAGTTGTTCAAAGCTAACGATGTCGTTAGTTAACGATTCGTTAAAATTTAGATCGAGTGATACGCAAATACGCTGGAATTTTTTGCTGAAAAAATGTGAGTAGCTTTTGCAGTGCAAAAGCTACTCACATTTTTTCAGCAAAAATTATCAGAATATTGTATATTGAATCTGCTAAAACAGTTAACGAAATGACCCCTAACGAGCTCGTTAACGACGCTTTGAACAACTGGGCCCTGATCATTTCTCCATGAAAAATTATGTTGTGGGTACTCATTAAAAGTGCGTCTATAAAATAATGTTGTGGGCTTTCGTCAGAAGTGCCTCACCGAGGCCTCGGTGAGGGACCTAATGAGTACCCACAACATACATTTTCATGGAGAAATAAGAAAAATAATATTTGTGATATTCCATTACAAAAACATGTCTATATAATTTTGATCCCCTTAAACCCCATTTTTATATAGTAAAACTGGAATTTACAGGAGTATACATTATTTTTCTTATTTCTGCTCCAAACACAGATTGTGGGTACTCCTTAGAACTGCCTTGGTGAGGTGGTTCTAACAAGTACCACAATCTATGTTTGGAGCATAAATATGAAAAATATCAGAGTTTTTATTTGAAAATTTTCAGCTTTTGGAGGCGATATTTTCTATATATTTGAAAAGCTGTATTTTCGTAATGTCTCTTTTATCTTGCACTATGAAATAAGGACTGACATTTCTGCTAGAAGATTATTCACATGAGGCATCATGCCTTATTTTCTGTAAACACAATAATAAACAAGCAAATTCCACAGGGAATTTTTGTCCCTCACCTTTTGTAAGTATATGATCAGCAACTCAGTTAGACAACCTGATGTTGTTTTGTTTTGTGTTGAGGTTTTACAGCCCAGTCAACCCAATGGGGTCATGTCGAGCGCGGTCAGTTTACCTAACCACACGTTTACTGGGCAGGCTTAGTCCTCTAAGCGGTTAACCAGTATTGTGCACATTCTTTTGCCTGATGTTGTTTTAAAGTTCTTTTGCAAAGGGACTTCTTGTCTGTTAACCCTTGTCCTGCTGAACCCGGATATATCCTGCCTTTGCAAACAGTGTAGACCCAGATCAGTTGGCTTCTGAAGAAGCCAACTGATCTGGATCTGCACTGTTTGCCATTAAATATGTGAATTTATATTAACAATTCGAATCAAGTAATCTGATTGGCTGAAAACTAGAAGTGGGTGTGGCATCTTAATTTACTCAGCAGGGCAAGGGTTAAGAATTGTTAGCTATATCATACATGACAAAAGATAATTTCAGGAATATTACAAAAGCACATGCGTATTTTCAGGAGTTGCGTACATAAGGTATCCACTATCTATACTGTTTGCGCTTGAAAAATGACTAAATTCAAAACACAAAAACAGTAGCGCAAAATAATTTCAGGAATAAACCAAAAGCACATGCATATCTTCAGACCATTACAAAAACACCTGCAAAGTTTAAAAAAGAACTGTCCACAATTGTAGGAGTTGCTTCCTGATGGTACCCACTATCTGTACTATTTAACCCTTGTCCTGCTGAACCCGGATATGCCCTGCCTTTGCAAACAGTGTAGATCCAGATCTGCACTGTTTGCCATTAAGTATGTGAATTTATATCAACAATCTGGATCAAGTAATCTGATTGGATGAAAATTAGAAGTGGGCGGGGCATCTAAATTTATTCAGCATGACAAGGGTTAAGCTTGAAATTGACAAAGTTTATACAAAACATAAGAATATAGCTGTTCCATATTTATTATATAACATGAAAAATTTATAAAAAATGTTTGGCTCTTTTCCTGGGAGCTACTCACTGGACCTTCGTGAATGATTAAGTAATGTCAGGCTGCTCGACTTCCTAACTCCCCAACAATATGGCACACGGATTGATAACAGACAGCAGTCCTGCAAGGTGGCCTGATCCCACACATGAAGTTAACTGAGAGATAGATGCCAAAATTGTGTTCCATATTTCAGACAGTGTGAATTCAGTTTTTTGGGGGGAGTCAAGACGGCCATTTGGGCAGACTGGTCTCAGTGAACAACCCCAATGTAATACGACTACATATATGTGGACAGAATATAAACATTATATTAAAATTGGCTACAACACCATTAAATAAATAATCTGGTGTTGCAGGGGATGATGGGTGGGATGAGCTCTCTAGCATTGCACTTATGCTTGCTTCTCCTTATCCAAATGCACCTGCAAGCTCTCTGTGTATTGACCACACGATTGACAGTGCGCCTTGACCAATCAGTGCCGGCACAGTCAAGCCACCTGTTATTTTGACCAGCATAATCTGTCCAATACACATTACACAGCTGCCCATCAACAACCCAGACAATATCATATATATTATCTTATAATATTTGAACTCAGTCAGTTATAGGAACAAGAGGCCCACGGGCCACGGTTCGCTCACCTGAGTGACATAGCCACTGCAGACATGCAGATGTTCCCAATAATATATGCAAAGATTCAGCCATAAGGCATCCTCGGTTTTGGAGAATAAGATTTTTAAATGCTTTTTCCCACACAAATGCATAGGGAAGCAAACTTGTACGACCATTATTTTAGCAACTTTGGTAGACCCCCAGTCCCCTATGATTTAAGCAAAGATTCAGCCCCAAGGCGTCCTCGGTTCTGGAGGAGAAGATTTTTAAAGCTTTTTACCATATATGGGCATGGCGGCCATCTTGGTCAATGAACCGCGACCTTTTTAGCAATCTTTCATTCCCCCAACCTAAGGAGGCTCCATATGAAATTTGTGCAAAATTGGCCCAGAGGCTCCAGAGGAGAAGTCCTTTGAAATTCTGTATATTTTTCCCATACAAATGCATACGGAAGCAAAATTGACCCCACGGTAAAAGGTCAAATGTCAATGTACGACCATTATTTTAGCAACTTTGGTAGACCTCCAGTTTCCGATGATATATGTAAAGATTCAGCCACAAGGCATCCTCGGTTTTGGAAAGCAAGATTTTTAAAGGTTTTTCCCATACAACTGCATACGGAAGCAAACTTGACCTTGCCGTAAAAAAATCAAATGTCAATATACAACATTTATTTTAGCAATTTTGGTAGACCTCCCGTCCCCAATGAATTATGCAAAGATTCAGCCCCAAGGCATCCTCAGTTCTGGAGAAGAAGATTTTTAAAGGTTTTTACCATATATGGGCATGGCGGCCATCTTGGTCAATGGACCGCGACCATTTTAGCAATTTTTCGTTCCCCCAATCTAAGGAGGCTCCATATGAAATTTGAGCAAAATTGGCTCAGGGGCTTCAGAGGAGAAGTTGTTTAAAAATGTTAACGGACGGACGCAGGGACGGACGGACGGACAGACGGACGGACGAAAAGTGATCACAATAGCTCATCCTGAGCATAGCTCAGGTGAGCTAATAAAATAGTTCAACCTGCCTATAATGAAGAAGTATTATAGAATAAAAGTTTTGCATAAACTACAATTACAAAATTGTCATTTCAAACCCAGAAAAAGTGACAAAATAATTTCAGGAATATATCAAAAACACATGCATAATTATCTTCAGACCATGACAAAACCACCTGCAAAGTTTCAAAAAGAAATGTCTTCAGCTGTAGGAGGAGTTGTGTCCACAAGGTACCTACTGCCAGAGGTGGGGGATAATTATATAACACCCAATACTATGTCCCCTTGCTTTTCTTCGAAAAGGTGGGGGATAAAAATATATATGTACACAATGTCTTCTACAATGTTGAATGACATTTTAACCATTCTCTAGGCAAATTTAGCAGATGATAAACTAATGTATTGTTCTTAATTTTCTCATTCTGCAGCCTCTGATCTTGGTCTACACTGTTTGCTCAGGCCTGTATGTCCCAATATTTAGGGTTATTACGGTACCCTATATTGAGACATCTTAACTCCTTACCAGACTTGCCCTAAAACTTGAATTACTGTCCTTTCGACATCACTCGGAAAGACGTTCTTTGCTTGGTGTTTTATTTTAAATTACATTAATTTGTTCTGATTGACCATATCTATGGGAAAAAGTGAAAATATTTGATTTTTTAATAATCAATGACTAGAATAAAAACTTTTGTGCACAGACAGTAAAGACAAATGGTTTTACATTAAATCATGACAAAAGTTTGGAAATTTACTTCTGCTGTGTAAAGTGCCAAGCAAAAAACAACTGTCTGAAAGATGTCCAAAGCACTGTTGTCCATTTTATTAAAAAACAGATGGCTAAGTGGTAACCAGTGTAGTTCCTGACAAGACAGAGCATTCTGAGACATCTGATCTAGGTCTACATTGTTTGTCATGCCTGTCTGTCCTAATACTAAGGGTCTATACAGTATCTTCTACTGTATCCAAGCAAAAATGATTTTTTTTTTTCAGTTGGAGTCAGAGTTTTATGGCCCAGTCAACACTTCTGAAGTCATGTTGAGTTGGTCAGTTAACCTACTCATACTTTTCCTGGGCAGGCCTAGTCCTCTAAGTGGTTAACCAGAGCTTTGTGCACATATGTTTATGGGATAACTGCATTAAAAGCTTTTATTTGGGGAGGTATATCGTCGGTTTTATGGTTGGAAATGGGCTGACGCGGAGCCATAAAACAAAATTTCCTACCGTAAAACTGACTGTTCAAATGACAATTTTAAATGCAGTTATACCCATTCTAATGAGTCCAGTACCTTCATCCATGTTATAGATACTGGAAAGACCAGATTCTTCTGAGAATTTATTCACTTCTCAGTTGTTCTCAAAGTCATGGGTTATTCATTTGTTTTATTGAAAAAATGTACTATTTGCACAAAGCGGCAAGTGCTGTCAACCCTGGTCCTGCTGAACCCGGATATATCCTGCCTATGAAAACAGTGTAGATCCAGATCAGTTGGCTTCTGAAGAAGCCAACTGATCTGATTCTGCACTGGTTGTCATTCAGCCTGTGAATTTATATCAGCAACCTCAATCAAGTAATCTGATTGGCTGACAAATAGAAGTGGGCATGGCACCTTAATTTATTCAGCATGACAAGGGTTAAGCTGTGTAAAACCAAATGCCAGCCAATGAAAAGCGACCTTATGTGATGTCGGATTTCTGACAGTATATCACAGAATATAACATCACAAATTTTTGACATTCATTACGAAAACACGCCTATTCAAATATATTGAAATTTTCACCTCCAAAAACAAGAAGTTTTTAGACAAAAAAAATCTGATATTTTTTCATATTTCTGCTCAAAACATAGATTGTGGGTACTCGTTAGAACTGCCTCTGTGAGGCGGTTCTAATGAGTACCCACAATTTATGTTTTGAGCAGAAATAAGAAAAATAATGTATACCCTTGTAAACCCCAGTTTTTCTATATAAAAGTGGGGTTCAAGGGGGTCAAAATTATATAGGCATGTTTTCGTGATGGTCCGATCAGACGTCACATTATATATGAAAGTGCATTAGAATTGCCAGTAATTGACAACTGCCGTTCTTGAATCAGTGTAAGTGGGAGAATGACATTGAAAATAATTCTTGACCAATCTCCGCTATAGTTATATGGCCGAGCTGGAATCTGAACATGTGACCCCTGGATCTGCAGTCAGATGCGACTGCTGCTGAAAATGAAGGCCCTGAGTAGACTGGGTGTTTGTTGCTCATGTATGTGATGAGAGAAAAGCATCTCTTAACCCTTAACCCTTGTTATACTAAATAAAGATGCCATGCCCACTTCTTATTGTCAGCCAATCTGATTGCTTGACCCAGGTTGTTGATACAAATTCACATACTGAATGACAAACAGTGCAGATCCAGGTCAGTTGGCTTCTGAAGAAGCCAACTGATCTGGCTCTACACTGTTTGAAAAGGCTGGGTATATCACGGTTCAGCAGGACCAGGGTTAAAAGGCCAAGCAAGATTGTATCAGACCACACTCTATTTTTTTTTTTTACAGAAAATAAAGCTTAACATTTCTTGTGATTTTACATGAAATGTCATTTTATTTTCTTTGAGAAAAAAAAAAAAAAAAAAAGAACAACAATAAAATCAAAATGTCATCTGTGCTGTTGTGATCAGCACTTAAAGTGCTAAGCCTTAAATAGCCAGTTTCAACAGCAGTAGATGAACTACTTATTCTTTTTTTTACTTTTTACAATACAATAATTTAGAAAAGATCCAAAGCAAAGCTCAGGTGAGCCAAAATTGATCAATTATACCTAGAGACACTTTTACCCCTAAAATTGTTTCAACTACAAAGCAAACTGCACCAAATGTATTCCATTTAACCCTTAAAGTGCTAATTACAACTGTAGCAGACAATAATTTTGATTTTTCTTTTGTCTCCTTTTTTTTTTTTTTTTTTTTTCCAGAGAAAATAAGGCTTGATATTTCATGTGAAGCACCTGCTTTCAGATGCTTCATATGAAATGCCATGTCTGATTTTTCTCTGAGAAAAGAAATACTATGTCATCTGCAACAATTTTGCTAAGTGCTTAATGGGCAATAATTATTAGTACTAATTTAAATTAAAAGATCTTTCAAAAAAAACATTCTGTATTACTGGAAACGCAAACATGAATCAATTCTATTTTAATTTTTTTATTTTAGTTTTAAGATCTTTCAAAGACAGAACAGGAAAGACAATAGAATAATTGCCAAGTTTTATCACAATACAGAGTATCACTTTCATGGCAGAACTGCAGGAGTAAAGGGGAAACATTAATTTTGCTTAATTAAAGTAATTAGATAATTGCATGCTTTCACAATTACTGTAAAGTTCCTAAAAACTGGGACACCGTAACCAAATACTTTTGTAGTTATCTTAACCATTCAAGTGCAAATCACAACTGCAGCAGATGACATTTTGAATTTTTTTTTTTTTCCAAAGAAAATATGTCTTGACATTTCATGTAAATCATATGACAAGCTTGACAAGTAGCCAAGCAAAAATCAAGTTTCATTCAAATTATTCCAAGTGGCTTGAAACTGTTAGAGCAGAAATAAGAAAATTATCAAACAAGGGCAGATAATTCAGAAAGTAGCTGAGTGAGAGTTATCCTTCTTGTACACATCACAGGCCCTCCCACTAACACTCATACCACAGAAGTAATACTTGTTTGTATTGAGGTTTTACGGCCCAGTCAACCCAATGGGGTCATGTCGAGCGCGGTCAATTTACCTAGTCACACGTTTACTGGGCAGGCTTAGTCCTCTAAGCGGTTAACCAGTATTGTGCACATTCTTTCGCCAGAAACTGACAACTGTCCTTCTTGAATCAGCGGAAGGGAGAGAATGACCGTAGAAAATATTTCATGATCAATCTCCAGGAAAGAATGTTGCCGACCTCGGCGGGGGTTGAACCCACGACCTCCTGGTCTCCAGTCGGACGGCGCATCCAATTGAGCCACCGAGGCCGGCACAGAAGTAATACTATCAGTTGGTCCAGAAAACCTTCAATGTTAAGTTTTAATGAAACACAGACTAAGTATTTGACACTGCAAATCCCTTTCTGGCCAAGGAAATGTGGTCAAGATCACAAAAACCATATCAACTCTTTGGCATATTCCATGTGTGATAGTCAAACTCTCCTTCTGATCTTAAAAAAGGTCAAGGTCACAAAAATCTCATCAAGCTTTTCTCCTATCCCAATAACATGATTATGTAAAACTGGCAAGAAAACACCAATAGGTTCAAGTGTTAGGGTGCAGAAAATCTATGTATGCAAACATTTAACATTCAAACACACATGTTGACCTTTAAAATAAGGTCAAAGTCATCAAAACCTTACTAGCTCTGGCCTATCTCAATGAAGCAACCATGCAAGTTTGGAAGGAATCTGCTCATTGTTCAAAAGACAGTAAAGAAAAGCAAATCTGGCCAAAAATGTGGTATTCTAGCTTACTCCTGACCTTTAAAATGAGGTCAATGTCATCGAAACCTAACCATCATTGATGTATTTATGCAAATTTGGTAAGAATCTACCTATTAGTTCAAAGACAACTTGTAGAGGAGAGCCAGTACTGCAGCATCTGACACCCAACAGATTCCACACCCAAAAGAATGTACCCTTCTTCAAGGAAATATGAAGTATCTGCATGGCCAACTGGTGAGTGCTCCTGACTTTTGCTCCCAATGTCTATGGTGGAATAGTTCCTAAATAAATGGTGCTTTACCCTGGTCCTGCTGATATGCTCTGCCTTTGCAAACAGTGTAGATCCAGATCAGTTGGCTTCTTTAGAAGCCAACTGATTAGGATCTGCACTGTTTGTCATTAGATATGTGAATTTGTATCAACAAGACAAAATATTTAGACGTAAAAGTCTAAGTACTGGCGCAAATTTTGTTCATGTTTACATAGTGATATGGGACAAAGGTATACTTAAGTTTAATAAATGTTCAATGTAACAGATAAAAAAGAACCACAATGTGATTCTTTAATGTTTGCTTTTATTAAGCTTTATGAAATTTCTTGATTGAAATGAAAAAAACATAGACATTAATCTGCTTATAACACAGTTTAAGATTTTTTATATTTGCCGGGGTCGTCACAAACCGACGTCCCGGCAAAAATAGAACACCCTTTGTGAGCTAATCAAATAGAGTACCATATGTAAAAATCCAAAGCTATATTAAGAGACCAGCGCGATTCGGGCGCTGGTCAATAACCTGGGTGAAGAATTTTGATTGGCTAAAAATTAGAAGTGGGCATGTCATCTTAATTTATCCAGCATGATAAGTGTTAATTGCACAGAGCTTACACTCATGACCCTTTCATCATTTTGAATTACAATCAAACCTGTGTTAACCCTTAAGACACCAAACACAACAATTGTCGTCTGCTTTGTCTTCTGCCGAATACTTTAAAAGTCATTGATGCAAACAGTGTGGACCCAGATCAGACTGCTCCTCTAGGAGCAGTCTGATCTGGGTCCACACTATTTGCCTATATGCAAAAAGTATGTTTGAAAAGTTTGCAAGAAGATGCAGCAGATGACATAAACAGACAACATTTTCAGATGCAGGTTTTCTTGGCGCTTTAAGGGTTAAGCAAGCACCAATGAAAATGGCAAGAAGTGGTTCCTTCTTTTAACTCTTGTTCTGCTGAACCCGGATATACCCTGCCTTTGCAAACAGTGTAGATCCAGATCAGTTGGCTTCTGAAGAAGCCAACTGATCTGGATCTGCATTGTTTGACATTAAGTATGTGAATTTATAGCAACAATCCGGACCAAGTAATCTGATTGGCTGTAAATTGGAAGTGGGCGTGGCATCTTAATTTATTCAGCAGGACAAGGGTTAATCATGTCATGATAGTGTCTCAATATGTCATGCAGCATATGAAACTGAATGCCATGAAGAGCAGAACAAGCTTTCACTAAAAGCTTTGCCCTGAAACAGACTGGGTAGGTTGAGCAAAGGTGGGAGAATTAGGTGGGGATAAGGTCAACATTTTACTTTTTCTGAACATGGTCGAGTAGCTTGTCAGAAGATAAGATATAAATAGAAAGTACTCACTAAAATGTTTTATTCACAAGACAGTTGGGGCAGGCCTACTAGCGATATGGCTGCTGGGGAGGTTATTTCAAATTTACATTTTTTTTTAGAACATGATCACTTAGCAAAATCACACTGAATAAATATAAGAAGCAGACGTTTTCACTAAATGTTCTGTCCTTAAGTGGATGGGTAGGATTCCCTTTCCCTCCATGAACATTGCACACATAAGTCTACCCGCAGCTTCCTTTTAGGATCATAACAATACAGCCATGTTTCATCAGTAGTGATCCTGTCCAGAACATTCTCCCGCAGATCTCCATTGTTTAAGAAAAGCTCAGGATGCAGAAACTAACTTATTTCAGTCTTCATCTATGAGGACCCAAGCACCCATCAGGCACATATATCTTCCATATTCAGCTGTTCAATTAGTCCTTTATGAACTGTCTTTCCAATTTCACAAATTACACCATTTCCCACACCCTGCAGCGCTCATCTTCTGAATTGCATGTCAAACCTTTAACGTTACACCTGAATTATCTACAATATTCCGTCTACCAGGCCGCTCTTCAATGTCACATGAAGATCTCTCATCCCAAAAAAACTTGTGCTAGCAATAAACAAGCACTCTCAAAACCGTGCTGCCAGATTTGGTTTTTTCCAGCAACTTTTTTGTCTCAATCGGCATTTTCCCTAGCTCTGTGCAAAACTTAATGTAACTTCTCTGATCCGCTTTTATCTTGGACGTCATGATAATGTTGCTGAAATTTTCATCCTACCATTCTGCAAATGCTTGCTTCTCTGCTGTCTATGGCCCAAACTTACCCCAAAAAAACAACAAGACATCATTTTGTCATTGTTTTGCAATGACTTTTCATTTGATGTTTTGCCACTATCTCATTTGAATTCATGACATGGTAATTTTCGACCTGCTCTGATTACCCTATTGTAATATTGCTATTGAAACAACAGCTTCCAAAAACATTATTTTTGTTGTATGCTTTTAACTTTGTATAAAAGAGCACTTGTACAGAATATACAGAGTTTTTTTCAATTGCTTAACACCAACAAATAAAATCAGAGTTGTGTCAAAATTTTACGGACAGCCCTTATATAATGCATGTATGCCTGTGTGACATTGCCTTAAAAATTCCCAAATCACAGAGCTGCTTTAAATAACTCTGTTTGTCAAATTGTTGACATGTTGTGGTGAGGTAACCAGTCTACGAAAAAGTACCGTAATAATCTAAATATTGGGACAGACAGGCCTGAGCAAACAGTGTAGACCCAGATCAGATGGCACAGAATGCAGCCTCTGATCAGAGTCTATACTGTTTGCTACTCATCCACTATGTTTGCCACTATTTTAGACAAATCAACAAGTAGTAAAATAACTTTTTCAAATTTTAGGACAAGTAAGGTAAGGAATTTAGGTGTCACAATAGTTAGGGTAAATACAGTAGTCTAGAGAAACTTATCAACTGACTGCTGCCTACATGTGAAATATTATGGTTCAACTTGCATCACTGAAAACTTGCATCACTGAAAACTTGCTTCACTGAAATCTAAAAACAGTTCCAAAATTGTAGCAGACAACATTCTTCACTATATTTAACCCTAGTCCTGCTGAACCTGGATAAACACTGCCTTTGCAAACAGTGTAGATCCAGATCAGTTGGCTTCTATGAAGCCAACTGATCTGGATCTGCACTGTTTGCCATTCAGTATGTGAATTTATATCAACAATCTGGATCAAGTGATCTGATTGGCTGAAAATTTGAAAAAGGCGTGGCATCTCAAGGGTTAATTTTATAGCTTGACAATTCATGTGAATTACCTCAATTCAGAATGTTGAAAAATTAAAAGACAACATTTTAAATATTTTTCTTATTTTTTACCAGAAATTAGGCTTTGATATTTAATGCAGACAATCACAATTTGCATGAACTGTAAAAGCCAGTTTTCTGGGAAAAAGTAGAAAAATATCTTCAAATGTCATCTGATGAGGTAAGGGTTAAAGTCGAATCAGAACAGAGACAGATGACATTTGTTATTTTTTTATTATTTTGAAGAGAAGTGTCTTGAAATTTCAAGGGAATCATCTGTTTGGCCAGTGATTCACACAAAATTAAAATGTCAAGCCTTATTTTCTCCAAACAATAATAATAATAATAAATGATCAAGAATACCTTCTGCTACAGTTTTAAATGGGGCCTTAAGGGCTAACAACAATGGCACTCAACTGATTTATTCATTCTTGTTGTTTCTTTGTTTACTGGTAGTTCTTTTTTTTATTTTTTGCTGCTGGGTATATTGTTCAATATACTTAACCCTTGTCCTGCTGAACTTGGATATACCCTACCTTTTAAAACAGAGTAGATCCTGATCATTTGGCTTCTGAAGAAGCCAACTGATCAGGATCTGCACTGTTTGCTGTTAAGTATGTGAATTTGTATCCACAACCTGCATCAAATAATCTGATTGGCTGAAAATGAGAAATGGGTGTGGCATCTTAATGTATTCATTTGTAGGATAAAAGTTAAATCACAACAAGAGAAAATGTACCTTATGACATGTGCACACAGCAAAGACTCAGATCAGTCTGCACAGCCACCCAGTCTGATTGGTTTCTAGCATCTGCCAGTAGAAGCCTTGTATCCCTGTCTTATTCACAGCATTACCAGCAAAGACAGATCAGAATGGACAGAGACACACACTGACCCGCGTCCTCTCTGGGCGTACCCACATATCCAATGGTATGTTTTTTCATGTTGTAGTTCATTATAGGTAATAGAGTAAATTGTACTATCATTTCAAATCTGTCATCAAGAAAAAGTAAGATTCCACCTCAAAGAAGAAAAACCTTTTGTATATCTTCCTGTAATCATAGACAAAGTGGTATCAAATGAAATGGGACTTTTATTCCATATACTGACAGTCATAGAAAAGACTTTGCTGCAAATTCACAAAATCAGATCCTAGTTATGCATTTTAAAATAACATATTTACCCTCTTTAAATATAAGGGCGGACAGAGGTGAGCAAACAGTGTAGACCTAGATCAGAGGCTGCAGAATGTAGCATCTGATCAGAGTCTACACTGTTTGCTACTCATCTAGCATTTTTGGACAGATCAACTTGCCAATCATCCAGTACTTATCAAACAAGTAGTTGAAAAGTGGACTCGGTCAAATTTTAGGTATATAGGAATATTTAAGGTAAATTCTCAAAAACCATACTGATGGATAATGAAGACTTTAATTAGACTATATGTATGTTGACGAAAGTATTGGCTGTTTGCAGAAGACATACTAAGGAAGAGTATTTGATGATAATTCTGGGCTAATTTCCTCCAGTTCACCATAAAAACATGTTATGGGTATACTCACTAGAAGTGCCTCACTGAGGCACTTCTAATGAATACCCACAGCATGGTTTTGGAATAATAATAATAATTATCCCAGAATTATCACCAAATACTCCTCCTTAACAAGCTTTCTGTGTTTATTTGTTACAACCCATCTTTTCACCAGACACAGCCTAGAATTGGTTACGAGGAGAAAATACTCAAGGGTATAAAATCTTCCTAATTATAACAATATTATTACTTTCATGGAAATATCGTTGCCTTCCAAATCTTCGAACAAGCGGATAATGGTATTAGATGTGACGCAGTCACGTTACTTTGTCTCGTAGGATTCTAGAACTATTATAGAAACATGGCAAGTTCTGATACACATGCAACTATAGATATACAAGCCTCCAAATGTAAAACCAAAGGGCTGAATAGCCCTGAAATGACAGATTCTATGAGAAACTAATAAATTCCAGGTATCATTCACTTCTCCATTTAAGTTTGTGAGAAGCTTCTTCGTCGAAAACAAATGAGCTATAGGGAACAACAAAGGCGCTTATCAGCCTGCGCGGATGCGCAGGCTGATCTGCGCCTTTGTTGTTCGCACATGTATTAAGGCAGGTTTTCTCAGCGACTCACCATAGATCAAGCACAAGTCGCACTACTTTTGTATGGATAGCTCTTAAATGGCATACTAATATACACACATTGAAACACTGGGTATACTTTTGTGCGCGGATGAATACGAAATTGAATAGTAGTCAAAGTCACTTTCTCTAAAACCGTGCGTGGCAACGAAGAATGACAGATAGAATCTGTCATTAAATATACCTTTGTTTGTTTAAGTCAGGTTTTATGTCACTTTCTACAGTCATGACAAAACAAAAAACACACACAAAAAAAAACTTACCTTTTCAGATTAAAATGACCCAGTCAACGTTTTTTAAGGTCATGTCAAGCCAGTCAGATCACCTAACCCCACTATTCCTGGGCAGCCTTAATCCTTTAAGCAGTTTACCAGTACATGTGCACATTCTTTTGCTAGTAACCGGTAAATGCCCTTTTTGAATCAGCAGAAGGGAGAGAATGACTGAAGAAAATATTTTATGATCAACCTCTATGAAAGACTTTTGCCGTACTCAGCTGCAAGCAAACCTGCAGGGTCCTGACTGCAAGCAAACCTGCAGGCTCCTGACTGCAAGCAAACCTGCAGGCTCCTGACCATCAGTCGGACATGAATGCAACTGAGCCAAGGTCCTCAGGCCAGCTGCTTTTTCAGATAGATATAATGATTAGTATTACCATCTGTCAACAGGACGAAAATCTTGTTTAACACTCTGCATGCTAGGTAAAAATTTCAGCAGCAGACGACATTTTTCTTATTATTCCCAGATTGATTGATTGATTGTGTTGGGGTTTAACGACACGTCAACCCTTGTGGGTCATTTTGTGTCGTCTCCCAGAGAAAGGGAGAAGAGAGATAGAAGAGATAGTAGAGGAGATGAAAGAGACGATTAGGGAAGAAATAGGAACAGGAATGAGAGTGAAGAAACAGAAGAAATAAAAACATTCCCCCTCTACCCTTACCTGCTACAAGGATAGCAGGCCTTGCCCAACTGTAAGCCAATTTCAGTTGGACGCCCCGGTGACGTAAGATACACGACACCATTGCCACTCCCGACCACCCCCTATTATTCCCAGAAAACAGGCTTTGATATTTCATGTAAAGTGTCTCCTAAGGAGAGTGCAAGAAATGTTACAGTGTATTTTGATAATCTCATCTTTAAAACGCTACATGCTGGGTAAAAATTTCACAAGATGACATTTTGAAAATATGTTTCTTATTCTTTCCTTGGATATGTTTCTTGTTTTTCTAAGGAAGTAGAATTTGACATTTTATGCAAATTGTCTCCTAAGGCAATTTGCTTGAAATGTTACATCATATTTTCTGAAAAAAAAAAAAACATCCTATTTTCTGGAAAAAAAAAAATAAGAAAAATATTATCACTTCGTCGTCTGCTGAAATAGCCCAGGGAAGGTAAAAACTAATACTTTGTGGTATACTATGTTTGTTTGTTTGTGTTGAGGTTTTACGGCCCAGTCAACCCAATGGGGTCATGTCGAGCGTAGTCAGTTTATCTAACCACACGTTTACTGGGCAGGCTTGGTCCTCTCAGCGGTTAACCAGTATTGTGCAGATTCTTTCGCCAGAAACTGACAACTGCCTTTCTTGAATCAGTGGAAGGGAGAGAATGGCTGTAGAAAGTATTTCATGATCAATCTCCACGAGAGAATGTTGCCGACCTCGGCTGGGGTTGAACCCGTGACCTCCTGGTCTCCAGTCGGACGGCGCATCCAAATGAGCCACCGCGGCAGGCGGTATAATGTGTTCAATACACACTAGGTACTACTGTGAACAATACTCTGAGGTACTGTGTTCAGTACACAGTGTGTACTACTTTGGACAATACTCCGAGGTAAACTGTGCTCAGTACACACTGTGTACTATAGTGGGCAATACTTTGAAGTATATTGTGTTCATTACACACTATGTGCTACTTTTGACAATACTTCAAGGTACACAGTCTTCAAGGTACACTGTGTTCAGTACACACTGTGTAATACTGTGAGGTATACTGTGTGCAGTACACATTGTGTAATACTGTGGACAATACTTTAAAGGTACACTGTGTGCATTACAAAATGTGTACTACTGTGGACAATACTTAAAGCCATACTGTGCACAGTACACACTGTGTACTTCTTTGGACAATACTTTGAAGTATACAGTGTGCAGTGCACATTGTGTACTACTGTGGACAACACTTTGAGGTTTAATGTGTGCAGTACACACTGTGTACTACTGTGGACAATACTTTGAGGTATACTGTGTGCAGTACACATTGTGTACTACTGTTGATAATACTTTGAGGTATACTGTGGTCAGTACACATTGTGCAATACTTTGGATAACACTTTGAGGTACACTGTGTGCAGTATAAACTGCATACAACTGTGGACAATAATTTGAGATATTCTGTGTGCAGTACACACTGTGTACTATTGTAGACAATACTCAGAGGTATACTATGTGCAGTACACACTGTGTACTACTGTGGACAATGCTTTGAGGAGTACTGTGTTCAGTATGCACTATGTACTACTATGGACAATACAATGAGGTATACTGTGGGTAATACACACTGTGCAATACTGTGAACAATACTTTGAGGTATACTTTGTGCAGTTCACACTGTGTATTACAGTCGACAATACTTTGAGGTATTCTGTTTGCAGTACACAATAAGTACTAATGTAGACAATACTTTGAGGTAAATTGTGTGCAGTACATACTGTGTACTACTGTGAACAATAATTTGAGGTATACTGTGTTCAGTACACAATGCATACTACTGTGAACATTACTTTGAGGTATAATGTGTGCAATATACACTATGCACTATTGTGGACAATGTTTTGGTATACTGTGTGCATTACATACTATAAACTACTGTGGACAATACTTTGAGGTATACTGTGTTCAGTACACTCTGTGTACTACTGTGGACAATACTTTGAGGTATACTGTGTGGAGTACACACTTTGTACTACTGTGGACAATACTTTGAGGTATACTATGTGCAGCACACAGTGTGTACTACTGTGGACAATACTTTGTGGTACATTGTGTGCAGTACACTCTGTGTACTATTGTGGACAATATTTTGAAGTAGACTCTGCAGACTACAATGTCAGTGCTTCAGGAATTATACTCAGTTCACTGATGGGGACAATATTTGGCGTTATAGTTTGTGTGCTACGTTAGACAATACACTGAGGTATATTGTTTGCACTACTGTTGAAAACACTTGGAAGTATAGTCTATGCACTACTAAGGACAATACCTTGAGGCATATTGTATGCCGTAAACTTTGTGCAACACTGTGGACAGTGTTGAGAACTATACTCTGGACACTACAGTTGCCAACATTTTGAGGTCTACTGTGTACACTATGTGGACAATACTGTAATATATATTCTGTATCGTGCTATGCCGTCTTATTCACCACTTTAAATTTCCTCTGTGATCTCTTACATCAAACATGAACCAAAATATTCTGAATGTGACAACCACCTTAAATTATCTTGTGATTTCTTCCATTAAAGATGAATGATGAACCAAAATACATGAGGATTTAACACTTTCTAAAGGGGCCATAAGTCATGTTCTATAAATTCCTAGTGAGATAAAAGGAGTCTCAAGTTTCACAGCAATCTTTCACAGATCAGAAAAAATATCAGTCAGAATACATCTGATGGGTCAAGTTTAAACTAGAATTCTGAGAATCAGATGTGTGGCCTGCTTAATGCGCCAACCATTTGATATGAAAAAAAAAACTACAAAAAAAAACACTGTATTTGTCCAAATAATTGCTCCTATCCCTAAAGGAGACCCCTCACTACTTTGTTTAAATTTTATGAATTAAGTAAATAAAGGGCTATAATTCGACCAAAATTTTTTTGATGATTACCATCAAACTTGACCTCTAACTTGACCTCTGTGCTAAAATGATATACCATTCAGCAAACTTCGAATGAAATGAATGCATCCATTCAAAAGTTATTGAGCAGAAACCAAAAGTGTGATGCCAATGACAATGATGCCAACACACAACATTATCCCTATGTGTCTGCCATGCTATGCAAATAGCACAAAGAGGCCATTACCTATGCAAAACAATCATAACTAGAGCAAGTGCCCAGAGGGTCACAAATACCCTCGGCCGGCACCATTTTTTAATTATAAAATATTTTAAAGTCAATGACAATGATATAAGGCAGAATCAATGGACCATGGAATATAGGTCACTGACCCACATATAGTTTACAAAGTCAATCTCTGAGTGACACTCATCTATCATCCCAAGTACAACTTTTCTGGAGTAAATAGTCTTCAAGACATAAAGTTAAATCACTGGACCATAAAATATAGGTCACTGACCTACATATACTTGACAGGTCAATCTTATGGTCATATTGATCCATTATACCAACTTTGATGTTAATCCATTAAATAAATAATCTAGAAGACATTAAGCAAAATCACTAGACCATGCAATATAGGTCATGCTGATCTCTATTTACTTTGAGGTCAAAGTTTGGTTCACACTGTGTCATTATATGTAAATATGACATTTAGGTATCAAATAGTGGGAGATATAAGCCAAAATCACAGGGCTATCAAATATAGGTCACGTAATCCAAAACTATGATAGTCAAACATCAAATTGTCTTCAAGATGTAACATAAAATCACTGGACCATGAAATATAGGTAACAGTGACCAACATTTACTTTTAGGCCAACTGTCTGATCATACTGATTCATAATCCCAAATAATGATGCTCATACATCAAATAACATTTCAGATATAAGGCAAAATCACTGGACCATAAAATATAGGTCAAGGTGACCTACATTTATTAGAACCAATATGCCAATTATCACATTACTCCATGAAATAGTCTTCAAGATATAAGGCAAAATTGCTGGAGCATAAAAATTAGATCATAATGACCCTGATCTTATTACACTGAATGTTGATGTGATAAACATGTCTGATGCCCATCCTACTCTATTAAGAAGTTATTTGTATAAAAAAAACTGGAATATACTACTTTATTGAGGCATCCTAGATTTTGACCCTAGGGCATGACATAGGGATACACAGACTTAAAATTTAATGAAAGAGAACCCTCCAAGGTATCCCAATAACAAATATGAATAGTTTCTGATAATTGGCTGCAGAGATATATGTAATAAAAAAACTTCGAAGTAAAACTTGGTTACAGCAGGTGTTAACGGACAGAATCATGGATGGACAGATGGATGGAAGGACAGATGGGCAGAGGAATGGATAGACGGAACCAATAAAAAGTATATACCTCTTCGGCATACTACTTTGTATGCCGGGGTATTACAAGAGTTACCTTTTATTATGCACCCTATATCGAAGGGTGGAGGGACATATTGTTTTTGGGATGGATCAAGTTGGCGATGGTGTCAGCGTTAGCGTCAGTGTCGGCATAAAACTTCATGTCAGCTTTTTAACTTAAATACCCTTTGGAATATTTTGTTGATACTTGGTAGAAATGTAGAACACAGCGAGAGAACATGTCACATACAAGAATGAAAACTCTGGCTTTCTAATTTTTGGAATTATCACCCTTTGCTTTGTTCAAAATAAATTTCGTGTCTGCTCTGTAACTCAAATACCCTTTGGAATATTTTGATGGTACTTGGTAGAAATGTAGAACAGGATGAGACAACATGTCATGCACAAGAATGATAACTCTGCCTTTCTTACCTTTGGAGTTATCTCCCTTCATTATATCTATGCACTGATTTTGTGTCCTCTCTGTAAATCAAATACCTTTTGAAATATTTTGATGATACATGGTAGCAATGTAGAACAGGACAAGAAGACATGTCACAAACAAGAACTCTGGCTTTATTACTTTCGGAGGTATCTCCCTGTTTTGTTTCAAATGGATTTCTTGTCCGCTCTGTAACTAGGATACCCTTCAGGATATTTTGATGGTACTTGGCAGAAATGTAGAACAGGATGATTGATGTGTGGTATACAAGAATGACAACTCTGCCTTTCTTACTTTTTATCTCAACTGTTATATTTAACAGTGATTATCCTTTCTTACCTTTGGCATTATCTCCCTTTGTTATATTTGACAGTGATTATGCATTGATTTCGAGTCCGCTCTGTAAGTCCAATACTCTTTAGAATATCTTTATGATACTTGATAGAAATGTAGAACAGGATGAGACTTCTTGTACAAGTATGTCAACTTTGGCTTTCTTACTTTTTGAGTTATCTCCCCTTCCTGTGTTTGAATTTGATCTTGTGTCTGCTCTGTAACACGATACCCTTTGGAATATTTTGGTAGAAATGTACAAGATGAGATTATGTGTTGCATACAAGAATGAAAACTCTTGCTTTCTTACTTTTGGAGTTATCTCCCCTTCTTGTGTTTGAATTTGATTTTGTGTCTGCTCTATAACTCCAATACTCTTTGGATTATTTTCATTTTACTTGGCAGGAATGTAGAACAGGACGAGACGGCATGTTGCATACAAGAATGACAACTCTGGCTTTCTTACTTTTGGAGTTACCCCCTTCTTGTGTTTGAATTTGATTTTGTGTCCGTTTTGCAGCTTGAATACCCTTCACAATATTTTGATGATACTTGGTAGACATGTAAAACAGGGCAAGACACAAGATGACATGTCACCTGCAAGAATGACAACTTTGGTGGGGTTGGGGATGGGTGTGTGTGTGTGTGTGGGGGGGGGGGGCCTTTTGTTGTTTGGAGTTTTTTTTCTAAAAAACCTTTACTAGTATTTTTATTATATTACTTGTTCTGCCAACTGAGCTGTCTTGCTCTGATCTCTGTTGTTCCATCTGCAACAGACAGTTTAGAGCTAGAATTGGTCTAATCAGCCATCTTAGAACATACAAACAGTAACATTTCTTGCATGTGATTAACATTGGTCAGTGTCAGTAATGACAAAGGAACTATATGTTCTACAAATTCCTCATGAGGTAATATGTAAATGTTTCAAAACAAACTGCCTTTAAAATGCAACTGAAGGGCAGGATTTCATAAAGTGTGAAAGTGGTCGTAACTCATGGAGACAAGAGACAGAATTACCGTATTCGAACTAATTACCTCACATGCTCCTATAAGTGCACAGTCAAGCAATTTAGTAGTTTTTAGATTACAGCCATTGTACTTTTATCTACTTCTTCATAAAAACATATGTTGTGGGTACTCAGTTTAATTGCCACAACAAGTTGAAGCATTTCAAATGAGTAGCCACAATATATGCTTTTATATGGAAAATCAGAAAATAATATTGCATAAACAGCATTAAATACCCTCCTCATGCTCTTCTGCTGATCTTTCTTTAAAGTATGCCCGTATTAGGTGGATATTTTAATACAAGTTTTCCCAGTAATGTTGAAAAACCTAAGTGCACAATGCACTAATTAGGTTGAATACAGTATGTTTCTCAACCTCAAAATTTCACTGGAGATACCATCCATTAGGTCATAGTTTGGAAAAAATCCTTCAAGGCCAACATAAGTTAACCCTTAAAGCGCCAAGAAAATCTGCATCTAAAAATGTTGTCTGCTTATGTCGTCTGCTGCATCTTCTTGCAAACTTTTCAAACTTACATTTTGCATATAGGCAAACAGTGTGGACCCAGATCAGACTGCTCCTAAAGGAGCAGTCTGAACTGGGTCTACACTGTTTGCATAAGTGACTTTTAAAGTAACCAGCAGAAGACAAAGCAGACGACAATAGTTGTGATTGGCTTGGGATGCGATGCACAAGATGATTTCTATATAACACCTCACATCAACCCATTTGTTGAGAGTATAAAATATAACTCAAACTTTTCATCCTCAACTAGCTATGTTTACTTTATGTTCAGCCTGCATGGTTAGCTCTGCTTCTCTATATGGACAGATATCTGGCATCTTGACCAATGTTACATGGGAGACAGTGTGCATTGCCATCCCTCTGTCATTATTTAACCCTTAAAGTGCCAAGAAAAACTGCATCTGAAAATGTCGTCTGTTTATGTCGTCTGCTAAATATTCTTGCAGACTTTTCCAACCTATTTTTGCATACAGGCAAACAGTGTGGACCCTGATCAGACTGCTCCTAAAGGAGCAGTCTGATCTGGGTCCACACTGTTTGCAGAAATGACTTTTAAAGTAACTGGCAGAAGACAAAGCAGATGACAATAGTTGTGACTGGCGCTTTAAGGGTTAACTGCTTTTGTTGGTCTATCAGAAGTTCTTGGACTGATGATCGGGTGTCAGGTTGGTACAGCTTGTCACACAGCAACTTCCATGTACCATATTTACCCTAAGTATTGGGACAACTCCTTACCATACTTCTAAAAAATTTTGAAAAAGGTCTGTTCCACTACCTCCTACTGATGTGTTTCAAAGATTGCTGGACAAGTAGCAAACAGTGTAGACCCAGGGCAGAAGCCACATTCTGCGGCATCAGATCTGGATCTACACTGTTTGCTCAGGCCTGTCTGTCCCATACATAAGGTTATTATGGTAACTTTGCTTTTTCTGGACCTTGACCTTGAAGACAGGCCTCAACAGATGACATTTTCATTTTTTTTAACTGTTTTGATAGAAAATAAGGCTAGACATTTCATTGGATTGGCCTTATTGTATTTTTTAGAAATAAGGCTTGTGAATTTCATGTGAATTGCCTACCAAGCAGACAATTAGCATGAAATGTCAAGTTATACTTTTCTCTAAAATAATAATAAAAATGAATGTCATCTGCTGATGTTTTGACTGACACTAGAAAGATTTACCCTAGTCCTGCTGAGCCCTGATATACCCTGCCTTTGCAAACAGTGTAGATCCAGATCAGTTGGCTTCAGATCTGGATCTGCACTGTTTGCCGTCAAGTATGTGAATTTGTATTGACAACCTGGATCAAGGAATCTGACAATTAGACGTGGGTGTGGCATCTTACTTTATTCTGCATGACAAGGGATAAGGATTAAGATAAAGCTCTTGGTCATGTCTGAGTCCTGGTTAACCCATTGTAGTCGGGAGACCTCTAATAGGGTAACTGGCAAACAGTGCAGACCCAGATCAGACGCCGCAGAATGCGGCCTCCGATCAGGGTCTTCACTGTTTGCAAATACTTCAGCCATTTTTCTCTAGGAATATCTACATCTCATAGCCTCACCTACCTAAAATTGAAATTGGACTCTTCCAATATATAATGTGGGGGAGTTCATTCAGTCTACAATGGGTTAAGAACAGCTTGTGATGCCATAACTGTATGGGCCAGGCCATGCAAAACCATGTCTTTGGGCATATGTGGACAGCGAAGGCCCAGATCAGCCCACGCATCTGCAATCAGAATGGGGAGCAAAGGCCTGGATGATACCCCACAACCTCTTTATAACACTATTGTTGGGGTCCAAACCATAAGCCGTGTTAGTTATACAACCATGGTATATCCAAACAAAAATGTATAGATTATATAGAAAAATGACCATTTATGGTCATTTTTCTATATAATCTATACATTTTTTGGGATCCATCTTCGAATTGTGTTCTATCCAAAATCTCGTTATAACAAACCGTGTTATAAAGAGGTTACTGTGTACTGAGCATTCACAGGATGATATGAATCTGTGCATTTTTCACACTTTCAAAGGCACTTTTTGGCTTGATGTGGTCCATATTCTGTGTAATGTTGCATTTTCCTGGTGCTTATCTCTCAGACAGTATTAATTATAATTATTGCCAGATATGTTACCACTAGATTTGTTTCATCTATCTAAAATGACTGGTAAATGAGGAAACAGCCATGATGTGATTATTTTTGACAGCCATTAATAAGTGTATTACGATTACAATGTTTCTAGCACTGATACACCATTATCATCGAATTAGGGATTTTTAGTCTCCAGAAAATTCTGATTTTGGAGACAAAGCTGAGCTGTACGACGTAATAAAGGATTTTAGGGAGATAGACTAATAGTAAAGACCAAGATTTTTCTGCAGTCTCCTAAGGAGAAAATTTGCATGAAGTGTCAAATCCTATTTGCTAGGAGAATTAAGAAAAATATTTCAGAATGTCGTCTGCTGAAATTTTTTTACCCAGCATGTAAAGTGTTACGTTTTCTTTGCCTATTTACCCAAAAAACTTCAAGCATAGGCATAGATAAGAGTGGGTATCAGGTTAATATTTTTCTTATTTCTCTACAAAAACATATGTTGTGGGTACTCATTAGAAGCACCTTGGTGAGGTGCTTCTAATGAGTACCACAACGTATGTTTTCGTGGAGAAATAAGAAAAATATCAATGCTTTTGGATTGAAAAAAGCGCCTTAACTAGAGCTATGTAATAATAATAATAATAATAATAATAAATGTAACTTGGCTAGACATTCCTCAGAAGAGCAGTCTCAGATTCAATTTCTTATATAATTGCAGTTTATTCAGGGTCTACATATTTGCCATTCAGTCAGCTTATGCACTGGAGCAGAAAGGGTTCTAAGGTTTTGCCCAATCAGCAATATTCTCCTGACTGAGCTCTTAGCAATTTCTTTCCATCTCCAAATCCTACAAACAGACCTACTGTATAAGCACAGCAGACACTTGGTGATTTGAACACCGATTTTTCAAAACTACTGGAATTTCTGAAGGTGACTCATCATGGTCCTGACTCTTTATGCTGTCAACTTCTATTAACAATTGTCTATTACGAGGGTCGTGCAAAAAGTTCTGTTACTAATAGCCTTCCTTAGTTTTATTCGAGGTATGTTTTAAAATGCTTCATAGCACTTGAATGGTGTATTGAATAGCTAACGATACACGTTTATTCCATGCAAACTGCTTTCCAACTGACCGAGTTATTTCAAATTGAGATAGATGCAGTCATATACACTGACCAATTTACTTGTTACATTAGAACATGGACCAGAAGACTGAAATTTGTAGCTACATTAAATGCCACATTAGGCTTAATATAGATTCAAAGCAGATATTTAACTAGAGCTGGTGTTTGTAAAGCACTATGCCCCCAACTGCCTGACTCTAACACTGCTTGACTCCAACACTGCTTGCCCATGACAGTAACAACAGTATAAATATATGAGATTTCAATGTTATTTTATCAAAGGGAAATAACTCTAAAACAGGAGACAATTGGGATAAGAAAACAATACGGGTCACCTATTTTTTCATGAGGAATCAAAATATGAAATTTCAAAACATTAGCATACATGGTTCTAAACTTATGCTATACACAATAAAGCAACAACATTAAACGGCCAGAAATTGCGAAGGGCCATAACTCCAACATTTCATTTAATTGGTTCAAAATTTAATCAGGTGATCTCCTCCTCAATCTAAATCAGTATACCAAATATCGTGGCTCTGGCTTAAATACTTTTTGAGATATCTTGCTGACAAGGTCAACAGGCCTAGACCTACAAAGGGCCATAACTACATCAATTTTTCATGGAATTCCCTAAAAAACAAATCAGGTAATCTCCACATCATCCCCAATCAGCATATAATATTTCAAGACCCTAGTTTAAGTACTTTTTGAGACATCTTGCTGACAAGGTCAAAATGTGCAGAACTGCAAGAGGCCGTAACTTTATCAATATTTTCACGGAATTCTCTCAAAATATAATCAGGTAATTTACACATCATTACCACTTACTATATAGAATTTCAATAACCCAGCTTAAATACTTTTCAAGATATCTTGCTCACAAGATTTAATTCTGATTTTTTTCAAAGGGGCATAACTCTAAAAAAATGGTAGACAAGAAAAAAAAAAAAGGTCAGCTATTTTTTCATTGGGAACCCAAATATAAAATTTCAAAACCCTAGCATGCAGGGTACTTAAGATATGACATGCACAAAAAAGCTCGACAAATGGACAAACAGACGGATGGACAAATGAAGGCAAAATAATATGCCCCATCAATTTTATTTGAAACTGGGGGCATGATCAGGTCATCTACTCATCGCTACCAATCTATTCATGAAGCTTCAAGGCTCCAGCTTCAATAGTTTTTTAAATATTTTGCTGACAAGGGAAACATGCCCAAATTTACAAAGGGCCATTACTTACGAACAATTTTTCAGAATTTACAAAAAAGTTAATCAGGTCATCTTCTCATCATTACCAATCAATTCACCAAGTTTCAAGTCTCTAGCTTTAACAGTTTTTGAGATATTTTGCTGACAAGATAAAAATGCCCAAAATTACAAAGGGCCATAACTCAATAAGTATTTTTCAAAATTTATTCAAAAGTTAATCAGGTTCTCTACTCATCATTACAAATCCATTCACCATATTTCATGGCTCTAGCTCTAACAGGTTTTGAGATATTTTGCTGGCAAGGTAAAATGCCCAAAGTCACAAAGGGCCATAACTCAAGAAGTATTTTTCAAAATTTCTTCAAAAGTTAATCAGGTTGTCTACTCATCACTACCAGTCTATTCATCAAGTTTCAAGGCTTTAGCTCCAACAGTTTTTGAGATATTTTGCTGACAATGTAAAATGCCCCAAATTACAAAGGGCCATAACTCATGAAGTATTTTTCAGAATTTCTTCAAAAGTTAATCAGGCCATCTACTCATCACTACAAATCCATTTACTAAGTTTCAAGGCTCTAGCTTTAACAGTTTTTGAGATATTTTGCTGACAAGCTAAAAATGCCCAAAATTACAAAGGGGCATAACTCAAAAAGTATATTTCAAAATTTCTTCAAAAGTTAATCAGGTTCTCTACTCATCTATACCAGTCTATTCATCAAGTTTCAAGGCTCGGTTCTCTACTCATCTATACCAGTCTATTCATCAAGTTTCAAGGCTCTAGCTTCAATAGTTTTTTAGATATTTTGCTGACAAATTAAAAATGCCCAAAATTACAAAGGGCCAGAACTCATGAAATGTTTTTCAGAATTTCTTCAAAAGTTAATCAGGTCATCTACTCATCACTACAAATTGATTTACTAAGTTTCAAGGCTCAAGCTCTAGCAGATTTTGAGATATTTTGCTGACAAGGTAAAAATGCCCAAAATTACAAAGGGCCATAACTCAAAAAGTATTTTTCAAAATTTCTTTAAAAGTTAATCATGTCATCTACTCATCACTACCAGTCTATTCATCAAGTTTCAAGGCTCTAGCTCCAACGATTTTTGAGATGTTTTGCTGACAAGGTAAAAATGCCCAAATATACAAAGGGCCATAACTCATGAAGCATTTTTCAGAATTTCTTCAAAAGTTAATCAGGTCATCTACTCATCACTACAAATCCATTTACTAAGTTTCAAGGCTCTAGCTCTAACAGTTTTTGAGATATTTTGCTGACAAGGTAAAAATGCCCAAAATAACAAAGGGCCATAACTCAATAAGTATTTTTCAAAATTTACTCAAAAGTTAATCAGGTTGTCTACTCATCACTACCAGTCTATTTATCAAGTTTCAAGGCTCTAGCTTCAATAGTTTTTTAGATATTTTGCTGACAAGATTGCATCCATATTTTTTCAAAGGGCCATAACTCAGAAAAGGGGCATAATCCTGTCAAGAAAGAAAATACGTGTCTGCTATTTTTTCATGAGGAATCCATATAAGAAATTTCAAAACGGTAGCATTCACGGTTCTTAAGTTATGCTATGCATAAAAAAGTGTGACAAATGGATGGACGGACGAACGGACGGAAGGACGGATGAACGAACAACCCAGAAGCAATATGCCCCCCCCTCCCCCCCCCCCCCCCCCCCCAAACTTCTTTGAAGTTGGGGGCATAATGAATTGTGTGGTATATATGGACCTCAGACCATTTCAATGCGCTAGGTGGGTACCTCATTTGCTCACTGAGGAGCAAAAGACACAATGCCTTAAATGTGCCCGGGAACTTTTGAAAACATATAAAGGCTATAAGTCGGGTTATTTCTAACTTGCTAACAGGTGATGAAACCTGGGTGCACATGTTTGAGCCACAAAGAAGGGCTGATAATAAGCAATGGAAGCGAAAAGATCAAAAACGCCCATGTACTGCCAAGAGAACCATAAGTTGGAAAAAGATGTCGTACGCAATTTTCTTTAATTCAAGTGGGCCAGTTGTTCAAGTGCCTTGTCCATCTGGTCATACAATCACTGGCTGATTCTACAAGAATTCTGTACTGAAGAAAGTGAAAGAGTTTTACAATAAGAAACGACCAAGCAAAGGATGGTCAGGAGTCCACATTTTACATGACAATGCCTCCTCTCATAAGTGTGAGGTTGTTAAGTCTTTTTTGGCTTCTGAAAAGGTGAAAGTTTTAAACCATCCACCTTACTGACCTGACCTGAGTCCCTGTGACTTCTTTTTCTTTCCAAGGCTTAGGAAAATGCTTTCTGGAAATAAGTATATGTCTAGAAGTTCTCTTGGGAGCGCTATGTATGAGTATCTCCAACAGATACCAAAAGAAGACTATTTATCTGCTTTTTGTGACTGGATAAAAAGGTAATACAAATGTGTTTCAGTAAAGGGGGAATACTTTGAAGGTTTGTAATAAAAATATGTTTGATAAAAAGTAGCACTGAAGTAATCCAAACCCAGTGACAAAACTTTTTGCAGGACCCTCATACTACATTTACAAATTCTGAATATGCAAAAACTTCAATTTTGGGACAAAAAGTCAAAAGAAAGGAGAAATGTGACAGCAACAAAAGATATAGATCACAAATACATTACTGAATGAGCTAGCTTTTATAGCAACATGGTATGGTGCTCTAGCTTTTATAGGAAAGTAAGCAAAGCATTGCTTTGGTAATACCTGGATGCATGGGTGGGCACTGGTTAGCTCTTGGCAGAGAAACAATTTGCTTGGTTACAAACATAAAGGAAGTACATGTAGTAAGAAGCTATTTTTTGTTATTTTTGCATTAACCCATTGTAGACAGAATAGACTCTCCCACACTATATACTGGAAGAGTCCAATTTCAATTTTAGGTACGTCCTGCTATAAGATTTACATATTCCTAGAGAAAATGGCTAAACTATTTGCAAACAGTGGAGACCCAGATCAGACACCGCATTCTGCGGTGTCTGATCTGGGTCTGCACTGTTTGCCAAGTACCTTTGGTTAAAGAACCATTTAAAATTGTAGAGGCAACATTCTTTTTTTTTTCTTTTTGAGAAAATAAGCTTGACATTTCAAGTGATTTTTCAAGCCTTATTTTCTCAAAAAAAAACATATAAATATTACAATCAGGGCCCAGTTGTTCAAAACTAACATTAACTAACAATGTTGTTAGTTAACATAAAACTTTGAACATTAAATATAGCATATGTTTTTGTTATTTTCCATCAAAGCATAAGTACTGTATTTACCCTAAATACTGGGACAGACTGGCTTGAACAAATCTTATAATCCCAGATCAGATACCATAGAAGTATGGTGAGAAGTTCAGGTGTCACAATATTTAGGGGAAATAAGCTAGTGAGTACAAAAATAGACACAATGTTCTGAAAGAGCTATGATTTAGGAAGTGACAAAACAAACATCAAGGTTGTTACTGGAATGTCCATTTGTAAAAGATATTTCAGGAAAGATATTACTACTGAGCTAATTGATGAGAAGAAAACAATAAATACTAAGAAACTGATGGAAAAAACAAAATGAGTATCTCACCTATTTGGTTATTTGAGCTCCTAACCATTACCACTCTCTTGGCTAATTCAGCAGACAACAAATTGGTAAACGTTTTTTATTTTTTCAAGAAAACAGTTTTTGACATTTCATGCAAATTGGAGACACTTTGCATAAAATGTCAAATCCTGTTTTCTGGGCAAAATAAGAAAACAATTTTGATATGTTGTCTGCTGAGTGCTAAACGTTAAAAGAAACAGTCTTGTATTTGTTGAAGATACAAAAACTATGATTGCTTTTATCTCTGTGGTTAAAAGTAGCTGTTAGTGTTTGTGTGAAATTTGCAGTGTTTAATTCTTTTTTTTATTTGAAAGTTGAAACTATAGTCCCTGAGCATTTGTGCAAGCTGATTTGTGCCTTCTTTTTTCACATATGCAACAAAAGCTCTTTTCTCATGGAGAAAGCTGGATCATTTGTCTAACTCTGGCTTTTCCCTGTTGTAGATGTTTGTCCTTCTGCATGAATTCCACCAAGAAAATGATTTATTTGATACATACTATGTTTTTTCTTCTGTATCTTTACAGTGCTTTTAACCTTAAAGCACCATGCAAAATTGTAGATGACATTTCATATTTTTTTATTGTCAGAGAAAAGAACCTTGATATTTCATGTGGATTGTCTGCCTAGCAGTATAAATTGCTTTATAAAATTGCAAGGGTTACAAATATATTTATAATTTTATACTGTCAGCTCTTCAACAACAATTTGTGGCTGGCAGAGTTTGTGCATTGCACAATTCTTGTTACTGGTTTAATTCTTGTCAGCTCTTCAACAACAATTTGTGGCTGGCAGAGTTTGTGAATTGCACAATTCTTGTAATTGGTTTAATTCTATGTCTTAACTCTTAAAACACCAAGCAAAATTTCTAGCAGACATAACAAACTATATTCATATTTTGTTTTTAGTACTTTTCATAGAAAATAAGTATTGACATTTCATGTGAATTGTCTGCTTGGCATATAAACATATAAATGATATTTATTTCATCTGATTTTTGCAGAGAATCTATGTAATAAATACTCACTTCTGAAAGAACATAAAAATAGGCCAAACAAGCAGTGCTATCTGATACCCCATCACACCCCCACCCCCTTCCTACATCCCAGTCAGCATTCTACGTAAATCTATATCGGGCCGTCATCGGCCCATCAGGGTAGCTGACGGGCCGATGACAGCCCGATGTAGATTTACATAGAATGCTAGCTGAGATACTACAAGGACTAAAACTTAATGGATGGATGGACAGATGGACAATGTGAAAACCATATACCACCCCACCTCCCAACACACACAAATACAGTTAGTGTGGTATATTGATATTATCTCCTGTTGCAAGAAACACAGCTCAATATTTTAATCAAATCATCTCAAAAGGATATAAAAAGATGAAATATACAGCCCTTTTCTCTGGGAAAATATGACATATTAAACATTTTAGGTGCAATATAGAAGGTACCCAGTCATGTGCATCCAGCAAAGACTCAGATCAGCCTGTCATAGCTCTAGATTAGGCACTCTTTCCAACAGGGCCCAGTTGTTCAAAGCTAACGATGTTGTTAGTTAACGATTTGTTAAAATTAACATCGAGTCATATGCAAATATGCTGAAATTTTTTGCTGAAAAAAATGTGAGTAGCTTTTGCAGTGCAAAAGCTACTCACATTTTTTCAGCAAAAAATATCAGAATATTGTGTATTGAATCTGCTAAAACAGTTAACAAAATGACCCTTAACAAGCTCATTAAGCTAACGATGCTGTGAACAACTGGGCCCAGATATACAGCTAAGGCACTCACTCTTTACAACCAGTATAGGGAGAAGGCACTCTTGCAACATATACAGAGAGAAGACACTCTTTACAACAGACATAGAGACAATGGCACTCTTTATGACAGATATAGATGTAGGGCACTCTTTACAACAGCTAAAGAGCTAAGGCACTCTTTAAAACAGATATAGAGCTAGGGCACTCTTTACAATAGATGTAGATAAGTCACTCTTTACAACAGATATAAATAAGGCTCTCTTTACAACAGATATAGAGCTAAGACATTCTTTACAACAGATATAGATAAAGCACTCTTTACAACAGATGTAGATAAGGCACTCTTTACAACAGATGTAGATAAGGCACTCTTTACAGCAGATATAGATAAGGCACTCTTTACAACAGATGTAGATAAGGAAATCTTTACAACAGATATAGAGCTAAGATATTCTTTACAACAGATATAGATAAGAAAATCTTTACAAAAGATATACCGTAGATAAAGCATTCTTTACAACAGATATGGATAAGACACTCTTTACAACAGATATAGATAAGGCACTCTTTACAATAGATGTAGATAAGGCACTCTTTACAACAGCTGTAGATAAGGAAATCTTTACAACAGATGTAGATAAGGAAATCTTTATAAAAGATATAGATAAGGCACTCTTTAAAACAGCTGTAGATAAGGCACTCTTTACAACAAATGTAGATAAGGCACTCTTTACAACAGATGTAGATAAGGCACTCTTTACAACAGACATAGATAAGGCACTCTTTACAACATATATAGATAAGGCACTCTTTAAAACAGATGTAGATAAGGCACTCTTTACAACAGATGTAGATTAGGCACTCTTTATAACAGATATAGATAAGGCACTCTTTACAACAGATGTAGATAAGGCACTCTTTACAACAGATGTAGATAAGTCACTCTTTACAACAGATGTAGATAAGGCACTCTTTACAACAGATGTAGATAATGCACTCTTTACAACAGATGTAGATAAGGCACTCTTTACAACAGACATAGATAAGGCACTCTTTACAACAGATATAGATAAGGCACTCTTTAAAACAGATGTAGATAAGGCACTCTTTACAATAGATGTAGATAAGGCACTCTTTACAATAGATGTAGATAAGGCACTCTTTACAATAGATGTAGATAAGGCACTCTTTACAATAGATATAGATAAGTCACTCTTTACAACAGGTGTAGATAAGTCACTCTTTACAACAGATATAGATAAGTCACTCTTTACAACAGATGTAGATAAGGCACTCTTTACAACTGATGTAGATAAGGCACTCTTTACAACAGAAATAGATGAAAATTGTCAATAAGCAGCGCCCCCGGCATAAAGCATAAAACCTTTTTCTAACAAAATTTAAGTTTCAAAGTGCCAGCGTGACCCTGAAAATAAAGTCAAGGTCACCAAAATCTAATAAAAAGATAGGGTGCACACAAGGGTCATTTTTAGAGTCTTTATAATGTAGTGATCTTGAAAATGAGATCAGGGTCACAAAAATCTAATCACTTCTTTCCCATGTCCTAACGATGTATCGGTGCTAGTTTGTTAAAATTCCAGCCATTGGTTCAAGATATAGTGTGCACACAAGCTTTTTTCTATCAAAATTTGAGTTTCAAAGTGACAGTGTGACCTTGAAAACAAGACAAAGGTTACCAAAATCTAACCACTTCTTTCCCCAATCCCAGTGATGTATCTGTGCTAATTTGGTCAAATTCCATCTATTGATTCATAAGATAGAGTACACACAAGGCTCACTTTTTGCGTATTTATAATGTAGTGACCTTGAAAATAAGGTCAAGGTCACAAAAATCTAATCAATTCTTTCCCCCATCCTTAGGAAGTATCTGTGCTAGTTTAGTTAAATTACAGACATTGGTTAAAGAGATAATGTGCACACAACCTTTTTACTGCATTAACAAGGCTCACTTTTTGCGTATTATAATGTAGTGTCCTTGAAAATTAGGCCAAGGTCACCAAAATCTAATCACTTCTTTCCCCTCTCCTCATGATGTATTTGTGCTAGTTTGGTCAAATTCCAGCCATTGGTTAATGAGACAGGGTGCACACAAACTTTTTACTGCATTGAGAAAAATTTTTACAAAGGGCAAGAACTCCGAGAACTGGCTCCCAGTCTTACTTTCTCTTATATAGGTACACCTTATTGATATCAATGTGTCTGCAGAAACTGATGAATATCCATCCCTGTGTTTTCAAGATCACGACATCAGTCGTAAAAAAGAACAACAGATGTAGATAAGGCACTCTTTACAACAGATATAGATAAGGCATTTCAACTGATATAGATAAGGCATGTTTTACAACCGATATAGATAAGACACTCTTTACAACAGATATAGATAAGCGATTGTTACAACAGATATAGATAAGCAATGTTTGCAACAGACACAGATAAGGCACTCTTTAGAACAGATATAGAGCTAAGACACTCTTTACAACAATATACAGAAAAGGCACTCATTACAACAGATATAGAGCTAAGGCACTCTTTACAACAGATACTGATGAGGCATTCTTTACAACAGATATAGATCAAGCACTCTTTACAACAGCTGTAGATCAGGCACTCTTTACAACAGATATAGTAAAGGTGCTCTTTACAACATGTATAGATAAGGCACTCTTTACAATATTGATAAGGCACTCTTTACAACAGGTAAACAGGAGGCACTCTTTACAACAGATATAGTTCAGGCACTCTTTACAACAGATATAGAAAAGGCACTCTTTACAACAGATACAGAAAAGGCACTCTTTACAACAGATATAAATAAGGCCCTTTACACAAATAAAGAGCTAAGGCATGCTTTTCAACAGATTAGAAATAATGTACTCTTTACAAACTATATAGAGCTAAGATACTCTTTGCAACAGCTATAGATAAGGCACTCTTAACAATAGATGTAGAGATAAGGCACTCTTTACAACAGATCTGAATAAGGCATTCTTTACTACAGATAAAGATAAGACGGGCTTTACAACAGATATAGAGCTAAGGCACTCTTTACAACAGATACTGATGAGGCATTCTTTACAACAGATATAGATCAGGCACTCTTTACAACAGATGTAGATGCGGCACTCTTTACAACAGATATAGAAAAGGCGCTCTTTACAACATATATAGATAAGGCACTCTTTACAACATAGATAAGGCACTCTTTACAACAGGTAAAGAGGAGGCACTCTTTACGATAGATGTAGAAAAAGGCACTCTCTACATCAGATATAGAAAAGGCACACTTTACAACAGATATAAATAAGGCCCTTTACACAAATAAAGAGCTAAGGCATGCTTTACAACAGATTAGAGATAATGTACTCTTTACAACCTATACAGAGCTAAGATACTCTTTACAACAGCTATAGATAAGGCACTCTTTACAACAGATATAGTGCTAAGGCACTCTTTACAATAGATAAGGCATTCTTCACAACAGATATAGATAAGGCACTCTTAACAATAGATGTAGAGATAAGGCACTCTATACAACAGATTTAAATAAGGCATTCTTTACTACAGATAAAGACAGGCTTTACAACAGATATAGAGATAAGGCACTCTTTACAACAGATATAGAGCTAAGGCACACTATACAACAGATATAGAACTAAGGCAACAGCTAATGTACTGATGATATTTTTCTTATTTCTCCATGAAAACATGTTGAGGGATGATATGTCTTATTTCTCCAAATAGGCACTTAGAAAGAATACCAACAAAGTATGTTTTTATGGAGAAACTGAGAAAGTTATCAAGAATTTTCATCAAAAATTCCTCCTTAACAAGTACTTTGGTATTCATTAGATTTTGTAGAGAAATTAATCATTGGAACATTTTTTTATCAAGATTTATAGGGCTCTGCACACCCAGCAGTTTCACCAGTTTCAATTGTCTGCTTTAAGAAACTAAAGACTCTCAACTATAGAAAGAGCACACAGGGTACACTGATAACACTGTATGGATGTGCATTGCAACTATTTAAAGAGCACCTAGGGAACATTGATTACACTGCATGGATGTGCATGACAACTATTCAAAGAGAACCTAGCATACACTGATTACACTGCATGGATGTGCATGGCAACTATTCAAAGAGAACCTAGCATACACTGATTACACTGCATGGATGTGCATGGCAACTATTCAAAGTGAACCTAGGGTACACTGATTACACTGCACAGATGTGCACTGCAACTATTCAAAGAGCACACAGGGTATACTAACCACATTGCACTGCTGTGCGTGGGAACTATTCAAAAAGCATCTAGGGTACACTGATTACACTGCATGGATGTGCATTGCAACTGTTCAAAGAGCACACAGGGTACATGATTACACTGCACAGATGTGCATGCCAACTATTCAAAGAGTACCTGGAGTACACTGATTACACTGCATGGATGTGCATGGCAAGTATCCAAATAACACCAAGGGAACACTGATTACACTGCATGGATATGCATGGCAAGTATTCAAATAACACCAAGGCAACACTGATTACACTGCATGGATGTGCATGGCAACTATTCAAAGACTACCCAGGGAACACTGATTGCACTGAATCGATGTGCATGACAACTATCCAAAGAGCATCAAGGAAACACTGCTTACACTGCATTAATGTGCATGGAAGCAATCCAAAATGCACTCATGGAACATGGCTGCAAATGCCAACTTTCCCAAGACACCCAAGGCACACTGATTACAATACATAGACGTACAAGGCAACTATTTAAAGAGCACTCAGGAAGCACTGACTGCACTGCATAGATGTGCATAGCAACTATCAAACGAGTACCAAATAAAAGCACCGCAAGCATAATACCCCGCAACAGCAATTATTTGTTTATGAATTAAAGTTATTGTTGTGAAATTGTCTGGAAAGAAAATGACGAAGGGACAGATAACAATCCTAAACCAGATCTTGATAATATCAATGGACAGATAACAATCCTAAACCAGATCTTGATAATATCAATACATATAGCAAGTTTGCTTAAAAGGCCTTGTTATTTACTCAAGTTATCGTCTGGAAACGAAAATATGGGCATGTCTGGGGCAGATAACTCCGTAAAAATTTCAGGAAATTTGTCCATTAGCAATTCCAAAACAGATCTCCTTAATGGCAATGCATATAGCAAGTTTGGTTAAAATCCCTTGTTATTTACTCAAGCTATCGTCCGGAAACAAAAATATAGGCCTGTCTCGGGCAGATAACTCTGTAAAAATTTGACAAAATTTGCCCATTAGCAATTCCAAACCAGATCTCCTTAATGTCAATATATATAGCAAGTTTGGTTAAAAGGCCTTGTTATTTACTCAAGTTATTGTCTGGAAATGAAAATATGGGCGTGTCTCGGGCAGATAACTCCTTAAAAATTTGACAAAACTTGCCCATTAGTAATCCCAAATCAGATATTCACAATATAAATGCACATACCAAGTTTGGTGAAAATCCATTGATGTTTACTCAAGTTATCATCTGGAAATGAAAAATGGACGGACAGACATACAACTGACGGACGGACACACAGACGTCCAATGTCGAACCATAATACCCCTCCACTATTGTGTGGTGGGGTATAAAAACATGGATTACATTGCATGGCTGTGCATGGCAACTATCCAAAGTGTGCATAGGGAACACTGATTATGCTGCACGACATAGATGTGCATGCCAACTATCAAAGAGCACACCTGGAACACTGATTAAAAGCATGGATGTGCATGCCAACTATCCAAAGAGTACACAGGGAACATCAATTACATTGCATGGATGGGCATGGCAACTATTCAAAGAGCACCCAAAGAATATGATTACACTGCATGGATGTGCACTGCAACTATCCAAGGATCACCAAGGGAACACTGCATGGATGTGCACTGCAACTATCCATACAGCACCCAAGGAACATTGATTACACTGCATGGATGTGCATGGCTAATGTCCAAAAAACACCAAGGGAACATTGATAACACTGCATAGATGTGCATGGCAACTACCCAAAGAGAACCGTGATTACACTGTGATCAGTGCTCCCTTAGTGCTCTTTTGAGATGATGTTGACCAGGGCCCGGTTGTTCAAAGCTAACGATGTCGTTAGTTAATGATTTGTTAAAATTTACGTCGAGTGATACGCAAATACGCTGAAATTTTTTGCTGAAAAAATGTGAGTAGCTTTTGCAGTGCAAAAGCTACTCACATTTTTTCAGCAAAAAATATCAGAATATTGTATATTGAATCCGCTAAAACAGTTAACGAAATGACCCTTAACGAGCTCGTTAAGCTAACGACGCTTTGAACAACTGGGCCCTGAGTTTTTTATGGGATACATGTCTGACGATATATTTTCTCATGCTGAGGCTCGTGTGTTACACCCCTACCCCCGTCCACCTGTCCATTCATCCGTCTATTATACTTCTTCCTCCTTAACCAGTGGGCAGAGTTTAACCAAACTTGCTACATCACTTCCTAGCATGATAAGGGTGGGCGCCAGCAACATTATTTTTTACTCTGCCCCATGTGACCTTAAAGTGGGGTCAGAATGTCACTGTCTGTCTGTCCATCTGTTCATCATGCTATCACCTCCTAAAGCACTGTGCAGGATTTAACCAAACTTTCTACATGACATCCCCATGTGGTAAGAGTGTGCAAGAGTAACATTATTTTTCGGTCTGTCTGTCACACTATTAGTAACATTAGCACAGAGTGTGGGGATTTGTGATGGTGTGCAATCTGCGCCTTTTAGTTTTTATTTATTTTGGAGTACACATGAGCTGTAAAGAACAGCTGCACAATATAATTGGGGCTTTTTCTATAATCATGCCAATATATTCTACAGGCTCTGTGCAATAAAATGCCATACAGGCACTGAAATCCAACTCCTGTGGGATGCAAACCTGGACCTCATAATCCAAAGTCAGGAGCCCTAACCACTCAGCCACCCAGACACTCCTTCTGTGTTGAAAGTCAAGGTCTGATCAACTACTCAGATGTGCAGTCTGATCAGGGCTGCACTGTCCTCATATGCCCCAAAGACTTTTTCCCCATGGCGTGGCTTACACTTATCGTACAACTAATTTCCCAAGGGCATGCCAATAATTAAACATAGGTGCATAAATTTACTGTGAATAACATTTTGGGGGGGATTTCCTTTTTTATGCAGGCTATCATCTGACATACCATAATAACCTTAAGCACTGAAACAGATAGGCCTTTGCAAACAGTGTAGACTCAGTTGAGATGCTGCAGAACACAGCAGCTGATCAGGGTCTATATTGTTTGTCATACATACAGCAATCTTTTAGATACATCAAAGGGCTGTAGAATTAGGGGATAACTGCTTTCAAATTTGGCATTTGGGGAAGTAAATCCGCGGTTTTACTGTCGGAAATTTCGTTTGACGGCGACACGTACCAGAAGATTTGTACCAGAACATGTACATAATAACTTACTGAGGCTGCCCCGTCAAGACAATTCTACTGGGTACCCACAAGGTATGCTTTGGTGCATGAATAACATGAAAATTATCCTGATTTTGTGTTGAGGTTTTATGGCTCTGTCAACCCAATGGGTCATGTCGAACGTGGTCTGTTTACCTAACCATACCTTTACTGGGCAGGCTTAGTCCTCTAAGTGGTTAACCAGTATTGTGCACATTCTTTCACCAGAAACTGACAACTGCCCTTCTTGAATCAGCGAAAGGGACAGAATGACCGTAGAAAATATTTCATGATCAATCTCCAGGAAAGAATGTTGCCAACCTCGGCTGGGGTTGAACCCGTGACCAACTGTCTCCAGTCAGATGGTGCATCCAACTGAGCCACCGAGGCCGGCACCAATTACCCATTTACCTTTTTATCTGAAGCAATGGCTCCTTAACTTTTACCACTCTCTGAGTTAATTCAGCAGATGACAAATTTGTGATATTGTTCCTAGAAAACAGGATCTGACATTTCATACAAATTGTCTCCACTGGAGACAATTTGCATGAAATGTCAAATCCTGTTCTCTAGAAAAAAAAAAGGAGACAATCTGCATGACATGTCAAATCCTGTTTCCTGAGAAAAATTAGAAAAAAAAACATTTCAAAATGTCATCTGCTGAAAATATTATCCATAGTGTTAAGGGTTAAGAATGGTTCTAGATAAGGTAGTAGGAGTATTATACAGTTTAAGTACTTTTTTCAACAAAAAAGTATTGATATTTTTCAGACTTCTCCATGATAGCATGTTATAGTACTCATTAGAGGTACCTGGGCTAGGTGTTTCTAATGAGTACAGACACAAAGCATATGCTTTTGTGGCGAAATAAGAAAAGTCTTTATTGGATACTCCTAACCGGCAGCTATGTGACAGCAAGCACAAATTTACTGGTGCAGAACCATGGCGAAATAGCTTTCTCAATGGAATATGCACATTTTCCAAACTGTGACTGGCAAAAAAAAATTGAAATCAGCCTCATCAAGCAGACTCTTTTGTAATCTAAGATTACCCTCTGCCAAGCACTGTCTGGGAAAAGGAGACACTATAAATGAGAATATACCAAGTGAAAAGGTGTCTTCGAACCTGAATGAAATGTCAGCCCTTATTTTTGGTGAAAATAAGAAAAAATATTTTAAAAGGTCTACTGCTATTTAAAAGGAAGGGATACTTTTAGAGGAGTGGAACCAACACAAGCAGACTGCTTTCATTCTAATCCTATAAAATGTGTTATTTGTTGTATGTGTAAACTAATTAACCCTGATCATGCTGAATAAATTAAGATGCCACACCCACTTCTAATTTTCAGCCAATCAGATTACTTGATCCAGATTGTTGATGCAAATTCACATACTTAATGACAAATGGTGCAGATCCAGATCAGTTGGCTTCTATGAAGCCAACTGATCTGGATCTACACTGTTTGCAAAGGCACGGCATATCCAGGTTCTGTAGGACTAATTTTCTGAGAAAAAAACATATGTTCTAAGAACTCCTGTACTGACATTTTCACCTTAGCAGCAGGCTAATTCTGCTGATGATGACTTACTATTTTATAATTTTCTTATTTTTCACAGCAAATACAGACTGGAATGGATAACCTGAATGAACTGTCATCTATTATTTCTGGTGAAAAATAAGAAAAATATTTTAAAGGTCTACTGCTATTTGACAGGAATGTATACACTTTTAAGGGAGGAAACTTTGTCAAAATCATTTTTGCCTCCTTTCAGAAAAGGGATTTACACTAAAAGGAAGGGAAGGGAATGTTCTCAAGAGAAAAAAATTCTTTCCCTGAAGAGCAGACCCCTTTTTTGTGCAATACAGTACATCGAGAAAGTCTCTGTATTGTTAATAATGTCTAATATACAAGTACACCACAATCTCTTTATAACACTACTGCTGGGGTCCATAGCATAAACGATGTTGGTTAAACAATCGTGTTATATCCAAACAAAAATGTATAGATTATATTGAAAAATGACCATTTATGGTCATTTTTCAATATAATCTATACATTTTTGGGATCCATCTTTGAACTGTGTTATATCCAAAACCGTCATCACGAAAACATACCTATATAGTTTTGACCCCCTTTAACCCCACTTTTATATAGTAAAACTGGGGTTTACAGGGGTATACATTATTTTTTTTATTTCTGCTAAAAACGTAGATTGTGGGTACTCATTAGAACTGCCTCGCTGAGGTGGTTCTAACAAGTACCAACAATCTATGTTTTGAGCAGAAATATGAAAAAATATCAGAATTTTTATCTGAAAATTTTCAGTTTTTTGGAAGTAAAATTTTCTATATATTTGAATAGGCGTGTTTTCGTGAAGGTTATAATGAACCATATTATAAAGAGGTTGTAGTGTACTCTGTACATATTTTTGTTTATAAATTGTCAAAAACAAAAATATTCAAAATTAGCAGTACATATTTTCACACAAACAGACTCTGTTAGGTTGAGGCTGCTATATCCACACAGGAGGCACTCACCATTTCCACAGATTTACTATGTAAGGCTTCAGAAAATTAGGGTATGTTGTTGCCACAAAGAAACAGGAAATCACAAAAGCTGTCTCCCTTGTAAAAAATGGCAGAAAATCTACCAAGTATTTCTAGACAACTTAAATTCAGCAGGTTAAAGTTTTAATCCTGTAATTTCGCCAATCTTTGTCAGTTAGCTGATAGGAACATGACATCGCAACATCCTTAGAAATTATAGGATAAATGATCACATTAGTGAATTTTAATCATTTCATTGTGGTTTAACATTTACTGCTTAGCAATGAGTCTGGGTAAAATTTTCGGCAGAAGACATTTTAAAATATTTCTCTTATTTTTCCCAGAAATTAAGATTTGACATTTCAAGCAAAGTGCTCCCTGTTGAGACAAATTGCATACAATGTCAAATCCTATTTTCTGTGAAAAATAAGAAAAATATTGTAAATTTGTCTTTGCTGAATTAGCCAAAAGAATGATGATTATTTGTACAGGATACACAATATTGGCAAATACTTTGAATCATATTCAAAAATAATAGGAAAAATACATATGTGTAAAAGGCAAAGGTATTATTTGCTGTATGTTTATTGGGGTAAACAATCAACAGAGCAAAAGTTGTCCTTCTCATATTTGACATGCCTACTTGACCTGATATATGTCCCTACCAAAATTTATCAAGTTATCTCAATCAGAACAGGAGTTATGGCCTGCACAAGATTTCAGCATCTGGGGTGATAAGTACATAAAAGAGAAAGAGAGAGTACTCTTGAACACAATATGCCTACTGGTCCTTATCTATTCCCCTAATATTTCAAACCACATACACAAGAATTTGGCTTAGAAATTCATTCAGGGGAGGGAGGTAACTAGAAAATAACCACAGCAGTAGTTGTCCTTGCATGCAACACACCTACTTGTCCTTATCTATGCCTCTACAAAATAGTATCAAAATAGTTCAAACCATTAAGAAGTCATTGAGTGCACAAGAATTTGGCTTAGAAATTTATTCAGTGGAATGAACAAGAAAAAGAACAAAGCAAAAGTTGTCCTTCTGTATGTAACACTCATGACCTAATATATGCTCACCTAATATATGCTCACCAAAATTTTATCAAATTATCTCAGACAGTATGAGAGTTATAGCTGGCACAATATTTTGGTTTCAGGGGAGATAAGTACAGAACAAAAAATGACAGCTGTCTCTTTTGCACATGACATGCCAACTGGTCCTTATCTTTGCCTCTACTAAATATTATAAATATTTAAAACCATTAAGAAGTCATTGAGTGCACAAGAATTTGGCTTAGAAATTTATTCAGGGGGGATAACTTCGAAAAAGAACTAAGCAAGTGTTGTCCTTTTTGCATGTGACACTTTTACTTGACTTGATATATGTTCCAACCAAATATCATCAAATTATCTCACACAGTATGGGAATTATGGGCTGTACAAGGTTTCAGTTTCCGGGGACATAAGTACATAATGAACAGTTGTCTTTCTTGTATGTGACATGCCTACTGGTCCTTATCAATGCCTAAACCAAATATTAGCAAAATATTTCAAACTTTCAAGAAGTTATGGAGTGCAGAAGAATTTGGCTTAGAAGTTTGTTCAGGGGAGATAACTAAAAAAAGAAGGAAGCAAGAGTTGTCCTTGCATGTGACACACCTACTTGACCTGATATATGTCCCTATCAAATATTATCAAATTATCTCAAACAGCATGGGAATCATAGCCTGCACAAGATTTCAGGGGAGATGACTACATAACGAAAAAAGTTAGTTGTCTCTCTAGCATGTGACACCCCTTCTGGTCCTTATCTATGCTCTATCAAATAATATCAAAATATTTCAAACCATAAGGAGTATGGAGTGCACAGGAATTTGGTTTAGAAATTCATTCAGGGGAAATAACTAGAAAAGAAACAGAGCAAGAGTTGTCCTTCTTGCGACACTCATACTTGGTTTAAACAGTATTTTATTTGGCAATATAACAGTAATATGAGGTACAAACACATGGTGCAGGATCTGAAAGTAAGCCAAAGCTTGCTCATGACCTCACACACACTCATACTTGACCTGATATATGTCCCTACCACATATTATCAAATTATCGGGTTAAAGCCTGCACAAGATTTCTGCTTCAGGGGAGACAACTCCAAAGGAGACAATTTGCATGAAGTGTCAGATCCTATTTTCTAGGAAAAATAAGAAAAATATTTCAAAATGTCTTCTGCTGAAATTTTTACCCAGCAAGCAATGTGTGCATGGCTTCAGATAATGAGTACATATCCATATGCATAAATGTTGCTTTCTTGACCCGGGTCCTGCTGAACCCTTATAGGCCCTGCTTTTGCAAACAGTGTAGATTCAGATGATCTGGATCTGCATGGTTTGTCATTAAATATGTGAATTTGTATCAACCAACTGGATCAAGTAATCTGATTGGCTGTTAATCAGAAGTGAGTATGGCATCTAGTTTATTCAGCATGGCAAGAGTCAACCCTGGTCTTGCTGAGCCCAGATATACCCTGCCTTAGCAAACAAGTGTAGATCCAGATCAGTTGGTTTCTGAAGAAGCCAACTGATCTGGACCTGTACTGTTTGCCATTAAGTATGTGAATTTGCATCAACAATCTGGATCAAGTAATCTGATTGGCTGAAAATTGGAAGTGGGCATGGCAACTTAACCCTTGTCCTGCTGAACCTGGATATGTCCTGCCTTTGCAAACAGTGTAGATCCAGATCAGTTGGCTTCTAAAGAAGCCAACTGATCTTGATCTGCACTGTTTGCTATTAAGTATGTGAATTTATATCAACAATCTGGATCAAGAAATCTGATTGGCTGAAAATTAGAAATGGGAGTGGCATCTTAATTTATTCAGCAGGACAAAGGTTAATTCATTCAGCATGACAAGGGTTAATTTCTCTATGAAAGCATATATTTAGGTTCTCATTAGACTTGCCTTACTGAGGCAATTCTAATGAACTTCACACTATATTTTTGAGGAGAAATAAGAAAAAAACATCTTAACCCTTAAAGCAGCAAGCAAAAGTCTAGCAGACAACATTCTATATTTTTTTTATTCTTTTTCAGAGAAAATAAGACTTGGCGTTTCATGACTGCTAGCAGAGGTTTCACATGACATGCAAAGTCTTATTTTCTCTGGAAAATAAAAAAAAAATCAAAATGTTGTCTGCTGCAGTTGTAATTAGAGCTTTTAGGGTTAGCTCCTAGAGTGCCAAGCACAATTTGCAGCAGACAACATTCTCATTTTTTTTCTTTGAAAATAAGTCTTGACATTTTGCTGAAGTGAACTGTCTGCCAGGCGTAGGATTGACATAAAATGTTGTGACTTATTTTTATTTAACCCTTGTCCTGCTGAATAAATTAATAAGCCACGCCTACTTCTAATTTTCAGCCAGTCGGGTTACTTGATCCAGATTGTTGTTATAAATTTGTACACTTGATGGCAAACAGTGCAGATCCAGATCAGTTGGCTTCTTCAGAAGCCAACTGATCTGGATCTACACTGTTTGCAAAACAGGATATATCCGGGTTCAGAAGGACAAGGGTTAAAACATAAAAAATCTATATATAAAAATGTAGTCTCCTGCAGTTGAGATTAGCCCTTTTAGGGATAAATTACTGTTTCTAATATCTCCCTAAAATATGAGCCCTATTTTCTCTAGAAAATACAAAAAAAAAAAAAAAAAATGATCAAAATGTCTTCTGCTGCAGTTGTGATTAGCACTCTAAGGGTAAGCTTCTGTAGTATGTGCTGAACCAAATGTACTATACAACATAATAATTCTGTCAAACTTGGCTTTCTGAATAAAATTCCAGGTAAAAACCAAATGCCTCTGACAGAGAGAAGTAAAGTGTGTTAATCTAGGAAAGGCGGAACAGAAGTTTGATCAGCCAGCCCCCTGCTATATATAACAGACAAGCTAGTTAGCGGCTTCATAAAATCCAATGAATCATAACAGAACTATTGACTTAGAGGAACTTAGAGCACATGTTTCAATCAACTAATCCACTTCAATCAGAAAAACAATTAAAGGATGCCATTCTGGTAACACTTCAGGACTGTTTGTGGTCCCCAAGGACCGCCCTGTGTATAGTACACATATAAATATATTAAGACTATATCATAACAATCTAAATAATTGGATTTTCTGGAAATGTGTGTCTTATTGTGCTGTGGGAAAGTTTGCTAAGAAGTGGTTCTATTTGAAGATCTAAATAAACTTCAAAGGTAAGAAGAATTTACTTGATTCTTAGCACATATGGTTGAAATTATTAAATTATCTGGCTAAATGATATCTGAAAAAAAATATGTGAATAGTTCAGAAGTTAACCCTTAAAGTGCCAACCACAACTGCAGCAGACATTTTATTTTTTGTTTATTTTTTAGAGAAAACAAAATTTGGCATTTCTTGTGAGTTGTCTGTTGGGACAATTCACATGGAATGTCAAGTCTTATTTTCTCTGAAAAATAGTAAAAAGAAACAGAATGTTATCTGCTACCATTTCACTTCACACTTTAGAAATTAAAGGAATAGTAACCCAGCCTAAATGGTCTGAGACAATGGATGCTTATTCATGCTTTAACTCATACAGCACCAAGCAAATTTTGTAGCAGATGACATTTATTTTTATTTTTTTAATTTATTAAAGAAAACAAGTTTTGATATTTCATGTGAATCGTCTGCCAAGCAGACGAGTCACATGAAATATCAAGACTTGTTTTCTTTGAAAAATTAAAAAAAGATATCTCAAAATGTCGTCTGCTGGAGTTGTGATTGGCGCTTTAAGGGTTAACATTTACCACTCTATGGGCAAATTCAGTAGATATCAAACTAACGATGATTTTCTTATTTTTCCAGAAAATAGGCTTTGACAGTTCATGCAAATTGTCTCTTTGGAAAGTCAAAGCCCATTTTCAGAGAGAAATAGGAAAAGTAATTCAAAATGTGTACTGAATTTTTTACCCAGCTTGCAGAGCCTTCAGAGCCTTGCAGAGTGGCTGACATAATCAACAGACAAAAAACGGGGGTTAATTTTCTATATTTTCCCCTAGAAAATAAGGTTTGACATTTCATGCAACCAGTACTCTGAGGTGTCTCTTATTTTCTAAGAAAATATTTTGACATGTTGTCTGCTGCTATTAAGCCCCTGGGCAAAAATGTCAGCAGACAACATTTTTAAATATTTTTTCCTATTTTTCCCAGAAAATGGGATTTGACATCTCATGCAAATTGTCTCCACTGGAGAAAATTTGCATGCACTGTCAAAACCTGTTTTCTGGGGAAAATATCATTAGACTGTCATCTGCTGAATTAGCCCAGAGAGGGGTAAAGATTAATGTACCTTTCAAAATTGTAGACATTTTGCAGTTTTTCTTTTTTTTTTTTTTTTTTTGAGAAAACATTTTCCAAGAAGAATATTAATAAAATTATTTTTGGCCGAAAAATATTAGTAAAATTATTTTTGGCTGCTACTGAAGACCTGTGGGCCCAGTTGTTTGAAACTAACGATGTTGTTAGTTAACGGATCATTAAAACTTGGATCATAAAATATGGCATATATGCTAATATTTTTGCCGAAAAATGTGAGTAGCTTTTGCATTTGCAAAAGCCACTCACATTTTTTCAGCAAAAAATACCTATGAATTAGATATTGTACATACTAGAGCAGTTAACAGTTTGATCACTAATGAGCTAGCTAACAGTCCTTTGAACAACTGAACTGGGCCTTGTCAGGTAAAGGTGTCCCATAGCCTAGCCCCAGATAAGGTACTTTTTTTTTTTTCGCCTAAAAGTGCCGACATTTTTCTTATTTCTCCATGAAAACATGTTGTGGGTACTCATTAAAAAGCCTCAGTGAGGTGCTTGTAATGAGTACCAACAACACGTTTTTTTGAAAAATAAGAAAAAATATTTTCCTGTTGGCCCCTCTTATCTGGAGCTATGCCATTACTGGGCCATAAGAGAGTGGGAGATAGAGAATAAGGCTTACAGCATAATGGAAGGTGAGGCCTGATCCTCCCTTTTTCACTGCCTTTAATCCTTCCCCACAGGGTACCCATATACTGCTGAGTGAAGAGTTTTTCAGTCTGTGGTCTGAGTTGGGCTCAAACCTGCATTTTTCTGCACTACAATTAAATGTTCTATCAACTTGGCTACGTTGCCTCCCACCTGACAGATAGTTCAGTACTATGTTTCAAGAAAACTTTATAAATCCTTAAAGCACCAATCACAACTGCAGCAGACAACACTTTGATTTTTTCTTATTTTTCATAGAAAGCAAGGTTTGACATTTCATGTGAATCATCCAAGCAAATGACGCACATGAAATGTCAAAATTATTTTCTATGAAAATAATAATAAAAAAAAAAAAAAATGAAAATATTGTCTGCCGCATTTGTTGTTTGCACATTAACACTTTGCATGCTGGGTATACATTTCAGCAGACGACATTTTCAAACATTTTTTTTAACTTTCCTAGAAAAAGGGATCTAACACTTCATGCAAATTGTCTTCTATGGTGACAATTTGCATGAAGTGTCAGATCCTATTTTCTAGAAAAAAAAAAAAAAAAACAAGAAAAAATTTGAAATGTCATCTGCTAAAGTTGCCCATAGAATGTTTAAAATGTTTTGTTTTTTTTTGAAAATGGTAAGGATAAACAAGAAACTTCATTACGAAACCATGCCTATGCAAATATATAGAAAACTTCACCTCCAAAAAATGAATATTTTTAGACAAAAAACTCTGATATTTTTCATATTTCTGCTCAAAACATAGATTGTGGGTACTTGTTAGAACCGCCTCGGTGAGGTGGTTCTGACGAGTACCCACAATCTATGTTTTTGAGCAGAAACAAGATAAATAATGTATACCCCTGTAAACCCCAGTTTTACTATATAAAAGTGGGGTTTAAGGGGGTAAATATTATATAGGCGTGTTTTCGTGATGTTGAGAAGTGGAGGCAATTCTGCCGAAGCCCACAACATACATTTTCATGGAGAAAGGTGATGAAACTCCAATGAGAATGTAATGAAAATGCATATTTTCATGAAGAAATAAAAAACAATGTGAGATGATTCTAATGAGTAACCAACACCAAAAGTTATGAGGTGAAATATAACATGTTCTGATTCCTCTAGCTTATCTACTAGAGTAATGATAACTTATTTTCAAATTAAAAGAAATAATCTTTACCACTCTCTGGGCTAATTCAGCTGATGACAAATTGACAATATTTTTCTTATTTTTCCCAGAAAATGGTTTTGACATTTCATGCAAATTGTCTCCTTAGAAGACCATTTGCATGAAATATCAGTCTATTTTCTAGGAAAAATAAGTAAGGGAGACAATTTGCATGAAGTGTTAAAGTCTGTTTTCTCGGAAAAATAAGAAAAATAGTTCAAAATGTCTGCTGATTTTTTTTTAAATAAATGGAAAAAGGACGACAGTAAGGATTTCACAGTTCACAACATATTGGAACTGAAATTTATTGTAGCAGCCACTGTTTTTACTTTTCAAAAACGAATCCAATAAATCATCACGAAAACATGCATATATAATTTTGACCCCCTTAAACCCCACTTTTATATAGTAAAACTGGGGTTTACAGGGGTATACATTATTTTTCTTATTTTAGCTCGAAAATATAGATTACGAGTACCCACAATCTATGTTTTGAGCAGAAACATGAAAAATATCAGAATTTTTGTCTGAAACTTTTTTCAGTTTTTGGTGGTGAAATTTTCAATATATTTGAATAGGCGTGTTTTCGTAATGGGTCCTATTTATTAATAATCAACATAAAAAAAAAGTCTTTTACATGTGAAAACACATTTTACCTAAATTTTTCATTAATCCTTAAAGCGCCAATCACAACTGCAGCAGATGACATTTTGATTTTTTCTTATTTATCAGAGAAAACAAGTCTTGACTTTTCATGTGAATCATCTGCTGGGCAGATGATTCACATGAAAAGTCAAGACTTGTTTTCTCTGAAAAATAAAAAAAATATAAAATTTAGAATGTCGTCTGCTTCAAATTTTCCTTGGCCCTTTAAGGATTATAAATGCATTCATTATTCAGTGATAATCAACACCTCCCTATTTAGGCTGTTATTAAACACAGCCTGAATGTTTATTATTATTTCAGTTTGTTTTGCTTAAAATTATTAACTGACCCTTAATGCACTATGCAAAATTGTAGAAGATAATATTCTAAACATGTAAACATTTTTTTCATTATTATTCAGAGAAAATAAAACTTTACATTTCAAAACAAGTGCAATTTTATGATGGGCAAGTAAAAGGAATATACTTCACCAGAAATTTGTAGCCATTATTAAGGGAAAAATTATTTACAGGGTGAGCAGACATTTGTTGGTTGGTTGGGTTGGAGTTTGATGGCCAAGTCAAAATTATCAAGGTCATGTGGAGCCGGTCAGTTTACCTACCCACACTTTTCACTAAGTGGTTAACTAGTACTTGTGCACATTCTTTCACCAGAAATTGACAACTCCCTTCTTGAATTAGCCGAGAATGAAGGTAGAAAATATTTCATGATCTATCTCCACGACAGAATATTGTGGGACCCGGCAGGGATCAAACTTGTGACCTCCAGATCACCAGTCAGATGTGCATACGACTGAGCCAGACCAGCTAGACAAATTTGTACTTTTTTTTAAACTCAGACTACCGCTGTAATTAGGATAAATGGTATTCGTAAAGACCGACCAAACTGATCCGTCCATTTGACCTTTTATTTTAATATTTAATGGGTTTTGTCTACTTTGCAGTAAGTTAGTGTATCTACAGCCACACCAACTGTTACTTCTCTGTTCCAGGGGAATTGTTAAGGAGGAGAATTTGGTGATAATTATAGGATAATTTTCTCCAGTTCTCCATAAAAACATATGTTGTGGGTACTCAATAGAAGCGCCTCATCGAGGCGCTTCTAATGAGTACCCACAACATATGTTTTTTATGGCAAAATAAGAAAAATTATCCGAGAATTATCATCGAATACTCCTCTGCTTGTTCATAGATGTATAACTACCAAACATTGCTAAATGCCCAGTGGAGTCCATAGTTCCAGATGAGTTACATTTTGTGACCTAAAATTATTGATGTTTTTTCTTCTTTCTCCACAAAAATAAATATTGTGGGTACTTAGTAGAAGCACCTCAGCAGGTGCTTCTTTTGACTATCAATAAGATATCTTATTGTTGTGGAGAAATAAGAAAAATATTTACCTGATACCCTCATCTACAGCAGATAGTGTCACTTGCAGTATTTTAACCCTTGGTATTGAGACACAAAGGCCTGAGTGAGCAGTGAAGATCCAGATAGATGCTGCAGAATGTGGTATCTCATCAGGGTCTACACTGTTTGCCATTCATACAGCAGTTATTAGAAACAGCAACAGAAAGTGAAATGGAATTGTTCAAATCTTTAAACAAGTATGGAAATGAGTGTAGGGATCACAATACTGTAAAATGGTTTATATTACAAGAACTAGAATTCTGAGAAATGGATGCGTCACCGGCTTAAAGAGCCAACCATTTGATAATTATGAAAAAAGAAAAAAACAAAAACAATAATTGTACCTATCCCGACAGGCAACCCCTCATTACTTTGTCTAAATTTTATTAAGTAAATAAAGAGCTACAATTCGACCAAAATTTTTAGGATGATAACCAAAGTCAAAGTTGACCTGCTTTAATGATATACCATTCTGCAAACTTTGAATGAAATCAATGCATCCCTTCAAAAGTTATTGCTGGGAAACAATATCTTTTCCCTGTATTTTACCTCAACAACAAACACTAAGTCAAAAAAGGGCCATAACTTGGTCAAAATTTTGCGGATGACTATGAATATTGAACTTGAGTAGTATTTTACAATGAAATATCCTTCCTCAAACTCTATGAAAAGAATACATTCCTGCAAAAGAATACTGAGGGGAAATCAATATCAACACAACAACAAAAACTAAGTCAAAAAAGGGCCATAACTCTGCCAAAATTTTGCAGATGATTACCAATATCATACTTGACCTGTATTTTACTATGATATACCCTTCTGCAAACCTGATGAAATCAATGCATCCCTTCAAAACTTACTGAACGGAAACCAAAATCTTAACCCAACAACAAGAACTAAGTCAAGGGCCATAACTCCACCAAACTTTGGGGGATGATTACCAATATCAAACTCGACCTGTATTTTACATTGATACAAGCTTTTGCAGACTTTGAATGAAATCAATGCATTCCTTCAAAAGTTACTGAGTGGAAACGAAAAGTGTGATGATGACACCTACGACGATGATGATGACACCGACAAGGATGATGCGGACAGACAACATAATCCCTATGGTAATGAGTTAAGGGGCCCCAAAATTATGGGTTACTACAGTAAAAGTTACATCATATCTGCCAGATGAGTGTGTTGTGTCTACAAGCTGATCAGACCATACATATGGACTCCAAAGCCCTGGTCAGACCATGTGCAATACAGAGTCCTGATAAGAACATGTGGAAACAAAGCCCTGGTCAGACTGTGTGGAATACAAAGCCCTGACCAGACCATGGGAACTACAAAGCCCTCATCAGACCATGTGGACAATAAAGCCCTGGTCAGACCATTTGTTATACAAAGCCCTGATCAGATTGTTTGGACTATTAAAGCCCTGATCAGACCATGTGCAATACAAAATCCTGATGAGACGATGTGGAAACAAAGCCCTGGTCAGATCGTGGAATATGAAGCCATTAACAGACCATGTGGAATACAAAACCCTGATCAGACCATGTGGAATATACAGCCCTGGTCAGACTAAAAGGAATACTACGCCCTGATCAAACCATGTGCTATATAAAGTCCTGACCAGTCTATGTGGAAACAAAGCCCTGATCAGACCTGTGGAATATAAAGGGGTAAACAGATCATGTGGAACATAAAGCCCTAGTCAGACCAAGTGGAATACAAAGCCTTGATCATACCATGTGGAATACAAACCCTGATCAGACCAAATGGAATACAAAGCCCTGATCAAACCATGTGGAATACAAGCTCTCATCAGACTATGTAGAACATGAAGCCCTAGTCAGATCAAGAGGAATACAAAGCCCTGATCAGACCTGTGGAATATAAAGCTCTGATCAGATCATGTGGGCTAAAACCCCTGATCAGGAAATATGGAATGTAAAGCCCTGATCAGACCATGTGGAATTTAAAGCCCCGATGATACCATGTGGAATACAAAATCGTAAACAGATCATGTGGAATATAATGCTTTGATCAGACTGTGTTGACTACAAAGCCCTGATCAGACCATGTGGACTACAAAGCCCTAACTGGACCAGGTGGAATATAAAGCCCTGTTCAGATCATATGGAATATGAAGCCCTGATCAGACTATGTGGAATATAAAAAACATTGTCAAAACATGCTCTGGTCAGACCATGTAGAGCTCAAAGCCCTGATCAGACCATATTGAAAACAAAGCCCTGCTCAGATCATCTGGACTACAAGCACTGATCAGACCATGTGGACTATAAAGCCCTGATCAGACCATGTGGACTATAAAGCCCTATCAGATTACTGTGGAATACAAAGCCTTGATCAAACCATGTGCAATACAAAGCTGTGATCAGACCATGTGCAATACAAAGCCCTGATCATATCATGTGCAATATAAAGCCTTGATCTTACCATGTATGATACAAAGCTCAGATAAGACCATGTGCAATACAAAGCTCTGATCAGACCATGTGGAATATACAGCCTTGACCAGACCATGTGTAGTAGAAAGGGCAGGTCAAGCCATGTGCAATACAAAGCTCTAATCAGATAATGTGGAATATAAAGCCCTGGTCAGACCATGTAGAATACAGAGCCCTGATCAGACCATGTGGCCTATAAAGTCCTGATCAGAGCATGTGGAATATAAAGCCCTGATCAAATTATGTGGAATATAAAGCCCTGATCAGACCATGTGGAATACAAAGCTATTATCAGACCATGTGCAGTACAAAGCTCTGATCAGATGATGTGGAATACAAAGCCCTGATGGAACTATCTTTTACAATAATATCAGCTAATATTTTCTTTCAGCTTTTACATTTAAAATTGTTTGTCAGTTTCTGAAATGGACTTACAACAAAACATGTAATTTACATTTGTTTTTCCTTAATTAACCCTTGTAATGCCGAATAAATTAAGATGCCATGCCCACTTCTAATTGTCAACCAATCTGATTCATTGATCGAGATTGTTGATATAAATTCACATACTAAACAGTAAACAGTGCAGATCCAGATCAATTGGCTTCTTCAGAAGCCAACTTACCTAGATCTACACTGTTTGCAAAGGCAGTGTATATCCAGGGTCAGTAGGTTAAAACAAATTCTTCCAAAATAGCTCTTCTTCCAATTTGCATTTGTACATTTCTAATGAAACCCAGGTAAATTTATTTATTTTTACCATTCCTAGAATATGGGAATTTGTTCACATATCAAACTAAATAACCAAGATTTTTCCTTGGTTACAGAAATTACATAAAACATGATTTATGCTATCAAACATGATTTATATCTACACTTCCTTAAAATAAAACTATATGCATATCTGTTTAATCTCATCACAGGAATTTATCCATGTTGCTTTTGGTAATTTAATTAACTTCGATATAAAGCTGATATATACACTAACTGTGCTGAACCAGGATCATAATGCCCTGCCTTTGCAAACAGTGTAGATCCAGATCAGCAGGCTTCTAACTGATCTGAATCTGCAGTTGTCATTAAAATTGAGGCTTTGTATTAACAAGCTGGATCAAGGCTAAAACTTAGAAGTGGATGTGGCATCTTTATTTATTCTGTATGGCATGGGTTAATTGTTTTATTGTTTGGAATTACTGGGCTCATACATTATATGTGGAAACAGAGTTCCACTCAAAGTTGAGAAGGAGTGTGAGGGATGGTGCATTTTTCATTCTGAATTCATGAGAAAATACCCATCTGATTCAATAAGCTGTGATATTTCCACAAAATTTCTTGGCGTTGTCTTAACATCATAAGTCTAGATCAATAGAGATACCATTCTTATTTATCTGTAAAAACATATGTTGTGGGTACTCGTTAGAAGTGCCTCAGCGAGGCACTTCTAATGAGCACCCACAACATATGTTTTTCATGGAAAAAAAAAAAAGAAAAATAACTTTCTGGCTGCTCCTCTTATCTGGAGCTAAGCTCACATTCCAAAGAAGAAATGATTTTCAAGCAAAGTGTACAATAAATCTGTTATTATCTAACAAATTATTTTTCTAATTGCATTCAAAAGATCAGTGCAGGGCAGAATAAATATTACATAAAAATGTTAATCTACAAAATGGTGTATTTTTGTATAGAATGATATGTAAAGAAGACAGACTGAATTTCAACCTAATGTATATGTTCCTAGCTGGCCTGCTCCTTCAGCCTAAGAAGTATTTGGAATGCATTGAATAAAACATCTGTAAAATTAGTTACCCTATTTATGAGTAGACAAATATATTCTATTCAATGAACACACAACAGTTGGTAATTACCATATCTGCCCTAATATTAATGTTAAAATTTGTATACATCTATTTTACAACTTGTTAATGTGTCTAAAGATTGTTTGATGGAATGGCAAACAGTGTAGATCCTGATCAGATGCCATATTCTGTGGCATCAATCTGGCTCTACACTGTTTACACAGATCGGTCTGTCCTAATACTCAGCGAGTTATTACTTAATTGTTTCTTTCAGGCTGTCACAGTAAAATTCCTTGGAATTTTGAGTGACAAACAGTGTAGATCCTGATTCTGTGGCATCTGATCTGGTTCTACCTTGTTTACACAGCCCGGTCTGTCCCAATAGGGTTATTACAGAATTGTTTCTTTAAGGCTTTCACAGTAAACTTCTTCTGAATCCTCGGTCGAAAACATTTTGCTTATGATGGGATAAAATATTTAGGAAAATTGCTGAGATTCGTAACCCTTGTTCTGCTGAATAAATTAAGATGCCATGCCATTTCTAATTTTTAGCCAATCAGATTACTTGATCTGTATTGTTCTATAAAATCACATGCTGAATGGCAAACAGTGCAGATCCAGATCAGTTGGCTTCTTCAGAATCCAATTGATCTGGATCTACACTGTTTGCAAAGGCAGGGTATATCCAGGATCAGCAGGTCAAGGGTTAAATATAAAAAATACAAAGGTCAAACTCAACATGCTGTGTAAAACTTTCAGCAGGTAACATTTTGAAAAATTCTTATTTTTTACAGAAAGCTGTACTTTTTTATAATTTCAATTTACATGAAAAGACAAGCCTTATTTTCTCAAAACTTGGTATGTGTTTCTAAAACACTACATCACAAACAGCAGAATGTCACTAAGATGCAGCATAACCCAACAATCATCAAAATAACAGACACATAAATTCTAACAGTATGTCAAAACAATTGATGATTTTCCCCAAAAGTGAATCACATGATGTACTTGTTAGGCCCAAAGAGTATGCCAAATATCAAAACCTAGCAATTTTTTGCTCTTAAATCTAACAAGATAACAAAACCATGCAATTTCTGAAATGGCAGTACTATGCAAGTAAAAGTACAACAGAAAAGAATAACACATACAGATCATTTGATTTTTTTACGGGCAAACCATATATATCTATGTGATTTACAAAGCTTTTTAGTTGAAAATGGGTAAAATCTTAATAGATTTTACCCCAAACTTAATCAGTAATCTACACACTAGCCCAAAACAATAAGCCCAATATCAAAAACCTAGCTTAACGCTTAGCACTCTGGGTAAAAATTTCAGCAGACAACATTCTGAAATATTTTTCTTGTTTTTCCCAGAAAACAGTTTTGATTTCATATGAATTATCTCCAATGGAGACAATGAGATATCAGTTGGTTTCCATTATCCCCCTTGATAGGTAAAGTGCAAGGTAGACCAAATACTAACTAGGTCCTTCCTATTGGAATCCTTTGTTTTTATCATAGGTCCTCTCTGGAATTTATTTTAACTTTAAAATTTTCCATACCCATACAAAAGCTTTATAAACATTATACATTTTATTGCACAGAAAATATTTCTTTTTGATATTTTGGAAGCTTTTCACTCAGATAACCCCATTTAAGTTAGATTTTGCAATGATAAAACTGCTATACATTTGTACTTAATAGAGATGCTAATGATAAAAGCAGAGGAATCCAATTAACTAGACCTGGTTGTTTACAGAGACTACTCAGGGGAGTTAACTGACAGCTATCTCCCATTTGCAAGAAATTATTATATACAAAAATGCTAACGTCAAAAAAAAAAAAAAAAAAAGCAGCATAACTCACAAATTTTAAACTTCACATAACAGTTGATCAGTTACAATGTACAGGTCGGCCACAAACAGTGACACCAGCTGTAAAGGGGAGCAAATCATTTCCTTTTAGACTAGATCCCTTTTTAAAAGGGGGCAAAAACAATTTTGACAGAGTTGCTTTCATAAATCATTGCTCCAGATAAGTGGGGAATCCACATGATTTTTTTTCTTATTTCTCCATGAAAATATCATATTATGTTGTGGGTACTCATTAGTAGCATTTCAGAGAGGCTCTTCTAATGAGTAAGTACCTATAACATACATTTTCATGGAGAAATAAGAAAATAGCAGCACCTTTTGGTTGAAAACAGTACCTTATCTGGAGTTAGAATCAATCGTCCCCTTTAAACTTTACCACTCCCTGGGTTAATTCTTATCCCCCCCTCAAAAAAACAAACAGGATTCCACATTTCATGCAATTTGCATGGAATGCTGAATCCTGTTTTCTGGGAAAAAGAAAAAAAATATCATATTTCAATATGACGTCTGCTGAAAACTTTACCCAGTGTGCTAGGCATTAAAGAAAAATGGCAATCGATGGCTTCAGTATTTTCATAATGAGACTCAGGAATTCTCAGCAATTACATTTCCTATATTTTTTTCATTTATCCTAAAACTCATAAGAACCTGTCAATGTCTATTATTGTTGCTCGTCTATTACGCCTGACAGTGACCGTCATGATCATTCAGTTCTTGTCTGGTTTTTACCTAGTATTTGTGTCAAAGCCAGCCTGTTACACACAAATTTTAGTATCTGAGGAATATATATGCTGTTTTTAAAATAATCAAGTTGTTTTTTATTTATTTCTAATTTATGCCTGAATGTTTTTTATTGTAAATGTCACTTTGACATCATTCAATAACACATGGTAGTGGTGTCTAAGACCCGGGATAATGCACATGTTTTTTTCAAGGGAGGGGAGCTGGAATGGATGTTGGGGGAGTGAGGAAGGGGGAGGGGATGAGTGCACATGAACCCATTTACACTGTACATATATAATTTTTTTCAAGGGAGGGGAGATGGAATGGATGTTGGGGGAGTGAGGAGAGGGGAAGGGATGAGTGCACCTGAACCCATTTACACTATACAAGTACACATCTTCAGAAAAAATCAAGACAGTTCGGCTTTGCTGGCTGAGTTGGATCTTTAGTGTTTGTGTATGCTCTGAAGACATTATTAACCCATTTATGCCGAGTGGACCCTTCCACCTCATCTACTTGGACTGGTCCATTTCCTATATAAGGAGTATCAGGTTAGTTTTTATAATTGCCAAGTTTTATGAAAATTCCTGTATTTAGTGCAGACAGTACAGATCCTGATCAGACTGCAGCATCTGATCAGGGTCTACACTGTTTGCCAATGTCCCTTTTAAGGGACACTAGGCATAAATGGGTTAAAGTCTTCTTCCCATGGTGTGTCAAATCTGTACCTATAAAATGTTTTCATGGAGACAGCAGGGTGTACTCACACAATACAATTGTCTCTCCTTATCTCGAAGTCCAAGGGACTCCCTGAAACCCTGAAATACTTCAAGATATCTGTACTTCGACATATCAAGATTTGCAGAACTGAGTAAAAAAAAAAAATCGAACAATCACATTTAACAAATGAATGTCTAATTTGACTCCTGAAGTTAGATATATTGAAAATATCACCAAAACAAGGAGAAATTGCTCCTTAGGAGAAATTTCTCCTCCTTTCCACAATATTTTGTTACCAAGTGGCATATAAGAAGAGCCTGTCTTATATGCCACTTGTTTGTTACCTGTTGTTAGATTTCCATGTTAACCCTTGTCCTGCTGAATAAATTAAAATGCCACACCCACTCCTAATTTTCAGCCAATAAGATTATTTGACCCAGGTTGTTAATACAAATTCAAATATTTAATGGCAAACAGTGCAGATCCAGATCTCAGAAGCCAACTAATCTGGATCTATACTGTTTGCAAAGGCAGAGCATATCCGGGTTTAACAGGACTATGGTTAAAACAGGTATCAGATTTTCACTTTGAGATAAGCAGTTGTTTGAGATAAGCAAAGTGGAGAAAAAGGAGAGTTGATGGTATATTTTCATGGATACAGGGCAGGATGACTGAGTGTCAACAGTAAATGTACCTTATTAGCTCAATCACATGTATCTATGTTTTTCATCTGTTGAATTTGCGCAGAATGGTAAAGGTTAACCCTTAAAGTGGCAAGCAAAATTTGTAGCAGACGACATTCACATTTTTTTTTCAGAGAAAACAAGTCTTGACATTTCATGTGAATTATCTGCCAAGCAGGTGATTCACATGAAATGTCAAGACTTGTTTTCTCTAAAAAATAGGAGAAAAATTGTTGTCTGCTGCAGTTGTGATTGGCGCTTTAAGGGCTAAATGAACTTACTGAAATTTAAGGTTATGCATAGATCATAAGTCACAGGGTGAGGAAATGAATTTTTTTTATGATGTTAAGTCTGTCAGTGTCATAATGGTATTGTATAAAAATTGTGTTACATTTAATACATGATTGTGACATGTAATATAACTGGATTATGTTAGTAACAAAGTATTATTTACTTGGCTAAAAGGTGATGCTTAAAGCAGAAAATGCATACATACAAATCTGAGGTCATAATTTATGGGATGCATCAAGCAAAAAAGTGCCTTCAAACATAAGCAAAATGAGCAGATTCAGATTATACTGAACATACGCAAAGTATCATCTGGGCAGTTGCTCTCCTTTCATACATTCTTTTATATCCAATGATTCTGTTAGTGGACAGTGAAAATAAAAAGAACTTTACATTCATGTTCCTTTCAAAGGTTATCCCTTGCCATGCTGAATAAATTAAGATGCTCCGCCCATTTCCAATTTTCAGCCAATCAGATTACTACACTGGTTTGCTCAGCCTGTCTCTCTGAATACTTGTAGTATTAATATGGTAGGATGGAGATAGAGTGTCTGAATAGTTTAGAGGTAAATATCATATTCATTCTGATAAATGCACCCTTTCTAATAAATGCACCTTCCCATTTTTATAATAGATAAAAGATGACCAAATGCTATCCAAAATGGTATATTTGCCCATAGACTTGTTAACATAAATTTATTGTATACTCCTTTATGCCCCTATTTCATCACGAAAAACACGCCTATATAATATTGACCCCCTTAAACCCCACTTTTATATAGTAAAACTGGAGTTTACAGGGTATACATTAATTTTCTTATTTCTGCTCAAAAACATAGATTGTGGGTACTTGTTAGAACCGCCTCGGCGAGGCGGTTCTAACAAGTACCCACAATCTATGTTTTGAGCAGAAATATGAAAATATTAGAGTTTTTATCTGAAAATTATCAGTTTTTGGAGGTGAAATTTTCTATATATTTGAATAGATCTGTTTTCGTAATGTCCAGTATATATATAGAGGAACATGAGGGTCTCCATTGCATAGACTTGTTTACATAACAAAGCTATTGTATCCCCCTTTATGCCCCTAATTTCATGTATATTATAGAGGAACACGAGGGTTTACATTACATAGACTTGTTACCATGAAGTTATTGTATACCCCTTTATACCTCTATCTTCACTATATGTGTATATGTTACCCTAAATATTTTAGACACCTTAACTCCTTACCATTCACATCCTAATATTGGAATGAACCCTTGTTCTGCTGAATAAATTTAGATGCCACACCCACTTCTAATTTTCAGCCAGTCAGATTACTTCATCCAGATTGTTGCTATAAATTCACATACTTAATGGCAAACAGTGCAGCTCGAGATCAGTTGGCTTCTTCAGAAGCCAACTGATTGAAGAAACCAACTGATCTAGATCTACACAGTTTGCAAAGGCAGGGTATATCCGGGCTCAGCAGGACAAGGGCCATAAGTTTCTCCCAAAACAGCTACTCCCAAAATTGTCCTCTCTAAAAACATCTTCTCCCATTTGGTCTGCTGTGCCAAAATATGTTCCATTTGCTACCTGTTAATTTGTCTAATTTGTCAAGTGGATGAGTGGCAAACAGTGCCAACACAGATCAGATGTTGCATTCTACAGTTTGCTCAAGCCCATCTGTCTGAATATTGCAGATAAGGTAAACAGCTTAGAGGTATAGTTGAAAACAACAAGAAGACTTCTGACCTTTCAAGAACAAATAAAATCAGAAATCAACAAAATAATAACTGACTGCTTTAACCCTTAAAGTGCTAATCATAACTGCAGCAGACAATAATTTGTTTTTGCTTTTTTTTTTTTTTGCTTTGTTTTTGTATTTTTCAGGGAAGATAAGAATTGGCATTGCATGAGAATTGCTTGCCTGGCACACAATTCACATGAAATGCTTTGTCTTATTTTTTTTTTTAATTAATTATAATAAAACTATGAATGTTGTCTGCTACAATTTTGCATTTAACTTTGTATGTTAAGTTTCTGGTAATATAAACAAATATAGATGATTAATTGGTCTTGATGAAAGCAATCATAGTTATGACAACTGGGAGCAGGTGAATTATTGTACCTGGAAACAGGTGATTTTTGACCATGAATGCTCTGCAGATGGAGTAAAAAAAATCAGCAGACAACATTTTGAAATATTTTTCTTACTCTTCCCAGAAAATAAGCTTTGACATTTCAAGCAAACTGGAGATAATATGCATGAAATGTCAAATCCTATTACTGGAGAAAAATAAGAAAAATGTTGCCAGCCAGTTTCACTTTTGCTGAATTAGTCCAGAGAATGGTAAAGGCTAATCTTTGGAATTCTGAATATAACCTTTAACACACTGAGTTTAAACATCAGTTGATAACATTTGGAATTATATATTTTTTCACAATAAAGATTTTCTAGAAATAAGGCATTTAATGGGAATCATGTGCTTAGAAGGTCATCTGCAAAGAATTTCAAGCACTATTTTCTGGGAAAGAATGTCATTCCATTTTTGTCTACTAAAGGTAGAAGACAAGTTAACTGTAAAAGTGCCAGTCACAAAAAAAGCAGACATATTATTTATTTATTTACAAAGGCAGTCTATTTTTTTTATTATTATATTTCAGAGAAAATAAGGCTCAACATTTGGCATGAATCATCTCCAAGGCAGATAATTCACATGAAATGTCAAGCCTTATTTCTTAGAAAAAAAAACAACAACAATAAATGTTACAATATTATCTACTACAAATTTTCTGCATCACCATTTAACATCTACAAAGTTTTTTTTATCCATATAAAGTTCCCTTGTACCCCAAAATTTGCAGTCGCCTTGTACCCCAAAATTGATGCGTTGGGGTATACAAATAAGAAAATAAAGCAAATTTACACCCCCAAATCAAAATGCCGTGAGAACCCTGGTTCATTAAAGGCTGAATTATAGATAATGAAAAGCTTTTGTTCCTCCAAGCATTACTGTAAAGTGTCAACAAAATGGCTTTAGCTTGGATTTTGATAACTTATTTGGAGTTTTCTCTACACTATACTAGGCCAGTGCCCCGGGTAAAGATTCAAATCCAAAGAGAATCATACTTTTCTCCCTCAATATTCATTAACCTTTCAACAAAATTGCCCCAAATTGGCTTTTTTTTTCTCTAATTTCTAGTCTGGACTGGTCTGGCCTGGTCCCAATTAGTTCAATGACCTGTGACTCCACCCTGGCCAGGCCAGGCCAAGCCAAAATAAATATTCCAACTTTATCAATTAAAAATAAAAAAACTAAATGACAGCCTGTGGACAAATTCAAATAAAAATAAAACAATGCTGCATAACAAGATTCATAAAATATAAGACTGATTGTTTAAGAAAAGCGCACTGAAGCCTGTTGAACATAATTCTACAATCACCAGCACCTCATAAAGTAACTAACCATTCAGAAGACCATTCATTGGCTTATATGTTGCATTTTTATTCAGAGCTATTGGCATTATTATTGTGGTTTTGCAAACATCATGAAAACATGCCTATATAATTTTGACCCCCTTAAACCCCACTTTTATATAGTAAAACTGGGGTTTACAGGGGTATACATTATTTTTCTTATTTCTGCTTAAAAACATAGATTGTGGGTACTAGTTAGAACCGCCTCGCTGAGGCGGTTCTAACAAGTACCCACAATCTATGTTTTGATCAGAAATATGAAAAATATCAGTGTTTTTTACCTGAAAGTGTTCAGTTTTTGGAGGTAAAAATTTCTATATATTTGAATAGCCGTGTTTTTGTAATGAAAAATTGCCCCTGTGACCGACAAGGTTAAGAGACTGAAGCAAAACAATAACATGAAAGTTGGCGTGCAGGGCTGTGCATAGAAATTAGGGAAATGGTGCATTTACATCTTTTATGTTTGATTTGTAAAGCTGAAATCATTTTTTGGCTTGGCTTACCTGAGTAAGAGTAATAATTCACTGAACCTGATTGGGCCAGACCAAGCAAGATTAGGCCAGGTTAGTACTTAGAACATACCCGATTCCAATGAAAACAGATATGTTTTGCTACAAAAACA